>CM042024.1:12500-1310500 GCA_023525975.1 Smallanthus sonchifolius | reverse complement strand
GGAAAATGATGTCATGGAAAAGGGAACGTCCACCCTAGACATTAGTTAAAAGAAATGGCTCATGTAAAACCTTGGTTTTATTAAACGTTTGTGTAAAATATCAAGGTTTATCCCTGTTATGGAATGAAATGAAACGGGAGATTCCCCGTCTTTTGAAAAGATCCAGAGTCATTCAAATTATTCCGCTGTGTTTATAAATTTATGATGAAATGAAATAAGAAACAGGTACCAACCGTGGGTCGCACGCCCAGGTGGGCTAAACCCGGGGTGTGACAATTGAAAACGTTGAACGTGGGAAAAAACGGGGCTCAATTCCAAGTTAACGACGCGAGAATGTGAAAAAACAAGTTCTGACTACCGCATGGTCGTGCTTCTTCATTCTTTTGTTTATTCCTTTCAATTTTCTTTGTTTTTCTCTTTCAAGAGGTTAATGGCCATAGGCACGGGGGCGCCTGGCTTGGACACGGGGGCGGCTGGCTTGGACACGCGGGGTGTGGGCCCAAGATGCTTGTTTGTCTCCTGACCTTGGGCACAGGGGCGTGCCTGACTTGATGACTTGATCATTTCTTGCTCTTTTTTACACTGTTTTCGCTTCTTTGATCAATTCTTGGTCTTTTGGTCTTGAAAACTCAAAATCAACTAATTAAGGGTTTAATTCACAAAAAATTCAAGAAAACAAACATAAATGGAGTGACTTTTGATGTGAAAAACATGTATAATTTGGTGCATATCAATCGACAAAAGGTTTATTGTTGTATTCCCAACCATTATCACATTGAAAAGCGTGAATATCCGTTTTAATTTGATTAAAAACATAAGCACGAAATTTCACAAAAACTGTAAAAACATCAGATTTTGCACGCAGCGGAGATACCCATACAAAATGAGAAAAATCATCCAAGAATAAGACATAATATTTAAAACTAGTACAATCCAAGAACAGGAGAAGTCCATACATCATAATGTATAAGTTCAAACAAGCGACTGATTTTGGTAACAAACTTTTGCTAAGGAAGATGAAAATGTTTACCTAATTGACAAGAATGACAAACATGTGACATATTACTAGTACAAGGAATGAGTTTGTGAGAAATTAAGAACTTAAAGATAGATTCGCCTGGATGGCCTAGACGTTGATGCTAAGTCTGAGAAGAGACAGCAACAAGCGAGATAGCAAGAGTGAACGACTGAGATGGTAATATGGGATAGAGACCTCCAACGTTGTCACATCGTTGGATGCGGGCACATGTTTTAAGATCCTTCACAGTAAAACCAAACGGATCAAACTCAACAGAAACAAAATTATCAATAGAATAACGACACACAGAGATGAGATTTTTAACCATTTGATCAGAGGCAAAAATGTTATTTAGTGCCAACATGTTATGTGAAAATGGAAAGCAAGAGTTACCGATATGCGAGACCGAAAGTAAAGCACCATTACAAACCATTATGCCTTTAGATTTATCACAAGATATAAGAGAATGTAAATTACCTAGGTGAAATTGCATGTGATTGCTAGCCCTAGTGTCGATGTAGTAATGGTGGTCCTGAGCAGGTGGCTGGAGAGACATGGAGCTGAAGACTGATGCTAAATTCGTGTACTGCGGTGGTGGAACACCATAAAGTGAGGGCGGAGCAGAACCGAACCGTGGAATGGCGAGGCCGGTGGACCACCAGGATACGATTGAACACCAAGAGGCGGTGGGCCGAGCAGCGAAGGAAAATGTGGAGCTATTTCCTGTGATGGCGGTTTTTTGTGGTGCATCATAGAAAGTTGGCATAGCAGTAGAAGCAAAGTGAGCACCATAATGTGAAGGATGATAATGTGAATGTGAAACGTGTTGTTGATGAGCAAACTGAGAGGGTGCAAATTGCATAGTGGACCTCCTTATTGAGAGTTCCCGCCTAAGTGACCTGAAACAGAAGAAGAACCACCAAAAACGTTTGTAACATTGCCCCTGGAAGCCCCACGTCCATTATATCAGTTTTTGTTATTCCGACCTTTCCCTTTACTATTAACATTATGAGCTACCTGAGTGGTATAAATAGCTGTGGGGGAGTTTGGGAGGGACTCAATAGGTGTTTTAATGCCCTTATGGGACTCATGAAGGAGAAGCATGTTTTTGGCTTCTAAGAAGGTGGGAAAGGGAGTCTTGTTGGTGATAACATCAATAATGCTACCATAGGATGGGGGAAGTTGGCGGAGAATTTGCATTACAAGCGAAGTATTAGAAATAGGAGAGTCAACATCAAGAAGGCCATCAACAAGATTTTTTAAGTGATGACAAAATAAGGTTATAGACATTGTCCCTTTTAGTACTACGAAAAGTGTCTTGAAGTTGAAGCATACGAGACATTTTATTATTAAGAAAAAATTCACTAATGTTGTCCCAAAAGTGTTTTAGAAGTGGACTTTTCAGTGGTAATAATTTGCAAAAGATCAAGGTCACAAGTATTGTAAAACGAACTCTTAATTTTTGCATCTAACGAATACCTGTCTTCATCATTGTCATCTTTTGGAAGACTAGTTCCATTAATGTGATCGAGAACCCTAGCACTAATACCGAGATCTTGGAAAATGCTACGCCATAGTTTGTAGCGGGTACCATCAACGTTAAGTTTAAAACCAAATTGCTAGTGAATGTTGGTGATACCGTAAGCAAAGGAGATAACGGGTGGGGAAACGGTGTTGGTGACAGGTCTGGTGGTAGACATAATTATAATGTAAAAGAAAAGAAATCAAAATATTAAAAATACGAAGACAAGGAGAGATCTAACCATGGGTAATGGGTTTTGCCAAAAACCAAGACAGGTGAAACCCTAGAAGCAACGAGAGAAAACGAGCAGCGGTGAAAAGTGCACCAAAATAAAAAAACTTGACACGAAAATGTGCGACCGGAGTAGATGATGACAGGAGTGTCAACACGGCGGCGAACATAGCACGGACGCTCCCTAACGCGCTGCTTAAAGTTGCGTCAGCGGTGGCACGTAGAGGTCCTAGGAGGCGCGTAACAGTTCCGATGGCGAAGATATTTGGTGGGTACGCTAATCGGACGACGGGGAAGCCATTGGTGTCGGAGGTGAGTCTCCAATCGCGGCCGAGACGATGGCGTAGGGCAGTTGAGGCTTGGAAGAGAAGGGGAAAAATAAAGGGGATTAGGGTTTTAATGGCTTGATACCATTTTAATGTTTGGGAAATCTCTAAATGAGGGTTCTTTGTATTACCACGGGTATATATAAGATTTACAATATAGGGTAAAAAACAATAATTACATAACACACCCTATACTATACATAAAATCATAATACTACCGTAAACTTAATTAATTTATCTAACAAAATTATAATTCAATAAACAATGTGAATTATGTGCATTTTAATTATTATTAGTAAATGGGAAATAATAAATACTTGCTTTTTTTTATTGAAATACAATAACTTTAGAAATCAGGCCTAAGAACACGAATAAAATTTGATCTCAATAAAAAATCAACTTTTTCTTTGGTTTATTAATTCTTGACACTTACAGAGACTCGTAACACATCTGTTTATACTAAAATAAACTTTATTTACAAGTCTTCTAATCATACTCAAATATCACTTTATATTTTAACTTTAACAAACCAATAGATAAACATAAAAACAAACTATTTAACTCAAACTCAAATTCTAATTTAAACACTTTTCGTTTCACCTCCTGTACTTCACATTTATTCATACTAAACCCTCTTTCAGTCGTAAAGTCAAGATTAACGCTTTCAAAGATGTTAGTGTTCAGAAGTATCATGGAAAACTTGTAGGAACTAGAGGTGTACAAATCGGGTTTCAAACGAAACTGGTTCGGGTTTAAAGCCGGGTCAGGTTGGGCAAAACCCGCTTGGACCGGGTCGACGTACGAACCGGTTCGGGTCACGAACCGGGTTCAAGGGTCATCGAACCCAACCCTACCAAACCGGATCAGACCCGGTTGAGGACCGGGTTGGCTACTAAACCGGTTCGGGTCCCAAACCGGTTTACCCGGATTTTTTTTTTAAAAAAACCGTTAATTTTTTAAAAAATTAACCGTTAAAGATATTAACTTAACTTAAAAATTACAAAACATACAAGATAAAGTTTAGAAATTACAAAACAAATAATTAAAAGTTTACAAATTAAAAATACATTAAATATAAAAGTCTTCTTCGTGGATATATTGAAAATCCGGGTAGTTGGTACTAGTCGGATCCCGAACTCCCTCGTAGGAGGTCTTCGCCGATTGCTTCAATCAATCCTCCTTCCACCTCGTCCTCGTATATCTCTCCCTCGACTTCGAGTTCGCCTTCAAGGGAAGATATATGTTGTATTCTTTCCGCCGCGTCCAAGTAATCTTTTAAGCAAATGCACGTTTCCACCGATGGCGGAGTTAGTCTTGTTCTTTGTAAAGAAACAACCCTGCCACTAACAGAAAAAGCAGATTCCGAAGCTACCGTAGAAGCTTGGACGGTTAGTAGATCGCGGGCCATAGCGGATAGGACGGGAAATTGGTTTTCCTTCCCTTTCCACCAAGCCAAGATATCAAATGTCTCAAAATCATGAGCATTCATACCGGTTAAAAAATCCGAACCGATATATCTACCTAATTCGCTACTTGGGGTATTACCCCGTTGACGTTTACTATTTTCATTAAGTATAGTATTAAATAAGTTTAACATTGAACTCCGACTAGTACTTGCACTTGATGGAGCGTTTCTAAATTGCTTATGAACGGTAGATGTTGTACCATATTTTTCAACATAAACAGTAAATAAAGTAGACAAATTTTGTGTAAAAATAGTTTTTGCTCTATCCGTTAAAAATACGTCTTCTTCGTATAAATCCAAACCGTAAATTATTTTTTCAATTAAAGTTTCAACACCCGAAACATTTAAGCACGGGTTTAAGGCGGCGGCGCAAGTAATAATCGGAGGCATTTCTTTAAAATATTTTTTAAATTTCTCTTTCATTGGCGGTATCATTTCTTTAAATACGTCGCCTCGCATGGAATATTCGTTTAATTTTTCGACCATTAAAAAAAGTTGATTTAAAACCAAAGGACTTGTGGGATAGTAAACTCCCGATAAATAGGTTGTAGCGGTTTTAAAAATATGGAGCATATCGGCTACACCTTCAATGATACCCCAACCCGCTGTCGGAAATTTTGTTACTTTTTTTTGCCTTGCTAGTTGGGCATGAAACATTTGCAAACTTCGTTTTTGTTGAATGGCTTTTTCGAACATGTTACACGTTGAGTTCCAACGTGTTGAAACGTCCCAATTTGGACCTAAACATTCGGTTTGCCCGTCTTTACAAAATTTTATATATCGATGATATCTTCTTTGACTTGTATGAAAAATGTCACGCAACATTTGTTTAAATTGATTTCTAACATCGTCAATGTGTTTAAGACCATCTTGCACAACTAAATTAATAATATGTGCAACACATCGGCTATGGAAAAAAATACCATCACAAATCGGGTTATATTTTAAAATAAGTTGGTTTACCGCGACGATATTATTCGAGGCGTTATCAAACGATATTGAAAATAAGTTGGTTTACGCTCGTTGTCAAAGTGTTTGAAAGGTAGACTCTCTTGAATCACAAAATGCGCCATCCTCTCCCGAACCAAGTCAACATTATACGCAAAAATATTACCTTCGGTTGTCATACTTGGTTGACCTTGCGAAGCTTGAGCCTTTACATAGTTTTTTTCAATGTGATTCTTCAAAGTTGTGTTTGCGTCTTTTCCAAAAAAATGCCCGCACAACTTGCATCGAGCCTTATGACCACCATTCGACATTTCGCATAAATCGAAATGTTGCCAAACATTGGGATTCCTTGTTGTAGGAATAACCCGCATAACCGTGGGAGCACTAACACTTTGAGAAACACCAACAATATTAGATTGTTGAGATTCGTTTGCTATTTTGAGAGTTTCGACTTTCGAGCGTGAGCGTTTTTGAGAAATAAGAGTGTTTTTGAGAAATGAGAGCGTTTTGGAATTGTGTGGTTGAACCAATACAACCCACACCTATTTATACAAGTTATAGGGGCTCCAAAATACAAAAAAAAAACAAAAACAACGGTCATATAGCCGTTCCAACGGCTATAAAGCCGTTAAAATCGAAAATCCCAACGGTTCGAACCGGTTCCGAACCAGTTTGAGAACCGGGTCGGGCCCGAAACCGGTTTGAGGTTGAAACCGGTTCGGGTCGGGTTAAGAACCGGCCTCCAAAATTTTTTTTAAAACTGGTTACACACCTACGGTTTGGATCGGGTCTCGGATCGGGTTGGGTGAAACCGGTTTGGTCGTGAAACCGGTTCGGGTCGGGTTCCGGAGACCCGGTTTGAAACCGGTTTTTTTGCCCACCTCTAGTAGGAACACAAAATCAAAAACGTCTGCAAAAGCTCCCAATGGCCAATACCATTTGATGTGTGGACCATGTGATGCTACATCTGGATGAGACTTCATTGATACAAGAAACTAGGGCCAAACAAATGGCACGGATAAATTTTGTGCTCATGTGGAAATATCATTTATAATTGATAAACTATTTGTTTTTTATATAGTATAAATAAATAAAATAAATTATATTTTAATATTACATAGAAAAAACTTTGGATCTTAATAAAGTACTAGAAATGAAGACCTGCGCGTTGCGGCGTGACTGTACGGGGATATTAACATGGGTAAGTACATAACTAAACCCGCGCGATGCGGCGCGTATGCGAACATCTTTACTCGTACTACGACGGTGAAATTAACATCATTAAGTAAATAAAATAAACTTATATAGTTGAGGCGGTTCAATTTTCTTTTAGAACAAAATGATATTATACAAAGATTAATGGTTGTATTGGTAGCTTCTCATTGGCCACGGACAATTGACTTTTAAGAGATAGTTAGAATTTAAGCTCATGCGATGCGGCGGGTTGCAAACTTTGTTACTAAGTAAATAAAATAAACATATAAAGTTGCCGCAACTCGGTTCTAGTGATCGAAAAATAACTAAATTGTTGCGCGAATAGGAGTTAACATTGAAAAGACAAATTTATTAGAGAAGTTAGTAACAAAGTAAAAACAAAATAGAAAGATAAAAAAACATTTTTACAAACGATTAAAAAAAAAGTAACAAAGTAAAAACAAAATAGAATGATAAAAGAACATTTTGTACAAACGAATATAATAAAAGTAAAATAAAAAAATGATATGTGGCGGATTTACGAACTTCATTATAAGATACATAAAATAAACTATAAAGTTGCTACGAATCGGTTCTTGAAATCGAAAAATAGATTAACTGATGCGTGAATAGTGTTAAAATTGAAACGACAAATTCGTTTAAGAACTTAGTAACAAAGTAAAAATAGAATAGAAATATAAGAAATTTTTTTTTTACAAACGAATATAAAAAAAAGTAAACAAAAAAACCCGGTTTGTCAAATCCAAGACACGAACCCAGGTCAGTGGACAGATATTACAGGGATAAACGTGAGAGTTTAAAAATTTGAGAGGTAGAGTTGAAAATTTTGTGCAGTGGTAAACTTGAAACTTTTGAAAGTGAAGAAACTTGAAGAGTATTATTTGAAAATATTAAAACCTGAGTGTTGTATATGAAAGTGGGGGGTATTAGTTGAAAATTTTGAAAGCTAAGGGTGATATATGAAACCTTGGTCGGTGGCTTTAGATTGGCCATCGACATTGGTTTTTAAGGGTTTCTTAATATGAGTAATTTATAAATTTTGTTAAAAATAGTAAAATAAATGTTATTTTAAATTCAAGTTATCACTTAACAAAATTATATTATGGTACAACTTAAAAGTAAGTATCGGATGTGACCCATGGCGGCTGGTCGTGATAGACCGTCACCATCCGTGACGGTCCGTTACGGCTTAAAAATCCCAAATTTTGATAATTTTCTTCTAAGTCTTTCCCGCATCTTTCCGGTCCCGTTTCTTCAGCAAAATCCTTCAGTTTATCATCTGAACCTGCATTTTCAACAAAAATATCATTAAGTATCAATTTCCTTAGACTTTGACTGATAAAACTGAGTAAAAACATATGTGTTTTAGAACACATGTGTTTTAGAACACATCACACACACTTTTAATTGAATTAAGCTATTTGCTTTTGTTGATGTTGTTTGAGTCACCATCTGTTTTTGATTTTCTTGCATTGTTAGCTATTTGGTTGATTTGTACTGCTTTACAACTGTGAATTGGTAATTGGGCGGACGAACGGGTCTTAAAAGATTGTCCCACAATTATCACTTTAATTAAATTGTCAGTGTCACGTGTAGTGGAATCAAACTAATTAAACCTAAACTTTTGTTAATCTGTTGAACTTGAAATTCGGAAGTGATTACGTTTTCTCTCATAGTTTTTACAACCAACTCTAAATTGCTTTTGATAGTTACAAGTGTTTTAATTAATAAAGTTCCAAACTTTAGTAGTAATTGAATCAGTATTTTCTAAATAACATTCTCCACGAGTTCCCTGTGGATTCAACAACCCTACTTTACTATACTATAGTTCAATGTAGCTAATATACCAGTTTTAATTATATGTTTGATTGACCTTCGACACCCGAACAATACTAAGTTGGTGGAGAACTATTCAGAGGTCAAAGTCGCCAAATGCTCTCAAAAGAATGACATGGGAGGACTTAAAGGTACTGATGATCAAAAAGTTCTGTCCTCATACTGAGATTGACATGATGGAGAATGAATTTCTGAACTTCATGGTTGGCAACATGACTCACCTCTAGTACACTTCAAGGTACAATGAGCTAGCTCAGCTAGTAACCCATCTGGTGGAGATAGAAGAGAGACTGATCAAGTACTATGTTAAGGGCTTGCCTCAAAGGGTTCGTATTCATGTGAAAGTAACCTATCCTCGACCTTCGAGTCGGTAGTGAACCTAAGTGGAATCGTGTTTGACGACTATGCTAACGAGGACCCGGCAGCTGAAGCTAGGGGTGAGTAATTCGGGTTACCCAGAACGAATTGGGCATAATCGACCCGACCCGAAACCAGAAAAGGGACTATAACATGAACCAAGGACCGGACTTATGGCATAATTTTGGGCATCGGTTATCCTCGGGTTCGGCTATTCGGGTACCGATTGAAGACCGTAACCCGATTGAACACTGTTAGATGCCATTGTAGCCTGTAGGAGGCGAATACTGGTGGCAGCGCCGGTGCCGTTGGGACTAGGGGTTGAGAATCGGTGTCGAATGCAATATCCAAATGAAAATGAGTAAATCTCTGGTCTCTTTTTTGTAATCTGCTAATCCGATTGAACACCGCTAAGTCGCTGACTACATGCGTTTAGAGAGTTGTGGGCTTATGTATGATTGGCGATGACCACAACAGGCTTGCCTTTGATGGTGTGATTGTTCCACCCATGAAAATGGTGGTGGATTAAGGGATGATCGTTTGAAATGGGTGGTGATTTTTGGGTTTTGGTCCATCGTAGAGTTTTAAAACACCAACCGAAATGAAAGGTTGTACACTTATAATACTTTGTTCAATTCTATTTTAATAGAAATTTAAAGATATTTTAATGCATGTCAGATGAATGTTATTACCATCTTTTATTTGGGTAATTCTTTCATTTTCAAGGATCAGAGACTTACACACATACAATTTCTAAGAAAACATTAAAAGGAGCACCGCAGCCTCTTGAGATCAGAACCTTTTTAAATGACTTGGAAACAAACAAAAATATAAATATAATTAATGTTTATCACTACTACCAATAGATATTTTGTACTTTTATCGGGCTTGGTGATTTTTTCCACTTAACCTCGGGTTTGGATCGAAGACCGACCCGAACCCGGCAATTGCTTAATATGGGGACCGAAGACCAGTTTGTTTTAATAATATCGGTTCGGTTTCGGGTAATTATTGGTTCGGGTATCGGGTAATTTCGGGTAAACCCAATTTCTGCTCACCCCTACCTGAAGCATCGAAAAGAAAGTGGGAGAACCCTTCTAGGGAAACTTCACAACAGATGTCAAGAAGCCAAGAACTAAGGATAATGAGCCTTGCCCGAAATGCGGGAAACAACACCGCGGCGAGTGTCGTGTCGGCTCCACCATGTGATATCGATGTGGGAAGGCAGGGCACTACTCGCGAGATTGTAGGGGTAACACTAAGTGCCAGAACTGTGGCATGTTTAGGCATGCAACCTAGGATTACAGGAAAACCGGACAGTCTGGTTTAGGAAAAGAGAAGGAGCAGGAACATCCCAAGGCAAGGACTCGATCCTATGCCTTAACCGAGGAAGAAGCCAGAGAAAATCCTAATGTTGTGTCAGGTACGTTCCTAGTTAATGATGAACATGCTGCTATTTTATTTGATTCCGGTGCTAGTAAAAATTTTATATCCCCTGCATTTAGCCGCAAACTATACTGCACAATCAACAACCTTATAATGACCTTTAGTGTAGAAACTGTTATTGGTAGAAAATCAGTAGTCATCCAAATGACTAACGATTGCATGATAGAAATAGAAGGCCATAATTTTCCTTCTAGATTGTTTCTTCTGACCTTAGGAGGATTCGATATAGTATTGGGCATGGATTGGCTAGCTGCCAACGAGGCACAAATTGTATGTAAACTAAAGATGATCCACCTCAAAGCTACTGACATGATTAGAATTGCACGATGTCGAACGTTATCTCAATGATTAAGGCCGAAAGTTACATGAGGCGCGGTTGTGAAGCTTATCTGGCGTATGTTATCAATGATAGAATGAAAACCAAGGAACTTAAAGATGTGTCCATGGTGTGCAACTTTTCGGATGACCTACCTGGCTTGCCACCCGTTCGAGAGATAGAATTTCAAATTGACTTATTTCTAGGAGCCCAGCCCGTTGCCAAAGCACATTACCGATTGGCTCCGTCAGAAATGAAAGAATTGTTGTCTCAACTGGAAGAACTCACTGAGAAAGGAATTATTAGGCCGAGCGTCTCACCATGGGGCGCTCCGGTACTATTTGTAAAGAAGAAAGACGGTAGCATGCGTATGTGCATCGATTACCGAGAACCGAACAAACGAACGGTTAAGAATAAGTACCCGCTACCTAGAGTAGGCGACCTTTTCGACCAATTACAAGGCGCAAGCTGGTTTTCAAAGATCGATCCTAGGTCGGGATACCATCAACTAAAAGTAGGAGAGGAATACGTACCAAAGACCGCGTTTCGCAAGCGCTATGGACATTTCGAGTTCCTCGTCATGTCATTCGGTTTAACCAACGCCGTGCAGCATTTATGGATTTAATGAACAGAGTATGCAGAAAGATGTTGGATTGGTCAGTAATAGTCTTCATAGACGACATTCTCATCTATTCAAAGAACGAAGGTGATCACCATTGTCACCTTAGAGAAGTATTGGAAGTTTTGAAGTAGGGGAAGCTACACACAAAATTTTCCAAATGTGCATTCTGGCTCGGGAACTCCAATTCCTAGGTCATGTTATAAACCCAAACGGCATTATGGAGGATCCTGCAAAGATCGTAACAGTGAAGGAATGGAACATCCCAAAGACGTCAACAGAGATACGAAGTTTTCTGGGATTGGCAGGTTACTATCGGAGAATCATTTAGGATTTCTCGAGAATAGCCTCGCCACTGACAAAGCTAACACGTAAGGAGGTAAAGTATGAATGGGGTCTAACCCAAAACAACGCGTTTGAAGAATTGAAGACACAATTAACCCAAGCTCTAGTCTTGACCTTACCCGAGAGAAACGAAGACCTGGTAGTTTACTCTGATGCTTCGGGTCAGAGATTAGGTTGTGTATTGATGTAACGAGGAAAAGTAATTGCGTACGCCTCACGACAGCTAAAGGTTCACGAAGTTAACTACCCAACTCACGTTCTAGAGTTGGAGGCAGTTGTTTTCGCATTAAAAATTTGGAGGCATTACCTTTACGGAGTTAAGTGCACCATTTACTCCGATCATAAATGCCTGAAGTACTTCTTCGAGCATAAGGAATTAAACATGAGACAAAGAAGGTGGTTCGAACTACTAAAAGATTATGACTGCGAAATATTATACTATGCAGGAAAACAAACGTAGTAGCTGACGCCTTAAGCAGAAACGAAGAATCGACACCTATCTGGATCAGAGCATGTCGGTTAATTATAACACCGGACCTGATGAATGAAATAGAAAAGGCACAAGATGAAGCACTGTTAGAAAGGAATGTGAAACAAGAAAGAATGTTAGGTCAACAAGCAAATCTAGGAACTAATGCATACGGAGTACGAACTCAGTTTGACCGGATATGGATACCTAAGGTTGGTGAACTTATGGCCAAAATCCTTGATGAGGCCCATAAGTCTCGCTATTCTATCCACCCCGGGATGAACAAAATCTATCAGGACTTAAAGAAAGAATATCGGTGGCCTGACATGAAGAACGATGTGATGAAATATGTGAGCAAGTGTTTGACTTGCTCATTGGTTAAGACCGAGCACCAAAAACCATGTGGTAAAATGCAGCCCTTGCCAATATCAGAATGGAAGTGGGAGGAGATCACGATGGACTTCATTATAAAGCTACCACGAACAGCTAAAGGCAATGATACCATTTGGGTAATAGTCGACCGCTTGACGAAAATTGCTCACTTCTTACCCATACGTGAGGCTTTTTCGTCTGAGAAACTGGCAGAAATATTTATCAAAGAAATAGTAAGTAGACATGGTATGCCATTGTCAATCGTGTCTCATAAAGACACTAGATTCATGTAGAGATTTTGGAAAAAGTTCAATGAAGCAATGCATACTAGACTAAACATCAGCACCGCTTACCACCCTCAAACTGATGGTCAATCCGAGAGAACCATTCAGACCTTGGTGGACATGCTTCGGGCCTGTATCATTGATTTCAGTGGGAGCTGGGATAGCCACCTGCCATTGGCAGAATTTTCATATAATAACAACTATCACTCAACCATCGGCATGCCACCATTTGAGATGTTGTATGGAAGAAGTTGTAGAACCCCGGTTTGTTGGGGAGAACTTGGACAGAAAGGCTTTGCAAGTCTCGAAGTGGTCAAAGCTACTTCCGAGAAATTTGAACAGATCAATGCTCGCATGAAAACCGCTAAAGACAGACAGAAATAGTATGCGGATAAGCGAAGAAGAGATTTAGAATTTCAAGTAGGGGATATGGTACCATTGAAGGTGTCACCATGGAAGGGAATCATCCGATTCAAGAAATGTGGCAAACTCAGTCCAAGGTTTGTCGGACCTTTCAAAATCTTAGCAAGAGTTGGTCAAGTTGCTTATAGACTAGGCCTACTCGATGAGCTTAGTGGAATTCACCCTACATTCCACGTGTCGCACTTACGCAAGTGCCTAGCTAACGACACAGCTCACATACCCTATGACGAGATGGAAGTCGACGACATTTTGAACTATGTAGAAGAACCAATAGCTATTTTTGACCGAGCTGAGAAACGACTACGCAATAAGTCAATTCCTCTAGTCAAGGTACAATGGAAACGCAGAAAAGGGTCAGAAGCGACTTGAGAAAAAGAGGAAGAAATGAAAGAACGGTACCTTCAACTGTTTAACTTGTAGCAGGTTTCGAGGACGAAACCTCTATGAGGAGGGAAGACTTGTAACATACCGAAATAATAAAACAAATAAACATTAAGGAGGACGAGGTTATGTCAAAGATTTAAAACGAAAGATAAAAGAAAATGGGATGGGCTTGGGCTCGACTAAAATAGGCCAAGGGGAGCCCAAGAATATAACGGACCAAACAGCCCCTCCCTCATTCACCCTCATTTTCTCCATCCTTAGAGAGAGAAAAAACATGCTAGAGAGAGAAAGCTCGGGATCAAGCTCAAAGCCTCGGAAATCGTTACTCGTTGTCCCTGGAACGTCTGGCAGCGAGAAGGAAGCGAAAGCAGGTAACCATCTTGCCCAAATCTGAGTTTGTATAACGTTTGGGGATTCGGGTTTAAATCACATAAAGGCACGGTTTTTACGTATAAAATTCAAAACAAACCATATATTTAATAAGTTCATGAATGAAAATAGAACGTTTTGAACGTAAAAAGTTCGGAACTTGAACGAATAGAAATCTGAGATCCAAATCTAGGGTATTCTATGGGGAAGAAGGCCACGCACTGGAACCGTTTTAAGTGACTTATCAATTTCGCTGAATCATGTTCGCCCAAAGAAACAAACTGGCGAACGTACCTAGGTTCGCCTAGATTCAAAGGATGCGAACTTAACCAAGTTCGCAAAAGCTCAAAATTGTGAACTTACCATGATACAAAGGTAGCGAACTTACCCAAGTTCGCTTAGCATAAACTCAGGCGAACTTGCCATGTTCGCCTAAGCCCAAACTGACGAACTTACCTAAGTTTGCGTAACCCTAAGAATAGAAACATTTAGTGTCACTTAGGTTCATTATATTATCTCATATGACGTGGTTATACACATTGTGTCTGACCTTAGTGACGCTCAATAACCAGCTAAGTATAATTCAGGAAACGCTCAATCAAGTGAGTTCTATGTGCCCCCTATGTATTATGTGCAAATGTTTTCCAATGTTTTGGGGTTAGAGTTTATACATGCACATGAATGAATGTTATGAATGCTAATATGACATACGTGTTATATGAAAGTAATGATGAACAAGGAATGAAACCAATGTTTACAAAGAATGAAATGAATGAAATGACATAACGTGAATGAATTAAATCTTGCTTTATATTTATATATATATATATATATATATATATATATTGCATGTTATGAATGTATGTATACGTTACAGACGAAAATACGGACTGCTTCGTTAGGCCGGTACGATGATGACGGCTACTATGGTAGACGGACGACCATGCGACTATTATGCAGACGGTATGTTGAAGTCTAGAAAGGTAGACTAAATACGAACTACTACGGTAGGACGGAGGCCCTTATTCGAAGCACGACTGCACTTCAGGTAACAAGAAGAAAGGATGGGTGAGGGCTTGAAGGCTACCTAGTTCAAAACTGACATCCTGCTGAATGTTTCTTTTATGATAAGACAATGTTTTTCTTGTTAAATGATAAGACTTCAATTGTTTATGTAATTGAATGACTATGCGCTTCCGTTGTGTATGGATGTTTTAATTTAAAGTTCAGTATTTGCTGACTATGTTCATTAGTAAATTCAACTAGTGGGGTCTCCTAAGAAAGAGGACTTACAGTATTATGCCATGAGCGCCAACCTAGCCTTTATTTACATCCAAACAAAAAAATTTTTTTGCTATACGTGCTAGGGGTGTTCAAAGTCGGATATTCGAAAATTCGGATATCCGAAATTTTCGGATAGTGGATTTCACTATCCGAATCCGTATCCGAAATTTCGGATATCCGAAAATTCGGATACGGATTCGGATAGTGAAACGGATATCCGAAAATATAAAAAAAATAAAAAAATATAGAAAAATAATATTTTTATATTACAAAAACAATTAAAAACCTTAAAAAACATTAGAAAATATACATATAAAAATATATAAATATAATATATCGGGTTTTGATTCAAATTTTCTTATTTTTAAATAATAAAAACAATAAAAAAATATATAAATATAATATTTCGGATATCCGAATATCCGAAATATCTGAAAATCACTATCCGAATCCGAATCCGAATCCGAAATTTCGGATATCCGAATTTTCGGATAATTCGGATTCGGATTTTCGGATAATTCGGATTCGGATTTTCGGATAATTCGGGTTCGGTTTCGGATTCGGATTTTTTTGAACACCCCTAATACGTGCAAATTAAAAGTTGTGAATACTATCCACTCACACGTAGGTATAGGTTTGTTTATGTATTTATAGATATGATTTTTTTTTGTTTTATAATACTTTAATCTTTATATTAATTTGTGGCAAATTTTATTTTTTCTTATAACTTTTAAATATGATGTTTTAAAAAAGTTCGAATGTGTTGTTGCGAATTGCTTATTTTTATCTATGTTTCGATATAATATTCATTCAAAACCGAGATTTCATTATAATGTACAAGTTATCGAAGCACAAACGATCAAGTCGTTGAAGCTGCTTTATGGTTTTTATTTTTTTCCTTTTTACAATATTTAAAATATGATGTTTTATAGAATTTCAGATTTGTGATTTCTATGTGATTCTTTTTTACGTTGTGATTACGAGTGTATAGGTCGTCGAAACCGAGTGTTACAAACTTTAACACCTAACCGATACTAACATTCTAACACTGGTACCGGCATCGTTATTATCGGAACCGGTACTGATATTCTTCAAATTCGTGCCGTTTAGCAAGGAGGAATCCTACTAAACATTAAAACGGGTTCGGGCTTTTACATCTCGTATTAAATTTTGGGTCCGGAAAGAGTTAATAGGGTTTATAATTGTTTAAAGGAATAATAATCTTTTTTTGATGATTCCTAACCGTATTTGTTCCTAGCCGCAAAAACGAAGCAGCAAACAACAAGAAGCCGTAGAAACAATTTTTTTTGTTGACTTCCTTTGTTTTTTCAAAGTTGTTGTCGAAAAGGAAAAGGAAAAGGAAAAGGAAAAGGCTTTTTGCCTTTGTGACTTTCGGCCACTAGTCATGTCACCGTTTGTCGTCTTGTCCGGCGATCCCCGGTGTCACCCGTTCTCGCTTTTGGTTCGTGATCCAGCATCTGTTCATTGTACCTCGGTGTCTCAACCGGTTATCATTAACCGAGGTATATCTATCTCATTGGTAGTTAGATTTAAATTTTATTCGTATTCGTATGTTTTGTAATCCAGATTCTGTCGGGTTTTCTTTTGTGTTGAATCGGATTCGTTCCGCTGCGTATTAATAATTACTTTTTAATTATTATTAATCTATAATTATTTATCAACCGTTTTTGATAACTAATCTAACTGATCACCACTGCAAAACCCAAATTGAGTCTCACTTGATGCAGTATACTCATGTGGGCCAGAGGTTTTTCCACATGAGCCTTTAGGTGGTGGATTTTCCGTGGAATGGTGGGCACGTCGGGTCACCAGCGATATCTGCATTCACGGGTGTGGGTGGCCTATCGCTAATGGGTTTACCTTGGTGGCCGGGCTTATAGTATTCGTTGTCTGTAAAAAAAAGTGTTCTTAGAAAAAAAAACGTTTTCAATTGGAGGTCAACATCTTTACGGGCCGCTCGCCAATCCGACTAACTATTTTGCTCGTATTATCATCATTCCATAAACTATGTGGTAGATCCAGATGGAAAGCATTGAAGTAGGACTGACAATTTCTGATCCGGACTTGTTAACACGACACGACACTTAATTAACATGTCTCGTATTTGACCTTAACATGTTTCGTGTCTTAAACAGGTCGGCACGTTAAGACACGGTTAAATTCGTGTCTAAACAGGTTAAAGATACGTTAACCTGTTATGACCTGTTAGTGACATATTAACATTGTATTTGCTTCCTGGCCCAGCCCAAGTCCAACACGCCAACCCATCTTTACACTTACGCCGCATCCCTAACTCCTTAAGTCGTGACTTAATTTTGAAACTTACACATCATCCTCACACCTCTCCATTGTCGATCGTCATTACACCGCTCATGACGATCGGCGCTCGTCATCTTCATTCAAGTACTGCAGACTTCACACCAATCCACCTCCACTCCACCGTGCAGCTGGTCATATCCATTCATGACGGCTCATGTCCATCGGAGATCTGATTATTAGAGGTTTAGTTTTGGATATCTCGTACAGGTACCGCAGATTTCACCTATTTAAAATTGATTAGGTTAATTAACCGTTGGCCAATATCTTTTGATGCATTATTGTTGCTTAATTATCTATAGCTTTTTCAAAAGAGAGTCTGTAGCTTTTGATACATGTATCTATGTGTTCTTCGAGTTGATACTGTCCTTATTTAGCTTTATTTGTTAGAATCACTTTTGATCTGATTGTATGGATATATTTTTTTAGATGGCCGTAATCTGATTGTGTAGAATCACTTCGAGTTGATAATGTCTTATCATGTGGTTGTAAATTTTGAACCATTTCAGATGTGATACTTATTCTCTCTCTAAACTGACCCCTTAACATGTGATCTGTTTCTAAACAGGTCGTGTTCGTGTTTGAAAAAATGACACGATTTGTTAGTGTCATGTTCGTGTCGAACACTACAGTTCATCGTGTCATGTCTGACATGTTATGCCAACGCTACTTTGAAGGTTCAAATTAGGTTATCATTTGTATCTATATAAATCAAGGCGTGTAGTAAAATTGTTCCTTTCAAATGGTTGATGGTTCTAATCCCATGGTGGACATTAGTGTAGATTTAGGAACAACTTTAAAGGGCGTGTGATTTACCGTTATAAAAAAAGCAAAAAAAAACTATTTTATGTAATATAAAGTCAAAGCATATGTGCGTTAATGCATTTCTTCATGAACACTGATAAAAAAAATTCTTGTATTTCTATATAAAGTCAAAGTATCCATATCCTAACTATTGAATAGAGGTGTACAAATCGGCTTGAAGGCTCAAACCGGTTTAGGTTTGATCAATAAAACCAGTTTTTGGTTAAAATTATTTTTTGATGGGGGTTTGACCGGGTTTGACCAGTTTAAAGGTGGGTTGACAATTGATTTTGATTAGGTTTGACGGTATAAAATCGGCTTGAAAACTACGTTTTGACCGGTTCGATTTGTGTTTGACCGTGTTACAAATCGGTTTCACCCAACCAATTAAATTTTGTGGTGCGGGTTAACTTCTAACCTGGTTTAGTACACGAGCCGGTTTTTATGCCACCTCTTCTACTAAGTTTATCATCTTTTGGTTGCGTCCTTTCGAGTTTTCGACCCCACTTAGAGGGACCCAAATCAGTAATCGGTTTCAAGGCTATCGGTTATTGGTCAACATGGTCAAAACCGGTTATTCCAATAATCGGTTACTAATCGTAACCGGTTCAGAGGGTCGAGAATCATAACCTATATAAGCATTTAGGTTAATATGGACCGGTTAACCGTAAAATGGTTAAAAAACCGGTTTTTTTTAAATAATTAACAATTTAAAAAAAATAAAATATATAAAATAAACTCAATAAGCTTCTTTTTTTTATTTATTTTATAATTTTTATAAATAACAAAACATAATATCATTAAAAAAAACAGAGAAAATCACGAATATATTTTATTTTTTGATATATAACCCTCGTCGTCGTCTTCGTCTTCATTTAGTGTTTATTCAGGGGCTCCGGCGGCTTCGTTGACGTTTGTGCTTGACCACGAGTCGGATTGGTTTTTACCGTCTTGCAATGTCTTCCAAAACGAGATCTCAAAGTGGAGTTGGACGTAACTTTGAGAAACACGTGACGATTATTGCATCGAGCCATTTCATTACTATATGACATTAGAGATAAATCAAATTTCTCTTTCTGCTAGTATCATCACCACATTTCTATGTTAAATCAAATGAAACAAAATGAAACCACCAATGAGGAAATATCACCTCATTTTTACCAAAATGAACCTAAATTGTAAGCGAGATTCCAAAAATGAACCACAGTTCCATTTTTTTCATTTTCTAAATAAAAATTAAATTATAAATTTAAAATTAAAAAACATTAAAAAAGTATTCATACACTAGAATTTAAATTTAAATCACTAAATAATAAAAATAACTAGAAATCGCAAGGCGAATTCTACTTCTTGGCTATGTTGCATTTACGTCGACAGTTACTTCCAAGATCAATCCGGACACATTGTCATGCGGTTTTGTAAACAACGTCTTGTCCCACTCAAATGCTTCATTCAAAATATCCTCTCGTTGCTCTTCCATCATTGACATCACAATTTCATATTTTTTAATTTTGATTGGCCACCATATTCTGTAAAAGCTCGTCTCTCTTTTTTCTCTTGTTGAGTCAACGACATGTGGTAGACAACAATGTCGACCAAACTTCCTTTGCCAATTTCTTTCCTCTTTGTGTCAGTCTTGTCGATGTTGAGTCTTGGTTAAAGTCGCGTACTTGGCTAGTGAAGTCTTCATTTGAACTTGTGTAGTTGCCGGATTCCAATGTTTTTGTTTTTTTTTTGTGAATGCTCAGATATTGTAACACCCTGATTTTTAAATAACTTTTATTATTATTTTCTTTCAAAACCGGTCCCAGATTTTTATTTTTTTAATAACAGCGGAAGCACCGTAATTATATAATGTGATAAAACAACTAACTTTTAAAATTTTCACATTGTATATAAATTGATAAGTCGAGTAAGTAGCATTAAAACTTTATTTAAATAACCCATAATTTATACATCTAAAAATGGGTTATAAGCATAATGTTCGATCCTATACATACCGAGGCTAGATCCGATCCTTTTAATCACGCACTAGAGATTTACCTAGAAAACATTATTTAAACAACTATTAACCAACGCTAAGTGAGTTCATAAATTCAATTATAATGTTTTCCATATCACATTTAATCCATCTCACCATATTTCGACCATGGCTATTTATTTAACTGTGATTTTTAACGACTGGTCACCCGAAGGCGACTTAACAGCTGGTCACCCGAAGGCGACTTAACAGCTGGTCACCCGACGGGGACTTAACAACTGGTCACCCGAAGGCGACTTAACAACTGGTCACCCGAATGCGACTTATCAACTGGTCACCCGAAGGCGAGTTAACAACCGGTCACCCCACGATGACTCTTACAACTGTAGTTTTTTATTTTAACAAATTAATTAATATTATCCACCATATTTTCATTCTTCCATGTATGAATTAGAAACAACACCGATTAGCAATCATACGACATCAATTTCCGCCGTATCAAATATCTAATATCCATTTAACCCTTTATGTCAATTATTATATCCACCACAATTATTACCATTTCACATATTTTTGTATAAAATTCAATTGAACTACTAATATCAGAAATGGTAAATTTTGTGAGTCATACGAACTCACCTGGACGTCTAACGCATCTCTACGGTGAATCCTTTCTCGAGTGCTTTTTATCTCCTCCCGGCGTGTGACTCGATTACACGAGACCTGCGTTCACTACACGCTAATCTTTGTGACCGGTTCATCACGAATTCCACTCATTAGCGCCGTCGATTAACACCGACAACAACCGAATGCCACCTGGTGCTATCGTAAGTTACCGCTAGCCGATTAACACCGACCGGGGACAACCTCACTTGTTGATCACCACCGCCAATTTCCACCACTAACTGACCAACGTAATTCACTGCCTACACTACCGTAAATCACCGTCAAACACCACCGTATGTTATCTCTCTATCTCTATATGTTTCGACCCTTAAGATCTTCTCCCAAAATTATAGAGTAAAAATATATTTATATATACGAGGGTGATATTCCTATTTCGAGAATTTAGTAATCTAAAACGAAAATCTTTCGATTATTTAAACGCCATCTTTAACGCTTCAATTCATGACTAAAATAGTCGTTTCAATTGTTAAACATTCGTTTAAAAATCTTTAGAATATAAATGTAATGAGACAACTAATATTTTATTTATATTTAGAAAACGGGATGTTACAGATATTGTGGGTAGAATTGTGGATATTGAAACAGTGGTGGCGAGGTTGGTTCATTTTGGCTCAAACTCGAACCAACCTTCGATTTAGAGGATTTGCGGGTGGCCTTTGATTATTTATTTTTATTTTTTTAGTAAAAAAAATATTTGAGTAGAAGAGGAGATGGTGGTGTAAAAAAAATAGATGAAAATGATTGTGTTTATAGTGTAAAAAAAATAAACTTTTTTTTTAAAACCAATGGATACATTAACGGTCAAAACCCCAAACGTTCAAAAAATGGACCATTGCATTTGGTATCAAGATCGGGTTCATGAACGCAATAGAGTTTCAAGTTTTTATTCAAACAACATTTGTTAGGTTTGTATTTTATATGTTTGATATTTAGACTTAATTTGAAATAATTAGACGTTTGTTTGCAAACATTTTGAATATGTTTGGAAGGTGATCATACTTTTAATTGAAGTGATAATATTATGATTTCTACATTTTACATTTTATTTTATATCATAAATAAATAATGCTTTTAATTAATCAAAGTTAATATGATAAACGTCTATGGTGACATTTAATTTGATATGATTTTTGTAGCAAAATTTATGTACCACTAAAAGTAATATGGATATTTAAATAGAAACAGTTTCTACCGACACAAAATTTGTGTCACAAAAGACCTTTTTTATATTGTGGCAAAAAAAGTGTCACTAAAAGCCCAAAAATTTATATTGGCAGACAAAAAAAGTGCCACTAAAAGATTTTAGTAGTAGCGATTCTAATGATACTTTTTTGTGTGTCGCTCATTGACAGGGGTCTTTAGTGACACTTTTTTTGTTTTTTGTGTCGATTTTTGTATGCCATTAAATGGCTTTTTTTGTAGTGTTGTTATAATTGGACGACGTAGATGCTTTTAAAAGCACCATTATAATCAACAAAGCATTAATATTTTCTAAAGGGGAACTACATATATCCCATTATTTTAAAACCTAATTAGATATATACATAACCCGAAACTTAAATTACACATATCCATTTCTTTTATAAAATTACACTTATGACAAAAATGCTCTTTTAAACTTACAAGAAAACATGACTCTTCTGATTCCATTATTGGAGATTGTTTTTGGGCATAATTTTTTGGTACTGTAACGGGTTAAAAGTTTGGCACTTGTTCCTTCGAATAGTTTAAGATTTGGAGAGAGAGAGGTGTCATGGTTCTAGCAAAGGTTTTATGCGAGAGGTAGAATGTAAAGCCCCATTCCCGGGAGGCCTTATGTGTTGGATTAACTCATTCACAAACAGTTCTTAAACTTCAAATATCATTCAAGCAGCGAAATAATCGTCATTACATTGTTTCCAAAATAGCAACAAATTAAAACTTTGTCCTTAACATTCAACATTAAAACAAAACATAAGGAATGCTAGTCTCATATAGTCGGGTAACTCCTCGAGTAGCCAAGCAACATCCATTCATCATTCCTCTATCCTTAACCTGGCATGCATACTAAAAGTCAGCTAACACCGGTGAGTTCAAGTTTTCGTTCATTTTAAGAAAACGGTTTACCGTTCATTCATTCATTAGGGTTTTATCATTCGTAATTAAAACGAGGCTTAACATTCATTTTCCATTAATACATACGTTCAAACATTCATTCATAAAGCATTTACCATTCACCTCAAGTCATACAGTAAATATCTAAATCCGTTTTACCGTCAATTCCGTCATTTAGTATTGTATCGCCCCTAAGGCTATTATGCACGAAGACCGATAATACAATACCATTCCGTCCATTTCGTCATTTCATATTGTATTGCCCCTAAAGCTATCATGCACGAAGACCGATAGTACAATAATCATTCCATTCCATTCATTTATCACTCTTAGGACCCGCAAGCCCCAAAGTGATTCCATTCTCGGGTCACGTTAACCCTTAGTTACCGTCATCACTCGCAGTCTTGATTGTACAACCATAAAACCATTGGTAGGCCACAAAGACACTACCCCTGTTGTGCTTATGACCCCAAATGAGCCATAAGGCTGGGAATTACATTCCCAGTCTCCATTCGTCAATTTCATTCATTCGACAGATTAGATTTGTAATGAATTCTTTAAAACATTTATCCATTTCATTCATAAAACGTTTCATTCATTTTCAAAAACCTTTACTTTCATTTTTATCATTCGTAATTAAAACGCGGCTTAACATTCATTTTCTATTAATACATACGTTCAAACATTCATTCATAAAGCATTTACCATTCCACTCAAGTCATATAGTAAATATCTAAATATGTTTTACCGTTCATTCCGTCATTTAGTATTGTATCGCCCCTAAGACTATTATGCACGAAAGCCGACGATTCAATACCATTCCGTCCATTTCGTCTTTTCATATTGTATTGCCCCTAAAGCTATCATGCACGAAGACCGATAGTACAATAATCATTCCATTCCATTCAATTATCACTTATAGGACCCGCAAGTCCCAAAGTGATTCCATTCTTAGGTCACGTTAACCCTGAGTTACCGTCGTCACTTGCAGTCTTGATTATACAACCATAAACCATTGGTAGTCCACAAAGGCACTACCCATGTTGTGCTTATGACCCCAAATGAGCCATAAGGCTGGGAATTATATTCCCAGTCTCCATTAGTCAATTCCATTCATTCGACAGATTAGATTTTTATGAATTCTTTAAAACATTTATCCATTTCATTCATAAATCGTTTCATTCATTTTCAAAAACCTTTACTTTCATTTTTATCATTCGTAATTAAAACGGGGCTTAACATTCATTTTCCATTAATACATACGTTCAAACATTCATTCATAAAGCATTTACCATTCCACTCAAGTCATATAGTAAATATCTAAATATGTTTTACCGTTCATTCCGTCATTTAGTATTGTATCGCCCCTAAGGCTATTATGCACGAATGCCGACAATTCAATACTATTCCGTCTATTTCGTCATTTCATATTGTACTGCCCCTAAAGCTATCATGCATGAAGACCGCCAGTAAAATAATCATTCCATTCCATTCATTTATCACTCTTAGGACCCATAAGTCCCAAAGTGATTCCATTGTCGGTTACGTTAACCCTGAGTGACCGTCGTCACTCCCAATCTCGATTGTACAATAATAAAACCATTGGTAGGCCACAAAGGCACTACCCATGTTGTGCTTATGGCCCCAAATGTTCCATAAGGATGGGAATTACCTTCCCAGACTCCATTCGTCAATTCCATTCATTCGACATATTAGATTTGTAATGACTTCTTAAAAACATTTGCCCGTTTTATTCATAAAACGCTTCATTCAATTTCAAAACCCTTTACTTTCATTTCTAACCATTTCTTTATAAATAATCCGTTTAGTAAACATTCCTTTCATATAACTTTCTTTTTATAAACGTTTCTTGTATCAAACATCATTCCTATAATAAACCGTTCATTACAAACCATTACATTTCGTACATTCAACCTTTCATAAACATTTCATAGGTATTCATATCACCCTAGAAACAAGTAAATAGGGAATCTTGACTCACTAGAATTTTTAAGAACTAATCTCTCTCATCAACAAACTTCGGGCTAGGTGGAAAGCTAATCAATCAAATCACACAATCATGAAAGAGATGTATCACTACATGTTTATTTATGACATTTTGATCGAAAACTTTCTTGGTCTAAAAAGAACTTTTAGGTCGAAATCGTTTTTCACCGAAAACCATTTCGTCCGAAACGTCGCTGTCCGAAAACAATTTCATCCAGAAACTCTTTTGTTCGAGTTGGCTTTTCGTTAAGAAATAATTTTCGGTCGCAAAGTCGGACTTTTCGGATGATTCATATGGTTCTTGGCCAAATCCCTCGTTTTTATCCATATTCCCAACTTTTTATGTTCAAATATTCTATCTGGCTTCCATGAAGCTAGATCGATAATTTTTAGGCCAAAACACACGTAAAAACCCTGACTTTATGTTGAAAACCCATTATGATTCTTAAAACCGTTTTGCAACTAAAACAGAGATTTGAGCTTAGTTTATACCTGGAAATCATCGGTTACTTCTTGTCTGATCTAGAAATGATCTCGACCAAGATGGAGGTCTCGGGTTCTGTTTTAGAGTTTTCTCTCTATAGATGTGTGGGGGTGAAGGTGGTGAATGAACATGAATATGGAAGGCATGGGTTTTAGTCCCCCTTCCTCCCCCTCTTTCTCGGCCCACCTTCCAGCCCATGAGCCCACGCGTTTCTTCCCGACTCCTAGCCCGGTCGTCCCCCGATCTTTATTTTATCCATTCGAACCCCATTCACTATCTTTTATTTATTTATTTTCGGGTTGGTACACAGAATTGGTTTTACCGCCTTACAAAAAAGTGCACCGCCGCAATTCCTCAAATGGCATATGGCACCACTAGTGATTCATTCGATGAATTCTTGAAGATGTCCAATTGAACTATCAGATTATGTAATTACAGATGTTGTAAATGTATAATTAATACAGTCCCCTTACGAAACTTTCGTTATTGTATTAGCCATACACTTCACATGTTTCTGGTGATTCACATGGCATCATTAAATGATACAAGTCTTGGATAAGAATCTACAACGCACTAGAATGCCCTTGTTGATCATCCTTTACTCCGACATCATCAAGGGTTCCTCGAATAATGTGATATCTCACACGAGGTAAATCCTTAACCCTTACCCCTCTTACTAACACTACAGAATGTTCTTGTGAATTATGGCCAATAGATATTTATGAAAACCAATTTCAAGCGACATTCAATAAATATACAAGGCACATGAAGCTAGACACAACACTCCCGAAATACTTGGTAGCATCGATTGCACACATTGGGGGCGGTAACGCTGCCCTAATGCGTGGCGTAACACCCCAAATTATTCAAGAAAATAAAAGTACACGGGCCAAAATTATAAATGGACCAAAGTTTAGGGACTAAAAATGTAAAAGTTGGACCGGTAGCGGACCACTACCAGGCCCCCTAACGGTCCGATACGTGCAGGCTAAGGAAATAATGAGATAATGACACGTGTCGGGAGACTAAGCATCTGCTGCAACCCTATGGCGGACCGCTACGAGGTCTGTAACGGTCTGCCGTGCCGCAATCTAGGTAGCGGACCGCTACCCAAACACATAACGGTTCGCTAGTCGAGCGATACGCAAGACAGCTGGCCATGAAGGCGGTGGCGGACCACCACCCCTTAGCTTAGCGGTCCGCAACCGAGGCCAAATTCAGCCTATAAATAGGAGCAATGTGTCATTCATTTTACACACTACTACACATACACCTAAGCACGCTTACCGAGGAAGGCTAGGACGACGGTTTTGAGTGCAACGGTTACAAGTGCGGTACGTTAAAGTTACGATCGAGAGTTGGACAGATGCTTAGCAAGGAAACCAAGTGTATAAAAGACCCGAGGATAATGAAAGTACATTGGAGCCGTACCTAGTTAATTACTATGTGATTATGTTGTATGTGTTATGTGTTAAGACTAAGGTATCGGGAAAAGGTGAATTAGTCGGAACCCTAAACCCGAATAATGGAGTAATCATGGGATGTCAAAGAGGTGGTGGGAACGCTGCGGGGAACCCTATATATACACCTCTTTGGTATCTCAGGGTGAAACCATTACAAAGGCTTAGGGTATGGGCTAATGCAACATAGTGTGGCATGAATGCATGATAAATATGTGAATGTGAAATGGAAGCTTTAATTCTAAATAAAGGAATATCCACGAAGCATTAGGTAAGTGGTGGGAACGCTGTGGGGAGCCTATATATAAGCTTCACTAATGTCTCGGGAGAAAACTTTACGAGGAATTAAGGTAAGGGTGGATTGAAAAGCATAATAAGAAGTCATACAATACGTGACAAGCATGGCAAAGACACATGCTATTATGTGATAAGGTGTGAATATGTGATGAAGACTAGTGTAGCACTAAACCCGAGTAACGACGTATTCATGGAGTAACAAAGAAGTGGTGGGAACGGTGCGGGGACCCTATACATAAGCCTCTTTGGTACTCTAGGGAGAAACCTCTACAACGGTTTAGGTGTGAGGGCTAGGTCTAAATGCATGACAAGAATGCATGCCAAATAATATGACGAAAAATATGAATACATGATAATTGGAATTTAAGAATCGTCTTGATTAATAAGGTGTCCAGCCTATAGGGCGGGCCTTATAAAACAAGGCGTCGAGTCTACGGGGCGTAAGGGCCTTGTAAACCATGGTGTCTGGCCTACGCTGCCAATCCTGTAAAAGAATATAAACCAGGGTGTCTAGGCTACGGGGTCGGTCCTGTAAAAGAATAAAAACCAGGGTGTCCAGCCTACAAGGCGGGTCCCGAAAAAGAATGAAAATAGAGCCTACAGGGCAGGTCCTATAAAGAAAGGAATCTTCATGATAATGTGAGGTGTCCAGCCTATGGGGCGTGACTTACAATTAATAAAAAGAAATAATGTAGTGTACTTATTTAGCGAAAGATAATGTAAAAATGTTTTCAAACACTGCAGGGAAAGGCTCTCAAAAGATTTAAAGCTTCTTGGACTAGGCCCGACGAGTGAAGGAGAATCCCTAGATTATGTAATATGTATCACATGGTTTATTGTAAACAATAATTATATAATAAAATATACATGTGTCACTAAGGTGACAAGGTTTTGAAAAAAAAACCTGGTTCCAATTTCCGTCCATAATGCATTATTGGCATGCATTCTTTGGCGTTGCCGGTTCCAACAATGACGTTAATGTCTTGGACTAGTCGCCTATTTTCAAAGATGTAACATCCATGATATTTCGAAATTATTTTTATCTCATTCTATACAACTATGAAATTTTATCTCAATTTAATACTCGGTCAACACAATAAGTCACATACATTATTATTTATTATGTAACAATTCGAGTTTCAATCTAGCATTTTCAAAAAAAAATTCCTAATATATATATATACACATATGGGTGTATATAGGTATATAAAAATACTCTTATGTTGATTAAATAAAAAAAAGAGCCTTATTAACGTAATTACATTTTCTTTCATATACATATATATTTGTCTATAAATATTAAATATAATTATGTATTTAGTTAATAAAGTTGTACACAATCTGTAACTTAAATGAAACTTATTTCCTTATTAAATAGTCATGGTTAAACTAATAATAAGTAGGTTCATATATTTTGTAAAACAATTATTTTAGTTAAAATAAAACAAATAATAATAAAAAAGGGATTTTTTTTAAAACAAATGCAATCTAGTCTTGAACCTTCTCAATAAACTTTGAACCCCCCTCCTAAACGTTTGAACCCTTGAACTTGAATCCTTTGACTACAACCTTAACTCCAATTATTCCATTTTGACCCATCTTGACTTTGAAAGTCAAACATTGCAAAATCTTGCAATTTAAATTCAAAATCGAACATAACGGGAATCAAATGACTTCCTATAGATTTTAGAACGTTTGTAAACAGTTTCTAAACTCACTGAATCCATTAATCTATCAAAAATCGCGGCCAAATTTGAAAGTTAAACAGGGTTGACTATCCTGAGTCAAACCGAGCCCAATTCACTCCTTAATCGCGAAATTGAAACGCATAATTGCCAGCAAATCACGCGCAATCAACCCTAACATGAATGCAGACCATATACACGACTCCATTCATTCTCGTTAGAGCGAATTAACGCGTAATTTAGGCTCACAGTTGCCATACGCGAAGTCGGAATCAAATCGAACCTTAAAGTGAAATCAGTCAAAACAATTCACCCACACACCTTCGCATAACCCGTTTCAAACTTCCTACACCTCTAGATTCACTGCATTACCCCTCTCGGACTCCGACGAGCTCCAAGAAATCCGGCGTCGGCCACCTCGTCGTTCTCCTTCAACACTCAACCATGGTAGGTAAAATCGGTGCCCCTAGTTTCGCTTTGATGAGAGGATGAAAAGCCCCATGGTATCTTGTTCAATCATATGTGAATTGGGCAACATTGGGGTTAGGGTTGGGACGGGACAAAGGGGACTAAAGGACTTCAAATTTAATTCCTTTTTAGAAAATTCAAACCCAGTTTTTATCAAAGTACCAGTCCAGGCCCCCCGGTTACTCCGTTTGGTTCATTCTTGGTTGGTCGCGGGTTCGAAACCCATAGCCACACATCCGGTCGAACTTTTTGCACACGCCTAGAACAATATAACCTGTTTCTTTCCTCTTCGTGCTAATAGCCAACCAGTCTGGATTTGGTACACAAGTAGCCCCTTTGGCCCAGCGGTACAAACCAACTGAACACACAGGAACCACCGGGGTTCGAACCGGTTGGCCTGTTATTCTTTTTAAATCAATTTTTAAAGCTCCAAAATTTTTAACTATATTTAAAACAAATAAAACTTTAACTAATATACAAGTGTATATTTATATTTTTCAAAAGAACATATTTCTTTTATAATAAGTAAATAAACAAATTTATTTATTTTATATAGATGTACTTTACATTTACAAATACACATAGGGATTAAGGTGTTAGCTCTTATGTACTAAAATATATTTATATACTTCATAAATAAATGAATAAAATAAAGTTATTTATTTCAATTGTATTTGAATAAAATATAATCTCGCACTTACTGTTTTAAATAAATAAATGACACTTATTTATTGAGTTATTCAAACTTAAACCCTAAATCAATTACTCTTAGAACCATATACTTCAAACTCCCTTTTTATTAAAAACTCTTATCCAAATGCAAACACAAACATATACTCATAACACGAACTCTTTGTACAAGTCCCTATACTCACTCCCATTAAAACCCTAGACTTCGCATTAGACTTATGTGTATGTTATTAATTCCTATTCATATACATTATACGCTAGGTTAACTTGGTGATTTACAAGGATCACCATTACTACCTATTCTCTTGTGCTATCTACATCTTTGATACAAGTGAGTATTACATAGCCTCTTTTCACACTTTTACACTTTTTGGGGTGAAACATGATCTCTATACATACAATTGTTTATATTTACACAAACTACACAAACACAAATCCTCTTTACATTCATGTGTGCAAATTTAAGCTTTATGTTTGAGTACTAGGTGTGTTAACTGTTTGTGTGCAATTTATGTGCAATCATTAACTATTCAAGCCGACAGTTAACAATGATATATCTATTGAGTCTGACAAACCCACCCAGATTGGGGTGCTTGTTACCGACAACACAATTTGCATGCTAGTTACAAAGGTTTGATTGTACTTTGGTTACACAATAGTTGCTCCCCATAAATGCCTTATTTTATCATGTTATGTAAGGATTTGATTATTTACATCTATACACTATCTATGTATAAACCTGTGTATACTCACCAACTTTTTAGTTGACCTTATTTTATTCATGTTTCAGGTGCAAATGTGTGATTTTGATCAAGACTTGCTACACATAAGTTTTGGACCTAGATAATTTTAAATAAAGGATTATGTATTTCATTTTATGTACTTGGTTTGATTTTGTGCTCATGAACAGTCTACATGTCCCGCCCCAACGTTTCCGCCGTCGGTTGGGGTGTGACAGATTGGTATCAGAGTCTTGGTTATAGGGAATTAGGTTATTAGACACTTTTGACCTAGACTATAACCCTAGGACACCCATACAATGTCATGCTCCTACATGCTACATGATTTTATCCTTATGTGAATATTCCTACATACTATCATAAGTAAATACACTACATGATACAATATTTAATAATTTATGTGTCACACTGCCTGAAAATTTTTGTGCTATATGCATGTTATCCATTTGATCCATTTAAGTGTTATTCTAAGTTTTAACACACACTTAAACACACTTAGCTTTTCATGCACCCTTAAACTCACACATACAATGTCAGCACCTCTTGTGATCTAAATCTAAACTATTGGGCCTAAAGCCCATTAATAATAAACTAGAAGACCACTTAGCCTCCAAGAAGAAGAAGCCTACTACAATATATAAGCCTCACTGTTGGGCCTCAAAGCCCAGTTCATAACAATTCTCATCATGACCATGAGCCCAACAATAGTGCTATTAATACATGATGGCTGGAAGAGTGTGTAGGCCCATGAGCGATTCTGGCTAAGGAAAGACAGGGTACTTAAGTGTGTCTTAGTGACATACCCCTTTTTCCTGGGAATTCTCATCAGGGATGCATTGCTTATAGGTCAAGTGTATTTCTAAAATACTATTAAGAAGACTCGGTGTTATGACTAGCCAAACTCTAAATCTATGAGAACCCTTATAGTTAACACTCAATATTTCATTATCACTTACAACTTTTTCATTGTTTTTCTGCTAGACATGGACTCCTACTCTCCTTCCTCCCCGGTATACCATCCCGGAACAGAGTCTGATTGGGAAAAAGATATTGGGTCACCTGTGCATCGGTCACCAACACCCCCAGCTGCTAGACCTAGGTTTGATGTAATGGCAGATTGGATTAGGAAGACCGGCCTAAGACTTCGAACATCTGGATCACCCCCACCCAGAAACCCATATCAGACACCCCATCTTCACAATCAGTTACCACCCCCACTAAGAGACCCATATCTAATGCCCGAACCGTACCATCCTAACCCTTGGGCAAGACGTACCATGTCACCCACTAGTGCTATGGGAATTCCAATCGATGACGTTCACCAATATGTGAGGACTTCAGAGTTCGAGAGGCAATGGATGGAGCAAGAGATAAGACACGACTTGCAAGGACAGAGAATAGATAGCCTAGTGAATCAATTAGGGTATCAAAAGGAGTTAATTTTCGTTCTCGAAAAAGAAATGCTTGAGAATCGCACGGAAACTGCTAGAGCTGATGCCAGATTGACTACCCGAATGACCATAGCGTTGCTCGTCTTGGTGATTATCTTCCTACTAGTGGGAAGCTACCAGAGACGTTAACATAAATCATATTTATGGTCTTTAAATTTTCAGTTTGAAAACCATTTCCCCTATGTTTTGAATAATGTTTACCATTTCAGCATTTAATAAATTTTATATTTTTCCAACTCTAAAGTTATTATTCATTAATTTAATACGTTGAGTGTGAATTTCATCCATCATATTTTCATCAAGACCCTCCAAGTATCACCTTCTTCATTCAACACGATTTGGTACACTACCGGCAATCTCCCTCGTAAACAAATCATCCTACTAGATTTAGACAACCTCGTTATTTTCAAACCAAATGTTTATCAAACTTTTAGAGAGTATCAAAAATATAAATTCTTCCATAAACATTTTCACTTTGTAAGGGAACTTAATACAATCTATTTTATAAAACTAATATTTCAAATTGATAAATAATTTTGATTTTCCTCATTAAAGTAATTATTTATAAACTCTGGCTAAATTAATATACAATTACTGTTTAGCCAATAATTCCTCTTGAAAATATTCTCCTTATAATAATTGAAAATTTAATAAAAAGGTTTTTCCCATAGATTGTCTATTTATTTAGATTATTTAACTCAATACTTTCACTACTTTATATATCTACAACCAAGAACAATTTACAATTTCCTATTTTCAAACAAAGATCAGTTATTTGTAAACGCATATCCCGGGGTGTTTTCAAAACCCCCTCGTTACCTTTCACTTGCCACTTCAAGAGACGGTCCATACCGCGTAGACGTTAACCATCCCCATCAACCTCAATGAGATTTAAAGAGCTAGAACCTAACTACCACATCATACATGAACGCCAAACAACACGCTTCTCCGCAAACCTCGATCACATACAAGACTCGTTCGTATACCTCACACTCGAAATTCAATAAATTACGTATGCACGTTCACAATATACACAACACTATCACATAATACATGAACCTTAGTTATTTGCAATATACTCAATGCTACACTGACTACATAATACATGAAACCTGATTATTTGCAATACACGTTCTATTGGATTGATTACGTAATACATGAAACGTAGTTGTATGTAATATACATATACTAAATTGATCACATAGTACATAACAATCGTTTGGTTGGTACACAATACTTGATTGACCACATGGAACATTAAACTTATTTGGTTACAAAGTGCATGATACTACATTGTTTCCATCACACGTGAACGCTTATTGATTTACAAAATACATGATGTTCACGTTACACATGAAACCACTTGATTTCAAACTACATGACACTAGAACATACATGAGACTTGAGTACTACATTATACACGAAACTAAATTGCTTACAGTTATTGCAATTGATCGATCACATTATACGCAAGACATGATCACACACACTATACGCTAATCGGGGTTTTTGACGTATTCTTGTTCAAACACGAGCAAACTATGGAACTTTAAGTGATACTACATTAGTACTCTTTAGTTGCTAACTGACCTGCTTATTTAGGGACATAATTACTCATTAGCAACTCATATATGAAAACAATAGACACGAACTTAGTGAATTTATGCCCATTTTGACCCACACACAACGGAAGGATCTATACGGACCATGCGGTGATTTGAATAATTACGGGTGCACACGTAATCATAAAAATCAGCGCATGGAAAACATAGTGAATTCTATCATGTGTTATGACTTAAAACCTATCGTGATACATAATAACGAGGCTAATGAGATATGACAAGGGCATGGTGGATACGCCGATGGTACTTCCTATATATAAGTGCTCTATCATATTATCAGAAGTAGCGTTGTTTGTGTCACGTGAAGTTTTGACCTAGACCAATGATTTTGAAATCTCTTATCCGCTGATAATTCTTAAGCATATTAGAGTACATCTTAAATAAACCCTGATCATCAGATTCTAATCAAATCCACTCCAAATAATCCATTTCACCTTTAGAATCCAGATTATTATCCTTAAGTTCAATTTAAAACTAAATCCACTGTTATCCTTCGTGCCTGACCTTGAGAAACAAACCTCATTCTTTTCATTAGTTATACTCATCAACCCAACAATCCAAACTCACCTCTTTTTTGACTCAGTAGCCTCCATTAGTTGAATTTCGGGACGAAATTTCCTTCAATTTGGGGATACTGTAACATCCATGATTTTTCGGTATTATTTTTTTCTCATTCTATACAACTATGAAATTTTATCTCAATTTAATACTCGGTCAACACAATAAGTCACATACATTATTATTTATTATGTAACAATTCGAGTTTCAATCTAGCATTTTCAAAATTTTTTTTTCTAATATATATATATATATACACACACACACATATGGGTGTATATAGGTATATAAAAAATACTCTTATGTTGATTAAATAAAAAAAAGAGAGCCTTATTAACGTAATTACATTTTCTTTCATATACATATATATTTGTCTATAAATATTAAATATAATTATGTATTTAGTTAATAAAGTTGTACACAATCTGTAACTTAAATGAAACTGTCATGGTTAAACAAATAATAAGTAGGTTCATATATTTTGTAAAATAATTATTTTAGTTAAAATAAAACAAATAATAATAAAAAAAGGGATTTTTTTTAAAACAAATGCAATCTAGTCTTGAACCTTCTCAATAAACTTTGAACCCCCCTCCTAAACGTTTGAACCCTTGAACTTGAATCCTTTGACTACAACCTTAACTCCAATTATTCCATTTTGACCCATCTTGACTTTGAAAGTCAAACATTGCAAAATCTTTCAATTCAAATTCAAAATCAAACATAACGGGAATCAAATGACTTCCTATAGATTTTAGAACGTTTGTAAACAGTTTCTAAACTCACTGAACCCATTAATCTATCAAAAATCACGGTCAAATCTGAAAGTTAAACAGGGTTGACTATCCTGAGTCAAACCGAGCCCAATTCACTCCCTAATCATGAAATTGAAATGCGTAATGGCCCGCAAATCACGCGCAATCAATCCTAACATGAATGCAGACCATATACACGACTCCATTCATTCTCATTAGAGCGAACTAACGCGTAATTGAGGCTCACAGCTTCCATACGCGAAGTCGGAATCAAATCGAACCTTAAAGTGAAATCAGTCAAAACAATTCACCCACACACCTTCGCATAACCCGTTTCAAACTTCATTACCCCTCCCGGACTCCGACGAGCTCCAAGAAATCCGGCGTCGGCCACCTCGTCGTTCTCCTTCAACACTCAACCATTGCAGGTAAAATCGGTGCCCCTAGTTTCGCTTTGATGAGAGGATAAAAAGCCCAATGGTATCTTGTTCAATCAGATGCGAATTGGGCAACATTGGGGTTAGGGTTGGGACGGGACAAAGGGGACGAAGGGACTTCAAATTTAATTCCTTTTTAGAAAATTCAAACCCAGTTTTTATCAAAGTACCAGTCCAGACCCCCCGGTTACTCCGTTTGGTTCATTCTCGGTTGGTCGCGGGTTAGAAAACGATAGCCACACATCCGGTCGGACTTTTTGCGCACGCCTTGAACAATAGAACCTGTTTCTTTCCTCTTCGTGCTAATAGCCAACCGGTCCGGATTTGAATCAATTTTTAAAGCTCCAAAATTTATATAAAAATTATTTTCATAAACCCTATATTATTTGGAACAGAATGAAACAAACGTTTACAAATTTTTATAAAATCATTGTTATGAATTTATTTTTAAATTATTTTTGTTAATAATTAAAAATGAGTAATTAATTCCCTAAGCTATAAACATTGAGACAAGTTTTTATAAAACATTTTTCTTGAAACAAAGTTTATAAAGTCTTTATAAAATTTTTAACTATATTTAAAACAAATACATCTAATATACAAGTGTATATTTGTATTTTTCAAAAGAACATATTTCTTTTATAATAAGTAAATAAACAAATTTATTTATTTTATATAGATGTACTTTACATTTACAAATACACATAGGGATTAAGGTGTTAGCTCTTATGTACTAAAATATATTTATATACTTCATAAATAAATGAATAAAATAAAGTTATTTATTTCAATTGTATTTGAATAAAATATAATCTCACACTTACTCTTTTAAATAAATAAATGACACTTATTTACTTAGTTATTCAAACATAAACCCTAAATCAATTACTCTTAGAACCATATACTTCAAACTCCCTTTTATTAAAAACTCTTATGCAAATGCAAACACAAACATATACTTATAACATGAACTCTTTGTACAAGTCCCTATACTCACTCCCATTAAAACCCTAGACTTCGCCTTAGACTTATGTGCATGTTATTAATTCCTATTCATATACATTATACGCTAGGTTAACTTGGTGATTTACAAGGATCACTATTGCTACCTATTCTCTTGTGCTATCTACATCTTTGATACAAGTGAGTATTACATAGCCCTTTTTTCACACTTTTACACTTTTTGGGGTGAAACATGATCTCAATACATACAATTGTTTATATTTACACAAACTACACAAACACAAATCCTCTTTACATTCATGTGTACAAATTTGAGCTTTATATTTGAGTACTAGGTGTGTGAACTGTTTGTGTGCAATTTATGTGCAATCATTAACTATTCAAGCCGACGGTTAACAATGATAGATCTATTGAGTCTAACAAACCCACCCAGATTGGGGTGATTGTTACCGACAAAACAATTTGCATGCTAGTTACAAAGGTTTGATTGTACTTTGGTTACACAATAGTTGCTCCCCATAAATGCCTTATTTTATCATGTTATGTAAGGATTTGATTATTTACATCTATACACTATCTATGTATAAACCTGTGTATGCTCACCAACTTTTTAGTTGACCTTATTTTATTCATGTTTCAGGTGCTAATGTGTGATTTTGATCAAGACTTGCTACACATAAGTTTTGGACCTAGATAATTTTAAATAAAGGATTATGTATTTCATTTTATGTACTTGGTTTGATTTTGTTTTGTCTTGAATATTTGCAATGAATTTAAATGATTAATATATTTCAATTTAGCCAACTTTGTGCTCATGAACAATCTACATGTCCCGCCCCGACGTTTCCGCCGTCGGTTGGAGTGTGACAAAAGTTATGATTGAGGTACCGCACTAGACTCGTCGTTTTTACTCATAGGATCACAATATAAGTGAGGGTATTATCTTGGAGAATGAATATATCCCGAATATTCTACAATTGTTAAATTGTGTATGTGTCCATATGATGAGAAGTGTATCAAATACAAAGCAACTCATGACTCAGCAAGAAAGGATAGCCAACGAGCATTCGTGTCATGAAATAGCGTTGGCATATCGTGCAAAATCCGACACGAGTTTGGCCGTAAAACAAAATCAAGAATGTAATATAAGCGTGCATAATTTTGCATAATATGAGGATAGAATACGATGGAAAAGCGATTTGTCAATAGAATGAAGCTGAAATGAAGCTGACGTTTGTAGAACTTAATGTGGATCAAAGGCGAGCAAACCGGTTAGAGATACGCAACTGAGAAATACATAGCCTACTTAAAAATGATTTGATTGATCATATTTACGGTTTTTTTATTTATGTGTTATTTTTATTAGATAATTAATTTTTTTATTTATTAAAGTATTTATTTGAAAAATAATTAATAAATTATTTAAATAAATAAAAAAATCACTCACACTCATTAATTATACATCTTCTATCTGAGTAGCTGATGAGCAAGTGAGTTGAAAAAAAACACTAGTCTAGAAAATCAAAAGAGCCCAAAAAAGTTCAACAGAAATACAATGCATGACGAAATAGTTGTAGCCCATTTCATAACTCGGTCTAACCAAACTGATTTACTGACCGACCGACCCACAAAGACCGGGCTGGGACCGCACCTAACATACCGGTCCAGTCCTCGTTTTTCCCTTCATTGCTGTTTCTTGTTTAGTCAGGTTTCAAGCCCGTGAACATCCCGACCTACAGTTTAAACGAAAATGATTTATGCATATGGGTGCATTTAATTATATGTACTTCAACCAAGAATCACAATTGTGATTTTAATAAAATTTACAACTTACGGTAACAAATTTAAAATTTTGAGTTTTTTGTTTTTTTTTCGTTCTTATAGATACTCATGCTCTCATTGGTGGAAAAGTTACCTACATCAATAACTATGATAAAGATATAAAAATGGAAATCATGAAGTGTAATTCAGTGTCTAAAATACAAATAATACACATTTTATCCCTGGACTAATTATAATTACATTCTTGACATTAAACTAGAATTATGGATAATTAAAAATATGATCCGTTAACGTTTATCCAAACTTTATCAATAACTAAGGCCAATAATCACCCCTTATTGTTGATCCAAGTTTGATTCCTCTTCTCCAATGTCTTGACTGTCTGACCAAGAATCAGCCCCTTTCAGTCCCTATTAAGTAACCCTGTGATCATCCCTAGACGCATGCCATTACCACAAAACAGCCACTGAAGTGCGTCATCAGGCGTTTACAACCCCTGAACCTAGTTGAAACCTTTTTGCTTTCTGAATTAGTCTTGCAACGAACCTTTTAGAATTTTATTCTTCCATTCTTATCTTCTTGCAAACACTGAAAATCGTGATCAGCAACAACCATTCTTATCTTCCTTCTTAACTGTCTTTGAACACCCAAATATCCTTTATCCGGCCTTGGTTCTGATCGCACATAACAGCGAACAAATTCGGAAATTTGCTTCTGTTTAACACCAACGAACATCCCCTAACAAATCCCATTGATTTACAACTGTTTCAAACACCCGAAACAGCCCTGGTTTCGTATTTCAAAAACAGACAACAAAACACTACACTCTTTGTTTCTGTTTCTTAATAACATGCAGCCCCTTCATGATCCGCCTTCCATAAACCAGACAATAGCGAACCAATTTCTCGTTTCTACCTCTGATGGATCAAACAACAAAACACCCTGAGATTTCGGGTGCCCGGTGCGACTTTAAAAATGGGCCCCTAAAAATCTAAAATATAAAATTATATATATGGGAAAAAACCCGTAATAGGGCCCCTAAAAATTTAAAAATAGGCCCCTAAAATATAAAGTGTTAATTAGGCTAAAACAAAAAAAATAGTTTAGACAGGCTAAAGTGGTTAAAATGTAATTGAGTTTTTATAATTAATACGTATTTCTTACAAAAAAATTATATATATAAATTTTGTTTTGGGCCCCCTGATAAACCGGGCCCGGTGCGATCTCCCACATGGCCCCTACCAAAGCTGGCCCTGAATATGAACAACCCCCAAAGTTCTTGAATGTGCCTTTGCTATTCCCGATTCTAATTTTTGAAGAACAAACAAAACAAAAAATAAACGTGACGTAACACCCTACTTTTATATCATTATTTTATCAGAGTTTAATAGCGGAAATCAGTCCCGGTTTTTTAAAAACATTGTCACCGTAGTGACATAAGAATATTTTATTATATATAAAATATTATTTACATATAATGTTACATTATACATAATCTAGGGATTCTTCAATTCCGGCGGGGCACGTCCCCAGGAAGCTCTATTCCATGTGTTTTTTTCCCTACAGTGATTGAAAAATATTTTTACAATAGCGCTTATGCTAAGTAAGTATACTACTTATCTCTTTTATTATGGAACTCTTTTAGTTCCTTTGTTTAAGTTTCACCAGGCATATATGCCCACGTGACCATCATAGGACGCACCTCAAGTCACGTCACTCGCTGATTTTAAACAAGACCCGTCCCATAGGTTGGACATCTTGTTAAAAGACCTACCCCGTAGGCTGGACATTTTGTTTATAAGGCCCGCCCCGTAGGCTGGACACCTTATTACATCCTCGAGACCCGCCCCGTAGGCTGGACATCTCGTTTCATATTTAGTGAGCCCCGTCCCGTAGGCTGGACTTCTCATTTCATTGGGATCTTGAGTATCATAGACTCACAGCCTCCCAATTTATCAAGCATTTATTTATAACATGCATGTTTACTTTTATTATGCATGCTTATGCTTGTTTCATTCCCAACCAGTTATCACCTTAAAACTTTATAATGGTTACTCCACGATATATTAAACAGGTTTATATATAGGGTCCTTCGCAGCATTACCACCACCCCTTTAATACTTCATGAATACTTTGTTAATCCATTTTAGGGTTCAGACTCATTCCATCACACATTCACATATACCAAGTATAACATGACTCTTGTCATGTATTTATATATTCACATTCGTCACGTATTGCATGATTACTAATCATGCGTAGCATAATCTCTCATTATGTTTTTATTCATTTCCTGCTCTAATTCCTTATAAAGGTTTCTCCATGTTATATTAAAGAGGCTTATATATAGGGTCCTTTGCAACATTCCCATCACCCCTTTAATATCTCATGAATACTCCTTTATTTAGAATTTAGCTTCCATCATGTATTCATGTTTGTTTAGTCTTGTTGGATATAGGATGTCCGATCGTCAACTAGGTCAACATTACTATCGAGGTACGATACAAAGAGTTACGCTTTGGGCAACAAGCAAATTGATAATATTTACTTGTTAAATATTACAGTTCACGAAAAACGGATTTATTAAACGGAAAATACATATTTAGAGAAATATTTATTCGGTTTATTCGGTGATTAATTATTTAGAGAAATAATTATATACAGAGAGATTTACTGTTTAAATGTTAAACATTAAAGGGTTTTATCTTATTGATTATTGGTAATTAGTAAACGCAAAGGATTAAAATGATTATCAGTTTAACTGCTGGAAATTAACAATTAATACCCTAGGGTGTGGATTGTAAGATTAAGGATTATAAATATATCCTTAATCCAAACCCTAATCACTAACTTAGCCACCGTCAGATTTGCGAAACCCTCCTCCCCATTTGGAGTCAATTGCCTTTTTTCCATTTGGTAATCTTTCGAGTGTCCAGGTTCCATTTTTCTCCAAGGCACGTATTTCATTTTTCATAGCTTCTCTCCAATTCTCATCCAGAGCTGCTTGATAATAATTCTTTGGCTCATCATGAGAACTGATGGCCGATAAGAAGGCTTTATGTGAATTAGAAAAATTATCATATGAAATATAATAGGCTAAAGGATGTACCGTGGAGGGTCCTTGACCATAAGCGGGTTGTGTGGTGTCAATCGAAGGGGAAGCTTCACATGATAATCACTCAAGTATGATGGTTGTGACCTATATGTTCGTTCTCTAACTTCTTCAACAGGTTGTGATTGGTTGTGAAAATCATGCACTTCATTTGTTGCATCACCACCTTGCATGGTTACTTCACCTTCATTACTATGCATATTTGTTTCTTGATCACCTTCTGTAGCCTCGTTTTCAAAGTCATTTTCAATGTTTAGTTCTTGACCATCAACATTCACACCATCTATCTCGTGGCTTTGCATGGAGACTCCCCCTATCCCTTGACTTTGGACAGAGCGTCTTCTTCTTCATTCATAAAATAAGAATACTCAAATATTTATGGTTCTTGGTTCCTGATGTCGGTTCGACGCTGGAAAAAGGAAATACACTTTCAGCAGATTTAACGTCTCTAGTTACTACCATTCTTCTTTGTTCAAGATCATAAATCTTATAACCTTTGGTTCCAGGAGGGTAACCCAAGAATACTCCTGGCTTTCCTCTTGGTTCAAATTTATCACCTTTAGTGTCCGTGTTTCTATAATATGCTAAGCATCCAAAAACCCTCACGTGATCATAATCACGTGTTTGATCAAACAAAATTTTATAAGGCGCCTTCTCACCTACGGCTCTTGATGCTAATCGATTAACTATATACGTGGCAGTCAAGATGCATTCTCCCCAAAAACTCGTGGCAGGACTAGCCTCAAAACGCAAAGCACGGGCTACATCCAAAAGATGTCTATGCTTTCGCTCGTCCACCCCATTTTGTTGTGGGGTGTGGGGGCAAGTGGACTCTAAAATAATTCCTTGTTCTGTGTAAACTTTGCTCATAAAATTCGATGTGAACTCGCCTTCACTGTCACACCTTATTCGTTTAATGGATTTTCCAAATTCAGTCTTATCATTTTACAAAAATTGACAAAACAGGTGCTCGCCTCATTCTTATGTTTTATTAAATAGACCCAAGGAGCCCTACTGTGATCATCAACAATTGATAAAAAATAGTTGGCTCGTGAAAGAGATAGCCTTCTATATTTGCCCCAAATATCACAATGTCTTAGATCAAAACAAATATTTGTCTTTGTAACACTAACCGGAAAAGGTAAACGTGTGAGTTTAGCTTTGATACAAGCATCACAAACTTTAGTTTCAAAATCACAAGCAACACCCTGAGAAAGTCAATGCGTGAAAGTTTCATATCTGAAGCGTGTCCAAGTCTTTTGTGCCACGCATTTTTCTTCCTTCCTTTATTCCCCCCATTCGATAGAGACCTCAACTGCAGTTACCCGCACCAATCAAGTTCCCTGTCCTTATGTAACATCCTGGAACTTCGTAGACTAATGGATCGAGCTAATAAGGGAACAGAGTCTCTTTTAAACAACCTTGGTTATAAAGGTTTCACGCAAAGCTGGGTTTATCACTATTAGAGGACTCGGTTAGTCGTTATTGTGAAACTTCAAGACAGAAACGCATCGAATGAACTAGGAGGGACCTGATACGAAACTTGTGGCCATATAAAACACCTTATGTGCAAACCCTAGGTTATTACTCGACCTAGGTGTGCGACGAAAACAGTGGACATGAGGAGGAGAGACGTCGGATGATCGGAGGAAGCCGGCGACGGCGGTTCGATGGTGGTTTTGAGCGGGGAACTTCACGCAACGTCAAGGTAATCCCCCATTTATGTTTCATACCTTATTTATGCTTGTATTTGGTAAGATACACGATTAGGGTTTTAGTTTTGTTCACGGTGATCGGAGAAGAAGACTAGGCGGAGACCGGTAATGGCTACGGTGGTTATGACAGCGGCTGTGGTTACCGAGTGAAGCAAGCGATGGAGTCATCTGATGGGTGGCGTACGACGGGGACAGTCGACAGGAGGAAAATGGGGAGACCTGTAGGGTGGTGCCCGGTTGGTGGAACGGCCGATTACCGAGAGATAGGAGAAGAGAGAGATAGCTGGAGGGTGGCGGGTTCGGATGGACGACGAGGGGGCGGTGGTGGTGCCCGGCGGCTGCCGGAGTTGACTATGGTGGTGATTCACGGTAGCGGACAACGAGGTGATAGTGGTAGCTGTGTTCTAACATGAAAGGAGACCCAGTTAGGGTTTCTCATGGCAAGAAAGATGATGGGAACGTGATGGTGGTATGAGGGTGACACACGGTGGTGGTTCACGTTGATGAACGAGGAGAAGAATAGAGTCAGGTTACACCCGACTAGGGATTTGGTGAGCCTAGGGCTTTCATGGTGTGGTTTGGACGTGCATGGGAAGCTCGGCTCATGTACGTGTGATCCTTGAGACTAGGGTTTTGCATGGCACGTATACGTGCATGCATACGGATTCTAAACAGGTCCAGGATAACTCGATTCTTGTGAGCAAAGAGCTAGGGTTTTTACATGAATGAAGAGGTGCGCGGATGAGATGAGTGTCGGGGATATTTGTATTTGTACGTAACTGACACATGTGTAGGACATACTCTGACCATGTGATCATACGTTGAAAGGTTGGGGTTTCATGCCAGGAGACCGTTGCAGAGCAAGAATTGGATCTTCGTAACTGTGAGTTTCTAATCCCTTCTTTAAATGTTTTTAATATTTTGGGGCAATCGTACATACTTACAAGACGTGTTCTATTACATTAAAATGTGTAATGAGCTTTGGGGTTTAACCCAATGAGTTTATGAATTTAATATTTAAATATGGGGCTAAGGGACTATGTGTTGTCCATAGGATGTGTGGGTTAAAGGTGGGTATATGGTTGTGGGTCGTATAGTGATCTAATAGGGGTGATTCGGGGGACGAGTTTACCTGTCATGCGGGTACGATTAGTAGGTGTTACCGGGTGTGCACGTACATGGTATGTGTTTAGGTAATGAGACGTAGTAATTGTATGTGTGCTGCTATAATAGTGGTGTATTGGTGTTATGAGTTAGTCGGTGTGAGTCGGGATATAAGCTAAACGCTTATGAATACGTGTAGGATACTTTATCCTAGTGCTATGTGTGGGGTGCAGGTGCAGTTAATGAGTCATGTAAATAGAGTATGATGTTATGTGTTTTATATGGAAAATATTAGCAGGTCCCTCCACAGTAATCAGATCATGAGGGTATAACTAATCTGAGGGCTAGTTTATGGTTAGATTGTCAATACCAAGATCTCTTATCATTCTCAACTCTTTCCTCACTACGTAGTACACATTACTGCCTTTTCGTACGGATCTTTCGGCATATAGCCTAACAGCTCCTACTTTGATCAGATGCGTATACTCATGGTGGGAATGAGTTTGATTCTTGCTACACTTTCCATCGTGGCTCTAGTTGCCACATTTCACACATTTGTCGTATCTTTTGGCTCTTCTTTTGGCGGCACTTTTTGAAAACCCGCAAAATGGTGGCAATTGTTCTTGCTTGCGCCACCGTTTTCTAACATCACTAGTTGCTTTGAAAACTTTCTCTCGGAGTTCGGATGGTAATTCAGGCTTTGCAAAATGAAGGCCGAAAAGCAAATTGAAATCAAAGTAATGTATGTCCAGTTCTTTAAGGTCTTGCCGGTAAAAGACCAACTTCTTTCTTTTTCTTTTCTCCTTTTTCTATTTTTTTTTCTTCAACAATTCTTTTTCCTCAATTTTCTTGAAATAACATTTCCATAAATTCCTTGTAGATAGTTCGTCTGTTTCTTCCTAATACATCCACCTTCTTGTATATTCCAATTCTTTTGAGTAAAACAGACTCTTTCCGAAGTTGCCTTAACGGTAATAAACTTGAAATAACGACATAGGATAATTTTTCCATTTTGAAGATAGTTAGCCAATAACCGGTGTTTACGAATAGCTGGTTGGGTGATAGTTGTGGGTAGTAGAAAAGAAAAGACTAAGGCTTAAAGGGCTATCTTGACGGATTATATTTTTGGGTTTAAGGATAAGGGTAATAAAGTTCTAGGTGCCTCAATCACTTTCATACTTCTACTAGTTCATGGTCTTGATATGTATAAATCACACAAGTTCTAATTATGCATAAAATTCAATCGAAAAACACCCAGTAATGTCAAACGAAAGAGCATGCGAATAATTATATATTGCGCCAAAAGCTTGATGATGTGTAATTGGCTTGATTTTCCTCACATGAAAACGGATGGGATAGGGTTTAGCGAATTGTTATGCATAATATTCATTTGTTTCTACTTTCCATGTATTCGTTTTATTTAATTAGGTGCGAACTCAAAGAGATTTTAAATTTTTGGGTTTAAAATTTTTTGAAAATTTTTCGGGTTTTACAAAAGGTAGGTTTTTGTAATGTTTTAGTCAAATGGGTAGAAAATCACAAGTTGAAATTTTACTGCTTTAAGGTTACAAGTAGTCCTAAATCTCTTAATTCCCCACCACACACTTAAAACTGTGCATTGCTCTCAATGTATAAATGCATGTAATGAAATGCTATGCAGGAATTTAAATACATGAAGTTTTAAGGGAAAAGAAACTGGTACTCCCCCAGTCAATTCGGTGTATAACCTAAGGCCAAAACTTATTGTTGTTGTCAGGTTGTGCCTATCAGCTGCTTGTCAACACGTTGCTTCAAAGACTTCATCGAATTTCAAAAAAATTGATGTGGTTTTCGATTCTTCAGGTTGTAAAGATAGAGTGTGATACCTCAAAGAAGTAGAGAGACTATCTGGTGATGCTATTCTAACTGACACATAAAGAAAAACATAAAAGCACAAAAGGAAATTAAAAGGTAGTAGTTAAGCTACTAAGGTCCTAGTATCGAGAAGGCATACATGGGGGCTGAAGTAAAAGAAACTTTAAATTTGGAAAAACCAAACCTGAGATCCATGCTTTTTGCCGTATACACAAACTTCTCAATTTATTTATGATCATCAGGTTGCCTCCCGGAAGCGCCACGTTTATTTAAGGGTCGCTGGCCAAACCCGTACGTGTTTCATCAGTCTTTCTTTGGGTGGGAGCCATCGACTTCCACCGTATCTCCTGTTCCTTCATTCAAGTCCTTCAGTTTTGGTAGCTTGTCAAAGTACTCATTGATCCGGTCAGTTTTCTCAAAGTCCTTGCCAAGATTCGGTTTCTTTCCTTTGTTGAATTCTTTAGCTTTCTTCAGCTGGTAGTCTAGATTAGTATCGATGAATTGGACAATTTCAAATGGATCATTAGACAGGCATTCATTTCCCCCTATGTTGTAAATCACTGATTGTGTTCCGACATGAAGTGTCAAAATTCCTTCATTCATGTCGATAACGGCTCGGGCAGTAGCTAAAAATGGGCGACTCAAAATCAGAGGTACAGAATAGTCGAGTCCCATTTCTAAAACCATGAAGTCGGCAGGGAAGACAAACTTGCCGACTTTACTAGTAAGTTCTCAATAACTCCTATGGGTTATTTGACTGATCCATCTGCGAGTTCGATAGTTGCATTGAAAGGTCGTGGATTCCCAATTTTTAATCTTTTAAAAATGACATATGGCATTACATTCACACTTGCTCCTAGGTCAGCGAGCGCAAAGGTTATCGACAATGGTCCGATAGAACATGATAGAGAGAACTTTCCAGGATTTGAAAGTTTTTTTGGAAGGCATCTTTCAATAAGAGCGACATAATGATTAGTCCTTTTTACTGCTTCTTCCATGTTTCTTTTGTTTGTGAGGAAATCCTTCAAGAAACGTCCATACTTAGGAATTTGTTGTATGATATCCATGAAAGGAAGATTGACATTGATTTGGCTTAATAGTTTGATAAATTTCTCATATTGGTCGTCAGTATTCTGCTTTACTAACCTTCCTGGGTAGGGTATGTGAGAATGGAACGTTCTCTTTGTCGGAACTTTTGGAGGAGTATCCATTGGAGCAGGAAGTGGAGTTACTTTTTATTGTGATTCTTGAGTAGTTTTTTCTGCGATATGTGGACGAAGCGGTACTCCGGTGAATATCTCTCTCCTTGTTGATTGAACTTCTTCTGGTATTGGTGGCTTTGGATAAACCTTGCTATTCCTCAGAGTGATAGCACTTACATTTGCTTTTGGATTGGTTTAAGTATTACTCGGGAGACATCCTGGTTGTCTTTCGGATAGATGTTTTGCAATTTGTCCTAATTGCGTCTCAATAGACTGAAAAGTTTCTTTTTGTGTCCTAAATTCAGCTTCGTGAAGACTAAACTTTTCCTCATATTGTATGTGACGGGAATCCGCTATAAGGGCTTGACTTTTAGTTGTAGAGATTAACTTAGTTACCGCGTCCTCTAAGCTTAACCCGTTGCTTGGTTTGTTAATTCCCTGAAATTGTTGGCGAGGATGAAAGTTTTGGGATTCTCTTTGTTGAAACTATTGTTGTTGTTGTCCGAAGCCAGATTGTCCCTGATTATTGTTATCCTTTCGACTGAAATTTGGATGGTTCTTCCATCCAGGATTGTAGGTATTACTATAGGGGTATGAGTGGTGATGCTCTTTACTTCTTCAGTAGCTTCAATGGCAGTCTTGCCCTTAATAAGTTGATTGAGTCGAGTGGTGAGGGCGTCTACTTGAGCAGAAAGTGAGGTGACAGTATCGACAGAATGAACTCCTTGCCTGGCTCCCCTGGTGTTTCTTAGATTGTACCATTGATAGCTGTTCATAGCTATTTTCTCAATTAGGTTTTAAGTTTCTTGTGGCCTCTTGTTTCCAAAAATACCACCTGCAGTAGCGTCGAGTGTCTGACGAGCTTGATTGTGCAACCCATTGTAGAATGATGATACATGTAACCAAACTTCTAGCCCATGGTGAGGACATTTCCTTAGCATGTTCTTAAAATGTTCCCATGCCTCATATAGTGATTCACCATCTTCCTTGGTGAAAGTGGTAATATCATTTCTCAGTTTTGCATTTTTTGTTGGCGGGAAGTATTTTGACAGGAATTTCTGGGCTAGGTCATCCCATGTAGTGATTGACCCGGTAGGAAGAGAGTTTAACCATGTCTTAGCTCGTTTCCTTAAGGAAAAGGGAAACATTCGGAGGCGAATTTCGTCATACCCCGTTCAGTTTGAAAGTGTCACAAATTTTGAGGAAATTTGCAATGTGGGCATATGGATCTTCATCGGGTAATCCATGGAAAGTTCATGATGACCGGATCATGTCGATAACGTGAGATTTAATCTCGAAGTTTTTAGCGTCAACTGTTGGCCTTGTGATACTAGATCCTAAAGCCTCCAGTGACGGCCTTGCGAATATGAAATAGTGCGATTTTCAACGGCCATTCTTCTAGTACGGTTTTCTCGTATTCGGCGGTGAAAGAATCTTTCGGGCTCTGCTAAAGGTTGATATAAACCAGTAGTGGAGCTATGGATCATACACTACCTGCAACAAAAATGTAGAAGAAAAATAGATGGAAAATGATAAGGCTAATCCGTTAACTTGAATTTTTCTTGAAATCACCGTGTCCCCAGCAACGGCGCCAAAAACTTGATGCGTTGTGTTTTAAATATATAAAAATATACTTAATATATTTTTAAGATGGTTTTACAAGATCAGGTTTTAAATTTATAAAATGATAGTTACTTTAACTTAAAAACACACACAATAGGTAAGTGTACCTATCGTAGCGTAATATAGTTTAGGTAAGAACCAAGTATCGAACCAACGGACACGGTCGAATTCCAACATTCAACTTTTGTGATCGTTTAGCCGGTGTTAATTAGTGAGTGGGTTTTGTGTGCTTGTTAAGCAGAAGGTAAATGACAGAAAGGTAAATGACGGTAAAGTAAATAACAGAAAAGTAAAAATGTGCGTGAAGTGTGTAACAGAAATGTAACAAACATAATAGTAAATAACAGGAAAGTAAATATCGTGGAAATGATCAGGTTATGAAGAGTATTGCTTTGGGCTTCGAATCCGCTTGGTACATGATAATGTTAAGTTGACTAATCTAGTGACATGACTACTACAAACGTGTGACCCGGGTCACCGCTAGAGCCTCGTCCTCACGACATTTGATTTGCAAATTTAAAAGCTTTAACAAGTGGTAGTGCCTCCCGTTAAGGACAACAATTACCCTCAACCCTTAGAATGGTCATCTCCGGGTTGGTTTAAGACATCGAACATAAAATGCTTTGTATTAGAGTTAAATAGGTGATTATATTTTGCTCACCGGGAGGCGGTGTAACAATGGGACCAAGTATAAAGACGTACCGTTTCCAACATGAGTTCACCAATTCTTGGTCGCATAATAAGTTCGTATAAAGACGTACGACCCTACTAGTGTTGACCAAGCCTTGGCTTATCAATCTCTGCTTGTATAAAGACGTACAAGTTTCAAAAGAAGTTTGATTAAAAATGTTTTACGATCTTACACTTTAAAATCAAGAACACTCACAAATATAAAGACGGATTTAGACAATAATAAAAGCCCACCGAAATGGTGGTTTTAAGGATGAATAGTTAAAGACATAAACACATCACTTGGATTAAAACGTTAAACATTAACATGCACCAAACTTCATCTTCACCCTAGCAATACAAAGAGTTTAGCCACGAATGGCCATACTAACTAGCATAACGCTGAGTTTCGTAGGCTCCCATATTGCGGAACAAGGAGGAAGAGCCCCTCCACTCAATACTCTCTACTCTAACTACGAAATAAGCTCTCAAATAAGGTATGGATGGTTGTTGTAAGGTATAGATGGGTGTGTGGAATGAAGAACCCAAGCCATCTATTTATAGGCATCAAAATGAGCAATGCACGGCCGTGCATTGGATTGCACGGGCATGCAAACACCTCGGGAATCAAACAGGGTACAAGTGATAGTGTACTGGAGCCTTGGGGAGAAAGTTAGGCAATGCACGACCGTGCAATGGGTTGCACGGCCGTGCAACTCTCCTTTGCCTCCCAGTTTTGTCTTTTAGCTGTTGTGTTGACTTTCCTTGACCTGGTTTGACTTTTTGGGGGTCAATGCTCAGGTTTGGTCCTCCAAAAGCTTGATTTCTTCATGTTTTAAGCTGGTTTTTGCTCTGTTTATCTTGGGACACCAAATAAACTGTAATTGTGAAATATTAACGTTTTAAGTATCAATTGCAAGGCTTTTAATCAATTAGTACCATTATATGGGGATTATTATGCATGCAAAACATGTATAATTTAGGGCATATTAGTTATCTATATGATGTAATTTATAAAACTATTTTATAAGGACCGGAGGGTCTGGAGCGAAGATAAATACTTTTGTGACGAGTTCGTTCTTATTTAAATTAAACTATTAGAACTCACTCAGCGTAGCTGACTTTGTGTGTACGTTAGATTGTTTCGCAGGTGAGCATTGTGGTCGATGTATCTTGGCTTGGGAGCGGTGCTACTCAGATTGGTGTGTAGGCATTCTTGAGGTAAACTTAATGACGATTAAGACATTAATAATAATTATTGTTTTAGAAAGACTTCCATTGTATTTTTTATTTACTAAACGAGTATTTTAAAGAAAATACCTAGTGATGAGAACCAATTATAGGATGCCCGGTTTAGGGTCTTACAAGTTGGTATCAGAGCCGAGGTTTAAGAGAAAATCGGTGTTTTTAAGCAAATAAAATTCCTTAACTTAAACTGAGAATGGGACGAGGGTGAAACGAATGCCACCACGAGTAATCGCGAGCCAAGAGGTACGTCTTTTGAGTTATACATTAATTGTTAGAGTATTAATTATGTTGTGTAACGCTACGTGGAGTTGTGTGGCATGATTAGGTGAAATCATGTTTTGTGAGTTACATATTTTGGTGTAGCATTACTTGTAACTATATGTGTTGTGAAATTGTGATAAATATGATAATTGCTAGATTATTGTGTGGTGCTATGTGAGTTGGGTGGGATGCATGTGCATCTGGTGTGTGTGAAAGTTAGAAAGTTAGTGTGAATATGATGGGAAAGGTTTAGAATCCGAGCCGTAATGTGTACCACCAAATTGTATTTGATCACCGTGATTTGGCAGTCTATGATTACCCTCATATTCTAAATTTGTTGCCCATATCAATCACTCCAATGTTCTATCTTGAGTAGGATTAGGTGGCTAAGACGAAGTATACAAGGTCGGTCAGGCGTGGAGCTCTTTCTAGGAGGAATGCAGAACGACCAACCAAGAAGTCGACTGCGACAAATAAAACTGCTGGTGAAATGGGAGTAGTGTTGGCGCTTCTCGTGCCAAGTATGACTAGAGTTGAGGATGGTCGCATCTCGCGTGGTGTTGTGACTAGAAAGACGGGATTGAAAAGGAGAGCAATGTCAGCAATACATGATTTCCCTTCAGGATGTGGACTTACATGGTCGAGGGATCGACTTGACGTTTACGTGGTGAGATGCGTAATTCAAATATTACCTATTTGATTGCGTCATTGATTGTGACTTTTACCGCATGATGAGTTGAACATAATTCATGATAATTGTGTTTGTGATGGTGCAAAATTGTGTTTACACTTGTTGATTATGTACGGTAATGTGTGATTACGTGATTTCATTTTGAATGGCGTAAGTTCACGTTTAATGTGATTCTTAGAGAGTATGGTTGAGTAGGTGGGGCAGGTAGTCTTTTATAGACATAAGTGATATGCATCCATGTTGATATTTTTAAGTAATTTCTTTTGATAAGTGATATGCTTGGTTGCACCTGAATCAACAATCCATTCACCATCAGACTCTTCTCTACCTTCCATGTTGGCAACGTGTGATGTAGCTTTACCACCAAAGTCATCTCTTTTTCCTGCAAACAGTGTCAAGAAACTCTGGTACTGCTCTTATGATAGTCCAGGTATCGGACATGGACCAGTTTCTACCATGGTTGCCTTTGGCTTTATCTTTTCTTTCTTGCCTTTACCGGGCCACCATTCCAGGTACCCGACAATCTTAAAGCAACCATCTTTACTATGACCATCCCTTCCACCCTGGAAAAAAACGCTTGGAAAGTAGCGGAATTGTTGGTCGATTTCTTGGTACATGTAATAGATCGTTGCCTTTCGTCTTCGGCCACCAAGTGATAGGCAGTGCCTAGACTTGGTTTTGGTTTCGTTGCCAAAATGTGGGTTCGTATGACAGTAAATTCTTCATCAAGGACCATAAGATACTTATACATCCTCTTCCTTTCTTTTAGCTCGACTAATTTCTTGCCAAGTCCACAAATACATCCACTGCATGGGCACTTAGGTGTTGGTAGGACTGATTCAGTCTCATCCCATTAACTTCTTAATTTTGTGTAATATGCAGATACAGTGGCACCATCTTGATGTGTAACCGTCAATGTTTGTTTTAACTCATAGGCCTTCGGAGCACTTTCCTTACCAAACCGTTCAAGCAGATCGTTCCAAATCTTAGCAGTCGTGTTAGCATACTCGACACTGCTGGGAATATCTCTTCCCATGGCAGTTGTGAGCCATCCCTTCACCATTGCATCGCATCTCATCCAGGGCATGTAGTCGAGTGTGTTCATTTCTGGCTTTTCAATCGATCCATCGATCAAATCGATCTTGTTCTTTACGAACAGGAAGTTTATCATCTCCTGTGCCCGGTCGTTGTAGTTCTTTTCTGTTAGCAAATCATTCACGTGCATTTGCTTTGGATAATCTGACGGGTGGAGGTAGTAGGGAGAGCCGTAGTCGAGAAGACTTCCATCGTTTTTGGAAGACTTCTCAGTTTCGTCACCCTCGGCCATGATGTTTATGTGATCGGAAACTTTAGGGTTTTGGTTGTTTGGTTGAGCGGAGTTGATCCTGCGCTGATACCATAAAGAATGGTTATCAAAGGTTTCAATCTTCTCATTAGAATAAGCCAAAATAAATACACGTTTAAAGAAAAGAAAATAAGGAAATAAATATTCTAGCCTAATTTGGATGTTAATATGAAGGAATGAGAAGAAACTAATTCAGGGATAGATAGTGGGAATAATTAGTTTCTATATAACTTATAATCAAAGAGGTAAAAAACAATAAATCTGTATATAAAAAAAATATATGAATCCAATCAGTTTGTAAGTTTATCATTAGTAAGGGAATGTTCATCTACTACATAACTTCATTAGACAGATTCCATTTTAGTTATGTTTAATGGTTCATTGGATATTAAAAGCAATCAAGAACAATATGATAATCATGTATGTTATCAATAATTGTTTCCATGTAATTTCTTCAAGTTTAGGCCAAACCAGCATATGAGCGTATGGAACAAAATATAACAAAAGAAAATAGCAAAAATAAACCCATTTTTATATAAACCAGAAGACTTCTGTTCCATTATACAAAAAAATGATAACGGTTTGAAAGGAAAGTTAGGGGTGAACTATTTGTACCTGATTCTCATATGAAGTGAGATTTGAAACGAAAAGAGGGATGCAGGTGGTGGTTCGGCGAGGTGGTAGTGGTTCCAAGTGGTGGTGCGGCGAGGTGGTGGTGGTTGCAGGTGGTAGCGGTGTGTGATACCCGGCAATTTCAGGTTAATATCCATACCCAAGCATTACTTGATTTCGTATGATTACACGTGCATCATACTTAATTATAAAGTAATTAAGTACATTTGGTAGTTTGAAATGTTTGTTTACGTTGTTTATTGCTCGTTGCTATTTAAAGAAACTTTATTATATTGAAATATTATAGAAATGAGCATATGATATGTTTAAAAGTTTGAATAATACTTGTGTTGGTAGCTTGTGTAGGAAGTATGAAATTTTTTGGTAGAAATGTTGTTTTACACTATGTTATGAGCGTCTTGCGATAAAAGGAAACTTTAATTTGTCATATTTTGAGTTATGGTGTTTTAATGGACAAAAGCATACTAATATGATTCTATATCATCTATTAAAGTATTAAAAAGAGTTATTGAAAGTTACACATGTGTAGGAGGTCGTTTGGGCCACTTTCCTAAAAAGGAAACTTTAATATTTGGACATATTATGTATGTGTATGCTATAAATGTCTAAAGTGAGTTTAATAACTTTATTACTATGTGTATAGATGACTTATGCAAAAATATGTTGTTTAAAGTGTTGTTATGTCATGTTTTGGAAGACCTTACTAATAAAGAAAACTTTATTAGTTTGGAACCTTCATTTTTGCTTAAAATGGAATGTGTATGTGTAGAACCAAGTTAATAGCATATTACTAGTATGATTTCATGTGTGGTTTGTTCATGTGGGTTATAACACCTAAAGTGTACTAAAACCCTAATTGTCTAAAAATGGAAACTTTGTTATGTTGAGGACTATAGTACAAAGATGTCATATTATGTTGTTTGTTCAAGTGATTTGAGATAATGTTAATAGGATATTAGTATAATGACATGACCTACGTGGATGATTTGTTAACATGTATGAAATATACTATAAGGATGTACAAATGTCATGTTACTTGTCACGTGTTATTTACTTATGCAACTACTTGAAACATGCATGTTATGTCATATGGTATTACTTATATGATACCTAGGTATTACTCATGTGTTACTTGGGTATTACTATTATGTTACTTATGTGTTACTCATATGTTACTTATGTGCTGCTTGTACATGTGTTCACCATGTGTCACCAAAGGGTCGTCGTGTCAACATTGGTCAACATTAGTCAAACTTGATCAACATTGGTCAACTTTAGTCAACATTAGTCAAAGTTGGTCAAACCTTGGTCAAACCTCGGTCAACTTTGGTCAAACCTTTTCAAAACGTCAATGTAACCTTTCAACGTTGTGTCGTTTGGAAGAATGTGGTTACATAAACCATGTTTACCTTTCATAGACCTTATAGCCTTAATGTTTCTAGGGCTCGGATAGGTCGATTCTCCGGATTTTGCTAGATTTCTCATTTTATTTTCCATATCACATCACCTCATTCCCAGGTTTGTTTTCACGGGCTCATTTTACTTACTTTTCCATTTGGGGGAAATACATGCTAAACCATTTTCTTACTTAGTTGTATGATGATTACTTTGATTTCGCTCTAATATATATAAGTGGGTGCATTTCCTGCACAAAAAGTCCTCTAATATTCTAACCGTTAATTATTACCCAAAGCGAGGTGATTCATGAATAGTACAATTGGGTTTAACAACCCCCACCCGAGTTACTCGCGCTAACTCTGACTGGGAGTCAAACAGGTGCATAATTGACCTAATCCATTGCGTGCTGGGCACGTAAGAGGCAAAATGCTAGTTTCTGCATTCCTTTGTTGAGCTTCGGTTTCGGTGTTGCTTATATAGTTAACGTTTATTGTCTGATTAACAATCGAATCACTAGTATACATATGTACAGTTACAATGTTTTCATTTCTGTTACTATTACTTAAACCTGTGAAATCACCAACCTTGTGTTGACACTTTTAAGCATGTTTATCTCAGGTCGCTAAGCATTCACACATGGACTAGGATTGCATATCTGGAGTCTCATTTCATGTTTTCATTTAGAAGCTAGGTTTATGGGAACCTAATTTGTTATGCTTCTGTATTTTGCTACATTACTTTTGTTTCTGCACTTTACATTCCACATTTTCAAACTCTGTATTACTTATTTATTTTTGTATGGTATTCAAACGGAATGTTTTTTTGAAAACCATTTAGAGTTCGTTCGAAATGACCGGGACTAATTATACTAGACAGTCACAACACTCGGGTAACCCGTTGTGGAATTTCAGGGTGTTACATGGTGTAAAAGGGGCAAAGCTCGTTGATTTTGGGAGAGCAAAAGTGTTTGATTATGGGGGAGTAGCAGAAGTGAGGTCGATCGTCGATGGAGGGAAATACCCCGCCAGATCTGTTTAAGGGTATTAGCAGCGACATGTCGCCGCTAAAGGCCTTAAAACCATAGCCATTCGATTAACTTTCAATCAACCATCAGATCTTTGATTAAAAATGTAACACGGGTCAAGAGCAATAGTGTCGCCGCTGATGGTGTCGCCGCTATTGCCTCTTTTTCTTGTAGTGACCTGTTAACTTTTATCCAAATTTGATCGATAATTAAAGCCAATAGAGAGGGTACCCTTTTTCTACACTATTTATATTTAATACATAATTTCAAACCCAAATAAATTAGCCTTTACCGTTGGGGGTTGCTGGATTGCGTGGATGCTCACCTACTTTACCATATTCATATTAATGAAGTCTGTAAAATTTAATGTTGTTATGAGGGCATCCGTAATAAGGGCGTAAGGGTGTAGCGTGAGCCAAATAAGTTTTTCACGTCTAGGAATACCGTCCCTTAGACGTGTAAAATTTAATGTTGTTATGAGGGCATCCGTAATAAGGGCGTAAGGGTGTGGCGTGAGCCAAATAAGTTTTTCACGTCTTGGAACACCGTCCCTTAGACGTGAAGGGGGGGGGGGGACTCACGGACGCTATCTCACACAAACCAATCTCAATGGTAATATTACCGTTAAATATTACTGTTTTTATTAAAAAAAATTATTTCTTCTCCAAATATCTATTATAAATACTAACCAATTTTACTCAATAATTCCTCAAACCATCTTCTCAATTTCTTCTCCAAACATCACATTTTTCTCACTCATTTTACACAACAATGAATCCTTGAAACCCAAATAATCCATTTTTTAAAAACTTTCGTAATAACCCAAATAACCCTTTCGACCGGAACAACGACCCGAGCAACCTTTTCAATTCAAATATTGAAGACGTTTACGTTCCGAGTACGTCACCGTAATCTCACATTTTTCAATCCAAAAATTCCGAGTATTTTTATGAATGTAGTTTACTTTATTTTTTTAGAAAATGTATTTATTTAGTTTTATTTTATTTTATTGATATTTAGTTAATTATTAATTAATGATTAAAAATTAAATGTGCGACGTGAAACCACTACGCACCTTAGTGATTTTGGGCATTGAAAACCCCTGTGCTAATCATGTGGCCCGACGTGAAACCACTACGGATAGCCTGAACGACAAAGAAAATGGTGCCTTGATGTTTATTTCTAATATCTCAATTATTGTTTTCAAATTGATTTAGCTTTATCAGTTTAGTCTTCCCTACAACCATAAAGGCGAATAACGACAACGCGAATACCGATACCGGTTTCACCAATCCTAGTAGCAATGATGTTCGCTCATAGTCGAGGCCTCGAGGGAGTTTGGTCGTTATCGGTTCGGTTCGTCTGCGGCAACGACTGTCACTCAGTTATAAAATCACAAAACATATCCCGTATATAAAAACACGTTGCACCGGTTTTCACTTCGTTTTAAGACCCTAAAACATACCCCATCGTAAAAGCGAGCGTCACCATTCTGGCCTTAAAAAATTTGAAAATATAGCGTTAAGTAACCAAAACAAAAATCTAGATACAAAAACATGTCACAACGGTCGTCACTCTACCGTAAAACCATATATCGTACCCCGTCGTAAAAACGATCCTCACTTCACCGTAAACCCTGAAATCGTAGTGCCAAGAAACGCTAATGCAAAAGAAAAAACAAAAGAATTAAATCAAACGTAAAAAAAAATCTGGACGCAACAATTTAAAAAAAAAAGAAAAAAACTCAAACGTTGTACCCCGTCGTAAAAGTAAATGTCAATTCACCGTAAAATCTCAAAAATCGCGAACACAAATATAGACGGAACAATTGAAAAAAACTAAAGAAAAAAACTAAAAAAATTACTAAAGGACAAAACGTTACTATTCATTTAATTCTCAAATAAATATAGATATAATTCACCGTAAACCCTGAATCGTAGTGCCAAGAAACGCGGACGCAAAATAAAAAACAAAAGAATTAAATCAAACGTAAAAAAAATATGGATGCAAGAATTTAAAATAACAAATGAAAAAAACTCAAACGTTATACCCTGTCATAAAAGTAAATGTCACTTCACCGTAAAATCTCAAAAATCGTGAACACAAATTTAAACTGAACAATTGAAAAATAAAAGAAAAAAACTAAAACAAATCACTAAAGGACAAAACGTTACTATTCATTTAGTTCCCAAATAAATATAGATATGATATAATTCACCGTAAACCTTGAAATCGTAGTGACAATAAACGCGAACGCAAAATAAAAAAATAAAAGAATTAAATCAAATGTAAAAAAAAATCTAGACGCAACAATTTAAAAAAAACAAAAGAAATAAACTCAAACGTTGTACCCCGTCGTAAAAGTAAATGTAATTTCACCGTAAAATCTCAGAAATAGCGAACACAAATATAGACAGAACAATTGAAAAAAACTAAAGAAAAAATAAATAAATAAAAACACTAAAGGACAAAACGTTATTATTTATTTAGTTCTCAAATAAATATAGATATAATTCACCGTAAACCCTGAAATCGTAGTGACAAGAAACGCGAACGCAAAAGAAAAAAAAAGAATTAAATCATACGTAAAAAAAATCTGTACGCAGCAATTTAAAAAAACAAAATAAAAAATTCAAACGTTGTCCCACGTCGTAAAAGTAAATGTCACTTCACCGTAAAATCTCAAAAATCGCGAACACAAATATAGACGGAACAATTGAAAAAACTAAAGAAAAATCACTAAAGGACAAAACGTTACTATTCATTTAGTTCTCAAATAAATATAGATATAATTTACCGTAAACCCTGAAATCGTAGTGTCAAGAAACACGAACGCAAAAGAAAAAACAAAAGAATTAAATCACACGTAAAAAAATATGGACGCAAGAATTTAAAATAACAAAAGAAAAAAACTCAAACGTTGTATCACGTCGTAAAAGTAAATGTCAATTCACCGTAAAATATCAAAAATCGTGAACACAAATATAAATGGGACAATTGAAAAAAAAAAGAAAAAAACTTTTATAATAGGTAACGACTATATAGCCGTTAGAGACCGGTAGAGGATCGGGAGGAACAGTTGAGAATTCGTCGAAATCGCCGCTACCGCTACCCTTATGGCGATGTTCCCGTTAGATACCGATCGATACCTAGCCGTCAACACTAAAATTGAGCTCAACAAGAACAAGTTCCAAAAAATGAAACAAAACATGTTCGTATTAGAGAAGTAAAAATTAAGGATGGCATATAAATGTAACCCATCTTTCAAATAAAAACATTCAGACGTAATTTAAGTCAAGTGCTTTTTTATTAATAAAATTAGAACAGTACACAACAATTAATAAGCTAGGTTTTTTTTTTCCTAATAGCATCTTGGTGTTTATCCTATTAAAGTGATGCGGGTTCTAGTCTCATAAAAAGGGTAATAGATTTTAAGAGTATAATTTCGAGTGTGTTTTCGTCATTAAAAAAATTAATTGCAAATAATCTTTCTAAAATGCAAAACATTGTTTTTTTGTTATAAAACATAAAATAAAAAGTTTTTCCATTTCTTCGAAGAATAAATATAATATATTTATGTAATAAACAATAAATACAATTAAAAAGAAGAAAAATAGTTTAAGTAATTTTAGTAATTGCGGAAATTATTGGAAGAAGAAAAATACAGATTTATTGATTACATAAGCTTAATGGAAACCATGCAACTGAACGTGCATTTCTAGCCAAACAAGTACATACTCGAATACCTTCGAAAATGCTACTGAAATACTTAAATTAGGGTTTAGGTTGAAGATAGAGGAACCAACTGGATTCTGATTCTGCCGACCTTGAGATTTTCGTACCCGTTCCTTGGCACCAATGTCACCATTGCATATAACTGGTCTGCGGTGTTCGTGTCCTCCAACAGCTCCTTTAGCCCAAACCTAACTTCACTGGTCATCCTCATTTTGCTCATAAGTAAGTCTGGAATGTGTGCAAACGAACCTGCAAATTCAGGATCACAAGGCGTGGCCACTTTACCGTCTTTAAGCTTATCATTCACGAACACATCGAACTTCACAAACTTATTCCCTGAGAACTCTATTCCACTTATCACCAAAATCTCGTTCAATTTCTTTTCCTCATCAGTCCTGTTCAAAGCTGGCCTCTTCACACGAACCTTCAGGATCTTGTCTAGCTTCACCGTGGATTTCATCATGACTTCATCCACCGATAGCAGTTCTACAGTGGACTCCACTTGCTCGGTTAACTTACGCCTTGGGGGTCGACTGGTGCGCCACTGGAGCACTCCCTTTTCGATAAACTCGTACTTTAGCTTGTCCATGCGGACGCAGTCTCTGTTATAGACACGTACAAGCTCCTGATTCTCGTCGTAGAACACATACGATGCATCCTTCCAGTCGCTCTCTTCCGGTTCTTTGGCTCCATCTTTGCCTTGCAAATCCTTCCATAGTTTCCACATGCGGTCAACATTTGCATGGTGGACATAGAACAGTGGGTCAAACGCCGCAGAGTAGAATTTTCCCATGTCCTCTTTATTAGCTAATTTCGAGTTGCCTACCCATATGTGTACGGCAGTGTGAGAACCTTCTTCTACGGATCCACCAGACGAGGTACTTTTATCCTTTTCAAGAACGTATTTTCCCCCAAAGAAACTAGAAGTATCACCTCCGTTTCGTAACAACTCTCGGTACACGGTATAAAGATTGCATGCTTTCAGATCTGAATCATCTTTTCCTTTCGGCCAGTTGAGATCCACTATGCTTCCTTCTTTTGCATGCTCCGCGTCTCGGTAAATGTCATACAAAGGGTTTGGATCACCGTTAATGTATTGTGTTAGAAAGATTTCTGGAAACTCCATGCCACCGTCGGGGTCGTCCCAGTTCCAGTAAGGTAAGGCAAAATCAGGTCTGCCAATCAGCTTTCCGAGCAGTGGCGGATCCAGAATTTTTTTTCAGGGGGTTCACTGTTTTTAGATGATCCAATTTCATAGGGCCGGACATAAAAATTTTCGGTTCGGTTCGATTGGTCGGGTCGGGTCGGGCAGGGGCGGCTCAACCATTTTTGGAGGTCTAAAGCAAAGAAAAAAACATGAAAATTATGCTTCAAATGTTCACAAAATCAACTAATTTGTATTTAAGAGTCATCTACTCATTTGTTTCTATCAATTTTTTACCTCTAATCATATGAATGCTCAAGAACACACATTTAGTTCAAGAAAGAGTTCTTAGTTTTATAGCTTCACAACCGGATCAACCGAGCAGCAGTGGGCGCCGTCGTAAGGGGGTTCACCCTATAATATTTTAGGGGGTTCACCCTAGTTTTTTTACCTACCGTTACACTAAAATTTCAAAACTCGGGGGGTTCCTGTGCACCCCCCCTCGCTTCACTACATCCGCCCCTGTTTCCGAGTATTCGTTCGTAGAAATAAAGGTACCAGCGATGGAAAGGAAAGAAGAGCCATGTGTGATGAAGCCTAATATCGTTACCGTCTTTATCAATGTAAGATCCTTCACAGTAAGCACAATGTATTTTAGCTTGGCTGCTGAAGCTGTGCGGGTGATCTTCTGGGAGACATCTCATTGCTTTGATGGCTTTTCTATATAGCTCCACTTGCTCTTCTGTCCCTTTATGTGCCGGCCATCGCTTCCTCGTCACTTCGTCTTGTTTCGGAAACACGAAAGGTTTGATCTTCTGCCCAAGGAGAGGAGAAGGAGGACAGCATTTTACTGTCCTTACTACATTTTCAATGTTCAGCTTAGGAGTTGCGTCCTTACATTTGGACAAGAAATCACCTGGAACTTGTATGGGTTCGGCTAATGCCGACGGGAGGGAAGTGAGGTTCGCGGTGGTGTAGAGGCCGCCGAGCCCCACTAGCAGGTCCCTCCTGTCTACATTGGGCAGTTCAAGCTTTTGGGATTCTGGGAGTATGAGTTTTGGTTTGTCATTGTCATTAACTGGTGCATTGTTGCATGAGACTTTAAACCCACGAGTCTTGAAGGCTCGTTGGGATATGGATCGAGTGTTTGTGGGAGGAAGGGCAATGAACGTGGAGGCAAGGGGGAGTAGTGAAGAAGACATGATTAACTTATGAAAAAAGAAAGAAGGGTGTTTGTGTGTCCAAACCTAAGGCCTTTAGCTCCTATTTATAGGGGATTCCTGCGTAAAATATCTCCCATGCTTCACATTATCTTTCATTTCTAATTATTTTACAATTTGTTTTTATGTCATTTTTAGTGAATTAAAAACAATACCCCTCCTAAGAAAAAACGTGATATTTAACCCCGTGTGTTGCGAGGAGTTTTTTTTTTCAAAGCTAATAAACAGTGAAAATATTAAATCTTTTTATTAAAACAAATATATATATATATATATATATATATATATATTTATTGGGAGAATCAAATAATAATTAGTTTTTCGCTAAAAAATATAAGAAATAACAAAAACCTTAAAAAAACGCTATCAAACGACACTAAAAGGAAATGACCCTGTGCCGACGTCGCCTATACCGACGACACTTATACCGACGACACTTGTAACTCAACTTCAGTACCCCCCCCCTCCACAACCACATTGGCAAGAAGTGGATAAGCGTGTAACTCAACTTCAACAACAAGTCCAAGATCAACAACAACGCGAAGCCCAACGAGATGAACAACGTCGTGTGCATAATCAACAAATGCTCAACGTCGTGTGCATAATCAACAAATGCTTGAAATGCAACGACAATTGGATGAAATACGTCGAATGTGGGAACGCCGAACTAGCAGCGACGATAATTAGCTTGAAGTTGTTGCGTCTTTGCCTTTTTTGTCGGTGTTATTCTTGAATGTTTGAACAATTTTTATGTTTGTGTGTCAGACAACTTTATGTTTGAATATTTGGTTTGTGTGTCGAACAGGTTTTGTATCGAACAATATGTTTCGGATTTCAATTTTTGAATGGTTTGAATTATCTGATTTGCAGGTTTTTGTAATTAGAAATTAAATATTTCTGAAAAATTTTGTAAATTAAAAAAAAACAGAAAAACCTATACCGACGACATGTCATCGGCATAGGTCTTTTCCAAATTTAATTAAAAAAATTGGAAATAGCCTAAACCGACGACATGTCGTCGAGATAGGTTGGGTCTGTCCCGACGACTTGTCGTCCGGCTAAGTACAGAACCTGTACCGACGTCATGTCGTCGGTATAGAATTTCTTTTTGAATTTTTTAATGAAACCCTATAGCGACGACTTGTCGTCGGCATAGGTCGTCCTATGCCTACGACACCTATACCGACGACATCTTTGACCTATTGGGACGAGGCAATACCGACGACATCTATACCGACAACATGTCGTCGGTATAGGCTATACCGACGACAAGTCGTCGCTATAGGGTCAAAAAAAATCGTCGGGATAGGGTGATAATGTTGTAGTGCGAACTCCGATTGAGCTAACTTCAACAACGTTGGAACCGTCTCATCGAACTCTAGCATCTTAGCTTTTAGGGTTTAGCTTTTAAGGTTTAGATTTTAAGTTTGAATTTTAGGGTTTTAGCCTTATGGTTTAGCTTTTAGGGTTTAAATTTTATGGTTTAGGTTTTTTTTAGGGTGGGGGTGGGGGGTTTAGGTTTTCGTGGGTGGGTGGGGTGGGTTTAGGTTTTTGGAGGGTGGGGTGGGGGGTTTAGGTTTTTGGGGGGTGGGGATGGTGGTTTTAGGCTTTTTGGGGTAGGGTTGGAGCGGGGGTTTAGGTTTTTGGGGGTGCGGGTGGAGGGAGGTTTAGGTTTTTGGGGGTGCGGGTGGAGGGAGGTTTAGGTTTTTGGGTCCGGGTTAGGGTTCGCTAAGACCGTTCCAACGCCGCTGAAATGAGCTCAATCGGAATTCGTTTGATCCAATTTTTAGTATTTATTAGTGAAAAAATAATTTTTAATGGAATCGTCCCCCATATATGTATGTATATATATATATATATATTTATTGATTCAGGATTTTAACATGAGTTTGTGTCTGGCTTGGTGGTTCATGCGTCGCTTTCCCACCCGTGTGGTCCGGGTTTGAAGATGGGTGTCTCGCCCCCCAGCAGTCGCTTCAATGCGGTCAACCTTCTCTTTTGTTAAGTGAATTCTAAATTTGATAATCTTTAAAAAAACAAATATGTTAAAAGAAAATACATATTTGTTTTTTTTAATAGCAACACCTAGATTATTTAGAATTGAATGACAACGCCTAGATAATCCAAGATAAATCTGTCACCTTCAAGACTCGAACCCACAACCTTTTGGTCAGGGTGAGATCACCATTCAAACTCCTACAAATTTAATAAATGTGTAGCATGTGACATAACCTTGTAACTGAACCGTGATTTGCATGTTTTGATGCTAAAGGAAGGATTAAGTGATGTTATGAAGCTGCTGGAATGAAGTCAGAAGAAAGAAGTCAAGAGAGGACCATTTTACGACTCATACGCCTTTATGGGTACAGCCCATACGTGCATGAGTGACCCGTATCCATTTTACAAGACACGGGCAGTACGAGGACTTAGAAGACCAGGCTCATTTAATAACCATACGGCCCATATGTTGGTCGAGATATAAACCCTAATGTGAGCCTATTTAAGTATCGTGATGACTCTAGGGTTAAGTATTCGCATTTTTGAAGCTGAAAAGACTGTTTTGGAGCAGAGGGGAAGATCAGGACTTGAAGAAGCTGATGGACTGAATATCTGGCCTTCCAGTTTGCGTATATGGGCGTAGATCGGCTCGGTTTGCAATTTCTTTATGTTATTATTCATTATGTTGATTATGTTTAGTTTTGATTTGTGTTTCCTTTACGTTAATCTAATTGATTAAACGTATGATTGTGTGTTTTTACTCAGTTTATTGTTATCATGGAACTTATGATGTATATGATTACTTGTTGATATTGGGTTTAAATCTGAATTGTGTGGTCTTGTTGGTTTATCTATGAAGTCATGTGTGTTAGATCTAACTAGTTCTGTCTTTAGGGTATAAAAGTGCACTTATAACTTGATGTTTGACACTTTAATCGGTAATAGGCATATCAAAGACAAAAATGGTAAAACTTGTGAGCTACCTAGGAAATAGACTTGAATAAAAGGGTCTAGGAACTTGATAGAGTTTCTTTGCTAGTCTAATCACATATTGTAAATTGATAAGGCGCTTATTTGTCTAGATTAATTAGAGAAATTCTATTTCATAAGGAATTGATAATTAAACTAGCTTCACTCGATTAGGGTATTAGTGTGTCTATAGTACTTCTGTTCTAGTTTTTTGGGATTAATACCTTGTGTGGGTTAACATCCGTTCTAGCACTTCTCTAACATCCTAGAAATAACGACAAAATAATAAGCGGGATTTAAAATGAAATAAACGGGTAAAAAGGGGTGGGGGTGCATGGGCTGCGATTGGGCCGGGAAATGGGCCGAGTAAGGGGAGGGGGGAAAGGCTTAAGGTCTGGCCTAGCCAGGCCTCAAACTCATTTGCACTCAAACACTCCACACCCTATTCTAGTGAGAGAAACCGTAGAGAGAGAAAGTCTTGTTTGAGCCCAAGATCGCTTCTACATCTATCTCCAATGCTCGAGTGAAGATCAGCGGAAGGAAGGCGTCGTTTCGAGGTAAGAATCATGCCCTAATCTGAGTTTTTAACTTTGGTGGGTTTTACGGGTTTTTGAATAAAAAGGATGGATTTTTATGAGTTAAACGAGAAAATGATTATGGATCTGGGATCACAAAAGGAAACTACGTGTTTTGAACGTAAAAAGGTAGAAACTTGAACGTTGAAGGTTTGAGCCGCCATATCCATGCATAAACTAGGGTTTACTGCTGGAGAAGACGACCGGGCGATACTACCAGGTAGTTTCGCTAGAGTAACGGTGGCGAAAATGAATAGTGTCGCCAATATGATGTGGGAAAAAAACTACCTAGTTTCGCAAAGAGAGAAACTAGCGAAACTGTTCTAGATTCGCCAGATTAAAATGAAAGAAACTACCTAGTTTCGCTAAGGGCTCAGGAGGCGAAACTTACCTAGTTTCGCCTAATGCTTAGAAGTTTAGAAATTGATGTGTTATTCGATAACTCAGATTGACGGTAACGCTTTCGGACCGAATTGGTGAGAGATATTGGATAGCATAACAGGTGAGTCAAGATTCCATATTTAATTGTTTCTAGGGTGACATGTATACTCATATGAAAATGCTTATGAAATGTTTATTAAACGAACGGGACCGTATGCCTTGTATGTTGTTTTGTTGCCTCGTAGATTAGACTAGATTATGTCTATTTGCAATGAGACAAGAGTATATCTTCTCATAGTCAGTTGTGATCTTCATTGTAACAACTAATGGAGAGAACTTGGAGAGGGAACCGATAAATCTATATGTGGGCGAGCGTTAGAAGGTTGAATTGAAGTCCTCGAACTTCATCGGTATTCTTGAAGTCCTTGAACTTCATGAGTGATGAATGAGACTTATAGGTCTCATGGGTTGTTGTATGTTGTTTTGGAGTTTAACTGTTGCTGGCTGGGGATGAAAAGAGGCACAATCAAGTGTGTGATTATAAGTGTCTCACTTACCTACGGGTTAAGACCGAAATACCAAAAAAGGAACCTACTCTCACATGTGGTCGGAGAACTTTGGTTCAAGAAGTGTGTGATGCGACATGGTACATCTGTACCTGTTGAGTCGGATTGAGGTGTTAGTTTCTTCTTCGGTTCAAAGGAAACCATGTGACTAATTACCATTAGTTGAAAGATGATGTCATCTTAACTACCATTTCAGTATTCATACGTCGATAATTGAATTACTAAATGGTAAACGGTGTCGAATACCATTTGGTTGTGTGCTATTGGTTGTTGTGAAACTATGAATCTACGGGGTGATTCAAGATCTAGCATGAAAGATCTTGTTTATTGAGTGTGATTGTAAAATCCACTCAAGGTGGATAGAAAACCCTAAGTGGATTTAGGGAGGAGGTGTATTGAATTCTAATGGGAACTTTGGCGATATAAAAGTTTCCCTTAATAAGGTGGTGTATCGGATTCGAAAACGTGGGAGGCCAAGTCCCCGTTTAGTGGAACCGTTCAGACTTCACCTTAGTTTGTAAAGTGGTATGTCGTTAGGAGTTACTCGGGGGATCGTGTAGACTCCATGATACATTCCTCGTGGTTCATCCACGAGGATGTATGACGAGAAAAGTGGATGTTGCTTCTCGTAGCGGTGTTGAGGTGTAGGGCTGGCATATCGTGTATACACGTACACGATAAGACACAAACACGAAATATGTATACACGAACACGACACGATAACTTATCGTGTACTTTTTCTCAAACACGAACACGAACCTATTTATGACTGCTTAACACGATAAGACACGATAAGACCTTTTTAGAAACACATGTTTAAAAACCTGTTTAGTGAAACAAGTCTTAACAGGTACTAACATGTATTTTACTATGTACTAACAGGTACTTAACAAATATTTTACCAGGTATAATATCATATTTTAATATTTTTTATTTAAAAAAAATCTTAACAGGTACTTAATAGGTAAACAGGTATTTTACCTGTTTAGACACGAAAATTAACAGGTAGATTCATGTCTACCTGTTTTTGGACACGAAACACGATAAGGCCATACACGATACCTGTTAAGATCGTGTAGGTTCATGTCGTGTATTCGTGTACGTGTCTAAAATTGCCAGCCCTATTGAGGTGGATGATTAATGTTCATCTAGAGGAACCGATGGCTACCTTAGGTAGCTAGGTGAAACGCTTGTGGTATAGGCGGATTAACCAAGTGTTGGTTCAGCGGGATCATTAGATAAGAGGCGAAACTATTCGGGAATCTGAGTATAGATACTCGAGTGTTTCCCTAATCTATTGGTTGAACGGTTTCGGGGACGAAACCCAAAATTAGGGTGTGTGATTTGTAACGAACCAACTTTCGGGTTTACCCTATAATATATTAATTATATTTTGTGGGTATACTTAAATTAATGGTAAGTTGGAGGTTTTAGTTGCAAATAAATGGTTTTGACCAAACTTGTGTTATAAGGAGTCAAATTTGAAAGATGAATGACTGATTGTGTAAATAAGGCATTTTGCCTTGTTTTGGTGGAGAAAAAAGATGCAGACTTGCGATTTTGGGAAGAAAGAAAGGGGAGAAAGAGAAGATCTTGATTAAATCAAATTTCTGGAGTTGCATGCTCGGATTTGAAGAAGTTGATGTGCTCATCTCCTTCCTAACATCAAGTAAGACTTTTCTTTCCTTTTAATTCCACCATTTTTATGTTCTTGGTGGGTTTTGGAGAAAATCAAGCTAGCGGTTGAAATGGCGGTATTTTATGATTAAGAACTTGTTATCTAGCTTGATTAAGGGTGTGTAATGCTTAATAACATCCATGAACCATCCAATTTGGAGATCCAACAATTAGGGTTCTTGAAGGGAATTTGGGGGTTTTCTAATTGGGGATGTTTTTATTATGAATGGAAGTTTGGTAAGTGTCTATGGTGGTAATAGACAAATTAATTGATAAGAAACCTCAATCAAATTGTTCATTTGAAAATTAGGGTTCTTGAGAACCTAATTTGAGGGTTTTATAATTGGAAGTGTTCAAATGGTGAATTGAGTATGAATAAGTGTTAATGATGTTATATAAACACATTTTCAAGTTTAAAACTCAATTGAATTGGTGATTTATGAATTGGTGATTTATGAATTGATGAAATTTTGGAATTTGGTGAAATCTTTAACGGGTCAAAATGGGTTGATTTTGATTAGGAAGGATAAAAGCTTGTGTAAAGCTAAGTAAACCAAGATTAGATGATGGGTGAGGATCATATGATCTTGGGTGGGTGATTAACTACATTTGATGAATGTGTTGAGATAAATTAGATTACTAAAACATGTGGAATGTTTAGGTGATCAAGGCGTTAAAGAAGTTAGATTTGAGGAACAATTGTAATCTTCATTGGCAAAGGTAAGTGCTTTGCACTTACTTAGTAGTGGATAAGTAGTTTATGTGTAAGTAGATAATGTGTTAATTCTATTTTCATGTTGTGTGTTAATTTTGACTATGTGGCATATGGTCAAACTAAGGTGTGAAATGTGGTTAAAGTGGTAGAGTTGACTAGATTGGTAAATAGTCAAACTTAATGTGGTAAAAGTCGCATAAATGACTAATGTGGTAAATAGTCAAACATAATGTGGTAAAAGTGGTATAGTTGACTAATGTGGTAAATAGTAAAACTAAACGTGATAAATTGGTGTAATTGACAAGTGTGGTATATAGTCAAACTAAATGTGGTGATTTATTGTAAATTGACTTAGAATGGTATAAGTCAAACCATTTGTGGATATATAATGAAATTGATATAGAATTGACTTAATATGGTATAAGTCAAACCATTGTGGATAATGGTGAAATTGGTGTAAGTTGACCTTAATGGTATAGGGGTCAAACTATTATGTTGAAATAGGTGTAATTAGACTATGTGGTTAATAATCAAACTTGAATGTGCAAATGTGATAAATATGTGTAGTTATACTATGTGGTTAATAGTCAAACTTGAATGTGTAAATGTGGTAAATAATTATAAATTGACTCATGTGGTTAATGGTCAAACTAATGGGTGATATGTGGTTAAATGGTGTAAATGACTCAATGTGATCAAGAGTCAGCCGAAATGTAGAATGTGGTAATATTAGACTAAAATTGACTTATGTGGTGAAAGTCAACTGTTAATAGTAAAACGGTAAAGTGGTTGATTACATGAAGTGTGGATACTTCATGGAGGTGTAACGTGAACTGTGGATACTTCATGGTGGTAGTGAGGTCAAGTACTTCACGGGTGAAAGTGAAGTCAAGTACTTCACGGATGACATGAAGTGTGGATACTTCATGGGTCGGCATGGAGTCAAATACTCCATATGAGAAAGCGAGAGGTGGATCTCTCGTTAGACATGTGGATATGTCAAATTGATAAAGGGCGAAACGTTAGGACTTGTATGGGTTAAAACGTGTCTAAGTTGTATGTCGTTGTATGCCTAAACAACAAATTAATTGAACTTGGAGTTAAACACTTCATGGGTGTAAAACGAGTTGTGGTTCTCGTGTCAGGTGTGTCTAATAGTAAATATTATGACCCTTGGTGATTAAAACATTTACAAAATGTTGTTGGTGGTTTAAAACGACTGGGGGTCGAGTCGAGAAGGTCGAAAGGGTCAAAATCTGTAAAATTGGGTTTGCTGATCTGGGCTTGAATCTAGGACTCCAAAAGTGGCGTCTTGGACGCTGGTCAGACGCCAATCAGGGCTATTGGACGCCAACTAGCTGGTTTTGGGGTTTTGGCCTATTGTTGTTGTAGTGACTTGTGAGAGGTCCCTAAGACTTCTTATCTCTACTAGCCATGTTTAAATTAATGTTTTGAATGTAGGGAAAGCTCCGGAGTGATCTCGGGTCTCGCATCATTTGGATTGGATTGGATTCTCATGGATCGTGATGAATTAGCTTTGTTTTAACTTCTCGTATGGAACGTTTACAAACTTAATGGGTTGCAAAATGTTGTGGATAACATTGTGGACGTAATTGTATGTCAAAACTATTTTGTGGTTTCATGGGTAGTCTAATCCATATTTGTAAACTTAAAACTTGTGGATACGTTATTGTTTTTTTGGGACCTAACTTCCGCGTTGTTTTAAAAGTTTAAATGGGGTGGAATTTTTGGGTGTTACAATCTCAAACCCTTCAGGTTGATGCATATAGATCTTTTCTTCCAATGTACCATGTAAAAAAGTTGTCTTTACATCTTACTGTTCTAATTCAAGGTCCATAGATGCAGTGAGTGACAAGATAACTCTTATAGAAGAGTGCTTTACCATGGGTGAGAAGATTTCTATGTAATCAATTCCTGCCTTCTGAGTGAACCCCTTAGCTACTAATCTAGCTTTATACCTAGGAGCCTCAACACCAGGAATTCCTTCTTTCAGTTTGAATATCCACTTACAAGACACAAGTTTCTGACCACTTGGCTTATCCACCAATTCCCAGGTTTCATTCTTTTCCAAGGATTGCATTTCCTCTTTCATAGCCTCAATCTGTTTGTCCTTTTTTACTGAACACACTACTTCACCAAAGGATAAAGGATCTACCATGCTCTCTTGTTTAGCAGTTACAAATGCATAAGCAGAAATATCATCACTATTTCTGAATCTAACTAGAGGTATAATATTCCTTCTTGTTCTTTCTCTAGCCAGGCTATAACCAGGAACATCATTATCAACATGTCCTTGTGAAATTTTTTCTTCTTCACTGACTGTTTCAGACTCCATCTCAATTTGAACATCACTGCTTGCAGTCTGATTACTTGTGTCTTTCCCATCATCATCCAATAGGTCTTTGTAAAACAAGTCTTCCTTGAAAACCACATTTCTACTGATTATAACCTTTGGACTAACATTTCCAAGCCTCCATAGTCTATACCCCTTTACACCTTCTGGATACCCTATGAACACACATTTTTTAGCCCTAGGCTCTAACTTATCTTGTTTAATGTGTGCATAGGCTATGGTACCAAACACTTTCAGACTGGTATAATCTTAATCCTTATCAGACCAAACCTCCAGTGAAGTCTTCATTTGAATAGCACTAGAAGGAGACCTATTAACCAGGTAAGCTGATGTTGTCACTGCCTCTGCCCATAACTTTTTAGGCAATTTAGAATTAGCTAATAAACACCTGACCTTGTCTAGCAGTGTTCTGTTCATTCTCTCTACCAGCCCATTCTGTTGAGGAGTACTTGGTAAAGTTAAGTGCCTAGCAATGCCCTGATCTTTGCAGTATTGGTTAAACACCCCACTACAAAATTCTAGCCCATTATCAGTTCTAAGCTTCTTAACTCTCCTTTCAGTCTGCACCTCAACCAATTTCTTCCATTCCTTGAATTTCTCAAATGCCTCATATTTCCCTTTCAAAGTATAAACCCATACCCTTCTTGAACAATCATCAATGATGGAAAGAAAATAGAATGCCCCTCCTAATGACATTGTTCTACTTGGGCCCCACAAATCAACATGCACATAATCAAGTAAGTTTTTAGTGTGTTGAACACTTCTACTAAACTTGAGTCTGTGACCCTTCCCTAGGACACAACTTTCACAAAACCTCATGTCACAGTCTTTCAAGCCTTCTATAAACCCTTTCTTTTTCAATTCAATTAGCCCCTGTTGACTAATGTGACCCATCCATTGATGCCAAAAAACTATTGGATTTAACTTTCTTTGGGATTTTACCACATTAACACTACCACACACCACATTCCCATCAAGATAATACAGGTTATTATTTCTTCTAGTTCCAGATATAACAACAATGGAACCTTTAACCACCCTAGCCCTCCTATTTTTCAAGCCTACATGATAACCTGCCCTTTCAAAAGTCCCTAAAGAAATTAAACTTCTCTTCAGATCCGGAATGTACCTTACATCAACTAGAGTATGTTTAGCACCTTTATCCAGTTTGAATATTATTGATCCACTCCCATGAACCTTGCAGGGCCTATCATCTCCCAACTTGACTTCACCAAGATCATCCAATTTTAGTTCACTAAAGAACTTCTTTATAGGTGTCATGTGATAGGAGCAACCAGAGTCTATAACCCATCCAACCTTATCTCCTTCTTTGGAAATTACAAGTACATCTGCGATATCATAACCTCCATCAGATGCCTCTTCATTTTGGGTGTAATTGTTAAAATTCTTGGAACTGCTAGAACTACTTACCTCCCCTTTCTTTCTTTTCCATTCTAGGCAATCTTTCTTTAAGTGCTTTTCTGAACAACATACATAGCATTTCCTCTTATAATTTGACTTGGACCAGGTGTTACTTTTGAACCTTGAATTCTTTTGAGTCCTTTGCTCTGGTCTGCCATGGACAAACAGACCTTCTCCACCTTCTTCTTTCAATTCTGACCTCTTCTTCAAATCTCTTGAGTTCAATGAAGCCAACACTTCTTTCATGGATAATGTTTCCCTCCCATACATGAGAGTATCCATAAAGTGTTCAAAAGACTGTGGTAGTGAGGTCAGGAATATAATGGCTTGGTCTTCTTCATCCAAGTTTATGTTTATATTTTCAAGATCTATGACTAACTTGTTAAAGTCATCAGTATGAGGCATCATTTGAAAAGTATACAATCGTTTCTTCAAATAAAGCCTATTGGCAAGAGATTTGGTCATGTACAGACCTTCAAGCTTAGACCATATACCTGCAGCCGAAGTCTCTTTCGATACCTCTCTCAAGACTCGGTCACCAAGACTCAGAATAATTGCACTATGTGCTTTCTCCAGTATGTCCTTCTTCTCCTTGTCAGATAACCCTACTAGCATGTTTAATTCACCCTTCATAGCTTCTACGACTCCTTGATGAACCATTATGGCTCGCATCTTCAATCGCCATAGACCGAAATCATTTTTACTGTCTAATTCGAACTTGGCGGACACCATCTTGATCTTCAATTGAAGCTAAGAACTCTCAATTGAATCAGCGGACACCTTCTTCCTTTGAATCGAGCCAATCAGGGCTCTGATACCAATTGTGATAATAATCAACACCAAATGAAGAACATACGATCAAGAACACCAAACGATTTCTTTATTCCATCAAACAATTTACAAGAACCGGAAGTTACAAGAATTGAAATTGAAAAGCTAAATAGCAAAGAAAACTCACTGACTTATATCCCCAAATCGGTTTGTTAATAAGGATTAACAAACTAAGTTCCAAAATTAACAAGTTTAGTCCCTGAAGAATAAAGCTAACACAGAATTAACTACATGTAGCCCTTCAACTTTACTAACTTGCTGAAACACACCCAAACTATTATTTTGACCTTAAACAAATTGATTTGACTTAATAATCACACCCACATCTTCAGATGGACGAAATGGGTGCCTATTAAAGTAAACGTCTTCTGTTAGAAGGCATCTTTTAATCATGTCCTAACAAGACTTATGCTAGCAAATAAAAGAATCTCAATCCCTTCGTCTTGCACCGTTTAGTGGGGTTGGATGGCAAGTATGTTGAACACATGCTAATCGCATGTAGCAAGTTAGTTGGGGATTCAGTGTGCAATTGGTGCATTGTTCCAAGACTCAAGTCTCCAACGGTCTCGGATCTTCTTTGGAACTGGATTAGTGGCCATTTTCAAGGGAACAAAAAAAAGTGTTGCTTGCGGTATTCCTTACATTGATTTGGTAGATATGGAAGGCTAGAAACGTTAGTCTTTTTAAGAACCAACGTTTCGATGCCATTGAAATAGTCAAGGAGATAAAAGCTCCCTCCTTTCTTTGGATTAAGAATAGGGAAAATGGATAGTTTGGATTGCTCTACTTGGTGCCGTAGTGTTTTTTTATTTTATTTTTTCATTGTACTCTTTCGGTTCTTATAATCTAGCTCCTTGCTAGGTTTTTTGTTGATTAATAATAAAAACTAAACTCAAGGTCAAGTTTCGAACCCACCTTTGTTGTTTTCTTTCTCTATACCCAACGACCCAATCCACCTTAGGAAAGCTTTTTAATGTGTGGTGTCATCTCATTAACTTAAACTTAAAATGAAAATTACCTTTTTTTTTGTTTTTTGTTTTAATTACTTTTGTTCTTCTCCGCTATGCCTTTTTTTTGTTTTCTTATTTCATTTATTTAATTTTATATTACATTTTTTTGTTTCTTTATTAATTTAAATTTTATATTATTTTATTATTTATAGTTAAGTTTAAACGTATGTCGTTTTTCTCTTATAACTTTAGAACTAAATTATTTTCATATATTCTTAATATATTGCAACATGCTAATTTCTAACAATGTTTCGGTATAAGTTATTTAAAACCGAGCCGAGTCAAAATCAACATATCTAAACGTTTCGGTATAGATTTTGTATCGTTGCGATTTACTTATTTTCATCTACGTTTTGGTGTAAAATTTATTCAAACCGAACAGGGTAAAAGTCGCTCTTGGTTTTTCTTTTTTCAATTTGTTTTTAGGATTATTGGATTTTAGTAATATCACCTTTTACCAATTGGCTAATAATAATCTCAACTGAGAATATTCTTACCACCGGTCTCTACATTCAAAATATTTTCTTACATCGGAACCCGCGTTAAAAAAACTTAACGCCGTTAGATTTTATATGACGTGGACATCTGCAAACTGCCGGAAAGTCGAGCCAAGATAGCAGTGGTCTAGTGGTGGCTCTTGAAATTGGCTATGGTGGTGTTTAACTGACATCGTTTGTCCGGTAAGTCCAAACAGACACAACGAGACCACCAGAGCTAATTTCAAAACCCACCACGAGACCACTGCTAGCTTGGCTCGACTTTCCGCCGGTTTACAGATGTCCACGTCATATAAAATCTAACGGCGTTAAGTTTCTTTAACGAGTGGTCCAATGTAAAAAATAGTTTGAAAGTAGGGAGCGGTGGTAAGAATATTTTATGTTGGTATTATTATTGAACAATTGGTAAAAGTTAATAATCCTTGTTTTTATGTCACCTATTCTTTGTTTGATTTCTTTTTTATTTTATTTTTTTATAATCTTAATCTTTGTTTTAGTTTTCCTTTTAATTGGCTTTTTGTTTTTATTTTTTATTTTCTTAGTTTCTTTTTTTTTATTTTTTTTATATGCCTAATCTTTGTTTTACTTATATACATTTATATAAATTAAGTTTTCAAAACAACGTTATACTCTCTGAAATTGTGAACATACGCATGCGACGTGCTTATTTTTATCTACGTTTCCAGATAATTTTTTTCAAAACCGGCGGCCACGGAGAGCGGGTAATTACCCACCAGTCTTATTTAGTTTTGTAACAGATAATGTTTTTTTTAACGCCACCTGATATATACCATAATTATTTTACGCCAATCCGTCCTCCAGCCAAAAGAGAATGGTTTTAAAGCTATTTTTTAGAACATAAACCCACCTACATAAGTTTGGTGTGTTTTAGTATGTATTCTAGGAAAAGTATGTGGTTTCGATTAACAATGGGAAGAGACAAGAGTTAGGGCACCAACACACTATTATGAAAAGATAGTTGTTTCCAGGGCGGCCTAGAGGGAGGGCGAAGAGGATGACGGTCTCGGCCCCCGTATTCCCTAGGGCCCGAAGTTTTTAATTTTTTTATATTATATATATATATATATATATATATATATATATATGTGTGTGTGTGTGTGTTTCTTTTAAATATATATATATATATATATATATATATATATATATATATGAGCCCATTGTTTATAAATCTAAACCCAAAACCAAGAAATTAAAAAAATCTATATATAAGCCCAATTTAAAAAAAACTATATATAAGACCGTATTATGTTTTTTTTATATTTGATTATTAAATTTATATTATAGGACCCGATTTATTTTTTATATGTCCCGGGCCGAAGGATTCTGAGAACCGGCCCTAGTTGTTGTTTTGAGATTTGTTGCATCCCAACGGTTACACACTTGCACTATTATTGTTTAGAAAAGTAGGTTTATTAATTACTGAACAGCTGTAAGATTTAAATTATTGCAGAAGTCTTTTATTGTGTTAGCTTATCATCTATTTTAAGTTTGAATTGTGTAAATCTAACCAAAGTTACACCTGAAAACTGAGGTGCTATGCATATGAAATACTATATACAACATGAAAATAGGATATTACATCATTGGTTCCATAGAAGTACACAATGCTCAGCGCTGTTAAAAAAAAAGTACACAATGCTCGGATTCAAGTTGGTAAATAGACAAAGAAAGAGTTTAGATATTCTTTCATTTAGATGTACTAATTTACTATCCTTAGTTCTTCCTCCTTGATCATAATTGGCTTATCATTTTTTTTCTGAATTTACACTTATATTAATATTTATATAAAGGTATCTATAATAATCATTTAATTAATTATAACTTCATAAAACTATTCAAATCTTAACTTGTTTCGTGACCTTAAGATCATGAGTTCGAGTCGTGGAAATATCCCCCTTCATAAATTGTAGGGTAAGTTGCGTACATCAGATCGCGAATCGATCCGGCCCCTCCCCGACCCTTGCACAAATACGGAAACTAAGTCATGCACCAGGTACGTCTTTTTTTCTATCTTTAAACCTATAAGGCATTCATAAGATATTTATTTACTCTATCAAGATTATAATTCAGTTTATTAGATACGCTTAGTGTACATTGGATTAACTACTTAGTGATGCAGGAGTATTGTCAGGTTCCTCTACCATTCTTTTAAATTTGGGTTTCAAGTGTTAGATTGATGGTTGGGCCCGTCCAAAAGAGGGGTCTTTAAGCTGGTGGTGACGTCAAGAAAGAAAGAAGAAAAAGATTTGCATTATCTTTTTATTATTCGTTTGAAATTTGAATTTGATTAATTATTTGCTATCTTTTATCGTTTTACACTATTACTCTAATCTTTAAGTTGGGAGCTAGGGTTTTATGTTTTTCAAACTATTGGATTATATTTCTATTGAATTTGCTGATCAAAGCTTACGGTTATCGAAGCTTTCAATTCGAAGCATTTGGTTTTATCATGTGTTCTTAAGTGCCATTTGAATGTACTTCTGCTCGCATCAAGTGGTATCAGAGCTACGATTAATCAAATGGCTTGTGGAAGAGGTCGCCCTCCCTTGCATTGAATTTTTGAACAAGGCAACGCTCGAGACGCACCTGATCTGCCTGATGAAGAGATTGTGTGGTTGCAAGAACGAATTAGGGAGTTCGAGTTGAAAAAAGATCAGACGGAAGACATAGATACAGACACGATGGTGGAAGACGAATCAGGTACGGACGACGAGAACCGGTTCAGGGAATTCCGTCAGGGTGACCGGAGCCCTTGTCGTTCCGACCCACTACGGAATCTCAAACTCGAACTCAAGGTGGAAATTCCGGGATTTGATAGGTGTGTTCACGTATATGACTTCATTGATTGGATCAGCACCGTTGAGGGGGGTTTTTTATCTCAAAAATATCCCTGATCGGCTAAAGGTGAAACTGGTGGCCATTAAGCTGAATAAATCGGCCTCCCTCTGGTAGGAGCATGTCAAGAGGCGGTGACAAAGGGAAGATAAGCCACGGGTACGATCGTGGGCTAAGATGAAGAAGATGTTGGGCCAAAAGTTTCTACCACCTAACCATCATCAAGAAGCCTTCTTGGACTACCATCAGGCAACACAAGGCACATTGTCGGTGGAAAAGTTTATTGCTCATTTTGACCGGTTGCGTATGCGCTGTGTTGTAAACGAGGAGGAAAGTAGTCGTGAGGTTCTTGGGGGCTATCAAACCCTAGATCTCGGACGTGGTGCAACTTCAGTAGTATTGGTCCTACAATGATGTTTGTAGGTTGCCTTTAAAGTTGGAGAAACAATAAAAAGGAAAATCTAGGTGACAGGGACCTACAGGGCGACAGGGAGACTGGCTTCGGTCGCCGCATCAATGCGGTATGTAGCAAAGGCTGGTAATAGTAGCAGTAATGCTGCTAAGGTATCGACACCGACCACGACCACATCTACGGGTCATGACATTAACTGTTATCGGTGCAGTCGGCTGGGCACGTGTCACGGGATTGTCCTAAACAAGTGCTAGTGACTTGTTGACGACCACCCCTAGTATATGATGAGTACGAAGAGTACGGGGACGGAGAAGAACTAGCGGTAGCTGACAAATCATCAGTCCTAATCACTGAGAAGCCCTATTATTCAGCCTATCCTTACCGCTTCACTCGTGACAGATAAATACATTAATACATGGAGGCACCAAAACATTTTTTTGGACCAAGTGCACGTCAAAGGGTAAGGTCTGTACGGTAATTATTGATAAAGTAAATTGTGAGAATGTTATCTCTCTTGCGATGGTTAAGAGACTCGGCATGAAACAAGAAAACCTTCCGGGCCTGTATCAACTTGCTTGGATGAGGAATGGAAACACAGTTCATGTCGATAAGAGATGCTTAGTTAGTTTTTCCTCATGCTGAGTCATCTAATGCCAGATCTAATGAGCCTTACAGGAGGGCTTTCAAAGAAAAGAGAACTTGCTTTCACTTGGTATGGTTGGTCACATCCTTGTGAACTGCCCTGCTAAGAACCAAGGGAAACGGCCAATTGTTTCACAACCGGCTGTTATCTCTAAGTCACCACCAGTGAAGCATTCCAAGAGTCCAAAAGAAAATATGGTGAAACCACCAGTAAAACCTATGGTAAAGCCAAAGATCACATCTGAGGCTAAACCATATGTTCCAAAAAGGGAAAAGCTATATGCTAAATCTTGTGCTTTTACCTCTGGTAGTGCACCTTCTGGTGCGAAACCTGTGGTTAAGCTTTCTAAACGACAGAGGAGAAGAAGGAATAAGAGATTGAGGAAGCTGGAACAGCTAGCTGGAATTCAGTCAGGTGAAGCTTCTACTAGTTCACCTAGAGCTTCTGAATGCAAGCTGACTATTCCAGTAAAACAAAAGAAAAGGTCCTGGAACAAGAAATTTAAAAGTTCTCAATCTCCTACTCCTAAGTCTTCTAAAGATTCATCCATTTTTGACAGTCACGACTGTGAATTAATTGAGGTTGTTTATTTTGAGAAAGACGGACGACCCAAGACCACTATGGCTTGGGTCTCCAAATCTAACTAATTTCCTGTGACTCGTGCAGGGACATCCGAAGGGTACTATCTCTAATCGTTGGTATGTAGATAGTGGATGCTCCCAGCACATGACAGGCAACATGGCCCTGCTTTAAGATGTAAAACCATTCAGAGGCGGCTATGTGGCCTTTGCAGGCGAGAAGGGCGGCAATATTACTTGTCAAGGAGTGGATTCAAATGGTTGTGACAGCTTCGACAATGTCAACTACTGCGAGCAGCTAAAGCATAACCTGTTGAGTGTTTCTCAGATGTGCGAGAAGGAGTACTCCGTTATGTTTGACAAATCTGAATGCATGATTTTCAAACCTGGTTTTGAAGTTCTTGAAGACTGGATTCTGATGCGAGCACCATATACAAACGACACTTATCAGATTGATATGAGCGCGGCAACAACCACCTCATCAGTTGCTACTTGTTTGCTTTCCAAAGCGACAGAGCTTGACTCTATCTTGTGGCATAGGAAACTCGGACACATTTCTTATCATAAAATGAATCATCTTATCCGAAACGGTTTGATAACCGGTGTTCCTAAGCTGAGATTTGCCGTTGCAGATGACTGTATGCCTTGTAAAAAGGGCAAACAGCAACGGAAGTCTCACAAGCCCATGTTCCAAAACTCCATCGATACCCCTTTGAAGCTATTACATATGGATCTGTTTGGCCCCATAAGTATCAGGAGTATTGGAGGTAAGGCATATTGTCTAGTTGTAAGTGATGATTTCTCACGATTTTCTTGGGTGCATTTTTTAGGTACAAAGGACGAGACTGCTGACATTCTTCAATACCTGATCCTGAGCTTGGAATCTCTTTGTAAGTTGAAGGTTAGAATAATAAGGAGTGATAACGGAACTGAATTCAAGAATAATTTGATGGAACTTTTCTATCTCAAGAAGGGTATTTGTCACGAATTTAGTGCCCCGTACACACCTCAGCGGAATGGAGTTGCAGAACGGAAGAACAGAACCCTAATTGAGACTGCAAGGACAATGCTGTCAGATGCAAAGCTTCTTGTAACTTTCTGGGCAGAAGCAGTAAATACAGCTTGTCATGTTTTAAACAGAGTTCTGGTTGTCAAGAGGCACAACAAGACTTGCTATGAGTTTATTAACAATCGACCTCCCAATCTTGACTACCTAGTTCCTTTTAGTAGCCCCTGTTCCTTATTGCTACAATACAAAGACCGCAAGTCTAAGTTTCATGCAAAAGCAGTGGAAAGGCATCTTTTTAGGATATGTTGCCAACTTGCCTTGCAAGAGAGTGTACAATATAAGAACTCGTACTGTCGAGGAATGGTTCGAAGTGGATTGCAGTAAACACAGCCTTCCACCAGAACTAAATGGTCCAGCTTGGGGTTTTGATTATGATGCACTATTCAAGTCTTTCAACCTTCCTGATTTGTCTGCCGGTGTTGCCGCAAATGTGTATGATTTCTTTGGTGGCGGTGATGACTCCAGTTTCTCAACCCGTGCAACTGTACCGATTGTAACTCCTGATTCCAATGCTGCATCTGCATCTGGAAATCATGACAGTGATGATGTTGAAGTTGTCCATGTTGACGGAAATGACGTTCAAGCTAATCGTAACACTCGTGTAGGAAATTAAACTCTAGCTGATCCAATCAACACTGAATCATCGTCTTCTAGATCACAGTATATGGGGGAGTTGAGCACGAACCTCGATTCATAATTTCAAGAACCACAAAAACCAGAGACGAGAGTGCATAAGAATCATCCAATTGACAACATTATTGGTGATCCTCATGTCGGTGTTCAGACTCGTCATAGAACCATTACTGAGAACTCTAGTCTGTACGCTAGGATACTTAACACAGGTGTCATGGAAACATGTCTGTATGCTGCATTCGTGTCCCAATTGGAGCCGAAGAATGTGAAGGAGGCTCTCGCTGACAACTGTTAGATTGAGGCAATGCAAGATGAACTGTCTCAATTCCAAAAATTGCATGTGTGGGATTTAGTTGACCTGATAAGAGGCGTACAGCCAATTGGAACCAGATAGGTGTTCAAGTGCAAAACGGTGATCATCATGTCGTAGTGAAGAATAAAGCAAGGTTGGTTGTTCAAGGATTTTATCAACAAGAGGGCTTGGATTACACTGAAGTATATACCCCAGTTGCTAGACTTGAGGCCATTCGACTGTTTCTGGCTTACGCCTCCTATGTCGGCTTCAAGGTCTATCAACTTGATGTGAAGAGTGCTTTCCTATTTGGAAAAGTTCATGAAGTGGTCTATGTCACTCAACCTCCTGGCTATGAAGATCCGCATAATATCAATAAAGTGTATAAGCTCGACAAAGCACTTTATGGTCTTCATCAAGCACCTCGGGCATGGTATGAGACGTTATCAAAACATCTACTGTCAAATGGTTTCGACCGTGGACAGATTGATTCGACCCTCTTCATTCGGAAAGCAGGAGGTGATATTATACTCGTACAAGTGTATGTCGACGACATTGTCTTTGGGTCTACAAATGAAGAGATGTGTAGGGAATTCGAACAGGTGATGAAGTCCAAGTTTAAGATGAGAAACATGGGTGAATTGTCGTTCTTCCTGGGTCTGCAAGTTAGTTAAAGAAAGGATGGCATCTATCTACATCAAACTAAGTATGTACAGGACATCTTGTCAAAATACAAGTTGAATGATAGCAGTACTTATGGCACACCTATCCCTGTCAATCACGGTTTACTTCCTTACAAAGATGGAAAGGATGTGGATTGTAAATTGTACCGTGGGATGATCAGTTCTCTCATGTATCTCACAACTTCAAGGCCCGACATAATGTTTGTTGTATGTTTGTTCTCAAGGTTTCAGTCACAACCTAAGGAGTCTCATATGATAGTTGTCAAGAGGATATTCAGATACTTGAAAGGGAAACCCCGATTGGGTCTTTGGTACTCAAAGTAGCAGTCATTTGACCTCAAAGCCTATACTGATTCAGATTATGGCGGTTGTAACCTTGATAGGAAATCAACTTCAGGTGGATGTCAATTCTTGGGAGACAAGCTGGTCTCCTGGCAGTGTAAGAAGCAGTCAACGGTTTCTATCTCAACATGTGAAGCAGAGTACATTGCTGCAGCGAGCGGTTGTTCTCAGATATTGTGGATTCAGCAGCAATTGAGAGACTACAGCTTAAACTTCACTGGAACTCCACTGTTCATTAACAACAATTCCACCATGTCCATTACAAACAACCCGGTGAAACATTCCAAAACTAAACATATTGAAATTCGTCACCATTCCATCCGTGATTATGCTGAAAAGCATCTCATTGAACTTGTAAAGGTTCACACGGATGACAACTTTGCTAACCTTTTCACTAATGCGTTTGATCGAACCCGTTTTGAACATCTTGTCAACATGACAGGGATGATCTTAGCTGTGAGGTTCGAGGAGGATAAGAAGTTGTTTGCAATCAAGTGAGCTGGGGGGTTCAATACTTGAACCCAACCAGCGAAGCTTTCAACTCCTTGCCAAGATACGACCTCGTGAACCTAGCATACCGAGAGATGTTGGGTCACTCAAATCACGCAGTAACGATGTGTTTGTGGCAGGTTCTACAGCGAGAGGTAAGATCTGGGAAGTTCAAAATGTTTAAGCCTTAAGTGCCCAAGCGAGTCAGGGACAAGAATGTTAGACATCCCGTGACTCATAAAAGCTTAAAGAAACTGGTATAAAAGCCAGTGCTATGTGAAACCAAGATTCCCCTGAGCAAGTTATCTCAAGATATCCTCGGTAACATATGGTACTGGTACGTAGATCCTAAATCGGACGAGGCAGTGGTGATTGGAAAGGTGTGGTACGAGAGTGGAAGCTTAGTGCCAAGGGAACTGATCAGAGTTTTTGATGAAGTCTCCTTCATAAACTTTTCTGTGAAAGATCTGGAGGCGCTAGCTGACAGGTACTGTATGTACACGGACGAGTGGACAAAGTTCCTTGCTTCTAAATACGACAATGTGATCAAGTTCTGCCTTGATTACAAGAAGAAGATGGAAGCTAAAGCTGGGGAGCAGTGAAGACCGAAGACAATCCAGAGCTGTTGTCAAGGGGGAGTTTGTTGAAGCACTTTTTTGTGACATACACTCTGGATAATGTCTTATCTTTTGTACTTGTCTTGTATGTATTAGTCTTTGTATGTTAGTGTCTGTACGTATTAGTTATCGAGTTGTAATTACTAATGTATGTACTAATCGTATGTTTTCTCTAAGTGTTTTGTGAACTTAGCATGTGCGTAGGAATTACTTCCTGCGTACTTAGCAAGTACGCAAGAATACTCTGCGTACTTGTTAAGTACGCAAGAACAATTTGCCCTGCGCACTTGTTATGTGCGCAGAGATCAGGTCTAGTATAAATAGGTTGTGGTGACAGAAGTTATGCACGCACTCATTTTGTAACATCTCTGTAACCTACAAGTTTTATAATAGACGAAGTTTGAAAGTGTTCTCGCTGTCGGTTTACTTTGTGTTACTTGATTCTCCACCTAGTCACGGGTATTCCGCACCCGGTCAGACTAGTCACACACCCACACGTAACGATCTGAGACACCTGGGGACCTACAATTTATGACGATTCTATTGATGGAAGATTTACCTGTTTTGGCTAGATGATGAGTGAGATCGACAGTACCCGCTTGCACAGTGATGCGTGGTGCTCGATCGACGTCTGGAGGTGGAATGCATATCCAAAAAGGGTTGGGAGATTTTGAGAGGGATGTCGCGAGTGTGTGTGGATTGAATGCCTCAATTTTACCTTTTTAGATCGAATCGGCTCGAGTTGACAGAGCACAGTTGTCAACACCGAATACATGTCAATTCGATTCTTTGAAGATGAATTGAGTCGTGAAAAGGGCTTGAATACGTGCGAGAACAATCAGTGCGTGATTCTCGGGCTTCAATCACATTTAATTTCATGGATTAGGAAAGATTTGGCTCGGTTTTGACTCCAGAAGTCAAATGACTTTGGGATTTTGAATTCAACCGCGTAATAGACTGAATCGAAACGTCATTAGAACTTGTAACTTGTCGATATACGAATTAGTGTATAAGGAAAGTCCATAATAGCATAAATTGATCGATGTAGGCTTTGAATTTCAAAAATCTTGAGGTTGTTTGACTTTAAAAGTCAAAATAGGTTAAATTATAGTGAATTAGGTCAAAATTGGTATCAAAAGGTCAAATTTCAAAAGTGAGGGTTCAAATTGAGGTTCAAGTGTCTTGTAAATATATATATATATATATATATATATATATATATATATATATATATATATATATATACATATTTATAAAAAAAATTTGTTTAGAACTTTATAAATTTTATAAATAAACAATTTTAAATATAATTATGTTTTAGTATAAATATCTTTATGAAATTAACTTTCATCTTCATATGTTTCATATGTAAAAAAAATAAATATATATAATAAATAGTGTAAATATAAAATTCTCTGAATTAATTTTTTTATATATATATAATGTGTGTGTACATGTAAAAATTAGAGATTGTATTGAATAAAACTTGGATTATAATGCTTGCATAGATAATACAAAGTATTGTACTAGGATTTGGAATTGAAAGTTGTTTATTGCACTAAAACCAATACATGAAAATCAAGAATGTTACAATTAATAAATGTTATAAATGCTAATGTGATCATACGTGATATAGGAAAGTAAATGATGAATAAAGAAGGAAACGTATGTATACAAAGAATGAAATGAATGAATGACATAACGTAAATGAACTAATTCTTGCTTTATATTTATATATTACATGCTATGAATATATGTAAACGTTATGGACGGAAACGATGACAACGGCTACTTCGGTATACGGACGACCACTCGACTATTATGCAGCCAGAAATGAAAGTCTAGAAAGATAGACTAAATTAAGGCTACTTCGGTAGAATCAATCGCTCAATCGATGCACGACTGTATATATAGTTCGAGTGGGAAATAGATGCCTTAGGGCAGACAGGCGACTATGATGGTCTACGACGGTAGAACGGTGAGGACGGTCGGTCGAAGGAATCCGGATGGTATAGCATGACGTACGGTCGAAGGAATCTGTACAATCATGGAGGACGGACTACGACGATAGGATGGAGCATCTGTCTTTGTGACTTATGTGAGCAAATGACGGGTTTATCACCCTTATGTTTATGACCAATGAATGTTCAATGAAACCAAAGATGTGTACGTATATTTATATGTACTTTCAATGAATGATAAATGAAAGTAATGAAAGTGTTAATGTGTGTGTGTATATATATATATATATTTATGTACTTATAAAGAAACGATGTTTATACTTAATTGCTTTAAAAATAGAACTAATCAGCGTTAGCTGACTTTTAGTATACACTTCAGGTAAGAAAAAGAAAGGACGAGCGAAGGCATGAAGTCTACCCTGATTCCATACTAACATCCCGTTTAATTTCTCACGTGTTAAAACAATGTTTGTGTTAAATGTTAAGAGTTCCGCTGCTATGTTATGAAATTGAATGATATGCTTCCGCTATGTTGAATGATTTTTAAATTAAAGGATCAGTGTTGATAACTATGTTTATGAGTAAATCCAACAAGTGAGATTTCTCGAGAAAGGGGCCTTACAACATGGCCGTTATCGATTCGGCTCGTTTGCGGTGCTAAAACATACGTAGACTCGCTATAGCCTACGAATACCAAAAAAATACTCGAAATTGAAACAACATCGTTTTCAATAAAATTTATAACGTAAGTTGACAAGAAAACTAAACAAATATGCGCTTTGCATTTTTTAAAGAAATTTAACAAACGAAAGTTTTTAGAAAAAATGAAATTATTAAAAAAATTAAAAGAAAGTATGAAAAGTGAAAATGAAAAAGAAAAATTAGTTACGTGTCACTTCCTTACGGGGGATCTTTAAACAAGAGTTATAATATAATAGTTATTAAAATAATTATTATCAATAAATACAAAATAACAAAGTCTGTTTCAATTTATGTAGAAAATTAGAAATAACGTGACGAAGGGACCCACTACCATGTGTATTATGTCGCGTGTACCATCCCAGCCTTTATTATCTTATAATTACAAATTAGATTAATAGTATTCCCATTAGTTTCTCTATCCATATCTCTATAATTACACTAAAAATCACTATATTTTCTCTCTCCTTTTTAGGGCTGTTCAAAAAGCTCGCGGCTCGTGGCTCGCTCGAAGATAGATCGGAAAAAGCTCGGCTCGAAAAAAGCTCGGTTGTAAATGAGCCGAGCCTAGCTGGCTCGAATTGTAATCGAGCCGAGCTCGAGCTAGGGTTGGCTCGGCTCGTCTAAATAACTAATATATATATATATATATATATATACATACATATATGTTATATATGTGTTATATTTAAAATATGATGTTTTGATTTTTTAAGTTTATTTGTTTTCAAGAACTCTGAGTTTTGGACTAAAATTTTACTTTATTCACATTTGTATTTACTCTCTACTTTGTAAGTTTTGGGTTATCTATGTTTTTTTTTTGTATTTTATATATTGTCCCTTCCATCTATTTAGTTTTTTGAAGAGAATCAACTTCAAACCGAGAATAAAATATTTTTTGTGTTGTTTATATATATATTAACATGTAAAAAAAAACGAGTTAGCTCGACGAGCCACGAGCTGGCTCGAGCTTTTTACGAGCCGAGCTCGAGCTCAACTTTTCAGCTCGAAAAAAAAATCGAGCCGAGCCGAGCTGGCTCGTTTAATTTCGAGTCGAGCTCGAGTCAGGCCTGGCTCGGCTCGGCTCGTTTACAGCCCTACTCCTTTTCAATTAAATAATACATTTTTATACATTTATCATTACCTTTTATTTTTCCTCACTCACCACTCTTTCAAAAAATATTATAAAATTATGCAGATGAACAGTGTTTTCTTCAAATATATAAAACATTTATATATTTTCTCTCTCCTCCACTCACAACTACTTTAAACCACTCCCTAAAATATGGGGAATCCGACACACAAATATACAGGGAAAGTGGTATGAATGCTCTAAATCGGTTGAACAATAACATTTCCAATAAATGTACGCCACGTCTTGTTTAGATTAAATTACAACTACTTTGAATAGTACTTGTTCCATTTAAATTATGCCACGATGTGTGTTTGTTTATTTTTTTTTCTAATTTTTATTTTCACATCTCGTAATAATATAATATATGTTTTGAACCCGTTTAATTTTTTAATAATTTTGTTTTTATTTAACAACTTTCGTTAGTTAACTTTTTTTTAAACGGCGTGTGCGGCTGTTTTTAGTTTTTTTTGTCAACGTTCCGATATTAATTTTTTTTAAACAGAGTTGTATTCAAAATAGATTTTTTTATTGTATCATATAGGATGTGCCGCTACCATTGTGGTACAGTGACGCTTTTTGTTTTTTGTTTTGTTTTTTCTTTTCATTTCCACCCCTCATAGTATATATAATATACGCCTTTAACCCATTTCATTTTCTAACAATTTCATTTTCCTTTAATAACTTTCGTTTGTTAACTTAAAAAAATGGAGTGCGAGTCTATTTTTGGGCCATTTTTTTTCAACATTCCGATATAATTTTTTTTGAAAACGAAATTGTATTCACAATTGAGTTTTTTTGTTACAGTATCCTATGGTGAGTATCGTTACCGTTGTTGTACCGTGACGAGACGAACCTATTATGAAGGAACAACATCATTACCCATTTTTGTATTATCGGAACCGATCTTCGTATTCACTGTAATGGTTTTCGACGACCCGAACCGGTAATATTTTATTTTTGGTTTTTCTCTTTTTTATTATTTAATTTTATGTTTCTTTTTTTATTAACATTATTTTTACCGTTACGCCGACGTTTTCATTTAAATTTGATTGACGATCGCTCTGACAACCACCGCGCAGCGCGAGGAACAAACTAGTTATTGTTAAATTATAGATAGCTGAAGACGAGGATTAGAAAATTGGCATGTCATACAAAATTTTAGAGCATATTACTTAGCAATGACTGCATTTAATACATAATCAATTTGAAATACAAAATTATAAGAATCACATAAGTACACCAATAGAGTAAGTGAAAGAAAGAGTTATCTTTATGCGATTACATAAGCATTTATGTATTGTCGTTTGATGACGGGGGAAGCCCAACGATAAAGTCCAGAAGCCCAGAACAAGTTATAAGCCCAATAACAGTAGGGCCCAAAACCAAGAGAACAAGCCCAATGATAATACAGAGAGCCCGGCCTCAGCCGGGGGGAAAGCTTCCCAAACATGATAAAGAAATAACATGCAAGTAATAAATACCACAATCCAAATAAGATATAAAAGAGGTATGGTCAGAGTTGACAGGAAGGTAAAGTGCCTTTTCCCCTTTTCGTCTACAGGGAAAGAGGGGAAGTCAACGATCAGGACAAAAAGCCTGGTAAAGACCATTGTTAAAGTGTTATACCTTTTAAGGAGAATCCCCCAAACACGATGCAGGGACCGAAGAACAAGGTGTCTGCCAAACCACCAAAATAGAGGGCTTAAGGTCACGGGAGCCCCAGCATCCGTAGTATAAATAGAGAACACCTCCCTCCAAGGTATCATCATCCAACTCTAACTTCTCTCTCTCTCTCTTACTTCTCCTCACTTCTCACTAAGAATCCTTTGCTGATTCTCACGTCGGAGGTGGATCGCATGAGATCTTCTCCTGCGGTGAGCCTAACGGTTTCTTTCATCTTAGCATGGCAAGGATATCTTGGGCTGCTTTCATCGGTGTAGCAACATCGTTAAAACAATATATACAAGTATTTATATCGCGCTTGCAATTCTTTATTTCAAATTGGTTATATATTAAACGGATCCCGAGCTTAATACATTTATTTGTGTTTTTGCTCGTTGTACGTTTTTTTGCATCATATTATTTTGACTATTTTTTTGCTTAATACGAGTCTGTAGTGAGACAAGTGAATGGCTTAGGGCTGGTTACTAATGTCATTCCTCCACCGGTAAGGAGGAAATTTGTCAACGGATTAATTGACATTGATTTGTCTTGCCTTGATGAGTCCTCGAGTCAGGAAGAACCAATCATCATCGGGTCAAACTACTGTTCACCAAACAACTTCTCCTACTCATCATGCTGAGTCATCTAATGCCAGATCTAATGAGCCTTACAGGAGGGCTTACAAAGAAAAAAGAACTTGCTTTCACTTGGTATGGTTGGTCACATCCTTGTGAACTGCCCTGCTAAGAACCAAGGGAAACGGCCAATTGTTTCACAACCGGCTGTTATCTCTAAGTCACCACCAGTGTAGCATTCCAAGAGTCCAAAAGAAAATATGGTGAAACCACCGGTAAAACCTATGGTCAAGCCAAAGATCACATCTGAGGCTAAACCATATGTTCTAAAAAGGGAAAAGCTATATGCTAAGCCTTGTGCTTCTACCTCTGGTAGTGCACCTTCTGGTGAGAAACCTGTGGTTAAGCTTTCTAAGTCACAGAGAAGAAAAATGAATAAGAGATTGAGGAAGCTGGAACATGGCTGGAATTTAGCCGGATGAAGCTTCTACTAGTTCATCCTGAGCTTAATACATTTATTTGTGTTTTTGGTCGTTGTACTTTGTTTTTTCATCATATTATTTTGACTATTTTTTATTAAGATATCTTTTTTTAAACTAACGTGTTAGACTAATGGGTAAAGATAATGTATGCATCATACATTTTCTTTTAAATGGAGACTTAAGTTGCATAATACTCAGGGGCGCATCGTAGTGATGGCCGGGGGCTCGATTTTTCGCTCAGAAGTGTTAATTTATAAGTATTCGGCCAATTTTTTGCTCAGTAGTGTTAATTTATACGTATTCAGCCGAAAATTTTATAGTTCCGGTCTCCATGATCAGGAAAAAAAATCCCGACCCTCCTGCGTTTTTGTTCAAGCTTCGCCACTGATAATACTATTTTTACAATAACACAATCTTGTTAAATTGGTTAAAGAAGAAATTGTCGGTTTATCATACTAGATAAACATTAAACAAGACATGTGTTTAGTGTGACTTTTTCTTAATTAAAATCCAAAATTTGCTTTTTCTTGTAGTGACTTCGACTCCTTATGAATCATTGCTTACACATTATATCATCCATGACTACAAGAACCTCATAAACACAACTCTGTTTTATGTTTTCCTTTTTATTTATTAAATCACGCATATACATACATATAACAAAATTTCTAAACTTGTGACATCTTAAAACTGTCATGTATTAGTTTATTGAGATTATTATTTAATAAGAAATGAATAAATTACTATATTTTATGTTTTGGGCCGGTAAATTAATAGAGTTACTGTTTTTTATGTGAAAAAAAAAAAGTTAATCCACCTAATAGGTATTTGCAGTTAAAAGATTAGCGTGGAAGGTTATACTAATCAATTTGATGATTTTAATAACAAAAGGGTATGTTTAGGTTAAAATAGGTAAGCTTTTAAAATACGAGTGAAAATTCACTTAATTGTCTAGTTTACATTAAAACATTTTATATAATAACTATTGAGGAGCCCGCGCGTTACCCCAGAGCGTAAACTTAGGAGGATTTATGGTAGGCATGTATATATTTAATCTCAATCTTAGGATATAACAATACAATACCCATTTGACCCGTTTCCTATTAGGCTGATCTTTTGATCTGTTCTATTATAAAACAAAACCTGAATCGAACCAGTGATCAAGGGCTAGTTTCTTGAATATTAGGAGCTAAAGAATTCAACATATACATCAACAACAAACCTGAATGAATGCAAAACTGTTTCTCTAGATGACTCACTGATCAAGGGCTAGTTTCTTCATCATCCATTTCCTCCTGATAACATATTTTCCAGGGACAGAGGTTTGAGATCCCGCCAACTCACCTTGATCTAATTTTTCCTTGTTCAATTTCTGATACCTGAATTATGATAACTTTAATAAATAATTAAATATACACATGAGAAATACTCGATAATTATAAAAAAGAAATAACTATAATTTGATGGTTATTGATCACTTGTACCAGTTGAATAGATTCACACCAAATATGATGGTGACAAGACCAGCACCTTTTAGCCATGTGAATTCATCATGGAAGTAAAATACTACTACCTGAACACAAACAAGGAAATTATTAACAAATAATCGGTTTTCGGTGATCATTTTCATTCATACCAGCACAACTACGGGTGTTCCTGGTCCAGATTAATGACCGAACAACTAACTACGGTTTTGGGAAACAACAAACCAAACCGCCTGGATTGTTTAGGAGGGACAGGCCGGTTTAGCGGTTCTGTTTTACGGTTTGAATCATATTTTTAATTTTCAGAATCAAATGAGTTAATATAAATTAACATTTATCAATTACATAAAAAAAATTAATACCTAGTTAAAAAAATATATTTTAAAAATCAACTTAACAGAATTTATAATGTCAAAGTACATTTTTTTGAAGACGCATTTTGACGAGTGTATGTGCTAACATATTACATTATATTTTATTCAACCCGTGTAATACACGGATTTATTCAACTTATGTAATACACGGGTTTTTTAAAATATAATTTTTTATTACTAAGTATATAACATTGAATTTTTTCAACCCGTGTAATATACGAGATTCTAACCTAGTATATATATATATATATATATATATATATATATATATATATATATATATATATATATATACATATATAGGCGAGGGTTCAAGAGAAAACCACATAGTTAGACGAAAATTGAGAAAACCACTAAAAAACTAATTTTAACCAATCATATAATAATAATTCTTTTTTATTTTTTGTTATTTTTATTTATTTATAAGAGTATCATTGTAATATTACACATTTTTACCAAAAAATCGTTTAAGTATTAGCTTACGTATACGTAACCCATAGTGTTACGTATACGTAAACAGAAAACAAAAAAATTACGGTTACGTATACGTAAAACATTTTTTTTGGTAAATTGTGTAATATTATATTAATACATTTAGAAATAGGTTAAAAAAATAAAAAATCTAAAAATTATTTGATTGTCTTTTAGTCGTTTTCTCGGTTTTCGCTAACTTTGTGGTTTTCTCTTGATCATTCCCTACATATATATATATATATATATATATATATATATATATATATATATATATATATACATACATATATATATATATATATGTATATATATACTAGTAGGAAACCCGCGCGATGCGGCGGCGGCAACAATTTACAACGCAGTACTCGTTTTCTGTTAGTTTATCAATAATCTCGTGATATATTGTATAGTATTTACATGATGGACAATATACATGATCCTACTCAAAATATTGGCTGGTTCGGTAACGGGTCAAAATAGACAATTTGTCGGATTAGGTTGTGTTTACAAGTGGCAGATACAGTAATTTTCTGTAGGGGTGGCAAAATATGGGTTACGTCAAAACGGTTTTGGGTCAGGAATAGGTCGAAGTAAAAACGTTACGAATAATGATAAAATAATATTAAAACAAAATATGTGTGAATATTTAATAATTTCAATATTAATTCCAAAATAGATCATGAGTTCATAAATATTTTTGTAATTATAGTTAATATATACTAATTAGACATTCTACTTTTCTAATTTTTAAGTGATAAAATTAAATGAAAACATTTTAAAGGTAAAGTGAAAATTTGTTTTTTTAAGAGATAAAACATAAAAATAGAAAAAAATTGAAGGGATAAAATGGAAAATTTAGTCTTTTTCAAGGGATAAAATTTGTTTTGTTGTTGCAGGTGGATGATTATTTGTATTGGAGCGGGTACGCGGTGGATGATTATTTGCATTAGAGTTGTTGACCCGTTTCGTCACCATGTTATCCGTTTGACAAACTGGAAGAAATGAAACATAATTTTAAGATTATTAGGAATCTTGAATCTTTAGAATATTCAGTAAACTGATTATGATTCAATATCTCTGAATTACTGAATTTTGAAACCAAAATTGGTTATTAAGATAAATAAATGTAAATTAATTTTAGAATGCACATCAAAACTGGTTTCAAATCCTTGTATTATCCATTAAAATTGATTATTTTGATCCCGAAATACAGTTTAATTACCATCAGACTTAGTTACACATATATCATGTTCACCAACGGCGATCACTATGATAAGAGAAAGCATGTCAAACGGGTGAAGCAGTAACAGCCAATTAGGGAAGAAAACGATGATAGCGAGCCAACTAATAATTAAATTGTAACTTACATCTTTATTTTTCCACTTCTTGTCAATAATAATGAGTTGGATCTCCCTTTCTGCAAGAATGACCTAATATTTATTACAATGAGCGGTGTCAAATTTGATATATTTATCAAAACAATGTGTATGTATATACCACAACTATATATGTTCAAAATATATGGCAATTTTATGACATGTACCAGACCTGTTTAAGAGACGATCTCGTGTCCATGAAGCGGCGCAACCTCATAGATTTATCTTGAACAAGATTGTTTGAAAAGTTATGAACATTCCGCATAAAATCAAATAGAAATTGAATTGGGATCAGAAAACAATAAATATAAAGAAGATCTAACCGTGCCGAAGAGGGGATATCTTACAGGAATTCTTTGCTTATTGCCTTTATTGGCGCCGGTTCCATTCTTAGACATTCAGATAATGTCATATGTCCAAACAAATTTATATATCTTAGAACTGATAATTAAATTGTAATTTACATTTTATTTTTCTACTTATTGTCAATAATATTGAGTAAGATTATATCATTTCCTTTCAAACTCATCCACTAGAATGGCCTTCAATTTCCATCTCTTGTTCCTACACATGATCTGTCAAAAAAATGGTTGAGTAAATAATCCTCGTCTCCGAGCCTAAAAATTTATATTTAATTAATTATATTATGGGATGTGTTTAAGCCTTATTTTATGTAAAAATTTCAACTTTATTCTCATTTGTTCATTTTTTTATTGTTTTTGTTGAATTTGCGTATTTCAATCTAAGAGTACCTACTACTAATTTGTCTTTTTAGTTTTTGATATTGGTTAATTCTGTATGTTTTCTTTTTATACTTCAAAGTATTTAAATATTATATAACGATTTATTTTTTTTTTGCTGCGTGTATCTCTGCAGCTCAAGTAAGACCTAAAATCCAAGTTCACAAACTTTTGCACAAATACACCTGATTGCCGCGGGTCATCCCTTAACCACTTTAAATACCATTTTGGAAAATAAACCCTATCGTTTAGAGGCTGAATCCAAAAGTATAGAAAATGCTACCAAAAATGCAAATGTAGTGAGGATATTCAAGGCTTATTGAATACATGTAGAAGAAGAGGGTTGTTATAAATAACTTATTTTACTTTGAAATGAGTAAATATAAGATTTTTATTGTTTTCAAGGGTAAATATGATATTATGAAATTTTGGACTTTTTTATAGGGCATATATGAAATCAAGTAAAACAAACAAAATAACATTGAGAAAAAAAATGTATGAAATTAGAAAGCTTACCTGGAAAATTAAGGATCTTTCCCCTATAATTCCTTCCACATTAGATTCACCCAACGTCCCAACCTAATTAAAAGGCTTGAAACCAATCAAGATTTATAAACAAAATTCTCACTTTTTTAGTGTATCATCAAGAGCACAAAACAATACTAATATCAATAAAATAAAATAAAACAAAAACTCTGGTTTTGCATACGGCGCACACGTTTTCGAATTTGAGAATATTCTACAAATTCACTTCTGGACATAGATCTTAGCTGAGGTGGCACATACTTTGCATGTTTTTCAATCACTGATGCTTGAGCATGATTATTTTTAAGTTCTTCAACCAAACCATCACTTTTAATCTCAGCATCCAAACCTAACATTTTCTTGGAACACTTTTTGTGTTTCTTCCTCGGAATGTTTCTTCTAGAAGCTTCTTCCACGTCTGTATTTTATTGAGTCTCCAAAGAATCAAGTAACATCACTACAACAATATCACTCTATCCCGACGATTTTTTTTGACCCTATAGCAATGACATGTCGTCGGTATTGCCTCGTCCCAATAGGTCAAAGATGTCGTCGGTATAGTTGTCGTCGGTATAGGTCGACCTGTCGTCGGCATAGGGTTTAATTAAATAATTCAAAAAGAAATTCTATACTGACGACTCTGGACTTATCCGGACGACAAGTCGTCGGGAAAGACCAAACCTATACCGACAACATGTCGTCGGTATAGTATATTTTTAATTTTTTTTTAAATTTGAAAATAACATATACCGACGACATGTCGTCGGCATAGGTTTTTCTGTATTTTTTTATTTTTTATTAAATTTTCAAAATTTTCCAGAAATATTTATTTTCTAATTACCAAAACCTGCAAATCAGATAATTCAAACCATTCAAAAATTGAAATCCGAAACATACTGTTCGATACAAAAACCTGTTCGACACACAAATCAAATATTCAAACATAAAGTTGTCCGACACACAAACATAAAAATTGTTCAAACATTCAACAAATAACACCGACAACCAAGGCAAAGGCGCATCAACTTCAAGCTAATTATCGTCGCTGCTAGTTCGTCGTTCCCACATTCGACGCATTTAATCCATTTGGGAATGCCACTAAAATACTTGATTAGGGTTTAGTTGAAGGTAGAGGAACAAACTCGATGCTGATTCCGTCGACTTTGAGATTTTCGCACCCTGTCCTTCGCACCAATGACACCGTTGTGTTCAGTTCGTCTGCCGTGTTCATGTCCAGCAACACCTCCTTTAGCCCAAACCTAGTTTCAGTCAACGTGGTCATTTCCAACATACGTGTGGAATCTATGTAAAAGAATCTACAAATTCAGGATCACAAGGCGTGGGCATTTTACAGTCTTTAAGCTTATCATTCATGAACACATCGAACTTCACAAACTCATTGTTGCCGGTGAACTCTATTCTTTCTATCTTCAAAATCTCGTTCTTTTTCTTATCCTCCTCAATCCTGTCCAAATGTGGCCTCTCCACGGAAACCTTCAGGATCTTATCTAGTTTCATCGGGAATGACACTGGACTCAGCGGCTTCACCTCTGGATCTAGGGTGGATCTCTCCATTTGGTCGGCTTCATTACGCTTAGGAGGTCGACTAGTGCGCCACTGGAGCACTCCAATAGGGATTTCAGGGTAGTTGTACTTGAGCTTGTCTAAGTGGATGGTGTCTCTGTTAGAGACACGTACAAGCTCCTCATTCTCATCATAGAACAAATATGATGCATCTAACCAGTCTCGGTCCTTGGGTTCTACGTGTCCTGGAAACTCATCTTGATACACCTTGCCCAAATCCTTCCATAGTTTCCACATACGGTCAACATTTGCATGGTGGACATAGAACAAAGGGCCATACCCAGCGGAATAGAAGTGGCCCATGTCCTCCTTACTAGTAAATTTTGAGTTGCCTACCCACACGTGTACGGCAGTGTGAGTACCATTCTCCACGGATCCCGCTGACGGATTAGTTGTATCTTCTTTGGGATTATTAGCAATGTATGGACCGCCAAAAAAGCTTACTGTATCACCTCCATCTTTGATCAAATCTCTGTATACTACATAAAGATTGCAGGCTTTCAGATTTGGTTCATTTTTTTCCCGGAGGGTGAGATCCACTATGCTTCCTTCTATCGCATGCTCAACATCTCGTTAAACGTCATACAAGGGGTTTGGATCACCGTTTATATATTGTGTTAGAAAGATTTCCGGAAACTCCATGCCTTGTGGGTCGTCCCAGTTCCAGTAAGGTAAGGAAAAATCAGGTCTGCCAATCAGCTTTCCGAGTATTCGCTCGTAGAAATAGAGGTACCAGCGATGGAAAGGAAAGTAGAGCCATGTGTTGTGAATCCGAATCTCGCTACCGTATTTCTCTTTGTAAGCTCCGCCACAATAAGCACAATGAATTTTAGCTTGACTTTTGAAGCTGTGCGGGTGGTCTTTTGAGAGACATCTCATTGCTTTGATGGCTTCTCTATATAGCGTCACCTGCTCTTCTGTCCCAGCATGTGCCGGCCATCGCATCCTCACCGTCTCTCCTTCGGGAAACACGAAAGGTTTGATCATCTTCCCAGGGCTAGGAGTTGGAGGACAAGGTTTTACTGACCTTAAATATTGTGTTGGGTCCGTCCTCCCCTAAGGCCCGTTTTCCTGGAGGGCCTAAAATTTTTAATATTATATATATATAATTTTTTAAAACTATTACATTATGTCATTTTAAAACTATAATTTTGTTATGTTTATTGCTATAAATTTTTGTCTTAATAATGAATTTTTTATTTAAATTTTTTATCGTTTGGGACCCATTTTTCTAGCTAATCCAAGGCCCCTAAATCCTTAGTGTAGAAGCATGTTTTAGTAACTCTAGATAAAATTCTGTGTATCGGTGTACTAGGATAGTACGCAGGAGGGTGTTCCTGCGTACTTAGCAAGTACACCACCTTGTTCGTGCGTACTTAGCCAACTACGCATGGCTTTTGCCCTGCGTACTTAGCCAAGTACGCATGTATTGTTGCTGCCCCTATAAATAGAAGGTGATGCCTTCATTTGTAGGTGGAATAAGGGAAAATGTGAGAGAGGTTCTGGCCGGGATGAGCTCTCCCGGCCCCCGTGAACCGTGTATGACAATCCGGACCTTCCAGGTTAACTCCGTTATCAAAATTCAGTTAAATTCTAACCTAGTTTACTTATCTCAAACCCCAGGGACAAATCCTGCCTATATTCAAACTCAAATACATGAAATTGGAGGGACTAAACCTGTAATTAGCCTATTGTTGATTTCTGTTGACCTTTAAAAGTCAAAAAATCAAGTTCTTAACCCAAATTCAAACCCTAAGGACTAAATCTGCCATTTCCTTAAACTCATATGCATGAAACTGTTCCTGTAAATACCCAAATCCTGATTTATTGACTTATGAAAGTCAAAATCAGCTTGTTTGAGCCAAATTCGAATCCCACGAACGTTTTCTGTTTGAATTGATAACTGATTTCGAACGTTTGTGTCATTAACGGCCATAACCATTGTTTTAATCATCATCATTATAGAATTAAATCACTTAATGACTAATTAAGTCATAACCGTCGACACCGTCAATGACCATTATCAAATTAGCTTGAATTCGTCTATCATCTATCAATTGAACATCTCCGCATCTCTATTTCGCATCACAAAAGCTGTCTCACACCTCAATTCAATCGGAGAAGCAGTTAGGGTCGCCGGAGTTAAAGCTATTCACAGTCGGAGTCCATTTTAGTCTGGCACCTACAATCCGACATCAATTCAGGTAATCAAACATACTCTCAGCTTTGTTTTAACCCATTGATTAAAAGCCCAATGCTAATTGGGGCTTACAACATCAATTCGATCAAAATCCCGATTCTAGGGTTCATCGCAAACCGGTTTAATCGAACTCTAATCCAAACACGTTTATAATTTAATTAACTTATACCAGTAGACTCGTAATCATCTACTTAATGAAAGACCTATGAATCTAACTCCTTCCAGTATCGAATTGACCATGATCCGGGATCTAGGGTTTGCTCATAATATAATTTGAGGGTTTTGATCTTAGACACAACGTTAATCAAATTAAACTATCTCAGTAGCTTCGCAATGTTCTAATCAGTAAAAACCCCATGATTCCAACTATTTTTAATATCGAATTCGATAGATTCAGTCTTGTGTTCGTATTCTAGGGTTTCGGGTTTATAACTGAGAATTAAACGATCCTATACTTAACCATTTTGCAATTAACTTCACCTACAGATTCGCTATACCCCGATTAACAAAACCCCTTTATCTTTAGATTCAAACACAATCAAATTCAGTGGATTTGGGATTGGTTCGATCGTGGGTGTATATGGGAGAAGAAATCACTGGAGTTTCTTGTTAAAACCATTCCGGTCCGGGTTTGTGTGCGATACCCTAATAAACTTTGGGTAACACTTCGAGATTATAAATAATATAATTATTTATATTATTTACCCACGTTTATATTCTCAAAAACAAAAATAATATATTTATTGTTTTTGCCACAAAATCTATTTATCGTGTTATTACTATAAACTTAAAAATAATATAATAAATTATATTATTTTCCTATGCCATTTTTAAATGACACAAACGCATGAATATATTTATTAATTAACATTATTCGTAATTAGAGACGTTCGACAAGGAACGTATTTACCTTAATAGTTATATTATGGAACCCTTATTCCCGTGGACACGTTTGTCTACCCGTTAATCCTAAGAGTGTTTTAGGACGTTCAAATCTTCCGTGTCTTCGTCACAAAAATCTCATTGTATCGCTAACTATTATGCTTATAATTCTAGGGCATACGTAAGTCGTTCACAGGCTAACACTTGTGGTCCAAATCTCATTTTTGTGCAGTACCATCTACTACTCAACTCAGATGAGTTTCCACGGCCCCTTTTACTGGTTTAAATTGGGGGAGAAAACATGACACAAACTCTTTTGGTTAGGGTATTTCATGTGATATCACTTGTTAAGACTAAGCGTAACTCACTATCATGAAAGTCCTCACACACATCGGACCGTTAATATGGAATTAGCGAGGTAATTTTAGTAGTACTACTAGGTTTGACAAACCCCACCCGCGTTAGTCGCGCTAACTTGATTGGAGGTCGAACGGGTGAATATTGACCTTACATCCGCCATGGTTGATAGACATGGTGGGAGGCATTCAAACTCAATCAGTCAGCTTCGATTGTGAGCGCTTTAGTAAGACATGAACGTAGGTTAGCTACCTATAGATACACATATTGAATGTACATAATCTGGTAAACCTTTTGATTTCAATATTAAAACATGTGAACTCACCAACCTAGTGTTGACCCATTTTCTTACATGTTTTCTCAGGACGTTAAGCAGGTGCACACTAGGGCATGCATGGTGTCTACTTAACCTATCCAACACTTGTCAAACTATCAAACTTTTATTATATTTTCTGTTATCATTTTACTATGGGCGCTTTTGTTTTACGCATTTACTTTCTTGTTTAAACGCTTCCGCAATAACTCTGAACTTTTATGTTATGACATTTTAAGTCCCATATAGTGTCGTTTAAAGTAACTAATGTCTGAGATCATGGTTTGTCACCCACCAAACGGTAAAACTCTGTTAGTGGAATTTGGGGGTGTGACACCGTGAGCGTAAACGAGAGATGTGTACTCATTCGGTATGTAGTCTGTAACGACGGGAGGCCTTATTTGTTACGGGTTACGTTTCGTTTGTGTTGATTCTCTTATCTTTATGTTCATGGTTTTCTCTGTCATGTTTCTTTGTTCCAACACAAATCATTGAACAAATATTTGTTTTTCCGCTATGCAACAAGGCTCCAGGGACCTACACTCAGCTCCAGCCCTGATGAGACTCTAAACCCATGACTCTTGAAGGCTCGATGGGATATTGATCGAGTGTTTGTGGGAGGGAAGGAAGTGAATGTGGAGGCAAGGGGAGGTAGTGACATGATTAACTTAGGGCCATAATTAATAATATCAGTATTGTTAGACTATGAATTATAATCTAGATTTTTATATATATTATTGGCAAACAGAGGACTAAAACACTTGATTGTTATTGATTTCTAAATGATTACAATGAAAATAAAAGCTACAATTTATAACCGATTTACATAAGCTTATAAAAGGAAAGACAGCAATGATCGAGATCTTGTGAGCTATAACTGTTGAATGCGGGTCTAAACCGGGAAATGATGTTGAGCTGATCCTACGAATATCTCCAAAATATTTTTCTTTCTAAAACTCCCTCTCAAGTTGAGTAGTGGGATCACCAATGCTTAACTTGCCCAGACATTCATTGAAGATTCTTCCATTTACAGCCATTGTTAGAATATCCGTGAGCTAATCCTTTGACTGTACAAATGGTAGCTCTATAAATCCTCCTAATTTTTCTTTGATGAAGTGTTGGTCAAACTCCACATGTTTTGTTCTATCATGTTGTACTGGGTTTTTTAAAATTAGGATTGCAGCTTCATTATTACACATAATCCTACTGGTCTCTGGGGGAGGTAAGCCTATATCTGTTAGAAGTTTTCGTATCCATAAAACCTCTCCTAGACCTAGAGCTATCCCTATGAATTCAACATTTGCACTTGACAAAGCAACGACCTTCTATTTCTTGCTTCTCCATGTAACAAGGTTTCCACCAACCAAAGTAAAATATCTTGATGTTGACCTTCGATTCCATGTGGTTGGTGCATGAAATGACTTACCACCCCTACATCATAGCTATATTAGGCCGGGTATGGGCGAGATATATTAACTTACCCACTAGCTGTTGATATCTTTCTTTGTCTGCTAATTCTGCTATAAGCTCTATATGTAGTTTATGGTTAACTATCATTGGAGTTTTCACTAGTTTATAGTCAAGCATGCCTGTCTCTACTGAGAGGTCATGTAACATCCCAAATAAATAGGAAACGATAAAAGAAACAAGCTCTGGATTTTAACACGAAACCCAATGGAAGGAAACGAGAAGGAAAGGAATGAGGCTCGGCCCATGGGCCCGAACACAAGGGATGAACCCCTCAAAAACTCAGCAGCTCCACCCCATTCCCTCATTTCATCATCTTCAACCTTCAAAACCCTAGAGAGAGAAGTTCTAGAGAGAGAGTGCTCAAGATCTCCATCTTTTTCCTTCATCTTGCAACTAGATCACCGGAGGATGTTATCGAAAGTTGGAGAAGAAGGAAATAAGCATCAACAGGAAACAAAATGACCTCAGATCTGAGTTTTGTTTCAAAAATGGATTTTAGGGTTTATGGGGTTTTATAAGCATAAAGGTTGGATTTTTACGTATGAAAAACGATTTAAAGCTAGATAAATGTTTTGAACGTAAAATCTTAAGGTTTTGGATTAAAAACAAACCTGGAAATGATCAATGTTCTTGAGCCGACTCTCGAGTGTCGGCCAACTGCAAGTGGCGACACTCGGCGAGGAAGAAGAAGAAGAGAATCGACCCCTGATAGAATCAGCCCTCAGAGAATCGGCTCCTGAGAGTCGGCCCTCTGAGAGAGTCGGCCCTCTGATGAACATGCTGAGAATCGGCCTCCCTAACTCAACACAATGTCCCGAACACAAGTTCAGGCGACACTTATGAGTGTCTGGCAACTCTCCTAGCTGACACTCAACTATGGCCGGCGACTCTCCCAGCCGACACTCAAGTGAGACTGCCGACACTCTCGACCGACAATCTATATCTCTACCGAATCTTGCATAAAATAATGGAATTCATACTTTGACTTACGTGAAGATCGGTATACGCACTAGCAATAGTTAAGACATCAACTTATTGTTACTTGCAAATTATTTTAATTTTTTTTGGCCCGAAGTGTATACATGATATGAATGAATGATACGCATACTAAATTTAAAGTTATGTGTGTTACATTACAAGAATATGATGAATACATGAATGATAAGTATGCTTATGAACAATTAAATGAAAGTATGACATAACATATAATAATGAAATCTTGTTATATATATATATATATATATATATATATATATATATATATATATGTATTGCTTGCTATAGACAGAAATGAGGATAACGGCTACTTCGGTAGAAGGACGACCACTCGACTATTGTGCAGCCAGAACTAAAAGTCTAGAAAGATAGACTAAACAAAGGCTACTACGGTAGAATCAGTCTCTCAATCGATGCACGGTTGTATAAATAGTTCGGGTGGGAAACGAATGCCTTAGGGCAGACGGGCGAATCAGACGGACTACGATGGTTAAGACGGACGACCGAAGGTTTGCCGGACGGTTTATGCAGGCGGACGGTTTCTAGTGCCGAACGGTTAATGAAATGGTTTACGACGGTAGTTTGAGGACGTTTGTCTTTGTGACTTACGTAATCCAATTGACTGGTTGATCACCCATATGTGTATGATCAAAGAATGTTCACAAGGAAATAAGCATGCATGTATTTATATACGTACTCACTCATGAATGATATACGAAAACATTAAAAGTAAAAGAGTATAAACATACATATATAAATATACACTCTGAAGAATATGACAAAAATAATGTTTATGTTTAACTGTTTTAAACTAGAACTCACCAGCATTAGCTGACTTTTAGTATGCACTTCAGGTAGCAAGAAGAAGGGACGTCCGAAGGCGTGACGGCTGCCCGGCACAAGACTGATATCCCATTTTAATTAATTATGTGTTAAGACAATGTTTCTTTTATGCTAAGACTTCCGATGTTATGTATTTGACTAATTGTACGCTTTCGCTATGTTTAAATATTTTAATTAAGTTCAGTGTTTGATAACTATGTTTATGAGTAAATCCAATAAGTGAGTGCTCCCGGGAATGAGGCCTTTACAAGTTGGTATCAGAGCAATAGTTTGAGAGATTCAGATATCCCTAAATGTCTTGACTCAAACTAATAATGGGACCAACTCAAGGATGTCAGTATGGGTAGCCAACGCCAATACTGTAAGTAAGTAGCAAGGTTATTACCTGCAGCTTAGGATATATGCCTTAACTTAGAAAGCATAGATGACAATGTCACTACTGATGTGAAGAGTTTTGAACCCGAAAAGCAAAGCAAATTATTAATCACAAACTCGTCAATGTAATTAACAATTTACCTTGCTCGTACTGTTCTATACTATGATCTGAAGGAATGACAACGATGTATTCCCTTTTACTCATCAGGAACTTAGAAAATTATGGCTGGTAGAGGGGAAACTGGACGTCGTGGCGGTCATAGATGGATGACGAGGCAGGCCACCATTGAACCAAATACGTAATGATAAGGAAAGTATGCATGTTGAAGGCGAGAAAAGTGTGCACGTGGAACGTACGGAGAGCGTGCACGGAACTAATGTGACTCCACCGGGATATGGAAATGAAGGATCACTATGACTGGAAACTGAAGTCAGGGATGCTATTGTCCGTGAGGTACTATTAACTCTGAAGGACATACTGCCTGACTTATTGGCAAAAGGCACTAAAGAAAAGCAAGGAGGAAGAGGAAGGAAACCCTGGGGACAAAATTTATGAAAGAGAAGGAGATGAAGTAAATGTTGGACTAACCACTCGGGGGTGTACTTAAAAGGGGTTTAAGGACGGTGACAGGCCCAAGTTTGATGGAAATAAGGATTCAGCAGCTACGTTTGAATTGATCTAGAGGATGAACGGCATAATTAACATAAGTGAGTGTAGACCCGATCAGGCTTTCAAGTTTGTGACTCATTCCTTCACCAACGAGGCACTGAAATGGTGGAGGAACATCCAGAGAACTAAATCGCCAAACGCCCCCAGGAGGATGACTTGGGAAGACCTGAAAAAACTGATGATCCAAAAGTTCTGCCCTCGGAACGAGATCGATAGGGTGGAAAATGAGTTCTTAAACTTCAAGCCTGGCAACATGAATCATCGCCGGTACACTTCAAGGTACAACGAGCTAGCTCAGCTGGTACCTCATCTGGTGGAAACTGAGGAGAGACTGATCAAGTATTATGTCACGGGCCTACCCCAAAGGGTCCGAGTTCACGTGAAAGCTAACCTACCCTCGACCTTCGAGTAGGTAGTCAATCTGTCTGGAATCATCTATGATGATTATGCTAACGAGAACCCGGCGCCAGGGGAACCGAAGAGGAAATGGGAAAACCCGTCTAAGGGGACAGGAAAAGGGAATTTCATAGCTAAAGTTAAGAAGCCAAGAATAGAGGAGCATGAAACTTGCACGAAATGCGGGAAACAACACCGCGGTGAGTGCCGCGATGGCTCAACCATGTGCTATAAGTGCGGAAAGGCAGGGCACTACTCTAAGGATTGTTTGAGAGACGTCAAGCACCAAGGATGTGGAGCATCTCACCATGGGGCGCTCTGGTACTATTTGTAAAAAGAAAGACGGTAGCATGCGCATATGTATCGATTACCGAGAATTGAACAAACGAACGGTTAAGAATAAGTACCCGTTACCGAGAATAGACGACCTTTTTGACCAATTACAAGGCACGAGCTGGTTTTCAAAGATCGATCTTAGGTCGTGTTACTATCAATTGAAAGTAAGTGAGGAAGATGTAACCAAAACCGCGTTTCACACGCGTTATGGACACTATGAATTTCTCATGATGTCCTTCGGACTAACCAATGCCTATACAACATTTATAGACTTAATGAGTAGAGTATGTCGACCAATGTTGGATCGGTCAGTGATAGTTTTCATAGACGACATCCTCATCTACTCAAAGAACTAAGGTGATCACCACTGTCACCTAAGGGAAGTGTTGGAAGTTCTGAAGCAGGAAAAGTTGTATGCAAATTTCTCCAAATGCGCATTTTGGCTTACGGAAGTTCAATTCCTAAGTCATATTATAAACCCAGACGGCATTATGGTAGACCCTGCGAAGATCGTAACAGTGAAAGAATGGAACGTCCTAAAAACGCCGACAGAGATACGAAGTTTTTTGGGTTTGGCAGGTTACGATCAAAGATTCATTCAGGATTTCTCGATAATAGCCTCACCACTAACAAAGCTAACACGTAAGGAGGTAAAGTATGATTGGGGTCCACCCCAAAACAACACATTTGAAGAATTAAAGACACGATTAACCCAAGCTACAGTCTTGACCTTACCTGAGGGAAACGAAGACTTGGTAGTCTACTCTGATGCTTCGGGTCACGGGTTGGGTTGTGTATTGATGCAACGAGGAAAGGTGATTGCATATGCCTCACAACAATTAAAGATTCATGAAGTTAACTACCCAACTCACGACCATGAGTTGGCGGTAGTAGTTTTCGCGTTGAAAATTTGGAGGCACTACTAGTACGGAGTTAAGTGCACCATTTACTCCGATCACAAGAGCCTGAAGTACTTCTTCGAGCAAAAGGAATTCAACATGAGACAAAGGAGATGGTTGGAACTACTAAAGGATGACGACTGTGAAATACTGTATCACCCAAGCAAGGCAAACGTAGTGGCTGACGCCTTAAGTAGAAAAGAGGAATCGACACCTATCCGGATCAAAGCTTGTCAGTTGATTATAACATCGAACCTGATGAATGAAATAGCAAGAGCACAAGATGAAGCACTGTTAGAAAGGAATGTGAAACGGGAAAGAATGGTGTGATATTGATATAGCCATGTGATGATAAAGAAAATGATGTCATGAAAAAAAAGGGAACGTCCACCGTAGACATCAGTTGAAAGAAATGGCTCATGTAAAACCTTGGTTTTGTAAATTAAACGTTTGTGTACTACATCAGGGTTATCACTGTTATAATAAACTGAAACGGGAGATTCCCCATCTTTTGAAAAGATCCTGAGTTATTGAATTATTCCGCTGTGTTTATAAATCTCTGATAAGATAAAATAAGAAACAGGTACCAATCGTTGGTCGCACGCCCGGGTGGGCTAAACCCGAGGTGTGACAGTTACAAAAGAAACACCCTTTCATAATTTTGTAAGCATATACGTATGTGTTTGTGTATACACCGAAAAACATACATACATATACACCTAAGTATACAAATACACACACATACAAATACATATATACACATACATATGCACAAACATACATATACACATATACATACAAATACACACGTACATACACAAACATGCATATACACCTATACATACAAATACACATGCGTACATACACATACATTGACCACCAGCGACCATCAAAGAAGCATAATGACCATCATTGACTCTAGTTGACTCTTACCGACCATCATTGACTCTATTAGACCTTTTATTGGCCCTAACTGATAATCCATGTTCCCAACTGACCATACACACATACACAAACATACATATACATACACTATACATACACACACACACATAGATACATACACATACTCATATGTATACACACATACACATATACATACAAATACACATGGATACATACACATATAAATACATACTTATACATATATATACGCATACACGCGCATACATACATATACGTACACATACACATACACACACATATATACATACACATACATATACACATGCATACACAAACACACACATACACATGCATTCATACACATACTTACACACACACATATATATATACATATATATACATATATATATATATATACAAATACACATGGATACATACGCATACATATGTAAGTACGTACTTATAGATATACATACACGCGCATACATACACATTAATTATTTATAAATATATTAAAAAGGTATTTTTATTTTTATTTTTAAGATTATTAATGGTTTTGTCGGAAATGTGTAGCAAATTGCGACACATGCACGACAAAAACAATATTAATTATTTATAAATATATTAAAAGGTATTTTTATTTTAGTTTTTAAGATTATTAATCGTTTGGTCGGAAATGTGTAGCAAATTGCAACGCATTTGCGACAAAAAACAATATCAATTATTTATAAATATATTAAAAAGGTATTTTTATTTTAATTTTTAAGATTATTAATCGTTTTGTCGGAAATGTGTAGCAAATTGCGACAAAAACAATATCAAATATTTATAAATATATTAAAAAGGAATTTTTATTTTAATTTTTAAGATTATTACTGGTTTTGTCGGAAATGTGTAGTAAATTGTGACGCATTTGCGACAAAAACAATAACGATTATTTATAAATATATTAAAAAGATTTTTATTTTAATTTTTAAGATTATTAATGGTTTGTTGAAAATGTGTAGCAAATTGCGACGCATTTGCGACAAAAACAATATTAAATATTTATAAATATATTAAAAAGGTATTTTTATTTTAATTTTTAATATTATTATTGGTTTTGTCGGAAATGTGTAGAAAATTGCAACGCATTTGCGATAAAAATAATATCGAATATTTTTAAATATATTAAAAAGGTATTTTTATTTTAATTTTTAAGATTATTTGCGACACATTTACGACAAAATCAATATTAAATATTATAATTTAGTTAATAAGGTATTTTTATTATAATTATTAACACTATTTTTGGTTTTGTCGGAAATGGTCGCAATGTGCTACACATTTGCGACAAAGGCTAGGGTTTTCATTTTCGTCACTATTTTGTCACAAATGTGTAGCAAATTTGCGTCGGAAATATTTCGTAGCAAACTCGCTTTTTTCTAGTAGTGTCAAGTCTTTGTTGTCGTATTCACCTCTACATTATTTAACTTAATATTCATATTTTTTTTCATTTTTAGCAACAACTTTCTACTTCCTAAACATAGCATAGAAATCGGATTTGTATTATAGAATACGCACATGCCTTCTTTTTGGAATCGCAAATAAACATTACATAGTGCATGGATACCGCCTATTAATGAATTTATGTAAGGCCTTAAGATATAAGAATGAACCAATTCGAATTTCTCTGTTGCATATGACATTCCACTATTCGATAAAATAACTTTCTTCTATTCACCAAGAACACATCGCTCACATAACCCAACTCACACATTCTTGAATTATGAAATTACCTTTTGAAGTCAACATATCTTCGTATTCTTTACTCATATGCCCAACTTTAGTGCCACATTGTAGACACACCTACATCATCCATAGCTACATCTAATTGTCGATACTTCAACAATATATTGTGTTCCCCTTGTTTGATCGAGAGTAATAAGCAAGATTCATTTTATCACCTTTCAATGGGAATCTTCGGTATACACGGTAACCATGTGCATTTCGTTTTCCAACTGAAATTAACATTCTTTAATGTCCGTTTAGTACCCAAGGGATGTTTTAAGGATAACATCCAAAACGCAAGTCTCTATGCAATTTTAAGTTGCACACAATCATTCAACATAGCTTGTTTCAAAGAAATAAGCACCCACGCACTTTAACAATTGAAGACCATGTACACAAACTTGCCAACTCTCTACTTAATAGCCTTAACTCCAAATAAGCACACAAACTTGTCATACCAATAAACACCCACAACTATTTATATTTCCAGGATTGTATAGGAATATTTTCAGACTTCCATCCTTATTGGTTTGTCTTCGAGGAAACCCACACTACCAATGAACCAACTATTTATGTTTAAGCATTCTATTCATGACACTTGATTCACTTGAATCATGACTCTGATACCAACACGTAGCATCCACATTTCTAAAAATAAATTTAGAAAGATATTAAACTATAACCGTATAAAAATATGATGTATTGAAATATCTTTCAAGTCAAAATAGTAATATATAAAATTTTGATAAAGTTGTTAAAGTTGTTAACCGTATAAAAATATGATGTATTAAACTATAATCATGTTCGCAAAAAATGAAATGTATTTTTTTGTGGGTCCCAAAAGTTGTATGAGAAGTACCACACGATTAAGACCAAAGCTACTAAACAACATCAACAAAACACTACAAGAAATTGAGTCTACGGCGACGCAAGAAGTCGTCACTATAGACCCCAAATGTCGTCGCCACAAGGTACCCTGACGACATGTCGTCGTCATAGATTTCGTCATCATAGTTTTGTCGCTATTCATGGCAAAAGTAGTCGCCATAGCTAAACAGTGACGATATATGCCGTCGCATCATGGTCATAGTCAAATAAACTTTCCAAATAAAAAAATTCTTTATTTATAATTTTAGACTAGGTGACGACGTGTCGTCACTGTAGGGTTTTGGGCTTATTTTTCATTTGGACTTACGGCGACGACATGTCGTCGCTATAGGTAATTCATTTTTAATTTTTTTTTGTTATTTTTATTTTTCCATAATTTTCGACGACTGATTTAAATAACAAAATTATAAAAATTAATACAAACTCAGTTCGATTCTAATACAAATTACCATAACATATCAAAATATTTAAAATGTTCGTAAAATTGCTCAACTACATTTCATATATACAAATTAAACCAAACTATCTAATCACTTTCATGACTCGACGGTGCAGATTGTTTGTTGACCATCGCAACAGATAGTTGATTTATCTATTGTCTATTTCTAAATGTTAAATATGTTTTTGTCCGAGTCGGGTAAGGCCGGGTCAGGTCACATAATAAAAGATAAAACCAAATCAAATAATCAATAATCTACCAAAAACTATAAATTATTAAATAAAAAACAAATAAAGAGTAAACCTAAATTATTAGATAAAATGTTCAATAAAAACCGAAATTATTAGAGAAAAAGTTTAGAAAAATACCAAAATTGAGAGATGTTTTGGAATCACGAGAAGACCAGAAGAGTCAAGAGAGGGGCAGCACCCCAACAAAGCCACATAAACTTAATTAGTCATTGGTGGCCTGGTCATCGGTCGATCAATCGTTTGTTTTGTCGTTCACTTCTCCGCTTAATCGATGATGCAAAAATTCAATTGTAGAGCTCCATGTTAATTACTTTAGACCGCAGCTAATTAAATTTATTAGGTGATGGTTTATTGTAATACTAGTGGCCCATTTAATTCATTTGATTAGTAACGGGCTATTGTGCTTGTACAATTACAAATTTGTTTAAATACTAATGGCCCTAAAGGTTTATATTTGTTAGATTGTTTTAATGTATTTTGTTAAATTTGTTTCTATTGTGTTTATTTATTTTGTATTAAGTATTAATTTATAAAACTTGAAATTTTAAACTAATGGGGTCGGTCACAAAATATCTTTGGGTCGTTTTCAAAATATGTTGGGGGTCGGTGTCGAAATTTTTTAGAGGTTGATCAGGATTAGATTGTATATATACCAGTAAACATAAAAGTTTCATGGGGGTCGCCCGACCCCATTTCACCAACCTCGATAAACCATGAGTGTGTGTGTGGAGGGGGGCCGGGATGAAGGAGTTATATGAAATTATTTTGAATAAAATAAATACATATGATACTTTTAAAAATATATAAAAAATTTAAAATTTAAGATAATTAATTATGATATTTCACATATTTCATGGATATATATGAAATTTTAGTGGTTTACATCCGTTTTCTCATCATATGCGTTGAGATCCAATTTATTTGGACATGTGGAAATCGTTTAAAAAATGGTTATATCTAATTATACAATATCTATTTTCTATTTACACGCTAATCTATTATAATTATTAAGTTTAACTAGGGTTAGATTCAAATGATAACTTATAAATACTTGAGAACTCGCGAGAACTCGTCAAAAAACCAATTAAAACTATTTTTTTTTGTTTTCACTATTTTTATTATTAAAATAAAACATAAAAAATGATTTATCTTTTCAATTAATTCATACCTTCTATCTAAATTATCATTAAAAAAATTTATATACATTTATAAATGGTAAACACTTACACATATGTAAGTGGTAAACTTACATAAGTGTATATTTTTTTTAATATATGAAGACATATAAATTTAAATATATAAATTTACTTTTTTATGTTGTATTCTAGCAATAAAAATAGTAAAAACAAAAAAAATGGTTTTGATTGAATTTTTGACGAATACTCACAAGTTCTCAAAATATTTAAAAGTTTTCAAATGATCCATTCACAGTTAACTATAACAATATCAATAAGATTTCAGTTACATTAAACTAAAATTAATTGGAGTCCACAACTCGTGATAAAATCAGACTTTTATTATTTAATACATTTCATTAAATTTTTAACCCCACTCCCAATAAAAGTAGATTTTTTATTATTTTAACCCCTTTGTATATATATTTATATGCCACACTCTTAATTTCAATAATAATTATATTCTTTTTTTAACGGCAATAATAATTATTATCTAGTTTAGCTTTAATGAACGTTGTTGTCTCTACATGCCTATTTAATCCGATATAGTTTTTTTATTGAAGAATATCCATATAGTTTAGTGCTCATTCCATAAATTTTAACATTTATATTTATTAAATTTTATAAAAAAACACAACCTCACTTGTGTTATTCAAAAAAGACATTAATAATTTCTCAAAGTATATTAATATTAGACTTCACATTTATTTTGAAATATAAATTACGTGGATTGACTATTACCGTGTATTAACAATATATACATATATATATATATAACATTAATAAATAATAAAAAAAAGGTAATCACAATTTTCTCAAACTAAAAAAAATAAGAATAAAGGATAAAGTTTTACAAGAAAAATAAATAAATTCTTAAAAACTAATGACTGAATGATAATTAAACTATAATTAGAGAAGTTTTAATTTTTTAGTAATAATTAATGAGGGGTTTTTAATGTTTAGGTAATAATTAATATTTTTAATAAACTAACGGGTATGCCCTATACTCGATGTTTATTACCCGACATATATTTGATGGGTATTTAGTCTAGGTATGAGATATGATTTTACAATCGAGTAAGAGAATTAGATTATCAGTACGCATCCCTACTCTTCCCATTGCCATCCATGAAAAAAAAGCCGCTATTTAAGATTTTGAAGTTATCATTTTACACAAAAATACTGTAACAACATCAAAATTTTTATTTTTATTTCTAAATTTTCTAAACAAAATTCTTTTTAAGTAGAGTTAAATACAAAGAAAAAACCATGTGGTATGAACATATTGTACGTTGGACCCTAAATTTGAAAAACTAGAGGTTTGGTTGACTAAATATTCTAAACAAATTCTATTTTAAGTATTTACAATTCAGTTAAAAATTCTAAACTAATGCCTGTTAAGTATTAACAGCATCCTTAAGATTCAATAATGAATAAACTTTTCATGTTGATCAATATTATTACAAGACTAAAAATATTACACTCTTATTCTAATTTCTAATTAATATTAAGCTTTTATAATATTTATTTTTTTAGTTGGTTCCACATAAACATCCAAAAGTTATATGAGATGTTAATGTCAAAAAACCCAAACTTAAAATAGAAAGTCGTATACGTGACTAAAAATAATACTATATTTTTAAACTAACTCGGTTTTAATGAAGTTTATACCACGCTTTTCATTAAAAAAAGCTACATTGTGCATTTAGATTTTTTGAAAAAGTTAACGATAGAAGTTATTAATAAAAAAATATTTAATCTGCTTAATTAATTATTAAATAAAAAAATCAAAAAACTTTACTTTACTTCCTTGCACACCAGTGGAGAACTCCACGCAAATTACCCACAATCGTGGACCACACCATTGGGGCGTGATGTTCCACATTGCCAACTCACCTCCACGGGTACCCTGACCCTCCACGTAGTATACCGAATGACCTTTTCTACTCAAACGATTCAAACAAAGAGGCTACTATAACCAGAAATACACTTCCAAACAAGATGATACACTGATATGGTGGATCTAGAAACAAGAATACAACAAAACCAGACAACACTAAGATTAAAATATTTGAAAACTCTAGAAACTGTCCAACAAACAAAGACGACACACTAACGGTGGGAAAAAGTGAAAGGAAACAACAGAGAAATATCTGCAAATTAGTTGCATTGCATACTTGCATGTGTACTCCAGAAATATTCAATCCAACCCTTATACTCCCCGCTATAAGCACCACACTAGTACAAAAAAATACATCAAATAAAGCGGTGAAACTAACCTTTTAAAGCGGTTCCTTAACCGCTGTAATTGCCAGTGCTGTAAAAGGTTACAGCGGTTCTTTTTAACCAAAAACAGCGGTCATTTATAATATCAAATACAACGGTGTCCATTTAGACCAAATACAGCGCATCATTAATTAACAAAATAGAGCAAATACAGCGCATCATTAATTAACCAAATAGAGTGGTTGACCATTTAAACCAAATACAACGGTTGCCCATTTAAACCAAATACAGCGATATTATCCATTTTAAAGAAATACAGCGGTCATTTACCAAATACAACGGTCTTTTTTTAAGACTTCTTTTGGACGAATATTTGATAATTCCGGTTAAAAATGGCACATTCAAAACCAATATTTGATAATTCAAATACACAACCCAGCAATGCATATATACAAAAAAAAACAATTTTCATTCAACCAAAAAATTATCTAATACAGAACTATATATAGTAAAAAGAAATAATCACATATTTCCAAACCAAATATTTGAACATGTCCATCTTCTTGCTTTTCATAGCTAGTATATCAAAACCAACAGTTTGAAACCTGCATAATGAAAGACCAAGCTTTAGAGATCAACATTTTTATAACATGTCCATCAATGCTATAGATTACAAGTCCATACATGAAGATCATATAAAAAAACATAAAGCTTACCTAATAGATGACAAGATTTTGCAAATATTTATAAACCAAATTCATTCAAGCATCCCCTAAAAAACCCAAAAACGTCTCTAATATATGTTCTAGAAATTCGTCAATTTCAGCTTGACGATAGGGCCTGCAATCGTTCATTATCTGAAACAGAATAATAGATCAAAGTTGGATTACAACTTCATACATATTCTAGTTTAATGTATAAAAGATACAAAAATATAAAATATACTTACGAGGTGTTCTTTGCAACTAATTACAAAATCATGCATGTGCATCAACACATAATATCCACATTCCCAACCTTCCTTTTGTTGATGACACTAATACATTGAATTAACAGTTAACTAGTTAAAACACTAAAACAAACAAATAGTAAAGATAACAAATAGGAAACTTACATTAACCATTTGCCAATCTATTTTCTGTTTCATAGCTTTCTCAAACAACTTTGTAAACATGTAACTCGATTCAACCTTTCCACTTTTTATTGAATCGATTACATATCCTCTGTAAGTATTATCTTTGAAGTTGCGTTGAATAATAAATAACAAAAAATGGTTCCTACATAAATGAATTTATTTTAGAATATTAATATTCGAGTACTGAAATTAATGAAATAAATAAGAACATCATAAGCAAGGAAAATAAGTATAATACCCGTCTAAATACGGTGCCATAAAATATCGTCTACCTTTATGATGCTCCAGTACACGTTTCACATGATCTAAGGCAAGGCTACTATTGTTTGTTATAGTCTCATGTGTGATATATTGAGGATTAAAGTACGTCGTTTCATTAAAACCTTTAGCTCTACCAAAACAATATAAATACCTACAGTAAAAAAAAAATACACGACAAGGCATGAGGTTAACATTTTAAAAAAATGTTCGCATAAATATTTTAACAAAAAATAATTGAACTTACATTGTATACCAAGACAAAGATCCGATCTCCGCCCATTCGTTGACGCAAAGTATTAACATCGACTCTATTTCTATATCCTCAGCGTAAGGTTCATCATACATCCCAATTGGTGAAGTAGCCGTAACCATTAAGTTATCATAAGCTTTAAGAACCAATCGTTTCGCTAATGCATTTATTTTTCCACGCCTTTTATCTACCTTGCTAAAAAGTTCTATTACTCTTAAAATACTAGGAGTGGGTTCCGAAACTGGATCAGACTTGGTAGGAATAGGCTCAGTACAATTAGGATCATGATACTCGTGTGTTTCATCATCATCATACTACATTAGGGGAAAAAATTAATTTTTATATCAAGTTTTTATAAAAGTAAATATGTATATTAAAAACTACCTTCGGACTATAAACTGAACTCGTAGAATGTTGGTGCGTCTCTGTAGTATGAGGAGGATCAGATGCGACAACCTATACATTATCATAAAGTATATTACTATAACAATAAATACAATAATATACAATGATTTTCATATAAAATATACCAGCCTTATTGCTTTCCTAGGCCATTGAATATACTTTCCATCAGTCTGACTCATTATCTCTATGCCTATAGCCTGTGTCTCAATCGGTACATCGTAATCCTTGTAATCTTCGTTTATTAAATCTACATATACTTTAACGAAACCATCGGGTATCGGGCACCCACGTAAGGTGTTTTGATGTGCAAGATAAACTCGTCCCTTGGCTAATACTCTATCCGGATAACCATCATCGAATGGCCATGTAAGGTCACATGTAGTGACTTTCTGCAAAGACAATCATATTTAGTAAACTTTTTTTTTCAAGAAAAAAAATAGTAAGCGAACATTAAAATAAATCACCTCGATTAATGGTAGATCGTTGTACGATCTATCAGACGCACAAGTATTTCCACGTCTACCTGTACTAGGCCCTGGTTCTGTAGCATCCTGATCATGGTGTTGCTGTAGGACGTTTATCTCCTCCTGTAATATTTCTGCCTCTTTAGTTTTCTTCCTTTTTTGTGTGGAAATTCCAATAACACTTGAAACTAAACGTGAACGCCCTCCATGTTCCCGTCCATTTCCAACAACCTCGGTAACCACATCTTTACCAACTTCATAATAGCTACCATTCGCCTTCATCTCTCTCTCTTTTTCCAACTATTAAAAAATATTACGCTTAAAAATTTGAGTAATGTATATAGTTACATAAAATAAATATAAATATTTACCAACTCTTTTAGTCTTCCTGTCAATACACCTTCTGATGATTGGTGTGGTCCAAGTTGATATAAATTTGTAACAGGATTAAGTTGAGCTCTACTGGTAGTATATATTTTCGAACGCTCGTCTTGTATATCAGATAACAAATCATATTTTGACAAGAGTTGGCCCCATCTATCTTCCCAAACATCCATAAACCCATTCATTCCCCTGCGACCTACACGTGCAGGCTCAACGTTTTTATGTGCACTAATTTTTGCTTTTCGACTTTTTTCCTGCATAAAATATTAAGAAAAACAATTAATACTAATTACAATAATGATAATAATATTAATAACAGTCTAACAAATACCTCATACTCTTCTGTCAAAGCCTTTGCAGCAAATGAATCCCAATATTTCTGTTCTAGACCCTCATAATCATTAAAAGGAGTTTTATTTTTCTTAACGTACTTATTCACCAGTATAGATCGGAAGTTTCTCATAATAGCCTTCCCCTTTTTCAATGTTGTTTTTTTGCGTGATCATCAGGTATTTTGAACGCTATCTACATTTATAAAAGATAAAGTTAACGAATACGAAGAATTTTTTTTTGCAATGTATATAAATAAACTTTACTATAATAAGAAAAAAAAATACATTACCTTAATTTTAGTCCACACTTCATCATATAGTTTTTTTTCAACATCTTTAGCCAGTAGGTGATATGGGATATTGTTTCTGAACTCTAAGCCGACCGATGACATAAAATCAGCCCTATTTGGGCCAATTGCTATACCGTCCTCGTTAAATTGAATGTTAACACTTGCTGCGTTGGTATACCTACTTTTACATTTTGCAGTTCCACGTTTGCGGGAACTAGACATTTTAGTTGTAGATTTCTTTTAAACAAAAAATAATAAATTAGTGTACAATAAATAAATAATGTAAGCTAATAAGTTACCTTCAAAGAATCATCCATTGCACCAAACTTAGCCAAGTAAATATCAAATTAACACAAATTGTAAACCAAATTGCCCTAAATATGAACACTGTATGTTTCCAAATCCAAATCAAATTCCAAATTGTAACAAGGAATCTGAGATGGAAAGGTTTGATGTAAACCAAATTGCCCTAATTTCATTTGAAGATGATGTAAAGGAAAGTTGAGTACAGAAACTAGACTATGTACTCTCCCCCTTCGACATTTAATTAGAAGTCAAACAATACCTAAACAGACATAATACAATATAGGTTAGTTCATCACTTTAAATCCTAAAAAAAACCCTAACAAAGATGTGAGAACAGGTAAATTCATCAAATTGAGATCCTAAAAAAACTTAACAAGTCAAAGATTTGGGGAATGAGACCAAATAATGTAAAACATCACATAAAACTAACGGTTAAATTCATCAATATAAAAAATACTAAAAAGTCTAACAAATCAAAGATGTGGGGACATGGTACCCTAATAAAACTTTTAAAAAAAGATATGTCGACATCACCTAGCTCTCGGCTGCCTCTTTACGGTAAAAACAAGACTTTTTAGTTCCTACGGTAATGGCGAAGATTGCTCCTTACTGCTACCCTAACAAGGTTAGTAAAAAATTAGGGCGGGGAAGGTGAAAAAGAGGAAAGCAATGGCGGAGATATTTACCTTGAAGAGGAAATCAAAAGCTTCCTATTTTTCTGTCGATTTGCTTCCGTGAATGGGGATGAAACCGCTGTGGAATGTGGAGGGAGGGAAAAGTAGAGGAATGGAGGGAGATCTCAAAGGTTTTGGAGAAGAAGGGGGATGTGTCTATATCTCATTCAAAATTAACCCACGTATCTATCTATTTTATTTTTAAAATTATTTAAATTATTTTATAAATTAACCTTTCTTTTATTTTGATCGTCAAAGATTAATATACATTAATTTTTTTTTCTTTTGAATAATAAGATTAATACATAAATTTCTAATGATAGTTATTAATTACATATTTACATTAATACAACTTTCTTTTTTATAGTCGTCATTTTTTCTTATTCTAATAGTAATTATTATTGATTTTTACTGTTTATTTTTATCATTTTTTTCTTATTCTAACATGTAGATGATGCGTTTGTAAACAGGCCATGTGGTATAAAAATTCAAACATTAAGAACTTATACTATATGTTTTAGCACTTGTAAATAGAGAACAGTGTTTCACCTCTTTAAAGTGTATTGATTTTTATCGTTTATTTTTACAATTTTTTTACATTATGAAAAAAATTACTGTATTTTCTGCACCCGCTGAGTAAAAATCCTGGATCCGCCACTAAACACAACCTATAACGAAGAAAATGTAACACAGCCTCAAACAGTTAAATAAATAAAAACTAATAATATAGTTAAGGAGTAGGCGCACCACACCATCTACTTATCAAACATGTATCAAAATTTAAAAATAAATAAAATCATGTGTCTTCTTCCATCTTTATCATTTATCTTGATTTTTTATATTCCTGCAAAAAATAAATAAAATCACGTGTATTCTTAAAAAAATTAACAATAAATAAAAATATATATCGTATCAAACCTTGATTAAACTTTTTTACGTGGTTTATCAACATATATTCCTTCGTCGTGGTCGGATCGTAAGTATGTGGTGCCATCAGTTCAACATTCATTTATCTGTTGAATACCAACTGAAAATGATGGTAGCTCATCAAACTGATTGTATTCTTCCTCGTCGACAACATGATCAACACCTAGAATACGTCTTTTACCTTGCAATACTATATGGTATCTTGTTTTGCTCGGGTCATTGATAAAAAACACCTGTGTGGCTTGACTTGCAGGAATGAAAGGTTCTGACTTATACCCATCTGTTGTAAGGTCGACAAGTGTAAAACCATGTTCGTCAACTTTAACACCAGTACGATTATTGACCCACTTACATTTGAACAAAGGTATAGTGAAATCATCATAATTTAACTCCCATATTTCTTCTATGACACCATAATATGAGTCTTTGGCGATTCTTAATCTTACGTCAGGATCCATTATATCGAATTCTGTGGATGAGGCTATTAGTGTAACTCCGCTATTTTGTGTTACACTTTTTTCGTCTTGATGTTTAGTGTAAAATGTATACCCATTAATATCATACCCTTGGAAAGTTCTTACCCTAAAATCAGGACCATTCCCCAACTTTTTCACAGTTTTATCAACATTTGGTTGACCGTAAGTTTCCGCAACCTTGTTCTTCATCCATTCTGAAAACTCCTCATTATGTTTTGTTTTATACCATATTTCAGTCTTGTGCAAATGTATCGACCGTAACAGTTTCATGTGTTCTTCAACATACGGAGTGATGCATGCCATATGTTGTAGAACAACGAAATGTGTAAGTTGTAGATTCACACGACTTGGTACAGATAATTTCATACCAACTACCCCCACACCTAAAAGTCGACCCGAATGACGAGTTATAGGAACACCAACACTTTTGACACCTTCCAAATAACCTGTGAATAAATAAAGTATTACATTCTAAATTATATTTAAATAAACTAAATTCTATTATAAATGTTATTACCAGTGCAAAACTCAGTCACCTCTTCGAAAGCATATCCTTCAACAATACTACCCTCTGGTCGATAACGGTTTCTTACATAACCTTTTAAGAAACCCATATATCTTTCAAACGGGTACATGTAACGCAGGAATACAGGACCATAAGCCTTAATCTCTTGTACGATATGAGACACTAGGTGAACCATTATATCAAAGAAAGACGGTGGAAAGTACATCTCTAGTTCACAAAGGGTAATAATAATTTCCTCTTGCCAATCATCCAATTCTTCAGGATCAATAACCTTTGAGTGAATCTTGTTAAAAAACAAACAAAGTTTTGTGATTGTATGTCGAATATACTCCGGTAACAATCCACGAAGTGCAATAGGAATCATGTGTGTCATAAAAACATGGCAATCATGGGACTTCATACCAAGCAATTTACAGTCTTTCATCGACACCAACCTTTTAATATTTGAAGAATAGGTAGATGGAACTTTAATATCATGTAAACATTTACAAAACTTTGTTTTTTCTGCTTTCGACATTGTATAACATGCAGGTGGCAGATAAATACCATTGGCCTTTTCAACTGGGGCAAGCTCCTTACGTATTCCCATTTCTTCCATGTCTTTACGAGTATTAATCCCATCTTTAGTTTTCCCGGGAATGTTTAACAATAAGCCCAACAAACTATCACATACGTTTTTTTCAATGTGCATAACATCTAGGCAATGTCGAACTTTCAAACATTTCCAATACGGTAACTCCCAAAAAATTGACTTTTTTTTCCAGTTGCCTACTTTCTCAGTTCGAGCTCTTTTTCCCAAAATGGTATTTATATTTTCAACTCGCGAAAATGCATCAAAACCTCTTCTAACCCTTCTGAGCTCAGTTTTTCCGTCAAACTCTTCCGCTTTTCTTCTATAAGGATGATTATCCGGAAGAAATCGTCGATGCCCCATATACACTATTTTTTTGCAATTTTTTAAATACATCGAGCATGTTTCATCTTCACATACCGGTCAAGCATGTTTACCTTTAGTACTATATCCTGACAAATTGGCGTATGCTGGAAAATCACTTATTGTGCAAAAAATTATGGCTCTCAACTTAAAGTTATCATTTTTATAAGCATCATACACGTCTACACCCGGAGTCCATAAAGTTTTAAGGTCATCAATCAATGGAGACAAATAAACATCAATGTCATTATCAGGTTGTTTTGGACCTTGAATTAACAACGGCATCATTATGTACTTACGTTTCATGCATAACCATGGTGGAAGGTTGTAAATGCATAGAAGAACCGGCCAAGTACTATGACGACTACTCATGTTTCCGAACGGATTGATACCGTCTGAACTAAGACCGAAACGTATATTTCTAATCTCGTTACCAAAATCTGGAAATTTATAATCAATGTTTCTCCATTGAGGTGAATCCGCCACATGTCTGAACTTTCCATCATCTTTACGCTCATCAGAATGCCAACGCAATAACTTTGCTTCTTTAGCATTAGCAAATAAACGTTTCAGTCTCGGTATAATAGGGAAATACCATAATAACTTTGCAGGTGGCCCATTTTTTGTCACATCGTCATCAATTTCATCAGTTTCAGTTTTCCGCTTATACCTTGATGCACCACATGTAACACATTTATGAATTTTTTCGAACTCATTTCTATACAACATACAATCATTTGTACATGCATGTATTCTTTTAACTTTTAACCCCATTGGACACATCAACTTTTTAGCTTGGTATAAGGATATGGGCAACTCGTTGTCTTGGGGAAGCATGTCATGCAAAATCTCTAATAGACTTGTAAAACTCTTATCGCTCCATCCGTAGTTCGACTTTAAGTTAAACAGTTTCAACACAGCACTAAGTTTCGAAAAGTTATCACAACCAACATATAACGGTTTTTCAGAATCGACAAATATCTGATGTAATTTTTCTTGATCACTGTCACCGATATTAGTTTCCATATCATTGCGCATGTCATTTAAGTTATCATTGATATAATTTAAATTGTCATTATCATCACTAATGTATGTATCACTGTTCTCATCAATATTACTGACAAAATTATTCGACGTTGTGCTACGATTGTCATTTGATTCCCCATGGTTTGACCAACAAGTATAATTATACATAAAACCATATCTAAGCAAATGATACTCGATATCTTTAACATGCTTAAATTTTTTGAAATTTTTACAATCCATACAAGGACAATAAATGTGTTCTTTTCCTTTTATCACACGATCATCTTCAGCAATCTTAAGAAAACTTTGCACGCCAGTCAAATATGATGGGTTAATACGTCCAATGTTGTACATCCAACAACTCGGATCCATCTGAAAATTGTAAATAAACAAAACAACTAATATAAATGCATATATAATGTGAATCAATAAACCGATACTAATCTAAGGTGGTGGATCCTAACCCACTTTTTGATTATTCTATCTCATATATATACATGTTATAACAAGTTGATTTTTTTTAAAAAATCGACAACATTTCCCTTTAACTCCTCAAGTATGCATATAAATAGCAAACTTGATAGAGTAAAGAGAAATTTATCGATTTTTTAAAATAATCAACCTGTTATAACGTGTATATATACCCTAATGAGATAGAATAATCAAAAAGCAGTCCCAAAGGGGACAATCCAAAATTAATCTCTATCAGATTAATTTCAGACGGGTGTAATCTAAAAGGTTTCTAAATGTAGATAACGGTGTAACGATCAATTAACAAAAAAAACAAAAGTAAATAAAATCGTTACCTGATTATTGCGGATGAATCTTCAGAAAAATAAAACTAGTTCTTAGGAATATGAAATTCAATATGAAGAAGTTTGGGAATTTGAATAGAGAAAGAAGAAAACTAATATATAAATATTAAAAATAACTAAATGGGCCTATTTAGATGTTTTGGATTATACGTACGTGGTTTAATCGATTTCAAAAAAATTTAAATAGGAATGAATCCAAAACTAATTCAAGCAATATCTATTATTAATTTTATACCAGATTATATATTTTTAAAGTTTGATAAAAGTATCAATAAATATAAACTAAATTTAAAAAAAAATACTAATACATCGGTTTTTTAATTATATTATAATAAAAACCGCTTTAAATGATAAATATGTTATACAATTGATTTAAGATTTAACCTTTTCAACAATAAAATAATACTAACTAGGGAAAGAAAGAGGGAAAATAGGAATTAGGGGATCTATATCGTTTCAATTTCATACAAAATATAATATAATAATAAATTATCAAATCTGTTAAAACCAAATACAGCGGTTCAATTCACCACCGCTGTAAATGGTTATTATTAAAAATATTATTAAATCAATAAATTAAGAATATTAAATAGATTAACCAAATACAGCGGTTCATATATTATTAAAACAATAAAATATGATATTATTAAATAGGTTAAGACCAAATACAGCGGTTCATATCCCACTGCTGTATTTGGTTATTATTAAATCAATAAAATATTATATTATTAAATAGGTTAAGACCAAATAAAGCGGTTAATATCCCTAACCGCTGTAAATGGTTAATTGTTAACCAAAAATTAGGTTTAATATTTCAACCGCTTTAATTATTAAACCCTAAAATTCAAAACCCGCTGTAAATGCATGATGAATTAGTATTTAAAGCGGTTGATTTAGAAACCGCTGTATAAGATTTAAAATCACCGCTTTATTTGGTGATTTTTGTACTAGTGCCAGCAAGCCCACAAGCTTTTCTTCTCACAGATTTAGACCTCCCACTTTCCAGACTTTGGCAAACTTAACGTGAAACTTAAAACCAGCTCATATTAAAATTAATCAACAAGCAATATTTGATTTTTAGAATTGGCACGTTAGTTCTCAACATTCCCCTCAATTCAAGTAACAAAAATATTAACTAAATTAACTCCTTACACAAATACTTATGTTGATTAACATTTGTGCTTTTCTTTTTTAATGTATATCAATTATTTCCCAGAGTTAACTTTTTCCATTTTAATAATTCCCGTCACAACTTTTCGTTAATAAAATGAATATCTATATTAAAATGTTTAGTTCAATCGTGAAATAGTGGAGTAGCTATTATTGATACTGCAGACTTATTATTACAAAACAAACTCATAAATAAGTTTAACATTTTTTTACTACCGGAAGGGGCACAACCCTACACTACCCGAAAATATTTGCAACCAACCAATCATATAATGCCAACTCATATTTATCCGAATGAACCCTAAAGTACCCGAATGGGTTGCGGCGGTGTTCCCGCGAACCCGAACCCAAATTTAAATCCCAAACATACTCTTTCATTGTTCACATTCGGCTTCGTCAACCCGTGGATTGAACCCCTTCAATTCCAACTCGAAACAGTTGCGGCAATGTTACCGCGAACCCCTTCATTCCAACCCGAGTCCCACCCCTTCCACCCTTATATATTTGACAAGTTGTTGAACACAATCACACATTAATGGCCAATATTTTGAGTTAGCTGAAGATCTAGTGATAGTTGCTTGTTTCAGGCTTTTCCAAGAAATTAATTACGTATCTAGTGAGAGTTGTTTATTCTTGAAATTTTATAAGAAGACATCATTTTTAATAAATTAAAAATAATATTCCTCCCATAGAAAATATGATATTACAGATTATGAACTGGCCTTCACTTTTTTAAACATGTGATCATATCATTTTATTCAAAAAAACTGACTGTAACAATATAATTTTTTCTAAAATTCTAAACAAATCTTTTTAAGTTGCATGCTCTGTTGGACTTAAATCTTCATGGGCTTGTTTTAAACTATTTATGTTTTATTTGTTAAAAGGGTCAAGACTTTAGATTATTTATTAATGGGTCATGTAATAAGAGTTTGTTTGGGCCTATGGCCAACAAACGAAACAGAAAAGCCTTAAAGGCTGCGTACACTTGTATTACGTATATAGGTTTTGAAGCGGTGGCACTACGACGGTTATTTCATGAAACGTCGCCTGCAAACCACTGCACCGTTTCATCTCCATATATATGTATTTTAAGTTTCTGAATGATGCAGCAGTTTCATATTCCATTTGTATATCATCATTCTGTTTCTCTATTAATACACACACATACGTACAATATCAAACCAAACATCCATCTGTTGTTTTGCTTGTTCATACGCCACCATCATCATCATGTTTAATCCGAATCTATGCAACAAGTATTCTGGGCGCTGGAAATACAATAGTGGTATCAGAGCCAGGTTCTGAAACACGCTACAATGATTCTCGTTCCTCTTCATCAAGTGGAGAAACCCCTAGCGTGGAGTCTGTTGAAGAATTATCACCCAATCGAAGTCAATTTGGAAATAGCGGAATCGTTAGAGGGATTTCAAACATGAAGATCGATCAAGAATCATCACAAGAAAAGGGAGTCTGGGCTCGTCCTCACTGGAGAAAGAACAAAGAAAGGGCTGCAAGAAGGGCTCTCAAGAGGGCAAGACGTGCAGTGATTATGGTCACTATGCATCCAAATGCCCACGTAAGTTTATCTCTAAAGTATTGATTCTTGAAAACGATAATGGAATGGAGTACCTTGTAAAAGTGACTGATTTTGGGGCATGGGATAACATATGGTATATAAGTACGTGTCTCTCTATTCGATTTTTCGGAATCGAATTTGGGTTTCTCTAACTCGTTCTGAATCGATCTACTTACGATCGGTTCTTCTCTGAATCGATTCCTCTGAATCGACGATCTTCTTCTCTGATTCAAACCTTGGGATCTGATGCCACTGTTGGTCTTCTCTCTTTGAACGATTGAACATACAATTGAACAAACTATTCTTTTAAACGAATATATAAACTAATTTTTTTTAAACGATAACTAACGTTATAGCATCAAACATAAAAAAAATATAGGGCTCAACCAATCAACCATTACATATTTCTTTATAAAGATTAGGGCCCAACCATTACATATTTACACTATAAAGATTAAATGGATTAGGGTCCAACCAATGAACCATTACATTTACATTATAAAGATTAAACGGATTAGGGCCCAACCATTACATTATAAGAATTAAAAAGAGCCCAACCATTACATTATAAAGATTAAAGAGGGTTCAACCATTATAAAAATTAAAGAGAGCCCAACCATTATAAAAAGGGCTCAATATATTTTTATGTTTTTATAAAAAGTTCCCAATATATAAAATTTTATAAAAAAACACATATATATATATATATATATATAACATATATAAAAATTTTAGGCCCCTAAAATTATGGGCCCTGGCCGGCGGCCCGGCTCGGCCTACCCCATGGCCGGCCATGCATATGATGTAGTATTTAAAATCTGAGACTAGGCTAACAACCATCTGCCAAATCTTCCCACATGTCATCCATACAACGATCTCTCTTGTAGTTTAGGAACTCGATGATACAATCTTGGCTATTCACTAAAAGATTACATATTAACATTTGGTTTTGTTGCCATTTTTAGAAAAAACGCCCCGGTTGTTATTTAAAAAAGGTTTTACCGATGGAGAACATGTCGGTAAGGGACCCACACTGAATAATTAAAATGGATTTTGATGGATTTCGTCATGGATACTCATGTGTTTCTAGTTGTGGTACCCTCTAACCTGAAATGCATATTAGCAATTGTCTTTATTATATTTATTTATCGAATTTATTGAAACTTAATTATATATTTTTTTCATTTTATTAAAAAGTAATAAAAATTTATTATTATTTACATTACTATATTGAAAATATATAGTTGTTAGAGATATTTAATTTAGTTATAAAATATACTGTTAAAAAGTTAGATCCCGTTAAAAATATATGAATAATTGTAAGGAAAAATACATAAGTTTATAAAATATATTTGAGGTACAAAGGGTGATTGAAACATGTTAGACTATGTGTAATGGGGCAACGCCACTGCCACATCAGCCCAAAAAAATTATATCTGATATTTTTTTTCATATCAGGTATAATTTTGATTAGAAACCCAAACTAATTGAGGAGTCGAGATGTGGTTTACCTTCATCGGTGCCAAAATTATTATTGTCTAGCTTTCTGCTTGGTTCATCTGAAAGTGGTCTTATTTGTGCATCCTGGTGGTCCATTGAAACGTACCCGCAGCACAACAATTGGTTGATTACTTTTTCCTTCATGGGCCCACAATCAGTGGCGAAGCTTGAAGAAAACCCCCGGGGGGTCGGGATTTTTTTTCCCTATCAAAGGGGTGCCGGAACTATAAAATTTTCACCCGAATACATATAAATTAACACTATTGAGCGAAAAATCGACCGAATACGTATAAATTAACACTAGTGAGCGAAAAATCGGGTGGGCCGGGGCCCATCCGGGCCCCAACAAGGATTCGCCCCTGCCCACAATATGCAACCTCTTGGTATCTATAGTAGGTCAAGTTTTGATAATCCACTCGCACATGCATCTCCATTAAATGAACCACGCAGGTGGAGCATATGGACTTCACCTTATCCATGAGGTTTGTGAAGTTTGATGTGTTTGTGAACGACGAAGACAATGATGCGATGATGCTAACTTAGTGCATAATCAATACAAAATAACTTATTTTTCTATTATTGATTCAAATTGAGTAGCTTTACTAATCATTGAGAATAACCGATAGTTACTTTCTCAAATCAAATAAAGTGAATGATTGGTTTGTTAGTTTGAAAACAGTAAGAAAATAAAAAGATTCTATATTTATTTATAATTTGTTATATGGATTGCATTTGAAGTTAATTATTATTTATATAAAAGAGAGGAATATAAGAGAGGGTACACCTACTATCTACAATATATAGTTTTAATACATAATTTATAAACTCTTCATAAATAACATTTATTTTACTTTAATTCTCAAAATACAAAAACATAAAAGGGCACACCTTAAATGTTCATTTTAAATTTAATAAAATTTCTTCTTAAATTTCTAAATGCATAACATTATTTCTTTTATTAAAAAAGGTTTTTCCTTTTTTTTTGAAGAATAAATATGTTATAATTAATAAATGCAAAATTAAAATCTTTACATTATTTGAGAGGGGAAAATGAATCAATTTGGACTATATCTAATCCTATATGAAAATGAAAATGATGGACGAAAACTAACCTCAGAGTCTAGACCCATCAATCTTATCTTCGTCGTTCAACAAACACCTCAAACTGCGCTTCTTCTGCGAAGATCACACACCGAAGGAAGATGAAAAACAATGAAGTACTCAAAGAAAAGAATCTCTTTATATGTTGGAATGTTGTACTTTATATGTTGGAATGTTGTACTTAAGTTGTGTACTTTGTTCTACATGTGTACTCCACTCTCACTAGATGTAAAAAAACATATATATATATATATATATATATATATATGCCAATGAGCTGGTGGTGGAGCGTTAAAGCAGAAACATAGTGTTTCTTGTGACCCAGATTCGATCCCTGCTCTTAGGCTGATACACCTGGGTTTTACCCACGCCGATCTAGGGTTCGAGCCTAGACTCTCCCTCAAGCCCGGAAGGGGCCGTATTGGGTGAGATTTTTCCTTGTATGCTCTCCAACTCTGATGCCAAGTGTGCCCGGTTAAGACAACATATTGGCCGGAGTTTGACGAGACTCTCCCATGTGACGGGGGGTGCGACGTCACAACATTCAATGTTCGCCGTTCAGACAAAAAAAAACACACACATATATATATATATATATATATATGGGAAAGTTCCACTAATAAGTGGTTTTTCGATAAAAAATGCTAAGAAGTGTGTCAAACGAACTCCGATTGAGCTCATTCCAGCGACGTTTGAACCGTCTTATCAAACCCTAACCCGCCCCCAAAAACCTAAACCCCCTCTACCCGCACCCACAAAAACCTAACCCCCCAACCCCGCCCCCCAAAAACCTAAACCCCCCACCCAACCCCTCCTAAAAACCTAAACCCACCCCCACCCACCCCCAAAAACCTAAACCTCCCACGCCAAAAAAAAACCTAAACCCTAAAAGCTAAACCTTAATGCTAAAACCATAAAATTCAACGCTAAAATATAAACCTTAAAAGCTAAGATGGTAGAGTTCGACGAGACGGTTCCAACGCCGCTGAAATGAGCTCAATCGGAGTTCATTTGATATCGTTTGTTAAGGTTTTTATCATTTCATAGGCTTTTTAGTAAAATATCACTTCATATTTGAATCTCACCCTATATATATATATACACACACATATATATAGGGGAGAGTTCCAGAGAAAACCACATAGTTAGGCGAAAACCGAGAAAACCACTAAAAACCAATTTTAACCAATCATATAATAATATTTATTTTTTATTTTATTTTTATTTATTTATAAGATTATCAATGTAATATTACACAGCTTTACAAAAAAATCATTAAAGTATTGGCTTATGTGTTACGTATACGTAAACAAAAAACAAAAAAATTATTGTTACGTATATGTAAAACACAACAAGTAAAATGATTTTTTGGTAAATTGTGTAATGTTATATTAATACACTTAGAAATAAATTAAAAAAATAAAAAATCTATAAATTATTTGATTGGGTTTTAGTGGTTTTCTCGGTTTTCGCCTAACTTTGTGATTTTTTCTTGATCTCTTATATATATATATATATATATATATATATATATATATATCAAATGAAAACTCTAAGTTATTGTAAAAATCCATAAACTTATTTCTAACCACACATTTGTTTTCATTTTTTTTATTTATTTATATATTTGAAGGATATTTTTGTCATTTCCCCCTCTCTCTCTTTCAACCTACTCTCTCTTCTTTCTCTCTCTTAATACCTTCATATTTAATCTCTGTCTCTAAATTGCAGGCCTTCAACTTCATCTTTCTCTCACTACTCAAGATGGCAAACCTTTGGCTATCTTTCTCTAAAGTGTAGGCCTTCAACTTAATCTCTCTCTCTCTCTCTTTAAGATCACAGACCTTCGGCTACCATAACCTAGCAATGAAATTGGAGCTATCGCTGCCATGCTTTGGAGATACACTTCTAGATAAGTGGAGCGATTTAATATTTTTACATGTTACGAGCAAAACGACAGCATAAGGAGTGACGTTTAATCAACATGGTGTTACCTTGTTAGGCTTTCATAGGATATTAATTTTCTTTTTGTTTCTCCCTAATTTGCAAATGGTTGTTCGGGTCTGGTCAAAATAAAAATAAAGGTAAATCATTTTACACATTATTTAAGTCATAATAATCTGGGAGTTCTTTATGCTAGCCAAACAAGTGCAGACCCTCCTATTTTACCTTCTCAAATTCGTTAGATTTTTTTGCACCTCAATTTTTTATTTTGATTCAAAAACCCATTATATGTGTATTTGATTTTTTACACAAATGTAAAAAGAACTTACACATATGTTAAGAGTTCTTATTCATGTGTATATTCGATTTACACATGCGTATATTCTATTTACACATGTGTATGTTCGATTTACACATGGTAAGTTCCACATGTTTTTATTCGATTTACACATATATCTCCTGTTGTCTCTGAGTACTTGGCCACCGATACACTAAAGTTATACACTAAATAACTTTAGTGTATCTTGATTCCGTTTTTTGAATTTCAGGTAGAAGATCTACGAGGTTTGATATACAAGTAAAGGTTTGATACCGGGTAGTTTGATTTGACAATTGGTTTTTATTTTTTATACATGTGTATTTGGTTCTTTTTCCAAGTGTAAACTGAATTTACGTATGTGTAAAGAGTTTTTACCCATATGTATTTGATTTTACACATGTGTATTTAATGTTCTTTTACAAAGTGTAATTATGTATACATTTTTTTTTCTGGTTTGTAAAGATATTTTGGTAGTTTGGATGTAAATTATTATTATTATTATTATTTTGTATATGGGTTTTTACTCATATTTATTTGATAATTACACATGTGTTTTTAATATTTACACAAGTATGTTGTTGAATTGTTTTTGTTGGATCTGGATACATGGCAAAAGTACAGATTAAAAAAAATGTTAAAATCATGATTTAAATAAAAAAACATAAAGCCACATGCATGTTTTTTAAAAGAAAAAGACAAAGAAAAAGAAAATTTTTTTTACCTCTTTACCCTTATAATAAATGTAGGCCACGCAATTATTTTCAATTTAAATAAAAAAACTCAAATTTAATTACAAACACAAAATTAAGTATATGAAAAATGAATAAATGGCTAGGATTTAGTTTAAAGGTTTTCATAACAACTCAGGGTTTTCATTTGATACGTCCCCTATATATATATATATATATATATATATATATATATATATGGGGAGGCTCAAATAAAAAGTGGTTTTTCGCTAACAAACATAAGAAATGACAAAAACCCTTAAGAAACGATATCAAACGAACTCCGATTGAGCTCATTTTAGCGGCGTTGGAACCGTCTGGTAGAACTCTACAATCTTAGCTTTAGGGTTTAGCTTTCAGGGTTTAGATTTTTTTTCGAGAGTGGGGGTGGGGGGGTTTAGGTTTTTGTGGGGGGTTTAGGTTTTTGGGGGTGGTGGGGTGGGGGGATTTAGGTTTTTGGGTGGTGGGGTGGTGGTTTTAGGATTTTCGGGGTGGGGGTGGTTGGGGGTGGTTGGGGGGTTTAGGATTTTAGGGGTGCGGGTGGAAGGAGGTTTAGGTTTTTAGGGGAGGGTTAGGGTTTGATCAGACGGTTCCAACGCCGATGGAATGAGCTCAATCGGAGTTCATTTGACCCATTTCTCAGCATTTTTTAGCGAAAAACCACTTTTTAGTGGAACCTCCCCCTATATATATATATAGGGAATGGATAATTTGAGAACTCCTAAATATTTTGAGAACTCGTCAAAAAACCAATCAAAACCATTTTTTTGTTTTTACTACCTTTATTATTAGAATACAACATAAAAATATGAATTTATATATGGAAATTTACATGTATTCAAATATTAAAAGAAATCTACACATGTGTAAGTTTACCACTTACACATGTGTAAGTGTTAACCATTTACACATGTTTATAAATTTTTTTAAGAATAATTTTGAGAGAAGAGATAAATCATTTTTTATTTTGTATTTTAATAATAAAAGCAGTGAAAACAAAAAAACTAGTTTTAATTGATTTTTTGAGGAGTTCTCTCTAGTTCTCAAGTACTTATGAGTTCTCAAAATATCCTATATATATATATATATATATATATATATATGGAGGTTCATTAAAAAACCATAAAAAATTGGGAAGTGTGGATCCTTGTGTATCACATGTAAAAAACTCATAAAAACTTATTTTTACATGTAAAAAACTCATTTTTGCATAATAGTTTTCGGATTTTTTGCATATAAACACATGAAGACCGTCCTAACAAAAAAATTAGTTTCTGTAAAAAAATATTCTTTTTTACTTCTTTTTAACCTTTTTGTATAAGATTTGGGGGTGGATTCGTTTTGGTGGTGCGGTCGTAGGTCTGAATAGATGGTCCCTGTAGTAACGGGACCGTGGAGACGATGTTTGATCTTGGGGCCGGCGACGGTTGAGGCGATGTTTGATCTTGGGGTTGGCAGCCATGGAGACGATGTTTGATCTTGGAGCTGGGGACGGTGGAGGCGGTGTTTGATCTTCGGGATGCCCAACGGTTCATGTATTAGTGTGTGTGTGTATATATATCACATGTGTGTATATGTATGCTAATAAATTTTGGGACCCACACAACTAACTTAATATACAAACATGTTATATTTTTATTACAAGGGGTGGGACCCACAAGTATTTAAGAGTTTGAGAAAACTTACAAGCGGTGTTTTAGTCATTTAACGAAAAACTTACATAAAAATCTAACGGTGTTAGCCAAAAGTATTTAAATGGTTAATAAAATGGAACATCTTTCAAAAAACGAGAGTTAGTACTCAAATGATTAAACCGGATAAATCTCTAGGACGAAAAGCAAAATTAACTCAATGACTTTATTACCCTTTCTTCTTGTTAAAAAAATAAAATAATATAAAAACATGCTTACAAAGCCCATTACCCCCAACCCACCAAACTTCATCATCTTCGTCAGAGGTGCACGAATTGGGTTTTTCAAACAAAACCGGTTCGGTTTTAGTCAACATACGTTAAAACCTGTTTTAGTTCAAATGGGTTCGGTTTGAAAACGGTTCTTGAGGGGATTTGACCGATTCGGTTCGGATTAAACCGGTTTTGATGAAATCCTTGGTAACACTTTATCTAATGTGTGTGTGTATCTGCAGAATGAACGTGAAAGAATATAGAGAAAATGCCCAAGAATTGCATTCTTTATTCCGAATGTAGAAGGCTATTTATAGCCATCATCCTTGACAGTTACAAGACAGTTATTAGCAGTTGGTGCCAGGTAATAGGCGCCAAACCAACTGTAGACCAAACTAACAGGTGTGATGCCTGTTCTTAACATCCGACTATAAACATAGGATATAATAATAATGTTCATAAATATCTAATTACACATGTAACATGTTTGAAGCTTTAATCATCCTAACAGGTTTCACCCAAACTGGTTTTGTATTCTTTTCAGTTTGGTTTACAAACCGTTTTGGATTCCCAAACCAGTTTTTTTTGCACCTTTACTCTTCGTCCAATCATTTCAAGCTTTTTGGGGGCCAAAGCGAACACCAAATTTGCATCCCTTTTCCAAGTTTTATTCTTAAGTACTAAAAAATGGGTTAATCGTAAAATAAGTGGAATAAAACTTGCCAATAACTGGTGGTTTCTAAGTACTTCTAGTTCAACTGTTTTAATTAACCTAAACTGTCGTTGTTGGCTTTGTCCTTGTTTCTTGAGAGTTGTTTGATTTGCAAAATGTTTCGAATCATCTAACATGTGTTAAATTTAAGATAAGCTTAATTCAAATAAAAAAAAAGGAAAACTTGAAATTAGAAAAACCTAGTTAACTTGGGTTGTATGTCTGGTTGTTGCAATGCCTATAAACATGTTGCATGGAATTATGAAAAAAATACATGCACATTCACTACAACAGTAACACCCTATAGGGACGAAAAATCCTCACCTTTTCCCGAGGACATGTCGTCAGGATAGGGTGATTTGACCTATCCCGACGATTTGTCGTCCGCACAGGTTTCGTCGGGATTCCTTCGTACCAATAGGGCAAAGAAGTCGTCGGTATAGGTTAGGCTATACCGACGACATGTCATCGGGAAAGGGCTTATCGAAAAACTCAAAATTTAAATCTATTACTCCAGTCGTAATTAAGTAAAAAGAGCTTGTATATACATATAATTATATAAAGACATAAAAAATGTCTCTCTAAACAAAATTTTGGTGACCAAAAAAGTATCTCATAACAAAATCAGGGTTCATAAAAGTACCTTTGTCTCATATCCAAATGGATTGAGTATAAGCAATTAAGCGTTTTTAATGAACAAACAGATATATATGGTCAACAACACATCAAGTAAGAATAATAGGATGATGCTGCAATTAAACAAAAACAAAAACAAGAACAAATCAAACTTGAAAAATAAAATTCTCTATTTCTCTTTAATGAACAATTGGATTCTTAATTATATGGAATTCATATAAAGAAAAATACAAGTTACAGGGAGATAAGAAAATGAATATAATAAATAAAACATATATCGTGAGGCATTAGCTTAAACACAAGTACACGACAAGCAAACTGAAGGTTATTACTCAACTGTGCACTTCATCGTATGCTATATTTAACATCAATCTTCAAAAAAAACAGATAAAAAATCTTACTAGCAACGGAAGAATAGATAATGATGATATCGAACAATTGAGATGAAAAATCAATACTTGGTAATAGTCGATTGGCCTCTCCTCTCTCCCGGTCTCCCAACCATTCATCTCCTTCCCCTATCATTTTGCCCTAATCGTTGAGTATATCTTTTGTTGACGCAAATCCTAGCCAGTTACTGGAGCAGGGTTGTAAGGCCCCAAACTAGGCACCCTACAGTTGGTTCTCATCACTACGTAAACTCATTAAAAACACTTAACTTTCATTTACGTAAACAGCGGAAGACTTCTCAAAATAGTATTATCTTTAAACTCATTAACTTTCATAACATTACCTGACGAATGCATGCGCACCAACCCGAGTAGCCCGCTCCCAAGCCAAGATACCTCATCTAGCAGACTCACCTGCAAAACAATCTAACGTACATATAAAGTCAGCTACGCTGAGTGAGTTCTAATAGTTTAAATTAGCAAACGCCAACTCGTCTCATTTATTGTTTATCTCCACTCAAGACCTTCTGGTCAATATAAAATAGTTGTATAGATTTTCATCATGTAAATAACCCCCGTTATTTTATAATACCCCAAAGGATTCTCCATCCCAGACTCCACCCACCATTTTAACTCAGTAAGTTTTTCTGACATAGAACGAACTTACTATTCGGATAACTCACAATTTACCATGTATATTAACCATATACTGGTTACCTCATCCAACCTCTAGACACCGACTTACCAGTCCTAACCAGGACTCCCATAAACCAACTGACTCAACAGTTGTACACAATGTACTCAGCCCGGCACAACGGTCAATCTAACTCGACACACCACACTGATTCCATCTAATTATCACATCAATATCATCCATACACAATCAATATAACTTATCACTTGCATGCAATTTAATACATATATAAGCACACAAATACATACCTCATCACTGCACCCTCATCGGGGTTATCACCGTCGGGATACTTGTTATAAACTCATCTCCACCCTTGTTACAGGGCCCCGCCGCTAAACATAGCGACACTCTAGTCATCTATGATGACTACCCAGCCACCACGTTCACGTGCCATGCAAGACCTTAGCTTCGCAGGTCACACGCACACGAGCCGAGACTCCCATGTATGCTCGAGACTCACCATGCAAGCCCTAAGCTTGCTAAACCCTAATCGAGTGTCCTCCAGATTCCCTCCTCCTTGCTCGATGCCGTGAGCCACTATCCCCGCACATCACCACCATGAACCACCATCGTACGCCACCGTGAGGTACCACCACAGCCATCCCTGCGGCCGTTTCCATTTCTAGCGGTAGCCGAAGCCACCACCACCTTCACCGTCATCCTTCTTTCTCTCGGCCATCGGCCTCTCCCTTGCTCCAGTCATGACCTCAACGCGCCACCCCTACCACGCCATCGGCCACTACTATCACAGCCCCTCCCCCGTTCGTTGTCCATGGCCAAGTGAGCAACCAAACCCTAATCGGGTTTACCCCATAAATTAAACAAGTAAAAGGGAAGAGTTGACGAGTGTTACCTTAACAAAAAGGAGTTCTCCTTGCTCGACACCATAACAGGATCACCACGGGACCACCTTGTTGGGCCTCCCTTCCCGACGATTCTCTCTCTCCTGCACTTTTTCTTTGCCGTCGAGCACACCTAGCTAAAAGTGGCCTAGGGTTTGCGCATTGAGTGGTTTAAATACCACACGCAAGTTACGCTTTGGGTCCTCGCTTATTCTTAATCGTGTGCTTATAACTTGAACCGTTCAATAATGGCCATCCGGGTCCAATACGTTTGACAATCCGAGCTTTGCACGAGAACTTTGCTAATTATGTTTGTTTGCCAAGGATTCGGGTTACCTGTCAACCCGAAGTAATAACTCGTCGGTATCCGGGATGTTACAAGGGTTGATAGGTCAGTAGCTCTCTCCAGATCCCTTTACGGTCCAACAACTTTGGTGATAAAAATGAAGAGTTTTAGCCTTGTGAAACACCCTACTCTTTATTCTTTTAAAATATCAGAGATTGTAGCGGAATTTGGTCACAGTTTTAAAAACCTTGCCACTGTGATGACACGGGTATTTTCATTTATATAAAATATTGTTTTACAAACAATATTATACATGAGCTAGGGATTCTTTATTCCGACATGCCACGTCCCCAGGAAGTTTCATTCATTCCAAAAGACTTTCCCTGCAGTGTTTTGAAAACATTTTTACATTAGATTACGCTAAGTAAGTAAAGTGTCTTTTCTTTTATTTATCGAACTCTTTTAGTTCCTTATTTAGTTTCACCAGGCATACATGCCACCGTGGCACTTGGGACGTACCCATGCCATGTCATTCATTGATTTTATTTAATTTCACCAGGCATACGTGCCCCCGTGACCCTTCGGACATACCTAGGTCACGTCTTTTAATTAGTTTTCTAGGCATACATGCCCCCATGGCACTTCGAACATACCTATGCCATGTCATTTACAAGGTCATTACACCCGTACGTGGGGCCTCTTGCATTAACCGCGAAGGTTTATTCCTTTACAAGGTCCTTCTGCCCCGTAAGCTGGGCACCTCGTTTATATTGGGATCTTAATGACATTTCATGATTTTAGATTGAGGCTAGATGACTTGTTGGTTGTTTTTGTACTGAAATTCAAAATTAGATTTTAGTGAAAGAATTCTTTTAAGTTTCTATTGCGTATTATTCGTATCAATCGGTCACGTTTAACCTGTGTCTGGGTTGTGTGTGACAAATTGCTATCAAATCCTTAGTTTAAGAGAATTAGGTACTAAGGATTAGTATCTACACTTAAACTGGGATTCTTAAGATGTGTTGGAATGCCATAGGATAGACAATTAGCCAATATCTGATAAGATAGGATGTAGACGCTCATTTTGACACATGATAGGAAATACCTAGAACACAGAGGTGAGGTAAATGACTAATTAAACTTGCCAATGTCATTAATGATTTACATTTGCTATAGTGTTTCTAGATTATAACCTATAGTGAGAAGTTCAAAGGGGTGATTACTGCCCATATAGCTAGAAGATAGAATGGTGGTCACTACCCATCTAATGAGAAGATGTATAACGATGGTCTTTACCGGCCTTAGAGAGACGTTCTATAGTGAAGTATAAAACTCTTTGTGTTGATCTCCTTCTACTCTATATATCTTTTTTCAACAGTCGTTAACAAGTGAATCTAAGATTCAAGAATTTTACAAAGGTAATTATTTAAAACTTTAAAAAGTGGCCATACTATTTTGAAAACTTATTTAACCCCCCCCCCCCCCTCACCCCCCCCCCCCCCCACACACACACATTTTCTAGGTTTTAACACTTGTGGTAAATCTTAGCATTGTAAATAATATCATTTTATCTTATTTGAAATGAAGGTTATTGTATCTTAGCTTAATGACTAATGTGTTCAATATGAATGTGTTTAAATTAATGAATAAATACTTATTCTAAATACTTATTCTAAATTGTTTGTAGTTGATTAGAGTTATTGGAATAATTCTAAACTAAGATTATTGTGAATCTCTTGACTCATAGAGATGAAAATAGGGTGCAGCCACAATCACAAGATATTTTTAGAAGATAAGGATTGCACGTGATCCTCTTCAAAACGCTCCATGGATCGCGTCATAATTAAATAGGTTTTTCAAACCAATATTGTTTTGTATTCTCTGACCTCGCATGCATGCTATAACTTGTGTTTATTATATTTATTTATCAAATTTATTAGAAGTTAATTATATTTTTTTCATGGATTATGGGATTTTAATAATCCCACCTTTTACAAATTGGTCAATAATAATCCTAACTGAGAATATATTCTTACCACCGGTCCCTACTTTCAAACTATTTTCTTACATTGCACCTCCCGTTAAAAAAAACTTAACGCCGTTAGACTTTATATGACGTGGACATCTGCAAACCGCCAGAAAGTCGAGCCAAGCTAGCAATGGTCTCGTGGTGTGTTTTGAAATTGGCTATAGTGTTGTTTAACCGGTCTAGTTTGTCCGGAAAGTCCAAACAGAGACAACGGTGGTGTTTAACGAGACCAGTTAAACAGCATCAGAGCCAATTTCAAAACCCACCACGAGGCCACTGCTAGCTTGGCTCGACTTTCCAGCGGTTTGCAGATGTCCACGTCATATAAAATCTAACGACGTTAAGTTTTTTTAACGGGAGGTCTAATGTAAGAAAATAGCTTGAAAGTAGGGACCGGTGGTAACAATATTCTGAGTTGGGATTATTATTTGTCAATTGGTAAAATGTGGGATTATTAAAATCCAATAATCTTTTTTTCATTTATATTAATAAGTAATAATAATTAATTATATTTATTTACATTATATTAAAACTATATAGTTAATAAAAATAACTAATTTTTTTAAAAATATACAGTAAAAAGTGGATCTGGTTAAAAACATATTTATTAGTATGTATATATTTATCAAATTTTTTAGAAGTTAATTATATTTTTTTCATTTATATTAATAAATAATAATAATTAATTATATTTATTTGCATTATATTAAAACTATATAGTTACTAAAAATAACTAAATTTTTTAAAATATACAGTAAAAAGTGGATCTGGTTAAAAACATAAGAATAATTGTACGAACAAATACATAAGTTTACCAAGAACTTTGACGTACACAACATAACAGTTGTAACAACAAACTTAATTAAGAATATGTAACACACGTGACTACCATGGTACTGACACCTGTTAGTATTTGTGTAACATCTCATTTTCAAATAGAAATGTTTAAATTCATAAAATGATTTTACTTGCATTGATTGAGTTATTTAAGTATGTTTATTATAATGAGGTTAACGGATAATGAGATCACGTATGTTAGTTTAGAGAGTTAAGGATTGGCATAAGTTTGAGTAATCATCTATCATACTTGTAACTTGTAACTTGAGGGACTAATATTGTCTAGTGGGAGAAACTTAATTAATCTAGTCAAAGAAGGGGAGTCAATGTTAGTCATTTTGGGTTGGCTTTCTAGAGTGTGTATGTCTGTGCTCATTGGGAGAAAGACGACGGGAGAGAGGGAGATTCAAGTGTATGAGGTGAAAATTCATCAATTTGAAAGTGTTAATCAAGAAATTGAGTGTTATCATCATCCATTAGAAGAAAGGTATGTGATTCTTCATCTTAACACTGTAGAAATTGAGCATTCTTGATTGATAACAAATCTGTATATGAAACTTAGAGATTTAGATTCACTTTTGGTTACTAACAATTAGTTTATGAGTATCTTATTGTTTCAAATACACCGTAGACTCATTGAATCATCCATGCATGTTTTGGAGATTCCGGGTATAAACTAGTGATAATTCAAACTTAATTGATAAAATGTGGTAATTACATTCCCTTTTATGCATATAAAGTAGTAGAAATTGTTGAACATGATTTTGTAATCAATTTCAAGTCTTCAAGAATTGAGCGTTTTTGACCTAACATGGTGAAATTGAGTTTTTTTTTTTTTGGTGTTAAGCTAGTATTGAATGCCTTGAGTGAGTGTGCATTGAACCAAACCATACTCATATGGGTCAAGAGACTAGAATCTAGATTTAATTATACTGTGAATGTTTATATGAAGAGAAATGAGATTAAATTACTTTTTCATATGTTTCAAACAATGATAGGGATAATTAGTTGGTTAATAAACTAGTGTGAGTATGATATGAGTTGGGTTTTGGATAATTGACATGTTAAGGTAGTGTTGACTTCAGAAAGCCAACAACTAAGGGAGAGAATACGTGTCATTGAATATCCTACGAGCGAATGTGAGTTTACATTTACATGAGTAGAAAAGTATATGCATGAACTTATTGTGGTGTGATTTAATTTCATTACATTATGTGATTTTGTTGCTTATAGGTGTTGTGTGTTAAATCTTTATAAGAATGTGTGTGATGTTGTGATTTAGCATAATTTGAAATCCATAGATGGTTGTGTTATAATATGAGATTAATAATAAATAAATATAGGACACGTGATAACATATTAGTGCTAAATTTACAATGGTTAAACATGGTAATGATGAATCGTGGAGATTACAAAGAGAAAGAGAGTCATATGGGTCACAAACGGGTTATGTGATCCATAATTGAGAAATAATGATATCAAACAAGGGTGTTTAAAGTTCTTGTTTAAGTGAACTAACTTGAACTTGTTTATAATATGAGATAATTTCTTTTCATATTGTACATTGAGTTATCTTTATTGTTGGTAAGTCACAAAGAGTTTGAAAGTTAAAAAAGACTCAAAATACCTACAAGTAGGGTATAATTGCCCATTGGTGTTTATACGCCGGGTTCAGGCGTTAATACGCCCAAAACTAATGTATACAATGTCAAATACGTCAAATTTGCAAGAGTAGAGTATAATACGTCGAATGAAGTATTATACGCCGTGGCAATTTTCAGGGCGTTGTATAATTCGCCGATCAGAGTTTAATACGTCGGGGAGATTTTTCGGGAAGATAATTTGAAGTTTTAAATGTTGTTTTAAGTGTGTTTGCATGTAGTCTCACTTAGCATTAGCTAATTAGTTGTTAAACGTATACATGGATCATCGAACACAAACCTTTAGAAGTGTTAGGTGTTGTTATCAAGTGTTAAGCTAAATGGGCAATATGGAGAGTCAAAAACACAATGTTTTATTGTCGCACAATATCTTGTAATGTTTTGTAAAAGGGGTAAAGTATGATAGCCTTTGAAGTGGATGACACGTTCACAAATTAATAATTTGAAAAAGTTGGGACCATTTAATTCCACCAAAAATTTAAATTCGATTCCAAAATTTTTGGTGTTACAATTTGTCATCCACATAATCTCTATCCTCGTCATCCAGATGGTTCGTCGATAGAACGCCGGCTTCCTTTTATTTATTTATTTTTTTTGTCATTTCATGCTTTTTTTTATACATATGGTCTTAATTATTTTTAGAAAGTTTTTACATATAAAGTTATAAAATAGGTTTACTAAATGCAAAAAAAGTATTAGAAGAAGCACAAATACTTGGCTTTCTAGGCCAGATTTATTGATCACACATAAGCTTAATGGAAACCATGCAACTCAACGTGCACTTTAGACTAAACGGCGGGGATAAAATACCTCGCTTATTAAAACACTCATGGTTTAGGTCGAAGATAGAGGAACCAACTGGATTAAGATTTCGCCGACGGTGAGATCTTCGCATCCTGCCCTTGGCACCAATGTCACCGTTGCATACTCTTCGCCTTCGGTGGTCGTGTCCTCCAACAACTCCGTTAGCCCAAACCTAGCTGCACTGTTCATGGACATTTTTGCCATATCACTATGTGGAATCTGTGCAAAACCACCCGCGTATTCAGGATCACAAGGCGTAGTCACAACACCGTCTTTAAGCTTGTCATTCACAAACACATCAAATTTCACAAACTTGTTGCTGTCGAACTTGATTCCATTTATGAGCAAAACCTCACTGGCTGTGGCCTTGTCCGCCGCACTCCGGTTCACAGCTGGCCTCTTCACACGAACCTTCAAGATCTTGTCTAAACTCACCGGGAACGTCAACTTATCCACCGTCGGCACCTCTGCGGTGGACGCAACTTGCGAGCTTGTGCTACGTTTGGCGGGCCGACTGTTGCGCCAGGGGAACACTTCCTTGGAATTTTCGACGTAATCGTAGTTGAGCTTGCTTAAGCTGACACATTGTTCGTTAGTGACGCGTACAAGGTCCTGATTCTCGTCATAGAACACATATGATGCATTTAACCAGTCGGTACTAGTCGGTTCGACGTGTCCCGCAATCCCCAAATCCTTCCATAGTTTCCACATGCGGTCAACATTTGCATGGTGACAGTAGAACACAGGATCATACCCCGCGGAGTAGAAATTACCCATGTCCTCGCTGTTAGGTTGTGTCGGGTCGCCTACCCATCTATGCACGGCCGTGTGAGAGCCCGCTTCCACGGATCCCACCGACTTAGCACCATTGGCAACCGGGGCATCTCCAGCAACGTATTCGCCCCCAAAGAAGCTTAGTGTATCACCTCCGTTTCTCACCAAATCGCGGTACACCGTAGTAAGATTGCACGCTTTCTGTGTTAAAATTAATTCAAAGTGCATGAAGTGCATGGAGCCGTTAGAAACCATTGGTGGTGCTGAGTCATGTTTACGTTATCTTTGCTTGGTCAATAAGTTGTTTAGTAGTATTTGCACGTGTTTAGATCGTGTGAGTTTGTTTCCTATTTTCATTCCTGGTCTCTAGTTTACTTTTGAATCTTTCGTCGATGTACTTGCCTATTTAAGGCCATTTAGTTTATGTTGAATGCATCCATCTTTCAAATATTTCCAGTTTACATAAAAGTGTGAGGCTATTATTCAAGAGTTCTTCCAACATTCTGGTATCAGAGCCAGGTTGGATTCGAGTGTTTCTCAAGCGTTTAGTTGTAAATCATGGCTGCAAACCAAACTTCTACTGCTCTTCCCCCACTTCCAGTATTCAAAGGGGAAGGCTATGAGTTCTGGAACATAAGGATGAAGACGATCTTGCTTTCACAGGATCTCTGGGATTTTGTGGAGAATGGAGTTGCTGAGAATGATGGTGATCGTACCAGGGCTAGAGATCACAGAAGGAAAGATGCTAGAGCACTGTCCCTAATCCAGCAAGCCGTGCATGATGAGTTGTTCTCCCGGATTGCGGCTGCCACTTCCTCTAAACAGGCCTGGACTCTTCTTCAAACAGAATATCAAGGTGATTCAAAGGTAAGGGCTGTGAAATTGCAGGGTCTACGAAGAGAGTTTGAGACTCTCCAGATGAAAGATGGGGAGGTTGTTGCTGATTTCCTATCGAGAGTCATGAAGATTGTGAATCAGAAGCGATCATATGGTGAGACTATTACCGATCAAACGGTAGTGGAAAAAGTGCTGAGGAGTCTTCCTGCACGTTGGGATCACGTAGTTGCTGCTATTGAAGAGGCTAAAGATTTGACAGTGTTGTCATTTGATCAATTGATGGGATCGCTGCAATCCCATGAAACAAGGATGAACAGAACGACTGATGTTCAGGTGGAAGAACAAGCCTTTCAAGTAGCAGCAAAAGAAGAAGACAGAAGCAGTCTCAATAGAGGAAAATGGCGTGGCTCACCCAGAGGACGTGGTCGGGGTAGAGGACGAGTAAATGGCCGTGGACGAAGCTCTATTCAGTGCTTCAATTGTAACAGGTTTGGCCATGTCAGAGCAGACTGCTGGAATGAGCCACAAGCTCAGGTAAGTGTTAAAAATGAAGAAGAAGAGGAAGACTATAAGCTGTTTATGGCAGTTGGTTGTGATGAGGCAAAAGAGAGTGGAGTTTGGTATGTGGACTCTGGGTGCTCCAACCATATGACAGGATCAAGAAAGCTTTTCAAACACTTGGATGAGAGTGAAAAGCTACAAGTGACCATTGGTAATGGAAAGAGTTTGAAAGTGGAAGGAAAAGGAGAAGTTCAACTTGAATTAACCTCAGGCAAACATTTAATCATTGAAGATGTTCAGTATTTACCTGAGTTGGGTTATAATCTACTAAGTGTGGGTCAGATGGTAAAATGTGGGTATGCCTTGGTATTTGATGATAATGCATGCACAATTACCAACAAAAAATCTGGAAAAGTTGTTTGTACGATAAGCATGGGCAAGAATAAAGTGTTTCCTTTAGATTTGTCTAAGGAAAAGGAGCTGTCTAGTGCTCTCTCTGTGGTTAATGAGAGTGACCCACAGATATGGCATGAAAGATATGGCCATTTGTATGAAGAAGGGTTAAAGTTGCTGACAACAAGACAGATGGTTCGAGGGTTGCCCAAAGTCAGAACACTGGGACCATGTGAGGGTTGCATCTTTGGCAAACAGGCCAAGAAACTTTTTCCTAAGTCTGCCAGCAGGGCTACACGACTGTTGGAGATTGTGCATTCAGATTTATGTGGACCGATGTCCATTAAATCTTTTGGAGGTAACTCTTATTTCCTATTGTTTACTGATGATTACAGTAGGATGTCATGGGTCTATTTTTTAAATAAAAAATCTGAAGCTCTATCCAAGTTTAGAATTTTCAAGGCTAAAGTTGAAAATGAATCAGGAAATAAAATTGTCATTTTAAGAACAGATAGAGGAGGAGAGTTTTGCTCTACTGAATTTAACAAGTTTTGTGAGGCCTGTGGCATACATAGGGAGTTAACAACTCCCTATACACCTGAGCAAAATGGTGTGGCCGAAAGAAAGAATAGAACTATCATGGAAAGGGCAAGGAGTATGCTTAAAAGTAGAAATCTGAGTAATTACTTTTGGGGGGAAGCTGTGGCCACAGCTGTTTACTTAATGAATCTATCCCCTACAAAAGCTGTAATAAATAAAACTCCTTTTGAAGAATGGTTTGGTAAAGCTCCCTCAGTTAGCCATTTACGGGTTTTTGGGTGTGTATGCTATAGTTTGAAGCCTGACCAACAAAGAAAGAAACTTGACTCTAAGTCAGTCAAATGTGTATTTGTTGGTTATTGCATTCACTCTAAAGCATACAGATTGCTTGATTTGCAAAAGAAGAAGATCATTATTAGTAGGGATGTGATCTTTGATGAAAGATCAAGGTGGTTGGAAGGAGCTTTAGATAATGAGGGAATACCTGTTGGTACACTTCATCTTGATAATGTTGAAGTGCAACCAACTGTTGGTAATGGGTCAGGTGAAGCTGCTGCTGATGCTTCTTCTCCTCAGCAGCCTAGCAATGATAATGCTCAGGTTACTGAGGAAAGCAGTAGTAATAGTGAAACTCCAACAAAGTACAAAAGTCTTGGTGAGTTGTATGATCAAACAGTCCCTATGGAGGATCCTGAGGCATGTCAGTTTGCCTTGTCCTTGGTTGAACCGGTTACTTTTCAACAAGCTATGGAAAAAGAGGAGTGGATCAAGGCTATGAAAGAAGAACTTGGGTCCTTGGAAAAACATAAAACCTGGTCCTTGTGTTCTCTACCAACTGGGAAACATCCCATTGGTCTCAAATGGGTATTTAAGGTAAAAAGAGATGCTGTCGGGATAGTAACCAAACACAAGGCCAGGTTGGTTGCAAAGGGGTATGTTCAAGAATATGGAATCGATTTTGAAGAGACCTTCTCTCCTGTGGCAAGGTTCGAAACAATCAGGCTTATTCTTTCCCTTGCTGCTCAATCTGGCTGGGTTGTGTACCAATTTGATGTTAAGTCCGCTTTTCTGAATGGTGTATTGGAGGAAGAGGTCTATGTTGCGCAGCCGCCTGGTTTCATGATAAAAGGGAAAGAGGACAAGGTCTACAAACTGCATAAGGCTCTCTATGGACTGAAACAGGCCCCAAGAGCCTGGTACAGTCGAATAGATGGCTATTTAATCGCACATGGTTATTGTAGAAGCATGAATGAACCAACCATGTACACCAAACAAGGACGGGGAGGAGATTTCATGGTAATTTGTATCTATGTAGATGATATTATCTACACCGGCTCATCTTCTACTCTGATTGAAGAATTTAAAATGACAATGGTAAGAGAATTTGATATGACCGATATTGGGCAGTTAGAGTACTTTCTGGGTTTAGAAGTTGATCAAAGAGTCGATGGAATCTTTGTATCTCAAAGGAAGTATGCCTTGGATCTGTTAAAGAAATTTTGCATGGAGTCATGTAAGCCGGCATGCACTCCCATGAACACAAATGAGAAGCTGTTGCAAGAAGACGGGAGTAAATCTGTTGATGGGTTTATGTTTAGAAGCTTGGTTGGTGGTCTTATTTATTTGACTCATACAAGAAGTGACATAGCCTTTGCAGTTGGTATTGTTTCACGCTTTATGCATACACCAACTGTTCTGCATTTTGGGGCTGCAAAAAGAATATTAAGATACATAGCAGGGTCGGTTGATTTTGGCCTATGGTACAAAAGGGGCAGCAACATAGATCTTGTGGGCTATACGGACAGTGATTGGGCAGGATCATCTCCAGATATGAAAAGTGTTTCAGGTAACGTTTTCTTCATTGGATCTGCAGCTGTATCTTGGAGTTCTAAGAAGCAAGGAGTTGTGGCTTTGTCAACAACGGAAGCGGAATACATTTCAGCTGCAGCTGGTGCGTGTCAAGCTGTGTGGTTAAGGAAAATGATGGCAGAATTAAGGTTGAGTGTGGAAAAGGCTACAACGATTTGGTGTGATAATAAGTCTGCCATTTTCATGTCAAAGAATCAAGCATTCCACAGCAGAACTAAGCATATCTCTATCAAGTTTCACTACATTAGAAGTTTGGTTGATAATCAAGAGGTTAAGATGGAACAAATTCCTACTGAAGAACAAGTTGCAGATGTCTTTACAAAAGCATTAAGCCTGGAGAAATTTGATATGTTTCGTACAAAGCTTGGGATTGTTAGTTACAAGACTTTGAATTAAGGGGAGGTGTTAAAATTAATTCAAAGTGCATGAAGTGCATGGAGCCGTTAGAAACCATTGGTGGTGCTGAGTCATGTTTACGTTATCTTTGCTTGGTCAATAAGTTGTTTAGTAGTATTTGCACGTGTTTAGATCGTGTGAGTTTGTTTCCTATTTTCATTCCTGGTCTCTAGTTTACTTTTGAATCTTTCGTCGATGTACTTGCCTATTTAAGGCCATTTAGTTTATGTTGAATGCATCCATCTTTCAAATATTTCCAGTTTACATAAAAGTGTGAGGCTATTATTCAAGAGTTCTTCCAACATTCTGTTGCTGCGCTGGAATGCCCTTCTCTGAACCATCGTAGTCCAGATCCAATATTGCTGGTGGGAGATGACTTGCGTTCCGGTACTCGTCAAACAGTGAGTTTGTCGCGCTGTCAACAACTGCTGGTACAAACATTGCTGGAATCTGCATGCCGCCTGGCTCGTCCCATTTCCAGAAAGGTAAGGCAAAAGTAGGATCATTAATCAACTTTCCGAGAATTCTCTCGTAGAAATACAAGTACCAGCGATGGAAAGGAAAGAAGAGCCATGAGTTGTGAATCTGAATATCGATGTTAGGGAAACCACTCTCGACTTGAGTGTAACCTCCATTGCAATACGCACAATGAATTTTAGCTTGGTTCTTGAAGCTGTGCGGGTGATCCTCCGGGAGATCTCTCATCGCTTGGATGGCTGCTCTATATTTCGCCACTTGTTCGTTCGTCCCTTGATGTGCGGACCATCTCATCTTCGTAACTTCTTTTGTTGGAAACACCCAGGGCTTAATAGTCTTCCCAATGTTAGGCGGGCAGCATTTCCGCGTCCTTACAGCGTCTGTCGTGTTCCCAATGCCCGAGTTTGCGTCTTTGCATATGGACGTGATATCTGGAGCAATTATGGGAGCCGCGACAGCCGCTGGCAAGGACGTGAGGTTGGCGACCGTGTAAAGGCCGCCGAGCCCCACAAGCAAGTTCCTCCTGTCTACATTGGGGAGGACAAGCTTTTGGGGCTCGGGGAGTATGAGTTTCTTATCATTTTGATCATCCGGAGTAGTGTTGCATGAGACTCGGAACCCTTGGGTTTGGTTGGCTCGAGCCTTGAAGGCTCGTTGGGAGATGGATTGGGTGTTTGTGGAAGGAAGAGTAGTGAATGTTGAGGCAAGTGGAAATAGTGAAGAAGACATAACTAAGTAGAAAAGAAAGAAGGGTGTTTCAAAATGTAAACTTTGATCACCTATTTATAAGGGATTCATAAAAAAAAATCTGTGAAGAGAAGGGGTAGGTACCACTACATTTATCGTATTTATTGTTTTCTTCTTTTTACAAATTTAAGAATTAGAAACGTGACATTTTAGATTTTGGAAGTTACCGGCACTTTTCAAAATGTCCTTTTCGTTTTGCGAAAAAAGTTGTACAAGGATACAAAACTTTAATTATTTTCTAGAATTCTTAATAAATTTTTTTTTATTTATGGCGGATGATAGTATATTAATATCTACATTTCAATTAAAACGGCTTAATTACCTTAAAGCAAACTACAGGATCTCTTAGTGTTTGTTAAAAAACGTTTATATTTACATGGCTCGACTATATTTATAAATATATCGTGAAAGTGAAACTATATTTTACTCGCATGAGATTTAATTGAGGATATATAATAGTCTACTTGTCCCTTGGCCCGGTTTAGAACCGTGAGTCGGTTGCCTCCTGCGACATTCTGAGACGAGGGTGTCGCTTGCCGGTTTGCAAGTCCGGTATTACTCGTTTTTTTATATAGTCTACTTGTAATTCTCCATACAGGTTCCATATGTGCTACTTGAGGTTGACGCATGAACCGGCTAACTACTCCTACAACATAGGCTATGTCTAGGCGTGCATGAGAGAGATATATTAGCCTTCCCACTATTCATTGATATCTTTCTTTATCTGAAAAATGTTGTAAAAGTGTTTCTTTTTTGAGAAATAGACTGATTTTGCTTTTGTTTATAGTTACTTTTAGAGGTTTTGATTATTTTATTCTTTACATTTATTAATTTTAGTATTAGGACTTAGGAGTCATATTACATGTGAAAAAATATATTAGTTTCATTATTAGGATCCATATTACATGTGAAAAAAAAATCAATATTATATGAAAAATATAAATAATTATTTGTCTTGCTTATAAAACAATCAATATTTTACATTTATAAATTGATTTTACATATATAACATTTGATTCTTACATATGTAACATTTGATTTTATATATGTAAAAAGTTGCTAGTTACATATATAATATCCTTTACGTAACATTTGATTTTGCGGTCTCCTTTGCATTGCTGGCAGTTCTGTTAAAATATTATGATATAATACCTCATAGAATTTAAATCAACTTGTTAGTATTTAACCATCATTTACTCGTTAAGTTTTAACATATCTTTTGCAGTGGCTAAGAAGAAGCCAAGCTCATTTACTTCGTGCTCAACAGGAATACTACAATCGGGTAATATTGTTTCTTTAACATATATAATTACAAGGGAGGGTTTTATACTAAAAAATACTTTTTTTCTAAGAAGTCTAAAAGCAGATTTTAGACATGGTGTTCTTTCATTTTAGGTATGGTGTTTTTTATTTATTTATGTGAACATATTTAAAAGTTGAAGAACACAATGCCTAAAATTTAAAATACCATGTATTTTTTAGGCTTTTTAGGAAAAAAGTCATTTTTAATATAACTCAACTCTATAGTTACATATGTTACATTTGTTGGTTACTAATGTAATCCCACCTGTAAATTTACATACGTAATTTTACAGGACCACTAGTTATTTTTGGCATTTTACATACATAAACTTATAAAAGTTCTATTATAACATACGTAACCTTACTTATGTTACATGCATTTTAAGTTAATTTATATCTAATATATATTTATATATGTAAGTATATGAACTTGTTTTCTTCGTATGTGAAGGATTTTTGTGTCAATGATGAAAATGATTATTAAGAAATGAAGCCTATTTAGGTTTTAGGTTTTTTATTAGCTTATTATAGTTTTTGGATCATTTTTAAATATTTAAGTTTGTATGAAATACCTTGTTACGTTTTTAATGTTGATTGTAATGAATTTTTAAATATTTAAGTTTATATTAATATATATGCTGGATTATTATAGTTTTTGGATCATTTATAATTATTTAAGTTTGTATTAACATATTTAACAACACGTATGCTGCTATCATGTTTTTTTTTAAATAAAAGAGTTTAATTTTCATTTTTAGTTACTAGTTTTTTAATAAAAAAATTAAATAATATAATTTAAAAAGTAAGAGAGTTAATATATAATTTAATAAAGTAGAAGAGAGATGATATGATTGTTTTTAGTCAAATACTCAAATTGTCCTCTTGTACTTTAATATTGTTAAAATATTACTTTGAAGGTATAAGTCCACAAGATTAAATATGAGCCATTGATTATCACAAATAAATGATTGAGATGGGGTTTAGAGGATTTCTTCAACTTAAGGGGTTTTTATTATAATCAGCCCTTCTTGCCCTTCTTGTACTTTATATATATATATGTGTGTGTGTGTGTGTGTGTGAGCCAGATACCCAAATTGCGCTTCTTGTACTTTATATACATATATATCACTACAAGAATTTGGCCCTATACCAACGACGCCTATAGCAAAGACTTTTGTCGTTGCTATAAATAGGGATATAGCAACGACATGTCCTTGCTATAGTTTTTTCCAAGATTTTGACCTCCTTTTGTGGTGGGAAAATTTGCCGCCATTTTGAAACTCTATAGTCACGACAAGTTGTTGCTATATATTAAATACGTATTTTTTCCCTTTTATTTTGTTCTTGATTAATAAAAAAAAGAAACATAAAAGATCAATTTAACCTATAGCCATTACAAGTCGTTGCTATAGATTAAATACATATTTTTTTTCTTTTCTTTTATTATTGATTAATAAAAAAAGAAATCTAAAATATAACTTTAACCTATAGCCACGAGAAGTCGTTGCTATAGGTTAAATATATATATTTTTTTCCTTTTCTTTTATTCTTCATTAATAAAAAGATAAACCTAAAATATCAATTTACCCTATAGCCACGACAAGTCGTTTCTATAGGTTAAATACATATTTTTTTCATTTCCTTTTATTTTTTATTAATAAAGAGATAAACCTAAAAAATCAATATAACTTATAGCAACGACAAGTCGTTGTTATAGATTAAATATATTGTTTTTCTTTTCTTTTGTTCTTGATTAATAAAAAGAGAAACCTAAAAAATCAACCTATAGCCACGACAGGTCGTTGCTATAGATTAAATACATATTTTTTTCATTTTATTTTATTTTTTATTAATAAAAAGAGAAAACTAAAAAAACAATTTAACCTATAACAACCTTATAGCAACGACAAGTCGTTGTTATAGGTTAAATACATTTTTTTTCTTTTCTTTTATTCTTAATTAACAAACAGAAAAACCTAAAAAATCAATTTCACCTATAGCCACGACAAGTCGTTGCTATAGGTTAAACACATGTTTCATAACTTTCATTTATTACGAAAATTTTAGAATAGGTGCGCACAGGGGGGAGTAACCTGCCAAATTCAAGTTACATAATGTGTCAAATGCCTAATGTCATAATTACACAAGATTACCAAGTTAGCATACCAAGTGGATACTCTACAATGGTCAAATTCAAGTTACATGATTACATACATAATGTACCAAGGTGCGGTCGAGTGTCGTGCTGTAACGTCCAGAAAATAAAAAAAACCAAATAAATGGGTTTCAAATAAAAGAAATAGCAAATATCGAGGGGCGAGCGGGACGAGTCGCGAAAGAACAAAAAAAGGGAATGTGGATGGGCTTTCAAACCCTAGCCCCCCCCCCCCCTCACTCCCTCATTCCATCCATTTTGTTCAAAGAATTGTAAAGAGAGAAAGAGAATCTAGATAGAGAAGGTGTCGGTTTTGGATCTAGATTGCTCCAACGCCGTTCTCCATCGCTTGTTTGAGGATTCTCCAAGGAAACGAGCCATTTCGAGGTAAGATCCGAACTAGATCTGAGTTTTCAGTTTTAAAGGGTTGCTTATGGTTTTCAAACAAAAAGGTCAGATTTTTACGTGTTAAACGTAAAACAAACCTTAGATCTAGCTTCACGAATGTAAACACACAAGTTTTGGACGTAAAAAATTGTGATCTTGATGAAGTCGAAACTGACTAGTTTCGCTGTGAAAAAGAGGGAGGTTTGGGGATACAATTAACCCATTTTTTGGTTACCGCTTATATATAGGTTTGAAAAAGGTTAGCTCTTGGTTATCATATGTTGAAACATTTATCAATGAAGAGGTTACCAAATTTGTTTTTTTTTCTTTTATTCTTGATTAATAAAAAACCTAAAACCTAATATGATATATTAAAGGCCATAATGAGCCACTAAGAGCTATAAAGGCCGAATATGGTCCATTATGGTAATTCATGATCAATTAGGGTCAATCATGATTAATTACGATGTCAATTAGAGTCTTTATTAGTTAATTAGGGTTAATAATGCCCTATCTAGAGTCATTGATAGTCAATTAGGGTCTTGATGGTAAATTATGGTCATTCATGGTCAATTGCGGGTCATTCATGTACATAAACGTTAGGGGTGAGCAAGTTGTGGTTTTGGACCCTCAGAACCATGAACCGGACCCGAAACCTCAAGGACCCGAACCACATAGGCTTATAAGGTTCGGTTCGTGGTTCCCGATTTCATCAATAAAAGGGTATTCGGTTCTGGAGGGTCGGGTCGGTTCGGTTCCAACCCTTTGCATAGTTAGGTGTGAGCAAGTTGTGGTTCTGGACACCGGACCCGAAACCTCAAGGACCCGAACCACATAGGCTTATAAGGTTCGGTTCGTGGTTCCCAATTTCATCAATAAAAGAGTATTCGGTTCTAGAGGGTCCGGGTCAGGTTGGGTCGGGTCCGTTCCGACCCTTTGCACAACCCTAATAAACGTATATATTTGTATGTAAGAAGTATAAAATTTAAATTTCTTTTTACCATGGATCAAAAAATTAAGCGAGTTAGGTTTGTTCTCTTTGTTCTCACAAAATTTCCTTGTTATGAAATTAACTTCACTTTAAACATATATATATATATATATATATATATAGGGGTATGTTCTTTTGAGAACCAACAATATGTTAAGAACCATGAGAACCGTATTAACTCTTCCTCTATTTATAATATAAATTGACTAGAATTCATGTACATTTCAATATGTTTAAGGTTTGGTTTTAAAAGACCTCGAATTTATAGTCGTTTTTTTAAATGCATATATGCACTCACACTATATGCACAAATGAATGCATATATGCATATTTTTATACTTTTCTTAAAAAAATTCAGGAGAGAGGAGATAAACTCAAACTAAGAGTGGGAAGAGATAAATAAAACATTGTTGTTGAATTTTACTTTTTTCACTAAAGCGATATGTACACGTTTTGTGCGGTTCTTTTGGTTCTCAACATATGGTTGGTTCTTAAAAGAACATGCCCCTATATATATATATATATAGGGGAGGGATCAAGAGAAAACCACAAAGTTAGGCGAAAACCAAGAAAACCATATCATTTCAGGCAATTTTTTTATTTACGTATACGTATCCAAAAATAATTTTTTGGATTTACGTATACGTAACCACAATTTTTTTGTTTTATGTTTACGTATACGTAACACTATGTGTAAAAATATTTTTTGGTAAAAATGTTTAATATTACATTGATAATCTTATAAATAAATAAAAATAAAATAAAACAAAAAATAAATATTATTATATGATTGGGTAAAATTGGTTTTTTTAGTGGTTTTCACGGTTTTCGCCTAACTTGTGGTTTTCTCTGTAACCCTCCCCTATATATATATATATATAACTTTGTTCGTTAAAAAAAATAGATTTAACTTGTTGTACGCTCCCTGTAAAATGTTTGAGTTATAATTTATTAAAAATTAAAGAAATATATTTGCTCATTCTACACCAAAATTTTAAATTTCCCTCCCTGTTTTCCTCAAATCCCCCATTATTTCTCTTAAAATTTTTGTCGTCCCCTTTAAATCCCTTTTTTTCATTTCCCCCCTTTTGATCACTGCCAGATGCGGGAACCGTCGAAGTTAACGAGACGGAGAGGAGACCCGTGATGGAGGACTATTATCCGCTGACGGCCCCCTAAATCCATGAGTGATTGTGTTATTAGACGATTGCCCTAAATCTGTTGTCTTGGGCTTCTCCTCTTGCAGTCTCACTTCTCGGTTCTTGATTCTTAAGGCTAATCTTGCTTTTGATGCTCGTTCTTTTTTGCTTGGTCTTCATAAGGGATTTCACACAGGTACGTTTCATTCTTCATTTTACCCTAGATTGGTTATAGGATTAATTGGATGTATTTTGTCCTGTCTTAGCTAATCTCTAATGTTCTTTTATTCATTTGATGTTTATTCAGCTGGTCGTGTATTTAATCCAATATGAAAAGGCGATGGCATACAATTGGATTGGTTATCTCTGTTTTTGTTTTGATATTCAGCTGGTCTTGTGACATTTTAATTCAAGTCTAGAATGAAAAGAAATTTTAGAATCAGATATGCTATTATCCAATATGAACATGACAAAGGTTGCTAGTTTGACAAGCAAGGAACATGAAGAAAGTGATAGATGGAAATTATGCTGACATTACATACACTGCTATTTTGACTAACTGTGCTTAAAGTCAGTGTCACTGTGTGTCCTGTAGGCTGTTCATGGTTCGGTTTAAAACCGTCCAAACCGGCCATCGGTCAGTGTCATTATTTCCTTTGACAAGGTAGGAAGTCAGTCTTCTCATATTATTAATCTAAAGCTTTATTTAGTCATTTGTTTGTTAAATAATGTGAATTCTTTTCGTTACTGGTTTCTTTATGTAATTTCTTTGCACGTGAGTAGTATACTGGAAAATTCGACCACTTATTATTATCCTTCTGACTCATTTATGTGATATTTTAATATGTTTCTTGTTTCACTTTTATTATGCCATTAAACTTAGGTGCAAAGGGAAGCTGCCAGATTTGTGGAAATAATTCTACTAATACCGGAGGGTTGCGCCTAGTACATTATGGATCTCTTCACAGGACTGTTCTTGGTATTTTTTACCATTTATTTTCATTTTAAGTAACTAAACTTACATAATTAAGCATATGTATTCACATTTTTAAAGACACGCATTACAAGCGAAGTACGGGATGGCAAACGATGAGGCATTTATCTGACTATGTAAGTAAAAACTTTAATGTCACATTTAATTGTTTATGTAGGAAAAGATGAAAGACGTGGCGAAGGGAATGGCGGAAAGCCATTCAGGTGATTTGTCACCATCTGACGAGATTGCTGTTATGAAGGAAGTCTTAGGTGAAAGGAGTGGGCGTGTACAAGGTATTGGTTGTCGTGTGAAAAAGACAAGCTTTAGTTTATCGAGTTATCCTGACCACTCACTTACAATCACATTGGTAACAACTTAAAGAACAACTCTAACAACAACAAGAACTCCAACAATAACATGAGGAACAAATACGCAACATGAAAGAAGAATTTCAAAAACAAATAGAAGACATGCGTCGAGAATTTGGTTGACGTGATTAGCTATTTTTGTTTAAATGTATTAATTAATGATGTTTTGAACTATTTGAACAAATATTTTTGTTTAAATATTTTGATTTTTGAGAAATTTTGTTTGATATGTTTGATATTTATATTATTTGATATATATATATGTGTGTGTACCTAGAAAAAAATTAATTTGATTTATTTTTTTTAATTATGGGCCTATAGTAACGACATGTTGTTATAGGCCGAATTAATTTAATTAATTTTTTTAGATTTTACCAATAGCTATGACATGTTGTGGCTATAGGTAAAAATAAAAAAAATAATTAATTTTTTATTTTGCACCCATCACAACGTTTAGTCGTTGCTATAGGGTAAAAATAGTTTAATTTTTTATTTTTATTTTTTTACTTATAGTCACCACATATTGTTGCTATAAGTAAAAAATAAAAAAATAATAAAATGTTTTTATTTAAATTATTAAATAAAGTCTTTTTTTATTTATTAAAATTAGTTTGATGATTAGCCTATAGCAACGACTAGTTGTTGTGATAAGTTTAAGATATAGCCACGACTCTTATAGCAACGACAGAAACATCTGTTAACAGGGAACTATAGTCACGAACCCTACAGCAACGACTTGTCGTTGCTATAGGCCTTACAAAAGTCGTTGCTATAGGACGTTATCCTTGTAGTGTATATATATGTGTGTGTGTGTGTGTATGTGTGTGTGTATATATAGGGAAGTTCAAATAAGAAGTGAATTTTCGTTAAAAACCTAAGAAATGATTTCTTTTTTAACCGAAACCGGGTCAAACGAACTTTAATTGAGCTCATTTTAACGACGCTGAAACTGGCTCGTCGAGGTTTTTGGGGGATGGGTGGGGTTTAGGTTTTGGGGGGATGGGTGGGGTTTAGGTTTTTGGGGGGTTGGGGGATTTAGGTTATTTGGGGTGGGGTGGGTAGGTTTAGGTTTTTGAGGGGTAGGGGTTAGAGGATTTAGGTTTGTGGGGGGTGGGGGTGGGGTGGTTAGGTTTTTAGGTTTAGCTTTTAGGGTTTAGCTTTAAGGTTTAATTTTACCGTTTAACTTTTAGGGTTTACCTTTAAGGGTTTAGTTTTAGGGTTTATGATTTAGCTCTAGGCTTTATATATATATGTATAGAGGAAGTGTAAAATAAAAATCTTGTTGAGTTGAAAAAACATTTTAAACCCAATCCCTTGGTCTATAATGTTCCACGTGTCCCATCTTATTTTAATGAAAAAGGGTAATTTAGTAAATTTACTCTTTATCTCTGCAACCCCTTTTGACTAATCTGAAACCAAAACTTTTGATCCTTGCAGCAACACCTTCTTCTTCCATTCCCTCTCTCTCCTATCTATTTCATTCTCTCTACTCTCTCACTCTATATAACCCAGCTAAGAACCTTTCGTCGGCCAAATCTCCGCCGTCAACTAGATCATTGAGGAACATGAATCGATTTGATGGGGAGATGATCAGAAGCACCATCGTCCGTCAACTAGACCATTGAGGAACATTAATCGATTCGCTTTTAATGCCTCAAATTGATACCGGATTCTTTCGATTCTCGTCTTCGTCTGTTGATTGAGCTATTTCTCAAAGCCTGTCGTTGAGTGAATCGGTTTCTAGGGTAGGGTTTTATTCTTCGTTGATTTCTCACCAGATCTATCATCCTTTTGTATCAAACCATCTGTTTCCTCTTGCGGGTGATTTTCTTTTTGCCTTCACTTGTCAGTAGAGGTGTACAAATCGGTTTTTTTAACCCAAACCGGTTCAACCCGAACCGAACCGGTTTGGTGATAAGTGACCAAAGTTTCATATATTAAAAGGTGTAATATGTTATATTTATGCAATTTGATATGTGGAATACAAAGGTTTTGTGTAGCCATGCATGTGCAGGTTTTGGAAGCTTAAAGTATGATTTTGGAAGATATTAGGCGAGAGATGCAAGAGTCGGAAGAGACACGGAGAAAACGGGGCAAAATACAGGTCCAGCGTAAGCCTACACCACCAGCGTAAGATTACGCCCCATCAGCGTAGGCCTACGCCTGAGCATTTTCTTCACAGCAGCTTCCAGTGCCCCAGCGTAAGCCTACGCCACACCAGCGTAAGCTTACGCTGGTTACGTTTTCTAGACGCGAATTTTGGGGAAACAGCCGATTTTGAGGTTTAATTGGGGGTTTTTTCCCCAAAATTCAAAATCATCTTTTTAGAGGACAGCTTTGGGCGTTCTTGGGATACTAGAAACACGATTCCAACATCAAATTGAAGATTGATACCCGAAAGATTGAAGGATTGAAGATGATTTCCACCACCATGAGCGGCTAATCCACCGGTAATCATTCACGGGTGGATTGTTTGTAAGTTTATAGGGTTTTATCATGTGCTAGCTTTGAGAAACAATTATTGTAATCGTTTGGTTTGAAACACTTGAATCTTTGTGTTTAGTATGGTTATGAACTCACGGGAGTCGATAAATTCTTGCACCATTGACCCCGTTAGATGATAATTGCTATGAACTTTGATTTATGTTGAATCTATTGATTAATCTAATTCTATATTTCATTCGTGAATATTGTTTTACACTATTTGCCGATGATGTATGAATGTTGATGTTCTTGGTTAGATTTGGTTAATTAGATTTGAATAACCATTCGATTGTTTGAACTCAAATGTTGGTGTGATAATCCCTAATTATTTGCGAGCTTGAAACCCGGGTGTGATACCCTTTTTAATTATTGTTTACAACTTAAACCGTTTTGTTTGTTACTTGATTTGTTTGTTGAGTTTATAAAGTTTTCACTTAAATCATTGATTGTGTTTGGTCAGAAAGACCCGTTGTAACTTCATAATTTGCATTGTTAATTGAAGTTGAGCACCGACCACAAACTCTTCGTGGTTCGACACCCTTCTTACCCTAACTAGTTTAAGGTGATTAGGACACTCTATTTCTTTATCTTTGACCGGTCCCCGACAACGGCGCCAAAATTTGAATAAGTGACCAAAGTTTCATATATTAAAAGGTGTAATATGTTATATTTATGCAATTTGATATGTGGAATACAAAGGTTTTGTGTAGCCATGCATGTGCAGGTGTTGGAAGCTTAAAGTATGATTTTGGAAGATATTAGGCGAGAGATGCAAGAGTCGGAAGAGACACGGAGAAAACGGGGCAAAATACAGGTCCAGCGTAAGCCTACGCCACATAGCGTAAGCCTACGCCACCAGCATAAGCTTACGCCCCATCAGCGTAGGCCTACGCCTGAGCATTTTCTTCACAGCAGCTTCCAGTGCCCCAGCGTAAGCCTACGCCACACCAGCGTAAGCTTACGCTGGTTACGTTTTCTGGACGCGAATTTTGGGGAAACAGCTGATTTTGAGGTTTAATTGGGGCTTTTTTCCCCAAAATTCGAAATCATCTTTTTGGAGGACAGCTTTGGGCGTTCTTGGGAGACTAGAAACACGATTCCAACATCAAATTGAAGATTAATACACGAAAGATTGAAGGATTGAAGATGATTTCCACCACCATGAGCGGCTAATCCACCGGTAATCATTCCCGGGTGGATTGTTTGTAAGTTTTTAGGGTTTTATCATGTGCTAGCTTTGAGAAACAATTCTTGTAATCGTTTGGTTTGAAACACTTGAATCTTTGTGTTTAGTATGGTTATGAACTCACGGGAGTCGATAAATTCTTGCACCATTGACCCCGTTAGATGATAATTGCTATGAACTTTGATTTATGTTGAATCTATTGATTAATCTAATTCTATATTGGATACATTTGTCTCGATTTCATTCGTGAATATTGTTTTACACTATTTGCCGATGATGTATGAATGTTGATGTTCTTGGTTAGATTTGGTTAATTAGATTTGAATAACCATTCGATTGTTTGAACTCAAATGTTGGTGTGATAATCCCTAATTATTTGTGAGCTTGAAACCCGGGTGTGATACCCTTTTTAATTATTATTTACAACTTAAACCGTTTTGTTTGGTACTTGATTTGTTTGTTGAGTTTATAAAGTTTTCACTTAAATCATTGATTGTGTTTGGTCAGAAAGACCCGTTGTAACTTCATAATTTGCATTGTTAATTAAAGTTGAGCACCGACCACAAACTCTTCGTGGTTCGACACCCTTCTTACCCTAACTAGTTTAAGGTGATTAGGACACTCTATTTCTTTATCTTTGACCGGTCCATTCGACACCGATCAAATTTTGGCGCCGTTGCCGGGGAGTGTGTGCGCTTGGTGTTTTATTTTTAATTGACTCGTGTTACTATTTGTTACCTGTTTTGTTTAGTTAATCTTCTTCTATTTTTGTGTTACGCGTGGTGTTTGTTTGTGTGTGCAGGTGACAGATTAGTGCATGCGTACCCGTTCATCCGGGAAGACTTCACCGCTTGTATTTGAACCAGAAATTGAGAGGATAGCAAGGCAAAACCGAACCCAACAACGACAAAATTTACAACCTATTTCATCGGAACCATCATCCATGGATGGTCGAAGCAGTCATTCTGGAACTAGCATAAGAAACCGTGGCCCAACTCCAAACAGAGGCCCTATCCCTAACCGCCCACCAACTCCACCTCACCGAACCCCAACCCCATCCATACCTATCAATAACAACCAACCCCGTGGGTCGGGTCCAGTTCAACAAAACCGACCCGTTAACATCCATACCAATCCCACATACCAAGGAAGAAGGGGACAACAACAAAATCAAACCCCTCCCGAAAACATCTTTGGAACTCAACCAAGAAACGAAAATGAGAACGAGGGTTGGGAGGATGAAGATGGTGAATATTTTGGGTATGATGATAATGAAGATGTTGGGAATGGTGAAGGGTTTGGAGATTATGAGTATGAAGATGGTGAGAGGAGCCAATATGGAGAGTATAACGAGGGGCAAGGCTTTGGAGAGGAAGAAGAGGTGAATTATGTTCACCAAAGGGCGAGACAACCAATGGGTCGAACAGTTCGACCAGAAATATTTGGGTATCCTCCTAGACAGGAAGGGAGGAGAGCCACTGGGGGCTACAATAATGAAAACCGAAGACAACCGGTAGCCCCTATGGGTGGAGTTAATGGTCGTTTTCGACCGGCTATTTCGGAGAATGCTTCTCCAATTGTGCCACCAATTCCAGGAATGAGGAGGTTCAAGTCAAGACCGAATTACATCAACGTCCTTCCACATTTTCATGGTATGGTCACCGAAGAACCAAACACCCATTTAGCCGAGTTTGCTGCCATCTGTAGCACAATTGGGGATGAGAATTTTGATCAAAGCGAAGTCAAACTTAGACTTTTCCAGTTTTCTCTAATAGATCGAGCAAAGCAATGGTTCATCACATTGCCGGCCAATAGCATCCACACATGGGATGAAATGCAACAAGTCTTTTTGGATGAGTACTATTCGGTTGCGAAGATAGATGACTCCCGAATTGAGATTCGGACCTTTCAACAACAAACGGGTGAGCCTTTACATGAAGCTTTTACACGCTTCAAGGAGTTGTTGAGGAAATGCCCCCACCATCAAATTGAGTTGTGGGAATTGGTAAAATGTTTTGTGGATGGTTTGACTCAAGAGGAGAGGAAGTACTTGAAGTCCACAAGTAATGGGACATTGTTGTCTAATCCCGAAGAAGATGATTGGGATTTCTTAGAAAGAATGAGCCAAAGTTCTAAAGCCGAGGCATCGGCTACCCGAAGAGCCAAACACGTAATTTCTAAGTCCGTCCCGGATTATGATACAAAAGTGAGGTTTGCATCTATGGAGAGAGAACTGGCATTGTTGAGGAAAGGCGAAAAGAAAGAAGTAGCGGGAGTGAAAACCCGTTTTGATGTTTGTGAGAGTTGTGGAGATTTGGGGCACAAAGCCATGAGCTGCCCATTCCAAGAAGGTAGACAAGAAGAAGTGAACCAAGTTATTGGTGATAGGAAACCATATGATACAAACTCAAACTCCTATCACCCAAACTCAAGGAATCATCCCAACTTCAAATATGGGGATGCATCAAACCAATTGAACCCAAATTTCCAAGGTTCAAATCAAGATACTTCGTCATACCAACCTCGTCAACAAAGCAATTATAATTCGGGTGGTTACCAAAGGAGCTCTTATAACAATAACCGGAACACAAATTACCCCCCAAGGAGTTACAATCAAGATCATCAACAACAAGGTGGATCATCGGGGGGTGATGACGCGGTTAATTCAAAATTGGATGCACTATTGGAGATGATGAAAGAATCTAAAAGGGAGAATGAATTGAGAGATAAGTCTTTTGTGGCTTTGGAAAGACAAGTGGGGCAAATGGCCGAAGAAATATCTTTGCTAAAGCAAAATGAAGGTAAATTGCTGAATGACACCACATTGAAGCCACAACATCATGTTAGTGCAATTGATGTGACTCATGGTAATGAAGAAGGTGAAGAAAGAGAAGAAGAAGAAATTGAGTGTGGAGAACCCTTAGTTCCTATTCAAATTGGAGAATTCAAAACTAAGTTGGCACTGCTAGATTATGGAGCGGGGGTGAGCATTTTACCAGGGAGCGTACATGACCAATACAATTTTGGTCCATTAGAAGAATACAACACCACGTTGGTGTTAGCAAATGCTACATGCACACGTCCTCGGGGGAAATTAGTGGGAGTGGCTGTGAAGATCGGAGAATTTTACTATCCGGGAGATTTCCTAGTGCTTGATTATGCACCACTTGCTAAGGAGGAGCCACGAGTGATTTTGGGAAGACCGTTTTTGGCAACCGCAAATGCGCAAATCAATTGCCGAACCGGCACTGTTGACATGACCTTTGGAAATCGTAAGTTGAACATTAATATTTTTTCAAATTCATTTACATATTCGATTGAAAATAAGTGTTCAAAATCAGTTACTACTAACGTGTGTCATCCTCGTGCCAAGGCAAATGAGGGTGACACCAAAAAGAAAGGTATTATGTTTGACAGGTTTAATGTGAAAGACGAGCCGAAGGCAATCGAGAAGAAAACTGAGAGGTTGAAAGATGGAAAGAAACCACCCGACCATGTCCGACATCCGAGCGAGAAAGTAGATTTGTTTGATGTGGATTTACAAGAGAGGAGACTTGGAGTTGAAGCGATAGCAACCAAGGTGGTGGGGGAGCTAGTGGAAGAAATTTTGCGTTTCAACCTCCATAAGGAGGTAATGTCGGGCTGAGGACAACAAACTTAGCGCTAACCGGGAGGCAACCCGGCTTGTGAGTGTCTTTATTTTGTCTTTGCTTTGTTTTGTTTTGTGTGTTTTAGTTTCGTCACCATAGCAACACTCAAGTGTGGGGAAGATTCATGGAAGACTTACGAGTCCATTTTTGTTGATGGTTCAGGCACTCTATGATCGCCTCTAATCAGGTCAACGTACTCTTTCTCATATCTATGTTGCTTTGATTGAACTATTTTGTTTTTGTTTATTTTTGTGTGTTTTTATTTGAAACTTGGGTGATGCTTGGGTTGATGCTTATGGTTATGAAAATTTTTGAGTTGGATATTGGGAGATTTTGGGTATTAGTTTTTTTTTTTGCACCCACTAACCGCACTTTTATATTTCATAACTATTTACATTGGGACAATGTAAGGTTCAAGTGTGGGGATGTGGGAAATCATGGAAACCATACAAATTTTTTGAAAATTATTTTACAAAGTGTTTGGTAGAGGTCTTTGTCATGGTTAATTCATTAAGTTACTCGATTAAGTTTTTCCAACAAATGTTAAAAAATATATATATAATAAATTGGAAATGTTGGAATTGGGAGTAACAAAGTAAAAGGTGATGGTTTGCATGCACATGTCGGTAACCTATTTTCCACCGTTTCTGTGAGATTTTTAGCCAAATTGATATATATATTCTCTTATTTGAGTGTTTAGCCACTTTGTTTCATATTTTAGAACTTGCATATTGTTAATACATGTTGAAACCTTGAACCAATTGATTGTGCAAAAATGATAAAGATATTAGGAGAAACCTTTTTATTTTTAGCCATTTTTATGCCTTTACCCGTTAATATCCACTAGATATCCATTCTGAACTTATACATTTTCTTTTGACAAAACCCACAACATTAACCCATTCACCTTTTAGCCTTTTCTTTTTAAACCCGTGAGTTGGAATTCAATTAACTTAGGTTGTTGCAGTTGCAGTTGCATATATAAAAAAAAATGAATGAAAAAGAAATACGAAAATAGTATTGGGTCAACATGTGCCCAAAGGTTTTGAATATTAGTTGAGCTACAACAAAAGATGTTATCGGGTCAGTTTAACTCAAGTTTCATTTGATAGTTTGAAGAAATAAGAACTTTAGTGTTGATGGGTCATTTATACCCATGGTAGAATTTTGAAAGTTTAAGAGTTGATTTGTAACTTCATTAGTTGAATTCCACTCACCTTTAGCCACTTTAAAAATCCTTATCCATACCTGTAACCCTAGCCTACATTACAACCCTTAAAAGACCTTTTGATTTGTGCGTTTTAGTTGTGTTAGTAGGTGGAGATGTGATCAATATGCAAGCCTATGATAAGGTGATTCATTGTTTGGCTTTGAGTGAAAAATACTAGCACATCATCGCTAGTCCATATATGAAGCCGAGTGGAGTGACTGATTGTGAGGGGTGTGTGCATGCAAAACCATAACTAGATATGAGTTAAGCGCGTTCCAATATTTCCTTTTGTTAAAAATTCATTGATGGTTTGTTAGATTGTAAAGCTGTTGAGAGTATAATTTTTATGAATTTTGCATGACCTTGGACCTTAACTTATGTTTAGTGAAAACAATTTTTTAAAAAATTTGTAATGTGAATTTAAAAGCAAATGACTTTGCTTGAGGGCAAGAAAAACTCAAGTGTGGGGATATGATAAGTGACCAAAGTTTCATGTATTAAAAGGTGTAATATGTTATATTTATGCAATTTGATATGTGGAATACAAAGGTTTTGTGTAGCCATGCATGTGCAGGTGTTGGAAGCTTAAAGTATGATTTTGGAAGATATTAGGCGAGAGATGCAAGAGTCGGAAGAGACACGGAGAAAACGGGGCAAAATACAGGTCCAGCGTAAGCCTACGCCACCGACGTAAGCTTACGCCCCATCAGCGTAGGCCTACGCCTGAGCATTTTCTTCACAGCAGCTTCCAGTGCCCCAGCGTAAGCCTACGCCACACCAGCGTAAGCTTACGCCGGTTACGTTTTCTAGACGCGAATTTTGGGGAAACAGCCGATTTTGAGGTTTAATTGGGGGTTTTTTCCCCAAAATTCGAAATCATCTTTTTAGAGGACAGCTTTGGGCGTTCTTAGGAGACTAGAAACACGATTCCAACATCAAATTGAAGATTGATACCCGAAAGATTGAAGGATTGAAGATGATTTCCACCACCATGAGCGGCTAATCCACCGGTAATCATTCCCGGGTGGATTGTTTGTAAGTTTTTAGGGTTTTATCATGTGCTAGCTTTGAGAAACAATTCTTGTAATCGTTTGGTTTGAAACACTTGAATCTTTGTGTTTAGTATGGTTATGAACTCACGGGAGTCGATAAATTCTTGCACCATTGACCCCGTTAGATGATAATTGCTATGAACTTTGATTTATGTTGAATCTATTGATTAATCTAATTCTATATTGCATACATTTGTCTCGATTTCATTCGTGAATATTGTTTTACACTATTTGCCGATGATGTATGAATGTTGATGTTCTTGGTTAGATTTGGTTAATTAGATTTGAATAACCATTCGATTGTTTGAACTCAAATGTTGGTGTGATAATCCCTAATTATTTGCGAGCTTGAAACCCGGGTGTGATACCCTTTTTAATTATTGTTTACAACTTAAACCGTTTTGTTTGGTACTTGATTTGTTTGTTGAGTTTATAAAGTTTTCACTTAAATCATTGATTGTGTTTGGTCAGAAAGACCCGTTGTAACTTCATAATTTGCATTGTTAATTGAAGTTGAGCACCGACCACAAACTCTTCGTGGTTTGACACCCTTCTTACCCTAACTAGTTTAAGGTGATTAGGACACTCTATTTCTTTATCTTTGACCGGTCCCTTCGACACCGATCATTTGGTCAACGAAAAGTCAAAACCGGTTTGGCCCTAAACCGGTTCGGGTTAAACCGGTTTCGGATGTGGAAAATGTCTAACTCGTCAAACCGGTTAGGGTTGGTTACAAACCGGTTTGCCCTATAAACCGGTTTTTATTAAAAAAAAATTCAAATAAATTTTATATTTTTAATATAAAATAAAAAAAATATAACAAATATAAAACATAAAGTTCGACGTTTATTAATATTTGGAAAGTTCGGAAATTAAAAAACATGACAAGATAAAATTATAAAATTCTAAAACATTACAAATGACAATATATATTTTTATTTTTTGGAATATTGATTGATTATTCTTGTGTGTAGTCTTCGGAACTGGAGCTTCGTAGCCTTGCATCTTCGGCTAGTTCTTCATCGGTGACTGGTTCGGATATTCCAAGATCAACCTCGTTGTTGTGTATGATTTCTTTGGCTTGAATTTCGTCTTCGAGAGAAGTTTGGTCTTGTATCCTATCCATCGCATCCAAATAGTCCTTCAAGCAAATGCACATTTCCATCGCTAGGGGGGTGAGTCTAGTCATTCGTATCGATAAGACCCTGCCACTAAAAGAAAACGCAGATTCCGAAGCTACCGTGGAAGCTTGGACGGTTAGTAAATCACGGGCCATGGCGGAAAGAATCGGAAACGAAGCATCGTTTTTTTTCCACCAAGCCAAAATATCAAACTCCTCAAAAACGGTAGGAGGCATAAACGCTAAAAAGTTTGTGCCAATATGTCTTCCGAGTTCGCTACTCGGGGTGGTACCTCGAGCCCGTTTACTAAATTCATTTAACATTTCGTTATATAAATTCAAATTAACATCTCTCGAGCTACCACTTGATGATGTACCCATTGTATCATGTGGAGTCGGAGTTGTACCATATTTATGTAAATAAACATCAAATAAATCTTGTAAACATTTGTTAAAATATGTTTTTGTGACTTGTGCAAAATGGATGTCTTCACTATCCAAATTCAAAGCGTAAGTAATTCTATCAATAAAAGTTTCAACCTCGTAAACATTTATGGTAGGGTTTAACGCGGCGGCACAAGTTATAACGGGAGGCATTTCTTTAAAATATTTCACTAACTTTTTTTAATCGTTTCTATCATTTTTGTAAAAAGAGGGCTTTTATTTTCAAGTTCATACAACTTGTTAGCCATTAAATATATTTGTTTTAGAGTTAATGGACTTGTGGGATAATAAACACCGGATAAAAAAGTGGTGGCGGTTTTGAAAATTTCAAGCAATTCGGTTACGTCTTTTAAAATGTCACAACTAGTAGAAGGAAACTTTAGAATTTTACGACGAGGTTTTGAGGCAAGCATTTCATAAAATAGTTCTAAAGTTTCTCTTTGTCGTAAAGCGCTATCAAACATAGTATAAATCGAGTTCCATCTTGTCTCGACGTCCCAATTCGGACCTAAGCAAAGATTATTCGTTTTACGACAAAATCTAATATAATCATGGTATCTTTTTTTATTACTAAAAATATCTTTAAGCATTAGTCGAAAAGTATATGTTAAGTTTGAAACCTCTTTAATTGCAAGCCCGGCTTGCACCGCCAAGTTAATGATGTGTGCGACACATCGACTATGGAAAAAAACGCCGTTGCAAACCGGTTTATATTTAATTTTAGTTTTTGAACCGCATTTGTATTATTAGATGCATTATCAAAAGACATTGAAAAAAGTTTATTTTGTAATTTAAATTCGGTTATAACACCATCTAATATATAAAATAAATTTTCGCCGGTGTGTGGATATACAAACAAGTCAAACACGATTGTACGTTTCATCATTTGCCACGTTTTGGGATCAACCCAATGCGCGGTAACGCAAAGGTACGAATCTGGTATGCCATGTGGAGCCGACCAAACATCGGTGGTTAAGTTTACACCGGTTTCCAAATTTTCAAAACCCAAAATTAATTCTTTTTTTTGTTTTTTTCCACATTTTTATACAATCTCGTCTAAGAGTTGTGCGACTTACTTGATGATAACGTGGTTGGAGTGTCTCTTGAATCATCCTTGTCAAGCGTGGATTGTCAAAGTGGTTGAACGGCAATCCTTCTTGAATCACTAACCTCGTCATTCGATCTCGAACAATATTTGGATCAAAGTTCCAAATTCCTCCTTCGCTTGTCATCGAGGCTTGACCTTCACTTGGAATTCCCTTCAAGGACGGGCAAGATTTTTCCGTATGCGTTTTCAAACTAGTGTTTGAATCTTTCCCCAAAAACGCACCACACATCTTGCACCGAGCACGTTCCTTCCCGTTTGACAACAAACATAGAACGTAATTGCACCAAATTGCTGGATTTCTCGTTGTTGCTCGAATTTCCACAACGGTAACCTCGTTTGAGGAACCACCAACACCAAAACTTGCCATGCTTTTTTTTAGAGTTTAGATAGCGTTTTTGAGCGTTTAAAGAGTGGTTTTAGAGATTAGAGAGTGTAGAAAGATGTGTGATTAAACCTAAACACCCCCACCTATTTATAGTGAATTATAGGTGAAAAAAGGCCCAAAAAAACGGTCAAATTCGACCCTAACGGCTATAAAGCCGTTGAATAACGGCTAGTTTTTCAGTGACAAAACCAGTTTAAAAACAGGTTCACACAAACCGGTCCCCAACCCGATCACCTCCAAAATGCTTCAAACCGGTTTCAAACCGGCGGTTTTATCCTAACCCGAACCGGTTTGCTCCAAACCGGTTTATCCAAAACCGGTTTTTCGGTTTGGACCGGGTAAAAAAAAACCGGTTTTTTTGTGCACCTCTACTTGTCAGATCTGGACTTTTGTCTTTGGTTTTTTTAATCGATCTAGGGTTTGTGAACCGACTTATTATTTTTTTTTATTCTTGCGATTTTATTTTACATCTGAAATTCGTTCAAATATATGAGTTTTGTATTTACAATTTCTGCAAAATTTTGAGTTCTTTGAAATTGGGGATTGAAGTTAGGGTTTCTTTGTAAATTAGTTTGTCAAATTGATTGATTTGTTTTACCTACTTCAAATTGTAGAACACCCACAACCGCATCTCCGACCACCCACAGCTAGGGTTCCGGCAAAACCCAGAACAGCCGATGATCACTTGCGTGTCGGCTGGATTATCAGGTACTAATTCATCTGATAATCAGGTACTAATAGTTGTATTCTTGGTGAGTTTGTTTAACTTTTAGTCACTGTCTAATCTGATCATTATTTTTCTTGATTAGCATAATGATGTAGGGAGAATTCATGCTCCTACTACGCTTGTTCATCATTTGAGTTTGCCTGCGAGTACAGATGAATTGGATAAATTAATGCATTTTCAAGATTCTGTGCCTTTAAAGAGCAGAGCAAAGAGGGGATGTGCGACTCACCCAAGAAGCATCGCCGAGAGGGTAAATTTTCTTGTATATTTGGTGGGTTGGGTCGATTGGATAACTGTTCAAAATGGGTTAATGTCAAAATGAGTAATTTTAAGGATATGTTGTCAATAAGCGAACACTTCTTTTTGGATAACTTCAGGTAAGACGAACCCGAATAAGTGAAAGAATGAGAAAGCTACAAGATCTTGTCCCAAATATGGACAAGGTAAGATTAATGTTGTCAAATATGATCTTGTCCGAAATATGATCACTTGCGTGTCAGCTGAATTTTACATATGTAACATTTGATTCTTACATATGTAACATTTGATTTTATATATGTAACTTTTGATTAATACATATGTAACATTTGATTTATTATCTTGTTTGGTGACTTTAGTTGGATTTTTTTTGCTATACATGATACAGTGTCGAATATTTATTTTTATAATTAATATATTTCATTTAAATGGATCTGGTTAGATGTTTGTCGTTTGCCTAATTTTGTTGTATTCTTTATTTTATTGGTTATAATGATCCCCATTAGTTACATATGTTACCATTCTTAGTTACATATGTATTAAAACTGTAAACAAATTATTTGAACAAAAATCATAAATTTACATATGTAACATCCATTTGAAAGGCTAAATTTTATATTCATTGTGTAGTAAATTGGTTTTAAACCCACAACATATTGGTTGTGGGCCTCCTCTCTTTACATATATAACAACTATGGTTACATATGTTACATTTCTTAGTTACATATCTAATGAATTGTTACACATGTAACTATACGTGATTACTTGGTTATAAAAAGTATTCTTTAGTTACATATGTAACGTTACTGCATACATTACTAAGTCAAATCTCTTTCATCGTTATTTTGTTTCTAATTATTTGTAGAATTTAACTTTTAATTTTTTATTAATACTAAATTAATTTGACTAGGAGAGGTGAAAAAGAATAAAGTAATTCAATTCACTCTTGATTTGATTAGTCAGAAGAGAGAAAAAAAAATTCTCTTTAAACTTTACCAGTTTACCATTTTTGTACTTTTTATGTATAAAGTAATCCATTTATTTGAATCTTTAATCTCCACCTTATGATCAATTCAATCAATGACTCATATAGGGTTTAGTGGATTTTTCCAACTCAAGGGGTTTTTTATTATAACCACCCCCTATATCTATATTATATAAATAAACAAAAATCATGTATGCCACGTGTTGCGTCCACATCTCTTCTCATCATTTTTTTCCGCCTCTCTCTCTTATTAAATGCACCACTTTTTTTAATAATGATTTATATTTAAAGAAAAATCTTAATTATACTAATAAAACACATTTATTTTAAATTATCTCTTATTTTAAGAAATTTTAAAATTTAATTATGTAACTTTTGTTTTTAACTAAATAGTGATGTAAGTCAAATTATATTAAATAGAAATTAATGTATTTAAACCGTGTAATATACGGGGTTTTAAAGATATAAACTTTTTATTACTAAGTATATAACATTACATTTTATTACCTCGTGTAATACACAGGTTTTTTAAAATATAATTTTTTTATTACTAAGTATATAATATTATATTTTATCAGTCCGTGTAATACACGGGATTTAACCTAGTATATATATACATATATTTTAAATTTCAACTACACCCCTATACTATATATATAATATTCGTCTTTTACCCATTTAAGTTATCATAATTTTATTTTTCTCTGATAACTTCCTTTCGTTAACTTTCTTACAAAAACTTAATACGCGACTATATTTATTTTATTTTTCTCGACATTTTGGCATAAATTTTGTTGAAAGCAGAGTTATATTCAAGATATAGTCTTCTTTTGGTATCGTACCGGTATCGTTACGGACAGAACCGATACCAACCGAACAGCGTCGGTACCGGCATTCTTTACTATGATTTTCGATCAATGTAACAGATTTTGTTTCTTTTCAAATACAATGTTTTGTAAAATTACTAATATACCGTTGCGACGTGCTAATTTTAATTTACGTTACGCTAATTTTAATTTACCGTTGCAACGCGTGGACATTTTTTTATTATTAACCTAAATCACTTTTAATGCTTTAGTATTTTATTTAATTTTAATAATAAACTATGTTTTTTAATGATATATCTAGGTGTGAGACGGTTTTTACACGGTTTTATCTTTTTCGTTAAACAGTTTTTTAAGTTTACTTTCGCTTTTATTAGCATTCATTTTTACAACAGCGTGACGTTATCGTGATTTCCAAATATACCTTTGCGATGAGCTTTTTATTTATGTTTCGATGTTCAGAACCGAGCCGCTACAACGCGCGATAAAGGTCTACTAGTTGATATGTAAATTTTTTTTAGAAGTGAAATATAACAAGTTGTGTCTTAAACTAAGTAGTATTAAAATATTTATTTTTTATAATTCTTTTATTCTTAACATCTAACTTTTTAAAGTTTTTAGATTAAAAGATAAAATATATTATTGTTGATAAAAATTATAATCAATAAAAAGTTATTTCGGTAAATAATATTTTTTTATGTGTCTTGACTTTATTATCTCACATGAATAAGTCGCATGCAATATGCAGTTTTTAATTTAATAACCGTGCATCTCGCCACTCTTGTTATGTCGATGTCAAATATTAATATTCCGAAAAAAAACTAAGATGATGGATAAAACGATAACACCTGTCACTTATGGATTGGTGGGTTCTTTTTTCTCTCCCGCAATATCGCTATCCTAAATGCTCGTTCACTTATGGATTGGTGGGTTCTTTCTTCCTTGGTTTTAGTGTTTTAGCTAAAGTTCATATTTCTATTATAAGGTTTTCTCTTTGTTCTTAAAAATTACCAAATAATTTTCATTCAATAATACAATATAATAAAGTTAGAACTAATATTTTTAGTGGATATCGAACGAGGCGTCTTACCTGTCCACTATCCGGACCGGTCAGATTAAATTTAAAAACCAAGTAACTTTATAAATAATATAAAGATTAACGTGTGTATATATATATATATGTGTGTGTGTGAGAGTAGGGATGACAATGAAACCCGAACCCGATGGGAAAACCCGAAACCCGAAGCATTTGGTACGGATTTGTGACCGGGTTTGGGATTACATTTGAAATTTTTCATGGGTTTGAGACGGGTATGGGATATGGTGATATACCCGTTTACCCACCCCGATTACCCGATAAAATATTCCCGTTTACCCAATTATATACCCGGCATATCTTTCTTTCCTTTTTATTTAATTTAAGTGTATATACCATATTTATTTTAAGTATATATACCGTATTCATTTTAAATGTATATACCAAAGATGATTTTATATTCTTTCTTTTTTATTTTAATTACAACTTTATATATGCCCGATAGATACCCAACGGGTTTTGGGTCGAGTATACCCAACAGGTATTTTTTACAAACTAACGGGTTTTTCCGAAACCCGCAGGTATACCCGACGGATAATTACCAGATAGAAACCCGACGGGTTTTGAGCCGGGTATGAGACAAGATTTTATAACCGGGTATGGGGTTGGGAATACCTAAACCCGTCCCAAACCGGATCCATTGACATCCCTTTGTGAGAGAGAGAGAGAGAGAGAGAGAGAGAGAGAGAGAGAGAGAGAGATTTTAAGCAATTATGATAATACTTTATATTTTAGTGTGGATTTGTAATTTAATAAATAGATAAAATAGAGTCTGATATAATAAATAAACCTATAAATAAGATCTTGAATGAAAATGAATAAAAAGTCGAAATATGTTCCAAAAGCCAGGTCTGGTTTATCTGGTTCATCGGTCCTACCTGTAATCGGCTAGTTCAAATGGGGATTGTTTAAAGAGAATTAACCGGATGGCTAGGTACCCGGTTTTTGGTCCAACTTGTGAACAATGGTTAAAACCCCATACTTGGTTACTCTTGTTTATAACAAAGATTTAGAAGAATGATTTTGGTTTATAAGGTTGCAAAATATGTTATTAAATGTTGGAAAGTATTTTAAAAAAGAAAAACACATCTAATTTTATTGATCACAGAATCCATGAAACTCAACACAATCTCATCTCAGGCTACACTAACGTACACAACAAACCACTCATAATTTATTACAACACACACTTCCGGCTCCTAACGAGCCATCAAGGTTCCAAACCAACTAAACCCATGAGGGTTTAGGTTTTAAGAATAGGAACCAACTCGATCTTGATTTTGCCGACGGTGAGATCTTCGCACCCTGTCCTTGGCACCAATGTCACCGTTGCGTACTCATCGCCTTCAGTATTCGTGTCCTCCAACAACTCATTAAGCCCAAACCTCGCAGAACTCAACATAAACATGTTTTTCATATCATTGTGCGGAATCTGTGCAAAGCCACCCGCGTACTCAGGATCACAAGGCGTTGTCACTTCACCGTCTTTAAGCTTGTCATTCACAAACACATCAAACTTCACAAACTTCCCACTATCATACCTTATTCCCTTAATCAACAACACCTCATTCGCTTTCGCCTTGTCATCATCACTCCTGTTCACCGCGGGCCGCTTCACACGAACCTTCAGGATCTCATTCAAACGCACCGGGAACTTAACCTGGTCAACCGTTTCGACCTCAGCAGTCGTCTCAACCTGCGAGCTCTTCCTACGTCTCGCAGGGCGACTCTTACGCCACGGGAACACTTCCTTGGAGTTCTCGATAAAGTTGTACTTCAGCTTGCCTAAGTCGACACAATCTTTGTTATAGACACGTACAAGGTCCTCATTCTCGTCATAAAACACATATGACGCGTTTAACCAGTCTGGCTCAGTCGGTTCCACATGTCCCGGATAGTCTCGGCCCAACTCCTTCCATAGTTTCCACATGCGGTCCACATTCGAATGGTGAATGTAGAACGAAGGGTCATACCCCGCAGAGTAAAAGTTACCCATGTCCTCCCCGTTCGGCTGTGTCGGGTCCCCTACCCATCTATGTACGGCCGTGTGAGAACCGGCTTCCACTGACCCGACTGACGGGTCATTATTCGCGACTGGGGAATCCCCAGCCACGTATTCGCCCCCAAAGAAACTTATCGTGTCAACACCGTTTCGAACCAAATCTCGGTACACCGTACTAAGATTACAAGCTACCTGAGTCTGATCTGGAATGTCCTTATCTGTACCATCGTAGTCCAGATCCACTAATCTGTCTTGAACATGAGCCGCATTCCGGTAACCATCATACAACGGGTTCGCCTTGCCATTAATCTTTTCGGCCACAAACATTTCCGGGATCGGCATCCCCTTTGGTTCGTCCCATTTCCAGTAAGGTAAAGCGAAAGTAGGATCATTAATCAACTTTCCAAGAATTCTTTCATAAAAGTATAAATACCATCGGTGGAAAGGAAAGAAGAGCCATGAGTTGTGAATCTGAATATCGATGTCAGGGAAGTTGCTTTCGACTTGAGTGTAACCTCCATTGCAATAGGCACAATGAATCTTAGCTTGACTGTTGAAGCTGTGCGGGTGATCCTCCGGGAGATCTCTCATGGCTTGGATGGCTGCTCTATATTTCTCCACTTGTTCTTTTGTGCCAGCATGCGCTGGCCATCTCATCCTCACTGTCTTTTCTTTCGGGAAGACGAAAGGTTTGATCGTCTTCCCGAGGCTGGGAGGACAGCATTTCCGTGTCCTCACTGCCGCATCCTGGTTTCTAATACCAGCACTCGCGTCCTTGCATATGGACGTGATGTCAGGAGCCGTTATAGGAGCAGCTCCTGCGGATTGCAAGGATGCGAGGTTGGCTGCCGTGAGGCCGCCGAGACCTACAAGCAGGTTTCTCCTGTCTACATTGGGGAGTACAAGCTTTTGGGATTCAGGGAGTATGACTTTCTTGTCATTGTGGTCGTGTGGTGCATTGTTGCATGAGACTCTGAACCCTTGGGTTTTGTTGGTCCGAGTCTTGAAGGCTGGTTGGCCAGTGAATGAGGAAGTAAGTGGGAGTAAGGAAGAAGACATGGTTTGCTTAGAAAAGCAAGATGGGATGGCTCCTATTTATCATGGATTTGTACGTGTGAAATCGTTTAATAAAAATTATGGGAGGATGACAAAGTAGCAGGTGCCACTTGTCCAAAATTATTTCCCCCATGCTTGTGTTAACTTTTTTAAATTAATATAAAAATGGTTTTGCCAACTTTATATTAAAAAAACATCATTTTTAATGAATTAAAAAGCGTTTAAAAAATTGTGAGGAAGACAAGTAGCAGGCTCCACTTGTCTGCTTAGTTTATTTCTCCCATACTGTATATTATCTTTTGTTAAATTATTTTAAAATTTACTTTTACTATTTTATGAAAAAGGCATCATTTTAATGAATTAAAAAGAATATTCCTTTTGTAAAAGGTGACATTTTAGATCTTGAAGTTGCATTCAAACTTTAAGATATATCATTTCCATTTATTAGTTGAAAAAAAATATATAGTGTTAGTTAAAATAAATATTTTTAAAGGATGAATTAAAATCTGATTTGACATATGATATGACACGTTGGTCGGTGCTTGTTGCATTGAGCGTTGAAGGTGCTTTTAGAAAAAAAGATAAGTTGAAATAATATCGAAAATTATTATTTTTAATTAGTATTAGGGTATGTTATCAGATTTGTTAGATCAACGTGACAAAAAGTCGTACTATACGTTTTTTTTAACGGCAAACATTGAATGTTGTGACGTCGCACCCCCCGTCACATGGGAGAGTCTCGTCCAACTCCAGCCAATATGTTCTTTTAACCGGGCCCACTTGGCGTCAGAGTTGGAGAGCATCCAAAGAAAAATCCCACCCAATACGGCCCCTTCCGGGCTTGAGGGAGAGCCGAGGCTCGAACCCTGGATTGGCGTGGGTAAAACCCTAGTGCATCAGCCTAAAGTAGGCCTCATTTGCATGCCTCAGAAATTAATGGTGGTGGCAGGGATTGAACCCAGATCCCTTGGGACTTCAGACCTCACATCAATCACTACACTACAACCTCTTTTGCTCGTACTACACGTTAAGTTGATATTTATTACCATAGTTAAAGACGGAGCAATGGGGATGCTTTCTAAACGCCCATGGTTTCAAGGATTACATCAATAATTTATCTTATATACGATATTTATTAGAATTAATTACACAGATGGCCCCTGTGGTTTGGTCAAATTATGGTTTTGGCCCCTAGGATTAGGAAACTACAAGTTTGGCCCAATAGTTTGCACGATTGTAACACTCATGGCCCCTGGGTTGGATGTCAGTTAAGTTTTTCAGTTAAGTGTATGTGAAATGACTAAAATACCCTTACATAATAAAATAATAAAAACAAAAAAGAATTAACTCATTAAAAAAAGTGAGACCCACCAAAACCACCCACTTCATCTTCTCCAAATCAAAACTACCTCTCCCACCAAACCCTAGCTTCCTCGCATTTCCGGCGCCATTTCCGGATAAACGAAAAATATTCCATTTTGGTTTGATGGTGATGAACTGTGTGAGAGATGTGGGGGGGTGTTTAGAGGAGGACGGTTGTGGGGGTGGTGGCTAGCGGTGGTGGGTGGGTTCAGGTGGGTTAAGGAGGACGGTGGTGGGTTCAAGTGGGTTAGAGGAGTTGGTGGCCGGCGGTGGTAGAGTATGGTGGTGGAAAGTTTGTGGTGGTTACTTTTCACAAAAAAGTTTGATTATCCGGCCATGGGGGTGGGGGATTCGGGGAAGAAAAATGAAGATCTAATTTATTTATTTATATTTTATTTAAGGGGTATTTTGGTTATTTTTTAAAATTTTAAGAGAAAACTTAACTGACATCTAACCCAGGGGCCATGAGTGTTACAATCGTGCAAACTATTGGACCAAACTTATAGTTTCCCAATGCTAAGGGCCAAAACCATAATTTAACCAAACCACATGAGCCATCCGTGTAATTAATTCTATTTATTACCATAAATAATTCATATACAAAAGTCAATAATAAGAGCTTTGGTAGGGCATCTCTAATGAATGATAAAATAACAAGCACTATAAAGTACTTTTAAATAAGAACAATTATTTAGTCTATCTTATAATTTCTTCTTTGAAATTTTGAATCCAATGCGACTAATGGTTCTCAATTAATTAAATAAGTTAGTTGTATTAAATGTATACCTTTCTTTTGGACTCATTGATAAAGGTTGCATAGTACATATGGATCCGTCTATTGATGTAGGGCAAAATTATTAGTATGTACCAACTCTAGTTTCCCTACTTTAGGTGACATTTCCACTATTTGAGAAAACAACGTTTTTCTATCCGCCAAGAACACATGGCTCACATGACCTAACTCGCACATTCTTACATTATAAAATTCTACCTTTCAAACTCAACATCTTCGTATCCTTTACACTCACGTGCCAGTGTTTTTAGTGTCACAAGTAATAAGTATTCCAAAAGGGATCGCCACGGTCAAAATGGTAATGATTTGCATTTGCCTGCTGATATAAAGTTCTCTTGAGATCCAAAATAAATCTAGCATTCTTTAATGTCGAGTTAGTACCAAGAGATGTTTTACGGATAACATTCAAAATACCCCTCCTCCTTGCAATTTTAAGTTAGTACCATATCATTCAACATAGCTTGTTTCAAAGATATGCCCACACCACTTTATACAATTGAAAACCACGTACGCAAACTTGCCAACTCCCTACTCAATATGCTTAGCTCCAAATGAGCATATAGTCGCTCAAAATAGCTTATATTATAGCAATAAACACCTCTCAATAATTTATATCACTAATGGTCATAAAAGAATATTTTTGGACTCCCATTCTAATTGGTTTAGCTGCATGGAAGAACCACATACCAATGACCCAGGTTTAGGTTTAAGCATCCTCTTCAAGAGACTTAATTTACTTAAATCATTATTGTGACAGTAACTTATAAATCATATTTTTAAATTTTTTATTTAGAAAGTGTTAAACTAGTATGTCCAAGTAACGACATTTGACAATACTGTTACTAAGGTACAATCCAAAGAGTTACATCATCAGCAACGATCACAATATGTTTAAAGAGTTAAATAATCTCGACACCAAATTCACATATATTAATTAGAGAATGAATATTAGACGTAACTCGCTTCAAAACTATTTCATGGATCATAGCCATAAGTAGGTTTTGAAAATGACATTGTCTTTGTATCCTCTGACCTGATATACATACTAGAACCCTGTTCAATGGAGGATTGTTCTTTGACATTGTCTAACGTTGTTCTCTGACTAGGCAGCAAAAATGATAATATTTGGGAGTTAGACTGAAGTTTAACGAGAGTTATATCTAGTCAAGATGTGATATGTTCCCTTACCTATGTAGGAGGTTGAAATCTCTAGGCCCTCATTTATTTCAAACTAGTGTAAACGCATGGCCAAGCTCAAACTGAGAGTTTATTAGACCAGTTTGAATCTCGATCGAGAAATAGAATCGTTGAATACTATATGAGAATGAAAGTTTGATCTATGTATCATGTTCAATGGGATGTCTATTACAGAAAGGACACCTGACACGTAACTATGATTGTTGCAAATAGTTAAGTAAGGGTACTTAGACAAATCGAGAATAGTTGAGAGCTTGAAAAGAATTATACCTTGATAGGGAAGTGAAATGTAGCTAGATATCCACCACTATCGGTGTTGACATATGATCGAGACTTGTGCAAGTGGGAGTCTTTTGGACTAGTATATCCAAGTAACGACATTTGATAACACTGCTACTAAGGTACGATCCAAAGAGTTACACCATGAGCAACGATCACATGATATTTAAAGAGTTAAACAATCCTGACACGAAATGACAATGAAGTTAAATTATTTATAAATTAATTTACAAAAGTTATTATTGATTTATTTAGAATAAATTATTAATTAAAAGGGTTATTAAATAATTTTAATTAGAATTATAAAATAATTAATTAATTATCAAATTAGTTGATAATTGTAAATTAAATGACTTAATTTAATAAAACCCTAACTTGTTCCCTAGGTTTTAGAGAGAACTATAAATAGCGTGTATAGGTGATTTTGAGATACACACAATTGCAATTGGAAGAAAGGTTGCAAAACCTTAATCACCCACACCACCAAGCCACCGACCCCCTCCTTGGTTCGTATTGGTGTCATGTTACCGAGGAACAAGGCAACACGAACGTGTCCCCCCAAGACATCACCATGTTAACCATGATCAGTCGACGCTTCCGAGTAACTAAGTCAACACGATCGTGTCTTAAACAAACACGACTGTGTCACCTCCTTTGATTACCTAAATAACCTAAGTTAGGATTAACCCTGGAATTATGTGATGAACCATTAGGGTATCCAATTAACATAGGGATTATCATATATTAATCTTGTTATTAGGGATACGTTGATTGGATTGGAAAGCACTTGGAATATGACCTTTTAACGTACCCGACATTTTAAAAAGTGAGTCTCACGATTTTAAATTCGTGTTTTATTACATTATTGGGATGGATGATGCTCTAAATGATCTTGACTTACAAGATTTATGAATGCGTGCAATATCAAAATTGTTGTGTGTGTGAAACCAAATCATTAAGTCTAGGACACGAGGTGTATATATTTATAGAACGGTACTAGGCTATAACACGGTGGCGACCGTTACTTGGGGAACTCGATAGCCGTGGACAGAAAGTATGGCATATACACATTAGCATACATTCCCACTCGGGGTCATGAAAAAGGGCGAAATATTCAAGTGAGTGTTTTGATTTGATATCATGTAATATGAGTGTTGATTTGCTTGACAATAGATTATGCACAAAACTTGTCTTTTGAGTCACTAGTCGTGAACTCACCAGCATTCTTTGCTGACATTATTTTTGAGAATGTATTTCAGTAACTAACTTGATAAAGACTTACAGATGCTAGAGGCGTTGCAGTGAGCGGTTCCTAGAAAAGTGGTTGGAAATCATGCTTAGTTTGTGTAGTTTGTCTTTTGGGGCCTATGTATTTTACTTTTTAAAACATGTATTTTTGTGATCGTAATGTATCTGAACATTAAGTAATGTAATGTATTTTATTAAGTTAATATCAATGAGTCACAGTAGGTAGGGCTGACAATTTTTGACACGGACATGTTCACACGACACGAAATTAACAGGTTTCGTATTTGCCCTTAACAGGTTTCGTATCTTAAACAGGTCAACCTGTTTACGACACGATAAAACACCTGTGTTAACAGGTTACCTGTTAGTATTTTTTAATTTAAAAAATAAAAATATATTATATTTTCTTTTAGACTTTTGTGGATTTTTGTTTCAAATAAGTTATGGATTATGTATTTATTAAGACTTTTATGCTCGTTTTGGCAATTTTTGTTTCACTACATATGTATTATTTATCTTGTCCTTAAACAGGTTCCTAAACAGGTATTATCGTGTTAACCTGTTACTTAACAGGTTCGTGTTCGTGTTTGAAAAAATTTACACGGTTAGTTATCGTGTCGTGTTCGTGTCTAGCATCACAGGTAATCGTGTCTTATCATGTCGTGTCTGACATGTTATGCCAGCCCTAACAATAGGTCCGTCATGGTGGGGTTTGACAAAGAGCACACTAAACTTATGTCACAACCTGAGAGTTACCAAAGATGGAGATTTAATAAGTCTTATTGCCCAGAAAGCACATTGTTTTATTCCAGTTAGGAGGCGCACACTGCAACACTTGATGATAATAGAATTAATTCTGAGGGTAGTGTTTGTCTAATTGATAGTCAACAGTCGATTAAAAAATAAACCAGAATAGGTCATATTCTTAGTAGATTTACTGATTATGTTAAAAAAAAAGGTAAAGTTAAATATGGGATTGAAAAAGGTGGTTAACTATTCTAATTTTTCACATGAGCATATCGGTGTGCGCGAAAAGTAATATACTTTTATTATGAAAAACAGTTGCACAGGATAAGTCTTAATTGGGTAATTACCAAAAGAACTAAACTGTATACACAGTAGGCAAGCGCACCTATCAGAATACAACATAGTAATGGCAAGAACCGAATATTAATCCATAGATACATTGACTCCAAATACTCGATCGTCTATCAATATTCAATCGATGTAAAAGGGTGATTGTTTAATTAAACTAATGATTTCAAATAGAAAAGAAAACATGCAACGAATTGTGAACTTTGGAGAAAATCAGGTGAGAGAATTAACAATTTAGACATTTAATCATCTTGAGTAGAATGACCTATTAGAATGAGTTTACTTATGAAAACTGTTTTTAGGGTCTATTATGAAGAACAAAACGATCGTGTGAAGTGTTAGAACATATTAGATCCCATTAGGGTTTGTAATCTCACAAATCCAGAAAGATAGTGTTATAGACACATACTAAAACCCTTAAACTATGAAGCAAGTTTTAATTACAACCAACTTACGACATAGAGTTTCTTGATTTTTAACTGGATAGATAAACGCCCTAGCGATTTACAACCTATTACTAGGTGAATGAAAAAATCCATAACAAGTTCCAAGACTCTTTTATTCAGATCTATTCCCAAGGTAGTGCATATGTTTTACCATTTTTAACCCTGATTTGTCTATTACTCGTTAAAGTATCAAGCCTCGGATTAACGGTCGACAATATAATCCAAAGATAGCACAGATCAATTCCAACATCCATAACTTCATAGAAGGAACCAATAAGACTAGACAAATCAGATTCAACACCAATATTAATGTGCACCCATACACATCATAAGAGTTTAGCAAACAAACTTTACTAATATCACATAATCATATATAAAAGTCAAACCAATACAAGAGTCATCTCAATCCAAATGGCTTCAGAAGTTTAGCCTAGGACAATGATAAAAAAAAAATACATATCTAGGCATGATCATGAAAGACGTAGAAACCGAAAATAGAAGCAACCGAAGCGATCCACGTCTGTAAATGCAAACCGAATGACCAAATCTTCAATCCCCAAGATCTCGAATCTTCCAATCTTTTCTTCTTCCTTCAAATGGTCGTTTCAACCACCATGGTCGCGATCCTCTCTCAATTGGCAGTCACATTGCTTAAATAACCCAAAATAGGGTTTCTGTTTTTGTCAGCATACAGGCTGTACTCTCTTAGAACGGTACTTCTTTGAATTGCGATCGTCAACCTCTATATCAAGAATAACAAAGTCCGCGAGGAAAACAAACTTATCAACCTTCACCAACAGATTCTCCACTATTCCCCATGGATATTTAACCGAACGGTCGGCCAAAGATATGCTCATGCGCGTAGGGGCCGGACTCCAAGGCCTAGCTTCTCTAAGAGAGAGTATGGCATCAAGTTGATGCTAGCACCGAGATCGGCCAACGCGTGGTGCCAAGTCGAACCACCAAACAAACACGGGATCGTGAAGACGCCCGGATCTGCTAATTTCTCCGGTGGCTTGTTCTGGACCACTGCAGAGCATCTTTCGTTCAGAGTGACAGTTGAAAGGTCCTCCAGCTTCTTCTTATTGGACAGAAGATCTTTTAGGAATTTAGCATATTTCGGCATATGCTGGAGGGCTTCAACAAAAGGCAGATTAATTTTGAGCTGCTTAAACAACTCTAGAAAGTGTCCATAATCCTTAGCATATTTCTACTGCATTAGGCGGGCAGGATATGGAACACGAGTAAGATCAACATCGGGGGTCTTCTTCTTCCCCTCACTCTTCTCCTTCTCAGTAGGAGACTCACTATTAGGCATTGTACTTGATGGGACTTGACTCTCGTGCACCCCTCCAGGAGCCTCCATCTCTATCTCCTCATCAACCGGCTCATCATCATCATCATATGCCGGTATCTGCTCACTTTCTCCTCTCTTACCACTGTGCGTGGTCACCGCCTTCAATGTGGCTTTCAGGTTAGTCTCAGTACTACCCGAAAATGAACCTCCAGATCGGTCAGTCAGCTTGCGCGTTATGTCTCCCACTGTGCGCTACAAATCTAAGAATGCAGACTACTGACTCCTCAGTAAAGTATCGTGCTCCTTCAGCTTATACTGAGTCTCCTGATCTGTCTTCACCAACTGAGCAAGCAATTAAGTCTGGTTAGCTAACATCTCCTCAATCCTCTTCTCCTCATCACTGCTACCAGAATTTTGTCCTGCTTCTCTCTCTCCACCATACTGATTTTAACGGTTTTGAAACCCTGGTGGGTTCCCGCCAGATCTCCATTTAGAGTTGGGGTAGTTTCTCCATCCCGAGTTAAACAGAGGGGGTTTTTGGTTCCCCAGGAAGTCTACCTGCTCCTGTTGAGTGACAGGACATTCGATGGTATCATGACCTCCTTTACATACCTCACACTTCATCGCGCTCATCTTCAACTCCTTAATCTCCTTCGCCATAGCTGCAAGTGCAGCAGCCATGCTAGTCTCAGTAGTGACCTGATGAACACCTCTAGTGGCAAAAGTAGGTGTCCTAGCACTAGGAGTGGAATTCCTAGTAGAAGGCTGATGTTGCTTATCTTGAGCAAAACTCTCAAACATCTCATCACACTCCTCCGCCTCCTTCTTCTCCATGATATGGCCCCCTGCAGCAGTATTGAACATTTGTTGTTTCTCAAATGTAAGATCATTATAGAACTTTTCAACCAATGCCCAATCAGAAAGGCCATGCTGAGGACACTTATTGAACCGCTCCCAAGCCATGTAGTAAGGCTCATCGGGGTCCATACGGAAAGAGTGGATCTGATCCCTCAGACGGGAGGCCTTAGATGGTGGATAATACTTCTTCAGGAATTTGGTCTTCAGATCTGCCCAAGTGGTAACTGAATCCTGGGGCAGGGTATCCAACCCAGTGGCGGAGCGACCAGATAGGGTGAACGGGAAAAGACGCAACATGATGGCGTCATCAGAGGCGCCAGTAATACGAAAGGTGTCGCAAATACGCGCAAAGCGGGACAGATGTCCTGGCGCATCCTCGTCCTCGAGTCCGTGGAACTGAGTAGAGTTAATGATAGTGTTCATCACATGCGAGGGAATCTGCCAAGTATTAGTGTTAGGCAGATTAGGACGGGTAATAGAGGACCTAGTACCCGTAAAACCATCACATGCCCTCTGGTGGACGGTACACCTAGTAAGTGGATCAGCATCACCCATGTCAGCAATAGGAATTGGAATGCGTACCTTTTTCTCAACTAGCCCGCTCAAACGAATGCGAAACTTCCGGCTGCGCTCCCGAAGCTCTTGCTCTGGATCTGAATAGGCTTCAAACCCTGTGAGCGAGTATGTTGCATAAACTGGACAGAAAACAAAGGGAAAACAGAAGAACTAAAAACAAAGAAAAGACTCAAACTAAGACGCACACAAATAGAAAATAAGGGCACAAAAGAAAATAAGCCAATTAAGGAAATAAACTAGAAAGGAAAAATAAAACAAATAACCAAACAAGAACTAATCAAAGCTAATTTTGCTATCGCCAAGAATCCCCGGCAACGGCGCCAAAAACTTGATGTCGGTCAAACGGTCTATAAAATTAAACACAAACTAACCTAGACACTCTAGTTAAACTCTAGACAACTCTACTAAACTAGATCACAAAGACAGGCAAGTGTACCTATCAATTGTAACACATCTAAAAGAAGTCCGGATATCGAACCCACGAGACACTGACTCTAACACAAATTAGACTCTAACTAGGACTTAATATTTAGTTTGGATGGGGGAGATTCTACGAACTAAGATTAAACTAAGCAAATGATACTAAAGAAGACAAACGACTATCTAACAAGGACCGAAATGAAATCAATAAGAATTGATAGGACTACCTAGGCTTTGAATCATGAATGCTAAGCTCGGCTTCTATTGGTTAAGGAATATGATATGGAACTGGGATCTAAAGATATGACACCCTCAAGACTGACTAATGGATTCCCGATCACTCTCGGTCTCAGGAGACCAGAAGGCAACTCAAGGGTTATTAAACTCACCAGTTATCGGACCACTTCTCGGTATCACCGATTATGCTATAGACTCGATAGCCAGCTCACCTCTCGGTTATGCTATCTCAATACATCAAAGATGCAAGGAGCAATCTGAATTCACTATGTTTGACACGGATCAACAACAATACCAGACCTCTAAGGAAACACCCTCTCAGACAATTCGCACTCAGAAACCCTAACATTGAAGACTAACCGATTACCTATAACTTTTTCGGATATTTAGATAAGAAGGACACTTGATTTTAATTGATTATTAGTTGACAATCCTATGGTGACTATGTCTAGACAACCACAAACTAATCGCAAACACAAAGTAAACGACCTACTACACAATCATTCATGAAAGACATTCAATAAAGCATGTATGGATGAATCAACCAAAAAACAATCAATAACAAGCATGCATATTCATCAAACACATCAAATCAGATCTGGACTAAAGCATAAAATCAAATCAACATCCAAAAACTAATGAAAATCCAAACTTTAACATCCAATCATCTTAAACCTAGGTAGTTCTAAAGTTTTAGCCAAGAAACATGATAAAGAAATAAGTATCAGAGTTAAAGATAGCAAACAAAGTCATAGAACACAGATCAAGAACAACTGAATGATCAATCGTGACCGAATGCTTGATTCTAAATTGATTTATCTCCAATACCTTGAAACCTTGATCAAAATCCAATCTTCCTTCCCAAAATCGCCCAAGATCCAAGCTTTGACGGAAATTAGTCGATCCCCCTCTAGAATGGCCGACATAATCTTAAAAAAAACCTAAAACTCCAATTTTTCCGGTTTAGCGGGCCTCTCGCGTACCGTGAGAGACTTTGGGCCTGCTCCTCGCGTACCGCGAGAGCCAAAATAGTCGGGGCGCTTCCTGGCTTCCCTCGCTGTGACACCTGCAAAATTTCAGAATCCAAAACCCAGTTGTTGGGCTAAAACCCAACTAGGCCCAATAAGGCCCAATAGGAAGTCAAGTCCATTTGAGGCCCGGTAAGGATCCAAGCCAGTTAGAAATCCAAATTTACACAATCCGAATATCATATTAGTCACACGATTTCATTTAATGACTCGTTACGCGATTCTGAGAATTTAAGAAAAGATATAAGAACGTGCGCGGTTCAGAAATTCTAAACGTTAAACGTGTTAAACAACGGTTTTTACCGGGTATTCGACAGAACGATTAAATGAATTAATGAATTATTAATATTAAGTATTAATATTCATTTGAAAAGACTATTCGGATAAATACACGTGTAGTACGTGTATACGAATATTAAACCACTTTAGATCCTCGTAAAACTAACGATAGCGGTACGGTTATTACCGATACGACAAATATTATAAATATTTGTTTATAATAAAAATGTTATTAATAACCGGAGAGTGAAACGATAAATCCGACGAACAGACTCACACACGCGTTGTCAGCTCATACCGACTCGAATATTCTCCGGTAATAAGCTAACAAAATAAATTATTTGAATATTTATTTTAGTATTAATATTTATATTAGGAACGACAAATATTAATCGGGAACTAAATACATGACGATATTTTGGGTTTGACACGCGTTACTGGTAGGTAGCCTACCCACTTAAAACTCTAGATATATATATAATTTTCTTATCTTTTTCTTCATTTGCACAACAATCACACACACTTGTGTGTGTTTCTATAGAGAGAACCGAGAGGAAGAAGGGGAATGGAGGGGCCGGCCACCCTTCCGGCGGACGAAGACGACAACACAGCGGCGAGCATGACGGAGGCGGAGTCCGGCCGAGCAGCCGGCGGCGCGCAGCGGCGGATCACAGCGGACCGGCGAGTGGCGGCAAGTGCACCACCTCATCTGATAGATCTCGACGTCCTGAGTCCGATGGTGGTGGTGGTTTGCACTAGATCACGACGGTGGTGGAGATTCCGGCCAAAAACACTTTTCCGGCGACCTCGACAAATGGGGCTTTTGCTAGAAAAGGGTTCCTAAAGGTCCGATCTACGCATACGAAGAAATTTGGGTCGAAAAAGTGAAGTTTTCCGGTCGAAAAAGTGAAGTTTTCCGGCCAAAACCACCAAATCCGGCCACTGTCCGGTTTTCCGGCGAAGGCGGCGGCGGCCGGCGGCGCTGGTGGGGCTTGGCGAGACGAGTTCATGGCCGCTTGAATCACCTCAATTGGAGTTCATATGACCAAGTTATGAGCGAAACAAGTTTCTTCTCGCGTCGTGCTCAGCTTTTCGTACAAAACCGCTTAGAACGGCTTGTAGGCTAAGGTATGACCCGAAACACTTATATATCTATTGTCGGGTAGTAGCACGGGACCTATAAATTTTTTCGGGGACGTCTTTTGAGAACGTTTTTCGGGCACGTTAAATTGTATTATAATGATATAGTTTTTATATATTTATCAAATAATTGTCGAATTGAAGTATGACTTTAGTATTAGGATCTAAAGTGCGGTTTATTGGATTATTGGTGTAAGTTGGTGTTGTAATTGGACAATTGGATATTGTCGGGTTTAGCCAAAAACAAACGGGACTCTGCCCAATTTTCGTTAAAAATAAAGAATTTGGTTTCTACAACTTAGATGTCCTCAACATGGGTTGGGTTCAGATTTGAAACCATAATGTTAGGGCACGATCCTAGTTATATTGTTGTTGATATTGACAACACTTGTTTGAACAATAGGAACCGTTTAGGATCGTTGCGCTCACTTGTTGTCAGTTGAGCTTGTGATCGCATTTGCTGGACTTGAGGTGAGTTCACTGTCCCCTTTTAACTTTTAATGTTTTAGAAACATCGGGGGAGAAACATAATTCCATAACACGTTTGAAAACACGAAACATCATTACTTGATACATCTTAGAAAACATGGAACACATACTTATAAACATTTTCATATGGTAACAAGAAAACAAGACCCGACCTTTATGTTTGCATGAGTGAACACGTTTGGAGCTCGTAAAGCCCCCTGACCATCATATTTTATAACCATTAGCTAAGGATAGCCTGGGATTCTATGGATAGTACTATTGGGATTGACACCCCCGGTCATGGTTAGTCGCGCTAACCATGGGTCCCTCTGGCCAAATGACCGCATAGTGTTCAAACATTGCTCGTGAGGTATGAGCGAGGGGCAAAACACCTGTGTCATGGTTTGGTTATGCCTCATGTATGTACATATTATTTGTATTCCTAGCTAGTCTACAAATGGGTCAACATTACTTGTTTTGTTTATCATATTCATTGAAACGTTTTCGTGCAGATGGATCTGCCAATCACTTATACACCAATGGTTTTGCCATTCGTTTACGTGGAAATGTTTTTATCAATGTTTTCAAGGAAAACAGTTTCATATTATGGCCATGCACACATTATCAATGATTTAAGGAAAAACGACTTATTTTATGACTATGACGTCATCACATGTTTTCGTTGGGAAAACTACTCGTTTTATGACTATGAAGTCATCACAGGTTTTCATTGGGAAAACTACTCGTTTTATGACTATGAAGTCATCACATGTTTTCATTGGGAAAACTACTCGTTTTATGACTATGAAGTCATCACATGTTTTCATTGGGAAAACTACTCGTTTTATGACTATGAAGTCATCACATGTTTTCATTGGGAAAACTACTCGTTTTATGACTATGAAGTCATCACAGGTTTTCATTGGGAAAACTACTCGTTTTATGACTATGAAGTCATCACATGTTTTCGAGGAAAACAACCTTACATTAAATCCGTGTACATATTTTAAATGTTTTCAAGGAAAACAGTTTCGTATCATGGCCATGTACACAATATCAATGTTTTCAAGGAAAATCACTTTACATTGCAACAATCAAACCTGTGAACTCACCAACCTTTGTGTTGACATTTTAAGTATGTTTTTCAGGTAATTCATAGTCATGGCATGGTTGGAATAGGTTAGCCTTTTGGATTAAACCCTAGAAGCCGAAGCAGTATGATCGTCAAACCTCAAGATGGCTTTCACCTATACATGGTTCTAGGACAATGTACAAGTTTATTATAGTATTTGTAATGGTGTTCAATATTCAGAAGTCTTTACTTTAACTTCCGCTGTTGTGTAATGTTACCAATCGTTGCAACCTTAATTTATTTATTTATTCAGTAAGTAAATAAATTTGGGGGTGTGACACTCGCGTACCGCGAGGGACCTGTTTTCTCATAAAATTAATTTTTTTCTATTCTTCTTCAATCTCTAACCCCGTGTGCTTGATCTATTCATATTTTTTCTCGATTTTACGCTTCCTTAGCACACTCTCACCTGTAATTCCAACACAGACTCAGACCGGACTAAAAATGACACAAAACGAATACAAACTTATACAAATACACTCAAATACATACGGATTATCGTATGTGTTTTGCAACACATCAGGTTCAAATCCTAAAGAGCTTTCCAACTGAACAACAAGATGATTTCTTCAAAGTCCAAGAACCGAAAGGCATAGTTCCAACATCTTTAGTAGGGTCAAGTGACTCTAAGGAGCAAGAACCTTCCAACTTCACAAGCATGGATCAGTCGAAAGTGAGACCGGATGATTCAGAAGAACGGGTTACTGCAACTTTACAATCACTTCTTGACTTCTCTGAGAGGCTGGAAGCTAAAACATCAAATGAGTTAGAAGAACGAATCTCTAAAGAAGAACTGGTGGGAATCCTCAATATAGAAGCACAAGAAGGATGTATGGAACAGTCTGGAGTTCTTGTCACTTCAGAGACAACATCATATGAATAACCAGATTGTGAGACCTACATCCAGAAGGAGATTATGCAGGAGAATGTGATCACCAACAAACAAATGACAATGGTGGCACCTCTTCCTTACAATAGTGATAGTTGGCCTGTGACCAAACATATCAGTGAATCATTCCATGAATCACATAAGCCACAGGATAGGGCATATCACTCTTAGGACCACTTCTCATGGAAGAAGCAACGTTCATCTAACGAAGATTACGTGACAAAATTATCATATCGGGGTGATCGTCTCCTTCACTACATGGGTTTCTTGAAGTTTGGTCCAGGCAATTTCAAATGGTGGTGGCGTGATTTAATTACAACATTTTCTTTAGGTGCTCTTTTATAGAGTATTCTAAATTTGACAGGCTTACAAAAATTTTCAAAATTTCAAATCGATCCATCCAAACTAAAATTAAAAATATAAATAGAGTTTGAAAATATATAAATCAATGATTCACCCGTTTTAGCACTAAAAAGTTAAAGGTATAAAAAATATAAAATTGGGGAAAATTTTTGATTTGTGAAATTGGGTCACTTAATGGGGGAATTTGGCTCGGATCACTTGGACAAACCGTCTACGACGTTAGCCACATGATCCGGTTCATCAAAACCTTTCTGTCCCCTGGTCGGGGCCCTCTAACTCCAAACGTAGCTCAACTTATGACCGTTTCAAGTTTGAACACTTTTTACCCTGTTTTTCTCTGTCCAGCTGGTCAAGGATGGACTCCACTAATTCCTGGATCAGCTTATTATCAATGTCGCATGGTTATCAAATGGGTTGGACGAACCTCTCCATATTACAAGCCACTCATTTGACTAATTATCCCACCCGAAGAAAGACTGATGAAACACGTACGGGTCGGGCTAAAGACCCTTAAATAAACGTAGCGCTTCTGAGAGGCAACCCGATGATCTTGAATAAATTGAGAGGTTGGTGCGTACGACAGAATCATGGACCTCAGGTTTGACTTTTCAAATTTAAAGTTTCTCATACTTCAGCCCCAGGTATGAGAAACTTTTATGTCTCTCGAATTTAAAGTTTTATGACTTTTCAAATTTAAAGTCTCTCGAACTAGGACCTTAGTAGCTTAACTACTACCTTTTATTTTCTTGTCTGCTTTTATGTTTTCCCTTATGTGTCAGGTAGAATAGCATCACGAGATAGTCTCTCTACTTCTTTGAGGAATTGCACTGCATCTCTACAACCTGATGAATCGGAAACCACATCAAATTTCTGTGAAATTCGATGAAGTCTTTGAAGTAAAGTGTTGACAGCACCAATAAATTTTGGCCTTAGGTTATACACCGAATTGACCGGGGGAGTACCAGTTTCTTTTCCCTTAAAACTTCATGCATTTAAATTATTGCATAGCATTTCATTACATGCATTTGTACATTGAGTGCAATGCACAGTTTTAAGTGTGGGGTGAAGAATTAGAGATTCATGACTACTTGTAACCTCAAAGCAGTAAAATTTCAACTTGTGATTTTCTACCCATTTGACAAACATTACAAAAACCTACCTTTTGCAAAACCCGAAAAATTTTCAAAATTTTAAACTTTAAAACCTCTTTGAGTTCGCATCTAATTAAATAAAATGAATATATGGCAAGTAGAAGCAAATTAATATTATGCATAACGATTCGTTAAACCCTATTCCATTCGTTTTCATGTGAGGAAAATCAAGCCTATTACACAGAATCAAATTTTTGGCACAGTATATAATTATTCGCATGATCTTGCGTTTGGCATTACTGAGTGTTTTTCGATTGAATTTTATGCATAATTAGAACGTGTGTGATTTATACATATCAAGACCATGAACTAGTATAAATATGAAAGTGATTGAGGCACCTAGGACTTTATTACCCTTAAATCCAAAAATCCCAAAATATAATCCGCTTAGATCGCCCTTTGAGCCTTAGCCTATTTTTTTCAACTAACTACAATTATCACCCAACCAGCTATTCGTAAACACCGGTTATTGGCTAACTGTCTTCAAAATGAAAAAATTATCCTATGTCGTTATTTCAAGTTTATTATTTGTTAAAAGTAAATTGTTTATTACAATAAATAATTATACTATATCAAAATGCGATATTCGGTTTCTACAGTATTTATAATATTTTTTATTAATTTGATAGAATAATAAAATTAGTTATAGTTAAATAAACAAAGTTTTTTTATTATGTTTAATTTAATTTGATTATATTAATTTAATTTGTTAAAAGTAAATAGTTTATTACAATAGATAATCTATTTATACTATATAATAAATAAAGGTTTTGAGAGGACGCTTATCACTCCCTTATGTATCCTTAACCTTTTTTTTCCTGTCTCTCCCTCATATTAAATACATTTATATCTTTTAATAATAATGAATTTTTAAAAAAATATTAATTATACTAATAAACACATTTATTTTAAATTATCTCTTGTTATAAGAAATTTTAAAATCTAATTATGTAACTTTTATTTTCACTTAAATAATAAATGAAACTTAAATTACATTAAACATTAATTAACGTATTTTCGACACTCGGTTATATATTAATTTTTACATATTTTGAATTTTGTTTTCTATTGTTAATATATGTAATACATTTTTATACCTGCAAAATATATAAAAAAAAATTTAAGAATTTTATGTATTGATATTTTTTACCACTTGTGTTATACATGGGATCTAAGCTAGTTATACTATATATATATAAAGGCAATATTCTGTTTCTATATAATATTTTTTATTAGTTTTTGTTGTTACAATATAGATTTAACATTTCGTATGCAAACTAAAGACATATTTTGGCCGGGCTGCTGCCATGACTTTTTAACTCACATTATTTATTCTTGGACGGTTAGCATAGAATCCATATATTAATTATAGACACCAGCACTCTTTATGTTCACGAATGTAGGTGACCTTTAGTTATTTGGTTTACACGGGTGATCGGGCTTATAGTATTAGTTCGTCGTTTAAAAAAAATTATCATTAGAGCATCCGGTATACGTGAGTATACCACGCCGTGATCCAACGTGGAATAAGGAATCAAGCCGTGATTCAGTGGGCACACCGCCCCCCATGAGCCGTGATTCAGTCTTGTGGTTCCTTGCCATGATTTTTTTCACGCCCAGCATCCCAATTGAACTCTCCAATTATAGTCGTTGGGGAACGGCTCTTTTTCAAAAAAAAATTTTAAATTATCTTTTTCACATTCTCTATATGAACACAAAAAACATTTATTTTAATCACACAAGTTTTTATACTACTCACACACTTACTAAATTTATAAAATGTTTTCATCATCAAGCGAGAAAGCCCAGGTAATGGCGTTCGGAATTATGGCATCGGCGGCGGTTAGGTGGTGACAAGAGGCGGAATCGTCTCAACCGTGACCCGGCGGCGGCTAATACACTTTTACTCAAAGATTAATTTGACCAAGGTTGTTTGTACGGGGAGGAGCAATTTAATACCCGGTTTCGAATGAGTCGGAAACTATTTTTAAAAATTAATAATGATCTCGAGAGAGATATGCCTTGGTTCTGTCAACGGGTTGACGCGATATGTCGGGTTGGCTTCACCTCCATTCAAAAGTGTACGGTCGCGATTCGTCAAATGGCGTATGGTACCGCTAGTGATTTGTTTGACGATTACTTGAAGATGTCAGAACGAACGATCAGGGCATGCATTCTTTGGCGTTGCCGGTGCGAACAATGACATTAATGTTCTTAATCAATCGTCTATATTCGACGATATGATCAATGGAACCGCACTCGACTCATCGTTTGAACTTAGAGGATCGCATTACAAGCGTGGGTATTATCTAGCCGATGGAATATATATCCAGAATATGCTACAATTGTCAAGTCTCTTACGTGTCCAGAATGTATTAAACGTAATAATTATAAAAAGGCTCATGAGGCGGTAAGAAAAGATATCGAACGAGCGTGCGGTCACTTGAAGAATAAGTGGCATATAATCAAACGGTCGGCTTGATCTTGGTCTCAAATCAAAATCCGAAACATTATGTATGCTTGTGTGATTTTGCATAATATGATTTTAGAGAATCAAGGAATGACAATTTGTCAATACAACCCAAATGATGAGGAGCTTACGCACGAAGAAATTGATGAAGATCAAAAGCGAGTAAACCAACAAGAAATACGCAATCGAGAAATTCATAACGCACTAAAGGCGGACTTGATTGAGTGTGTTTATGAAAAATCAAACCATTAGGTAATTTTTTTTAATAATGTAAATTTTTTTAGTAATGTAATTTTTTTTTAATTATTAATGAAAATTTTTTTATTATGTTTTATTTTATTCTTATTAATGAAATTTTAAGTTTTATTTTATTTAAATAAAAATTAAAAAATAAACATTTAATTATCACACAACCACAATCACACGGGTATACCCTTTGCCAAGTGATAGGTGGTGTGATAATGAGGGTAGTGACGTGGTGACACGTGACGTGCACTTTATTATCACATCACACCACAATCACATGGGTATACCCCGTGCTCTTAAACCAATTGTAATAGTTTAACTAAAAAGTGTAAAAGTTTTTATCACGCCATTGCCACGTAGGCATTGGGATTTAACTAAACTACACATTCACAAGGGTGTAGTGGTTTAACTAAAAATTAAACAAAAAAAATAAAAATAAAAAAGAAAATGTAGTGATTGGTTGATCAAAGAGTGTGTCCCATCTCTCTTTTCTCTCACGCTCGTTAAGGGCTTGGCGGGGGTTCCTTTGGCGCCCCACTTTGACGAACTTGTTTCGGTGTTTGGCGTCGGACTACACTGGATTTTAGTATAATTATTGATATTATTATACTAATTATTATTGTGCCTCTATTTTTTTTTCAGTTATAAATTTAATTACTATAATATTTATATTTATTATTATTACTAGCTTAGAACCCGTATAATACACACGGGTGAAAAATATTAATACATAAAATTCTTAAAACTTTACGTATATATATTTTACAGGTGTAAAAATGTATTACATATACTATGGATATAAAACAAAATTTAAAATATATATAAATTAATATATAACTAGGTTTCGAAAATACGTTAATTACTATTTAATATAACTTAACTTTCATTTACTATTTAATTGAAAATAAAAGTTAAATAATTAGATTTCATAGTTTTCTTATAATAAAGAATAATTTAAAATAAATGTGTTTTATTAGTAAGATTATTGGATTTTAATAATCCCACCTTTTACCAATTGGCTAATAATAATCTCAACTGAGAATATTCTTACCACCAGTCCCTACTTTCAAACTATTTTCTTACATTGGACCCCCCGTTAAAAAAACTTAACGCCGTTAGATTTTATATGACGTGGACATCTGCAAACCGCCGGAAAGTCGAGCCAAGCTAGCAGTGGTCTCGTGGTGGGTTTTGAAATTGGCTCTGTTGGTGTTTAAATGGTCTCGTTTTTCCGGCAAGTCCAAACAGAGACAACGGTGGTGTTTAACGAGACCAGTTAAACACCACCAGAGCCAATTTCAAAATCCACCACGAGACCACTGCTAGCTTGGTTTGACTTTCCGACGGTTTGCAGATATCCACGTCATATAAAATCTAACGGCGTTAAGTTTTTTTAACGGGGGGTCCAATGTAAGAAAATAGTTTGAAAGTAGGGACTGATGATAAAAATATTCTCAGTTGGGATTATCATTGGTGAATTAGTAAAAGATGAGATTATTAAAATCTAATAATCCTTATTAGTATAATTAGTAGTTACTTTAAAATCATCATTAAAAGATAGAGGTGTATTTAATAAGAGAGAGAGATGCGGTAAAAAATTTGATAAGAATGAATATGTAGACGACACGTGTCATTAAAAACCTTTATTTATTATATACTATATATTGAAAATATTCGGAACTTTATGTGTTATTTTTATCCACATTTTGGTGTAAATTTAGTTCAAAACGGAGTTATGCGCGATAATGTACAAGCCTTTGAAGCGTTGACGAGCATGTCGTCAAACCTGCCTCGAGGTTTCGGTTTTTATAAAGTGTTTTTTTCTTACGACTGGGGCGTGCCTATTTTTAGCAACATTTGCACGTGAGTGTTATTTTCAAAACCGATTGAGTTGTGAGTGAGACGTGTGTATGTTTATCCACATTTCATCGTGAAGTGAGTACGAATGTATAAGTTGTCGAAACCGTACCTTACAAATTTCCCGGGTATCAACGTCCTCACTTTAGTCAATATTCCGACGTGAGTTTTTTTTTCACGCTTTCATTTTTTAGTGTAGTTACGATGTATAAATAATAATAATAAATATAAATGTATTTATACGGGAGATTTTTATTTGAAAAATAATACAATATCAAGAACGTGCACTGTGGAAATTGGTGAACGTTAAAGATAATGCACTGCAATGGTCCCTGAGTTGTCACTCAATTATTGCTCAACTGATAAGACAGATTTTCAAATATTTCATTCAAAATAATAATATCTCCCGTGCCCTCATGTTTTATGCATTTACTTTTTAATATTTTAAATCATTAGTTTTATGTTTTGATTATTTAAATAAATAGTTTTAGTTAAAATAATATTTTGATGATGTCGGTGTTTGTAATTTTTAGATTTATGCATCTATTTTGTATATTATAACTAGTAGACGAGTCCGCATGTTGTAATGGGGGCGTTGATGCACTGGGAAATTCATAAGATTCGGTTTCGACAACTTGTACATTCGTACTCACTCCACGATGAAAAATGGATAAAAATAAGCTCGCTACACTCACAACTCGATTTTGGAAATTAAAACTCACGTGCAAATATTGCTAAAAATAGGCACGCCAATTATAAAAGAAAAAAAAACTGTAAAAAACAAAACATTGAGACAACTTTGAGACTTGTTTGTTTACAATTTGAAAGCTTGTACATTATCGTGTATAAATCCGTTTCGACCGAAACTTAGATAAAAATAAGTATGTCGTAAAGTATATTCTGAATTTTATAAAACATCAAATTTTAAAACAACAAGTTTAGGATGTCCAGTGTCATTATATGGTTGAGAAAAAAAAGGAAAAAAAACATAAAAATTGAATGTTTTTATTAAATACTCGAATAAAAATATTTCAATGTAAATTAAAAAAGGGACCATGTGAAAGGATTATTATAATATATAACTCAAAAAGATTCCTCGCAGAGGACGGACAGCTAGCTATCTACGATGAATTATTGAATCAAAATTAAACGTGAATGTCGTGAAAGATAATTGTTATTATTATATTAAAATTGAAATATAATAAAATAAATTAGATATCTTTAATTAATAAAAGAAAAAGGAAAGAAAGCTCATAAAAGTTACACATAAATATGCTAGTAATCAAAATTATATTTTTAATTAATGGCAACAACTCTTGACACGAACCCGACACAAGATAATTAGGTTTATCGTTGAGTCTAAACATACTGACCCGTCCAACTGTTTTAATGGACGAGTTGTCCTAAAGTTTGGTTGTAAGCAAAACGTGTTGAAACACATTTAAAATTTACTCTATCTTAAGTTCCAATGTCGGTGGGCTTTTCCACCGACAAAATCGCCCCCTCAACTTTGTAAGTTGACAAAACTTACCCCTTAAGTTTCACTTTGATTACTTCAAGTTTAAAAATTTTTGAGTTTGCCCCATGCATTATTATATATAATTTGATTTTTTTTTCAATAACTTTTGTTCGTTAGTCTATTTAAAAAAAATAATTTGTTGTTGTGTATAATCTTTTATCTTGACGTACCGGTATAAATTTTGTTATACTCATTTATAAGTGTCGACCACAATTCCTCCCTCAACTTTGTAAAATGTCCAAACTAGATGTTTTTCCCCACCGTCACGCCACGTGTCACATATCTGATGATCCATCATAATTTTTTTTGGGTTTTTTTTTACGTTTCTTTTTATTGGGCTAACCGAGTCACCGTAACTTCATGTGTTTCTTTAATGTACTTAATCACGTTTCTTTTTTATGCTTAGACACGTTAATGTTACTGTCTCAACTGTTTAAGGTCCACTTCCCGCCGCAGAGCGTTGGGTGCTAATTTTCTAGTTATAATTAAAACAAAAAAATTATATATACATGTGTGTATATATATATATATATTTAAAAGTTCAATTCATCCACCCATATAATCTGTTTATAGTTCATTTGCAATTTATCAACCCCCTTTAGTTAATCGTTTACAACCAATATATGTAAATGGGTTATGCGAGTTGTGTTCAAATTATACGTGTTAAGTGAGTCAGCATGTAGAAGGGCCAAAAAAAGTCAGCCATGTCACCTCCCTATTTTGCGCCCTCTTACAGCCAAAAACTCCTCTAAAAAAGCCTTAAAAACGTGTCATCTCTCTACTCTCCTTCTCATTTAACCAGTTAAGGCGACGTTTTTCACAAGAACGTCCATGCTTCTTCTCTTTTTTTTTAAAGGCAAATTTCTTAAGTTTTCTGAAACTTAAACCCGAAAACTTGATATTAAAAAGCTTTGCTCTTACTATTGTGACACCACCCAAATGACATCCTTCTCTTCTACCATTCTCTTTTAGAAGTGAGCTTAAAAATGATTTGATATCTTATATTATGTGCTTTGAGGTTAGGTAATTACCTACCCCCAATAAACGACATGATTTGACACCTAGATTTATTTTAATAAAAAAAGTGCTCAAATATAGAAATTGATGAAACTAAAGAAAACAAAGTCTTTTATAATGAGCACGTGACTATGAAAGTGTTCAATAAAGGGCTTTTTGCTCTTAAATTTAACAAAAGTCATGCTTTAATTTTTTTTTCTAATTCATTGTTTCTTTTTTTTTAACGGTCAACGAATACTATAAACTCATTCACCCTATTAAACTTATTGGCAAAAGGTCATCCACGCCTATGAACGCAAACAGTGTTGGTGACCCGGCTTGCCCACCATTCTAGGGGAAACCCATCACCCGAATGTCCACTGTGAAAAAACCTCTGGCTCACCTGATCATACTGTACCAAGTGAGACTCAAACTCATGACCTCCACATTAGAATGTAATAAGGATGTCTACTCCCAAACCAATTGATTTGTGGCTCATCGACTCTAATTTATTATTTATCATTCTAACAAGGAAATAGATAACATGTGTTCACATTCGTTTCTCTCTTTATTTTACCAAGTGTAACAATATTAGTATTTGTATTAACAAAACAAAAATACGTGTACGTTCGTATATTATGAGATATGTGACATTCAAGGTTGTGATTCTAGAAATATAGAAGCTGGATAAATAATATTAAAAATAAGGGAAAATACCAAAATGTCCCTATTATCAAACTTTTTTCCACAAAATATCTCGTTAACTTATTTTTTTTTTCTAAAAATGTCCCGGACGACGGTGTTTGAAAAAAATCCGACGGTTGGTATTGGAAAAATCCAAACGATGGTGTTTGGAAAAAATCCGACGGTATTTGAAAAACAAATTTACCTCAACAATTTTGTAAAAAATAAATTAATTTTTTTTAAATAAATCATGATTTTAACGAGATCCTACCTCCACAATTTTGCAAAAAGAAAATGTCGTTGGATCCGTCGGTGTTTATAAACATACAGACGATTTGCATACTTGGCGGGCTGTAGTTGTCTGGGAACAACGTCGAACGATCATGTTATATCGTCGGTCCCAACGATATATGAGGAAACATTTTTTAAAGGAATCACTCAAAATGACATTTGAGTAACAAGAAAAATAATGACAAATTTTTTTTAAAAATAAACATTTTTTTAAACGAGGACAAACTTATTCAAAACAAGACTAAAAAATAATATAGTTACACCATCGAGAAATACACCACAATAAATGGCGGACCCATTGAAATCTAATCCATGTTCTTCTGAATTTTTTTTAAAGGCAGAAGATTTTTATACATCAAAGCCCCCACAAATAAAAGTTAGCAAGAACCAAAGCAACCAGTATAAAATGAAGAACAGGACCCAGGTTCACTCAGCATAAAATACAAATTCTATAGAAATCAAAAACTAAAAGCATACCATTGCTTTCAATTAAGGGGTCTAATATTAAGCCTATTTTTAACCCACAAGAAGCTGGAGCATTTTATATCCTCAAACAGTCGGATCAAAGACGGGCTTTTTCTCCCAAAAATAACTTCGTTTCTGTGTTTCCATATGCACCATACCATCGTGAGAATAATCACCTGAATAGCTTTATATCTAGTTGTGTCCGCCGGATTAACTTTAGCCAAAAGAAACACATCTCGCACCGAGAATACATAAATTTGGGGGATTTTATACCAAGAACTAATGAAACTCAAAACCATAGAAGCATAGTAACAAGAAGTAAAAAGATGTTCAGTTGTTTCATCACTTTGAGAGCACAAAGGGCAAAGGATAGAATCCAAGGGAATATGTCTTCGAACCAAGGCCTGCCGGGTAGGGATTCTGTCCAATTCCGCTCTCCAAGCAAAAATATTCAGTTTAAGAGGCACGCTTTTGATCCAATCTAAGATGAAGCAATCAGGGTAGCTGTTGGATTGAGCAAGAATAAGACGCATAGACTTAACTGAGAAACCGCATTTATCATCCGCTGCCCATGTCCACACACCCCCCTTCATGACCAACATCTCCTTAATATCCAGATTACGCTAATTAAGAACTATTTCCAGCTTTTTAATATTACCCCAAACTCCCGCAATGTCCCTTCGGCCAGGGATTAGAGCGCTATTGCGTGTGTTTGCATGAATGCACTGAATTACGTTTTTTCAAAAAGGATTTGCTTCATTCTAATCATCTATCTTCCTCTTATGTGGCACAAAAATCCAATATTTTGAATTTAAATAACATTTTCATGTTTAATTATATTTTAATAATATAATATAATTATAAGATACGAAAAAATAAAGAAAAAAAGGTAAAGAGGCCAACAGGGATAAAAGAATATAAATACGTATGATGGTTTTGCGGTTGTAATTTCAATGATATTTAATAAGATTATTGGATTTTAATAATTTCACATTTTATTAATTGGTCAATAATAATCTTAACTGAAAATATTTTACCACCAGTCCTTACTTTTAAACTTTTTTCTTACATTGGACCCCCCGTTAAAAAAACTTAACGCCGTTAGATTTTATATGACTTGGACATCTGCAAACCGCCGGAAAGTCGAGCCAAGCTAGCAGTGGTCTTGTGGTGGCTTTTAAAATTGGCTCTGGTGGTGTTTAACTGGTCTCGTGGCAAGTCCAAACAGAGACAATGATGGTGTTTAACGAGACCAGTTAAACACCACCAGAGCCAATTTCAAAACCCACCACGAGACCACTGCTAGCTTGGCTCGACGTTCCAGCGGTTTGCAGATGTCCACGTCATATAAAATCTAACGGCTTTAAGTTTCTTTAACGAGAGGTCCAATGTAAGAAAATAGTTTGAAAGTAGGGACCGGTGGTAAGAATATTCTCAGTTGATATTATTATTGGCCAATTGGTAAAAGATGTGATTATTAAAATTCAATAATCCTATTTAATATTATATTTTCTCTTAACAATAAAAGAAAAGTGCATTCCCTTTAAATTATAACTATAAATTTAAACATAAAAACATTAAAAATTGCCAAAAGATGTGGGGGAACCTATGAAAACAAAGGTACCATCTCATTAGTCACTAGCACAATTTATTTCAAAATCGCTTCTTTTTTAAACATGGGTCATGATTATTTAATATTTATGGAGAAAACAGTTTTTTTCTTTAAATATCGACGGAAAAACTATTTATTGTTTTAAAATAATTTATAATTTTAACCTATTCTGGTATCATTTTATATTTTTGAATACTTTTTTATTGTTTATACATTTTATTATATCATAAAAGTTCCCAAATTAAAAAATCTTCATTGACGGAGCCGTTTGATCTCTTGTTGTATTTCAAGATCTCAGACTCGTTGTCGGAGCCGTTTGATCTTAAGATCTCGTGGGTCGAAATAGACTTCATCGCTGCCTCGGTCGGCGGTTCTAGAAAGTCGGTCTCTTCCACGGGTAGCCATTTGATACAACCTAGAGCTCTGATACCAAATTATGCGGGAACGAAAGCAATCAAATGGCTCAAAATACTCAAGGACTCAAAAACTTAAAAAACCTCAAAGTTTTATCGATAACTAACTTCAATCAAAAAAACTAATCTTCATTATGTTGCAATAACTTAAATACTTATAGTGTTTGAAAACTAAAGATAATACTAGATTCAAATAAACGGTAAAAACCAACTAACAATTCAAATAAAAGAAAAGATAATTAAAAGAACTTTGAAATTCAAAACTTTTAGATAAACCCTGCATCAAAATCTTTTACAAAAAAATATTCTATTTAGTTTTCATATATGTCTTTGAAAATATTATAATTTATTAGTTACATTTAAAGTGTAACAAGTAAATTAGAGATCAATAACGCATTTCTTACTTCTTATAAGCAAATTAGAATTTATAGTTTCCTACAAAAAATATTATATTTCCTCTCTGTAGAAAACTCTTTAACATTTTGGAAAACGTTTACAAAAGAAAATAAAAAACTAGAAAATCTATACTATATAATAAATAAAGGTTTTACAATGACACGTGTCGCATCCACATTTATTCTCATCAATTTTTTCCCGCCTCTATCTCTTATTAAATGCACTTCCATCTTTTAATAATAATATATTTTAAAAAAAATATTAATTATACTATTAAGACATATTTATATTAAATTATCCTTATTATAAGAAACTTTAAAATATAATTATTTAACTTTTATTTTAAATCAAATAATAAATAAAAATCAAAATACAGTAAATAGTACTTAACACATTTTTTAAATCCAAGTATATATTAATTTTTATATATTTTTAATTTTATTTTCTATTTTTAATATATGATACATTTTTACACCAATAAAATATATACATGAATATTTAAGAATTTTATGCATTAATATTTTTCACCCCGTGTGTAATACACGGGATGTAAGCTAGTATATATTATAGTTGACTTTAAACTAGTACACTCTAAATACAATAAATAAAACTCAATAGGAAAGAAAATATTATAAATAAACAAAATAGAAAAAGTTTAAAGTCTACTATAATATATATTATAACCGATAAATGTATAATTTAGTGATGAAGACTAATAAAATAAACAAAAATAAGAAAAAATAATAAATGTGGGTTAAATGTTTACCTAACACCGAGTGAAGCCAATTCACGTCCAAAGGGCGTTAAAAACCGAATCACCACCACTTTTGCAGGATTTGGTGCATGAAGGACGTTAAACACTGCGCCAAAGGGGGCGTGAAGGACGGGACGTTGCCTGGCTGACGCCCAAAGAAGTTGAGGGATGAAGGATTTGACTGATTTGGCTCTGACGTGGTTATGGGGCGTGAATGGCTCTTGCACACTAGAGGTGCACAAATCGGTTTTTTTTTTAACCGGATCCGGTTCGGATCCGGACCGGTTCCGTCAACGTTGGTCAATAACCGGATCCATTAGAACCGGTTCCGGTTCGGATCCGGTTCCGGGTGTGGAGACTTGGAACCTATTGGGACCGGTTCGGATATTTAGAACCGGACCGGATAAAAAAAAACCGGTTCCACCGGTTCCGGAAAAAAAAAATTAAAAAATTAACAAAGATACACTATAAAATACATGTTTTATTTATTTTGTAGATTTTTTTAAGTTATTTAACAATAGTTCGTACAAAAAAAATACAAAAAACATAATTGAATCACAAAGCATTAATTATTTATTAAGTTTTCAATATTCTTCGTCGTAGTCTTTGTAACATCGGTTTTCATTCTTCTTCGCTTGAGATACGTTGGGCTTCATCGTAAGCTTGTTCTTCGTCCGAAAGTGGAGTCGCCGCCCCATGTTCTACTTCGAATTCATGTATTTCTTGTTCAACGTCAAGCTCGCCTTCTAGTTTTGCAACATGTTGTACACGTTCGGCGGCATCCAAATGGTCCTTCAAGCAAATACACATCTCCATAGATTCCGGTGTAAGCCTCGTTCTTCGAATAGATAAAACCCTGCCACTAAGAGAAAAAACGGATTCCGAAGCTACCGTGGAAGCTTGGACGGTTAGTAGGTCACGGGCCATTGCGGCTAGAACGGGATATTGGGATTCCCTTCCTTGCCACCAACTCAAGATATCAAAGTTTTCAAACTCTTTGGATCTTAGAGTAGAAATAAAGTCGGTTGCTTGATATCTCACAAGCTCGCTACTTGGTGTGGTTCCACGAGCTCGTTTAGTATTTTCGTTTCTTAAAGTGTTAAATAAATTTAGCATCGGGTTCCTTGAACTACTAGAAGTTGAACCCGAACCCATTGATTCACGTATGTTTGATGGATCACCACTTCCACCATATTTGCGTAAATAATAATCAAACATATTATTAAAAGCCGAATTGAAATCCCTTATTGCATTTGATTCAAAATTTGGGTCTTCCTCGAACATATTTAAATCATCCGATATTGATCCAATTAATGTTTCAACACCGGTTACATTAATCGTTGGGTTTAAGGCGGCCGAACATGTAACAACGGGCGGCATTTCTGAAAAATATTTTTTAAATTTAGCTTTCATAGGTTTTACCATTTTTTCAAAAATAGTGCCGTGATATTTTAATTTATTACATATTAAGTATAATTGTTGAAGTATTAGCGAAGACGTGGGATAATAAACTCCCGATAAACATGTAGTTGCATTTTTAAAAACCTCAAGCAAATTAGTTAGTTTCTCGATCATATCCCAACTTATATTATCAAATTTTTGTAAACAACGTTTCTTTTGTACAAGTTCATAATGGAAATGTTTTAAAGTAATTCTTTGCCTTAAGGCCGATTCAAACATTTTCCAAGTCGAGTTCCATCTAGTAGGTACGTCCCAATTCGGACCTAAAAAGATGGAATCCGTTTGTTGGCACAAGTTTCTATAGTTTATATATCTTTTTTTGCTTGTGCTAAAAACTTCACGTAACATCACTTTAAAATTTTCTTTTACGTCTCTTATTTCTTGGACGTTTAGACCGTCTTGCACAACCAAGTTAATGATGTGTGCAACACATCGACTATGAAAAAAAACACCGTTACAAGGCGGTTCATATTTTATTTTTAATTTTTCGACCGCGTTTGTGTTATTTGAAGCGTTATCAAAAGATATTGAAAATATTTTCGGTTGAATTTTATAAGTTTGAATTACCGAGTCTAAAATATAAAATAAGTTTTCACCGGTATGTGGATATCCAAAATAATCAAACGCAATCGTACGCTTCATCATTTGCCACGACTCCGGTTGAACCCAATGTGCGGTAACGCAAAGGTACAATTCGGGTAAACCATGTGGAGCGGACCAAACGTCCGTTGTTAAGTTAATGCCGGTATTTAATTTTTCAAAACATAAAATTAATTCTTTTTTGGCTCTTTTCCACATTTTTAAACAATCTCTTCTCAAAGTAGAACGACTTACATTTGTGTAATTCGGTTGAAGCGTCTCTTGTATCATCCTCGTCAAGCGCGGATTATCAAAATGATCAAAAGGCAAGCCTTCTTGAATGACGAAATGTGTCATTCTCTCACGAACACTTTCGACATTGTATTGCCAAACTCCTTCATCCCTACCGATTTGAGTTTGATTTTCACCTTCTTGAGTGTGTCTTGCGTGACTAGCAATATGTTTCCTCAAACTGCTATTTCCCGCCGCAGCCAAAAGTTTACCACAACGTTTGCAACGAGCCTTTTGCGAGCCGTTCGACATTTCGCATAAATCGAAATAAGCCCATATTTCTTGGTTTCGGGAGCAAGGAAGTATTGACACAACCGTAACATCGCTAGTAGAACCACCAACCGAATTTTGAGTGCTTGCGGAAGCGGAAGCCATGAGAGCGTTTTTTTTTACTTAAAGGGAGCGTTTTTTTGCGTTTAGAGAGCGTTTTTGAGTTTTGAGAGCTAGAATGTTGTGGTGAACTAACACATACACCCAATACCTATTTATACTAAATTTCAATCCTTAAAAACAAAAAAACGGCCATAAAACGGCTATATAGCCGTTTTTTTTAACCCCAACGGCTAGAACCGGTTCCGAACCGGTTCCAAAATGTCTGAAAAAAACCGGTTCCAAAAAATCCGATTTTTATCCGATTTTTAACCGGTCCGTCAAAAAACCCAGAACCGGTCCCGGAACCGGCGGTTCTAATAATATCCGGACCGGTTCTAAAAAAACCGGTTCTCGCCGGATCCGGTTTCGGATAATCCATCGGATCGGTTCCGGTTCCTTTGTGCACCTCTATTGCACACTACGAATAGTCCAAAAGGTTAGCTCTACATCACTTTCTATTTTTAACTCTCACACCTAATCACCTGAGGTAAAAGCGACTGACTCCTGTGTACTGGCCCAATAACTTTTGGTTCAATATTTATATAATTCAAACTTTATGGTACACTATTCCTAATTCCCCTTTTCTAACAATAAAGTAATAACAAAATCTTTCAAATAAAATAACAAAATTGCTGACAGAAAGCAACCAAAATAAAGGCATTAACCATGGCTGGGACAGTTGGTTACAATGTATAAAAACATGATCGGTCATTCCTCATCACTGCTGTCATACTCTTGGCATAATGATTCTAGTCCATTACTTTTTTTACTCTCTTCTTTTCTATCTTGTGTTTTAGCCTCTGAAGATTTTTTCACAACACTAAACTTCATGGTTGAAGACTTTAGAACGATCCGTCCACTTGATGAACCACTCGATTCTTCTGCGGTAATAATAATAATAATTCATGCAGTTAGAAACAACACCATTAGGTTATACATACCCCCCTTCCTACTTGTCGTACCCCTCTCCTACAAAATTAACTTTTAAACTTGTCATTTTACCCTACTTGAAAAATCATTATTTCTAAAATTGTTTTTTTAAATTCAAAATCTCTTTCTAAAACATAAAACGTATACCCATCCCCTCATTTTACCCTACTTGAAAAATTATTATTTCTAAAACTGTTTTTTTAAATTCAAAATCTCTTTCTAGAACATAAAACGTATACCCCTCCCCTCTCTTACTTGTCGTTTTAGTGAAAAGAACACCCTTCCAAGTATAAAATTAGACGAAGTCATACCCTAAAATTGGCCCTTAAATATAGACCCTAAGCTTCAACTTATTTTTTTTAGACTCGAGCCGCCCTGTGTACACACAGGGAGAGAGAAAAAAACAGTGTTGTAAAAATCGCTAGGCTAGTCAAACGGTGGGGTACCGACTAGGGATTAATCGGAATTAATAGGAATTAATCGAATTGGAATTTTATATGTAAATTTTCAAACTTATATATATATATATACACAATATTTTTCAAAATTTTATATATAACTTTTTAAACTTATTAATCGGATTGGATTAATAAGTATAATTTTTCAAATACTTTTAACGATTTTGACAAATTTAGACTGATTTTGACCAATATTGACCAAATTTGACCGATTTTGATCGTTGACCGATTAATGGTCCGATTAGGTGAAATCGCAGCGGTGGACCTCCGACTATCAATTAATCACCGATTAATCCCGATTTTTACAACAACGGAAAAAACTACAGAATTCCACTTACCTTTTTTATTTGATTTGTCAACAATGGTTGTTTTTGTTAAGTAATCTGTTGGTTTATCAGAAACTTCTTGAGCAACCTTCCTCTTCTGCATTACAAATATTAAAAAACAAATTGTTAATAAAAAACCTAAAACAGGCACCATGCACTTGGGAGTTGGGACTTCATCATCATACCTTAGTTATATTATCATCATCATCATCAAGCTCGTCATCATCGATTCTGCGCACAAACTCTCTTGATCCCTGAATTAAATTCAATAAAACATTTTATTTAGTTATCTTAACAAATGGGTCAACAAAGATAGCATGATTATAGAACTTAAAAGTCTTACTGACTTGAAAAATGGATTTTATTAGGGCTTCATCTTCTTCTTCAAGCTTTTCTTCCTGCTGCAAGAGATCAAGAAACAGTATAAACAACAATTCTGTGCTATAATTTTAGACACCCACAACAGATAATTATAAAAGTTTAATGTTTATATCTAAATCAAAGCAAATACCATACCTGTACTGGAGCTGATCGCTGCAAGGCTTCAAGCATTGAATCTACACTTACATGAGCATGCCTTGACTGCAAAACAGATACAAATTGCAAATTCAGATCCACACACACATGCTTTAATAGATAAATATTTATATTTGTGTGTATAATTAAAAAATTAACCTTCATGGACTTCATTTCATCGAGTGCAGAAAGGATATCCATTTCCCTTTTTGAATCAAGTGTTCGATTCTCCAAGGATTTCATTGCATCTCCCATTTCTTCAGCATCTCTTTTCCTTTTCTCCTCTTCACCCACCTGAAACAAGTAATAATTTAATACGAGTTAGAAACCATATGCTCTTGGGAGTGCCGGTTTGCCACACGAACACTTCTTTTGTCTATTGTTAATAAATGATTATTGTGTTAATTATGATTACAAAGACAATTATGTAAATATTCAAACAAATTGATATATTTGACCTGTTTCTTTTTTAGGTAATTATGTTTTATTTGACCGAATCGAGATAAAAGCACAACCCGATTCAACCCACTAATAAGTAAATGGGTCAAAATTGAGATCAAACGGTATCAAAAACAACAGATAAATAGCTCTAGCAGCAGTTTTTATAAGAGGATCCACCTACAAATCACCCGCAAAACTGTAACCTAACAGTAATAACCAACACAAGACAAGACAGGACAAAAAACACTATCCCGTGAACTTTGATTTGTTGTTTTTCGAAACCGTAGTTAGCGATTTAACCTAGGTTTTACGTTAAAATCGGTCGAACCAAACCGTAAACACCCGTTAAGAAAACTTAACCCTTAAAACCATAGTTGTCAAGGCGCAAAGGCCGAGCCCGGAGCCTAGTCGCAAGGCGCAAAAAGAAGCGAGGACTTTTTTAAGCTAGGCGCATAGTATAAAAATACCATTTGTAGGGGTTTTAAACTTGTTTTAGGCTAGTTTAGGGCAAGTTTAGTCTTTTTTTAAGGTGATTCCAGGCTTGATTACGGGTTTTAGACAAGTTTCAGCGAATTTTAGCCGGAATCTGGCCGGAAAACGCGCCTAGGAGCTCGCTTTTGCAAGAAAAGCCCCAAATTGCGCCTAGGTCTCCACCAGGCACTAAACTTGCGCCTAGGTGCGCCTAGGCGCGCGCCTTGACAACTATAAACGACGTGTTACATGTATGACCACCAACAACATATTCAACGTAATGTTAACAATGCATAAACCATTAGAAATGTACAATGGATGGATTGAAGTGTTGTATTCATGGTGACAAAGTCTAATATAAGGAGAATGTTACCTCATCTTCTGCACGCCAAGGCTCAAAATTTCTTGCAGCTCCAGACTCAACAACGTAATCAGAGTTTTGAGGGTCTGTTTTCATAGTAATCTCGGCGGAGCACTTGGTGCATTTAAAATAAAATCTAAAGATTTGAATCCCAAGATATGTCTGCACATGTAAGAAGTGAATGTCAGTTAAGAATAATGTTGGCCAAAACGTCACTCACTCATTCTATGATCACAACTAAGACGAGTCTTAGGCAAACAAAAATCAACATATTTCTAAGAGAACTAATAACATACACGAACATGTCATATATAAATGCATATGTAGGTAGACGAGTGTTTATTAATAACATACCTCGCCAATAACGTCTTCTTTGCGTGAATTAAATTTGGTACCCTTGTAGATATAGTTGCCACATGTGCTACACCGAATGCTCATTGGAAGCATCATTCGAACTTTAATTTGTTGATTTTTTGGCATACGCCTTCTTGGAATTTTAGCCGGATCGAAATCCGGTGGATAGTATTTATTCAGCACCTTTCTCTCCGCCATCTTTTCTTTCTTACTTACTGATTAAGTGATGGAATCGAGCTGAGTATCCGATAATCTTCTGTTTGAATAGACCAAAAAGAAATTAGCAAGGTCTCATCATACTCTTGATTCTAAAATCAAATTGAACCAACATGATATCAAACAGCTACACAAATACCGATTCCCGATCGAAAATATATATCAAACAGATACAAACTACATGTAAAAATTTACAATTGTTCAAGAAATCCTAGTCTAGGGCTTCAAATAGAGGGCTACCAAATTAGAACTAACTCAACAAATTAAAGATGATAACAATCAAGAGGCATCAACAGATTCACAGAGCAAGTTAAACAGTTTTTTGAAACAAATTTAAATACAACATACAAGCACTAACAACCAAAAATCAAAAAGCATTAAAACCCCCAATTTATTAATATATCCACACATATCAATCCTGAAAATATAAACAAATAGACATAATAGTCTAATAGAAACCAGCCGAGAACAAACAATCAATCAGCACTCAGATTATCTAGCTTTTAAATATCGCACAACGAATCCAGAAACAAAATCGCAAAAACCCTAATTTAAACAGTAATCAATCGAATCACGGAATTAGCCTATACAGAAACAAAATCACGAAATTGAACATCGATGACCGACTAACCTATCAATCTCACCGAAATCTTACTGATGCCGTTGAAAACCGCCGGTCAAATCTTCGAATCGCCGGAGGTCGTTGAGGATTCCACACCGCTGACGCTTTATGAGATCAGTTTCATCTTTTCCTTTTTATTAATTTGGGTCTAAATGGTAGATATATATGGCCCAATTTTATTTTTCTTTTTAATGATTGGGCCCGTGCCCTCCCAAATAAAACAGGTTGGGCTCACCAAGGCCTAAAGAAAACCGGTTGGGCTCATCAGGCCCAAATCTGCGAACTCCCTTGAAGTCTTGAACCGCTCTCTGTTTCACTTGTCTCTTTTTGTTCCTAAAATTATTCAGCCCATTATTTTAGTTATATGGGCTATGGGCTTTTCTTTAAATCCATGAGCAGCCCAATTATATGATTTTTTTTTCAAATTAATACCACCCAACCATTTGAATTTGAACTAAGGTTTGCAATAATTATGAGAAAAGTGCATTACTTTTACTAGTGTAATGTTGAGGGTGGATGGGATAGGACTCTTCAAATCCTTGAATCAATCAATCATATTGTGTCACCTCATGTTACCCGAATGAACATTAAAGTACTTGAATGGGTTGCGGTGGTGTTCCCGAATGAACCCCTTGAACCAACCAACCATGTAGTGACACCTCACAACCCAAAACTACCACACACGGCTTCATCCACGGGTTCATGAACCCGATTTTCAACCTGCACACTGAACCCATGCCACTTGCGGCGGTGTTCCTATGTTACCCGAACCAACCCACATCCAACCCCTTCCACCCTGAGTAGTCATTAACTAATAACTAAGTTTCTTTTCTGATAAAGTCTTTTATACTTTTTTTTAAGTATAAAAACTATTTAAGTTTTATTTTTCTAAGTATAAAAACTATTTAAGTTTTATTATTGTTCCATTGTGATAAAATTTTATAAAATTAGGTTACCTAAATGAAACATATATGAAACTTGATTATTTTTGGGTGAAATGGAACACTTATAAAATTTGATTATTATTTAGTGAATTTTTTCTTCACAGTTAACTTCTAGTGCGGATTAAAATGTAATAACATAACCACACACAAAATTTAACACTGCATCTACCATAGTATGGTAACCCAAATGCAACTATCATTAATCATGCTTCAACCATCCCACCATATAACTCAATGCCAATACCATACTCGAATACTAGAAAACTAAAAATTAGAATCTCGCAACAAGAGTGTCTAAACAACCACTACTCAAAACACTTTAATCCTCCCGTGGTAATCACCACTGCTCTAATCGTCAAACAAGTCGAAGTTATCACCCACCTGCTCCTCATCGTCGGATTCCTCCAGCCATTCGTTCCCCGATCCCAAATCACGCCTCGGAGGCTGATGCCTAACCGCAAAGGCGTTCCTCCCTTTCGAGCCACCTCTCCTGAAGGAGCTACTGAGTCCACCTCTCGTAGTTTCCCTGGTAGCACTAGGGGCATTAGGCGCCGGAAGCGCCAAAATCGTCTCTTGTGTCGGTAACTCCTGCTCATCCTCAGTCGCTGGTGGAACCACTATAAAACAGCCTAACGTACATACAAAGTCAGCAACGTTGAGTGAGTTCTAATAGTTGATTTAACAGTATTCATCTTGCCACAAAAATCGTTAACACTGACTCACGACATCCCAGTCCTATACATAATGGTTTATCAAATAGGTGACGTTTGGTGTTCCACCTTACCGACCCATTCCCTTAAGAACTCACCACCCAAGAGACATCCCACAAATATAACCAATAAGTATCACCGATATGGATCGAGCTTACTACACTACTAACTCTCAATTAGCCTCATGCCTTAAACCGCGGTCCAATTATCATACCGACAATCCCTAGGCATTATCCGACAAACCTTCACCAAGACTCTTACGAGTCACACTGACTCAACAATTATGATACGACATTGTCCCGACAGAACGGTCAATCTACTACTCATTACCAAAGTAACAATATCATTTTACAAGGGATATCGACTAACACTCGCATACAAATAATACACACATAAATTCACACAACAATTACCTTCGAAGGATTTACCAATCTCGTCACAAATACCCTCGTTAGGGTTATCCCCGCCGGGATACTCGTCATGAACTCACCTCTACCCTTGTTACAGGGCCCCGCCACTAAATATAGCGACACATTCGTCATCTATGATGCCTTCCCAGCCACCCTTATGGTGACAACACCCGAAGAACCTTGTTCTTCCTATAATGATTTGACGTGTCATAAAGACAACGACATAAGCCCACACAGCATACACACAAGTTTCACATAGCAGCACACATGCAAAGACTATGACTCGCTACCTAAGCATATACCGCATACATGCACCCACCGAAACACCTTCTAGTCGTACCCACACGACATGTAAACTCATTCCCGACTCACCCCTACTAAGTCACTATACGACACACGACCATTAGTTTCACATCTAGCCCACATTCTTTAAGTACAAGACACATACCCTGAGTCCCATATTTAGTTATTTAAGTTCATCACTTATTAGGTTAAACCCAAAGCTCGTTGCACATTTATTTCACAAAACACATTCTACAAGTATGTACGATAGGCCCAAAACATTTAAAACAATAAAGAGGGGATTAAAACTCACACTTACGAAGATCCAACTCTTGTACTGCAACGGTCTCCTCGTACGAACCTGAACCTGTCAACGTATAATCACACAGTCAGAGTACGTCCTAAACATGTGTCAATTACGTATAAATATTGATGTTCTCGATACTTGTCTCATCCGCACATCCTCTACATCCATGCAAAACCCTAACCCATGTGTTCGCTCGAACCAGGTTACCCTTGACCCGTTTGGAACCCGCAAGCATTGCACGTTCACGTGACATGCAAAACCTTAGGCTCACAAAACCCTAATCGGTGTAACCCGACTCCATCCTCCTCCCCGCTCATCTCCGTGAACCATCACCACCGTGAATCACCACCAAGCATCACCCGTCGTGTTCTGTCACCTTGTATTACTCTCGTTTTCCCGTCACCTTTCTAGCCATTAGAAACCCTAATCGGGTTCCCTTCCTCACATCGGAACACAACTACCACCCATACTCCCACCGTCCACCGCCATCATACGCCACCACTTCCAACACCGTCGGCCACCATCAACACCCCCTCATTTATTGTAGCCTGCGCCCGGGACACACCATCCCTTCCACCATAGCCATTGCCCACGGCCGAACACCCCTCACCCTAATCGAGTTCCCCTACTACACACGCAAACAAACATGTAACGAGAATAAACGAGGATTACTGTGGTTAGCAGTGAAGTTCCCCGCTCGAACGGTCGTGAAACCTCTTCCCCCGATCGTCCTCTTCCTCTCGTTTCGCTCCATGCCGTCGCACGTCTCCCCCTAGGCCGATCATGGCCTAGGGTTACCACTAAACTTCCATTTAATAATTTTTTTGAAGACGCTGCTAAAAACTCACAACTAATCTAAAACAATATATGATATGTACTTAAAAAAGATAAAAGTTTAAAAATAATGTTTATTTTAAAAAGATCCTTATTTATATAAGCGTTCACTTTTTAAATGAATGACTAAGATTTATACAATCTAGTGGTTTCTAAACTATACTTTGCCAATCTATTATTCTAGACGTTATAAAAATATTTTAGACGCTTCAACACTAGAACTAAGAACATTTTAAAGATTCTTTAAGAAACTTTTGAATTGTGTAGATTTTTTTGGAATCTCAACATATTCTTCACGTGTTATTTGTGTTTTTCTTATTTTATATTGAAATAATATAAAATAACATGATGTCCCTCTTTTTGTATAATTATTTAGTTGGTTAATAATTTTCAAAACAGTTTTATATTTTGTGTTTATCTTTAAGATATCAACTAGGTTTTCTCTCGGCGTGTTGTGCGGGGGATTCCTCCACAATCCCAAATATTAAAGCGCTGACGTCAAAACATGTCGCAACAACGGCCATTCAGACGTAAAACCCTAAGGTATCAAGAAATCCGATTTCAAACCCAGGGTACAACAACGCCTACACCCTAAAAAAACCTAAAGAAACGGTAAATAAACACAAAAACAAAAAAACAACAAAATCTGGGTTGGGTGAAGCCTTGAACCCGGGCCGTCGGCGGCGGAACGATCATGAATATCAAACGAAAAAAAAACACGAAGTAATGGCTATCACTCCGACGTAACACCGTAAAACGTACCCAGTCGTAAAAGTGAGCGTCACTCCGCCGTGAAACCCAAAGGTGTACTCTGTCATAAAAACCGTACTCCGTCGTAAAGACCGCCACTCCGCCGTAAAACCAGAAATCGTACTCTGTTGTAAAAGCGAGCATCGAAAAGCCGAATACAAACGCAGACGAAATGAAAACATAACGTTAATAAAAGGAAAATCTAAAACCGAAATATTAAAAAAAAACAAAAAAAAAGTTGAAAGGAAATTTTGTGGCCAGAATGGTATATATATATATATATATATATATTGTAAAGAAGTCAAGCCGAGTTTGAGTTCGTCTAAATTCAAGCTCGGCTTGTTTAATTTAAGAGACAACACGAGATCGAGCTTGGCTCGTTAATTATTTATTAATTAATTACTTTATTTATGTGTGTATATATATAATTACTTTTATATGTATTTATAATTATAATTTTTCTATATAACATGATATATATTTTTCTAAGTACTTTAAGTACTTTTATCTAGGGGTGTTAATCGGGTCGGGTTACGGGTTTTTCGGGTTACTCGGTTCGGTTTATTCGAGTTGGGATTTTTTTTTGTTGAAACCACAATACGAACTGAACCATATTTGAGGAAACCTAATCCGAACCTAAAACCACATTGTAATCCGGTTTGGTTTTCGGTTTGAACCTAGCAAACCGAATTAGCAAAAAAAAACTTTTTTTTCTTTTGGGTAGTCATAACTTATTCGGTTTAAACAACACAACATTTTAGGAAAGTCTAAACAAAAACATTCCTTCATCAAATAATGATTTATAATTCATATATGGTTATTGGTTATTGATATAAATGAACTGGGTTAACTATAAAATATGGATTAAAATAGTGGTATAAGCCAATTCAGGTTTTTCGGTTCAAACCGAATTCAAAATCTTGAAACCTAAACCAAAAACCAAATTACATATTCGGTTTGGTTTTAAACGGTTTCGGTTTTAATTCGGTTATCGGTTTAATCGGTTTGAAACCAAATATTGAACACCCCTACTTTTATCCCTAATTTTATATATATTAATAATTATTATGTAAATATAAATTTAATTTTTAAATAAATAATATGCTCATTTAAGCTCGTTTAAACCTACGAGCGTAATGAGGCTTGATTTGGAAAACTCAAATTCAAACTCGTTTATTAAATGAACATTATTATAAGCTTAAACTAGAGCTTGAGATCGTTTTAGCTCTACATGATTCGATCTCGTGTAGCTCATGAGCCGCTTAACTCGTTTACGCTCTTAGATGTAGAAGCCAACAATCATGATAGTCAAGAGAGCCCACACCGTAATGTCTCTTTTTTAGTTCCAAAACAATATTATCAAATTGATAGATTACTGTAATTGTTTATCCCAAAAAACACAAGAGGTCCCCAAAAGGCAAAGCCCCAAGTAACCAATTCATGTGACAAGTAACAAACTTGGATGCAAAATGGACCAAAATATCAACCACCCATTAAATCCACAACAAACACCTAAATTTGACCTTTTGTATCTTCACACAACAACTACAATAATCCATATATCTATAAATACAAGGTAAGAATAATTTATATTCTTTTCCAATTTTACAACATGCTTTCTTTTTCTACTTGAAAAGTGAAGTTACATTCATAATGGTTCATGCAAACCCTATCAACATATGTTCATGCTATTTACACTTTATGGAACCCCATAGTCAATTCAAAGTGGTGCCATCAAGCCATTGTCAAAGGTCATGGACCGTTCGGTTCATGTTCCATGAATGAACCTATCAAGGTGTACACAGACGTAGTACGACCCACAACCTAGTTAAGAAACGTGGGGAGATAGATAACGAAAGGGTGTGGTGTTGAGTGGAGTTAACATCACATGGTACCACACGGGAATCGTAATCAAGTTTATGATCATTTCGACTATGGGTGTAACTACACCCATATGGTAACGAATATCACTTCTTAACCTGAAAAAAAGAAAGAAAATAAGCATGATTGTTGTTTCACTCCTTTAGCAAAGGAAATGTCATTACATGGAAGTAATTTGGACACACTAGTGACACTAGTGGAAGTTTACATCAAAAGGAAGTATGAATCAAAAACCAAGAACGATATACAATTATTAACTAAAGTCATAAAGTACTATACCGTGTTTCTCAAACAAATCAAAAGAAAAGAACACAAGGCTAAAACCCTAAGACGTGATGATCTTTTCAAACAACTCATGTCTGTTATCATATATTCTTGAATTAAATGTGGATTTCTTGTACTCAAAGCTAAAACCTTAAGACGCGATGATTTTTTCAAACGATCCAAGTCTGTTATCAGATAATCTTGAATTGAACGCAGATTTCTTGTACTCAAACCAAGTAAACTCCTTATACAAACTATCCTCCTCTCCTTGCATAAGTGATGGCAATGGTGCTATCTTCTCACTCAATGGTGGTCCACCAAAATATATCATTGACACCCTACTCTTTGTACCATTTGCCACCACCCTATGCTTCACGCTCTTGAATCTTCCATTGGTCATCACCTACATATCCAAAGCAAACATTTTTATAAACCTAACTCATAAAATATAACCTTTTATTAAACACCCACATCCAAAAAGTCAACTTTTGAAATCTTTTTGATATGAGAGATGATTTATATTATAAAAAACATTTTTTATAATTTAAAAAATAATTTTCATATAAATATTTTTATAACCCATCTTGATAAACTCAAGATTATTATATTATTTTAAAACAAACATGACTAAGACCTTGAATAAAGGAAGTGACTTGTTGGACTTGAGATAAAGATTGATTTTGACTAAGGAAGCAAACTGATGGAGAATCTACACAGATTCATTTGACTTTTTTTTTTATATTCTAGGTTTAAAAATCAAGACTTGAAGACTAAAGTCTATGTACCCATTTGTACATTATGTATTAAAAACTTGTACGTGTTATATGATACCTGTAAAGAATCACCAACATTGATGAAGAAAGATTCAGAATCGGGTGGAACCGACATCCAACTTCCATCTCGCAACGATATTTCAAGCCCTGATGTGTTGTTGGATCGCAAAACGGATATGATTTGCGGGTCCGTATGTTCTCCGAACCCGACCAGTTTCCGACCACTTTTTTCATTTTCTTGAAACTCCGGGCACGGCGGGTAGTGGTTTACCCGGAAAACAGAGTCACTCTGTTCATCCAACAACAGCTTACTAAACACATTTCTTGGCTGCAGTTTCATTTCATCCGCCAATAATTCAAGAATCTCACACGCCATCGTCTTCACCGATGTTACATAATCGTTAACAACGCCCCTAAAGCAGAGAGAATATATTAGTTAAAGTTTATAACGATAAAAAAACAGAGTGAATAAAGAGAATATATTATAACAATACAAAAAAAAGAGAATATATTAATTAAGATTTATAACAACAAATGTACAGAGTAAAAAAAAGAATATATTAGTTAGGATTTATTACGGCAACTAATTTACGTCGAGTAAAAAAAAGAGTATATTAATTAAAATCGGACCCTCCTGGGACCGGAATTTATCATTTTTTTATATATAAAAGTATAGTTTTTTTTCTAAAAGTTGGACTATTTAGTTGCAGTAGGCGTAGAAAAGAAACTCCGACTAAAAAGCTCTGGTTCTATCGTAGTTTACGAAGGAATAATATTAAAGAATATAAAGAACTATTTTATCTTTATGTCTAAATATAACCATTTTTAACAAAATGCAATGAAGAAGATAACTGTTCTTACTGGAAAATTTCAGGGTATTCGGATTCGGGTTTCGCGTTGAGAAGAAGGTATTCGACCCAACCGACATCCCCATTTCTCCCAATGCTTTTGTTCCCATAACCGAACGGGTCGGGTGGGCCGAACTTTTCCTTGACAGAAAGAGGAGAAGCAAAGAACTTGACAGCTTCTGATTCAAGTTTGTTTATAAACTTTGAATCAACCCCATGATTAACAACCTTAAAGAATCCGAAATCTTGACATGCTTTAACAAGATGGTGTTTTGATTCTGGTTTGGAGAGATCAATGAGGGGGATATCTGGGATGATTAATGGGCTTGTGTTTGGTTTCACAAAGAACTGTTCTATAAGTGGTTTTGATAGAGCCACCATGGTTGAATCTTGAATCTTGATCAATATTGAATCTTTGAAAGCAAATTGATTTGGGTATTTTTTGAATTCAAGAATGAGTTGAAGAAGATGAAGAAGAGGGGTTGTTTATAAAGCAATATAAACACACACACTGGCTATGAATATGGCTATTGCTTGGCTGTTTCTTAGGAGAGAGAAAAATGGTCAGATTTCAAATTTGACTTTGTGATTTATTATTTATGACACGAATAAAGAATTAAATAATAATAATAATAATAATAATAATAAGGAGATGGTCAAAATCTATTTGTGTGACAAACCACCATGAAAAGGTGTAAACTTGTTGGGATATTTTGTGAATATTCAATTGGTTTTCATTTTCAAACTTTATTATGCTTTCCAACAATGTTTTCAGAACCGGACAATGAATCGGACGTCTTAAAGGTTCACTGGTCGGACCGGATTCAAGAACCGGATGACGTAATAAATAATATAAATATTCATAAAAATATATAGAAAAATATAAAAAATTCCAAATACTACATATACAATCATTTAGACAATTTTAATTCAAGTACGAGTGTTGTAAGTCTGTAGGAATTTTAATTCTTTTGAATCTTCAATTTTAATTTTGATTAGGGTTTTTAAGGACATGTGGCAGCGTACAAGTTAAAAGGAAAGAGCCAAATTGAGTTAAAATTGTAAGTAGAAGGATTATAGGATAAAAAAGATAAAAAAATAGTAAAAAACAAAAAATAAAAAAAAATTAAACTACCCGGTTCGACCACCGATTCGCGGTTTTACCGCTGAATCGCTTGGACCGCCCGGTTCAACCAGCAAACGGTCTCAGAGCATGTAACCGGACCGGTGGAGGTCACGGTTCCCGGTCCGACCGGCCGGTCCGGTGCGGGTTTAAAAACATTGCTTTCAAGTTTCTCACAAGTCACAAAGGTTGGAATATTATATAAAGATTCTAGAAGGAATGTCACACATGAGGGTTTTGATTTTTTTATTCCAATCCAACATGAGTTTGTGAAATCTTTGAAAAATATCATAAAAACAACATGGTTATTTGTCTTTTCTTTAGTATGTAAACTTAGGACATTAAATGAAAATGATAACATGATAAGTTACGTTGGTACTATCGATAACAAATGGCAGACATTCAAGAAGTTTGTTATAAAGTATGACGTAGAGATACCGCAAGAGACGTCACCATGACTTCTTACCCAGAAACTCGTTTTTATCATGTAAAATGCAGATAACCTTACCGATATAAATATACAAGACTAATTTTCAAAATCATTGTACATGCACATCAAGCATTAAATTTTTCTATCGCTGGCGTGATCTTGAATATATGAGTTATTGGTTGTTTGTTCATGGATAGAATGCCACAAATTCAAGACACTAATTTAGTGGCGAAACCAAGAGGGGTTAAAGGACTCCTTGACTCCAAGTCGACAAAATTCTTCATATTTTTTTTATGAAATTCAAGTTTTTTTTTAAGTAAATAATGAGTTTATAACAAATAGTAGACATTCAAGAAGTTTGTTATAAAATATGATGTAAAGATACCCATCATGGAAAGAGAGACGCCACCATGACCTTCTTATCCAGAAACCCTTTTTTTGTCATGTAAACTTAAACTACAGATAACCTTATCGATATAAATATAAACCTAATTTTCAAAATTATTGTACATGGACTTCAAGCATTACATTTTTCATTGCTGGCGTGATCTTGAATACACAAGTTATTGGTTATGTAAATTTTTATGTAAAATATAAGTTTGATCCTTTACTTGTAGCTGGTAGAGAAAGATAATACTTATTTTTTGATACTTGATGAACTTTTACGTCAAAATAGAAGGCAAACGACCAAAAAGCTGCGCCATTAGCCCTTTCTGAATAGCAAAACTAAGTATTTTAAAAAATACATTAATAGATATTGGGGTCATAACATCGCTATGTATGACCTGTTGGACTCGACTAATTAGCTTTACAGCCTCAGACGCAAGGAAACCAAAAGTTTATTTGTATATCGTAAATTTTCTTCTTATATGATGGTCACTTTATTATATGTAATATATTGTGTAATGATTATAAATTTGTTATATAAAAACCAAATACATTGTTTGCGCCAAAGAGGTTGTGGTGTAGTGGTTGAGGTGAGGCCTGAAGTCCCAAGTGACCCGGGTTCAATCCCTACCACCACCATTTATTTCTGAGGCATGCAAATGAGGCCTAGTTCTTAGGCTGATGCACCAGGGTTTTACCCACGTCGATCCAGGGTTCGAGCCTCGGCTCTCCCTCAAGCCCGGAAGAGGCCGTATTGGGTGAGATTTTTCCTTGGATGCTCTCCAACTCTGACGCCAAGTGGGCCCGGTTAAGACAACATATTGGTTGAAGTTGGACAAGTCTCTCCCATATGACGGACGAGTCTCTCCCATATGACAGGAGAGTGCGACGTCACACCATTCAATGATCGTCGTTAAAAAAAACATTGTTTGCTAACATTGGTAAGGGAATCTTGATGGTACCAAACTTACTCTTTGATGGAGCCAATAAACAAAAAGCCGTTGGCTTTATTACAAGGATAAGGCTAATTATGTCATTTGCGATAAGGATGAACTTCCAATCCATCTTTTCAATACATCAAGATAATTTAATTTTGGCCGTTCAAAAAAAAGAGAATTTACTTTTACCCACCGTACACACACCAAATTACCATTTTACCCTTTCGAAAACGTAAGTAGTGGTTTTGCTGTTGAGAGCAGCTGACCTGGCAGTAGCAGTCATAAATGCAACAAGTGGCAAGTGGGGATAGGGGGTTACCGACGTAGGAAGGAACGAATATTATGATGCCACGTGGTTTGATAATGACAACGTTGTCCCCGGCCATAACACGCGTCTAGTCGGTTATTATTTCCGTGTCTTGCGCCGTGGCCATTCTTTAAACACGTGCTGTCTATCCTGAATGTCGTACGTTCTCTTATTTGAAATAAAAGCGGCAGAAATAGTTGTTGCATATTATCCTCAATTCAATTGTTGGTAATTTGGGACATGACTATTATCCATCCTTATCTAATCATACACTTTTACAAAATCTAAAATATTTTTCACACACTAAAGATTGGAGAACATAGATGCATTCTAAAAGTTTTCAACTTATATCATCATTGTTATATATTAAAGTTTTTTTAATAGAATAACTAAAAGTAAGGGCTGCTAAACGACCTTCAACCCAGGCTCTTTTATTCTTAATGAGTTGAAATTTGAGGTCGAACTCGGCTAAAAGATATATTTACCTCGTTTATCTTTTAAGTTGGGGCTGTTAAGCGAGCTTGCAGAGTTGAGCTAGCTTCAGTCCAGGCTTGAATTCGAAGTTAAACGATGACCCGGTTTTTTTTTATTCTTAACGAGTTGAAATTTGAGCTCGAACTCGGCTAAAAGATTGAGTTAGCTCGTTTATTTTTTAAGTTTTAGTATTATAATATTTTTTCAATAGATGAAAATTTTATAAACAGATTCAGTAAACTTAGATTGATGTAAAACTTGAGCTTAGAATTGCTAGATTCAAATTTTATAACAAGATGATCAACTAATCAATCAAGTTTCTAATACATAAGCATTTCTTTGAAATCGTGAAATGCGTTGGTTATTTATTATTGTATAGGTTTATAAGTCGTAAAAAGGTCGGAAATTTATTTGAAATGATAAAAAGTATTTAAGATTGAAAATAGATGACAAATATTTATTTCGTTAAAAATAAATAACAAGTATTTATTTCATATTTAAAAGGAGTTGAATTAAATCAAACTAGGTAATTGAACGGATGAGGCACGATCGTGCCTCATGATTTGGCACGGTTGTGCCTCTTAAGTCTAGGCACGTTCTTGCTTCATGCTCTGGCACGGTCGTGCCAATCCTTGACACGGCTGTGCCTTAGGTCTTGGCACGGTTGTGCCTCATTTCTAGGCACGGTTGTGCCTCATGTCTAGGCACGGTTGTGCCTCATGGCTAGGGACGGTCGTGCCTCATGCTGTGGCGCGGTTGTGTGTTACTGTTCAATTCCTAATATTTTTCAATAAGAAGGAGAATTTGGTTAGTTAAAATATATTAAAATTTTAAAAAGATTTTAATTAAACTAATTACTGAGTCATGGGCTTATCCGAAAAAACAGAAAATGAAAAAAAATAGGATTGAGTGCAAGGGGTGAGACTCAAATCAATACCTTATTTAGAATTAGGGTTATTTAAAAAGTTCGTGGCTTGTAGCTCGCTCAAAGTTCGTATGAAAAAAGCGAGGCTCGAAAAAAGCTCGGTTGAAAACGAGCCGAGCCAAGCCCGAGCTAGGGTAGGCTCGGCTCGCCGCTCGCTCGATAACTGACTTGTTGGCTCGCTCGTGGCTTGCTCATTTAGCTCGTTTAAAATAAGATTATTAATAATAATCATAATAAAAAATAACACATAAAAAGGTAAAAAATAATATATATATAATATTTTGAATTCGTCTCGGTGTATCTCGATCTATAAAAAAATATTTTTTTTTGTTTACAACCTTAATACTATTTTATTTACTATTTTATTAGTTCTAATAATTTTTTTTATTTCATATATATTTCAAAATGTCCAAAAAATACAAAATAAAAAAATTAACTTTTTTAATTATCAAGCTGACTCGACGAGCCACTAGTTGGCTCGAGCTTTTCACGAGCCGAGCTCGAGCTCAACTTTTCAGCTCGTTAAAATTTTCGAGTCGAGCCGGCTCGGCTCGAACTTTTCACAAGCTGAGCTTGAGCCCATCCCGGATCGACAAAGCTTGACTCGTTTATAGCTTAGAATATGAAATAAATATATATAAATACAATTGTTTTCTTAAGAATTGGGACCCAAAATAGGCTCAAGCTTATTTTTTCAATAATAACGAACCGGCTCTACTTCTAACTTTATAAAAGTTTAAATTTAGGCTTAACTTAAACGATCAAGCTAACAAGCTAGTTTACCTTTGCTAGAGCTGGGCTCATTTCATTTCGAGCGAGCTTCAAGTCACGGGTCTTTTGAGTAACCACTGTTAAATAGAGAATTGTTTCATATTTATAATATATGTTTACAAAGTGTTTAACAGATCTATTGAAAAGAGAAAGAGAGGGGTGGTTGTGAAGGATTAATCCTAATTTGTTTGTTACGTGAAAGTGGTTTGGATAAAGATACTTTGAGATAAAAATTAGTTATGGTTTATTGAGTCATGTTTATCGCTTTTATTAGATATGATTATCTAGTTGGTTTTAAATATTTATTTAATGAGTTCAAGTTGTATTAGAATTGGAAGTCGTAGTCTAGTATGATTAGAATTGTTTAGTTATAAATAGGGTTATATTGTATTGATTTTATTGTGTCAAGAGTTATAATAAACAGAAATAGTCGATCTTTTGTTTAGATCAAATTCAGTGTTCGTGTTCTTTAGCCTGATTTTCAACAGGTTGTGTAACCGTATTACGTATTACGGTTAAAGCCAAATATACAAAAATTTCTGTGACTCTTACTAGTCTCGATTTAAAAATAATTTTATATTAAATGTCCCTGTAATCAAATATGTATTTAACGTATTTACATTAGTTTTACTAAAGAACATGATAAAATAACGTAGAGGAAAAGGTAATATTATTTTAAATGTTTGAACATTACCTTAAACTATTCGTTTACGGACAACAACGCCAACTCTTAAAAATTAAATATTGGCGAAATTATATAGCAAAATAAACACGTGAATTAATGAATCTAAAATTTATACATTGTTAGTGATTTTTGTATCATCTAACTATTTTTGTGTAATTGAGTTAACTTAATGACTAAATAAGAAGTCATAATAAAATATCAAATAAGTTGGTAAATGTGGAGTGCACACTTGTTTGATAATCTTATGATTTTTGGTGACACATTGTTGTATCAAGGGGGCGAAGCCCACTGTACATCGGGCCCGGGGGCAGCGCCTCTGCTTAGCAAGGTCCTAGGGGCAACGCCTCTGACTGCGGTTAAGCTGCCATGTCAGCTTAAAAAAATAATTTTTCAATTTGTTGTGTATCAGAAAATGATCCTGACACTGAAAACTGCTAAAGGATGATCCTCCGGACCAGTATGGTCATGCTGACCAGTTTACTCCTCCGGAGTAAGATTGCTCATCCGGATTAGATTGCTTCTCCGAAGTAGATTGTTTCTCCGGATTAGATTGCCTCTCCGGAGTAGAATGACTTAGCAGTTATGGATTGACGGTTGGTTTTCAGCCAATAACCGCCATGACTTTCCACTACATCTGTTTACCTCATATATACATGCAAATTTGGTCAGTATCAAATATATGAAATTTTTAATAGTCTTTCTTTCACTTTTTCTGTACTTGAATCTTTGATTATAATCCGATTGAATATTCGTGTACCGACGATATAATTCAATCTGAAAGTAAACTATCACGGTTGTCATAGAATCTAAGTCACATTATAGAATCACCCAGATTTCCTACATACATTTTACAATTAAAAACGAAATAAAACAAATGCATGAAAATTAAGAAGAAGAAAAATTCAAAGTCAAAATCAGGGCTCCAATAAAGAAACTTGGGTCTAAAGATCAGCAAGAAGGAAAAAAGACATCCTGACGGTAAAACGGTGTACTCCCCCAACCAAATGCTTGTGGGTTCATATCATGCATAGTGCAGATGTGGTGATTTTAGGAGTAGAGTGTAGAGTGCGTGTGTTCGTCGGTAAAAAAAATTAAAGTTTTCATTTGTATGTCATGAGTCCCACAATTGAAACACAATTAAAGTTCATATCATGCCACCGACCACTTCTCCCTCAACTTTGGTCAATTGTCAAAACTCACCCCAAACTTTTAGTTTGACCCCTTTATCTAAATTTTCAAATTTACTCTATTTAATATATATAATCTGATTTTTCCTTAATAACTTTCGCGTTTGTTTTTTTTTGACGTCCCGGTATAATTTTTTTTAAAAACGGAGTCATATTCAAAATACCGTATTTTTTGGTATCGTGGGTTATATCGACTGGCGGTGACGTGCTGGTACCATGAAGAATGTGACTGACATCGACTGAAAAACATCGGTGAAGTTACGGATTTATTTAACCAGGTTTCTTTTTTTGCTTAGCCACGTTAATGTCACTGCCTCAACCGTTTAAGGTCCGTTTCCCGCCGCGGAGCGCGAGGCAAAACTTCTAGTTATATGTATTTGGTATGTTCTAAGATATTGTTATATTTCATTTATTGTAAAATAGATAAAATATCATTTAACATGTAATTCAATAATAATATTATTTAAATAGCAGAGCCAGTCCCGAGTATTCGAATGCCCTACACGAGCCGAAAAAAAGGCCTATGGGCCTAAACACATTTAACATTTTTTTTAAGAATATAAACTTTTTTTTAAGCCTAATACAAAATTACAAAGTGTTGGGTTGAATTAGATTAATGCGCCTAAACACATTTAACATTTTTAAGTCTAGCATACTTTTAAAAATGCTCAATTGTTTTTTCTTGATATATTTGATCAAATAAAATTTTTTTTAAAGCGTCTCGAAAATTACTTCTTTAAAAAGGCCTAATAATTTTTAAATTTTTTTTTTGGGACCCTCGAAATGTTAAACACACTACGGGTGTGTTGCCTGCAGGCCCAATGGGCCGACCCTGTTAAACAGCAAGGCCCAAAACTTACAGAAAATTAAAAAGGATGGTCTTCATAATATTAGCAAGTAAACAGACAAAACTGACGGCTAGTTGACTTTGACTATTTCAACAATTGACAACTTAACCCTCTATAGTCTATACTTTGTGAACCAAGTTACTGAGGAGCATCCAATTGCTATCGAATATATTCTAACACTTCTTTAATTGATGACCATGGAAATGACGCACTACCAAGAACAAAACACTAACTGGGAGTGCTTTTCTGGTTGTCTAAGTCTCGGGTCGATTCATATCGGATGATTGAGCGGTTATAAGTAGTGATTAAAACAAACCGAACTCACAAGTCACCTTTAAATAACAAGTAATATGCTTAATTAGGGTGTATGTAAGTCAAGCCGTCCATGAGCTGCTCAGGGACGTCTCCGAGATTTCGGGTGACGCAAACGAGTATTAAAAAATGGGCCCTTATATATAATTTTTTTTTCCAAAGATCGATGATAATTGTAATAACTATAAACAAAAAAACGTTATTGTAGCGATAAACAAATACAAAACAAAGTTAAATAATAAACAGAACAAAGTTAAACGAATCGAGAGACTCTCTTAGCATTTTTCGAATCATAGTTGTTGATCAATTCTTCACAATCGAGAAACTTTCAATAAAATTTTCATCTACTTATTTTGGTTTTAATTTAAAAAAAATATTTATATATACACACACAATTTTTTTTTTAAATTTGGGCCCCCGCGAAAACGGCCCCCAAGCGACACCCCTGGAGCTACTCAAGATTGACTCGCTAAAAGCTCGAATCGAGTCGAGTTTAAACGATTTCATGCTTATATTTGGTTCATATAGTAAACGAGCTCAAGCTAAAACCCTAGCTTCATATATCGGGCTTGGTTAGGCTCGCGAGTCTAAGTGAACCTCATGTTTATATAATTTTTATTTTTATTTAATATATTAAATATATATTTAGATTTTTTTGGACGGAAAAATGTATATTTAGATAAAAAAAAAGTAAGATAAAATAATTAATTAAGATATGTTAAGTTATATATAAATTATAATTATATATATATATATATATAATAATAATTAGTAATTAATAAACAATAAATGAGCCGAGATTGAAAAACTACCCACAAACTAGGTTTGAAACTTTACGCTGTGTTCCCGAGTCTCATTTAAGGAGGGAAAAGAAGGGAAAAGAAAGGAAAGGGAAGGAAACCATTGTTCCAGAGTTTTTTTTAAGGAGGGAAAGAAAGAAAATGAGAGGAAGTGTGTTTCAGAGTTTTCTTTAAGAAGTGAAATGAAAGAAAAACAAGCCTTATCTTTATCCTCCCAAATTGAAGAGATTTGGAGACAAAGAAAAAGAAGGGAAAAGAAAAGAATGAGAATGAATCATTTCTTTTATTTTCTTCCTTTTAGTAAACTCGAAAACACTGCGTTAGAAATAAAGCTTAAATGAGCGACTTGCAAATGAGACTGAGATGGTGATTCCATACCTTATACAAGTAATATTACTTTATTGAGGACACTTTGTGACGTCGTTTCAAGAACAATGCATCAATAACTTAGTCGAAACCCATTATTGAGCCAATATATTTCAATATTTGTTCTCTCCCTTCCTTCACAAAACTAGTGATTTATTTAACAAACACCTCCTCTTCAAGTGGACCATTAAGGCAATCATAAGTCTGGTTATCATAGTCGTTCAAATGCATTTGCAATCAACCATGATTTGTATCTTTCAATGCCTCCATTTGATGACATTTGGTTTTGAAAGACCATTTGACATCAACTTTATGCCTTGTGAGAGATAAGTGAGATCTCATGCATTGTTTATTTCATTTGCTTTTAGGTTCTTCTTTCAATACTTCTCTTTAATTATTGAGAAACATCACAGAATAATAACCAAGTTTTAAAAGTGTTCCAATTAGTTCACTAATCAAAGTATACCCGAGGGTGTATACCCGAGGGTGTATACCGTGTAAAATACGTATTGAGTGACCTAATTGAAACACTTTTGAAACTTGGTTACTATTCTACAAAGTTACCCCTTAATTATTTAAGGATCACCTTAAATATATTTTATCAAAAAGTGTGTTTTAAATTTTTATATAGTTAATGTAGCAGTCGGTATCCACACCGAGGGGTAATGGGTAGAGTTCCTACCACACATCTCATCGTCAGTTCTGTCATGGGGGACCCCGAAGGGCTCCTCCGTGTCTATACGGGATCAGCTCCGGCGTCTCCTCGAGTCTTGTCTAGGGCTGCATCCACATAAGAAGTGATTTTTCGCTAAGAAATCCTAAGAAGTGGGTTAAACGAACTCCGATTGAGCTCATTCTAGCGGCGTTGGAACCGTCTAATCGAACCCTAACCCGGACCCAAAAACTTAAACCCCCCTCCACCCCACCCCCAAAAACCTAAACCCCCCTCCAACCCTACCCCGAAAAGCCTAAAACCACCCCCCCCCCCAAAAAAAAAACCTAAACCCCCCACCCTTCCCCCCCCCAAAAAAAAAAACCTAAACCTCCCACCCCTAAAATAAAAAAACCTAAACCATAAAATCTAAACCTTAAAAGCTAAACCCTAAGGCTAAACCATAAGGCTAAAACCCTAAAATTCAAACGTAAAATCTAAACCTTAAAAGCTAAACCCTAAAATCTAAGATGGTAGAGTTCGACGAAACGGTTCCAACTCCGCTGAAATTAGCTCAATCGGATTTCGTTTGATATCGTTTCTTAAGGTTTTTGTCATTTCTTAGATTTATTAGCGAAAAACTACTTTTTATTTGATTGTCCCCATATATATATATATGTGTGTGTGTACGTACGTACGTCTGTATGTATATGTATAACTAAAACCTAAAACTCATTACAAAACTTAAATTCAATGCTTGAAAAGAAATTGTGCATTAGTTAAACATGACAAGACTACAATTGTAGATATAAGAGTGGCAATTTCTCTACCTCGTTATAAATGTGCGTTTAATTATATATAACGGTGAGTCCAACTTATGCATATTGTTGGCACACACCTACTTAAAAAAATTGAGTTAAGTACCCTTCGCCTTTTATAACTCACGCATGCACACATGACACTTCTTGAACTTTCTCATTATTTATATGATTTTTAACTTTTTAAAATAAACCCCCACCCCACACACACACATATATATGGACATTTAGTGTATAACTAACTTGATGTAAAATGTTGTGAGAATCACATAAACACCGTACATTTTGCTTTAACTGTGATTTATAAGATGGTTACATAACTGGTTACGTATTGAACACACCTATACAAGTTATCTACTTAAAACTGGTTACGTATTGAACACACCTATATAAATACAAAAAACATCAAAGGGAAAATCCCAAAAAAGTGTAGGAATAAATCTATACCATTAATCAATGCAATATGTTAATTAAGATGAGGTTATGACAATTTCGTAATCAGCTAGACATTAGATATCGCTGAGAGGGGCAAAAAAAGGAATAACTACCATTGTTGACTTTCTATCTAGTTACACAACTTTTCTGTAACACCCACAATTTATAAAACATTTTTAACAATAATTTAAGCTTATAATATTTCATTTCTAAAAAAGAACCCGACTTTTTCGATTTACAAACATTTTGCGGAAGCGTTGGCATATTACAACTATGTACATAAGATAACCCATGTTTAATAAAGGGTTATTCACAAAACGTGCTTGTCTTTAATCCTGAGAACTCGAGTTCCTTACCCCCTAATAGGAAAAAAAAATTCCCGGCCCCCCTGCTTAAAGGTTCAAGTTCCGCCACTGGGCGTAAAGCCAATGTATTACAATCTCTTTGGGCTTAGACTACTCCAAATCAGTATACGGTACATAACATACAACAACAAATGGGTCATTTCCTTCTGTTAAATACCAATTCACCACAATAAAACATCTAGTATCATATTAGGTTTTAGTTCCGTTCAAATATTCAAAAACCTTAATGTAGCACTCATATTTGAAGCTCAATATTCTTAAAAATTGATTTAATCAGATTAAAATTTGATTTTTATATGATTTTTGCAAAATACCCAAAAATTTGTGGAGAAGTTGCGATTTTCTACATTATGGTTCTTCCCAATTTGACCCAACCCTCATTGCCAAAAAAAATTTCTTGGTTTTAAATCCAAATTTAAAATTTCTAAAATGTTAGGAACATCCAATAAATCATCATAGAAACCCTAAATCCACCCGAACCTGAATGCCGAGTTTTTCATTTTCCATCATAGGTGAAATTAATGTGTTCTAATAGCTTCTAATAATCTTATACAATGATTTAAGCTAGTAATTCATTAAAGATAGTATCAATTTCCATAAATTTCACTTACACGGTTAAAACGCTTCAAAAATTAAAAAATAGATATGAGAAGGATGAAATACTTACCAAGGAGATTTCTAACAATCCAAATCACTTAGAAAGGTTAGAAGGAAGATTTAGGACAGATTTGTCTCTTCGATTCCATACTATAAATTGGATTTCTCTCTTGTTTCATTGACTACTCTCCACACACACATAAAAGGTTTCTAGAACTTAAAGTACGTGACATCTCTTTTGAGTATCCAAGTTTTTATTTAAGCATTCATTTTTCTATCTATGGTTCGTTAAGTCCAATTTGTTGGAATTTGGTCACATAGTTCTCTATTTACTTTTTAACCCAAGAGTCGACATCTCTTGTCATTTTAGTCCACCTTTCTCAATAATATAAAACTAGACATATACCAACATGTCATAATCAAGTATTTATCATTATAATATGGAATTAAATACTCCAAATATGTTACATCGAATTTTGGGATGTTACATTTTTTAAACAAAATTTGTTTATATACTTCATTATTTAAAAAGAAAATTTTATTTTTTTTAAAGACGAATATAATATTGTTATATTTAAACAATAATATTAAAAAAAAAGGTTGATGCATGTGCATATGTGAAGACCTTTAACATGGTGAGTCTAACTCAAAGCCTTCCTAGTAGCCTAGTATCGGTACGTGCACTCTTCGCTTATAAAAAAATTGTAACGAACTAAATTTCAAAACATAATAATACATGGTGACCTTTTTGCTAATATGTTTAAATTATGGCATGGGTGAAATTTGGATAAAACAAAGTGTTGGTTTAAACTAGTTAACTTGTTTTGGTTAAAGGGTGTATAAATTTCAAGTACAAAGGGGGTAATGTGTAATATTTAAAAAAATCTGGGTTTTATCAATAGGAGGGGGGGGGGGGGGGGGGTTCAAGACAGAAGAAAGATAGGTTGTATGCTTTGTGTCGTGAACCAAAACCACTACTCAAATCAAAGATAGTATTGATAATTGTAAACACAAATATACATCATAAGAGTATTTATTAGAAATATCCAATTAAACAAAGTTTCAATATCTCGTCAAACAATTAAATCATTCTTGATCAAAATTTATCTAAACCTAGATGTGAAACGCCCTAAGCCGGGTACATCTCATAGTTGGCACAAAACATAATAACATAGCTCTTAAACTGTTAATCAGAATCTATTAAAGCGGAGGTCTTGTCTCAAACATTCATATTCATAAAACTATAAATGTCAATCTTCAAATATGCAGCCTGGCAGTACATGCTATCAAGCCCTCACGGCTCCTCTACTTTGCCTTTGCTTTACTTTTACCATATGCCATGCATACTAAAAGTCAGATAATGCTGGTAAGTTCTATTTTTTACTTTAAACTGAAAACTTTCTTTTAGTAGCTTAGTTTTATAAAAATAAAATAAGCTTTTCTTTCTCTAACTTTAAAACACTTTAACTTATTTTAAAACTTTACTACGTTACAATTTATAAAATCGTTCCGTTTCTATCTTTCATTTAAAACTTTACTTTTGAGTAAAACGGTTAAGGTGTCCTCCTTTACTCTTTCAACTTTGTTGTTCACTCGTATAGGACAAGCGACTATATCATACTTTAATTATCACGTATGGATCAATGTCCGAGGACAAGTCCCTTTTCTCGCTTACACCTCAGGGTAAAACTTTTACTTTGCTGTGCCCACACCTCAGGGTGGGACTTTCTCGCTTACACCTAAGTGTAAGACTCCTTTGCCTGCTCATACCTAAGGGTGAGACTTTCTACTTTGCTTGCTCACACCTCGGGGTGAGACTTCTACTTTGCTTGCTTGCAGGACTTTTTAATTTGCAACTACTATGCAATTATACTACGTCACATAATATAATGCCATTGAAACACATAACACATAGAAAAATAACACATATTAACACATAAGCATATAATATGACATTTTTCACTGTCACTGTCAAGCTACACCAAAGTGCAGCTTCTTTACCATTCTTTACTTTCTTTAAAAATGTATTTTAAAGATAGTACTATACTTTTTAACACTTTACCTTTATTTTTATAAAAATAACATTTTTATAGAAACTATAACTTTTTCTTTCACTTTATAAAATAACATTTTTATAAATACTATACCTTGCCTTTCAAATCTTTTTACCAGTATGCATGCCAACCCAAAACTGTTTAGGGAAAAGGGTAATAAGAACTCACATGACTATTGGTATTCAACTTGAAGTTGACGTCTTATCTATTGCTAATGCGTAGACTGATCTGCACATAAGTCAAGACGCGAACTCTATTATTTTGTGTGAGTGTCAGCTGAGAGTGTCACTTGAGAATGTCACCTGAGAGTGTCACCTGAGAGCGTCACCAGGCACACTAGAGTGTCGCCTGATAGTGTCACCAGACACACTAGAGTGTCGCCTGATAGTGTCACCAGGCACACTAGAGTGTCGCCTGAACTTGCGTTCAGGACTTTATGTCGTGGTATAGGAGGGTCGACACTTTGCAGGTGGTCGACACTCGAGTGTCGACTCAAGAACAAAAATTCCATACAAGCCCGTTTTTGATCCGAAAATCATATCTTTTACATCCAAAACCTTTATCTAACTTCACGAAATCTATGCTTTATCCATCTTTTAACAGGTAAAAATCCGATCTTTATGTTAAAACCCATGAAACCTCTAAAACCCACTTTTTGAAACAGAAACTCAGATCTGAGGACGATTCTAACCTGTATTCATGTGATTCTTCTTCTCTAATCTTCCACAACTGTCTAGCAACGATCTTGGATCAAGATGAAGGCAAAAATGAACGATATTTGAGCTTTCTCTCTCTAAGTTCTCTCTCTTTCTCTCTCTAGATTTTGAAGATGATGGTGAGGAATGAGGAAGGTGGAGAGGGTGACTAGGGTTTTACCCTACTCCCCTCCCCTGCGCTTCCATTGTCCGGGCCAAGGCCCGATCCCTCGTGAGCTCGCTATCCTTTTATTTATTTTTTTATTTCTTTATCTCGTAACCCGTCTTATGTATTTGTTGTAAATTTCAGGACGTTACAAGATGATATATAAAATTTAGACAATCATAATCAAAAGCATACAAAACTCAATTTGATACATAGCTGAATTCAAAAGAGACACATAAAAGATAGCCAAACCGAGCCGATTAAAGCAAATAAACGTTAATCAGATGCGTGTTCTTGATCCGAGCTTGAAGATATCTTCAATTAAGCTCCAAGATGCCCCAAATATGTCCCCCAATCTTCCTCTAGTCGATATCCGTCTATGCTAGTTGATGCTTTCAAAGAATGGTCATCAATGTGCTTAAATAAGGATTTTTTACGCTGGTTGTCATACGGGCCGTATGGTTGCATATAGTGCTCCATCAGCACAATTTTGCACAACTTGATTTTTCTTCGAATCTTCACTAAAATCTCCTTCGTACGAACCGTATAATGGCATACGGCGTATCATGTCTCCAAATGTCGGTTGTGACTTAAGTTTACGCATACGGCATCAAATTCTCCAAGTAGACCTGCAAATTCACTTATAATGCAATTAAGTATAAAACCTATGAATTCACAGTAAAACATAACAATAACGTGGATTAATTTGAGTATACACATCACACTGCTAGCGTATCATACGCCGGTAGCCTTCTGACCCACGCTGGCTCATACTCTGGTTTAGGGTTTTTGGTCTATTTTTGGGTAATACACTTGGGGGTTGATTGTGCAATGTCTAGCCACTACTAATATGTTCTATGTGGTGTTTTTGGTGTAGGAAAAGCTCAAGTATAGGCTTGGGATCTCAAGTCTCATGAAGGGAATCTCAATGTTTCGAAGCCATGTCTTTTGTATACTTTAACATCCTAACAACGTGTTAGAGACTTAGTTACTATTTTAGTGTAGTCAAGTAAATGATTGAATGTTTTGAAAGTTTATGGGTTGTCATAAAATAACCTTTTGGTAATAGAAATGTTAAAATTGAGACCCTTTTCGCAAACATTATAAAATTGTGTTTTAAAATTTTGGGTGTTACAAAAGTTATGTTTTTAATCGAACACATCTACCCCTCCTCCCACGTATACATGTCACGTCCTAATTGATTCTAACATTTCTTAAGATTATAATCATTTTCCGCACTTACGCATGCATATACATACACACATACACAGATACAGACACACACACACATATAGAAGGGGTCAAATACAAAGAGGTTTTTTGGTGAGAAGTGTCGGAAAGATTTTGAATCATTGATCACACTACTTCAGTGGTGTTTAGATTGTAACTAATAGTTACGTAAAATAACGACGGAAGGGCAAAAAAAAAAGAATAACCACAATTGTTGACCTTTTTAGTGTTAAATCTAGTTCCATCACTTTTTTTTTAAATCGAATAACTTGTATATGCTTTATTATTTTTTACAAGATATATTACATAAAGTAGTGACTTTTATTATCTTTAATTTGAATACAGTACTACTATAGTTTTGTAAAAAAATGTTTTTTTTAAAGATGATACATAATTATGTACGTGATACGCAATTATTGATGTATGATTTTGAACAAGTATACCGGTGCATAATTATATATTTGTGATCTATAATTGTATATACATGGTTTGTAGTTATATATGAACATTTATACCCATTTCCTAAAATACACATGTCATATTTTGGTGGCTTCCGACACTTTGAACGGAAATAAGCCTTTGTAAAATAACTGCTATATATGTATGTTTGTGAATTTTATTTGAAAATTAGCATATATATATATATATATATATATATATATGCTATTTTTTTTAAATAAAATTCATAAATATCCATGGTCCAGAGATAAGTAACTTTATAATAAAATATAAGGAATTGATGTTATCCTAATATCCTGAGGCTTTTTAGGACATTATTGTGTTTTGACTTTAATAATTTATGCTCATCTTCTACATTATAATAATTATAATTTGGTACATGTTTAATTGTGATTCGTACCAAATGAAATGCCCTATTACATGTTAATGCTTTCAACGTGATAGTAATTGTGCTTTGATCCATGATTTTTTTTGAAAAGCTTAAATATATAACCAAAGCCTGTCTATAAATTATAGACGAGACCAAAAAAAACAAACAATAATTACATTATTAGAATGAGGTTTTTAAGCCACTCAACCCAACCAATTTTAACCTTACGATTCCTATTGGCTATTACTAAGCCCGTCTATAAATCATAGACGAGAAAAAAAAAAGTAATTACATGACTAGAAAAGGGTCCATGCTTTGGTTCATGTTTAATTGTGATTTGTGGCACATATTAGGAAAAAAAGATATTATGACTGGCTCAAAATAGTTGATGGGTGTTATGTTATTTCATGTGAAAACCTTAAACAGTATACTAATTACATAATTGATCTCAAACTTAATTATTAAATCTTGATTTGTTAAAAGGTGTGTTAATTAATAACAATGAACTTAACTTTCTATTCCTTATAATAGTATAAATTGAAAAACAACTTAAAAATGTGAATTGTTTGAAAGGTCAAACCTAGGGAATGAAGCTATTGCACACAAGGTCTTCGCATGGATTCTAATATACGCATCCTTAGACTATGCGTAATGCTCGGGTGGTGGTTGGGGCGTGGTGCCACCTCACCCACCACGGGCGTGAAACACCGTGCCCGGTGGGGGTGAGGGCAGGCGTGATGGGGGCTGGGTGGTGGTGTTCACCAGCGTGAGAGGGGCGAATGTGACCGTTGGGTTGTTGGGGATTGCATTAATTAAAAAAAAAGATTTTTGTATTTAATTTTATATCCGTTGGACATTAATTTAAAAAAAAGTTTTTTTTTAATTTACCCTATATAAATACCAACCAAAACAACTAATTTTTTACACAATATTTCTTTTTTTAATATTACGTTTTAATTTTAGAATTAATTAAAATAAAATAAATAATAATTATGTAATTATTACAAAACTGACTACCTTCACCCCACCATTACACACTTGGGTGAAGGTGATGGTGAGTTCTGACATTGTCTACGTGGCACAAGGTGTGCTCTCACCTTCACCCTAGCATTAATCATAGTCTTACACTACATTTCTGTAACAATTTGTTTTTACGACTCGAACCCATGACCTCTAGATTTCATGACAATAAATTTACTATTACTCCAAGTTTTACTACTATGTGAATTATTTAAAAATGTCTTTTTTTCCCACTTTCGTTTAAGAGTATAACTTTTCTTTCTTTATTTATTTAACATTAATTTTAGGGAAAATCAGCATAATAGCCATTTGACCACAATGATACATCGGTGTCGGAAGCTATCGTTCTGGGTGATAATAAATCCTACACTTATTTGTAGATGAAAATTAGGGGGAAATTGAAATCTTTAGTTCGGTATAATTGGTGTAATTTTAGTTGGGCAAAATTTTCATAGTAACTTGTTCCCTATTTTGGCCTTAGCATCTTGCTAAGGGCCTGCTTTTAATGAATTTTTGTTCCAAAAAAATATCATTTGTTATTTAATTATAAGTTAATTGTTAATTATCAACTAACGGGTGTTTACCTTCGTGTTGCGGCGGCTCCACGAAAACTCGGTTGTGAATGAAACTGTAACATCCTAAAAATACCGGTGTGTTATTTTATATTAAAGTCGAAAGGAATAAAATTAAGGTACTAAAAAGGATAAAAAGAAAAAGGAGGGAGGGACACCCTATACCTAGCCACCTCTAGAGAGAGAGAGAGAGGGGGAGGGGGAGGGAGAGTGAGAGGGAGAGAGAGAGGGAGAGTGAGAGGGAGAGAGAGAGGCTTATTCAAGCCTTCATCTCATTTCATCCGGTTGAAGATCGACTAAGAAGGAAGACACAGAAAGCTACGCACGTTTAAGGTAAGAATCGATCTCTAAATATCTCGTTTTAGGTTGAAATGGGTTTGAGGGTGAACAGATGGTCTAACCCATAAAGATTGGAATTTTACGTATGATATAGCTCAAAAACCATAGATCTGGATGGTTGCTAAACAAACATTTTGAACGAAGAAAGTTGGAAGATTGATGTGAATCTCGGATCAGACGCCATTTCATGCAAACTAGGGTTTTCTGCGAAAACATGAACTGAGTATAGCACTAATACTCAGAGTACTCGGCCTAGTATACGCACGTGTACTTGGAATATTGGCAAGGAATACTCTAGTGCATGGACTTGGAGTATTCGCCGGAATACTCTGAGTGCATACCGAGAGTATTCGCATAAATACCCTGATGCGCATACTTAGAGTATTCGTATGAATACTTTAAGCGCATACTTAAAGTATTCGCATAAATACTCTGATGTGTGTACTGAGAGTATTCACATATGTACTCTAGTGCATGTATTTAGAGTATTCCACTATAGGCGACAGTAGCAATTTTTATAGATTTTCGTGTGTTGATTCTTATGCAGATAGTATAGTAATCTAGCCAGCCGTTTGAGAAAGTTACAACAAGTCATGTGAGTTCTAGATTCCATTTTATGCCTACTTTTAGGGTGGTGTGCGTACTGTTTGAAGTATTTGCTAAAAGTGTGTGATTGTTAATGTAAGTAAAGAAAGTTTTAAAGAAAGTTAAAGCAAGGAAAATAAATGTTTTATGCAAGTAAAGATGTTTATGAAAGTTAACGTTAAAGAACGCTTTTAATAAAAGGAAGAAGATGAATGTTTTTATAAGTCATTAAATTGTCTATATCTGGAAAAGGGAAGGGAAGGGTTCCTTCGGAAACGGAAGTTACTTTATGCTTGGCAGCACCTTTATAGGGGCCTTTGTAGCTAGCCAACGGTTGTATAACTGGTTCTTCGTGATAAGGAATGATGACGGTCATTCATAGGGTAAATGTAACCCTAAGTATGTTTTGTCTTCCTAGAGGTAACGAGCCTTAGGAAACACAATGGGCAGTTGTGACCTAGAGGCAACGAGCCTTAGGTTACACTCCTACTACTTTATGGTCAAAGAGACGTGAAGTACAGTACCGATTGGAATTGACGGTCAAGGTAGATGTAGTTTATGGTCAAAGAGACGTGAGGTACAGTACCAAGTGTGAATTGTCGGTTAAGGTAAAGAAACAGAATAGACAAATAATGTATGACTTGAAAGTGAAGTTTTTGTAAAAGTTATGCCTTTACCGACTTTTGATGTATGTGTGTGGTTAAGTCCTTTATTTAAATGTATGTTTTTTTTATGAAAAGCTAGATCTCACTCAGCGTAGCTGACTTTTAGTATGCACATCAGGTTAAGTGTAAGTCGGGAGATAGCTTGTGAATGCTTGGCTTGCAGAGAAGAGTTACCCGATTGTCGAAGACCTGACATCCCGTTATGTTTACGTTTTGAAAGTTTGCTATGCTAAGACAATCTTTAATTGTTTTTGGACAAGTTTAACTCTTGTAATGGAGTTTTCCATTGCCTGAATGAAATTCTATGTTCAAGAACTATATGCCATTGACTCCATTGACTCACACAGAATATCATTTTTAACATTTTATCTTTTAACAATTTTGAGTACGACTTTAACTTTAATCTTTTGGAAATATACTCGAGAAGAAAGATAACAAACTAATGAAAACTATATCATTTGGAGTCGTAAAATGATGAAATGACATAGAAAGTAAAATATAAAAATAATTTAGATTTTTATGTCATATTTAATAATATATATATAGGTATTAACTCTCCACATTAACATGGCTTTATCTCATGAGTTATTTCTCATCTTCTCACATTCTTTTATTTATTGTATGGCCTTCCATGTGCCTCTTGTATTATTATATATTTGTACTTTCCCTGTATTTGGAATATATCGAAAGGTATTATCACATGGTATAGAGCCTTTGATCCTTATCCCATCCCACCCTTTCCCTCTTTCTCCTGCTCGTCTCCTTGCCGGCTCCCATGGCCTCATCTTCCACCGATCAAACTATCCCTCTCAACACTCTCCTACACATGATAACTATCAAACTTACTTCATCTAACGACTCGTTATGGAAAAACCAAATGTCACCTATCCTATCCTATCAAAATCTGCTCCCTCATGTTGATGGCTCCTCCCTTGCCCCTTCAAAAACCATCACTGCCGACAACAAACCCGTTGAAAATCCTGTTTTTTTGAATTTTTTGCTAAAATTGGCCATGAGTTATTGTGTAATCACATTTGAGGCTTTTCTCTCTAGGATGACGCATATGGGGTTGTCGCCCTTCCAAAGGGCGACAGGTTCATCAACCTCTCACTCCAATCATTTGATGTGTACTGGTTAGTCAGTGTACCAAAAGTTGTCGCCATTCCAAAGGGCGACAGCTTCCAGTCACACGTCCACCTCAGCTTAATATCCTGGTCACTATCCTTGTCATTATCCTAGTCAAAGCTGTCACCATTCCAAATGGCGAGAGCTTTCTTAATTGAATAAAAAGTTGTGTTGTCTAGGACCAGGTACGGATGTCAAATGTATCCAAACCTATCGTCATTCCAAATGGCGAGAGCATTTAATTTATGCTGTCCCATCAACCACTCAAAACTCTCCCATCCACTCAAATTTGTCGCCAATGGGTATGGCGATAGCTTTAATTTTGTACCGACCCCTTTAAATTGAACCGAGCTGTCCCATCAACCACCCTTGTTATGCGTGTACACAGAAAATTCAAACCCGTCGCCTCTGGGAATGGCGAGAGGATTTAATGCTATACCGGATGTACCTACCCAACCACTCAAAGCTGTCCCAACCACTCACAGATGTCCCATCCATTAAGAAAGCTCTCGCCATTTGGAATGGTGACAGCTTTGACTAGGATAATGACAAGGATAGTGACCAGGATATTAAGCTGAGGTGGACGTGTAACTGGAAGCTGTCGCCCTTTGGAATGACGACAGCTTTTGGTACACTGACTAACAAGTACACATCAAATGATCGGAGTGAGAAGTTGATGAACCTGTCGCCCTTTGGAAGGGCGACAACGCCATATGCGTCATCCTAGAGATAAAAGACCCAAATGTGATTACACAATACCTCATGGCCCATTTTAGCAAAAAATTATGTGTTTTCGGCATGGGTTTCATGCTTCTCTTTCTGAAGAGGTGGTCACTGTGGTTGTTGGTCTTCCCACAGCTCGCCAGATTTGGATCGCACTTGAAAATGCATATGGTAACTCGTCCATTGAACGGGTCCATAACCTCCGTGATCAACTCCGGCTTGCTCAAAAAGGTGATAAATCTGTGGCAGAGTTTGGACGCCACTTTAAGAGCTTTTCTGATCAACTTGCCACCATCGGCTACCCTGTTGATGAAGCCGACCTGTTACATTGGTTCTTGAGAGGCCTTGGTTCATCCTTTGAGTCATTCTCCACCTCCATTCGCTCTGCACGGGCTGCTCCGTCCTTCTACGACCTCATATCCAGAGCCGAAAGCCATGAACTGTTCAGTCGATCTCTCCATGGGTCCATCCCTTCGTCGGTTGCGTTCTCAGCCTAGACCGGTCGACCAAACACGGTGTATCGTGGCCGTGGAGGACGCTTCACTCGTACCTCCCTTCCCTCCAGTGGCCGTAGTGGGTGTGGCCATGGTCGCCGACCACCACACTGTCAACTGTGTAGACATGGTGGCCACTATGCCAACTCATGTCCAAACTTGGCCTCTTTTGCTAATCAAGTTGCTCCTGTTGATAACCTAGCAAATGCATTTCTTACTCAATGCCATGTCTCTTCCTCCGGACCCGATTGGTTTATTGATTCGGGTGCTACGGATCACATGACACCTACTATGGAAACCGTTAACAATCCCTCGTCTGCCACAAGTAATGAAACTGTCACCTTCGTCAATGGTAATACTCTCTCCGTTTCCCATATTGGTCAATCCACTGTTTCAGGCCAACTATATTTAAAAGATATCTTGGTGGTGCCACATCTCACCAAGAATCTCTTGTCCATAAGTAAATTAACCAAAGATAACTATGTGGACGTCTTACTCTCTTATCCTCATTTTTCTATTCAGGACCGCCAAACAAAACAGGTTCTAGCTCGAGGACAATGTGAGAACGGACTTTACGTTCTTCAATCGGCTCCTCAAGCTTTTGTTGCTTCCACTTCACGTCCTAAAGCGTCCTTTGAAGTTTGGCATTCCCGTCTAGGGCATGTTAATTTTGATACTATTACTATGTTACAAAACTCGGGATATTTATCGATTACTGCTCTTTTACCCAAACCGGGTGTTTGTTTGTCATGCCACCAAGCTAAAAGTCAAAAATTACCATTTAACCATAATCCCAAACATGCCTTGCATCCTTTAGACCTTGTTCACTGTGACATATGGGGACCCTTACCGGTTTTATCCGTTGAAAATTATCGATATTATGTTGTCTTTGTTGATGAATACTCATGCTTTTGTTGGCTATATCCGATAAAATTAAAATCCGATTTTCATAACACTTTGGACGTTTTTATGAAGTTCGTCCAAACCCAATTTTCTAGAAAAATTAAATTTTTCCAAGGTGATGGTGGAACAGAATTTGTCAACCATAAAGTTCGATCATTATTTGATGCAAATGGGACTTTTCACCGATTGTCATGCCCATACACACCTGAACAAAATGGTCGGGCGGAACGAAAGCACCGACACATTGTCGAAACAGGTTTGGCTATGTTATTTAATGCTCGATTACCAACATCCTATTGGGTTGATGCTTTCTCATTAGCTGTCTATATTATCAATCGGTTGGGTAACTACTATACACCAAGATACTTCACGGCAAGTCCCCGTTTGAACTACTATACACACAACCACCAAATTACAATACTTTTCGGGCCTTTGGTTGTCGTGTTTTCCCTTACCTACGTGACTACTCCGAGCACAAACTTGCTCCGAGAAGCTTACCTTGCATCTTTATCGGCTACAGTCCTAGATATTAAGGGTACCGCTGCCTTGACCCGACTACATCCAGGGTCTATATCTCCAGACATGCCAAAATTGATGAAGAATTTTTCCCCTTCGAAGGCTCCCATCATGAAAAACCCATCTCTGACCTTCAACTTGCCACATTTTTGGATGCTGTACCGATTCCACCTCAAAACCCTTATCCAAACAGTACTAGCCCATCCACCCCTCCCACCCCAAATATACGCAAACCTTCATGCCCATTATGCATGGAATTACCCACTTCCACTCCAACCACTTACGTACCACACCAACCTGCTGACCATCCTCAGCCTATTCACCTTCCTTCCACCAACACAGCCCCACCACCTCCTTCCCCTTCCACCAACACAAACCCACCACCTCCTTCCCCTCCATCGAACTCTCGGGTTCCCCCACCAGCCCCTAGCACCATTCCTACCCCACCACCACCTCCTCCTCCACCCCCTCAACCCTCTCATCCCATGGTTACACGTGCAAAGGCCGGCATTTTCAAACCCCGTCACCAAGCTGATTTATCTCATGTTTCACGCCATGCATTACACAGTGCTTTATTTGCTTCCAAAGACCCTACATGTTTCAAGTATGCTGCCAAGGATCCCAAATGGTTGGATGCCATGCACCAAGAACTTGATGCTCTCAATAAAAAACAACACTTGGTCACTAGTCCCTCGCCCTAATAATCGTCCCACTATTGGCTCTAAATGGCTCTTCCGAACCAAGTTTCACTTTGACGGCACCATTGAACGTTATAAGGCCCGTCTTGTGGCTCAAGGGTTTAGCCAAACACCGGGTATTGACTACTCTCACAACTTTAGCCTGGTCGTTAAAGCTTCCACCGTTCGTATAATCCTTTCCTTGGCTGTCCTCAACAACTAGAAACTACACCAACTCGATATGAATAATGCATTTTTACGTGGGCACCTTATCGAATGTGTGTATATGGAACAACCGCCTGGTTTTGGCCATCCGCAATTTCCTAATCATGTTTGCAAATTAAACAAGGATTTGTATGGGCTAAAACAGGCCCCGCGTGCCTGGTTTCATCGGTTGAGCATGTTCTTAACTACCAATGGCTTCACATGTAGTCGGGCCGATACGTCTCTTTTTGTCACACCCCAACCGCCGGCGGAATACGTCGGGGCGGACGTGTAGACTGTTCAAAAGTACATGATCATACTAAAGTTGATTATTTCGTTAATTCCAAATTCATAACAATTGTTTCAACAAACAAAGACAAAAAGAGAACAAAGTACTTCAAAAAAAGTTTAATTTATTAACTAGGTCTTCCAACTTCCTAGGTGATAACTCTTGAACAATACTCTCAATTATTGGCACCTGAAACATGATGAAAACAGAGTCAACTAAAAAGTTGGTGAGTGTACATAGGTTTTAACACAACAAGTGTAATAAAAAGTTTGTGTACAATTCATATGATACATGGATTAATAGGGCAATTATGGAGAAGCACTATAGTTTAAACTAGGGCGCACAGTCAAACCTTGTCACTGATAGGCATAACATAAAAGTTATCCTTAAGTGATAGGCATAACACAACGGTTATCCTTAAGTGTTTTTAGTAACAATCACCCTAACCGGGTGGGTTGGTCAGACTCAACAGATCTATCATTGTATACCGTCGGCTTGTACATAGTTAATTATTGCACTTGCACTATGCACAAAAGTATGTAAATGTTGTTTGCACAAATAGTGTTCAAGCAGAAGGCACAAATTGCACACATGATCATAATGTTTGAATTGTAAGGATTGCAAATAGTTTGTATATAATCATGTTTCACCCCAAAGAATGTAAAACTGAAAAAGGGGTTATGTAAACTCACATTGGATCTGTAGCTTGAAATCACAAGTACGAGTACTCACGCTAGTTGTTTCGCTAACACGAGGTTAACCTATGATTGGATTTATATATGTATCAATGAAAAATACTCAAATGACTAATGTATAAAGGTATTACACTAGATTGAATTGTGTATTTACACTTGTTATTAATGAAATAATATGTTTGTTTAAATAGGAATAACTTGTTTGCTAATAAAGGACGGAATATATGTGTATATAAGTATAATATATATATATATATATATATATATATATAATATTAAATAGTCAAATTAATTCTTTATTAAAATAAGTAAATGATAAATAGCCATAAATTGTTCTAAATAATTAGGTATTAATAAGATAGCTCATAGGGTTTTTAAATTAATTAATTATATAAATCTTTAATAAAATTCATTTGTTTTTAACTCTCTAAAATGGTTAACAATTCTTAAAAATCGTTATGTTAATAATTTAGTTCATAAAATATACTCGAGCCTTGGGGTTTTATAAAATAGTTTTTTATAAAGAAATTTAGATTAAAAAGAATATGTTTTAAAAAAAACTGATCACGGGACACATGACCGTGCCAGGGTAGGGCACGACCATGCCTAGGCTCGGGACGCGACCGCGTCTAGTCAGGAGGCACAACCACGCTTGGAGTCGAGGCACGACCGTGCTAATAGATGAGCATGACCGTGTCTGGTTTCGTCCAGAAAACAAATTGACAAAATCATGTATTAATAACAGTTGGATTCATTGGGTTATCAAAGAGTGGATGTTTGCGAACCTAACCATGCAATTTAATTGAATTGAGACTGAGTCTAGGGTGGATTTCGATTAAACCCGAATGGGTATGAACCCTAGAATCCAATCGTGTCCAATTCATTGTTGTAAGCCCCAATTGGGTTAGGGCTTTCCATCTACAGATGAAAACGAAACCGTAGGTGTGATTAGTTACCTTAAACGATCTCGAATTGATGGTGTTCGACCAAATGGACCTCCGACTTCAAACGGCTTAGCCCCCGGCGTCTCTGGTTCCTTCTCCAGCCAAATTGATGTGTGCAACAGCTTCTAAGAGGTGCGAGTAAGGTGTGTAGAGGGTCGTTTGCGAGGAATAACAACTCAGATGATCGAATTTGGTGATATAGTCGACGGTTTTGGCTTTAAAGTCCATAATTGGCATTAATTCAATTAAATGACGGCGATGGACGGTTAGAAACTGTCTAATGATGTCCGAAACAATCAGTGTTGAGTTATGGCTGCGAACTCGAACGTTTTGAGGCGTTACGGATTGAGTTTGCGTCTTGATTACGCACGAGGCGCGACCGTGCCTGGAATTAAGCGCGACCGTGCCTGTGTTCTTGGCGCGACCATGCTCAAGCAACGGCGCGACCGTGTCAACTTGAGTTTTGGTTAAATAAAAGAATAGTCCTTGTAGTTTGACGTTGGTTTGAGTTTTGTCAGTTTTGGTCCTCGAAGTTTGTGAGATAATGGAGGTTTATTTCATTTGTTATTGTAACAAGGTAAAAATGTGTATATGTACCGATATTATTATGATAATACTCCGTAGTTATTGCACATGAAAATAATAAATGTTCTGACACAAAGTTTTAAATGTAAAATGAAATTTGAAATTGTCATTTATTGCACAGCATAAAACACTAAGAAAAACATGGATGTTACACTTTTCATCTTCAAACGAAAAGCATGCATCATGTATTTATTAGTTTACGTGGATGACTTAATACTCACTGGCAATGACGAACAAACTCTCCGGTCCTTTATCTCTTGCTTGAACAAGGAATTTGCCATTAAAGACTTGGGGGAACTTAATTACTTCCTTAGGCTTGAAGTTACCTACCTCCCTGATGGTCTTTTTTTGAATCAATCCAAATATGCCCGAGATATCTTGGATAGAGCAAAAATGATGGATGCTAAACCCGCCTTCACTCCACTTGTTGTAAATGCTTCGTTCACTTCTACCGGTGAACCATATTCAGACCCTACGCACTATCGCTCTATTGTTGGAGCATTACAATACCTGACGATCACTCGACCTGATATCTCTTATGCCGTTAATCAAGTGAGCCAATTCCTCCATGCCCCCACGGTTGAACATTATAATGAGGTTAAACGCATTCTCCGCTATATAAAAGGAACTGTAACCTTTGGTCTTACCTTCTCTAAACCCGTGTCATCATCTCTCCACGATTACTCGGATGCCGACTGGGCCCGATGTCTTGAGACTCGTCGATCCACATTTGGCTACTCTCTTTTTTTAGGGGGAAACCTTGTTTCATGGAGTGCCAAGAAACAACCACGGTCTCTCGGTCTAGCTGTGAATCGGAATACAGGGCTATGGCAAACACGGCAGCTGAAATCATTTGGATTACTCATCTCTTAGAAGAACTTCATGCTTTACCATTGGGACGTCCAACTCTTTTATGTGACAATCGCAGTGCCCTCTTTCTCACGCAAAATCCCATTTCTCACAAACGTGTTAAACACATTGAGCTGGACTATCACTTCATTCGTGAATTAGTTTCATTAGGGAAATTACTCACTCACTTCATACCAACCAAGCTCCAGGTAGCAGATATATTTACGAAGAGTCTTCCCGGACCTCAGTTCGAATTTTTCAGAAAGTTTGCTATGGTAAGACAATCTTTAATTGTTTTTGGACAAGTTTAACTCTTGTAATGGAGTTTTTCATTGCCTGAATGAAGTTCTGTATTCAAGAACTACATGCCATTGACTCACACAGAATATCATTTTTAACATTTTATCTTTTAACAATTTTGAGTACGACTTTAACTTTAATCTTTTGGAAATATACTCAAGAAGAAAGATAACAAACTAATGAAAACTATATCATTTGGGGTCGTAAAATGATGAAATGACGTAGAAAGTAAAAGATAAAAATAATTTAGATTTTTATGTCATATTTAATAATATATATATATATATAGGTATTATGATAAATAAAAGTAAAAGTTGTCTTTGCTATTAAAGCAGTTAGTTTGTTTCTAAAATATAAGAAAAATATACCTTGAAGAGGTAATTTATACATTAAAAATATTAAGTACCCAATAAAAGTTATTATAAAATATTTTTTTATGCTATATAGATAATTAATTTTGATGTATAAATCAAATTCTAGGGTGCACAAATCATATCGTTGTGACGCAATGCATGACTTCAAAATATCGTTGTAATCCATTTGTTATTAACTTTGAATTGTAATAACTACAAATCATATATGAGAATCTCTCAATCTCCAATCAAACTCAATACTCAAATTGGGCAAACATATAACAAATATCATTAGCTTGATGTCACATTTAGAAAGGATTCAATAAAAATGTCGTCCTCAAATTATTATAAAACAATAATAAAAAAATCACAAGAATAATCACTTTTAAGTATATATATTTGTACAATATCATTCAACATTAGATGATATTTTATTTCTATAACGTTAAAACATGTGAATTATTTAACGTATCCACTTTATGTTCACATATTGTATAATTTAACAAAAACATAAACATATAAATATAAAATATATAAAAAGTAATTATTATTGTGATTAGACACCAACCAGTGGCGAACCCAGGAAATTTTTTCATGGGGGTCGAAAATTTTTGAGGTCGATTGTTTATCGCTAAATATTAAACCTTTTTTCAGTCCGGTTCAAGTCGAGTCGGGTCGGGTCACTTAGTACACTCATTGTCACAAATTACAATTAGCAAATAGCACATATGACATAGCATTATAGCAAAATAATATAATAAGCAAAATTTAAAACTTAGAGAAAAATTATGAAAAAAGTTACTTGAAATCGTGAGGAGGCAGCGGTACAAGGTTGTGAACAGTGAATCGATTAGCGGGGCGAAAATCGTAAATTCATGATTAGTGAAGAGGCTTGAAATTGTGATAAGGCATGGCGAGAATCGTGATTGGCAAATTTTTATTTTTCAGATTGCGTGAAACGTTAATATGAAACGTTGAGACGTTGATGGATCAGGATTGTCGCTACTTAGATTTTTTATTAGTTTAAATCGTTTAAAAATTTAAACGGGCAATGGGTTAACTAAATGTGGGCTTAAATGTCTAAATAGGTTAATTAAATGTGGATTTAATTGTTTAAATGACTACGTTTTTTGTCCAGTTTAGTCTAAATGTCCAATTAAGTTATTAGTTTAAATGGGGGTCGGTGTTAAAATATAGTTCCTTTTGGGGTCAGTCAAAATTTTAAGGGGGTCGGTCGATATTATACCACATATATAAGAAATAGAAACAATAATTCATGGAGGTCGGCCAACCCACCTACCAAAAGGTAGGTCCGCCAATGACACCAACCCCATACTATTTAGACACAAAATGTTACACGTGCCGTAATGAATTGAGGCTTTTTCCCCCCTTATACTGGTCGTATGAGTTATGTTTTTCTTTTATATAGGCCGTATGATAGAAAGCTATACGAGCCGTATAGCTTTCTGACTGGCACAGAAACGACTAATGTAACGACATACACCACTGACAGATTATACGACATGCATAATCTTTTTCATCATATATATAACATGTATGATAACATTACTTGGTGTACTTCTAAATGACATCATACAATATGGTATATATTACTACCTCTATTGCAAAGCAATGAACAATGGCTTTTCCACCGTTTTTCTGCCATGTTGTTGGTTTTTTTTTTTTTCCCATTTCGTACATATATGATAAATAGGCGCGGATGGATTTTATAACAAAAGGTTTCTCGACCCAGTGGTTTGCACGTGAGTTTTCATTCCAAGAGACGTGGGTTCGAGTGTTCCCTTATCCCTCTTGCTAGTTTTTAGGTATTTTTTTTATTTCCCGCTTCGCAACTATATGTTAAATAGAGACTCATGGAGAGTTTAACATAAAAGCTCCCGCAGCGCACTGGTATGCGCGTGTGTTTTCCTTCCACGAGACCGGGTCCCGCAACTATATGTTAACGAGGCCTTGCGTACTTGTTAAGTACGCAAGAACACAGCCTTGCGTACTTGTTAAGTACGCAAGAGCAAGGTCCTGCGCACTTGCTAAGTGCGCAGCCATCAGGTCTATGGGTATATATAGCTGGTTAGTGACGTCAGTATGTTCGCCTAAAACAGAACGAGTAAACCGTTAAAGTCGGGATTAGGTCTGATGTGTATTTAACTAATCAATTCAAATCGGAAGTGACGTTGTTGGACCTTTTGTTTAGGACAACCCAGATTCGCTTATCAGGTGAGTTCTAGAGCCCATTCTTTTAATGTTTTGATAACCGTTTTGGGCTGGTGTGCATATTTACGAAATGATGTTTTATGAAATGATGTTTACGAAATGATGTTTACGGGATGATGTTTATGAGATGATGCAGGTTGCCTGATAGTAGGTCGTCGATCTTTTGGGAAGAACATGATCCGGATTTCGTGTAGGTTTAGGTTGTGATTTAAGAGTTTTTATTTATTTATTTGTAAATTGATCTCACTAAGAAAGGTTATTTTATTTTTTAATACAAGGGTAATTTGATCATTTATTACACATGACCAGACTTAACTTAGAAATTTAACTAGGTTAAGGCCAAAAGACGTAATATGCAAGATTTGTAAACATAAAGGATGATCTAAAATAAATTTTTGGCTAAATGACGATATCTGAAAAATGGTATAAACATAAAGAACGATTTCTGTAATTTACTCTAGTTTTTGATACAACAATCCACGTCAAGTAAGCTAGATCAACTTGAGATCTTAATTAGTCATGAAAATTTTGTATCGTTTTTAGACCAAGCGTAATAGGCGTTAAACCTTCAATATCCACATTAGCATGAAGGGTGTTAAACACCAAAACACCTTTGTCAAAGTGGGGCGCCAAAGGGCATCTTCGCCAAGCCCATAACGGGCGTGAGAGAGAAAAGATAGGCCCAATCTTTGATCAACCAATCACTATATTTATATATTTTTCTTTTGTTTAATTTTTAGTTAAACCACGAATGTGTAGTTTAGTTAAAGCTTCACTGCCTACGTGGCAGTGACATATCAAAAAAATTGTACATTTTAGTTAAACCAGTACACTTTGTCTAATACATAAGATTCAAATTCTATGTAAAAGCAACACAATTTAATTGATTAAAATCAAAAGACTGGAAGATTAGAGTGTAATTATATATATATATATATATATATATATATATATATATATATATATAGGGGATGGTTCCATTAAAAAGTGATTTTTCGCTAAAAAATACTAAGAAGTGGATCAAACGAACTCCGACTGAGCTCATTCCAGCGGCGTTGGAACCGTCCCATCGAACCTTAACCCGGACCCAAAAACCTAAGCCCCCCTCCACCCGCACCCCAAAAACCTAAACCCCCCTCCAACCCTACCCCGAAAAGCCTGAAACCCCCACCCCACCCCCCCAAAAACCTAAACCCCCAACCTCACCCCCCCAAAAAACCTAAACCCACCCCCAAAAACCTAAACCCCTCACCCCAAAAAAAAACTTAAACCATAAAATCTAAACCCTAAGGCTAAACCATAATGCTAAAACCCTAAAATTCAAACGTAAAATCTAAACCTTAAAAGTTAAACCCTAAAAGCTAATATGGTAGAGTTTGATGAGACAGTTCCAACGCCACTGAAATTAGCTCAATCGGAGTTCTTTTGATATCGTTTCTTAAGGTTTTTGTCATTTCTTAGATTTCTTATAGAAAAACACTTCTTATATATAGGGAATAGATCATTTGAGAACTCCTAAATATTTTGAGAACTCGCGAGAACTCGTCAAAAAACCAATCGAAACCATTTTTTTTTTGTTTTTACTATTTTTATTATTATAATACAACATAAAAAAAATGAATTTATATATGTAAATTTACATGTCTTCATATGTTAAAAAAAAATACACTGTGTAAGTTTAGCACTTACACATGTGTAAGTCTAGGAAAGGTAGATGTGCACAAAGACGTCAAGGGCGACATGCGCAAGTTTGGAGAGAACTAACATTGTACCTTTTATTGAAATTGTGGTTTAAAATGTGGCTTTATAAACATCGGGAGAACTACGGTGTCTATGATAATTTAGGATGTATGTAAGATTCAATTGAATTTACAGAAGTTTCCTAATTATGATGGAAGTCCTTAAGGATCATGAAGTAAAGATTGTCTTATAATTTGTAAAGAGTAAAAGCTTATCCTTTGCGTGTCTAACCTCATCTCACAACCCAAATGGTAAAAAAAAATAATGACTTGAAACCTATGGTTGATCCTATTCATTTACTTAATTAGCATTAGAGTAGTATGTTTAAACTTTTCTCATTCACCAAAACCATCAAGTATATTATATAGACATGAGATTGACACTATAATAAACATGAGTGTCAATTTTTATTAAAACAAAATACTAAATACGAGCTGAAGATGATAATAAGTATGAGTTTTATAACACAAATTTACAATGTTATGAATTATCTAGTGAAATAAAAATCTTTAAGTAATCCTAAATTTATTAACAATTACATATACTCCAACATGTATATTATATATGGTTATCTATATTTATAGTTTTATAAGAGTGGAAGCAATTACTCATAAATTATGTATATGACAAGTCTAGAGCTTAAGGGTGAGCATTCTGCAGGTCAGACCCGGTAAACCCGTCAAACTCGTAGGACTCGACCCGTGTGGAACCTTATAAGTTAATTATGGTATGGGTTCAGGATTTCACAGTTCTAGTTTTTAGCATTAAACGGATCCGGGTCTAGATTTGTACCATCGTATTAGAAACGTCGACCCGCCATATCCATACTCCTAACAGATTTATTTGAAACTATGCACAGATTCTGTATGGATATGTGCAAAATCTTTTTAAAATTTAACAAATTTAAAAAGATTTAAGAATCAATGACTAAACATAGAGATAATTTACCATCCAAATATCAATCTCACGTTTTAATCCCCTAATCGCAAGGCTTCCATTCTATCCATATCGCAAGGCTTCAGGTTGACAGGCTTTATGCAATTCATCACCACCTCTGACTATGCATACGGGCCACCCAACTCCATCTCCATAACCAGGCAGTTCGCAAGCCGTCAATAATCACATGGTATATGTTTTACTGTGCTTGCTTTACCCCATACGTAAACAACTTCAAAAGGCATCTTTATAGCATCTGACTTTGCTTATTTTGTTGCCAAATGGGTTCATACATTAAACAGGTCCAAACCTATGAAACCTTAGCCGTAAACCTGTGTGCCCTAATCCCTAGAGTACAGTTCACGGATAAGATTTTGCATTAAACGTTCTACCTGTATGAGCCATGTCTATGCACAACCATGCTAGAGCTTCATTTCAATTGATGTGGAAGTTGGCTTCATCTTTTATGGTTGTATAAATTATATTGGTCTATAGTAAAGATTATTATTGTTGTAATAGGCTCAAAATGAAACTTACATGATTCTAATTAATGTTCACAATCTTGATTACAAAATCGTTACGATACTAGGAGCTTTTAATATTTACCTTCAACAAATTACATTGATAACCAAAATATAACCATTTAAAACCAAACCAAGCATATAATTTAATTTGGTTTTCCATTCAGTTTTTGTTTGAATTCAGCTTCAACCAAATAATCCAAATTTAGTTAAACCATTATTTTAAACCATATTTCCAACCACAAAATAAATTAGAGATAAGGAACCAAAATATTTTAAATATTAAATTATCTGATTTTAAATAACAAAAAACATGGTATAATTAAAAGCAGATTTATGAGTTCAAATATATAAATTGAATTTCTTGCATTTTGTACAAAATAATTAAATATTATTATAACTTTATCACCCAATTTATAAGCCAAAAACCGTGTTAAAATTTTGTTTATAAAATAGACAGCTTTCCCATAAAAAAAACTAAAAAACAAACGAAAACGCAGAAATTAGAATGTTGTAGATATGTTGGATACATATGGGGCAGTTCCCTGAATTAAACACGACGGAAACTGAACATAACGTGCAAACCCTTGAGGCTGCCCCCATCATATAACCGTTAATTGTTATCAGCCGGGTGAAATTGAGACCCCGTTTTCATATTAATCACGAGATCCCATTGGATCGGCCATTGATTTTAACAACCCCGATTGCAGGGTGAGATGTAAGACCTTGATCTGAGAAAACGCAAGGGGGAATCTTGCTTACACGGAAGGAACCAAGGGCGATTTGATATATGCCGGCAACGGAACTCAGGCAGCATGGCCGGAAGGCTGTCGCCTGGTTCTCTCAAAAGGCAATCTGAGTTTGAAAGGGATGATGGTGGTGGCCGGGGGAGGAGCAGGGGATTCAAACCTAAAGCAACAAATTCCAACCAGACCCCACCACCACAACCCTAATTGTCGCAGGTAATTGCATATTCAAACCTAAATATAGCAGGTGGAGGATGGAGAAGAGGGTGGGTGGATAATGGAGAAGAGGGTGGGTGGAGGATCTCTGACCAGATAGTATATTTTAGGGTTTTATGAATGAAGGATAGTTGTGGTGGGTCATAGGGTATTTTTGTCTTTTTATAAAAAAACTTAATAGAAAATCAAACGGTGTTAGTCGGCTTTAATTGGAACAAAAATGAAACCACAGTGATTAAAAAAGAGAAATTTAAACTATAAGACTAAAATAGGGAATCGGTACAAACCACAGTGACTAAAACCGGAGTTTACTCAAAATGAAATAAGTAATTGAATACCGATAAATCAGGTAAACTATATGTGATGCATCAACAGTACACAAACTTGTAAAAGAAAGAATGATCAAAGATGAGATAAAAAATTTAGGAACAAATCTAAACGCGTTAAACAGGTTAGATACGACATGATTAACACGGGTACTAAACACAACACGATTTCGTGTCAGCTTCTTCAACACACGAATACGAACCTGTTAATAAACATATTGTACGACATGAGTTGTTTAACACGATTAATATAACATATTCAATTAAACGACACGACATGACATGACTCGGAACATTTAATACGGTTAACGAATAACAAGATTAAAAAAAAGATCACCAAAAACTAAAATCCATAACAATAATATCCTTTAAGAACAATCTTTAACATAAAAATATGTATATTTTTCAAAACTTTTAAAAAAATAAATAGGTATAATCGAGTCTAAACAGGTTACGCAGTTAAGACCTATTTAGACATGATTTTAATCGTATCTTAAACGTGTTGACCTGTTTATGACACGAAACCTGTTGAGCTCAAACCCAAACCTTTTTAACTTCATGTCACGTTGTGTTAACAAGTCCGTGTCAGAAATTGTCAGTCTTAATAAAAACAGCAATACTTATGGTTTCAAAATGGTCCTAATATCCTATTCCTGACACCCAAATCCCTATTTTGACGCCCATTATACGCCTCGTATAGCTCTATACGGGGCGTACAACTTTCACAATTTTCAAAGACAGACATCTTGCAGAAGGTACATCGTACCATATACGCCTCGTATATATCTATACGTGGCGTATAGAGTACGAGTGTAATGAACAAAACTTAGTTAAGATAAATGAGATATTGTGCTTGAAATTGTGTGTTTGGAAATAATAAAGCTGTGAAAAATAGAAAAAAAATCTTTCACTATTTCCCGACGAATAAAAAGAATACCTAAGTTATGATAGTATATCGGTGTCAAAGCATCTTCTTAATAATTTTGATGAAAGTTTATACTCACATGATGTCCTAAATAGACTTAAAGTTTTAGGGTTGACAAATCATACATTATTACTAAAGGTCGGTGTTCCAGCATTGTTATTAAGAAATATTGATAAAAAATGGTTTATGTAATGGAACTCGACTACAAGTGATATCACTAGGTGACCATGTTATAGAGACACATATAATATCTGGAAGTAATACTGGCACTCGAATGTTTATCCCTAGATTTTGTTTAATACCGTCAGACAAAATGATTCCGTTTAATTTTCAAAGAAGACAATTTCCTCTCGACGTATGTTTTGCCATGACGATAAATAAAAGTAACGGACAGTCGCTATGCAAGGTTGGTTTATTTCTGAAACAGTCAATTTTTACACATGGTCAACTGTATATGTCATTGTTCAGAGTAAAAAAATATAGTTCGACTTAAGCTATTGATAGTTGATAAATATGGTAAAATTATGAAAAAACAACAGATGTCGTGTATAAAGAAATATTTTGGGATTTGTGAACTGTAATTGTACTTTAATTTTTTTTTTGTACGTAATAAAAATACTTCAGTTATGTAATTTTTTTTACACAATATAGAAATACATGATTTCTATTATACAACCTCGTGTAATATACGAGTTTATAACCGAGTAGATTGATATTATCCTACATAGATGAGAAGATAAAACTTGAAGTAAGGAGACACATGTGGGAGCCCTTCATGTTCGCACAAGCGCGGACACAATGTGGCACTTGATTGCACAATTTTCCCTTCGCACACTCAATCTTGCAGTTTCGGTTCTTTGTATGATTATAAAAATGAACAAGTTGGTCATTTTGAGATAAAAAAAATGAGTTTATGATTAACTTTTTGGGATGCGTTTACAGAGGTTATAGACATTTCTCTGATTATGAGAGTGTTGAAGATAGCCACACTATATGAATTTTAGGTTTTATAAATCATCGATGTATCCGTTTAAAATCAATATTAATAAAATGAGTTTGCATTTTATTTCTACTTGAAATGTTGTATTATTGTTTTGTTTAGTATTTTTTTTAGATAAAGAACTTAATCATAAATTGTAAACTAGGGGTGCGCAAATAACCGACTTAACCGAACCGAACACTTAACAGATGGTTCGGTTATGACTTAACCGATTAACCGAAATTTGTGGGTCGGTTTTGGTTATGGTGTATGTCATAACCGAATTAACCGAAGCGAACCGAATGTCATCAATTTACAGTAATTTTAAAATACCACACATGCTTCTGCCACCTTCCTAATTCATTTGTTGAGTTTAATCGTTTATAAAAAAAGCTAACAAATATATACAGTGATTAAATCATTGAAGAGTATAGATAGCCTCCCACATGTTTTGGTGTAGAAACTGTCTGAGTTGCTCACATGACTAAAACATAAACTAAATATGAGGTCATAATTACATAGTAAATCTTGAATTTAAACATAATTATATATCGACAAGTTTAATAGTAACAATACATCAATTATCTCAATCTTCAATAAAAGCAGTTAAAAGAATAAAAAAACTCAATCATTGAACATCTAGCCTCTTTTGTGTACATACAAATACATTGACTATAATAACAGTAAACATTTAGTTTAAGAACAAAATAGAAAAATGACATGCATCATCTTTCATATTGTGAGTCATGCCCGTTGATTTTGGTTTTAACATAACATGGATCTTAGCTACAAAACCAACAGAGTACCCATGAGTTAAGATATCTAATTTATTACATCTTAAGTAGTAAAAAAGAAAAAAACATACCACTGGTAGAACAACACCAAGTAACCTAACCATTTTAATTTGGAACAATTAACCGAAATTAACTGAAACCGACGGTTAACTGACCCTGTCATAACCGACCAATCGGTTATGGTTATGGCTATAGTTATGGAAGAGGCCATAACCGATCAAGCGGTTATGGTTATGGAAGAGGCCAAAACCGACCCATAATCGACTTTGCACCCCCTTATTGTAAACGATAACTATTGTGAAACATGCAAAATGGGTAGTTTATGAAAATATTATTTACACGTCACATGGAGTTTATAATAATGATATATTTTTAACGGATATATAGTTCAGGAAGAGATTTGCACGACTACAACTTGAGAATTATTACCTTAACTAAAGAGATAAGTCACAAATGAGATATCAAATGTATAAAATATCATGGTAATTCACATATGAAAGCAATATATGTTATTATAGATATTTTTGATGAATCTTGCGAGATTCGTTAAATTCTAAACATATAAAAGAAATATATATATATATATATATATGGGAAGGATAGTGAGAAAACTACATAGTTATGCGAAAACCGAGAAAACTGTCAAGAGTCAATCAAATAATTTATATATATATATTTTTAATTTAATTCTAAGTCTATTAATATAATATTACACATTTTACCAAAAAAAATCATTTTACATATTGTGTTTTACGTATACGTAACTGCAACTTTTTTGTTTTCTGTTTACGTATACGTAACACTATGTGTTACGTATACGTAAGCCAATACTTAAAATGAATTTTTGGTAAAATTGTGTAATATTACATTGATAATCTTATAAATAAAATAAAAAGAAACAATAATTATTATTATATGATTGGTTAAAATTGGTTTTCTTAATTTTCGCCAAACTATGTGGTTTTCTTATGAACCCTCCCCTATATGTGTGTGTGTGTGTATATATATAAAGAGAGAGAGAGTTTTCTATTTTTGTGAAAAATAATTTGCATCCCTAAAATATTAAATTTTAAATATTTAACAATGATATATCATTTTAATGTTCGATTTATTTAGATTATTTTCTTTACATCATTGACAATTCCATTCTAATAGAAACATAAAATGGTCTTTCTTATGATAGTCTTAACCATAAAACTTGACTCAAATAATGATGTAGAAGTAAGAAACTTTTTCTAAGTATAAAGACGTCGAATGATTCTTCATGGATTGAATCTTTGGGAAGTTGGAAAGGGTCAGTCTATCTTATTGAGTCACTTGAAGAGGCATAGTCAAATTGTAAATCTTTAATGAATCTTGTGAGATTCGTTACAAGAGATTTACATGTAGATGCGTCTACCACCTTCAAGGTTGTTAGAACTATGTAAATGATTTAACCTATATTTTGAGATAGTATCCTAAATATACATAGCTTCTAGGGAACAACAAGACAAGTGTGCACATCACTTAAGGCGAACTTTATGAATTCCATGTTTGTCACACCCCAACCGACGGCGGATTTTATGTCGGTGCGGACGCGGTTGTTCAATAGCACAAGGTTGACTATTAAAGTTTCGATATTTCATTAAATGATAATTTAAGATTCAATACAAGGAATATAACAAGAAATACAACGTTTAATTTATAAGTAGACTAGGTCCAAAGCATCCTATGTGATTCACAGATAAGCCTCATGATGTAGAACCTGAAACATGTGAAAGAATCTGTTAACTACAAAATAGTTGGTGAGATACAAAGGTTTTAACACAGTTTAACAAATATTTGAAAAGTATTATAATTCACTATGATTTGTGCATTCTATAATGTAAGTATGAGAAAACAAGCATGTTAGACATTGTGCACATTCAATCCTCCAACCATGTTTATGCATAACCCGCAGGTTTAAAAGTTTGGTTTAGTAACAATCACCAAGGGCTCCCCCCGAAGGGTCAATCAATCAAGGTGGATTGGTCAAATGCAATAGATCTATTATTGTTACCATAGGCTTGATCAAAGTTAATGAATATGCTGGCTTTACGTTTAATCTAAGCATACAAGTCTCAAGTTTAACATAAGAATAAACACGTAGTCATAGTTGTACAAGAATTGTATAAGTTTAAGAATTTTGAACATGTTTCACCCCAAAAGCATAGAAAGGAAAAATGGGCTAAGTATACTCACTTGGATCGATGAGGAGTATCCGACACGGATAAGTATTTGCAAGACTTTGAGGGGGAATATCCTCACAATAAGCCTAAGAATATAAGTCTAAAGTTTTAAGCAAAAAGTCTAAGACAAAGGATCTAGGATTTCAAGATTTGACTAGGGTTCCAAATATGGGATGGGATTGATTGCGTTTATAAAGTTTAAAATAAGTCTAAAACAAAAGTTTTGAATGAATGACGTCAAAGTGTAATAAGTTTATTTGTTTAGAACAATTATTAAAAAGTCTCACAAAGATAAGTAATAAAGTTTTCTAGGTATTTATAAATAAACTAAGTGTAAGACTAGATAATTATTAATGATATAATAATTATTTAAAGGATAATTAATTATCAAAGGATAATAATTATCTAGCGGTTAAATAATATTCAAAGGTTAATAATAATCTTTTTAAAGACTAAATAGTGGTTACGGGTTAATAACTATTATTTCGAGAATAAAATATTTATCAAGGATAAATAATTATTTAATTGAAAATAATAACTATAAACCATTTATGATTAAAGTATCCAAGTAATTAGTATTGATTGAATTTACTTGTAGTTAAAAATAATGTAACAAAATGTTTTCATAAGTTTAAGTATAGTTATAAGTTTAATAAAATCTCAAATAGCATTTATTATAAAGTTTTATATTTTAATTTATAAGTCTTTAAAGTGTACAAGTTTACAAAGGTTTAAAGTTTCATATTAAATCTTTTAAATTTTGAAATCAAATACTAAATTAAGTTTACTAATTTATATATATAGTTTCGGTATAGATATAACTTTTATAAAAGTTTAGAAGCATTTCTATAGTTTTTATGTATTTAAAATTGTTTTTAAAGTATTAAATATTATAAGTTTTAACTAAGTTTAAATTAATTAAAATGGTTCGGGAATATAAAAGTGTAAATAAAAATCCAATTTAAGTTTATACAAGTATTAGAATGTTTATGAAAATTATTGAAAGTATTAAAAACTGATTAAAAGGCTAAAAAGAATAAAAAGGGTGAAAAATCGGTTTAGCCGGATCGAACTCAAGACCTCTTCGGGTTACACACACACACAAAACTTAACCATCCCGGCTACGGGGCTCGCTGGTTATTATACCCGAAAGAATAAGTTTAAGCAAGATCTCTAATCGTTCCCTATTTCCCATATGAACCCTAGATTTTCGATCCCCAAATACACATCGAATTCGCCTCTGTCATTGTAAATGGACAGAGGGCTTTCGATCCTTGGGTAAAAACGACGCATGTGGATACACGAATTACCTGATTTGATGAAGGAACGAGTGGGAACGAGTGAGAACGAGTTGGGTCTTGTCTTCGGCTGTCGCAGCTTCAATCGGTCAAATGCCGGTGTTAATCGGAGAAAATGAGAGTGAAGGAAGTTGAGGTGTGATGTTACTGAAGATTCAAATCGATTTTTATAGCCAATTTCTAACATTTATTGCGTGAACGGGTTCCGGGTGGTGGTTGGGCCAACGGCTTCTCACTCGAGCCTCACGCGACCATTTAAATCGAAATTGGTTATCGGGATGAATTGGGTTTCGGTCGCACGCGGGTATAGGAGATCGAGGTTCATCGAACCTGACCGGAAATGCGTTTTTTTTTGGATAATGGAGCTGAAAAACGAGGGGTTGCGGGACTCGAACCCATGACCGATTCTGGGTTCGGGGGTTTGGGTCTGAGGCAGAACAGGCCCCTGCAGTTTCAAGTTGTTTTCATTTTATGTTTAAAATAGAAGTTTAGTTTTAAAATGGAAGTTTCGATAATGACAGAATAGTCCCTAGCCTTTTTATGTTTTATTTTTTTATAAATTCCAACTATGTTTCCATAAGCTTTATATTTTTTACTATTTTATAATTCTATAAAAATATTTCAAGTTTAAGTATTTTATGAAATAGTTTTATAAATCATTTATATAATTATAAACTTGCAAGAAATTTAGATGGTATTTTATTTATAAAACACACATATATATACATATATATATATATATGTACAAGTGTAACTTGTTTTTTCCTTGTAACTTATCTCAATAACTATTTATTTAAGAAAATAGTTTTTAATAGAATTTCAAGTTTTGAATTGAAAATACGTGTAAAGGTTTAGGGAAAAACAGGTCGGAAAATTCCTGGATATTACCGTCTCCCCTACTTTAATTTCGTCCCGAAATTAAAGTAGAAGGTTTCTGTTTTCAAGATTTAAGTTTATGATACGCACAAGAATAATGAGAAAAAAATACTTTACGCCCCCTAGTAAACTATGGGTTACGTTTTGGGTTTTAAATTTCGCTCAAGTTTCTAAGTTTTCAAAGTATATGGTTGCCAAGAGTTTCCCTAAGAAGCATATAGTTTCATTGAAATATATGAAGATTTGTTTTCAGAAACGTATTTGAGAGAATAACTGATATACTTCCATTCAAGGTTTAAAGTGAGATGCATCACTCAGAATGGATTCGACGGTAGTAAAATGATTTGAGTTTGCAGTCTGATACGTCTAAGGATTTGCTACGGTACCTAAGTTCCGTGGCTACCTTTTACGATAAGTCTTAGATCATAGCACACGACAGAGTTTACTATGCCTTCCCATACGCTGATTTTCATACTTACGTGTGCACCCGCAAGCATTTAAATCGTCGCATAGTCCGCATAGGTCCTTCCGTTTGTGTGTGGATCAAGAAAGAGTATAAGAATTTATTTAACACATGACTAAAGTTTCCACATAAGAGTGATCGTTGGTTAACGAGTCCCTCAGAGAGAAACGTCATCCAATGATTAAAGAATGCGACAAGGTTTAGAGTTTCAAAGTTTCCTCGTGATCGAATAAGAATACCTCAATCATTGAGTAGTTTAAGGTCTTTATACTTTCCTCGTGTTTGATCAAGAATCCATCAAACCCTGAGTAGTTTAAAAGTCTTAAATGTTCATCATGTTTGAACAAGCATACGTCAAACGTGGAGTAGTTTAAAGTCTCATATGTTCATCATGTTTGAACAAGCATACGTCAAACATGGGGTAGTTTAAAGTCTCATACGTTCATCATGTTTGAACAAGAATACGTCAAACATGGAGTAGTTTAAATTGTGTTTGAACAAGAATACGTCAAACATAGAATAGTTTAAAGTCTCTTAGTTTAGCTTCATTGCATAGGAGTATACGATTACGCTTTGAGTATAAAGTGGTTATCTAAATATTCTAGTATTTAAGAGAGGGGTGGGACAGCGTTTGGAACAGGATTAACCGTTACACGCTCTCTCACAGAAGGTTCGAGTTGTCCAAAAGATTAGTGGATCCCGATGTTTGGTTTAGATAGGAGTCAGGGGATGTACTCTGCTAAAGAGAGTAATGTCCTCCTTCCTGCTAGTGTCTAGTATCAAGAGTGAAGTTTTCTCGTACATATGGAATGTACGTTTATCAAGTCTTATAGGGTTTGGTTAAGATGGACACACAAAGTTTTCAAGACTAAGAATCCAAGTATAAGTTTGAAAATCGGATAAGTCAGTTGAGTTTCAAGTTTCAGTATTAAGCTTTACATGATCCTTTATTGATCATGTTTAGTTTTAAGAACACGGGATTGAGTATTTGTACAAGTTTTACATAACTCAAAAGTCTCTGTCCTCATAGTTGCGTATACGAAGTTTAATGTTTTAGCAACGTGTATTTAAGCTTTTAGTCCCCGTTGTGATTTTTTAGTAAGTCTTTTACGTGACAAGAGTTGAATGAGGAAAGTCTCCAAGCATAGAGTAACGGGAAAAGTTTCGATAAGGTTTATGATAGTGTGTTTACGAATGATTTATCTTGTTTCACAACAGCAGGTATAGTTTTTCTTTTATATAAAGTGTAATTAAGATGTTTTTTTAAAAAAAATAACGAGTTGGACATTGATAAATAGTACAAGTAAGACTTACGAAAAGGTATGTATGATTGTCAAACGAAAAGTTGGTCAAGTTTTAGAAGTGTGAAGTCTATATGAGAGGTAAGGATCATAGTTGATTACGGCAGTGGTTCGTAAGTCGAGTTGTTTTTAAAAGAGCGTTTACGAATTAGAAGGTTTGTTCAAAGTTTATTCTTCAAGTATGCGTGCGTCTCTTGGGATTTTTTTTTTTTTTTGTTTAATACAACGTTGTTAATTATCTTAAGTACTAATGTGAGCTGCTCTTGACGAAGGTGTGTGGGTAAGAGGGTTAAGTTTGTAAGGATGAAAGAAGTGTCAAATGAACAAGTGATAACAAGATGAAATTTTAAAATAACTTTCATTAGATGTTTCAAAATTTGGGCTTCTAGCCCTTACATAAGACAAAATTTAAAATTTAATAGAAATGGAGGCTTCATGCACGCCTTAGGTAGCTCTCTACTAAGAAACAGATTAGTACCACCACAAGTACTGCTAGGGTGACTCTGATGGCAAACCTAGCCTCTGCCCTAGTGGTCTTGGTGCGGTGCTCGAGGAATTCTCTGTCTTCTTCCAAAGTTACGATCTTTTCTTCCTGGATCCAGATTTGATTGTCCAGGTCGTTGATCCTTTGGTTTAACAGGTCGTGCCATGCCCTATGCTCTATCTCCCTCCTCATAAATTCTTCGGTTTCCAGAAACCTCGGAATGTTAGACACCGGGATTCCCATTGCCACGGCAGGTGCCCCGGCATGCCTAGCCCTTAGAGTAGGCGTAGGTGCTAGATACGGGTCCCTTGGTGGTGATGAGAATCGGTGGTGAAGATGAGGAGCTTGATAAGGATCCCTTGGTGGTGATGTCCTAGGGTTTCTGGTCCAGTTGGTGTTGAGTTCAGCTCTTGCCCGTGCATTAGGATAAGGACTTGGTTGATACACCGGTGACTCGCTACTCTCTTCGCGGTCGGACTCTCCTCTTGGACGATACACTGGTGAAGAGTGTGAGTGGGAGTCCATTACCTAGCAAGAAGGAGAGTAGAAAGAAAAGGTTGTAAGTAAGTTGATCAAATATATTCAAAAGTTTTTATACATGATACTGAGTTATCACAGTAATATTTTCAAAAATAGTTTTAATTGGAAGTTGATGGGCTAACGAGGAAGATTCCCGGAAGAAAGGGGTGGTCACAAGGACTCACTTAAGTACCCTATTTCCCTAGCCAGAACTTTCTCATGGGCCTACAACTTCTCTCAGTTGTTGTCATCGATGTTTGGGTTTATGGTGCTATGTCAAGGTTCATTGTGGGCTTAGAGTCTTTAAACGTGGAGCTTGTTTGTTCTATAGTAGGCTTCTTCCTCTACAAGGAAATTACTTAGGTTACAAATTTCCTTGTTAATGTATTTTGGATTTTAAAAGACGTTAAGTTTTGCTTACAGGAACGGTGATGCGTAAGTTTTAAGGACGTATGAAGGTTTTGAGTTTTAAAAGTGTAACAAAGTTTTGAGTTAGTCATAAAATGAAGTTTGCTTGAGTGATGAAAAATGAAATGAGACACAAGGGTTTCCCCTTATGTGCCAAGTTTATAAAATAATGAAATTTATAGGAGAATTTGTAGAGTAATACATAGTTTTAATGGTTGTATTACAACGATCACGAAGTTTATTGGGTAGTATCTATAAATATAATTTTATGTATGTAGTATAATCTCGTAAGAATTTCCCCTTGAAGGTAACTCCTTCAGGTCATGACGAGTAAGCATGTTGTCATGTGACAAGACGGGAATTAAGAATCATAGAGTAAAGGTTATAGAGGAAAGTTTTTGAATCATGAATTTATGAAGTGTATAGTATTTTGAGATGGTACTCATTTAGTGCATACCACTAAGTAAGTACTTTGACATATCAAGAGAGATCTAAGCTCACTAATGTTTAGAGAAGTAATGCATTCCTATAAGTGAATACTCATCCCAAGAATTCCCAGCAACGGTTGATTAGGATTTATACGAAATGCTTTCCTTGACAGAATTTCCCAGAATACAGGTATTCACCCTTCCGGTCCGCACAAGTTCTCACACATTATCTAGAACTTAAATATTCTTGACGAGAGTTTAGTGGTGGCTTAGACTTAAAGCCTAAGAACGTGTCTTCGATGTAGTAGCCTCTTGTAGTACGTAGGTAAGTAGAATCGTAGAATCTCCAAGCGTTCACGTATAAGATTTAAGAATAGAATGAGGAGAGAATTCCTAGTAAAGGACATGAGATAACTCATGTTTGGGTCTCCTAAGTTATAGTCTAGGTCATGTGTCTAATAACCTAATTCCCTATAACCAAGGCTCTGATACCAATCTGTCACACCCCAACCGACGGCGGATTTTATGTCGGGGCGGACGCGTTTGTTCAATAGCACAAGGTTGACTATTAAAGTTTCGATATTTCATTGAATGATAATTTAAGATTCAATACAAGGAATATAACAAGAAATACAACGTTTAATTTATAAGTAGACTAGGTCCAAAGCATCCTATGTGATTCACAGATAAGCCTCATGATGTAGAACCTGAAACATGTGAAAGAATCTGTCAACTACAAAATAGTTGGTGAGATACAAAGGTTTTGACACAGTTTAACAAGTATTTGAAAAGTATTACAATTCACTATGATTTGTGCATTCTATAATGTAAGTATGAGAAAACAAGCATGTTAGACATTGTGCACATTCAATCCTCCAACCATGTTTATGCATAACCCGCAGGTTTAAAAGTTTGGTTTAGTAACAATCACCAAGGGCTCCCCCGAAGGGTCAATCAATCAAGGTGGATTGGTCAAATGCAATAGATCTATTATTGTTACCATAGGCTTGATCAAAGTTAATGAATATGCTGGCTTTACGTTTAATCTAAGCATACAAGTCTCAAGTTTAACATAAGAATAAACACGTAGTCATAGTTGTACAAGAATTGTATAAGTTTAAGAATTTTGAACATGTTTCACCCCAAAAGCATAGAAAGGAAAAAGGGGCTAAGTATACTCACTTGGATCGATGAGGAGTATCCGACACGGATAAGTATTTGCAAGACTTTGAGGGGGAATATCCTCACAATAAGCCTAAGAATATAAGTCTAAAGTTTTAAGCAAAAAGTCTAAGATAAAGGATCTAGGATTTCAAGATTTGACTAGGGTTTCAAATATGGGATGGGATTGATTGCGTTTATAAAGTTTAAAATAAGTCTAAAACAAAAGTTTTGAATGAATGACGTCAAAGTGTAATAAGTTTATTTGTTTAGAACAATTATTAAAAAGTCTCACAAAGATAAGTAATAAAGTTTTCTAGGTATTTATAAATAAACTAAGTGTAAGACTAGATAATTATTAATGATATAATAATTATTTAAAGGATAATTAATTATCAAAGGATAATAATTATCTAGCGGTTAAATAATATTCAAAGATTAATAATAATCTTTTTAAAGACTAAATAGTGGTTACGGGTTAATAACTATTATTTCGAGAATAAAATATTTATCAAGGATAAATAATTATTTAATTGAAAATAATAACTATAAACCATTTATGATTAAAGTATCCAAGTAATTAGTATTGATTGAATTTACTTGTAGTTAAAAATAATGTAACAAAATGTTTTCATAAGTTTAAGTATAGTTATAAGTTTAATAAAATCTCAAATAGCATTTATTATAAAGTTTTATATTTTAATTTATAAGTCTTTAAAGTGTACAAGTTTACAAAGGTTTAAAGTTTCTTATTAAATCTTTTAAATTTTGAAATCAAATACTAAATTAAGTTTACTAATTTATATATATAGTTTTGGTGTAGATATAACTTTTATAAAAGTTTAGAAGCATTTCTATAGTTTTTATGTATTTAAAATTGTTTTTAAAGTATTAAATATTATAAGTTTTAACTAAGTTTAAATTAATTAAAATGGTTCGGGAATATAAAAGTGTAAATAAAAATCCAATTTAAGTTTATACAAGTATTAGAATGTTTATGAAAATTATTAAAAGTATTAAAAACTGATTAAAAGGCTAAAAAGAATAAAAAGGGCGAAAAATCGGTTTAGCCGGATCGAACTCAAGACCTCTCCGGGTTACACACACACAGAGAACTTAACCATCCCGGCTACGGGGCTCGCTGGTTATTATACCCGAAAGAATAAGTTTAAGCAAGATCTCTAATCGTTCCATATTTCCCATATGAACCCTAGATTTTCGATCCCCAAATACACATCGAATTCGCCTCTGTCATTGTAAATGGACAGAGGGCTTTCGATCCTTGGGTAAAAACAACGCATGTGGATACACGAATTACCTGATTTGATGAAGGGACGAGTGAGAACGAGTTGGGTCTTGTCGTCGGCTGTCGCAGCTTCAATCGGTCAAATGCCGGTGTTAATCGCAGAAAATGAGAGTGAAGGAAGTTGAGGTGTGATGTTACTGAAGATTCAAATCGATTTTTATAGCCAATTTCTAACCTTTATTGCGTGAACGGGTTCCAGGTGGTGGTTGGGCCGACGGCTTCTCACTCGAGCCTCACGCGGCCATTTAAGTCGAAATTGGTTATCGGGATGAATTGGGTTTCGGTCGCACGCGGGTATAGGAGATTGAGGTTCATCGAACCTGACCGGAAATGCGTTTTTTTTTATAATGGAGCTGAAAAAACGAGGGGTTGCGGGACTCGAACCCATGACCGATTCTGGGTTCGGGGGTTTGGGTCTGAGGCAGAACAGGCCCCTGCAGTTTCAAGTTGTTTTCATTTTATGTTTAAAATAGAAGTTTAGTTTTAAAAAGGAAGTTTCGATAATGACAGAATAGTCCCTAGCCTTTTTATGTTTTATTTTTTTGTAAATTCCAACTATGTTTCCATAAGCTTTATATTTTTTACTATTTTATAATTCTATAAAAATATTTCAAGTTTAAGTATTTTATGAAATAGTTTTATAAATCATTTATATAATTATAAACTTGCAAGGAATTTAGATGGTATTTTATTTATAAAACACACATATATACATATATATATATATATATGTACAAGTGTAACTTGTTTTTCCTTGTAACTTATCTCAATAACTATTTATTTAAGAAAATAGTTTTTAATAGAATTTCAAGTTTTGAATTGAAAATACGTGTAAAGGTTTAGGGAAAAACAGGTCGAAAAAATCCTGGATATTACAATGTTGTTGAGGGTCAATCAAATTTACTACATCTCAACATAACCGTGATTGTACAATAGTATCATTCATCTTTTTGGTGATGAATCTATTCACTGAAGTGATTCGGATTAAGACTCATGATGAGGTCCTTATGTGTAAAAAATGAAGCTATGGAGATCAAAGGCATACAAGTTATGTTCCTCAATTGAAGGATGAAGACATGTATGTATAACATACAATAACTTATAAGACTTTCCTAAATACTGAGGTTTTGGGATGGTGATCTATCTTAGGGATGAATGTTGTCAAGATATATTGTGATATCCCTTAAGGCTGTGAAAAATCATAATGATGATCTTATGTTCACATGCTAAAGTATTGTAGCCTAAATCATGCTAGACTAGTACTTGTTAATCATAATGCTCTGTGGAGATTAATTAACTCTAAACATTCAAATGTATACACATAAAATGAATTTGTGTATAGACAAAGTTGAAAGAGGATCTTCATTCTTTCTAAAGAGATTGATATAACTTATGAAAAACTTGACTAGCTAGATAATTGAGAATGATGTTATCTGGTTTCCTAAGTTTAATGAAAAGAACTCATTGTCTAGGTTTATCCTAGATAGTAACTTTGAACCATTCTAAATATGTGATGGTTTGATAACAAACTTATGAAAAGGTTATCTAAAACACTAGCAAGTGTTGGATGGTATTGCCATGCTAGTTAAAAATATATTTAACAGTTCTAGTTTGGAATCTTTTGGCCCAGGAGGCATTGATAATCATAAGGAGGGAGCTGTGGGCAATACCAACATCAGGCAGTGTCTTCGTAAGGTTGCAGATGGCCATTTTACAGCGGCAGTGAAGGTGTTATGCTCGTCTGGTGTTGCTCCATACAATGGCGATACCATACAAGCTTTAGAGGCTAAACACCCGCACAGGAAACCTCCATCTATGCCAAGTGAAATATACTCCGAGCCTCCTCTTGTTGCGGAGGTTGATAGTGTCCTTGGTTGCATTAAATCGTTTCCTAAGGGAACTTCGTGTGGGAAAGACGGCTTGCGAGCACAACACATTTTGGATGCTTTATGTGGAGACGGGTCAACAGTTGCCACTGATCTTTTAACTACTATCACCGCAGTGGTCAATTTGTGGTTAGGGGGGAGATGTCCATCGAGTTTATCAGGTTTTGTTGCGTCTGCTCCTCTTACACCGCTCTTAAAACCCGACAACAGGATCCGACCTATTGCAGTGGGTACTATATGGAGGCGGTTGGTGTCCAAGGTTGCTATGAAGGGTGTCGGTAAAGAGATGGCCAAGTACCTTAATGATTATCAGTTTGGGGTTGGTGTGTCGGGTGGCGCCGAGGCCATATTACATAGCGTCAACCGGGTATTGAATGAACGTCACACGGATGGGTCTCTGGCCATGCTTACAGTAGATTTTTCTAATGCATTTAATCTGGTGGATAGATCAGCCTTACTTCGCGAGGTCCGGATGAGGTGCCCGTCTATTTCTTTGTGGGTAGAATTCCTATATGGGCAACCAGCTAGATTGTATCTTAGAGACGAGTACATTTGGTCCACCACCGGGGTTCAACAAGGAGACCCATTGGGACCACTTCTTTTCGCTCTTGTTTTGCACCCCCTTGTGCATCAAATTAGAGACAATTGCAAGCTTCTTCTTCATGCTTGGTATCTTGATGATGGGACTGTCATTGGAAATTCAGAAGACGTGGCTAGAGTGTTAGACATTATTAAGGTGGTGGGTCCTACCTTGGGTCTTGAACTGAATATTAAGAAAACTGAGTTATTTTGGCCTTCATGTGATGGTAGCAAGTTTCATGATGGTTTATTCCCTGTGGACATTGGGAGGCCGTTATCCGGGGTAAAACTTCTTGGGGGGGCCGTCAGCAGAGATGCAAATTTTATTAGTGGGTTAGCTAAGAAGAGAGCTACTAACGCTGTTAATTTGATGCGTCTTCTTCCAAAACTTCGTGACCCGCAGAGTGAGCTACTCTTGCTTCGATCTTGTATGGGTATTGCCAAACTTTTCTTTGGCTTGAGGACGTGCCAACCCGTACACATGGAGGAGGCAGCGCTGTTCTTTGACGAAGGATTGCGTGGGGCAATTGAGGACATAGTTGTTTGTGGAGGTCCTTTCTTTGGAGACTTCCAATGGCGACTTGCTTCCCTACCTATTAGGTTTGGGGGTTTGGGGTTGTATTCCGCTGTAGAGGCTTCATCTTATGCCTTTGTAGCCTCGAGACAGCGGCATATGTGGTATGGATTCTGATTATGATTGTGCTTTGGCTTGTCTTCGTGATACGATTTCAAGCTTTGACTTCAGCGGTTTCACTAATAAGGACACCGCCCCCCCTAAAGCACAACATGCATTGGCGAGTGCCTTTTTTAGTAAAATCGTCCGTGAAATGGAAGTCCAGTTTGAAATGACCGTTAGACAAAGAGCTGTTTTGAGTGTCTACAAGCACCACATGCTCAAGATTACCTTCTCGCGATCCCTATAGATGGGCTAGGCCAACATATGTCGCCGGTGGAGTATCGTACTATCCTTAAGTATCGCCTCATGATTCCACTATACCCGGTTGACGAGTTATGCCCTGTTTGCCGTAAGACGTGTTTAGACTCCTATGGGGAGCATGCGGTTCATTGTTGAGAGCTCCCGGGGTTCAAGTACCGACACGACTTGGTTAGGGATGTTCTTTTTGACATATTTAGGCGTGCCGGGGTTTCTACTAAGAAAGAGGCACCAGTGAAATTTCTTGACGGACCCATTGGAAGGAAGATCAACACTTAGACCCGCTGACATTTTGGTCTTTGGGTGGATAGGTGGGAAACATGCGTGTGTAGATCTAACAGAGGTCTCCCCTCTGGTGGGCTTGGGAGTTAGTGCTTTCACGGTGAGTCAGGCTGCTCTAAAATCTGCTTCGAGCAAAGTGACCAAACACGAGAAAGCGTGTCTTGACAACCAACACATGTTTATACCATTTGCTTTTGACACTTTTGGTTTCCTTGCACCAGAGGCCGTGGAGTTACTTAACCGAGTACAGCGGGTCATGCATAGTAATGTTATGACCCCAAGATCTGTAGATGTAGTTTTTAAAAGACTTGGTTTTGCTATTCAAAAAGGGTTGGCGGCGCAGCTTGTTGCCCGTTTGCCTTCTATCTCTATGTAATTTCCCTTTGGGAGTTGTGTTTAATTTGTCTTTTTGTACGTAAAAAAAAAGTGTTGGAAGCTTACACTAAGGCGTACTTTGTTTTGGTTATCTCGAAAGCTCTTGTGAGCTAATGTAATCTAACTTAGATAGATAAACATTGATGAATCCTTGTTATTTGCTCCTAAGTGTCTAAATGTAGTCATAAATAAAGCTACACAAAGGATGATGAAAATATTTTGTAAGACTCACTATTAATTGTGTGTCTTTATTATCATTTATTAATCAATTGATCATTGACTTATTTACCCTTATGACTTAATTGGTAATTATTCGATGGACGTAATTACCCTTACTATCCTAAATAGGGTTCCCCTTAAGTGTATTTAAATAGAGATTATTATATGGAGATGACTAATCACAAAATCATTAATTCACCAACTCATAATTCATCCATCTCCATATCTTTAATTCGTGAGCTTACTTCTCACATAATACCATCCTTACGATACACCTTAAACGGGAACCCGATCATCACAGGATCATGACGTCTTCCCTCTCTACTGTTACTGGATTATCAGGTACACGTTTATTTATCATCTTGTTTTCCATAACATGTTAAAGAATTGATAACATATTTTCATCAAGGATGAAACATAGTAATGGATTTGGTGTCTTTGAGCGAAGTCACATTCATCATTGGAGGCCCTATTGCGGGTAATACATCATTTTTTTACAATTTGGTACAGCCAAAATACATTGAAAGTATGCCCAAAATATATTAGAAATTAAATTTCATATGTTTGTAAGTCAAAAGGTAAAGTTTGCGCTTATCAATAAACAAAGTTTAACTTTGTAACACACTTAAATTCATACTAGCTAATATAGTTAATAATTCACATTATAAAACTTGCATCGAGCTTCTAGAGAGGGCGCGATGTTGGTTCAGGCCTTGGCTAACACAGACACACACAAAACTCACGAAATACACCAACTGTAATCTCTAATTTAATTGAATCAAAAGGGTTACAAGAGACACTTAAAAATAAACTAAACTATAAACTTGATTATATAGTAAAACAAAACAATAAAAAACAACCCATGATGCTCCTGTTTAATCTCCAACTTTCATTTTATTCTCCCATTTACTCGGTCAACAATAACCTAACGTGCAAGTAGTTGATGACCCATTCAAATGACTAGTGACTCATTAATCCGTGACCCGCTAACCCGACCCGTGACCCGCAAACAAACTGATTAACCCAACACGCGGCACGTTTAAATTCATGTGCCTATGATGTTACTTGTACTTTTTCAACACTTACACTTTTTCATCATTTACTACTTTTGGTAGCTGATTAATACTGTATTATTAGATCTTTTTGTTGTTTGCTTTGTAGATTCTTGGTGAGACAAACCAGATGTGGGTAGCTATGGCAACCACTGTTACGCAGGCAGCAAAGGAAACCCTCGGAGTCACATTGGGAGCAACAAGAGGACATCAGGAGTCTTGGTGGTGGAATGAGGAGGTGCGGAGCAAGATAAAGGACAAGCAACAACGCTTTAAAGAGATGTTGCAGTGCAGTAATGGAGAGGAGATAATGACACTACGGGAGAACTATAGACAGGCAAAGAGGGAAGCTAAAAAGGCAGTGAGTGAGGCAAAGAATTTTGCCTATGAAACGATGTATAGAAAACTAGACACCAAGGAAGGGGAGCATCATATGTTTAAGATTGCCAAAAATAGGGAGCGTAGGAGACAAGATCTTGGGGTCGTGAAGTTTATCAAGGAAGATGATGGAAGAGTTTTGGTAAAGGGACGAGACATCAAGCTGAGATGGCAAAACTATTTCTACACCTTTTTCAACAGTTGTAGACCAAGTCTAGCCATAACGGAGAATCCCACTACTCAATCCAGTCAACGAAATAATTGTTATTGTCGAAATATCACACAGGAAGAAGTGAGGAGTGCTCTTAAGAAGATGGGAAGAGCTAAGGCAGTCGGTCCAGACAACATACCCATTGAAGCGTGGAAGTGTATGGGAGAGGAAGGCGTTCAGTGGTTGACAAGACTGTTCAACAATATCTTCAAAACCGGGAAGATGCCAGATCAGTGGAGGCGTAGTGTCTTAGTACCCCTATATAAAAACAAAGGAGATGCTCAATGTTGTGCTAACTACAGGGGGATTAAGCTCCTATGTCATACAATGAAATTATGGGAAAGAGTTATAGATACAAGGATTAGACGACAAACCCAGGTTACAGCAAACCAATTTGGGTTCATGCCAGGCCGGTCCACTACGGAGGCGATACACATTTTAAGAAGATTAATGGAAAAGTACAGAGAGAAGAAACATGATTTACATATGGTGTTCATCGATCTTGAAAAGGCGTACGATAGTGTGCCTAGAAGATTGATCTGGGAAAGTCTGGAGGGAAGAGGGATCCCTAGTAAATATATTGAGGCAATTAGGGATATGTATCATGAGGCTAAGACATGCGTCCGAGCACCCGTGGGGGATACAGACTTTTTTCCGGTGGAAGTGGGAGTTCACCAGGGGTCGGCACTAAGCCCCTTTCTCTTTGCAGTAGTTTTGGATGAGTTGTCAAAGTCGATTCAAGATGCAATTCCATGGTGCACGCTTTTTGCTGATGATATCGTGTTGATTGCAGAAAGTAAAGAGGCATTGAACAACAGACTAGAGGAATGGAGAACAGTCTTAGAGCACAAAGGTTTGAAGATAAGCCGATCTAAAACCGAGTACCTTCACTGCAACTTTAGTGGTGCAAACGTCGACGAGGAGACCCAGATTTCTATTGAAGGTGGGGTTGTCCCTAAGACACTGAAGTTCAAGTATCTAGGATCTGTCATCCAGAGTAACGGGGATATCGACAATGATGTAGTCCATCGGGTGCAGGCTGGTTGGTGTAAATGGAGAGCGGCCTCAGGTGTTTTGTGCGACAAGAGGTTCCCAATAGGGTTAAAGGGTAAATTTTATAGGGTAGCAGTTCGCCCAGCGATGCTATATGGAACCGAGTGTTGGGCCATCAAGAAGACACAAGCTCGAAAAATGGATGTAGCTGAGATGAGGATGTTGAGGTGGATGTGTGGACACACAAGAAAGGACCGAATAAGAAATGAAGTTGTTCGGAAGAGATTGGGAGTCACATGTATCTCAGATAAGATAAGAGAAGGAAGATTGAGATGGTTTGGACATGTCAAGAGGAGACAGAGCACAGATCCAGTGAGAACGGTGGAAACTCTCGTTGTAGAGGGGAAAAGGAGCAGGGGGAGACCGAAATTAACGTGGGATGAGAGGATTAGGCTTGATTTGCTAGATTTACACCTCTCAGAGGACATGATCAATGATAGGATTTCATGGAGACGTCGTATTAGGGTTTTAGGATGAGTGACCCGTTGTGTGGGAGAGTAGAGTTGTTTAGCAAAGATTTTGCGTATGTCTTGTTTTTTGTAGGTGTGTTGTGTTTCTGGTGACTAATATACTCTAGTCATACACTGTTAATTGTTAGATTACTGTTAGATTTATTTTACTTTATTACTCATTAATTTTATTTATATTTTTATCTTTTTCTTTCCCATGGAGCCGGGGGTCTAAACGGGAGCAGCCTCTCTATCCCTTGGGATAGGGGTAAGGTTTGCCCTCATCACACCCTCCCCAGACCCTACTAATAGCGTTAGCTATGTGTGGGATTATACTGGGTACGTTTGGTTTGGTTTGGTTTGGTTTGTAGATTCTTGGTGAAGAACTCTATCGTTCTAATTGTTGGCTTAATTTTGGAATAGCAATCAAGGAAAGAAAAGATGGCAGAAATTTACTCAAAATTGATTCAATGTTTTATTTTTGGTTTGATATTAATTTGCTTTATTTTAGGAGAATTATATTTAGAAATAATTTGTTTTGATTTAGCTTAGGGGTTAAGCTAGGTTTAGTCTATTTATATTGAGTCTTTGTTTAGTTTTAAAGTGTCGAATTTTGTGAGTCTTTTTTATAAAGTCGAAACCCAAAATTTGGTTTCAATCTGTGTTTTTTTCTTTTGTTCTTGCTGCTCCTGTGCCTTTACTAATATACTTTTCATGTCCATGTAAGGTTTCTTTTGGAGTCAGGGTCTCTCTGGAAGCAGCCTCTCTAGCCTTTGGGATAGATGTATAGTTTACCTACATCCTACCCTCCCCAGCTTTGCTATTGGTGGAATTTTTACGGAGTATGGTTGTTGTTGTTATAGAGAGGGCGACACGTTCCAAAATTGGTGTTAAGAAAATAGAAAACAAGCTCGGATATCTTGTCTCATTGTAAGATTGTATTGTATAACATAATGTATTATCATCTTATTTGACAATTTAACTTCACATCACACGATCACATTTTAAAACTCACATCAAACACCATCTAAATCTTATTTCTATTTAATGAACAATTGTTAACATGAGTTACAATAATAACATTGTGGATGAACAGATTCATTTATCATCTTAAGGGATCCCATCTGCTGCAGAAGCTACAACTGAATCAAAAAAATGTGACATTTTCGCAAGCGCGTGTTTCTCCTGCCTTTAAATCTTCAATTAGCAATGGCATGGCTTCATGAACTTATGATGATACAAGGTGATCTGGTTTGATCTTCTCAAGCATCTTTAGAACTTCAAACATGTTTGGTCTTTTGGATGGTTCTGTTTCTAGGCACATTAATGCTATAATAAATGTATTATTAATCTCATCCATAGGACAACACACTAATCTGTTATCAAGATAATGTTCTTCCTTCTTATCTTGGACAACTGTTTTCACCTATTGTTGCATAACAGTTCAAATTACTTCATCACTGAAAAGATTGACAAAGATCAAAACTTTGACTTTTAAAGACTTACCCATGTCACAAGCTTTGTTCCCTCCTCGATAAATGCTTCATCTGACGGTTTTCTCCCGGTTAAGAGCTCAAGTAAAACTACACCAAAACTATATACATCCCCTTTTGTTGTTGCTCGTCCCGTATCAAAATACTCTGAAAAAACAAGTATTCTTTTGAAAAAAAGGAAATTTCAACTGATTTTCTTATGAATGGGTTGATTTAGTTGTGTCAATGGGTTGAAAGACAACCGGCTAAATCATTTTATTTTATTATTTAGATTATAATTGAAATAATAACACTTATGTAATCATAATTAACACATAATATGGGTAAAATGGTAATTTTGAAATATATGGTGGTGTACAAAGCACCTCCCTTAATTGTTTGTAAAAAAATTAAATGTTTTTGGGTCAACCCAACCTAGCCCTGCCCATTTCAGCCCACACTAAAAATATTACATCTTTCAACCCGAACCGCTTGACCCACCCATTTAATCACCTTTAATCATATCCAAAGATAGCTTCTTTATGTTTACAATAGATGTAATGAGACCATACCAGGGGCTAAGTAACCGAAAGTCCCGGCTACTAAAGTGGATACATGGGTCTTATCTTGCTCCATGAGTGTGGCTAACCCGAAATCAGAAACACAGGCCTCCATATTTTCATCCAATAAAATATTGCTCGATTTGATATCTCTATGAATTATATGAGGTACGCAATCATGATGAAGATATGATATTCCCCTTGCAGCACCTACTGCAATTTTGTATCTTGCATCCCAAGCTAGAACCTTGTCCATTGTTCTTCCTGCATCATAACCAATGTGAACAGTATGACTACTAAAGTCAAAATAACTTCAATCTCAAGCTTAGAAAGTCAAAGGTTTGACCTTGGAAGCCAAACTCATACCATAGAGAAGTGTATCCAAACTTCCATTAGGCATTAATTCATAAATCAGCAAATTGTAATTAGGCGCGGTGTAATAACCATAAAGAGCAACTATATTCCGATGCTTTATATCCCCCATAGATTCCAATTCTCTCTCGAAACCTCGATCATGCTCGGTGGTTTCTCTTCTTAGCTTCTTGACAGCAAAAGATGTTGACTCATTTAAAGTCAACCTATAAACAGTACCATACCCTCCGGATCCAATTCTATCTTTGCTGGTTAATTTCATTGTTTTCTTCAAGAAAATGCTTGATTTGAGGGATTTTATCTTTGGTGATCTGAACAACACCAACTTTCCATCTGGGTATGCACATCAAACATATCAAGTTTAAAATTTTCAAGAAATAACTAAATATATATATATATATATATATATATATATATACAAAAAAAAAGTGGTACCAGAAAAGCTATCTTGAATCACCAACTGCTTTCGTTGCCAACGACGATAGCATAAGACTGCTATTGTGATCTTTGAGATCACAAAAGCTAATATGCATATTGTGATGTATAAGCCCAGAAACCGGGTTTGACCCATTTTGTTCTTGGTAGAACTGAGATGAATGTGGAATTACTAATTTGTACCCACTAAAAAAGATGGTGTGTTAAGCATGGAGACTTAAATATTACATCATGATTGAGGAATCCATATCTGGGATTTGTGTTTCTTTGACTTCTGTCACAGTTTCAAAAGTCAAATGTAATAAAGATATGATTACACACTGTGTGTGTTTCTATGATCTTGCACATATGATCAAGAATGGTTGTGAGAAATAATATTGATCATTTAAAGGTGCCTGCACAAGAAAAAAGGTGATAACTTTACATTATTTTGATATGCAATTGTTTGACATTCTGTGCCACCTTGTGACTTGTGGGCCCCTGTCAACCGACATGTGTTGGGGTCTGATTGGTACGGAGGTTTCACCCGACATGTGTTGTGGTCTGATTGGTACTAAGGTTGCCAGCATCAGAAATCACAAAATACATATGGAGTCAACCTGGCTGTATGGACTTCATTGTGAGGAGGTTTGACCATTTTGCCCTTGCCACCAGTTGAACACCTGTTGGCCCTTTAGGGGCAAATTGGTCTCTTCCTTACAGAAAAGGAAAGATTGGAAGCATGTGAAAAGCTTGATGGTTTGCTTGCAGATAGAGAAGAGAACAGCTGTTGTTTGAAGTGATTTGGTAGACGTTGGGCAGAAATTTATATTTTCAGCAAGATAGGAGCTTTTTGGTCAAATAAAGGGGAGGGCAATTATCCAAATACTTGGCAATGAAAATGATTGATTAACCAAATTTCTTGAACACTGTTTTGGATCATTTTCATTCATAGCAAAATTGTCGGTAGAAGCAAGGGAATCTTGTTAACTTGAAAACATGGAGAAAAAAGGTTAACACCGTAAAAAACCAGTATACTTTCTTATTTTACATGAAAAAATCACTTAATCCAATTTTTATAGATTAAAGTCTCTAAACTTGTTTAAGGCAAACGACACTATAAAAAAGTCCAAAAAAATGACTTGTTACATTTCAAACCGGTCAAAAATTTAATGAAATGACATTCAAATGTGTAAAAAATACTGACATTGATAACTTCTCTTTATTATATAAGATGGTATAAACTTGTATATAAAACAATCGTGACTGATGAGGGCAGTATTCCATAATAGCCGACGTCTGTCGTTGATTTTATCAATTCGTACATTTTAAACGAGTTCATGAACTTAAATATACCAAAGCCTATATACCGAACTGAGTTGAGTGACTTTTTCACGCAAAATGGAAAAGCGTTTTGGTTTTTCTGGTATTAACCCTAAAAACTATTATCTTCAAGTACCCTAAAGACAACCACATGTATGCAATCAACATCCATTTGATACAAACAACTTATTTAGATATCCTTATTTCAAAAAAGCTAAAAGAGTGTGCAATATACATCAACTAAAACACCCACACTAGTATGAAAAAAAAATAAGTGGAAAAAAAGCCGAAAACAATGACATCTGTAATTATCCCATATGAAAAACACCCACCTCTCTCTGAGACTGGGCCTGCATAAACTTTGCATCAATCGATATCCGTCCGTTTGACTGTTGTTGACCATTTGTTTGCTTGTAATACGGGTTACTGTTGACCAACCCTGGCGCCATTTTCCCGTCTGTTGACTTCGGTTGACCATGTGTTTGATCCCCAGTGTTGCTCCTATATGCATAATGTGGAGAAAGACCAACTGTGTTTGTATTTCTAACCATTACCCTTGGATCATACACATCTTTCATGTTTCTGCTACTCTCTAATGGAAGAACCGGGCCCACAACTCTTCCTGATCATGTTTAACAAAAAAAAAGTTAAAAACTTGATTTTATGCAGTAAAAAAGTGTGAAGAAATTTACTTGCCTTTGGGCATCCTTGGTGGCGGCCGAACGGCAGCACTGAAAATATTTCCGGCTGCATCCGCATCTCCGCCACCATGAGACATGTTATCCACCATTGGTCTGTTGTCAAATGCAGCCAAACACTGCTGCAGTTTAGGAGCAGTTGTGCTTGAAGCAACTGTTGACCTGAGTATACAAAAAACATTAAAAAAGAACAAAAAGTTTGTGATTTTGTTGCAAATGAATGCATTACCAACTTACAATTTATTATCAATTTTCAAAACCAACTGCACTTAGCTGATTTTACCTGTTAACTGCTAGCTGATGTGGAACTGGTTGATGCCATGCCAGCAACCACATCAGATTTTATATACACAAAAAATACACTTATGTGAAAAAAAAATATAAAAAGATCATTACAGTTTTCTAAAAAAATTAAAAATATATTAAATGTCAAATCAGATGACAAGTGGTATAATATATGTATATATACAGAGAGAGAGACTTGACGAAAAATAATATGCCACGTCAGCAGTTTTTTAAAATTAGTTGCTAAAGGTAATAAAATGCAACTTGATTGCTAAACCTGGTACAAAAAAATGGCTTCTATTTTGAGCCTAATTTAAATTTGTTGCTATTTCTATAGTTCTATACTTCTATTTCATGTGGTTTCCCTTCATAAAACTGCCAACTATAAATTTCACTTAGCAATACATAATTTGTAAACGTTTTATTACCTCGGGAGGGAAACATGTTTCCTCTCTGGAGGTATAACGGGCCCACTTTTCCCAACGTTTTCCTCAAGATAAGCAAACTGTCTCCTAAATTGACCAATCGCGCTGACATTAAAAAAAACATGTTATAACCAATGAATAACCCAATAGAAAAGACCAAAAGCATAACCAAACTCGTATAATAACAACCTAGGATAAAGGAAATTAGAACGGTCATTGCCAGCCATGTAATCTTTGAGCAACTGAGGGTGGTATTCTAGAATCTCCCGGAATATTAATTCTCTAATATCGTCTTTTGTGACCCTCCGTCTCTCAAACTCAAACTCCAATTTGGAAAATGACTGACATGATGGCTCACGTTCGACTTTTGATAGTCCCTTGAAGTAAGGGTCGGCTAGGGCTTGTTCTGCAGTGGGTCGGTCCTTTGGGTCAAATGCCAATAGTCTTTGTAAAAGCTTAAGTGCCAACGGGTCAACATCTAGAAACTTCTCAGAGAATGATACGGGTTTCTTTTTACGCATATCAGTCAAGTATTTTCTTGCCTTGTCATTACGTACCTGCATGAGGTTTAATGAATATCATATGAGTGGTGTTTAGATGTGCATAACTAAATCCCTGAGCTCTTCAAAATTAAACAAGGTCCTTTTTAGCGATAAAGGACTTTTTCATTAAGTTAAATAGTCCAGTGAGTTATATGAAAATAAAGTCCAGGGACTTGTATGCGAATTCAGCGAAAGCCTATAGGCATTCTATTTAAACAATGAACCTAAAGGAAATGACCAAAGAAGACATTCTTCTATATTTCTAAGGTATAAATTTAAAATATGACAACTTGTTTCCTTTTATATTAAATAAATATGATAACATTTTATATAAATTATCTGTTCAATAAATTAAAAAAAAACATCTAAAATTTCAACCACCATCCTTTTTCATTATTTTAACAATGAGATATGTAGATGAAAGTTTTGGTAAAAAAAGGGATATATAAATAGTTTCGGTTTCCTATCAAATAATCAGTTTAATCGGAGCCTTAAAATAATCAGGTAATCAAAACCAAAATCACCTCATCAGAACACTAAAAACACATAATTGTGACTTCAGCTTGCAATAATCAGATAATAGAGCGATAATTAGTTGCATAAAGCACAAATGTTGCAATTTTTATAAATAATCAAAATTTTATAAATAATGTAATTGAACATACTCTAGAAATGGTATCTAATGACGGTGTCCCAAGAAGATCGGTAATAAGCTCCAACTGATGAACCACACTTTTCCCAGGAAAAAGTGGTTTCCCGGTCAATACCTCGGCAAATATACATCCAATGCCCCAAATATCAACAGCAGGTGTATACTGCGATAAAAAAAAAACAATAAATCAGAGCAATCACAAGGACAAAAGAAGCAGCATATCAATAAAATATTAAAACCCTGGTGGATTATTTAGTTATAATTATACCTTCGAATAAAAAGAACCGCATAGCTCAGGAGCGCGATACCATCTTGTTGCGACATAATCCTGCAATGTTTAAAAAAAAACAAAATCAAAGGTGTTATTCAATGTGCATTGAAGAACATAATGTGGAAAAATTGAATATATAACCTACCGTCCAAAATATTGTTGTTGGGGTGTCCGTAAATGCACACCTTGCTAACCCGAAATCACATATCTTGAGTTTGCAATTTGCATTTGCTAATATGTTCTTCGGTTTCAGATCTCGATGATATACATTTGCTGATTTCATAAAATTTGAATCAATTTTGGTTCCAAAGAAATAAAATACCAAATTACTCTTTCATTTGTCTGATTTTAGTCATTGCAGCTTTCTTTGTACATTTGAGTGTCATTAAATGATGGCTGAATGTCCTTTTATAGCCATTTGGTAACCCATACATTCAACACTATGTATAGCCTAACATTTCTATAAAACAAGTTAAAAAATTTATAAAAAAAAATATCATTTTTGAAAGCCGTTTTTAGACCTACAAAATGACCCAAAGAGGACTAAAACCATCTTTTAATGACTCCGATGTACAGAAAATGTACAATGACTGAAAAATTATGTATTTGACGTCAAAAAGTTACCCGTATGCATATATTTCAAAGCTCGAAGCATTTGATATAGGAAAAACCGATGATGCTCATGCGTCAAGTCATCATTGGCCTTAATGACTTGATGAAGATCCGATTCCATGAGCTCAAATACAACATAAATATCCTTAAAATCTCGCCTTGATGGTGGCATCATAATCCGTTTAATTTCAACAATATCGGGATGACGCAAAAGCCTAAGCAACTTAATCTCCCGCAAAATTCGAATAGCATCCGACGAATGCTCAAAAATGTTTGTTATTTTCTTTATTGCAACCTTTTCACCAGTCTTAGTGTCAACTGCTGCACAAACAACTCCATAACTCCCTTTCCCTATTATCTCTAAAATTTTGTATCGGTTCGATTCACCATATTCGGTGAAAAACTCCACCTCTTTCGGACTCTGCATATGTCCATTGCAAGTTCATATTACAACCAACAACATTAACATAAATAATAATAATCATAACTCAATGATCTACCAGGATTTAAAAACTTGACCCACAAGCAATAATATCATCTAAAACTCAATCAAAGCAAATAAATATATGATGATGATCATGATTTCAACTTAAAGATGACATGAGTTGTATAAAAAAAATTGATCAAGTTCAAACCTTTCTTCTCCGATCTTGCTGCATCTTCAACCTCCAACAGTCTAATTCTTGATTCTTGATTCTGAAATGAACCTCAGATCACAAGAACCCAAAACCCAGAAAGAACAAAAGTGAAATTAAGAACAAATAAAGAAAATCATCCGCATTTACCCCACCTACCGCAATACCCACTTTCCTCACCCAATTCTTGAAAAAACCCTAACCCTAAAATTTTAACGCCACCGACACCGGCTACTGAAAAAGATAACACCACAGCACTATCATCGATCGATACAACCAAGAATTGACACAGCTACAAGTTAATAATCTGGTGCTGAATCAATTGGTGATGAAATTGGTTTTTGATCTCAAGATCTTGCGGTGGGTGCGATTGCCGACGATAGCTGAGGGGAGAGAGAGAGAGAGAGAGACAGAGCGGGTAAAGTGGGGTTTGATTAAATAGAAAGGAAAGCGAGAAGTGGGTTCCGATCCAGCGAGTACAGTTGTTTGCTTATTGAGTACGGAGTTTGGTGAGTTTGAAGGGTTATCCTTTGGATTCTTGTTTCATCTCCTTGTCTCGCCCAAATTTGAGGGCTTGTTAGTTGCTTATTTAAGACTAGTCGGTAATTCCAGTATTTTATGGAAATTATTAGGTTTGGGTATTAATTAAAGGTTTAAACTTTAAAGTAATACACTAATATGTTTATACTTTCAGTTTTGTAACGAGTTTGGGTATTAAGACTAACTTTTGTTAATTTTTCTGTTAACTTTGAGTTAAATGACCAAAATACCCTTTACTTTAAACCCTCACTTTAAACCCTTACGGTCTGTTTGGTATGAGGAAATGGAATGGACGAGGAAAAGAACTGGATCATTACCATTCCATTGTCATGTTTGGTTACCATTTGGTAATGAAATTAATCATTACTTAGTGTTGTTTGTTAGGAACGAAAAGACGAATGAATGGAATACAATTCATGAAAAGATAAATAAATACTCTAGGATAATAAGGTCATGGGTTGGGTAATGAGATCTGTCACACCCCGAAAACGACGATTCGCAGCGGAAACGAGACGTAAGCATGGTGGTCACATAAGTTGGAGCCCAATGATAATAAGCAAACACATTTAATTTAAAACATCGGAAATGTTCAACGAGATAAAAGATAAGTCTTACAATTATCCAAACTTGAAAGCATTAAAATTTAAAACACGAGTTTTAATGATCCAACACACGAGGATCCAAAATAAAGTTTAAAATGTCCCAACAGAAATCCGATGCAAGCGTTTGCCCAAAAGCCCGTTTTCATAACCGCGCGAGAGCATCTAAGTACCTGAAAAACATGCTTAAAAACATCAACATAAAGTTGAGTGAGTTTCACGGGTTTAACGATAACATAAACGAATTTAACGAACTATCAAGTAACTTGGACAAACATGTGATATGTCATAAGCTTGCAAGGAATACAACATGATGACAGTACCTAGAGCTTATAATCAAACCGAGACACGAATACAACATATCCCCACGAATCCTTTCAAAATATATTCTCTCGTACGAACGACCGATCAGCGCTACTGATCACGAGAGTGGGCAGTCAGTCCCAAATAGATCTATCAACACACCTTGCGGCCTACACGAGGCTAATGATTATAACGGCGGGGCTATTCATGAACGACATACATGAACACATAACGAAAGCCCTTACTCGAGACCATCAAACGAACACATAACGTAAGTCCAGTATCATGATAAACGAACGAAAGCATGTTCTTCCCCCATAGTTTATAAAGCAACAAAATAGTTTAAAAAGGGGCCGTGAAAACTCACCTTGATAACGAACGGCGGAAAAACGAGTGTTAGCAAAAATACGCCCACGAACGCTAACGGTGCCCTAAACATGAGGGGTACATTACTAATTGAAACTCACGTCTTACTAGCAAGTTGTTCACCCAACCTACTTAGACTTGTAATATTTTTAAGAAAATATTTATTTGAACGACCCGTTGGTGACTTCGACACGCGGTTATGTTTTTAACGAAAAATGGTGTATCATACACACATACGAAGACTTCAAGTGTTATTACCTAACAACGATCAACATGAAAGTATGAAACTAGTAACATATATATATCTACTCATACATATGCTTATGAGTTCTAAATCACATGTGAAAACACTAAAATCACAATATTTGCACATAAGCACTTTTCAAGCAAAACGACTAACTTTTAAGGAACAAACTTCCAAATTTCTAACGCATGAGTTCATATATCATCAAAATATACTTAATAAAATATATTTCATCAAACAAAACAATCTTTCATTATTTTAACATAAAGTACCTATACATGGCAATTTCTAGCACATATGCGATAACCGAAACATCATACCACATAAGTAAACACATGGGTCATAACACTAACTCATCATATACATTATTAGCTGAAAATATGTCATAAAATAAGTTTAATTTGCTGTTTGAAATCAGACCTAACTAGCATTCATTTTTCAAGGCGAAAAACACCGATTTTACGACTAGTCATGCCTAAAATGTTATCCAAAAGCATCAAAACACCAAGGATCATATAATTTATTAAAAATATGGATTTTTAACATAAAATATAATCTTTTTACAGCCATATAATCAGACCTAACTTATCCATCATTTTACATGTAATAATCCATCATTTAAGCACCCTTTTTGTAACAAATCATGGTCAAAACTCTAGCTAATCATCACAACATAAAATACCCTTTTAGAGCTGATCATTATACATAAAATACATCATATTTATCACCTTATTTCCAGATTTCAAATAATCCTAACAATTCATGTACAAACCTAGCTTTTATCATGCTTTTTAAACCACAATCTTTAGTAACAAGCATCCAAACGTAGGGGTTTAAGATCCATACATAAAATAACAAGTTTTTATGTAATAATACACTTTATTTTTCTGTTTTAACTTGGTCATAACAAAATATTTGTTTGCATGCAAGAATCTAACATTATTCATCATCATTTTGCAAGATATGAACACATAAACACACATTCATTCACATGACTACATGCATGCATATATAAATACTAAAACCCTTTTATAAAAACTCTTATTTGCTGAATTTTAATGGTTCATAAAAAGTCTTTTAGTTGGTGATGAACAACTCTTGCAAAGATCACTATTTTTATCAAAGAAAAAGAAAGAAACGAAAGAAATATGAGGTTCATACCTCTTGAACTAAATCAAGGGAGATACTAGAACAAATAGAAGATGATGGATGATGATTTCTTGAATACTTTCTCCAAACAAGCTTGAATCTTCAACAAAACTCCAAGAACACAAGAACACTTGAAGGATTTTTGGGAGAAAGCTAGAGAGAATACTAGAGAAATTTTGTGATGGAAATGGTGTATGGTGGTGGTGGGTTCGGTTTTAAGAGGGAGAGAGGAGAGAGATGGAGTAGTTCCAAGGCCATGCACACTTGAGTGTGGTGGTTGAGTGTGGTTTTAAATAAAAGTTGTAAGAAATCAAATGATGGTGCTTTATTGATGATTTGAGTGGGGTCCACCCCTTGGGTCCGAAAATTAGAGAGAGAGAGACAATTTTTAGTTGTATTTTTCTTTATAAAAACTCCCACACACATGTAGGTGATCTTTTATAAAAACCACAACACTTTTATAAAATTCTACCACTTTAAACATGGTTTTTCATCAAAATAAAAATATATAAAATAACCACTAATTATTTGCTATCATAATTAATAAAAATAATAATTTTTACTAACAGTTCATTTTAACTCATCCGGTACGCGATTGTACCGGGTAAAACGCAACGAAAATCGCCAAAAGCGATATTTAACACATAACACATAAATTTCACACATAATCCAATAATATAGACCACTTTATATAATTTTCATCAAAACTGATATTTTTAAGGTTAACCGGGTCGTCACCAACGTTAAATACGGACATTTTACCGATACGCGGTATCGAAATTTCTGAAATTTCACGAAATGCAAACCTATGCATACGAAGGGCTTTGCTAGACTTTATAATAACCTAATTGACTGAAATTAAGTCTAAGACACACACAATTAAATTGCAAACGCGTTCTAAGGTTTAACGGTAAATAACCTGAAAATTGCCGGATGTCACAAATTCATGGGCCGGGTATGGGACGGGGCATGGGTCGGGTCATGGATCGGATCATGGGTTAGTGTTTGGGTCGGTCCATGGTTCGGGTAATTAATTAAACAAATTCATTCTATTCCTTGAAGGAATGAAAAAAAAACACCCCTCCCCCAAGGAATGAAAAAAAAACACCCCTCCCCCAAGGAATGAAAATCATTAAAAGGGAAGGAATCACATTCCTTATGTAATTGTACATTCCATTCCTATGTGTTACCAAACATATTTTTTTCATTCCATTCGACCGTCCATTCATGCATACCAAAAATTACCTTAGTACCCAAACTTATTACTTTTCGCAAAGCATTTTGGACTATCTGTGTAAAAAACAGTGACGAAACTTAAAGAAAAAACTATGGTGGGCGGGATTTTTTTTTCCTATCAGGGGGCCGGAACTATAAAATTTTCGGCCGAATACATAAAAATTAACAATACTGAGCAAAAAATCGGGGGGGGGGGGGGGGGGGGGGCCTCCCGGGCCCTCACTAAGCTTCGCTCATGGTAATAAGCTCTTTAAATAATTAATATTAGAGTTAATTATACAGATAGTCTATGTAGTTTGCGAAAATTAACATGTTTAAGTACTAAGGGTTTAAAGTAACAAATTTGGGTTTTATGCTTTCAATTTTGTAACGAGTTTGGGTATTAAGGCTGACTTTTGTTAACTTGAGGTAAAATGACCAAAATACCATTTTACTTTAAATCTTTAGTACCCAAAACTATTACATTTCGCAAACCACAGAGACTATCTGTGTAATGAACTCTTTAGATAATTAACTTTAGAGTTAATTACACAAATAGTCTCTGTAGTTTGCGGAAAGTAACAGTTTTGGTACTAAGTGTTTAAAGTAATAGGTTTGGGTTTTATGTTTTCAGTTTTGTAACGATTTTGGGTATTAAGACAAACTTTCGTTAATTTTTCTATTAAGTTTGAGTGAAATGACTAAAATACCGTTTTGTAGAAAGTAACATTGTTCTAAGGGTTTAAACTAGAAGAGTATTTTGGTCATTTCACCCAAGTTAACAGAAAATTTAACGAAAGTTAGCCTTAATACCCAAACTCGTTACAAAATTGAAAACATAAAACCCAAACATGTTACTTTAAACACTTAGTACCCAAACATGTTAATTTTCGTAAACCACATAAAATGGCTGTGTAATTAACTCTTAATTTTGGATAAGTAACTTAAAATTATTTTATTATAACACTTTATTCTTATTCATAAATATATATGGCATAATAACAGTAGTTATTATAATAATATAATAATATGATAACAGACTATAATATAGTATTGTGTAGTTTATAAAGTAATTTTAACGGTGTATAAACTATTAGGTTAGAATCCCGTATATTCGGGTTGAATAACATAATGTTATATATACTTACTAATAAAAAAATTATGTTTTTAAAACTTGTGTATTACACGGGTTGAATAAACTCGTGTATTACACGGCTTTAATAAAATATAACGTAATCTATTAACATATACACTCGTCAAAATGTAACAATGTGAATATGTAAATATATGATTAAAAGTTTTTTATTTGAATCCTAGTTGGCTATAAAATTATTTTCAATTTATACAATTCATAAAAATATGATTGAACAAATTAATTAATGATAAACACAATTTTAAATTAAAAAATGTGTAGATAAAAATTAAAGCAAATAATTAATTTAGTTGTTTAAAATAGTGGAGTTGATTATTAATAGAAGAGAAATACGGAAAAATAAGAATGACGATGTCTAAAAATGTGACCAGTGTCCTACTAGTTTATTTGTTTATTAAGTCGTATAGATATATATTAAGTATTATAATTTCTGTTACGTGACATTTGAATTTCTAAGAAGTGTAAGATGATGTAGCGTGACATTTTGGTCTTAGAGCTGTTTGGTTTATTAAGAGCTGAATCATTAAGAGCTCTGAATGGTTCAGCATTGTTTTTGTGCCGAACCATTAAAAGGTTGAATGAACTATTAAGAGGCTGGCAAAGCCTGAAACAAACACTCCCTACCTCTGATCGATTCAGATGTAGCCTTTTAATGAAATCATTAAAAGTCTATTAAACAGCCTCTTAGCGTGTGAATAAATTCAATCACGTGATAAATTGACTAAAAAGGTGACTTTTTTAAGTTTAGGATTAGTAAATTAATTAAAATAAACAAAGTGTTTTAAATTAATGAATTTTACATATTCAATAACTAAATGATTTTTATGCTAAATCTTATCTTGATTTTATGACTTACTCATTAGGCAACCTCATTAATTTTCTCATTATTTTTTAATATACCGTCGCGATTTATTTTTTATCTACGTTTCGATATTTAAAACTGAGACGTCGTAACTTCATACCGATGTTTGATAGTTATTTACTTAATTTATAATAAAAAAATAAAAATATAATGTTTTATATTAGCCTATATGATATTAGCTATGTAGGTACCAAGTGATCATTGTATTGAACTAAAAAGAAAGTTGGTGTGCTCTATTTTTTTAACATAAAATATATAATATGCTACCTCAATATGTGTAGAATGATTTTGTTTTACATAGTTAGATTCACAATAAAACGTAAAAAAAAAGCGACACTACTTTAAACAAATCTAACATAACAAAAAAAATGTTGGGTTATTAGAATGAACCAGTGCCATTGGGGTTGATGACTCAGTGGTAGAGGAAAATCCTCTAGAAACATCAAGGTTTGAGAAGCTTATGGGTTCAAGTCTCACTCTCACGGGAATAAAGAAATTTGCATTTAAAAAAAATTAGAATGAACCAGTCATGACACTTTTGGGGCCACAAAGCACAACATGCAGGACTCTACATTTAAGTGTGCTCAAACGAGAGTAGTACCAAAGGGGTTTTGTCCTGGCGGTACCATGGTGACTTTTAAATGGAAGGTCGCCGGTTCGAATCCGAGGCATAACAAAAACGGGGGTATGTGGTCAGGTCAGGGGGTTTATCCAGTTGGGGGTTCCTCCTGGGGTGGGGTGGCCTGGATGTTCTAGATGTTGACCCGAGGAAACCTAATTATCCTATAATATCTAGATATTGCCGCTAAAAAAAGCGAGAGTAGTATCAAGATGTGTAACCTCTTGAGAAGCCCTCGTATTATAACCGAGAAAAAATGAGTTAATGTTATAAGGTAGACAATATTATGGTCTTAATGGAAATGTTACAATATCGTGTCAAAACAACTCTTGTGTTATCAAGAGTGTGGGCCAAAACCAACGCGATTTTTAAAGATATAAGATGAATCCCATATCAACCACGTATAGGTGAGATGACGAGTCGAGTAGAGCGCATCGCCTTATCACGTATGACGTGTTTGAGGTCACAAGCATAAAAGTAGACTTGAAACCAAAATTTATGGACTTGGGTTACGAAAAATAACTATTCACCATTGTCCTAGAGTTTATGTTTAATGATTTGACATGTGAATTATTATTATGTGACATTTTTGTATATATTTTTGTCACAATATCATTAAAGAATATTTATTTATTGATTTGGAATAATTTGGTTTTGGAGGCATTGGTACCTCCTGTTTGGTTGGTTAAGTGTCCTTTTATTAGTTGGTCCCCTCGATCATCAATACATAAATATACACCTCACAAAATTGACCAAGGTGACGTCGTTGGAAACGTGCACCGACCTTTTTCCCCTTCCGAAGACTTCTCACCATATGGTAAAAATTATAATAAAATGCACGTGGTAAAATTATTTTCAAAGATTGATAGGTACTGAACGTGCGGCAACTAGTTAAGAACACTGATGTCATTATTTGAACCCGCTACACCAAAAAATGTATGTCAGATTCAGATCACGTGACGCCACAGCTTCTAGTATATATATTATCATCGGGTGTGGATGATCACCTTGCATGTATTGAACCCGACATGTCTAAGGACAATTTGTCCACTCCCAATGCATGCAATCAATACTACCAAGCATTCTGAAAAGTCATGTGCAGTTTCATGTGCATCATACAATTGTTGAATGTCTCTCCACATCAGTTTACGTAAATATTTTCTTCATATAGCTTTGTAACACATTTACAAAATTTATAAACACAATCACATGAATTTTTATTAGACATCTTCAAATATTTATCAAATGAGTCGGAGGTAATGCCCTACGCTAGTTGACGGATGACGGATATGCACTTTTGTAAAGAAGTAAAACCCCATTTATATCTAGTGTCCCGTGATAACCTGGAAAATTGCATCACTCTAGATTATTAACTATTCGTAGAAATAGTTGTTTGCTCATTTTGAAAACGACATCTGAACGTTTCGCTGGTGTATAAAGGGTTAGTGCCATTTTTGCCCCAAAAGTAGTTAGACACAGGACGATCATGTGCAACTTCATGATCTCTATTTATATGAGTTCTTTTGATCTTCGAACGTAAACTTTCTGCTTCTTCGTTTAACAACTCTGGAGTGAGCGCTTTGATAAGAAGTGCTATCATGTATTTGCTTGATTCGAATGACAAAACCATCTTGACAATTTTTTATAAAAATAAGAGAGAGAAATATTGAAGGTTGCTGTGTAGAAAATATATGTTGGATATAATGACAACCCACTTTAGTTGTGAAAACGTTGAAAACTAAAAAAAAACGTGTTTTTATATGTTTTTTTTAAATGCTTCGAACCACTTTTGGGAAGATTTTCTTCCAAAAAAAACATAAAAACGCCGAGCCATTTAAAAAAAAAATTGACAAAAAATTCCATCAACATGTGTTTTTTCATCATGTTACATATGTAAAAACATCGTGTTACTTACGTAACGACTGAAAAAACAACATGGTACGTATGTAAAACAATTGGGCAAATTTAAAAAAATATATAAAAAACGGCTCGGCGCTTTTTTTATTTTTTTAAGTTTTGAAATTACATATAAAAGCTTTTTCAAAAAAAAATAAATCATGTAAAAACACTTTTTTTAGAGTTTTCAACGTTTTCACAACTTAAATGAGTTTTCATTCTATAATTTCTCTCTCTATATATATAAGATATAAATGTAATAGTTTTTTTTTTAAATTAGTCGTTGGTTAACGATCAAATAGGGGGTAACGGTAAAAATTGTGCGGCATCTCACATGAAAATTGCGGCTTAATCCACCTCAGTTGATGAAAATTGTGGCGACTTCAAGGGTGGGGGCGATGTTGGCGCTACCCGCCGCACCTCCACCTCATCAACATCGTAGGTACGGTGTTACTACTACACATAGCCTTAGATTTCAGCTGAAATTAGCTATCACTGTTAAATTAATAATAAATACTTTTAACATAGTATCCAATTTATAAATGGGATATTATCGAGTACTATTGACTAAATGATAGAGTACATGTACCACTTACTATAATAAGAGAAAAGTCATAGACATGTCTATTTTTGATGTATTTATATAAACCACTTTTCATATCAATAAATTTTCACCTCTATAATTATAAAATACATAGAATATTTTATGTATCCATTTTCAGTCAAGAATCGATTGACTGCATTGGAATATATAAACCATACCCACTTTAAACATTAGAAATTTTTGAATTTTTTTGTACTTATGAAAAATTTCACATACTTAAATGGAACAAAAGATTAACATGACACTTATTATAGTAACAGAAAAATTATAAATGTGTTTATTTTTGGTATATTTGTGTTCATATTTTTTTAATGGCAATGGGTCAATTTTATTCAACCACGGACTAGCAAGAAGCTAGACACCAGACAACCAACGCCAAGTACAAAGAAATTTACAAAATAGAAAAATTGAAACTACGCCAAGCATCCCAATCTGTGCTATGAAGCTTCCCGCTGTTGATGATCCAAAGATAGCTTAAAACCTTGATCTCATCCATGATTTTAGTAGTAGACACGGAGATACCTTTGAATACATAGTCATTTCTAGATCGTCAAATGCACCACAAAGCAACAAAACGGATACATTGAGGATTTTAGACATCACCCGATGTGGAGTTGGATAACGGTTGGAGAATGTCATCAAATATAGAGGTGTAGGCTAGTGGTAGCTTGCACCATTGTAGAAATTGGGACCAAACCATTGAAGCAATATGGAAATTTATCATAAGATGCTCAGCTGATTCGGGAAAAGAACCACAGATTGGACAAAGGGTGGATGGAAGAGAAATCCCTCTACTAACCAAGGCGTCTCTAATTGCGATTTTTTCCTGGATAGCCCTCCGCACAAAAAAATGACTGTCATTGGCACCATTGTATTCCAAGCGAAATGGGATACCCGATTGAAAGTCGTGAATGATAAGAAAGCCTCGTCAACTGCCACCCTCACAGGTTTGGAAGCGAAACTTGATGCATTGGATAGAAAGCTGCTACTAGCCTACACCTCTGTTATCATAATAACAACTTGTTTTTGAAATCATATAAAGTATAAACAGTTTTCAAATATACAAACCTGCATGATTTATACATTTGAAAAACTCAGATTCTAAAAAATTACCGCCCACTCGAAAAAGTTTTTAATACACGAAAATATTTCACCTACTCGAAAAAAAAATAAAAAAAATGGATCAAGTATTATACTTTCAATGAGAAATCTAACAAATTACAAATATAATATTTAACAAAATATTGGCTCAAGTTTTTCATAGTTGCGCAATCAAACTTGTCTAACATTGTTATATATAAATATATACTTAAAATCAACATATTCATGATTTTCTTGTTAGTAAGCAAATAAATATATTTTAATTATTTTTTAAAAACTTTTAGCAATAATTGAGGGTTGAGTGTATAATTCACTCACTAGGAGCTATAAAATATTATTATCACAAATTTGCGAGTAAAAGCCCATCATTCCCGTAATGTGAAGTGTAAACAGCTAACTTTTTTTATAATTATTTATAAACCATTATTTCTTCATGTGCCATGGTATCCATACATTGATAATTGATTAAACTTTTGTTAGTAACATTTTAAACTTTAAAATACTGCCGGTTTTTAATGTTGGATTTGGTTGGTCAGATTTGATACTAACTAGTTGGTTATACCCGCGCGTTGCCGCGGGAGCACATTTATCTGTAAATTAATGAACACTTAATAATAACTAAATTTAAAAAAAAATAACGTCTAAACGCTGATAAAAGTAAGCACAACAAAGTAACGGGAAGTTCATTAATAAAAAAGAAAAAAAAAATTAAAGAACAAAAAAAATGAAAAGAATTTGAAAACAAAGCTTAAAAATAAAATCGCAGTTAATCACGAAATAGTTAACGTCTTCAACGAAACATTAAAGAAAAAGGCCTAATTCCTAAACGTTGATAAAAAGAATTATGACGCAACGGCAACGAAATCGTTAAAAAATAAATAAAGATTAATCGAATTTTAACAAAATAAAGGTTAAAAGAGAGAAAAAAGAGTTATTTACCTTTTCTAGGATGCCTAAAACATTGAGAACAATTATTAATAGAGAGAGGTCGGTATCTACAGTAACTTATTTTACTAAATTTTTTTCGTTAAGAAAAAGAGTTAAAAATGTCCAACCGGGAATTGAACACAAGAGGTGGGATTAATAGTCCATAGTGCAAACCGGTACAAGATAGAAGCAGTTGTGTCATTCCTACATTCTAATTAGATATAATCAAATAAAAATAATAATATAACTACTATAGATACTGACATGCAAAAATTAGTACTTTTACCCGCGCATTGAAATGATTCGATTGATTCTCGAGTAACCTAAAATGGTAGAATTCTGTTTCATCCGAAAATAAAATAAAAGTTACGTTGTTGTAAAAAAGAACGTAAATATGAAAGCGTATTTAAGAAAAATAAATATATCACATTTGACTCGCCTCGGTTTTTGAATAAAATGTACGTTGAAACGTAGACCGGCTCGGTTTAGGTTAAAATTTATATTGAAACGTAAATAAAAGTAAGCACGTCATAATGTTATTCGAAGTGTATGAAAACAAAATATTTAAAAAATTATAAGAGGAAAACTAATTATATGTTATAAAAAAAACACTTATTTTAATTTTTTTTAACTAAGTGTTAAAGCTTATGAAAACTGTTAGCTTGACCATATCTGAAGAAAAAAATAGCTTGGGATAGTAGAACCAGGGGCAGTGGGTTGGAGGGAAGCCAGCGCAAACCAGTAGACCAAAACCACTTTTTGTTTAGATGTTCTTTCAATTTCTATATATAAAAGCTGAGGATAATAAAAAAATAATAAAATTACTGTAGAAACCGCCCTACACTTATTACTGGTAGTAATATATCTACAAGAGCAAATTGATGATATATCTATACTATATAATAAATAAAGGTTTTTCGTGTTACGTGTCGTCTCCATATTTATTCTCATTATTTTTTTCACATCTCTCTTATTAAATAAGCATCTATCTTTTAATAATAATATATTTAAAAAAAATACTAATCTTTATATTAATAAATTCCCTGCATATTTTGACGAGTGTATGAGTTAACAGATTATATTGTATTCCACAGGTTTATTCTAACCCGTGTAAAACACGAGTTTTTAAAAAATAATTTTTTTATTACTCAATATATAATATTACATTTATTCAAACCGTGTATACACCAGATTTTAACCTAGTATAAGACTAAACTGTCGTTTTTGTTCATGTGGTTTAGTCGTTTTTGTTCATGTGGTTTAATCATTTTTGACAGTTTCATCAAAAAAGTTTATTTTTCTCCAATGTATCATCGTGATTTACAAAACTTGTTATTTTCATCCAATCAGTTAACTCTATTCATATTTTAACGTTAAATGAAGGGTAATTGTGTCTTTTTATATATTTCTTTATTTTATCAATATTTTAAACTCTTATTGATCTCCCTACTATCATTTGATAAAATAAAGAAATATATAAAAAGACACAATTACCCCCCATTTAACGTTAAAATATGGACGGAGTTAACCGATTTGATGAAAATGACAAGTTTTGTATACCACGAAGATACACAGAAGAAAAATAATTTTTTGGATTAAACTGACAAAAATAATTAAACCAAATAGACGAAAATGACAGTTTACTCTCTCTCTCTCCATATATAATTTAAAATATTAAATTTGTTAAGATGAGGTATACTTTGTAATATTTAAAAGAACAAATGAGTTTAAAAGGTGGCCAATAAAAAACTACTTTAAGGTCTTAAAAAAGTTAATTTTGGAAGGTGTAATAACATTTTGTGGCATTGAAGTTTTATTCATCAAATGAAAAAAATCTTGGAACTCTTTATTTTGAAAATGATAACTTGAGACATGATCAAATACCCAATCATTAACAATGTTAGATAGTAAGCGACTTTGATCACACGTCAATATCTAATGATGAGAATACACGAGAATTTATAACTCCTGATTGTGATAATTCTGATAAAATCTTGAAGTTAATGTATTAAGGATTTCGGTTAGAAATGTTGTTGTTTCTAGAAAATTTGATGACTTTGTAGTAAAAGTTTAAAATAAAATATGAATTAGAGGAGAGTGCGTAAGTGGCAATGACGATGGTGGCGGCTACGGTGTGAAGGGTGACGACGATAGTGGCGGTGGTAGTGGTGGCAAAGGGTACGAAGGCGACAGCGGTGGCGGGGTGGTCCATGGTGGTGGCGGGGCCAGTGATGACAGCCGAGGGGGTTGCGGATGCGAGGACTGTGAACGGTGAAAGATTCTAATTCCTTTTTTTAAAATTCCTTTACTATTCTACCAAACAAAGTTAAGCCACATATCTTTTTTCCAAAATGATGTAGACTAATATATAAATACTTCTACTTTTGCTATCAAGTGACATTGTTGCATTACAGGTAACACATCACATTCACCCATCAAGTATTTGTGATTAAGCTTCTTCTAGTGACAACGATGCCAATTATTGCTCACCCTTTTCAATTACACATTACGTGATTAAATATATTTAATTGCTTATTTATATCAACACTAGGTTAGAAACCTGTGTATTACACGGACAAAATTATTAAAATAATACAATTGATAATACATATACTTCTCATTACTAGTACATTAAGGTTTCTCGTTTCAAGACTGATTGAATAAATATGTCACATTTTGTAGCTAAAGTTAACTATTCACAAGTGTTTGAATTCGTGTTTTTAAAGTGATTATTGTGAGTTTAGAAACATAATTTAGAATCAAGCAAAGTTGTTAACTCATGGATATGGACAATAATCAATTTTTTTATAAAATATAAAGTTTCTACACTCTTTTGAAATTATTTTGGTGCATAGAAAAATGAGAAAAACAAAGATTGAATGAAAATTAATTAATGAAATTAGGGGAGTAATTTTAGGAATAAAATGGATTGATTGTAAGGAGGAGAGAGAGGCGGGAAAACCCAAAATTGGGTGCACAGAAAAATGACATGTAAGATAATAGTTAGTGATTTATTAGAATAAGGATAAACATATTGTTAACTTTCTGTGGCTTAGTTTACCCATGGCACGTCCGCACACATGATATAAGCATTTATAAATTATTATTAAATATTTTGACATACAAGTGATGTACCATTCAACATGTTGATATGTGGATGCACATACAAAAAAAAAATAGATTTTGAACATTTTTTATAAAGTCTTTTATCGAGTAGATGACTGAATGAATATAGAAATCTTCATAAGCATCGTGGTCACCTAAGATGATTTATTTTACCATAGCAAATCATGACATAAGTAACTTCCAAGAACCTTGATCATGGTATCATATGACAAAATGCAAGGAATCATGACATGTAAGTGGCCTTTTTTCCGTTTACATTCATGCTCTAACAAAAATTGGCTCATGCATTCTAACTTTTTTTGAGCGGCTAACTCACACAGTCACACACTCTATGAACCTACTCCTAAATTTATACCAATATCCAGTATGAAACTAGTACCCTCAACCACTTGGGAAATACAGCTAGGCTACAAACCTTTTGGTAGTTTGATGCATACTTAACAATTAACATCCACTTTCTTAGCTAACTGGTTTCAAGCTGTGTGTTTGCAACAACCTCAAAAGACTAGGAACCATGTGATTACTGTAGATCCCAGGGATCATTGAAACCAATCCATTCATTCAAGAACAAGAGATGGGATTTAACCCTAAAACAAAAACTTTATTGATCGATCCAACTCTGATTGTTTACATTCGTTCTGATACTTATACATACTGGGAATGACGTGATGCTTCGTAGAAAAGTCGCATCCCTTAACCTAATTCTAAACAACATAATTTAAACAGTTTCTAACTTAACAAACATACATACTAGACCCTCTACTAATTACATATACATTCTTGATACTAAACATACTTATGGATAATTACAAATCTAACCCATAACTTTGTATCAAACTTGATAACACAATTAAAGCCAACAATACTTGCTCAAAAGCAGAATTAACACAATCTAAACAACACCCACATTAATCATCTAAAAAGAGAATGATGGCATTAAAATAATTGTTCATTTTATTACCGATCTAAGCAACAAAACGGGTCAAAACAGATAGTCAAGGTGCAGTTTGTAGCTTTATATCAGGGACGTCTTATTTGAAGAAATTACTGATGGGATTTGGTCCTGAATGCACCTCATGCAACTCTAACCTCTTTCCACTGTTATTCTCCATCAATAACTAAACAAAAACCGAAAAAGATGTAGACGAATAGACGGAATAGTTAGCATCAAGAACCAAGAAAATGACCAAAAAACAAGAAGATTACAAATAAGATGTTTACTGTTTTTACCTTATCATTCAACTTTAAGGCGCTGCATTCGCCTAGCTCGGGATCTAGTAATAAGCCAACTTAAATAAGTCAGTAAACAGACGTACATTATACACATGAAAACATATGGTTAAAGATTTGATTTTCAACCTTCAAGATTTTGAGTGGGCACAGATGAATGCAGAGATAAATGAGTTTGCAGAAGCATGAGAAGAAATATAAAACATAAAGCCATTTATGCTACTTGAAGAAATATGATGAGTAACTTACTTTATGTTTGTTTGAGAGAGATTTATTGACGTTAGTGAAAGTAATATAGTACATTACTAATTGTCTTTAAAGGGGACATATGAAAAAAGTTAGAGAGAAAAAGGCCCAAATAGAGTCTACTTTTCTTCTATTTTTATTATTTTATTTCGTTCAAAAGAATTCTGAGACATCGTGTAGGCCAGTATGCATGTTAATTGGGCACAGCATAAGACAGAAGGACGATTAGCTGATATGTTACATAGTAACACACTTAGGTGCATAGTTCTAGTTTATGGTATTGTATAGAACTATAGATATGGGTCTGTTTGGTTTACTGGAATTGAGTGACAAAGGAATGGAATGGATTATTACATTTTGTTATCATTCTTGGATGGCCTGTAAGAAATGAGGTTTTTATAGATAGGTTAGAAGTGGCTAGTATAGCAAATAAAATTAGAGAGGAGAGATTGTGATGGTTTGGGCATGTGAAGAGGAGACAGACGACAGTGCTGGTTAGAGCACCGGAAAACCTTAATGTAGAGGGGAGGAGGAGTAGAGGCAGGCTAAAAATGGCATGTGATGCGAGGATTAGGCTAGATTTGTTAGAGTTGCACCTCTATGAGGACATGGTCCAGGATAGGAGTTCGTGGAGACGTAGGATTAACGCTAAGGACTTGTAGGGGAGGGTAAAGATGGGCCGTAGCTTTGTTGTAGTACTGACCCTGCATCTTTATGATCTTATTGTATGCTTTTATTATGTGTTGCTTCAGGATATTTTTTCTATGGCTACTTAACCTTGCATCGTGTTCTGGTTTATTGGTAGTTTTCGGTCCCTATACTTTTAGTAGTGTTCGTTTGTATGCTATCTGTTTTGGAGCTAAGGGTCTCTCTGGAAGCGGCCTCTCTAGGGGTAGAGATAAGGTTTGACTACGTCCCACCCTCTCAAACCCTACCAATAGCCTTGTTATTGGTGAGATTTTTAGTTTTTTTACTGTGTATGGTTGTTGTTGATTGCCTGTAAGAATAGAATGAGTTTTGATGGCATTTTTTGTATCATTTATGATTATATGAAGCCACGTATAATTTTGTCTCTCCTTCATAAACCATTTAATAATAGTTACTACAAATCAAACATATTAAAAGTTCATTAACCTCAATTAAGATTATAATACAAGGTGTGTTTTTCTAGATATTTTTCGGAAAATAAAAAGGTTATTTATTTAAAGTTAAAGTAAAATAAAAAGATTACATAAATTAACCGAGTTAAATTGTATTTTTTTTTCATTATTTATGAAGAAATGAGATCGAATTATACCTTATTTATGTCCAGAAAGAATTTAAGCTTTATTTTGAAAAGAATATAAAAAAAAAAGAAAATATTAACAAGAAACAAACATGTGCTCACTTGCAAATCTCAAGCATTCAGCTTTAGGTTTCTTCAACAAAAGCAACAACATAAGCTGCAGTAAACGTGTCCCCTGCAACGGTTGTATCAACCACTTTTTTGACCCCCTGTTAAAAAATTAATATGGTTACAAAAAAAGGTGAACTCTATAAACAAGTAGTAACCTAAGGCATTCCGAGACGTTTAGGTCCTGAAAACCAAGGTGAGAGCTTCACATACGTGAGGCGTTACTCTATGTCTCACCAGTGGCGGTCCCATGAATTTTTTTCATGGAGGTAGAAAATTTTTACGGTCGTTTGTCCATCGTTAATTAATAATTTTTTTCAGTCCGGTTCAAGCCGGCGGGTCACTTAGTACACATATTATCACTAATTACAATTAGCAAATATCACATATGACATAGCTTATAACAAAATAATATGATAAGCAAAATTCAAAACTTAGAGAAAAATTAAAAAAAAGTTGCTTGAAATCGCGAGGAGGCAGCGGCGCAAAACTGTAATAGTGAATCGACTAGTAGGGCTAGAATCTTAAACTCTTGATTAGCGAAGAGGTCTGAAATCGTGATAAGGCATGGGGAGAGTCGTAATTAGCAATTGTCGTTCTTTAGACTGCGTGAAGTTTGAATATGAAATGTCGAGACGTTGATGGATCAGGATTGCCTCTACTTAAATTTTTTATCAGGTTAAATTGTTTAAAAATTTAAATGAGTAGTGGGTTAACTAAATGTGGGCTTAATTGTCTAAACGGGTAATGAGTTAATTAAATATGAGTTTAATTGTTTAAATGACTAAGTTTTTAATCCAGTTTATTCTAAATATCCAATTAAGTTATTAGTTTAAATGAAGATCGGTGTTAAAAAATAATTTTTTTGGGGGGTCGGTAAAAATTTTATGGGTGTTGATATCAAAATTTCTTGGGGTCGGTCGAGATTATATTGTATGTATAACAAACAGAAAAAAAAATTCACCGGGGTCGGCCGACCCACCTAGCAAAGGCTAGGTACGCCAATGTGTCTCACCCTTACTCTATGTCTCACCCTTTTACATATCAACTTTCTTATCAAGCAACCCATTCATGATCTCTTCATTCTTTTGGTTTTTTTACATATCAGCCTCATACAAACCCTAATTTTGACCCAGATGTGCATGAGGTGCCGCCTTGAGACGTTTTCCCATTAGCTTTGTGCACCACGGGCAATGGCGGACTTAGGTAGTGAGTAGGGGGTTCACGGGAACCCCCCGTGTTTCGAAATTATAATAGAACGCCATATAAAAAAAGTGGGGTGAACCCCCTGAAAAAATAGAGGGTGAACCCCTTCGTCGACGGTGACGGATGCGGCGGCGGCGGACGGTGGCGGAGGTCTGACGGTGACGGGGGTTGGTGGTGCGGGGAGCTGCGTGAAATATGTTAAATGTGAAGAAAAGAAGAATGAAATAAAAGAAGAAAGAAAGACTTGTGATATTTATTTAATATTATTTTCCATTTTCTCTTTTTGTTAGTACACAGAGATAAGATCATACTCTGTCACATGGACACATACTTTCAAATTCAATAGTTTAATTGGTTCAACCTGCCACCTATTAATCTACTACCTTCTAAGTATTAATCCACCATGAATTAAATTTCTTTACTTTTGGACTTCAGTTTTAGTTTTGTTTTTTTATTAGTTATTATTTTTCTCAAATAATTGAATACGTAGGTTTTAAATTTTAATTTTTTCGTGCATATGATGAAATTTTTAACAGGTTGTTTACAATTAGCTAGTTTAATTTAAATTCATTTGTGTGATTAGTTTGATCAATTAATTAGGTATTTAATAAAAGAAAAAAATAGTTAGAAGAATGGTTTAGGCGAAAAAAGTGGTTTAAGGAGGCTTAGAATAATGCTAATAACCATATTTTCTCTTTTATTAAGTAGTATAGATTAGTTATTATATTACTTATATTGTTTTTTATTTTATTTAACTTAAAGTTTATTAATTTATATAAATATTTATTATAATTAATAATCAAAACAATAAAGTTGAAATTTAAAATTTCGCTTCCTTTAACCTTAATGATCCATATAATTTATTTTATTTAATAAACTATAAATGAGTCGAGCTCAAATTTAAAAAAAAATATTTTTTAGTTATTTTGATATATGTTTATGTTTCAAATTAGCTCATTTTTTATCTCCGACCGGTCCGACCATTGAATCTTTGAACCTTACCTGACCCGAACCGTCGTACCAACCCGAAATTTTTTATGTCCGGCCCTATGAAACTGGAGCAGCTAAAAACAGTGAACCCACTGCAAAAAATTTCTGGATCCGCCACTGACCACGGGCCACAGGCCCGCTTTTTAAAAGCAAGTAGACAAGGGAACTAAACCAATTTGTGACATCTCAAAGGTTTCGGTTTACGTTCGTGTTAAACTAGCGAGTTCACTTTCATTTGGATTTAGAATATCAACATGTTTTAATAGTTCTACAGGAATTGGGGCATCTATTCGTCCAGCATCATGGATCACTTGAACACCTGCACTTCTTGCAGCCTTTAAACATAAAGCATCATACACCGGCTTTGGTCCAGTGGTATAGGCGATGAAAATTAATAATGCGTTTGATTAATACATTTGTTAATGGAATTGAAATATAAAAATACCTAAAATGACAAAATTACCCCTTAAAATTAACAAAATATAAAACAAATATTCAAACTTAAATATATTTAAAATAATGTTTTTAGGAAATAGAAAAATGTCTATGATTATTACGTAAACTATAAACATTCTTAAGGTTTCCACTGAAATGTTGAAGGATTCCGAACTTCATCAATCGAAGGATTTAGTTGGAATAAACTCTAATTCCAATTCCTTCTCGTAATCAACCAACCAAATAGGCAAAGGAAATGAATTTAAGTTTCAGTTCCATTAAATTTTTCATGAATTACTGCACATAAATTTTAAAAGCATAATACTAGGGTTCTTTAGATAATTTTTTTAATATGTTTTAGTTTTTTTTTATCGATTAATGAAGACATGGAGTTTGTTTTGTCTTATCACTACCAGTATAAATTTTACATTTTTCTTAAAAACTTATGTGAAAAATTTGATCAGCCCATTTCAACCATTCAAGTGATTAATAAAAAAAGTTGCTAACGCCATCCGTAGTGGTTTTACGCCCCACTCTTTCACATCCCGCCACGTCAGCGTCACATCAACACAGTGGCAATCACTGGATAGTAGACAAAATCACTAACATGTGTAGTGGTTTCACGCCCCGTATTTATTTTTTAATAATTAACTATTTATTCCATTAAAAAGAAAAAAAAGAAATAATGACTTGGATAAAATTGATTGGTTGTTGATGTGGTTGGAATGCCCCTTTGCCCCGTGATTACACCCACGCCCCACCCCATTTATGCCCATTAAAAAACCCGCCTAGGAAGGCGGTGTTCCTGGGTATGGAAGGCGGATTTGGATCACGCCTCCCACTTTCACGATTCCATTACACATGGTCTAACTATATAAAATAACCCCAACCAGGAATCCAATATGACAAGTCTACATACAACCCCTAGAAAACGGGTGTTCTTAGGGGTGAGTGTAATGAGCGTGAAAGGGGATGGTATGATCTACCAGACTGTGAAAATTGAAAGAGCATGAAACACCAGCCCCTAGGCGTTATTAGGATGTGCGAGATACAAATCACGGACATGGGGCAAGTGTTTATATGTGTGTTATGTATATGTATAAGTGTGTATGCATATATATAGATAGTGAAACCATTACACACCTTAATAATTATATTTAGTGAAACAATTACACATAGCTTAATACTTAATACCGTAAATGAATTTAAAATTCGTTTATTTAATACAAGAAGAAATATGATATTGTTCATTCAAGTACAAATAAAACTAAAAACATGTTTCATTTGTTCATTTATACTTATTTATTTATGTTCTTAATCAACATTCATTTATGTTTATCCGTTGTTTTTATTTATGTTTATACCATTAAAACACAATATTATTGTATAACAAACAACAATGTCAAACATGAAATAGAAACCAAATGCTATTAGGAACATGATCTAAAACACTGTAAAAACACTAAAATTAATGAAAAAAAACCCTACTCTTTAACTATCAAAAAATAAAGAAATCAATCTTGTTACTCCTCATTTCTTGCTACAATCTTGAACTTCCCTGTTGCTTGTTGCTGTAAACACATCAAAATCCATTAAAACAATAACCTATCACTACAAATAACCATTAATCAATGTTTTCACAATTAGATCAAGTATCAAATTGGTCACCTTACCGATTCATTGGTCAAAACATAATATGAAAATATTTTATGTTTTGTTGAAGGAAAAAATAATAAATGAATAATTAAAATCCAGTTCAACCGTTCAACTAAAAACAATTTAAATAAGCTAACCAAAACAGTTTTATTTTGAAAGACAAATTTCTTTATTCCTATGAGAGTGAGACTTGAACTCATGACATTCTCAAATCTTGGTGTTCATAGATGATTTTTCTCTACCAACGGGTCACCAACCCCATTGGCACCAGAACAATTAAACACCCGGTTCATGGTCCAACCAGCAAAACCATCAATCTATCAAATTTATAAATAAAAAAAGATTCTTGATTCATTACCTTCATCCACAAATCAGTGTGTGTTTTACAAAATCCAGCAACAATGGCACCTCTACTCCTCCCTTCTTTATACTCAATACACAAATCTTCTTTCAACCCACAAGTCACATGAAACCTCAAACCACACTTCTCCTCAGAGCAATCAAGAACACACCCTTTTGACCCCTTACACACATAACACCTTCCCCCCCATCTCCTCCCAACCACCTTTGAACAATCAATCCCCTCTCTCCCTACCGGGTCACCGAAAAACACCTCAGGGATGAACAACGCGCACACGATATGCGTCCAACGACCATCGTTAGTCAGCTTCACCGCTCCCCCATTGATCCCACAAAGACAACAAGTTAAAGATTTCTTTTTGTCATCAAATTCACATTGAGAACAGAACCAATCACCTTCAGGAACACCCTTTGTGAGCGGGTTACCGTAACACGTGGTGTGAACCGTTAGATCACATCCATCACAAAACACAATTGGATCCAACGGATCACCGTCTGTGCTTTGACACACAGCACAAACAACCCCATCTTCATCAATTTCTTCGGTTTCTGATTTTGGGTCGTATTCAAGATTCAAGTCAACATTTGGGTGAAGGGCGCAGATTCTTTTTTTGGCGGGAAGGCAGATGGTGGTGGTGGATTCAAGATTGGTGGGAATCGGAGGTGGGTCTCGGGTATCTTTCCTTTTTTTCGCCGGGAGGCATGAAGACGCCGGAAAGGTGAAGTCTTGGTGCATAAGCCGGAATCTTTTGTGGGGTGGCAAGCCGTGAAAGTTGTTCTCCATTATTGTGTGGGTGGTGTGAAGGAGAAGGAATGGTGATTTGGGTTTTTTAAATGTGATTGGGAAAATAAAAACCCGGGAAGGAGAAGAAGAATTGATATGTGGGAAATTTGAAACCGGCGGGAAGGGGAAACCGAGATCCGGTTTAAATTTTGACTTGAAAATGCGGTTTCTTCCCACCAAGTTATTTTGTATTCCGGTTCAAAAGTTTTTGATTTTAATAATATGAAATTAAAGTGGTTTTTCAAATTGTAAATACTTGTACGTTTGACCATGTGTGTTATTTGTTTTAAACTAGTAGATTTCACTGCACGCGATGTCTTGGGAAAACGTTAATTACATATAAGACACATTCGTGTAATAAAAAATATTAAATATGTAATTCCATGGTTATTAATAAAAGTTATATCGAAATGTAGATAAAATAAGTACGGCGAAACGGTATGTACATAATTTCGTAAAACATTATATATTAAAAGTTATAAAAGTAAACCAAAATTGTTTTTAAAAAATAAAAAAAATACTAAAAATATATTATATGTGAGCTGGCTTGATTTTGAACAAAATTTATATCGAAACGTAGATAAAAATAATCAAATAAGAAATTAGTTTATAAACATGTTAGAACTTTTTTATTACAAAAATCAAATACCAAATATTATTTTATTTATTGTTTAATATGCTGTAAATATACGTTAAATAATTGACAAAAATGTTTCATAGGCCAATAGATAAACTAGTAGATTTAATCCCGCGCGTTAGGGAGGGCTATCAGAACGGAATATTCATAATTTTGTAAGTTATAAGGGAGAAACAAAATGTGCCTAAAATTAATTATAAACATTAAAATAATTAAGAAAAAAAAACTAAAGGTGACGTAGGAATGACAATGTCGTTTCTAATAAATACATGGCTTCTAAAAATAATGAAATTTGTGTTCTTAAATTACATTTATATAATTAACACTATAATTTTATATAAACATATAGAAAATATAAAATTCAGGAACAATGTTTACATGTAGGCATACTATCATGGGTCAAATGTTTGAAAATCGTTTGACTATGTTTGTACTTGAATGCATGGGTTTGCTGGCTAGTCCGGACATCATCGGGCACGACCTCAGCGGGATAAGAAGGTGTCATGTCAAGATGTGCTTGCATATCGAACGCATCACTGGTCGTGAGTTGTTGTCGCATGCCTGTTGAGTCCAAGACATCACGAAAACAGTAGACCTTGATCATAAGCAAAACGGATTGACTGACTCTTGGGCAACTCAGGACGTCACATAGGACCTCGAAAGATGACCCCGTGATAATACTGATGCTTGCCATTTGGATAGATTAATAATGTTAAATGTTATTTAAATAATATAATATTTATATAATATAACATATAAGTACATGGAAAATAATATTATATATAAACTTAATGGTCTTGGAAAAATTAATTGCAGGGGGCTATATGGGCCGAGAAATGGTTTCATTCAATTATAAATACAAAAAACTGGTTGAAAGGGGCTATGGTGGAAACTTCATATTTTATCTGTGTGAAAGCCCAAATCTTTTGGATCTATGATGTACTTGTCGCTTAGAACAAATGCCAATTTATTCATCAAATTTTCGTGTTGGCGGAAGAGGTTGCCGACAGAGAAGATCGAACTTGAAGAAACGAATGTTCACGTCGCAACGCTCGACGGGGATACAACTAGTTAAATATAATATGCGTAAGAATAAGATTTTAATATATGTCAAAATTTAAAGAAACATTTAAGCTAATTGTTAAAAACTATGCGCATGGGACTTTTAAGATAACTTTATAAGCTAGGGGCTGAAAGTAACATGTATTGTATCTAGCTGGACTAATCAAAGAAGCAACCATGAATAGTGCTTCACTGGCATTCCAAACTGTTGTGTATACAAATTGTGATAAGAATTGAAAGTGTAATATATTAATATTATGACCTTTTTTCAGAATCAGAATTGCAATAACCGCATTAATCTTTATACTATTTATTATATAAATTATCTATGTTGAATGTAAGTTTCAGACTTTCAATGATGCACGATTTAGTTTTTATTTGGTAGTCTTTTATTTCAATACATATATGCATATACACTATATGTACACACACACACACATATATATATATATATATGACCAGTTAGTACGGATTTGCTACAGATTTGGCCGTAGCAAATAACTATTTTTTTAGCAGTGCAAGAGATATTAAAATATTACTTGTATATGCCTGCATCAAGTATGATAAGTGTTGGTTTGGCTGCGTTTTCAGGAACAGAGTCTACCGCCTTTTGAACACTGTTAAATTTGCCGCAACCCTTTTGATCTACGTACGGTTAACGTAAGTGCCATCCCGTATTTCACTATGAGCGGGGATTTCCACTTTGTTTCATCGCATGTAAGTGTAACATCCTGGAAATCCATATGATAACGGTTTGGGTTAATGGATAACCCGGATCTTTAGTAAGCGAGGTGGTTAGTTAGACTTAATTTAACGAGAATTCGAGGAACCGGTTAACCATTTAACGCACGATTTTGATCGAAAATTGTAAAAGAGGAAAAGGAGGGACCCGAATGTAAGTACGAGTGGTATTTAAACCACTTAAACACAAACCCTAGGGCCATATCGGCTCTAGGCATGTTCGACGGCAGAAAGAAGAAGACGCGAGAGGGAGGAGGTCGGAGGGAGGACGCGGTGGTTCGACATTGGTTTTGAAGCGGGAACTTCATGCAACGTCAAGTTTGCTCACTGTGATCGGAAAAGAAGACTAGGACAGAGGCCGGCGGTGGCGAGAGACGGCTGTGGATGGCAGTGAGGGTGACGAAGGTGGCCAGGGTGGTAGCGGGTTGGTCTTGGCGCTCAACGGGACTGTCACGACCCGTTAGGGCTGTGTTCATCAACGAAGAACGAAGGGAGGAGGGTTACGGGTGTGCGACGAGGAAGCGACAGTGGTGTCCGATAGCTGCCGGGGCTTGCTGTGGTGGTGTGCTACGGCAGCGAGCAGTAGGGCAACAACAATGGTGTTGTTCCGACATGGGTGGCGGCTCGAGAGAAGGCCAACGGTTTCGGTAATTGAGGTGTTAGCCGTTTAGGGTTGATCTCAGCGAGGAAGATGAAGGTGATGTGCCCGGTGGGAAGCAGAGGACGACGCGGTGGCCATGGTGGTGGAGCACGGGGACGGTAGTAGTACGGGGGTGGTGTATGGACGAGCTCGGATGCGGGTTCTCGCCGAGTTAGGGTTTTTGCATGGCTGCACGTAGGGAGAACCCGGTTCGAGTGTGCGTGTCTAGTGGGGTTAGGGCTTGCATGGCCACGTATGTGCATGCGTGAGACCCAGTTCGGGTATTCGATTTCTAAACGGGTCGAGGACGATCTGGTGAGTGTAAACATGTGGGACTGGGTTTTCGTGGAAAGAAAGGACAAGCTGACGAGACGGCGTTGGGGTTCATATTTTATACATTATATGACGTATGTTTAGAACGTGTTCTGATCATGTGATCACGCGTTTGTCAGGTTTGGGATTTGAGCGTGGACGGACGAGTTGCAGAGCAAGGTCTGAGGCTCAGCATAACCGGTGAGTTTCTAATCCCCTCTTTTAATATTTTCAATGTTTTGGGGCTATCGTACATACTCGAGTGTTTCATGCTTTAGACATATCTTTTTGAAGTTTTCCTATAGCATGACATTAACATTGCGTGTCTTTTTGCTCAAAATTCTGCTTTGTAGAGTAGCTTTGCACTATCATTGAGTGTCTTTTCACCTATTGCATGTCAATGCATGTCTTTTATATATATATATATATATATGGAGAGGGTTATACTAAAAATGATTTTTTTCCTAAGAAGCCTAAAAATGAGATTTTAGACATGGTGTTGTTTCATTTTAGGTATGGTGTTTTTGTTTTATTTATGTGAACATATTTAAAAGTTGAAGAACACCATGCCTAAAATTTAAAACACAATGCCCTTTTTAGGAAAAAAAAGTCCTTTTTAATATAACTCAACTCTCTCTCTCTCTCTCTATATATATATATACAGACTTGTATCAAGTCAGCTCGCAACCCTTTTGTGAAGGGTCTCGGTTTGTGCAATCAGAGATAGTATGTTCATCCACAGTTAATCAACCTTTATATTTAAGTGCTCGATTATTAACAGGAAATAATTATTCTACCAATCTATGATATGTTCCCCACTATGACAATGACTTTTATGTTTAAGTAAAACACTCTCATGCTGTCTTTCCAGTTTTAGCAGAGCCTATCAACATATCACCCTAAGATCCTGATCTTTTCAACTACAAGCCTTACATATGATGATCCAACCTCTAAAATGATGTACTATCATTTCTCACTTGACAGAGTTCTCATAGTTTTTTTTTACACAAGACACAACATAAACTCTTTTTGGTATTTTTAAAATTTTCTCCCCCAAAACTTTTTCTTTTGTACAACTAATAAACAAAATAAAGTTATATCCTAAGAAAGACAAAATAAACAAAAAAATATTTTTGGTGACCGAACTTGTGACTCGTTAATCGAAGCAGAACATTTTGAAACACTGAACCAGAAAAATGAATCTAGTCAGATCAAAGGATTTTGTAAAACATCTTAAACATAAGTGTAATCCTCAAAGCAAAGAGTAGCATTAGTGACCGTACCTTTCATGTTGATCTTACCTCATCCGTCTCATGCACAGGAAACATGCCCTCCATCAAAGTGTTTGATATCAAGTAGTAGAGAGATATCCCGCATTATGTGTCTGGAACAACCACTATAAACGTACCATAGGTTGTTGACAGTCCTCCTTGGCTGTTCCTGCATGATTCAAGCAAGTTAGTTAGACAGAGGTACCCAAGCCATAGTGGTCCTAGGTACGCCCGAAACATCAATGTAAGATACTTCCTGTAAGCACATATCCTTATCGTTCTCTAACACTGGTGATTCAACTGCTTTTGATTTAGTTTTCCAAATTGGTGTAGGTTTAACAAACTTTTTAGTTACTTGAGGAGTACTAACTTTAGGTTTCTCTTCCTGTTTAGGTTTTTTACATTGCTTGTTTTCACGAAAAACCTTTTGTTTGTTCTTAGCCACATTCCAATCACCATCAGAAGGCTTAATTTTGGGATGCTTATTCTTCATTGCCTTAGGTTTTTTAAACTTCATTGGCTTAGAATAATACTTTTCCCTTGGTGTAGCCCTCTGATTTTGCAAATAATATGGCTCATAAGGACGATGTGTGCAATTTCTTGCAATGTGACCAACTTTGCCACATGTGTAGCATGTTTGCTTCCTAGCATAAGGAGCATCTCTCCATCTGCCGAACCATGATGATGACCGAGGAGGTGATCTTCTCAAGTAACCTGTATTCTCAGTGTGCCTATGATCTCTTCTATCATCTCTCTTAACAGACTCTTTATCATAATCTCTATGATTTCTCCTGATACAATCTCTCTCTTCTCTTCTAAAGTTTTGTTAAAAAACTCTATGATGATTATCAAATTTTGAATAAAATTCACTTTTGGTAAAATGATGAGGCAATTGCTTTGAGTTTAACTGACTTGTTGATGGTTTGCTACTTTCACGGTTAGAAGAATGACTTTTGTTTTTAACAAACTGATAGTTTTTACCGTTCACGATTTGCTTTTCTTCTTTATCTAAAGTTCCACCTTTCACAAAAGTGGATTTTAAATTTGTTTTTAATTTATTTCCCTTTTCAAAAGCACCATTTTTCAAACCAACATTCAAACCAGAACCAACAAAAGTAGCAGAATTTTGAAAACCAGACAAATTGTTTTTAAAAGACTCAAACTTAGACTCAGAATTAAAAACACAACCCTCCTCCTCATCATCACTCCCACAATCTTCCACTATGCCCTCTACTAATCCTATTGCTGCACGTGATTTAGAAGGGTTAGTAACGTTCACACACTCTAGTATGGGATCAACAGTCACAGACATCGACTGTGTGGATGATGAAGGTTGATCTGGCTTACGGCCTACACCATATTCCATTTCAGTCTCTTCATGTTGATCACTAGGCATTGAGGTGAAGTTTCCATTGAACGAATGCTCAACTGCATGATAACCAATTCCCGAATTTCCTTTCTTTCTAACTTGGGAATCTAACATGTCATAAACTACCGATCGAGAATGGTCAATTTTCTCGATTGTTATTTTAGTGTTTGCCAATTAAGTCACAACATCATTCAATTTTAAGCTAAGGTCATCTATCCGTTTTAATGCATCACGATAAAGACATTCCTTATTGCTAAGATCCAATTCAAGTTTTGAAAAATCATTTTTGTTCGATTCAATTTTATCTTTGAAAATATTTTCTGATCGTTTGTGTTTTGAGTTGGAATATCTAAGCTTTGTTATTTCTTGATTTAAGATATCGTTACCATGTTTGTAATGATTGACTTTCTCAATACAAATAGCAGAGCAAAGATCTTTGGTTACCTTAGTGTCGGTGACCTCTACCACAAAGGCATGATGTTGTTTCACTTCCAAATTTTGAACTTTATCACTCCTGTCCTGCTGGCTCACAAGTTCCTTTGATTCACAAGAAGTAGATGTACTAGCTCTAGCAATTTCAGAAACATCCATTGAACTCATATGATTAAGGTGACACTGTTTATCATCCATATCATAAGAGTACAAAATAGAAATCAGCTCACTCAAGGATGTTTGATACATATTCTTGGTTCTCTTGATGGCAGTGCAATTGAAGTTCCAGGTTATTGGTAAAGAGTTGAGTGGCCATTTGTTGATTTCTCCCTTTGTCAACTCTATTTCAGCATTCTTCATCTCCGTCTTCAAGTGCGTGAATCTGTTAATCTGAACCTCCAAATTTTCACCAGTAACATGATTGAATATATTAAACTCTTGCTTCAGCATTTCCTTTCTACTTTCTCCCATGTTTCAAGTTCACGTGAAAAAAATAAGTAACAAAAAGTATTCGTAAACTTTGAAAGACAACAAACTTTGAAAGACCGTAAACTTTGAAAACCGCAAACTTCGAATACCGTAAACTTCGAATACCGTAAACTTCGAATACCGCAAACTTCGAATACCGCAAACTTGAGAAATACCGCAAACTTCGAAATACCGCGAACTTCGAATACCGCGAACTTTGAATAACGCAAACTTGATTGGCCGCAAACTTGAGTGACCGCAAACTTTTCCAGATGAAGAAATTGACCGAAAACTTTGATTTTCAAGCCGAAAAATCAACTGATCAACCACAAACTTCAACAATCAGGACATAAACAAGGTCCAAAACCTGTCAATCTGTCAAGAAACTTTTCCAAACACACAAGTCAGTTCAAATAAACACTAAAACAGTAACTTTGATACCTCACGAGTCAAAGAAATCCGTTGTGAGTGTAACATCTAGGGTTTTTCTAATATAATTTCATTTTGTGGTGTCATATTAATTACAAGTTGTGCATTCGTATTTCAACATCACTATGGATATATATAATATAATATATCTATTTGTATATATACTTATTTCATTTAATTAGTGATTTAAATTCCATTATGGTACATATGAATAAATATAATTAGATATAAATGCATGGCAATGAATTATCAATAAGCGTTTAAAATATGTTTTAAGTCTCACTCTTTAAACATATAAATATATATACACATATGAATCATTTCAATTTCTATATATATATATATGTATATATATATACCTATACACTCTATAAACTTATTATTAGTTACATATAAAGGATTAGTTTAAATTTAAAAAAAAAAAATATATATATATATATATATATATATATTTGACAAATTTTATAAAACATTTCAAAAACTTATAGTTTTATAGAAGCAAAACCAAATACAAAGAAAATAAGTTAGTTTGAAACCCCCTTGAACCATTGGACCCTTTGGAATACATTGGACCCCTCAATTTTGAACCCATTTGGATTTGAACCCTAAAAAATCGCCAGGTTTGACTCAGAAAAGTCAACAGAGTCGATTTATTCACAAATCCGATTCCAATTCCACAAATTCAGGTGTTCTAACTTCGTTTAAACGTGTACAATCAATCATGCGTCTGTTAGGATAATTTATAACGAACCAATTACTTAAGAAATCATTAAATTTGAGTGCAAACGGCTTGTAACCATCATCCATCAAACCCGACTTCAATACGAGCATTAAACGTGGAATTGGGCTATAAAATCGAACCTACACGTTCATTACAGATGCCACAAACTCCCTACACCTCTGTATCCGTCGCATTCCTCCTACAGAACTCTGACGAGCTCGTAAATCGCCGACGTCAAGCTCGTAGACGTTCTCCCTTGATCCTCAACCAGTTCAGGTAATATTTTCGTCCATAGATTCGGTTTTAGGTAAGGAATGAAAGCCCCTTAAATTCAGGTTCGATTGGATGCGAATCGAGTGACATTGGGATTAGGGTTTGGGCCGGGGATGATTGGGGAAGAAGGCAGTCGCGGGTTTGGGTGTTAAATGAATTTTGCGTCGGGTCATAACCATGGCATATGCCCTGGATCAACCGGTAAGAACTTACCTCCTTTAGAAAAGGTCACGGGTTCGAGCCTTGCCCCGTACCTTTTCGTTTTTGCGCGTGATTCGGTTCTGAAACCCGGCTACCTCACGAGTACGGGTTATTAATTTTCGCTAGACCTTCCTGGTCTAGTGGTTGTGCGTTTGTGATCTCACGATGGTGACCCGGGTTCGAGTCCCGTGGCCTGCAATTTTTTTAAAATCATTTTTAAAACAAAGTTTTAACCTCTCTTTTCGTATAAAAGTTATTTTATAAAACCCCCAAGATTCAGGAATAATTTATGAGCCAAAATGTTATCATCTAAAAAATAAACAATTATTTAAACATTTTAGAGAATTAAAAACCAATAATTTCTAATTAAAATTTATATAATTCTTTACCTAAAACCTCTTCATAATACAATGTATTTTGTTACCCAATTATTTTGTTCAATTTATATCTCTATATCTCATAGTTTTAATTAAAAGTTAATCTAATTATTAAATTAATTAAAATGTTTTATCAATATGATTAATTAGAACATTTATTAAATCCAACTATCTACTAATTCAAATTAAATATTATTTAAAACACTTATTCATTTATTTGTAAATAAATTAATTATTCATATATATATATATAAACAAGTATTCAACTCATTATTAGACAAACATATTATTTACAATGAATAGATACACACCCATTCAATCTAACCCAATTCCTATATACTTTAGTCATTTGAGCATGTCATTGATACCTATATAAATCCAATCATAGGTTAACCTCGTGTTAGCTAAACAACCTGTGTAACTACCCGTACTTATGCATTCAAGCTACAAATTCAATGTGAGTTTACATAGCCTTTTTTTCACTTTTACATCTTTGTGGTGAAACATGATTACATACAAACTATTTCCAATTATTACAATTCAAACATTATGATCATGCGTGCAATTTGTGCCTTATGCTTGAACACTGTTAGTGCAAACTACATTTACATACTTTTTGTGCATAGTGCAAGTGCAATCATTAACTCTGTACAAGTCGACGGTATACAATGATAGATCTATTTTGTCTGACCAACCCACCCGGTTAGGGTGACTGTTGCCGAAAACACTTAAGGATAACCTGCGTGTTATGCCTATCAGTCACAAGGTTTGATTGTGCGCCCCAGTTTCATCTATAGTGGTTCTCCATAATTGCCTTATTAATCTATGTATCATATGAATTGTACACAAACTTTTGATAACACTTGTTGTGCTAAAACCTATGTATGCTCACCAACTTTTTAGTTGACTCTGTTTTCATCATGTTTCAGATGCCAGTAATTGAGAGTATTGTTCAAGAGTTATCACGTAGGAAGTTGCAAGACCTAGTTAATAAATTAAACTTTGTTTGAAGTACTTTGTTCTCTTTTTGTCTTTGTTTGTAGAAACAATTGTTATGAATTTGGATTTAATGAAATATGCAACTTTAGTATGATCATGTGCTTTTGAACAGTCTACACGTCCTCCCCGACGTATTCCGCCGTCGGTTGGGGTGTGACAGTAAGCTTCACCGATGAGCGCTAAGGCTCTGATACCAATTGTAAGGTCCGGATTCCTGAGGATCTTAAATCAATGGATTCAACGACGTGTTGAACCTGGCAGAAACAGACTCGACACGTGACTTGCAGGTATAAACAATAAGGACGATACACAATTGATTGTTAAACGATTCGTATATTGATAAACCACTAAAACAATACAAATGTCGCTCAACAACTTGTCTAACCGAATACAAAATACAAAATAACTATTTATACTATTCGGTTGGGCTGGGCCGGGGCCTGGACCGCATACTTCAAGTATGCTGCCGGACGAAATATGCTGCCGGACGAAGTATGCGGCCACATTACTTTCTTCTAACTCCAAAAATCGTCTTCCAAACATCTGAACAACTTGGTGATTCTTTGATGCGTCAGCCTGTTATATTTTTGGTCCTTTCACATGTGACGAGGTATGTGTTTGTGTGCATTTATATGTGTTTAAATTGCATGCAAGTGTTGAGTTATATTTATTGTGCATGAGATGATATTGCTGTGGTGTTGAGTATTGGGTTGACCGTTGTGTCGGGAGGATGACGTTGTGTTTACAACTGTTGTTTCAGTTGACTTGTGAGAGTCTGGGTAAGGGCTGGTTAAGTTAATGTCTAGGGGTTGGCTGTGTTAACCGAGTTTCGTGTTAATACGTGTGGTAGATTATGAGTTGTTTGTGTAGTAAGCTCGATCCCTGTTGATGAGACTTACTAGGTCAGTAATTATGGGATGAGTCTTGGGTGGTGCACTTTTATGAGATATTGTAAGATAATATGGGTTATCTACTTGTCAATAAATGACAAACTATTTTATTAAGGACCGGGATGTCCTGAGTGGAGATAAACAAACCTTTTGTGACGAGATGGTTTTTACTTAAACTAAACTATCAGAACTCACTCAGCGTAGCTGATTTTGTATGTACGTTAGATTATTTTGCAGGTGAGTTCGGGGTCGACGTATCTTGGCTTGGGAGCGGTGCTAATCTGGTTGGTGTGCATGCATTCGTTTAGTAAGGTAATGTGTAATAACGTTATTGAAAGATAATTACTATTTTGAGTGAGACTTCCACTGTATGTTTTTATAATAAAGTAAGTGTTTTAAAGAGAATACCCAATGATGAGAACCAACTGTTGGGTGCCCGGATTGGGGCCTTACAGTAAGCCACCTATGAAGACGGTCGAAAAGTTGGTTTATGAAAGTGATGAACTCATAAATTCCACTTTGATCAACAACATTTTTGATATAAGTGAATTTAAAGATTTGTGAAGAGATTGAAGTGGTTATGTTTGAGTTTTTGGTGTAGAAAGAAAGTATGATGGAAAGGAGAGCAATTGCATTGACAGATAGCAAAAAGGATGTGCTTCTTTTAGTGTTCATGTTTTTTAATAAAAGGATTGTGATTAAGAATTGTTATGAGGTGCATTCTTGTATATATACACATAAGAGTCACTACTAGAAAACATGTATATTTTCTATAAAAGTTTCCGTTAAGTTACCAACAAAAGAAATTTCCCACAAGTTAGCGATAACTTTTCGATAAAACAAAAACAAAAAAGTAACCATAAGATTTCCTACAATTTTCCAACAAATTTATTAAATAAGTTAACTTATTTATTTAATATAATCGTCAGAATATTGTCAGAAATTACTGACGAAAGGCTTTTGTCGCTAATTCGTCAGAAAATTAGTTGGGACTTTGTCGAAAAAAACATTTCCTACGAGAGTTTTTCCGACAAACATTTTTTGTCGGAAACTTGTCGCTAGCGGCCAATTTCGACGAATTTTCCATGAAATTTACTGTCGCCAAATTTTCAGTTTTATGGTAGTGAGTCCAAAAGCAGCTTTTTTGTGTCGCGTACGTAAAAAAGAAGGGGAATGGTTGGTTTATCTAGTATTGAGATGTTATTCAAATCTTAAATGTTTTTTAAGATAGTTGTTAGACTTTTTCCATAATTATCTTGTAACACCTCAATATATTAAGGTGAGTTTTCTAAAATAATAAATGACAAAACTATAAGATCTTTCATGTATAAAAATCTCTAACATCTAAAACAATTTCTTCTTCTTCTCCTTCTAGCAGATTTCTGTTCTTCCTTATTGTTCATCACTACTGACTATCTCTTCTTACAAACATACCACAACCGAACCCTACAATCAAACCATGCCAACCAACTTTCAACGCTAAAAAATAGGTCTTTAATGACACGCAATGGGTGTCATAAAAGGCGGGTAGATGACACGTCGGACCGTGTCAAGGAAGGCCCTGTCAAGAATGAAGATGACACACATTTGTGTGTCTTCTTTTTGTGACGCACATTTATGACACGCCTTTACGACACGCAATGTGTGTCAAGGAAGGCCCTGTCAAGAATGAAGATGATACGCATTTGTGTGTCATAAATGTGTGTCATGGTTTTAGCTGTTTAAAAAAATATATTTTTTTATAGAATTATTAATTTTCACATTAAATGACAATTAATTTCTCATAATACAAAATAAAATACATATATAGCAAAACAATCTATTTCATACAATATTTCATAAAATACAAACAAGCATTTCAATGTTAACAATATTTCATAAAATACTAACCAATTTTTCAAAATTAACAATATTTCATTAATGTCGATACAAATTTCACCGGAAAATGAAGTTTGCTACAAAAGTCGATCATTCTTTACGAATTCCATCAATATCAGCATCCGTGTATTCATCTTTCCTTACTCCAACCTGAGAAAAAATTTGTAAAAAAGTTAATGAGAAACATAAAGTCAAAAAATTTGTAAACGCTCTTAAAAATAGACCTTGCAGCTTGCAACCCGTTTGACCCACTTGACCGTGTATTCATCTTTCCTTCCTCAAACGTGCTCTTTCAGAAAGCTCAGAAAATGATAAATGCTCGTCTTCCTTCATATAGAGTCCAATGTCCTCTTGAAAGATGATGCATCAACCAATTATAGTCATTATTTTAACTTTTTAGGGGGTGTTTGGGATTACTTTTCAAACCTACTTATTGACTTATTACCTTTTTCAAGAAGTTAATAAGTTAAAAGTTTATTTGGGTAAGAGTGAAAAAGTTGGTTTTTAAAAGATGAAAAAATTATAAGTTAAAAGTAAGTAAGGACTTTACTTTTTCAAAAAGTTATAAGTTGTTTTCAATAAGTTAATTCAAACACCCCCTTGGTGTCAAATTAGTTACTTTTTCACTAAAACTAATAACAGTTATTTTATTTGACAACTACAGAGGACAGTTCTGACCCATTAATGTAAAAATAGAATGATTTGCGCTATATTGTTTTTTACTCATGGGCGAACGGATTGTTTAGAAAAAAGGAAACGGGTGAATGGATTGGACGGCGACCTTCCACCACATCGAAAATGGATTACAGCAAGCTGCGGTGGAGATGATTGTAGAGAGAAATGGAGATATGATTGGAGATAGGTGTGAACAGAAGTGTGGGCGGGGAGATTGAAAAATGGAATTTGAGAGGGGCGGGGTTTAGAAATTATAAGATGACAAATATAAGATGACACGTATATTTTTATTGTGCACTTTGTGTTTTTATTTTTTTTATTATGACACCTAAATGGTGACACACACTTTTGCACGTCATAGTTCGCGTGTCATTAAAGCTCAGTTTTCTAGTAGTGTTTTTAGATATATAACTACATGTTAATCGAATCATGGATTCCAGATTCTCGTGCAACGGCTCATATGACATCCAACTTCGACATTGTTAGAGATGCAACACCATATCCATGTACGGAACAAGTGGTTTAGACTTGAAAGTTGAAACTAGTCGTTTAAATGCTGGTGTTTCATTTGTGGTGTATGATATACTTCCTATTAATTGGCAGTTCAAGAGTATAATCAAAATTGGCAATTTCTATTACTTTTGTTAATTTCCAGTCATTTAGTAAGTTTTTTAGGGTGAACATTTTGGTTAAATTTCAATTTTATTCTTTTCAAAAACCTGGACTGAGACGGGTATAAAACTAATTAGTTATAAATTGAGACCATGAATTGTTTAAATATAACTAATGATTTTATAAAAAGGATTTCTAATACAACATAGTATTGTGACTTTAATATCAAAAAATCTGTAATTGGTTGAATGAAGTTATGGTTTAATTCAAGTACGTAGATATTTTCATATTTTAATGCATGTGAGCCCGTCGTCCCCACCATTCACAACGTGGCCGGATCTCCGTCATTGTTACCGTACGTCCCCACCATGCACCACTCGCCACACTGAGATCATGACTCGATGAACAGTACCACAACCATTTCGATTAGTTGTTAGCCGCCATGCATCCCCACCATAGACCATGTCTCTTCGTGAATTCAACAATGGTGGGACTTGAATGGTTGAATACCATTTTAGCTAAACTAACTGTTTATACCCGCGCTCGGTAGTGGGTTTCGGGTTGATCATTAATAAAATTTAAATGAAAACGTAGGCGTAATGGTAAAAATAATGTTAATAAAAAAGAAACGTAAAACTAAATAATAAAAAAGAGTAAATTACAGATATCGTCCTTTATGTTTATACCCTTTTTCAGATTGAGTCCTTTAGCAAAAAAATATCAGGTATCATCCTTTACGTTTAAATTTGTTGCGGTTTACGTCCTTTGACCTAACGGGCGTTAAATTTTTCAGTTAACTCTAGTCATGTACCACTCACATGAGGGCAAAATAGTCTTTCCATCTTTTAAAGGACTATTTGTGCAAAATAGCAATTCTAATTTTTTCGTCTGTTCTTCTTCAAATCAAGGATTATCGGTTGACGGACGAAAACGCCTCTGCTCTCTTTCTCTTCAAGTCAAGTAAGTTTATATTATTCATTAATTTGATTACAACATGTGTATGGGTTTGCACTTCATGGTTTTTCAGTTGATGATTTATAAAGAAAAAAACATGAAACATTAGTAGCTGTTTTATGATTTTGAAAAAGTCAAACCCTGTGTTATTCATTGCTCTTCTTGAAAAGTATTATGGATAAAAGTATAAATCCATGTATGATTTTGAAAAGTCAAAAAAGGTGTATAAAAAAAGATTTTTGTAAAAGTTTTGAAAAGTCAGTTGGTGTATTATGAACAAAAAATTGTTAACTTTTGACTAATTTAGACTATTCAACGCCTAAAATGTTAATTTTCAATAATTCATGGATTTTTTATTCTGTTTTCTTTTAGGGGCACTAACAACAAAAGAAGTTGCTCTGCACGCAAATACTAATTTTTGTTTGAGGGCCACTAACAAAAAAAGTAATGTTGCACTTGCTTTAGACACTTAGTAAAATAAAAGGATTATTATTTATTAAAGATTCTCAATAACTTACTTTCAGAATGCATGCAACTTGTCAAAGTAAATGGTTTAGTGTTTTTGAACAAGGAGCCTGTTTAAAAATTCAATGTCCAACTCTTGGTTCGAACTTTGCTAATTTTAAGTTCATTGACAATCCGCACAAACTTTGCATCTTTATGTTTGTGATCGAATCACCACGATTGCTTATTCGGGTTACTTCTCCAACACTACTCATTTAATTTAAATTTGTTTGTATTAATGTGTGATTATGTATAGAACTTACATGAATGGTGATGGCCTAAAGGTCTGATCTTTAAGCATTTTGAGATTTTGTTTATAATTAGAAAAGTGAATTGTAATTTGTTGAGGGATTAAGTATTCTTTTTCACCCTTGAGTTGAAGGTGAATGTAAACATTGTATTTGTAAATGGTTAGCCTGAAAATTCCATTTTAAGCTTTGGTTCCATCCAACAAATATATTTGCTTCAAGTTTTGTATTTCCTGAAAAAATGAGCGGGTTTGGGTAACGGGTTCATGTTAAAACAAGTCATGAGTCGATCTGGCCACGTTGGGTTAAATATTTTATTTTATATATTTTTATATTTTATTTTACTTATATTTTAGTTTTTTTGTTGTTCTATTCATGTAGCTGATGTAAGTATTTATAGATTTATAAATTATATCATTTATCATTATTACATGAAATATGTAATTATTTATTATAAGTATTTATATATATTTTTTATTGTGTTCTTTTTAATACTTAACCCCGTGTAATACACGGGTCTATAACCTAGTATAGTATAAGGGGTTAAAATAAAAATGAAAAAAAAAAAACATTGACGTGTCATATTTTGAAAATTCCACACACGTGCACCACGTCAACAGTGGACCGATAAACAAACTAATACTTTATGTAAGGCTTGGGTTCATATTTCCGAAATGGGTTGGTTCAACGGTTGTTGGGTTCAAGCTGTATATTTCTATTACTTTTTAATTATATTTATGTTTAAGTTTATATTACTAGTTTTTTTTAAATATTATAACTATATAGGACCGTATACGTGCGAGTAGAGCCGCCGACATTAATGTAATTAATAAAGCGTTGAAGGACTACCAAAATAAACACAAAAAACCTTTTGGCCACGTTGAGTGTTGGGGGATTGTACGGTTTAATGATAAATGGAACAAAGTGCCGTTGATGGGTGAGGAGTTTTCGGGTCAATCCTAACATAAAAGAAAGTCTTCAGATTATGGCAAATACTCAAATGACGACCCCTTCAGTAATTGAGCACCCAACCTTAACAGAGACGCAACCCCGACAAGACCAACACGAAAAGCAAAAAAATCAGGGGAGTCGTCAAGCAAATGTAATTTAGTCGAAGCGGTTGCACAATACAAAACGATGAAGGAGCAACGGGAGACTAACGAGAGGATATTTTGAAAGAGCTATTGGAGTCAAGAAAAAAAAGATGAACAAATTATTAACTTGGTGGAGGAGCATCGGGAGGCTATCTGGGAGGATCGTATGGACCGGGATTTAAAAATGTTTATGGATCCGCACGACCATGTGACCGGACCGATGTCGCAAAAAATTCTTAAACGAAAACTTGAAATAGCGAATCGGTATGAATGGTCTTGTGATTTCTAGATTTATTTTTATGTACCTTATTTATTTATTATTATGTACCTTTTTTTTAAATTAATGAAGTTTTTTTATTTATTGTATATTTTTTAGTTCGTTTTAATAAAGAATTAATTTAAAAAATAAAAAAAGAGTTAGGGTACTTAGGCTAGTGCCCCCACCACTTATGATACTTGGGGTTGGATTTGGGTAAAAATGAGTTATCAGTCCCTCATTGGACAAAGTAATTACAGTACTTAGAGTTGTGCCCCCAATATCCTAAAGACAAACACTTTTTTTTTTTTTTTTTATTATGAACGTTAACCTTTAACATACATAACACACGACCAGTGTTTTTAAAACCGGAGTAGACAACACAAATCAAACGTTACAATTTATTCTTTTATTACTTCATCGATCGTGTTGCAAGAGACACAACTATTAATTAGGTGTCTTTATGTACGCCAGATTCGTCGAGTTCCCGACCCTAGTCAACGTCTTCAAATCATAAGCAATCCAACACCTCGAACGATCCGTATGATAGAAATAACCCACACACTTACAATCACTCGTGCATTTGCTCTCGCATTGGCTTTGTTTCGTCTCGTCTCCCCTCGTGTACTTGTTCATAAAATGATCAACACCTTCTAGCTTGTAATAATAAAAGTCACTAGCTTTACAAGATGTAACCTTTTTAGCCTCACAATCTTTGCTCCAACCACTTAGCCCATTTGGTGTTGGGCAAGCCACACACTGGTTATCCTCACATAACCCGAACTTCCCACATCGTTCTGGTAACTGGCACTCGCCTACCATTGAATCGCGATCAAGAAGCGTGTAAAACGGATCCCACGCCATGTTTTGCACGTTGGGACTGTAGGTGAAGTATCTAAGGTTTCCGTCTATTCCAAGTCGAACATACGTTAAAGTATTGTTGTATCTAGTGAAGACCTGGTTGCTACTTGAGGGCTCGATCAAGGGGTTCGAATTCGTGACGTTGAAAAGAAAGTGCAAGTAATAGATCGAAAAATCGTCGGGATATCGTGGTTCTGAAACAAGGGTTAAGTTGGTGAAAGTACTTGTGTCATTGTATATCCATGGGTAATTTGCCCAATAAAGCATTGGGCTAGGTGAGTTATTGCTCTTGTAATACAATGCTATCCTTCGGGACTCCATTACGAAGCTGTACGGTCCATCTACGTTGTTCAGAACCGAAGCCCGGCTCACAAGCTTATTCACACCATCTACGAGGAGAGACTGACCCACCAAGAGAGTGTCGGTTGGGGAATCAAAGCTTTGCCATACGAAATTACCCTTGGCATCATGAAGAACCATGTTACCGTTTGGAAGCAGCTCGAACCCGACCACACCCTTGTTGGCGGTGTTCGTTTGCCAGACGACTCGACCATCGGCTTCCGCCAGGACAAGGTTTCCGTCTGTACCGAATGAGAATGTGGCATTCTCGCGAACGGGATTCCCTCGGTTAGCTTCCCAAACCCAACGCATGAGATTTTCTGACCGAACCGTGCCCATACGGAGAGCTAGAGTGTATGCATTTGGGGTGGTGTTGTAGAAACAAAGCTGGAATGGGTTGCGGAAAGGGGCGAGAACGCGATAAGTCGCATCGTACTCGACGATATAGAGTCCGAATTCGCCTTCATTGACATAAGTGAACGTCTCTAAAGAAGGGACAAGAGCTCTAGAGATGCAGAATAAGAAATGAAAGCATAGAGAGACAACAGAAATGGAATGAGAAGAAGGCATTTTTGGCTGTGTTAATTTCAAGACCATGAAACAACTCTTTACATAATCGAACATATTTTTATATATGGTTAACAAGAGTAGATCACAGTCGTTTAAAATATATAATCGGAGATATTTTTATACACGAAATTAATGTCTTTTGGAAGAAAAGAAACATTATTGGATAAGGTGGCTATCTAAAATATCTAAGACAATTTGAGTCCATGTATGTTTTCTAAGTTAAATAATTTAGTCATTTATTTAATATTATTATTGCTAGATTTATTTATGAAATAGTATTGAAGTGCATAGGATTCTTACTAGAAAACAGAAAAGTAATGTTTTTAAACCCGGACATGTCGGTCGGATCGGGAACCGTTACCTCCGTCGGTGCGGTTGCATGTTGTGAGACCGTTTTACAAAAAAACGGGCGGTTCTTACGATTAACCGGTCGGACCGTGAACCGGGGGGTCGAACCGGATCTCTAATTTTTTTATTTTATTTTTACTTTTCGAGTTTTTTAAGAAATAAATAATCACAAAAACAACAAGTGTCATTAAACTTTCTTGTGTACAGCTCCTAAATAGAAGGTATACAAACCAATTGCCATTAAACTTCAGTGTTTACAGTTCGTACATAATTTATGTTTCTGTTGGCTAATGAACTTGGGAAGGAAATTGTTTATATGTACATAATGTACCTATTTATCTTTGCTAATTTATGTTTTCGATCTAACCGGTCCGACCAATGAACCTCTAATGCTTCCGGTTCGTTGTCCCGTCCGATTCTGAAAAGATTGCTGAAAAGTACCATAAACAATTAATACTTCTGTTAAAAAATAAAAATAAAAAGATATAGGAAATGTTGTGACGAATATAAATATTATATGACCCACAACGATATCATTGATTTAACACATCATAACATTATCCATATACAAATATTAATAACTAGTTGATTTATGTTTCTGTATACTCTGCATCTGAATCTGTTCATTCTCCTCTATAGCAAGTGCTGAATCTTTTGACAGATAAAAAGAGAATTATAAACACAACAAAAGGTTTAATTGCAGGTGGGGCAAGTTCAAATTCCACCTTCACCACTTCATTTTTCTTTTTTTAAGTTGCAAAATTACACAACAGTCCTTGAACTTTAAGTTAAGAGGCAAATACAACCATGGATAATATTCAACAAATTTAATTTAAAAGTATCTTAAACTACAGGAGGAAAAAATAGAATGAACAGATAAAGTTTGCAAAGTGGATTTTACTCTGATGTTATGAAAGGTCAAGAATCTTCATGTCTGCAGCAATCACTGCGTAAGCGAATTCACAGGTTCGAAACAAAAAAAGACATTTTATTTTTGTAATAATTTGAACATAGAAACATTGAATATTAATGGTTAAACATGTATGCCTGTAAAAAACCATAAACTTTAAAAATAATTCATCAAAATATTCCTAGAAGCAGGTATCACATTTTTACATGTAACCACCTAAAGTTCATTTTATGAATAAAACGCATGAAGGCTGTATAAAGTTGATTTTATGAATGTCAAACCTAAGCAAAAAAATAACAAAGCAAAATTCATCTGGGCCTTGTTCAACGGGACTTTTCAAGGGAAACTGTCGTCGTCACCGCCTCCGTCTCCACCAACATCGCTGCAAATTTGGGATAACACGAGTGTGAGTGGCCGTAGAGGAAGACGGCGTCGAAAAGTGGCCGCTGCTATTCTACGCCGCTGCTGTTCGCCTTCATTAAGGTCCAAATCTGTCGTCGTCAACGTCGTCTCCATCGCCTCATAAACCTAATCGGGTTTCCCTGGTGAGAAAAAGTGAGAGAACGCGTGGTGGGATCTGAAAATCAGAAAAAAGAAGCAATCAAGGACTTCCACCGAGATGCATGCTTGTGAATATCATTTTTTAATATGATGAAGAACTGTTTGAAGAACAAAACGTACCCTTTTTTTTTTCTTCGGGGAGGTTTCAGAGGGGAGAAATGAGAGGGAGGTGTAAAAGAGAACGTGGCATGAAGGGGAAAAGTCGGAGCAAACAAAGCAGGAGATGTGCTTAAGCCGGTTGTACCAAGAGCCTATAAGGTTGTACGTTACTGTTAACACGTTAGTATTTGTTTAGTTACTAATATTTTTATATTTCAAGTAGTGAACTGATAAAATCAGAAAACTTGTTTATTTTGGCTAACTTTCAAAACATTAGACTAGGATACGCATTTAATGAATTAAAGACAAGATAATTATACTAAAACATAACATCCTAATCCTATCCGACTAGGATTCCTATTACCGCCCCAACCTAAACACTGACTTTGTGTTTGAGTCAGGAATTAACGTGCCAACTGCCAACAATCACCTCCTTAATTTCTGACTCAGATTAAGGAGGATTTCAACACCAAGTAAGTCACATTTCTTTGAACTTGATCCTTGCGAGAGATTTACTTAGTATATCCGCTCGTTGCTCGTCTTCACTCACATGCTCAACTTCGACTTGACCGTTCTCCACATATTCTCGGATGAAATGATAGCGGGTATGTATGTGCTTGCTCTTTCCATGAAACACCAGGTTTTTAGTTAAAGCAATCTCCGACTTGTTATCAATCTGTATAACCACTCTCTGTTGCTTCCACTATGTGATTTCAGACAATAGTTCCCGTAGACATAAAGCTTGATACGCGGCTGCAGTTCCAGCCAAAAACTCGGATTCACATGAAGATTGCGCAACCGTGTTTTGCTTTTGAGAGTACCACGTGATCATTGAGAATCCAAAATAGAACACGTGTCCGGTCGTACTTCGATTATCTTCTTGATCGATATTATGACTGATATCACTATAACCCATTATAGTTCTATATTTCCCTCGCATGTATACTATTCCATAACTCGTTGTTCCTTTCACATAGCGAAGGATATGCTTTATCGCCGCTGCGTGATGTGTTTTTGGACTTTGCATGTATCGACTGACCACTCCAACTGAGTAAGCTAGATCAGGACGAGTTTGCAACAAATAATGTATGCACTCGACCAACTTTTGATACTCGGTGGCGTCCACCTCCGCCTCATCTTCAGCTTTTGATAATTTAAGACCTAGCTCCATGGGATAGCGAGTCAGATTACAATTTTGCATCCTGGCTTCTTTTAGAATCTTCTTAACATACAGTTATTGCTTAATTTTAATCATGTCTCCATCTTGAGACACTTCAATCCTAGCATACACTTATGTGAGTTTGCCTAAATAAGATATCTCAAAGTTCTTTGACATAGTTCGTTTAAACTCCCTATTTGATTCGGATTTGACCCCGTGACTACCAAATCATCCACACAGACACCCACGATGATCAAATAAGTACCAAGTAACTTTCGGTACACCACTTGTTCCTGTATGAACCTATGGAATTTCATATTCTTTAAAATACTATCAAGCTTGGTATTCCAAGCTCGTGGCTTCTTTTAGAATCTTCTTAGCATACGCTTCTTGCTTAATTTTAATCATGTCTCCATCTTGAGACACTTCAATCCCGAGGTAATATGTGAGTATGCCTAAATCAGATATCTCAAAGTTCTTTGACATAGCTCGCTTAAACTCCATAATTTGATTCGGATTTGATCCATGACTACCAAATCATCCACATAGACACCCACGATGATCAAATGAGTACCAACTAACTTTCAGTACACCAGTTGTTCTTGTATGCACCTATGGAATTTCATATTCTTTAAAATACTATCAAGCTTGGTATTCCAAGCTCATGGAGCTTGCCTTAACCCATATAAAGCATTTGACAATTTGTATACTTTGTGTTCTTCACCTGGTTTAACAAACCCGTCTGGTTGAGACACAAAGACTTCCTCCTTTAACTCTCCATGTAAGAATTCCGATTTTATGTCAAGGTGATGCAATTCCCATCCTTCATTGACGTCAATGGCTATAATCTTATGGTTCGAGTCGAGCAGCTGAAGCAAAAACCTCTTTAAATTTGACTCCGGGTTGTTGTATGTAACCCTTCGCCACAAGTCTCCCCTTATATTTATTTATTGACATGTACATATTCCTTTTGATCTTATATACCCACTTTATCTGATTGACTTAGCCCCTCATGGTAATGTGACACCCGACAAATTTCGGTTAACCCCGTTAACTCAGTTAGAAACCCTAAGGACTAGTTCTGTCTTAATCCCAAACAATTTCACCTAAACTTCAGGGACTAAGGCTGTAATTATCCCAAACTCAATTTGTTGACTTTGTAAAGTCAAAATTGAGACTCTTGAATCCAAAAGCTTCGAATCTGTTCAAATTCGTAACTGGTTTGCATGTTAATGTCATAATCGATCATCATTGAAGCATTTAACACCATTATTGATCACGAATTAATCGAATTAATGTTCTTAAACCCGTAACCGTTGACCCCTCATCAAGAACCCACCAATTCGATCATTTGGCATTCAAATCTTGAAGTCTAACACCCTACGCACCTCAAACGAGTCTCTCAGAAGCTTTTGCACACACCAATCCGACCAGAGAAAGAACCAGAGACGCCGGGGACTAATCCGTTCATAGTCAAAATTCCATTTGGTCGAACTCCATCAATCCGACATCAATTCAGGTAATTGAACACACCCCTAGATTCATTATCACCTCTACAATGAAAGCCCTAACCTAATTAAGGCTTACAACATCGAATTTATCAAGAACAGATTCTAGGGTTCATATCATTTCGGGTTCAAAACAGAAATTAACGATTCTAAAGTTGATAATTTTGCAATTAAACAGGTTCGCATAACACTGATTTACAAAACCCCTATGTTATTTTGTTCAATCACAATCAAATATGGGGATGGGTGGGGGGGGGGTTGGTTCGGTTCGCAAGGGGGGAAGAACACAGGGGGGTATATGTTAAAACCAATCTGATCTGGGTCTTGTATGCGATACCCTAGCAGGTGGGACTGGTTAAAGTGTTGTGCTATTGGGGAGGAGACCCGGGTTCGAGTCCCTCTACCCCCATTCTTTTTTTAAGGAACTTTTTATATTTTATTTTTAAATAAAATCAACCCCTATGTTATTATGTTGATATGTTAATATGGTTTGATACCGGAAAACGCTCGTGTGCTCGGAAACGAATTTGTTACTCATTTTAACTATTATTATAATTATAAAAATAATATATTTAATTACAACATCGTCTTAACTTTTTAGTGATGTTTTCATACTAGCTACTAAACTAGGGATTTTCTAATCCCGATGTTAATATTCTTATCCATTAGTCATAAGTGTGTTTTAGGACATCCGACCTTTCTGTATCGTCGTCACAAAATCCTATGTATTCCTAACAATCATAAAACATATTCTAGGGCATTCGTAGACTGTCCGCGTGCAATCCAATTGTGGTTTTTGTTGCATCCTTGTGTGGTGCTAATTACTACGCTCTACACACTCAGGTGAGTTTCACGGCCCCTTTACTGTTTTTAAACTAGGGGGAGAAAACATGACGCAAACATATGATTACTGTAATTCTTATATTATCACTTGTTAAAGCTAAGCGTAACACTCTATCATGAAAGTCCTTACACATCGAACCGTTTAATATGAACTTAGCTAGGTAATCTTGAGTGGTACTACTGGGTTTGACAAACCGCACCCGCGTTAGTCGCGCTAACTCGACTGGAGGTCGAACTAGTGTAATATTAACCTAAACACATCACCACTGTTGATAGACATGGTGGAAGGCATTCAAACACACACAGTCAGCTTCGGTTGCGAGCACTTTAGTAACATGAATATAGGTTAGCCACCTATTGATATATATTGAATGTACATAATCTGGCAAACATTATTTGAACTGAAACCTGTGAACTCACCAACCTAGTGTTGACACATTTTCTTACATGTTTTCTCAGGACGCTAAGGCACAGGTGCACAATTAGGACATGCATTGGAGTCCTTTTATCATTTCAAACATTTAAACAATTTATCTGCTTTTATTAAACTTGACTTTTGGGCGCGTTTGTTTTGGGCATTAAATACTTTATTTATCGCTTCCGCATTTAATATATATGGTTAGATTTGCAATCATCAACTCAGTGAAAGCCCTATGAATTCAACGAATAATCTTATCAGATTCAACGAAATCGAATTCATGATCAAACCTAGGGTTTTCGGCTTTTCAAAACAGAAATTAACGATTCTAAAGTTGATAATTTTGCAATTAAACAGGTTCGCATAACACTGATTTACAAAACCCCTATGTTATTTTGTTCAATCACAATCAAATATGGGGATGGGGGGGGGGGGGTTGGTTCGGTTCGCAAGGGGGGAAGAACACAGGGGGGTATATGTTAAAACCAATCTGATCTGGGTCTTGTATGCGATACCCTAGCGGGTGGGACTGGTTAAAGTGTTGTGCTATTGGGGAGGAGACCCGGGTTCGAGTCCCTCTACCCCCATTCTTTTTTTAAGGAACTTTTTATATTTTATTTTTAAATAAAATCAACCCCTATGTTATTATGTTGATATGTTAATATGGTTTGATACCGGAAAACGCTCGTGTGCTCGGAAACGAATTTGTTACTCATTTTAACTATTATTATAATTATAAAAATAATATATTTAATTACAACATCGTCTTAACTTTTTAGTGATGTTTTCATACTAGCTACTAAACTAGGGATTTTCTAATCCCGATGTTAATATTCTTATCCATTAGTCATAAGTGTGTTTTAGGACATCCGACCTTTCTGTATCGTCGTCACAAAATCCTATGTATTCCTAACAATCATAAAACATATTCTAGGGCATTCGTAGACTGTCCGCGTGCAATCCAATTGTGGTTTTTGTTGCATCCTTGTGTGGTGCTAATTACTACGCTCTACACACTCAGGTGAGTTTCACGGCCCCTTTACTGTTTTTAAACTAGGGGGAGAAAACATGACGCAAACATATGATTACTGTAATTCTTATATTATCACTTGTTAAAGCTAAGCGTAACACTCTATCATGAAAGTCCTTACACATCGAACCGTTTAATATGAACTTAGCTAGGTAATCTTGAGTGGTACTACTGGGTTTGACAAACCGCACCCGCGTTAGTCGCGCTAACTCGACTGGAGGTCGAACTAGTGTAATATTAACCTAAACACATCACCACTGTTGATAGACATGGTGGAAGGCATTCAAACACACACAGTCAGCTTCGGTTGCGAGCACTTTAGTAACATGAATATAGGTTAGCCACCTATTGATATATATTGAATGTACATAATCTGGCAAACATTATTTGAACTGAAACCTGTGAACTCACCAACCTAGTGTTGACACATTTTCTTACATGTTTTCTCAGGACGCTAAGGCACAGGTGCACAATTAGGACATGCATTGGAGTCCTTTTATCATTTCAAACATTTAAACAATTTATCTGCTTTTATTAAACTTGACTTTTGGGCGCGTTTGTTTTGGGCATTAAATACTTTATTTATCGCTTCCGCATTTACTCTGAACATTAATGTTTTTATTTAAATACATATAGTGTCGTTTGACGTAACTAATGACTGAGATCCTGGTTTGTCACACGCCTCGCTGTAAAACCCGTTAATGGATTTTGGGGGTGTGACTGGTAACTCGGTCAGTTACCATGTATCATTTTTCTTTATGGATTTGAGTTCAATCCGCATGGACTTCATCCACTTCAGTTTGGACTTTGCATTTCAAAGAGGGGCGGTTCGTCTTTATTTAACAATAAAAATTCCACTTCATCAATGAATTCAGAACGTAGTCATTGAACCGTACTTGTGTGATCGGAACTCGTGTGGATCTCACTCGATGAAGCTTTTATCTGGATATCGTCTAAGCTTGTGTCGCCGGGCCGAGAGACTGCCCAATGCCCAGTGCTGTCAGGTGGCTCGACATTGTTGTTTTCGGTTTGCATATGTCCAGTCACGACTGGGCCTACCCTTTTGTCCATGAGCATGAGCCCGTTCTAATCAACTTGGAACATTTCTGGTTTGAGGCCCGTATTTTCATCAGAATTGACCTGTTTATCCCACTTCTAAATACCTTTTTCATCAAATATCACATCTCGGTTCATGACAATTCTTCGGGTTGTCGGGTCGTATAACCGATACGCTTTGGATCCGGGTTCGTTTATGAGGTACACCGGCAGCCATCAAGCTTCTTTAGATGTGTTCCAACTATTTTTGAATACGTTAAACACCTGAACACCTTGAGATGTCTAATATTCGGCTTCTTATTTTTGAACATCTCGTAGGTGTTAGTTCCTTCAAAGCCCGGGTAGGAATATCATTCTCGATATACGTTGCGTGTCTAACTGTTTCACCCCACATATAGTTTGGAACTCGCTTTGCTTTTAACATACTCCAGGTCATCTCTAGAAGAGTGCAATTGTGCTCTCCACCACACCGTTTTGTTGGGGTGTGTATGGAGTGGTTATGTGTTTCATCACGCCTTCTTTTTTACAAAATTGATTAAAGTGTTGAGAATTGAACTGTCTACCCATATCAGTGCGTAGGGTCTTAATCTTTTCACTGGTTTCTTTATCGACCACCATTTTAAATTTCTTGAAGGTTTCATAAGCTTTATCTTTAGCCTTACAAAAATATGTCCACATAAAACATGAGTAGTCATTAATACCTGTTTACGACTATTGTAGGTAGGGGTGTCAATCGTATCATGTTAATGGGTTTCGGGTTGGCAGTTGAGTTCTTCAACCCTAACCCAACCCATTATATTTATTCGTTTCGTGTCGGACCCACTTAAAGTCGGGTCGTGTTCGGGCCCTGTTTCAGGTCGACATGTTCTATATTCATTTATGAATATGAGTAATATCTAATAACATAGTAATAGTTTAAAAAATGAATTACTCCGACTAATATGAAACCCTTTTTGTAATTGGTGTCTTTTTTATTGTTTTAGTTTCTTTATCTCTCATTCTCAATTAACAAACTTGGGTTTACGTATTTAGCTCTAGATTAGAAGAAGCGAATGAAAAAAATTGGAGAATTTGTAGTTCGAATTAATAAAATAAAATTGTTAAAAGTGAATAGTTGATGAAAGAGTTGAAAAGAGAAAATTAATTTACTTTTATAAGTTAATTAGGATTGAATAACCCGCGCATTGCGGCGGGTCACGTTGGAATGACACGGTTGTGAACATCGAGCCAAAACGTTGTTAGAAACAATCATGTCATAACGGTATATTCTGAATTTTAAAAAATATTACGTTTTTTTGAAAAAAAATATTCAAAACACATTATATTTGACATGTGGGTTACTCAGTCTTGAATAAAGCTCATAATCATATTACAATGGTATATTCTAAATATCTAAATTTAAAAAAAAAAACGTTATTTTGAAAGAAAAAATGTATCATATTTGACCGGAAGTTTTATCTGTTTATAACGAAACGTTGATAAAAAATGTTAGCACATTTCGGTTTTCTTGTTTTTTTAAGAAAACGGAAAAAGTACATAGTCTGAAATGTATAGTATTAAAAAAATAAATTCCAACTTTCCACTAAGTTTAAAAATGTTGTAAAAGACGAATATGATGTTATTAAAAGTTATTTTTCTTATTCGTTAGTATACTATGTACTTATGTATATTTAGAATTTTTAGATTTTACATGTTGTAAATTACCTATTTCAAATATAAATATACAATATTCACTCTATGTTTTGTAAAATATAAGTATAATATCAACACCTTATGAAGGATGACGTAACTTTGTAAATTACAAAAGTATGGTGATCAATATATAAAGAGTTAAAACTATACTGTTTTTAAGACTTTGTCCTTTAAAGCTTCTTTGTAATAGTTAGAGGAAAAACTAAAAATCAAAATATATCTTTAAATATTAACACTTTTCATCTATAAAATATAAATACTAACTTTTTAAAAACCCTTAAACGGGTTAACAGGTCAACTTGCTTATCAAGCGGGTCGTGTTCGGCTTGACCCACTTTTCTAACGGGTCGTGTTCGGGTTGACCTGTTTAAAAAAAGGGTTATGTCCCTGTATTTTTTCGTGTCGTGTTCAGGTCGTGTCAGGACTTGCCGCCCCTAATTGTAGGTGCTGATATCGGCCCGCAAAGATCGTCATGTATTAGTTCTAAGGCTCGTGTTGCCCTAAACGAGGACACGTTTGGAAAGGGTTGTCTTGATTACTTCCCCACTAAGCAAGACTCACACAACTGATTTTCGTGGATTATTTTAGGCATACCCGTGACCATCTTCTTTCTTATCATCAACCATATTTGACTCCAAGTTTAGATGACCAGCCTCGCGTGCCACAACCAATTGCTATCTATTATGCTAGTTTGAAGACATACTGATTTTCCCATTATCAAACTATATCGTGTAAAGTTGGTTTTTGGTCCTCATTACCCTCATCAAAAGCTTGCCTCTACTATCGTGCATTAGTAGATAGTCGTCTTTCATATGGATATCACACCCGCACTTCGATGCTTGAGCGAGACTATTGATGTTACTTCTAAGGCTAGGTATGTAATAAATGTCGGTTAATAGGCGTTGTTCACCCGTTTTTCCTTCTAGTAACACCTAGCCTTTCCCACAAATATCTACACACGACTTGTCCCTAAACTTTACTTTGCCACCAACTTGTTTGTTAAGTTTCGATAAAAAATGAAATATTTCCCATCATATGGTTGCTAGCTCCATTATCGAAGTACCATAAATCTTGTTTGTTAAGTTTCGAGAAAAAAAGAAATATTTCCCGTCATATGGTTGCTAGCTCCGTTATCCAAGTACCATAAATCTTCTTGTCTTGGTTCGGATTCATAATTATTTGGTATTACCTTTTCTTTGTTCAAAAACACTGTTTCTTGAACACATTGTATCATGAATAAGGATGGATCAACCCCGTTCGTTTCAGCTACATTTACTTCTTGTTTCTGTTTTCGTTTGGGACACTTTGACACGAAGTCCAAACTTGTCATACCGGCAACAATGAATTTTTGATCAATCCCAAGCCTTACCTTTTGGGGTTTCCCTTACTTTTCATGTTTCTTGCAATCCACTAGACTCATTTTGAATGTTTCCGCCACGACCGGCCCGCTTCGACCTCGGTAGCTACCACGACCACGTCCACGGTTGAGTTTAAAATCTGTAATTGGTTGAATTAAGTTATGGTTTTATTCAAGTACGTAGATATTTTCATATTTTAATGCATGTGAGCCCGTCGTCCCCACCATTCACAACGTGGCCGGATCTCAGTCATTGTTACCGTACGTCCCCACCATGCACCACTCGCCACATAGATATGACTCGATGAACAGGACCACAACCATTTCGATTAGCTGTTAGCCGCCATGTATCCCCACCAGACCATGTCTCTTGGTGAATTCAACAATGGTGGGAGGACTTGAATACCATTTTAGCTAAACTAGTTGGTTATACCCGTGCTCCGCAGTGGATGTCGGGTCGATCGTTAATAAATTTTAAATGAAAAAGTAGGCTAAACGTTAAAAATAATGTCAATAAAAAAGAAACGTAAAACTAAATAATAAAAAGAGCAAATTACAAATTACGTCCATTAAGTTGTACCCAAATTTCAGAATACGTCCTTTAAGTAAGGAAATTACAAAAAATGTCTTTTATGTTTAAAAAACTTTGCACGTTACGTCCATTAGACTAACGGATGTTAAATTTTTCCGTTAAATGTGATCACGTGTCATAAATTGGTCTTTTCACCTTTACATAGACTATTTGTGTATTTAACTTAAAGATTTCAAGGGACTATTTTTGTGTAATCACATTTCCTTTCCAGATCCCACACACCTCTCTCTCTCTCTCCGGCTCCGGCCACCACCAGCTCCGCTCATCCCGCCACCACACAACCCCTCCCCTACCCTGTCGACTTCTTGTATCCCCATAATCTTGATTTCTTTATACCTAGATGCAGAATCCCCAAAATTCTTGAACTCATTGTTCTAAGATCAAAATCCAAAAATTACCCACAACTTAACAGTACCTGCACATCTATGCAAACCATCACCACTGCCATATTCATCAATTTCTGACCAATCGAAAACGATCGGGGAGACCCTTTATTTATTCTTCTTCTTCTTCACATCAGAACCAGCCCTAAAACGACCAGGGAGACCTGCAAATCCATCATTTTGTAGGAACAAGAACTGATGCATCAAGGAACAGAACACTGATGTCATATCCGTTTCGTGACCAGGTTCAAGAAATTCGTCGGAGACGAGTCACTGATTGGAATGGAGATGTAATCGTTTGTCCGTGAGAAACCCTATCGAGGATGTGAAGAATTCGAGTGGAAATTTGATGGTTCAACAAATCTTTGTATCTCCCCCCTTCAATTTCTAATCTGCCGAGTGGAAATTTGGTGGTTCAAGACTGCCATGTGAAAAATTCGAGCAACTTGAGGGATACGGCGATGGTGGAGGGTATCTGCACATAGAGAGAGAAAATGTGTAGGGATAGAGGGTAGAGAGCGGATGATGATTATTTTGGTTTTAAGGTGGAGATGATGGGATGGTGACGACGGTTGTGGTGGTGGTTCCATGGTGGTCGCCGGAGATGAGCTGGTGGGTCTAGATCTGGGGTGAGGCTTTTATATAATCAGAGTTTAAATTTATTTTTGTGGGTAAAAAGACTAAAACACCCTCACATGCATGGCATGTGACCAGACTTAACGATTAAATTTAACGGACGTTAGGCCAAATGACGTAACGTGCAAGTTTTTTTAAATATAAATGACGTTTTCTATAATTTCCTTAATTAAAGAGCGTATTCTGAAATTTGGGTAATACTTAAAGAACGTAATTTATAACTTGCTCTAATAAAAAAGACTAAATTTTTTTTTTACCGGTTCGGGTCGTCGAAAGCCTTAATAGCGAATTCCGAGACCGGTTACGCTAATACCAATACTGGCAGGTATGTTGTTCGCTAATAATAGGTTCGGCTCGTGACGGTACCAAGACGGTAACGACACTCGCTATAAGTTACGATAAAAAAAACTCGATTTTGAATACAATTTCATTTTAAAAAAAAATAATATTGGAACGTTGACAAAAAAACTAAAACAACCGCGCACTCTTTTTTTAAAAAAAATGTTAACTAACAAAAGTTATTAAATAAAAACGAATTTATTAGAAAATGAAAACGTACTAAAAACGTATATTATATATAGTATAAAGGTTAAAATAAAAATATAAAAAAAAAACTAAACATTGACGTGTCATATTGATTCCTACGACACTATTCAACTTCACTTTATTTTAAACATTTTATTATCTAAATACACTTTTTAATTTTTTTTTATTATGAACGTTAACCTTTAACATACATAACACACTACCAGTGTTTTTAAAACCAGACCATACAACACAAATCAAAAATTATAATGTGCATTTATTCTTTTATTACTTCTTCGATCGCGTCACTAGACGACATAACTATTTGTTAGGTGTTTTAATGTACGCCAGATTCGTCGAGTTCCCGACCCTCGTCAACGTCTTCAAATCATAAGCAATCCAACACCTCGAACGAATCTTGCTTGATCATAAAATGATCAACACCTTCTAGCTTGTAATAATAAAAGTCACTAGCTTTACAAGATGTAACCTTTTTAGCCTCACAATCTTTGCTCCAACCACTTAGCCCATTTGGTGTTGGGCAAGCCACACACTGGTTATCCTCACATAACCCGAGCTTCCCACATCGTTCCGGCAACTGGCACTCGCCTACCATTGAATCGCGATCAAGAAGCGTGTAAAACGGATCCCACGCCATGTTTTGCACGTTGGGACTGTAGGTGAAGTATCTAAGGTTTCCGTCTATTCCAAGTCGAACATACGTTAAAGTATTGTTGTATCTAGTGAAGACCTGGTTGCTACTTGAGGGCTCGATCAAGGGGTTCGAATTCGTGACGTTGAAAAGAAAGTGCAAGTAATAGATCGAAAAATCGTCGGGATATCGTGGTTCTGAAACAAGGGTTAAGTTGGTGAAAGTACTTGTGTCATTGTATATCCATGGGTAATTTGCCCAATAAAGCATTGGGCGAGGTGAGTTGTTGCTCTTGTAATACAATGCTATCCTTCGGGACTCCATTACGAAGCTGTACGGTCCATCTAAATTGTTCAGAACCGAAGCCCAGCTCACAAGCTTATTCACACCATCTACGAGGAGAGACTGACCCACCAAGAGAGTGTCGGTTGGGGAATCAAAGCTTTGCCATACGAAATTACCCTTGGCATCATGAAGAACCATGTTACCGTTTGGAAGCAGCTCGAACCCGACCACACCCTTGTTGGCGGTGTTCGTTTGCCAGACGACTCGACCATCGGCTTCCGCCAGGACAAGGTTTCCGTCTGTACCGAATGAGAATGTGGCATTCTCGCGAACGGGATTCCCTCGGTTAGCTTCCCAAACCCAACGCCTGAGACTCTGATCGAACCGTGCCCATACGGAGAGCTAGAGTGTATGCATTTGGGGTGGTGTTGTAGAAACAAAGCTGGAACGGGTTGCGGAAAGGGGCGAGAACGCGATAATCCGCGTCCGAATTCCCCTTCATTGACATAAGTGAACGTCTCTGAAGAAGGGACAAGAGCTCTAGAGATGGAGAATAAGAAATGAAAGCATAGAGACAGAACAGAAATGGAATGAGAAGAAGTCATTTTTGGTTGTGTTTCAAGACAATGAATTAAACAACTCTTTATATAATCGAACATATTTTTATACACGAAATTAATGTCTTTTGGAAGAAAAGAAACATTATTGGATAAGGTGGCTATCTAAAATATCTAAGACAATTTGATTCCATGTATATTTTCTAAGTTAAAGAATTTAGTCATTTATTTTGTTATTACTATTGCTAGATTTATTTATGAAATAGTATAGAAGTGTATAGGATTCTTACCAGAAAACTGAAAAGTAGTATAAACAATTAATACTTCTGTTAAAAATATAAAAAAATAGGAAAATGATGTGACGACTATAAATATTATATGACGCACAGCGATATCATTGGCTTAACACATCGTAACATTATCTAGATACAAATATTAAAATTGTTTTATTTCAAAGTGATGAATAACATTAGACAGTAGAAACTTTTTTGAAGTTAAATAACATTCAAGGGAAATGTGGATCTAGAACATAAATATTAGCTAATAATAAAGAAAATGCTTAATTTTTCTTGATTAATTTCACAAAAGAAGACACTTATTAAGTCTGGTTTCACGTCTAATCATTAGTTATTGATGATTATTCAGGTAAGCCCAGAGTTATATGGAGATGGTTACCCAAGATTTTACCATTTTTCATTTACATTCTTTTGGGGTGAAACATGTTCAAACATTTAAACTTATACAATTCTTGTACAACTATGACTAGATGTTTATTCTTATGTTAAACTTGAGACTTGTATGCTTAGATTAAACTTAAAACTAGCATATTCATTAACTTTGATCAAGCCTATAGTAACAATGATAGATCTATTGCATTTGACCAATCCACCTTGATTGATTGACCCTTCGGGGGGAGCCCTTGGTGATTGTTACTGAACTAAACTTTTAAACTTGAGACTTATAAGGGTAACCTGCGGGTTATGCCTAAACTTGGTTGGAGGGTTGATATGCACAATGTCTAAGATGCTATGTTCTCATACTTACATTATAGAATGCGTAAATCATAGTGAATTGTAACTCTTTTCAAATACTTGTTAAACTGTGTCAAAACCTTTGTATCTCACCAACTATTTTGTAGTTGACAGATTCTTTCACATGTTTCAGGTACTACAACATGAGACTTTATTGTGATCACATAGGATGCTTGGACCTAGAATGCTTAATCAATTAGACTTGTATTCTTGCTATGTATTTGATTTATATTTTGTATCGGAACCTTGAAGTTATTTAATAAAACTATTTAAACTCTAATAGTCAACCTTGTGCTATTGAACAACCGCGTCCGCCCCGACGTATAATCCGCCGTCGGTTAGGGTGCGACACTGTTCTTTGGAGTTTTCTGTTAGCTCTTGGGGCTTTCTCTATCTGTGGATCAAACAATAATGGAGATTTTCTTCCTGAATTCTGAGTATGCATAAAACTGTAACTGCACACGTAAGCAAATAATTAGCAGCACTTAACTAAACAAATCAAAAATAGCACTTTACACATAAATTCCCCGGGAAAGGCGAAATTTTGATCGCGTTGTCAAGGTCAATCAAAAACAATATTAAAAACCTACTTCCTAGCTATCTTAGACTATAGTTGTAACATCCCAATTTTTAAAAGAAATATAAGTAGAGGGACTAAAATTGTCATTTGATAAAACCCTAGGAGGTTTTAAAGACATTATATTAAAGTATAAAGGGGTTAAAGTGTTATTGAATCAAAGTTCAGGGACTAAAAGTGAAAATTTATGAAAGTGGACAGATGTCGGACCGACATCTGTAGAGATATCGGTCCGCTATGTAGAGGGCAAGGAATCAACCGGGAAGTGACGCGTGTCGGGTGACTAATCACTGAAGACTGACACATGGAGGATCGATATCGGACCGACATGGGATCCGTTGCGGTCCGCTAGCCGCAATTCATTCATTGCGGACCGACATGAGAAGTATAACGGTCCGTTATGTGCCCACTAAGCAAAATACACCGCCACACTAGATAACGGACCGACATGTATAGGGATAGCGGTCCGTTATGGACCCGTCGGGCAGCCTATAAATAGATGGGACTTGTGATCGATTTTGAAGCATCCCATACAGCAAAAGACACTTAGAAACACACACTTAACCTCGGTAAGCGTTCCAAGGAGCCCCGGTTCGCTTAGAGAAGTCAGGTTTCCAGCTTTTCGACCCCAATACGTAGAAGATAGTTCTGAGGTAAGATTCTGACTAGTTCCTAAAGACTTGGTTACTTTCACTAAGCTAGGAACTTATGATTAAGTAATGTTATAATGACTTAGGACTCTAATCCCAGTCGTTGTGCTGTTTACATTAACATGAAGGAATTGTGTAAAGGAGAAGGAAGTTAGAGGTGAGTTCTATAAGGCCCTTTTTAAATGGTTTATTTAAATGTTTTGGGCCGGTTTGCATGCTAGAAAGGTTTACATAAATGCTATATACCTTTGATTTAAATATTTGGGATAGCATTCATGTTGCAAGAAGTTATGTATGAAAGATGTTTAAATCTTAAAACTAAGTAACAGAGTACTCATGAAATATCAAAGAAGGGTTAGGTAACCATCCGACCGGTATGTAGTTTTCTGGCAAACAGAATGTTCTGTATAAGGAAAGAATGGTGTATAAAGCCCTCCTGGACCCGTCATTCTTTCCTAGGAACATCTCTATTGGAGGTACTACTCTAGAAGGATAACCACCTTACTTCTTTGATATACCATGGAGAAACCTTTACGAGGATTTAAGATAATGATTAATTTTGGGAAAGAGAAAGAAAGAAATGAATCCTTGCCTTTTGGCATGGTTTCATAAAGTAAAGAATTTGAGAAAGAAAATGGTTTTTGAAACGTAAAACGTTTTTAGAACATATCATGGTGTGCCCAGATAAGTAATGGCAGAGAAGTCGGGGTTTACCTTGACTTGCAGAGATCTTGAAATTTAATGTATTGACAAAGAGAAAGAGATAGAGTTTTGGCATGTTTTGCCATGTCAAATATTTGGACCATATTGGTCTGTGAAGAAAGAAAGATTTTGCCATGTCTGGCCAAATGCCACATGATATCTTGCAACTTAAGACATAGAGGTATACTGTATTCCTTTGTGGAATATAGTATGGACACCTTGTGCAATGGTATGTATAAGTGGTGACGACCACTTGGAGGTTAACGTGACCTCAGGAAAGATAAGTGTGCAAGTTTAAAGTATTATGTTTGGGCAAGAAGAAGTTAATGTGATGTTTTTAATGTGTGTCATATAAATCCATTTATGAATGAGACGGAGGTCAAAGATATCTTAGAACTCACCGGCGTAAGCTGACAGATTTTTGGGGCTAGAATAGAGGCATCTGGCAGGCTATTTGGCATATTTGGCAACTGGCATTAGAATAGTTATGTTGTACTTTCTTTAGAATGTACATTAAACAAGTTATGATATAAAACATTATTTTAAAGACTTCCGCTGTGTATGATCTCTGTTTCACTATATGTTCATGAGTAAATCCGACAAGTGGTCGACATCTCGAAAGAACCGGGATGTGGGTGTCACAATAGTATAGTGCAGTAGGGTGTCGAATCCACGGGAACTCGTGGAGAATGCTATTTAGACTAAACCAATTCAATTGCCACTAAAGTTTAAAACTTGATTACTTCAAACACTTGGAACTATCAAAAACACTTAATTTGAGGTTGAGAAAACAATTGGAGAAAAAGGACCATTCCGGGTTTCAGATTCAACAAAGCACACGTTCAGTTTTAGTTTCAAGTCAGATAGGAGATTACATAGACATAACCTTCTTTAAATTGTTCAACCCAATCAAATATTATAAAACTCAAACACACAATCAAATTATTCCTGGTGCAAGAAAACCAAGAAACGATGATAAATGTGCAAGAATCAAATAACATGCAACTATTCATAAATCAAACACAAAATTGAGTCCAAAGAACTTAACGGGTTCACAAAACTCAATCCACACTGATAATCAACTAAAATCAGATGAGTAAAAGCATAAATCGTTCACCCGGAGGGATCACGAATAGCTTAGCCGCTCATAATCGTAGCAAACATCTCAATAATTAATCTAGAACTTACAAGCATTGAAAAACAAGAACAATTAACCAAGAAAAGCTTGAAATCGCCTTAGAACACCTTTGGGACGGCTGAGAAGAAGATAATTCGAGAATGGGAGTCACAATGGGTTTATAATTAGAATTAGGTTAATTTGCCGCAAAACAGGTTCTTCGAGTGTCGCGAAACTTTCTGGTCAGGCCTTCGCGTGGCGCGAAGGCCAAAATAGTCGCGGGCCTTTTTCTGATTCCTCACGTGCCGCGAACAACTTCAACCAGATCTTCGCGTACCGTGAAGATCCAAAACTTCATGATTTTGAATTTTGAGACTTTGACTTCTTGACTTTCCGTGCTTTCTTTGGCTTCTTGTTTATAGCTCGTATTTCCCGCTCAATAGCACATTAACCTGTAACACTCAAAACTACAAGACACACATAAAACCAACTCGAAATACAAAGTTAAACGCATAAAACTATACAAACTGACACATTAAACACAGGATATTTGACCTTACATCAATAACTCAAAGTTTACCACACATATTAAACACACACTGGTTATCTTAACCACCCTCTTGACACCGACTTAACCAGCCCTAACCTAGACTCTCACAAACCAACTGACACAACAGTTGTAACACAATATCCTCATCCCGACACAACGGTCAATCTGACTCTACACACCACATTAATATCATCTACTCACCACATCAATATCTTCTCAGACATAATTATTATAACTCATCACTTGCATGCGATTTAACACATATATATGCACATAAACACATACCTCATCACTGAACCCTCGTCAAGGCGTTCTACACACCTCGAGCTCATGATTAACTTGCTCAATATCGTCACCTTTGGTGACCTCCCGAAGGACTTTGTCCTTCACAATCTCGTTTGTCGTGTCATAAAGACAGCGATGCAAACACAACACAAATATAAAACACATAATATCACACATCATGTCCTACTCATATTCATAAGCGTTTAGCTTATATCCCGACTCTCCCCGACCAACCCTTAACACGACACACATCAATGACTCTTTTATCCCTGGCTCACAAGGTCTCACGGACACCCCATAGACCCTCCAACTCATTATTAAACATTATAGTTCATGACCAACTCAGTTTAAAACCCAAAACCCTTATTATGATTAATAAAACAAAATTGTCTCGTAAGCGTGTACGATAGCCCCAAAACTAGTAAAACATTTAAAAGTAGGGGATTAGAAATTCACTGGTTACGTGAAGTCTGAACCTTACTCTACAGCTGACCTTTCGTTCGAAACCTAAACGTGTCATATGTATGGTCACATGACCAGACACGTTCTAAAGATGCGTAGTCAACATATAATAATAAATAAATTGTAACATCCCGTATTTTGAAAGCAATAGAACGAGCATGGGATTTATATAGAACTATAGAAGAAGAAGCGAGATGGACCGGGCCTTGGGCCGGGCCGCTAGGTGGGTCGAGCTGAGAGTGAGGGTGGACTTTAAGACCCTAACCCTCCTTCCTTTTCTCCATTTCCCTCATCATCTTCACCACCATTTCTAGAGAGAGAAACTTCTAGAGAGAGAGTGTTGGTTTTGACTAAATATCGGCCCAACCTTCTTCTCCAGCATTTGTTTGAAGCTTCTCCGAAGAATCAAGCACAAACAGGTATCAAAACCCGTCCAAATATGAGTTTTTGTGTTGAAGTGGGTTTTTAGGGTTTTATGAGTTTTCTTCAAAAAGATAGGATTTTTACATGTGTTTATGTCTAAAAACCATAGATTTAGCTTCATGGTTAAGATTAGAACATTTTGGACGTAAAAAGTTGGGATTTTGGATCAAAAAACTAAGAATCTAGCCAAGAACAGTTGAATCGTCCGAAAACTCTATGAATGGTCCGAAAACTATGAAGTGTCTGAAAAGTATTTCGGACACATAGAGATTTCGGACGAAATAGTTTTCGGATAAAATAGATTTCATATGAATAAGTCTTCGGATGAAAGTCATTTCGGGCGAATTAGTTTTCGGGCGAAATGGTTTTCGGACAAGACTTTTCGACCGAAAAGGGATTTCGGACAGATGGGTTTTCGACCAAGTAGATTTCGGACAGACCGTTTTGTCATATCTAGAATTTAACACATGTTGTTTATAACCACTCGAACAGATCGTCTATCACCCCGTTGAGCCTCATACCTAAGAAGAGTTAACTAAGAAAGTCAGGTGAGTTCTAATCCCCTTTTTTTGCCTACTTTTAGGGTGGTGTGCATACTTAGTGAATAATTTGTTTATTATATAGTATATTAATAAACGATAAACGATGGCGAAAGTCATGATTTAAAAAGGAAACTTTAAAAGAGGCAAACTGAGTTTTATGAATGATGATATGAAATGTCTACGAGTAGTAAAAGATGATTTTAAACGAAGAATGAATGAAAAGTGTTAAAGAAAGCCATTTCGTTAACAGGGAAAGTAAAGATAAAGTTTCCTTCGGGAATAAGTACAAAGTCAGGTTAATGTACAGAGAGTCAGATAAGGGCTTTAGTGCCTATACTAGGGCTTTGGTGCCTATAGCAGGGCTTAAGTGCCTATAGAAGGGCTCGGTGCCTAACGCAGGGCCTATAGAAAGGCTTCGATGCCTATTGAAGGGCTTCGGTGCCTATTGAAGGGCTTCTGTGCCTGTTGAAGGGCTTCGGTGCCTAGTTAAGGGCTCCGGTGCCTATAGTAGGGCTTAAGTGACTGAGTAGGTTTTGTGCCTAAGTAGTTACAAATGGAATTGACAGTATGGTGACAGCGTCTTGACACTAGTCAGGACTGTTACAAAATGTTACGGTGATGCATCGTGTAACCTTCCCTTATTCGTCGGCCTTTGAACTTGAGCCATTGGGGCGATATGGAAAGGAATGGAAAGTTAAAGATAAGTTATTTTTGAAATAATGTATGTATGAGCTAAAAGAGATACTATATGTAAAGTTTAACCTTAAGGGCAGTATGTATGTAATAGTAAATCTGTTGTATGACTGATTTAAAGTAAACGTTAGAACTCACTCAGCATTGCTGATTTTTAGTATGCATGTCAGTTAGTGCAGGTGGCTGTATGGATGCTTGGCTAGCTTGAAGAGTTACCCGAAGTGAAGATCTGGCATCCCGTTGTTATGTTTATGTTTAAGTTGTTTAAGACAAGTTTTAATTTGTACTAGATAAGTATGTTTACGTTATGTTATGTATTCCGTTGCGTATGTTAAGGTTTTAAAGCCCTTCCGATGTGATTGTGAAAGTTTTAAGTTTAAGAGCTATGTGTTGATGAGTAAATCCAATATGTGAGGCCTTCCAGGTTTGGGGCCTTACATAAATCCCGATGCTCAGTCTTGTCCTCTCGCCCCTTCGTCCTTGCAAAACCCTAGCTCCACGTGTTCGCTCGAACCAGGTTGCCCTGGATACGTTTAGAACCCGTAAACCCGGATCCCGGTTTACATACGTGCACGTACGCATGCCATGCATTCAACCCATGCAAACCCTAATCGGGTGTAATCCTGTCTCCGCCCCCCTCGTTCACCACCGTGCTCCACCACCATGCACCTCCCATGCATGATATCTCCACCCTCGTTCTCGTGTCAACCCTAACTGGCCAACCCCCTTCCTTCTCTCCCCGTCGTGCACCACCATCACCTACACCCTACTCCATCCAACACCATCGTCATTAACCTCTATTGGGTGCACCACCACACCACCCCAGGTAATCGTCGCCAAGCCGCTCACCTGGACCAACCCGCTCCACCATTGCCACCCTTGCTGTCGTCCACAACTACCTATCATCGTCGTCGGCCTCCCCTCCAACAGCCCTGACTAAAACAATCACCACCACCACCGAGTCACTTCTGGTAGTTCCTTCGTCACCCTCTTCCTCGCCATGCACCATAAAGAGAAACCAAAACCCTAACTGCCTTTTTATGCTATATGAATAGGAAAAGAGAGAAGAATGAGAACGGATGTTAACAGTTGGCGTTCCGGGGATTTCACCGCCGCATAGCCGCCACCGTACCACCTTGCCGTTGACTCCTCCCTCCTTCTCCGACCCTGCTGCCTCCTTCTCTCTCAGATTCCCGCCGTCGCGCACCTAGGTCGTATATGGACTAGGTTTTGCGAGTTTAGGTGGTATTTAAACCACTCTAACTTTCAATCGGGTCCTCGTATTTTCTCGTATATGCGTATCGATCTTGCATTATCTTTTAAAACGACTATCACCCTCCTTTCGTCATTATAATGCACCTTTCGCGTAAACTCTACTTCTTATTACATTTACTAAAGGTTTGAGCTGTCCACTAACCCGAACCATCAGTTTTCGGATTTCCGAGATGTTACATATCATTTTACTTTATGGACTCGAGTTCAATCCGCATGGCCTTCATCCAATCCGGTTTGGACTTTGCATCTTCAAAGCGGGTCGATTCGTCTTCATTTAACAATAAAAACTCCACTTCATCAATTTTTGAATTCAGAACGTAGTCGTTGAACCGTACCGTGTGATCGGAACTCGTGTGGATCTCACTCGACAAAGCTGTTATCAGGCTATCGTTCAAGCATGTGTTGGTGCCGCTGGACTGTGTCGCTGGGCCGAGAGACCGCCCAGTGCCCAGTGCTGTCAGGTGGCTCGACATTGCTGTTTTCTGACTGCATAGGTCCAGTCACGACTGGGCCACCCTTGTGTCCACAAGCCCGTTCCAATCAACTTGGAACATTCCTGGTTCGAGGCCCGTATTTTCATCATAATTGACTTGTTTGTCCCACTTCCAATTACCTTTTTGTCTAATAACACATCTCGGTTCACAAAAATTCTTTGGGTTGTCGGGTCGTATAACCATATGCTTTGGATCCGGGTTCGTTTCCAAGGTACACCGGCGGTCATCAAGCTTTTTAGATGTGTTCCAACTATTTTTGAATACGCTAAACACCTGAACACCTTGAGATGTCCAATATTTAGTTTCTTATTTTTGAACATCTCGTAGGGTGTTAGTTCCTTCAAATCTCGAGTAGGAATAAGGTTCTCGATATAGGTTGCGTGTCTAACCGTTTCTCCCCACAAATAGTTTGGAACTTGCTTTGCTTTTAACATACTCCATGTCATCTCTATAAGAGTGCGATTGTGTCTACACCACACCGTTTTGTTAGGGGTGTGTATGGAGCGGTTATGTGTCTCATCACACCTTCTTTGTCACAAAATTGATTAAAGTCTCGAGAATTGAATTCTCTACCCTTATCGGTGCGTAAGGTCTTAATCTTTTCACCTGTTTCTTTCTCGATCATCATTTTAAATTTCTTGAAGGTTTCATAAGCTGTCTTTAGCCTTAAAAAAATATGTCCACATAAAACGTGAGTAGTCATTAACTAAGACAAAAATGTATCTGTTTCTGGCTATTGTAGGTAGGGGTATTAATCGTGTCGGGTTAATGGGTTTCGGGTTGGCGGGTTGAATTCTTCAACATTAACCCAACCCATATATTTATTTGTTTCGTGTCGGAACCACTTAAAGTCGGATCATGTTCGGGTCGTGTTTCAGGTTGACCCGTTTTATGTTCATTTATGCATGAGTAATATCTAATAACATATTCACAATTTTAAAAATAATTACCCCGACTCAGATGAAACATTTTTTTTTGTAATTGGTTTCGTTTCTTTATATCTCATGTCAGCCTACCCAAAACCGGTATTTTTTCATGTCGTGTTTCGGGTGATGACAGGAATTGCCACCCCTAATTGTAGGTGGTGATATTGGCCCTCAAAGATCGCAATGTATTAGTTCTAAGGCTTGTGTTGCCCTAAACGAGGACACGTTTGGAAAGCGCTGTCGTCTTGATTGCTTCTCCATTAAGCAAGACTCGTACAATTTAGAGTAAATTACAAATTGTGTCCTTTAACTATATATGAAATTGCAAATATTGTCCTTTGGCTTCAATAATTACACTGGTTGTCCTTTTTTTGAAACCTTTGCACATATTTAGTCCTTTACACTAACTGGAGTTATCTTTTTCAGTTAAATCTAGCCATGTGCCTTGCACATGAGATTAAAATTGTCATTTTACCTAAAAGGACTATTTGTGTAATATACTGAAAGAAATTGTGAGAGTCATTTTGAAATATTAAATAGAAACAAAAATATATAAATAGAAATATTAAGTAAAAACAAAAATATATAAATAGGTTTAATGTGGAAGTGGGATATTAGCATTACACCATTGATATTACACCGTGACCTTGTGGAAAATAATAAACTTTGGAATTGACCGGCGGCATTTGAATCATGCTGCCGGCGCAAGCATGCCATAACTGAGAATCTAAACACCTCTCAGTTTCTTTCAATATCTCTTTTGAATCCATAAACGTAATCATATTTTGTTTTCCCAATCAATCACGAATTTTAAGCCTCTATAAATTACCAAAACAACTCTTCAGTTCATATCATTTTTCATATCCCCTTTATTACTTGATTACAGAGTAAATGTTGTAATCAAATAGTTTAAAACATTAAATTAAATCAATCAAACAACACACAATCAATAAAACAATGAATTCAGTTTAATTAAAGGTGAAATTACATCTCTTACCTCTTAAAATCTCCAGATTAATCCAACCCTAAAAATTGCATCAACAGAGACTCTCATTGTCTTCTTGAAATCACATCTTGCATCCCCAAATTCACTGCTTTGAAACAAAAATCTTGAATTTACAAAACCCTTTTCTTGATTGAAAAGGGGGAAGAAAACCCACAAGAATTAAACAAGTTCTTGGTCAAAATCTTGATAGAATAAGTCCATCATCAACACCTACACACACACACTCTCTCATGCATTCAAACCCACAACAAAGATTTCACAACAAAAAGATTCACTGATGCTTTTCTCTCTCCTCTTTCCCTTTTTTTCCTTCTCTCTCTAAAAGACTCTTTTGGATCACTACAAAAAGTCCAAGCTTTATACACAGGCGTATGTGTATCTATATAAATATAAAAATATTGAATCTACTCTTACACACAGTGGGGATTAAAAAGATTTAAAATTTTATATCCCACTTCCACATCAATATTTTAATGTGGTAGAAGAAATCAAAAAAGATGAAGAACTAATATGACGAACCAGAAATCGAACCACCATTAGTGATTCATACCAGATCAGAAGAGGCTAGGGCAAATCAGAAATGGATCGATTCATGGTGGTGGTCGCCCCTTTTCCCCTTAAAAATCGATCTGTTCATGTTGATGCCGGGAGGAGACGAACGGTCGGGTGCCGGTGGCAGGGGCGGTAGGATGGAGAGATAGGGGGAGAGAGGGGATGATGGTCTGACCTAGTCAACCCTTTTTATATATACATATTTATTTTCATTTAAGTTTATAAACTTTGAATCAATTACCCAAATAGTCCTTCAAAGAGTATAAAGACAAATTTACCCTCATGTGCAAGGCACATGACTAAACTTAACTGAAAAAGATAACTCCAGTTATTGTAAAGGACGAAATGTGTGCAAAGGTTTCAAAAAAAGGACATCCAATGTAATTATTGAAGCCAAAGGACAATATCTGCAATTTCATATATAGTTAAAGGACACAATTTGTAATTTACTCTACAATTTATTATTTTTGTGGTTTATTTTAGGCATACCCGTGACCATCTCCTTTCTTGTCATCAACTATATTGACTAGAAGTTTAGCTGACCGAGCCTCGCGTGCCACAATCAGTTGCTATCTACTATGCTAGTTTGAAGACATACCAGTTTTCCCACCATCAATTTTCTTGTGTAAAGCTGGTTTTTGGTCCTCATTACCCTCATCAAAAGCTTGCCTTTACTATCGTGCATTAGTAGATAGTCTTCTTTCATAAGGATATCACACCATCACTCCATTGCTTGACCGAGACTAATAATGTTACTTCTAAGGCTAGGTATGTAATAAATGCCGGTTAATAGACGTTGTTCACCCGTTTTGCCTTCTAGTAACACCGAGCCTTTTCCACAAACATCCACACACGACCAGTCCCTAAACTTTACTTTGCCACCAACTTGTTTGTTAAGTTTCAAGAAAAAAAGAAGGATTTCCCATCATATGGTTGCTAGCTCCGTTATCCAAGTACCATAAATCTTCTTGTCTTGGTTCGGATTCATAATTATTTGGTATTACCTTTTCTTTGTTCAAAAACATAGTTTCTTGAACACATTGTATCATGAATAAGGATGGATCAACCCCGTTCGTTTCAGATATATTTACTTCTTCCTGTTTCTGTTTTCGTTTGGGATAGTTCGACACGAAGTGACCAAACTTGTCACATCGGCAACATCGAATGTTTGAACAATCCCGATCCTTACCTTTTTGTTTTTCACTTCCTTTTCCTGTTTCTTGCAATACATGAGACTGATTTTGAGTGTTTCGGCCACTACGGCCTCAACCTCGGTAGCTACCACGACCACGTCCATGGTTTGGCTTGCGGTTACCGAATCGTCAGTTAGATGAGAAGGTTTTGGTTTTATGAAATAGAAGTTTACCTTGATTATCCGATTGAGTCTCCTCGTCTTTTATTCTCTCTTCGTAGGCCTTGAGACGACCTACAAACATCATTGAAGCCCATGGTTTTTAGATCAATGACTTGTTCCAAACAAGCCACCATATGTATTAAATGTTTCGGTATTCTATTAAGGAACTTCTTGACTAACCGACTTTCATCAATAACTGAACCAAGTAAAGCCGCTTTTGAAGCAATTCCCAATAACTTGCTCGCCAAGTCATCAAACGAGCTTGGATCTCTCATCAAACGAGCCATATTACTATTCTTGGCATCCACCCCCGCTCCCGGTTCAATAGCATCCCACACGCCATGAATATTGAAGATTGCCCGGATACGCATTACCCAGATCATTGGGCACTGCAGGGATGAAGTCGATGGAGAGTTGTTCTTCACTGGTTCGGATTGGTCTCCCATCTCTGATTTCTGATTTCTGATTTTTCCGACTGTAGGTTAAATATGTTTTCGGGTCTGCTTGCTCCAGACCTTCAATTTGATTTTCAACCTTCAGACGTAAGGTTGAATTGGATCACTGTGTTTGATCGAACTTACCTGTTGAGCAATTCCTCTTGCTTGCAGGTTCTGATTGCTCCACGACCTGATCGAACCTGATATCGGATCTCACCTTTTCGATCAGTAGCAGCTTCTGTTGATCGCCGATTCTAAAGTCTTGATGGCTAATTTTCTGGATCGAGGTAAACTTTTGATCGACAGTAGATGGATTGCACGGTTTCTTGATCGTCCAACACCTAAAGCTACCAACGTCCATTGCACTAATTTAGGACCTAATTCCCACATTTCCATTATCTCCTAGAAGTTAGGATGTAGTTGATTAAGTTGCATATTTAAGTGTCTGCATTGGGAAAGCTGAAAGTTATTTCTTAGTTGTAATTAGTTACAATGTGTGTACTACGTGACCTAACATGTACCAGACTGAAAAAAATTAATATTTAGCGATAGACAACCGACCCCAAAAATTCCGACCCCGTGAAAAAAATTCATGGGTTCGCCATTAACTACATATATAGAAGTCATGCTGCAAGTGACACCAGCTCATCAGGATTCGGGACACAATGTTAATTAGTAACCAATTTTAAAAACCAAGATCATCAACATCTACATTTCATTATTGAAACAGAGAAAAGGCCCAAAAAAAAAAAGCCAACAAGAAAACAACAACAACAAAACTCACGGCGAACGAAAATAAAAAAGCAACAAAAAAACAAGCTAACAAGACTCGAACAGTAGTCAGTTACTTAAATCTAAACGCATGTTCACAACTGAACCCGAACTTCATTTTGTTACATGAGGTCAATATCCGAAAAAGATTGGGTTCAACCGAAATATTCGTAATATACGTTCTATATAAATTCTAAAAATCAGACATTTTTTTCTTTTCTTTTGTATAGCCATAAAAAGTTCGGTTTAAACAACACAACGTTTTAGAAAAGTCTAAATAAAAACATACCTTCATCAAATAACACGTTCGGTTCAATCACGATTAAACTCACAAGTTCGGTAAATGTTATTAACAGTTCTCAGTTGGAACACTATCTAATTTTATATAGTAAATCTAACAATCATTATTTATTGTAATTTTAGTACATTCAACCAAAATGAGTTATCAACTTGAAGCAATCTAAAGTGATATATGTTTGGATTTGCTTATAGAACATAATCATGTAATATCAGTTTTTCAGGTTTGTAAAGACCGCATTCTATTTGATTATTGAAGGCTCAAAAGAATCAATTTAAGATAATCAACTTCATAAAAAAATATTCAAGTTAAAATTAATGATTTATGATCCATATATGGGTATTGGTTATTGATATAAATAAATTGAGTTAACTATAAAATATAGATTAAAATAATGGTATAACCGGTTTTTTCGGTTCAAACCGAATTCAAAATCTTAAAACCTAAACCAAACCAAAAACCAAATTACATATTCCGTTTTCAGTTTGAACCAAACCGAAAACAAAATATGTAATTCGGTTTGGTTTTATACGGTTTCGGTTTCGATTCGGTTATCGGTTTAATCAGTTTGAAACCAAATATTGAGCACCCCTATATCGTAGTATATTTTAATATAATATTATATAATATAATGCGATGTAATATTATGATCTTTTATGTGTTTGTTTTGAGTTAATTAGAGATATATATATATGCAGAGGCGGATCCAAGTACAAATGAGGGTGGGCCAATGCCCACAGTCCGGTCCAAAATAATAGTGAGATTTAATAGGCTAATGAACTTCTCAATGTTACTAATGAAGATGTAATCGAGCGTTTTCAAAAGATGAAAACACGTAAAGGACAATTGTAGTCGTTGTATTTTTATATTGTGTTTAAATATTTGATAAACTATATTATTTTATTATCATTTCATTTTTTCCTCCGTTCCTTTTTTACCCACCCGTATTTTGCCCCTCGTACAAAAAATTTCTGTATCCGCCACTGTATATATGGTAGTACATTACAATATCTATACTATATAATAAATAAATGTTTTGATGTGACACTTGTCACTCCATCATGCATCCTTAACTCGCCTCTTTCTGCTATTAATTATACAAATTTCTTTAATTGTTTTATAAATTTTATTTCCCGCCACTCTCTCCTATTAAATAATAATGATTTCTATAATTTATTTTAAAAAACTTTTTCATAAATCTATATCTATACTATATAATAAATAAAGTTTTTGATGTGACACTTGTCACTTTTTCATAAATCCTTAATTTTTTTTCCGTTTCTTTCTCTTATTAATTATACAATTTTTTTTAATTGTTTTATAATTTTTTGTTTCCCGCTTCTCTCTACTATTAAATAATAATGATTTCTATAATTCATTTTATAAAACTTTTTCATAAATATGTAATATGTAAATTTTTATTACTAAGTATATATAACATTGTTTTTATTTTACCTGTGTAATACATCGGGTTTCTAAAGTTTAACATGAATTAACATTTATCAGTTACATAAAAAAATTAATACTCAGCTAAAGAAATGTTTTAAAAATTAACTTAATAGAATTTATAACTGTCACGTAAATTTTTTTACACGGGTTTTTAAAGACATAAATTTATTATTACTAAGTATATAACATTACATTTATTCAACCCGTGTAATACACGGGATTCTAACCTAGTATTATAATATAACGAGATGTAGTATTATGATCGTTTACGTGTTTGTTTTTAGTTAGTGTTGAATGAAATATTATTGTTTGATAATAACTAGAAAATATGACCACGCGCGTTGCGGCGGGGCTGTACGGTGACATTAACATGTTTAAGTACATAATTAAAGCCTCTGCGATGCGACGGGTTTGCGAACCTCGTTATGTGTGTCGCGGCGAAGACAATAACGTGCTAAGTACATAAAAGAAACGTAAGAAGTTGTCACGACTCGGTTCTGGAGATCGAAAAATAAATAAATTGCGTCGCGAATAGAAGTTAACATTGAAACGACAAATTAATTAAAGAAGAATATAAAAAAAAAGTAAAAAAAAAAAAAGAAACGAAATTTAAGGGTAAACTTAAGAGTTTTGAAATTTGAGAAAGTTTAAGGATAGTATATGAAAATGTAGAAAACTGGAGGGTTATTATTAAACCAGACGTCATATTAACGTAATTAAGCACAAAAAGAAACTTATAGAATTAAACCTGACCTAACACTGAAACGACAAACTGGTTAAAACATTTATTAACAAAGACAATTATAGAACGGTACCAATGTTCTTTAGTCGATGTCAATCTCATTGTTCTAGGTACCAGCATGTTACTGCCAGTTGATATAACTAACGATACCTAAAAAATATATTTAACAATTTAAAAAAAAAAAAGTTAACGAACGAAAGTTATTGGAGAAAATAAAATTTAGTAAAAAAACTAATGGGGTAAAAAGCATATATTATATATAGTACATGGGTCAAATAAAACTTTTAGGAAGTGAAGGGTTTAGATTGTAATTAGAGCAAAGTTGAAGGGTTAAAATGAGTCGTAAATTGAGAGAATAGGTAATATCATGTATAAATATAAATGTCAATAATATACAACAAATCATGACTTTCTCAATATAAATTTCAAACGGAAAATATATTTAAGAATCAAAACTATTCAAAAAATACCTAAGGTTGTGAAGATGTCACAGAAAAGTGTCAAGAACACATACTTTGACTTTTTCAGTCACCGTGTAATACATAAACAACCTATACATTGATTTTTCTATACAAATAATATAATATTATAATTAGATATAATGTAAAATTTAGTATCATTATTAATGATTTCTTGTATAATTCTTGAATGAACAGAGTTTAAGCATCTACTTTGTCTCAATTTAGTGTTGGAAGATATACAATTGTTCGATAATTGTATCCACTATATATAAATGCCAAAAATTTATAAAAGAAATCATATTTTCCAAATAAATTCCAAATGAAAAAACCATTAATCGTTGCTAGATGTAAGGTGTTCATGAACTTACATAACTTTTCAAAAAATACCAAGATTGTAAAGTTACAAAAATAATGTAAGTATCAAAACTTGGAACACATACTTTGACATTTTAGGTTAGCATCTAATACAACAAGAGATATACTTCGACATTCTATCTAGGAAGTTTCCAATTCTCAAATGACTTATCATGGACCTCAATAAGTTCATTAAAAAAAATAACAACCATGCAAATTAGAGAACTTTCACCAACGATAAAATCCATCGCTAAACTATAGATGAGAATACCAAACGTCAATAATTCGTCCGTAATATTTCGTTGGTAAACCAGATGTGAGTAAAATTTTTAATCACCGAATGATTATCACCAAGAATCTTAAAGAAAATAAATGGTAAGAGCGTTATGTAATACCCGATCGTTAATAAATTAAATTAAAACTATTTATATTACAATATATAAGACCATGTTTATTTTAATTAATAATAATACTATTCATATATTTGAAAACAATAGAGTTTTGTAAATTTATAACATTAAAAGGTTCTATTAATTAAATTTTATAAAAATTAAAAAAGTTTTAATATTTTTTTTTGTACTCAAAAGTTTTTTTTTAACATGAAAGGGTTTAGAAGAGTAGCTCACACCCAATGCATACATCAGAATATTTGTTAAAATACATTTTTTTTTGGAACCACAATTCGAACCGAACCTTATTCGTGAAAACCTAATCCGAACCTAAAACCACTTTATAATTCGGTTTTGTTTTCGGTTTGAACCTAACAAACCGAATTAGCTAAAAAAAAGACATTTTTTCTTTTCTTTTGAATAGCCATAAAAAGTTCGGTTTAAACAACACAACGTTTTAGAAAAGTCTAAATAAAAACATACCTTCATCAAATAACACGTTCGGTTCAATCATGATTAAACTCACAAGTTCGGTAAATGTTATTAACAGTTCTCAGTTGGAACACTATCTAATTTTATATAGTAAATCTAACAATCATTATTTATTGTAATTTTAGTACATTCAATCAAAATGAGTTATCAACTTGAAGCAATCTAAAGTGATATATGTTTGGATTTGCTTATAGAACATAATCATGTAATATCAGTTTTTCAGGTTTGTAAAGACCGCATTCTATTCGATTATTGAAGGCTCAAAAGAATCAATTTAAGATAATTAACTTCATAAAAAAATATTCAAGTTAAAATTAATGATTTATGATCCATATATGGGTATTGGTTATTGATATAAATAAATTGAGTTAACAATAAAATATAGATTAAAATAATGGTATAACCGGTTTTTTCGGTTCAAACCGAATTCAAAATCTTAAAACCTAAAACAAACCAAAAACCAAATTACATATTCCGTTTTCAGTTTGAACCAAACCGAAAACAAAATATGTAATTCGGTTTGGTTTTATACGGTTTCGGTTTCGATTCGGTTATCGGTTTAATCAGTTTGAAACCAAATATTGAGCACCCCTATATCGTAGTATATTTTAATATAATATAATATAATATAATGCGATGTAATATTATGATCGTTTATGTGTTTGTTTAGAGTTAATTAGTGATATATATATATGCAGAGGCGGATCCTAGTACAAATGAGGGTGGGCCAATGCCCACAGTCCGGTCCAAAATAATAGTGAGATTTAATAGGCTAATGAACTTCTCAATGTTACTAATGAAGATGTAATCGAGCGTTTTCAAAAGATGAAAACACGTAAAGGACAATTGTAGTCGATGTATTTTTATATTGTGTTTAAATATTTGATGAACTATATTATTTTATTATCATTTCATTTTTTCCTCCGTTCCTTTTTTACCCACACGTATTTTTCCCCTCGTACAAAAAATTTCTGTATCCGCCACTGTATATATGGTAGTACATTACAATATCTATACTATATAATAAATAAATGTTTTGATGTGACACTTGTCACTCCATCATGCATCCTTAACTCGCCTCTTTCTGCTATTAATTATACAAATTTCTTTAATTGTTTTATAATTTTTTGTTTCCCGCCACTCTCTCCTATTAAATAATAATGATTTCTATAATTTATTTTAAAAAACTTTTTCATAAATCTATATCTATACTATATAATAAATAAAGTTTTTGATGTGACACTTGTCACTTTTTCATAAATCCTTAATTGTTTTTCCGTCTCTTTCTCTTATTAATTATACAATTTTTTTTAATTGTTTTATAATTTTTTGTTTCCCGCCTCTCTCTCCTATTAAATAATAATGATTTCTATAATTCATTTTATAAAACTTTTTCATAAATATGTAATATGTAAATTTTTATTACTAAGTATATATAACATTGTTTTTATTTTACCTGTGTAATACACCGGGTTTCTAAAGTTTAACATGAATTAACATTTATCAGTTACATAAAAAAATTAATACTCAGCTAAAGAAATGTTTTAAAAATTAACTTAACAGAATTTATAACTGTCACGTAAATTTTTTTACACGGGTTTTTAAAGACATAAATTTATTATTACTAAGTATATAACATTACATTTATTCAACCCGTGTAATACACGGGATTCTAACCTAGTATTATAATATAACGAGATGTAGTATTATGATCGTTTACGTGTTTGTTTTTAGTTAGTGTTGAATGAAATATTATTGTTTGATAATAACTAGAAAATATGACCACGCGCGTTGCGGCGGGGCTGTACGGTGGCATTAACATGTTTAAGTACATAATTAAAGCCTCTGCGATGCGACGGGTTTGCGAACCTCGTTATGCGTGTCGCGACGAAGACAATAACGTGCTAAGTACATAAAAGAAACGTAAGAAGTTGTCACGACTCGGTTCTGGAGATCGAAAAATAAATAAATTGCGTCGCGAATAGAAGTTAACATTGAAACGACAAATTAATTAAAGAAGAATATAAAGAAAAAGTAAAAAAAAAAGAAACGAAATTTAAGGGTAAACTTAAGAGTTTTGAAATTTGAGAAAGTTTAAGGATAGTATATGAAAATGTAGAAAACTGGAGGGTTATTATTAAACCAGACGTCATATTAACGTAATTAAGCACAAAAAGAAACTTATAAAATTAAACCTGACCTAACACTGAAACGACAAACTGGTTAAAACATTTATTAACAAAGACAATTATAGAACGGTACCAATGTTCTTTAGTCGGTGTCAATCTCATTGTTTTAGGTACCAGCATGTTACTGCCAGTTGATATAACTAACGATACCTAAAAAATATATTTAACAATTTAAAAAAAAAAGTTAACGAACGAAAGTTATTGGAGAAAATAAAATTTAGTAAAAAACTAATGGGGTAAAAAGCATATATTATATATAGTACATGGGTCAAATAAAACTTTTAGGAAGTGAAGGGTTTAGATTGTAATTAGAGCAAAGTTGAAGGGTTAAAATGAGTCGTAAATTGAGAGAATAGGTAATATAATGTATAAATATAAATGTCAAAAATATACAACAAATCATGACTTTCTCAATATAAATTTCAAACGGAAAATATATTTAAGAATCAAAACTATTAAAAAAATACCTAAGGTTGTGAAGATGCCACAGAAAAGTGTCAAGAACACATACTTTGGCTTTTTCAGTCACCGTGTAATACATCAACAACCTATACATTGATTTTTCTATACAAATTATATAATATTATAATTAGATATAATGTAAAATTTAGTATCATTATTAATGATTTCTTGTATAATTCTTGAATGAACAGAGTTTAAGCATCTACTTTGTCTCAATTTAGTGTTGGATGATATACAATTGTTCGATAATTGTATCCACTATATATAAATGCCAAAAATTTATAAAAGAAATCATATTTTCCAAATAAATTCCAAATGAAAAAACCATTAATCGTTGCTAGATGTAAGGTGTTCATGAACTTACATAACTTTTCAAAAAATACCAAGATTGTAAAGTTACAAAAATAATGTAAGTATCAAAACTTGGAAAACATACTTTGATATTTTAGGTTAGCATCTAATACAACAAGAGATATACCTTTGACATTCTATCTAGGAAGTATCCAATTCTCAAATGACTTATCATGGACCTCAATAAGTTCATTAAAAAAAATAACAAACATGCAAATTAGAGAACTTTCACCAATGATAAGATCCATCGCTAAACTATCGATGAGAATACCAAACGTCAATAATTCGTCCGTAATGTTTCTTTGGTAAACCAGATGTGAGTAAAATTTTTAACAGTTCTCAGTTGGAACACTATCTAATTTTATATAGTAAATTCAACAATCATTATTTATTGTAATTTTAGTACATTCAACCCAAATGAGTTATCAACTTGAAGCAATCTAAAGTGATATATGTTTGGATTTGCTTATAGAACATAATCATGTAATATCGGTTTTTCATGTTTGTATAGACCGCATTCTATTTTCGATATTGAAGGCTCAAAAGAATCAATTTAAGATAATCAACTTCATAAAAAAATATTCAAGTTAAAATTAATGATTTATGATCCACACATGGGTATTGGTTATTGAAATAAATAAATTGAGTTAACTATAAAATATAGATTAAAATAATGGTATAACCGGTTTTTTCGGTTCAAACCGAATTCAAAATCTTGAAACCTAAACCAAACCAAACCAAAAACCAAATTACATATTCTGTTTTCAGTTTGAACCAAACCGAAAACCAAATATGTAATTCGGTTTGGTTCTATACGGTTTTGGTTATCGGTTTAATCAGTTTGAAACCAAATATTGAGCACCCCTATATCGTATATTTTAATATAATATAATATAATATAATATAATATTATATAATATAATATAATGCGATGTAATATTATGACCGTTTATGTGTTTGTTTTGAGTTAATTAGTGATATATATATATATATATATATATATATATATATATATATATATATATATATATATATATATATATATATATATATGCAGAGCGGATCCAAGTACAAATGAGGGTGGGCCAATGCCCACCGTCCGGTCCAAAATAATAGTGAGTTTTAATAGGCCAATGAACTTCTCACTGTTACTAATTAAGATGTAATTGAGCGTTTTCAAAAGATGAAAACACGTAGAGGACAATTGTAATCGAGATATTTTTATATTATGTTTAAATATTTGATAAACTATATTATTTTATTGTCATTTTATTTTTTTCCTCCGTTCCTTTTTTACCCACCCGTATTTCGCCCCTCGTATAAAAAATTTCTGTATCCGCCACTGTATATATGGTAGTACATTACAATATATTATAATACAATGAGATGTAATATTATGATCGTTTACGTGTTTGTTTTGAGTTAGTGTTGAATGAAATATTATTGTTTTATAATAATATCATGTATAAATATAAATGTCAAAAATATACAACAAATCATGACTTTCTCAAGATAAATTTCAAACGGAAAATATATTTAAGAATCAAAACTATTCAAATAATATCTAAGGTTGTGAAGATGCCACATAAAAATGTCAAGAACACATACTTTGGCTTTTTCAGTCACCGTGTAATACATCAACAACCTATACATTGATTTTTCTATTCAAATTATATAATATTATAATTCGATATAATGTAAAATTTAGTATCATTATTAATGATTTCTTGTATAATTCTTGAATGAACAGAGTTTAAGCATCTACTTTGTCTCAATTTAGTGTTGGATGATATACAATTGTTCGATAATTGTATTCACTATATATAAATACCAAAAATTTATAAAAGAAATCATATTTTCCAAATAAATTCCAAATGAAAAAACCATTAATCGTTGCTCGATGTAAGGTGTTCATGAACTTACATAACTTTTCAAAAAATACCAAGATTGTAAAGTTACAAAAATAATGTAAGTATCAAAACTTGGAACACATACTTTGACATTTTAGGTTAGCATCTAATACAACAAGAGATATACTTTGACATTCTATCTAGGAAGTATCCAATTCTCAAATGACTTATCATGGACCTCAATAAGTAAATTAAAAAAAAAATAACAAACATGCAAATTAGAGAACTTTCACCAACGATAAGATCCATGGCTAAACTATCGATGAGAATACCAAACGTCAATAATTCGTCCGTAATGTTTTGTTGGTAAACTGGATGTGAGTAAAATTTTTAATTACCGAATGATTATCACCAAGAATCTTAAAGAAAATAAATGGTAAGAGCGTTATGTAATACCCGATCGTCAATAAATTAAATTAAAACTATTTATATTACAATATATAAGACCATGTTTATTTTAATTAATAATAATACTATTCATATATTTGAAAACAATAGAGTTTTGTAAATTTACAACATTAAAAGGTTCTATTAATTAAATTTTATAAAAATTAAAAAAGTTTTAATATTTTTTTTTGTACTCAAAAGTTTTTTTTTAACATGAAAGGGTTTAGAAGAGTGGCTCACACCCAATGCATACATCAGAATATTGTTAAAAAAACCCCACAATGTCATAATTAAACTAATGTAGTGTTTTAAACTCTTAATATTTGTTATTTCGCAATATATAATAAATTAAATATGTTGAATTTATGATTTAATCAATTGTACATATATAACTTTGTAATAATCCATAATTTACAAAAAATTTATCATTTAAACAACTAATTTATGACATAATATTTTTTAACAAAATTGTTATATTAAAACTTTTTATATTACAATATATAAGACCATGTTTATTTTAATTAATAATAATACTATTCATATATTTGAAAACAATAGAGTTTTTTAAATTTACAACAGTAAAAGGTTCTATTAATTAAATTTTATAAAAATTAAAAAAGTTTTAATATTTTTTTTGTACTCAAAAGTTTTTTTTAACATGAAAGGGTTTAGAAGAGTGGCTCACACCCAATGCATACATCAGAATATTGTTAAAAAAACCCCACAATGTCATAATTAAACTAATGTAGTATTTTAAACTCTTAATATTTGTTATTTCGCAATATATAATAAATTAAATATGTTGAATTTATGATTTAATCAAATGTACATATATAACTTTGTAATAATCCATAATTTACAAAATTTAACATTTAAACAACTAATTTATGACATAATATTTTTTAACAAAATTGTTATATTAAAACTTTTTATATTACAATATATAAGACCATGTTTATTTTAATTAATAATAATACTATTCATATATTTGAAAACAATAGAGTTTTGTAAATACTTAGATACTAAAGCTAGTATCCTTATCTTATTTTTGAGACGTAATAATTTAAACTATGGTTAAAGCTTACATACTAAGGCTAGTATCTATTTCGCTAAAACCTTGGGCTCTAATACCAACCTGTCACACCCCGGTTTCAGGACACCTCGGGCGTGCGACCAGATTGGCACCTCCAATCTTATTTTATTTAGGAAATCAGAGTTAGTTTAGCAGCGGAAATACTTTTGGATCGAACTTGTAATAAATCTCAACCCGTAGGTTGATATATTTTCCAAATCCGGAGATAATTAAAATATATTTTCATTTCACTAGGGATTTAAATACCCCTTTTTCTATACATAAAAACAATGGTTCACTACCATTTACATGTCACCTGCATAAGCAGGGTAAAACTAGAGCCACAAGGTAGTTGGCCTGTGTGTGTGGAGTTAACCCTGTCCAATACCAAGCTATATCAGCATTGGTATATAAGGGTTTTACTTTCCGGCACCTAACCCTGTGCATAATAAAGGAGTATCCATGTCTAGGAATACATCTTCCTAACATCTCCTCTTGTTTTCATTCCTGTAGAGTTAGCTCCATGCTAGCAGCACATAACCTTGTCAAAATCCCTTTATGTACACATTTATCCCCAAGACTATCCCGTATGACTAGTCTTATAGATAATCATTGATTACCTGAAAATATTTTGGAAAATAAAACGTCAGGGCGAACGTTGGTGAATATGATTATCATGACCAGTTTCTGTTGGCAAATACAGTATCAAAATATTTAACCATAATGTGGGTACAATCTATCATTCAACATAACTATTTCATCTGAGTGTACAACCACGGTATACACCAATAATTTCTATAAAAGGACTGCTGGCATTTGCAGACTGACTTACCGCGATGTCCCTTAACTGAGACCCCGTCTTACATCCAGTTACAGACAATTACCAGCCCCAATATGGGAATTTCACCCATAAAGCGTGTATCCCTTGATCAAGATTTACGTATACTTATGGCCTGAATGTTTTTCATAGACGCCCTTATGCATCAAACTTTTATATACAAGTATTGTCATTTCGTAAACGTAAAACTTTCAAAATTTAAAGATAAAAATAGATAAACATATTCACCTTAAGAGTAGCTTGGCTTATCTCAGGGGTAGTCCTTGAGTGCTAATGTAAACCTTAATGCAAGTTCTAAGTCAAGTTAGTATCTTAACGCACGAATTCAGAAATAAGTGAAAGTGCGGAAAATAAGCGAAAGTCAGATAATTTACCGGAACGGAGGTACGAGAACCGGGGTAGAGCTGGCTCCAGGAATCTTGGAAGTTGAGATGTGAATTTGTGTGTACAAAATGAAGAGCCGGATGAAGGTATTTATAGGGCCAAACCTAGACCCGTAGCAGACCGTTATGCTAGAGTGTAGCGGTCCGCTACCGCCCAGATGTTGCGTCAGCCCTAGATGTCCAATATTGATTGGACAGTTCCTCCGATTGCGGCTGGCGGACCGTTACGAAGGGTGTGGCGGTCCGTCATGGTGACACGCGTCAGATTCTCCGGCTGAGTCATCGGACACGTGGCATCACGAGAGGTTGCGACTGGATTGCGGCTAGCAGACCGTTACTGATATGGTGGCGGTCTGCCACCCAACCCTTTAGCCTTAGCGGGCCATTAAGAAGAATGGTAGCGGTCCACTACCAGTCCAATTTCAGAAATTTTCATTTTTCAACCCTTTTATTTTGAGGACTTGGTAATTCCAACACCTAGAGTTCAAAGTTGGCAAATTAGGACCTTGGAATTGGCCTTGTGTTATATCCTCCCCACCTTTATTCAAATCTCGTCCTCGAGATTTATTGGAATAGGTGCGGATATTTCTTTTTCATTTCACTCTCCAGTTCCCACGTGAACTCAGGTCCACGTCTGGAGTTCCATCTTATGTTTACCAACACCAGCCTCTTCCTTTTCAGTTTTTTAACCTGACGATCCTCAATTTACAGAGGTTGTTCAACAAATTTCAGATTTGGATTCACCTCTACATCCTGTAAAGGCATTATCAGAGATTCATCGGCCAAACACTTTCGCAGGTTTGACACATGAAATACATCATGAACACCGTTCATTTCCTCTGGTAATTCAAGTTGATAAGCGACCGGTCCAATTTTTTTCAGAATTTTGAATGGTCCAACGAATATTGGATTAAGTTTTCATTTCTTTCCAAATCGTACTACACCCTTCCAAGGTGAGACTTTTAACAACACATGATCGCCCACAGGAAATTCTAACGGCTTACGACGTTTATCTGCATAACTTTTCTGTCTATCACGAGCCGTTTTCAAATGTTCACGAATTTGTAACACTTTGTCAGTTGTTTCCTGAACTATTTCAGGACCTTACAATTGATTTTCTCCAATCTCTGCCTAGCAGACAAGAGTTCTGCATTTTCTGCCATACAAGGCTTCAAATGGGGCAGTTTGGATACTTGAGTGATAGCTATTATTATACGAAAATTCCATTAGCGGTAAGTGGTCGTCCCAACTTCCTCCAAGGTCTATTACACAAGCTCGAAGCATATCTTCCAGAGTTTGTATTGTTCTTTCACTCTGACCATCCGTTTGAGGATGATAAGCAGTGCTAAGATTTAATCGTGTTCCAAGAGCTTTCTGGAAGCTTTGCCAGAATCGAGACGTAAAAAGACTGTCTCTATCTGACACTATGGATAATGGTACACCATGCAAAGACACGATTTCATTGACATACATTTGTGCCAACTTATCCATGCTATAAGTTTCTTTTATCGGAAGAAAATGGGCAGACTTAGTCAGTCTATCAATGATAACCCATATAGCATCATTTCCACGACTCATGCGGGGAAGTTTTGTAATGAAGTCTATAGTTATCATTTCCATTTCCAAACAGGAATTTCAAGTTGTTGCAATAATCCAGAAGGTTTCTGGTGTTCAACCTTAACCTGTGAACAAGTTAAACATTTTGCAACATAGGAAGCAATATAATTTTTCATTCCAATCCACCAGTAATCTGCCCTCAGACCTTTATACATTTTATCGCCTCCCGGGTGCATGGTATATTTTGATCTATGAGCTTCTTCAAGGATTTTCTCTTGAAGATCTCCTATCATCGGCACCCATACTTGTTTATTCATTCGTAGAAGATTATCACTTCCTTTGATTAATTGATTAATCATTTTTCCTAGCTTTTCTTGTACAAAGTTAGTTTCTTCTAAGGCCAATTTCTGTGCTTCTTTAATCTGTTCAAAGAGATCGAATTTCAATTCGAGTCTCAAAGCACGCACTCTTTTAGGCTTTTCTCTTTCTTTTCAGCTTAAGGCATCAACTACTATATTAGCTTTACCTTTATGATAATAGATTTCGTAGTCATAATCACTCAAGATTTCTAACCATCTTCTTTGTCTCATGTTTAACTCTTTTTGATCAAAGATATGTTTCAAACTTTTATGATCAGTGAACACAGTGAACCTGACTCCATAGAGATAGTGTCTCCATAACTTTAATACAAAAATTATGGCATCTAACTCCAAGTCATGAGTCGTATAGTTCCGTTCATGAGTTTTTAATTGTCGAGATGCATATGCAATGACTTTGTTTCTTTGCATTAACACACTACCAAGACCGGTGTGTGAGGCATCACAATAAACTACAAAGTCTTCAGTTCCATCTGGCAAAGCTAGTATTGGAGCATTGGTTAACTTTTGTTTTAGTATATTAAAAGCTTCTTCCTGCTTTGATCCCCATTCATATTTCACCGATTTTCTTGTTAATGAAGTAAGAGGAACAACAATTCAGGAAAAGTCCTGGATAAATCTTCGGTAATATCCCGCCAAACCTAAGAAACTCTGAACTTCGGTCGGCGACTTTGGAATTTCCCATTTAACAATTGCTTCAATCTTAGCAGGATCGACTTGAATTCCGTTGGCATTTATTATATGCCCAAGAAATTGAACTTCAGATAACCAGAATTCACATTTTGAGAATTTGGCATACACTTTCTCGTTCTTAAGTAATCCAAGAATTACTTTTAGGTGTTCTGCATGTTCTTCCTTTCCTTTGGAGTAAATAAGTATATCGTCTATGAATACGATAACGAATTTATCCAAATAAAGTTTGCAGATTCGATTCATTATATCCATAAATGCTGTCGGAGCATTAGTGAGTCCAAACGGCATAACCGTGAACTCATAATGTCCGTATCTTGTTCTGAATGCAGTCTTGGATATGTCTTCTTCTTGTACCTTCAATTGATGATGTCCCGAACGAAGATCGATCTTTGAAAAAAAACATGCTCCTTGAAGCTGATCAAACAGATCATCAATTCGGGGAAGCGGATATCTGTTCTTGATCGTGACCTTGTTCAGCTCACGGTAATCAATACACATACGCATTGATCCGTCTTTCTTTTTAACAAATAATACTAGAGCTCCCCATGGGGAAGAGCTTGGTTTTGTAAATCCTTTGTTTAACAACTCTTCAAGTTGTTTCTTCAATTCCGCCATTTCTGTGGGTGCTAATCTATACGGGGCTTTAACTATTGGAGTTGTTCCCGGTACCAGATTTATTCTAAACTCCACTTCTCGATCTGGCTGTAATCCTGGTAGTTCCTCCGGGAATACTTCCGGATACATGGATACCACAGGTACTTTTTCTAAAGGCTTCGTTTCTTTGTTGGTTGTAAGTGACACAAGGTATGCTATTCATCTTTTGTTCAGATATTTTTTTGCCTTAAGGAGTGATATAATTCCAATTGGATTGGAACTTTTTTCTCCTTTGATAGTAAGTATCTTACCATTAGGCACATGGATTTCAATAGATTTCTTGTCCCAATTTATTTGGGCTTGGTTGGCAGATAACCAATCCATCCCCAGAACAATGTCAAATCCGGCTAAAGTCATGGGCAACAATTACACATGTAGGACATGTTCATATATAGAAATCTTACAATCATTTAAGGAACTAGAAATTTTAACTAAATCCCCATTAACAATTTTGACTTCATAAGATTTGTCTAATCTAGCTAAAGGTTTATCTAATAGCTTACATAATTTAATAAGTATATCGTCTATGAATACGATAACGAATTTATCCAAATAAGGTTTGCAGATTCGATTTATCATATCCATAAATGTTGCCGGAGCATTAGTGAGTCCAAACGGCATAACAGTGAACTCATAATGTTCGTACCTTGTTCTGAATGCAGTCTTGGATATGTCTTCTTCTTGTACATTCGATTGATGATATCCCGAACGAAGATCGATCTTTGAAAAACAACATGCTCCTTGAAGCTGATCAAACAGTATAACAAATAATACTGGAGCTCCCCATGGGGAAGAACTTGGTTTTGTAAATCCTTTGTTTAACAACTCTTCAAGTTGTTTCTTCAATTCCGCCATTTCTGTGGGTGCTAATCTATACAGGGCTTTAGATATTGGAGTTGTTCCCGGTACCAGATTTATTCTAAACTCCACTTCTCGATCTGGCTGTAATCCTGGTAGTTCCTCCGGGAATACTTCCGAATACTTGGATACCACAGGTTGGGAACAAAGATGTTCAAATACCTGAGGGCTTGTAACCTTGTAGCCTTGGGTATCAAATCCATTCATTCCCGATGGATCCTAACGAGCCCTATCACTTGGCCTAGGAGCAGTTCTACTCGCTGTTGAGCCGATGTTCCCAGCATGATCTTTCCAACTGGGCGATAGTGGAGAAGTTCTACAATGGTCTCACCTTTGAGAAGCGGAAAATGTTCAACACAGCTGCGGGAGGCCATATAATGGATAAGCTCGAGCCAGACGAGTGTGAGGAGATGTTCGAGAGCTTCGCTCTGGCGGAACATCAGCAGCCATCTACTAGGACTTCCATTCCTAGTGCTGGAGCACCCGCCTCTTCTCCTAGAGGTATGCATCAGGTCAACCTTGATACTAGCGTGGCTGCTACACTTACAGCTATGGCAAACGAGATTAAAGAGCTTAAACTCAGTGCTCAAAGGTGTGAGGTGTGCAGGGCAGGCCACGACACCAGAGATTGCCCTGTAATCATCAAGGGCAGGTGAGTTTTGCTGGCAACCAGAACCAGAACCGAGGGTACAACAATTACAACAATACTTATGGCTCGGGATGGAGATCTGGAAATAACCCGCCTGGGTTTAATGGTCTCCAGCATCAGTATGGAGGAGCTGAAGCAGGAGTTAGCTCGGGAAGCAGTGTTAACATGAGAAAGATAGAGGAGATGATAGAAAATCAGACACAGATGCTTGCCCACTTATTCCAGCAAGATAGGGACGCTAAGCAAAGACTGGATGCCCACGACACTTTATTGAAGAATCGGCAGTCGGCATTCCATGATTTACAACGCACAGTAGGAGACATCCCGAAGAGCCTAAAGGAGAGGCAGGTTGAAGCATCTGCGGCATATAAGAGTTCTAACGCTTCAGTGATGGCCGTGTCGATCATGAGTCGAGGAGAAGAGGAAGCTTCCCACGGTGCTGACTATAGCATCCCGTCGGTAGAGGAGGTGAAGAAGATTGACTAGAGATCTAGATTTGCTGAGATAGATGCTAGGATGCTAGAGGAGCCCGAGTTGAATGCGGTTTCGACAAGGAGCATGAGAGTAGAGGAGAAAGAGAGCCCAATGGTAGAAGACGAAGAGCCGGTGGAGGAAGAGATAGTTATGGAGAAGCCTGCCAAGAAGGCAGAGGAGAAGAACAAGGGGGTGGAGATGAAGTCCCCCGAGATTGACTTGAGTCATGTTCCCTATCCAGCGTGCTTGGTGCCATATAATAATGCTAGGGAATACAGTACCTTCCTTGATATGTTCAAACAACTCAAGGTCAATCTCCCATTTATAGAGGTCCTCCAGCATATGCCTAAGTATGGCAAGTTCCTCAAAGATCTTTTTTCCAACAAGAAGAAGCTAGAGGGGATCTCTGAAGTCTCACTTTGTGAGCAATGTTCTGTTGTGGTTCAGAAAAAACTACCGGAGAAACTGGCGGATTCGGGTCGTTTCACGATCCCATGTCTGCTTGGCGGTTTGCCTTTAAACCACGTGTTGGCTGATCTGGGTGCTAGCATGAATCTGATGCCATATTCTATTTATAAGCAGCTAGACCTAGGTGAACCACAGCCTACGTGCATGAGAATTTCCTTGGCTGACCGCTCAGTCAAGTATCCACGGGGAATTGTGGAGAATTTGTTAGTGAAAGTCAAAAAAATTGTATTCCTCGTGGATTTCGTCATCCTGGACATGGAGGTGGATGACAAAGTCCCACTCATCCTAGGACGCTCGTTCCTACGTACCGCCAAGGCAATGATCGATGTCTTTGACGGGAAACTCATACTTATTGTGGGGGATGAGTCGATCACATTCGATGCTATGAAGTCCGTGAAGGATTTTGGCGAGCATAGCCACTCCCTGTGCATGCTTGATGCCTTCATGGACTACCATCGGGACTCTAATCCAGTAGAGGATGTTGTTGAGAGAGTTGTAGGAGAAATGATTGAGGACCCGCCGGATTGCTTAGCTGAATTTGAAAGGAATTTGATAGGGTCCGCATTTTTAGGTGCTGATAGTGATGACTGCAGTTTGTGTGAGATATTAGCACAAGTCGGGTCATTAATCTGTGAGACGCCCGTGGTGGAGAGTTTAGAGGATCATGATGATCCGGGCGAGAGATTAGAGTCTACACCTTTAGTGATGTCACATATTAAGCCTTTAACCTGTACTTATGTGCATGCTAAGGGGATAGAAGCCGAGTCATCCCCTAAATCTAGGTCGCCCCGTAAGAAACTCCGAGAGTTAAGTGAGGTTGTTGATCTAGAGAGTGTGAAGGCCCTAAGTGTGGAGAGGTTTACGGGTGATAAGCTACTTGGTTATTTGAATAATATTATCTTTGGACCGGGTAGGTATAAGCTGTGGTGGAAGGATTTGAGTGCTACATGTAATATGAGTTCAGTGTTTGATAGGAGTTTGAAGGTGATGAGGTTGTTAAGGATTTGGAGGACTGGTAGACCGCGTAGGATGGAGGCGGTACCGGTTATGATCAAGGAGAAGCCTCATGATAGGTTTATCTGAGTCTCGGGCAAGTGCCCGGGATGTAGAGTTTGTGTGCAGTACTGGGTTTGAGTACGTGTTAATTTTTGTGTTTTTCTCTATGTGTGTTTTCTTTGTGTCATGTTTTTGAGGGATTCACGCTTGATTCAGTGAGGAAAATCATCGACAATGAAGTTCCAAGTATTTTTTACATGTGTTTTTATGCTTGGAATAGGTTTTTAAGGAATTTGGGTGAAACAAAATTTTAAATGATCAAAAATTTTCTAAGTATAAAAGTTGGAAAAATTTCAGAACTTTCTGTTACCAACAAGTCCCTGCGGTACGCGAAGCATTTGGGAAGTCCTCTCGCGGTACGCGAAGGACAAACCAAGTAGCCGGTTTAATTTCTGCCTCCTTGCGGTACGCGAGGAGTGCTGCCGGTTCTCTCGCGGTACGCGGGGCAATGCCGGTTCACATAGATTGATTGACATGCTTGGTATTGAAATATTAGAACACGTAACGGGGGATTGGAAGTTGGTGGTTGGGTTTAATCGGACAGAAATACTGATTATTGCTTTTTAACGCGTGAGTATGTTTTGCTAATTGATTAATTGAGATTGTTAAGCTATGTCTAGTTATGATTCCATTGCAGACTTTTTCGAGGACGAAAAAATGTTAAGTGTGGTGATATTTGGTGTGTTGCAAAACACACATCGTTTTCCCTTGTATTTCGTAGCGTTTTCGTATAGTTTTAGAGTCGTTTCGAGTCATTTATAGCTTGTACTTAGTTATGCTATGTTTTGTAGGTATTCGGGAAGAATTGGAGCTTAAACGATCAAGAACTGTGAGGAAACGAGCATACAAGAACCCGAGATGAGAATGACAAATGTCGGGAAACAGTCCAACCTTAAAAAGGGCATATCTCGGGCTATAAAATTAGTTACGAGGAGCATAATATATCGATTTGGGGTAGCTCGACAAAAAGAATACAAAACTCCAGTAATCTCTCGCGGTACGCGAGATATGGAGGCGATTCCCTCGCGGTACGCGAGGGACCAGAAATCCTGCGCGGCTATTTTGTCTCTGGCGGTACGCGAGGGAGCTTCCGTCTGGGCCTCGCGGTACACAAGGGGCCCTAGATTCGTGAATTTTGACCTATTTTCATGGTTTAATAGATTAGGACTCTTCCATTATGAGAATAATTGATTTTTGGCCGTCAAAGCAGTTCTTAGAGGCGATTTTGAGGAGTGAGAAGTCAATTGGAGTTAAAGTTTGGAGCTTTTGATTCTGGGTTTGTTAGTAATAGTGTTCTAGGTTTAAAGATTCGCTTTTTATCTTTGTTTGCGATGTTTGAAACCATGATGATTGCTTATACTTCTGACTTAGTTGTTTTGAGCATGAATCTAGGCTAAAACTTTGATACTGCCTGGGTCTTATGATGATTACTCGTTAAAGTTATGATTTTTATCGGTTTTGGATTCTATTTGATGGTTTTATGATTTTGTAAAAGATCTTGAGTTGATTATTATGATGTATATGCATGCTTTAATCTGGTTTTGTGTTGATTAATGTTCCTCATGTTGTCTTGTTGAATGTCTTTCATTAATAGATGCATGTTTAGGTTGTTTGCGTATTACTTGTGACCTGAGTGGTTTTCTAGACGTAGTAATCCATATGAGTGTTGGTTAATCCTTGATTAGATTGAGTGTGTGTCCTAGTTCAATACCCAAGAGGTGATAATTAGTTGTCTAGTCTTCATCATTAGGAATCCGAGTGTTAACAGTCTGAGAGGACGTTGGTATTAGGTGTCTGGTGATTTTTGCTAGTTCATGTCATAGTTGTTAACCTGAGATTACCCCATGCATTCTTCAAATGTATGGTGGACAGTGAGACTGAAAGGTGATCTGTCTATTAGGGTACTTTATCATAGTTGGAGAGACTGAAAGGTAATCCACTATCTGGTGCTTTATTACACCTTTAGGTTCCTTAGTTGGTGACAACCTGAGAATGATTAGGGATCCACTAGGTAGTCTAGATTTGTTTCTTTAGGAACCCAGATCCATTATAGTTTCCAGAACCGGTAGAAGTTGTACTTTGCAAGTAGGATTCCGACCTAGGTAGTATTCTTCCCATCTTCTGATTTCACCTTATTACTTTGATCTTGATAGTTGAGTCGATTTAGTTTGCTGCATTCTTAATTAATCTTTAGTGTAGTCAACCCCCCAATCATCAATCTTTAGTCCGAGTCAGAGTCTAGTATTAGTATTCAGTGTCTCTAGGGTTCGATATTTCGGTTTACCATTAAGTTGTGCTACACTCGATAGGTACACTGTCAGTGCGGTCTAGTTCATAGGTTTTCCATTTTTTACTTAGGAGTCTAGGTTAGGTTTTGTTAGTTTTTATATAGACCGCCTGGACGACATCAGAGGTGTAAAAAGAAAGCGTGTTGCCTTAGAGTTGAATTGGACTAAACGGAGTATCTTCTTTGAGCTGGATTATTGGTCTTCTCTGCTTTTAAAACACAATCTTGATGTTATGCACGTGGAGAAAAATGTGTGTGAGAGTTTATTGGGTACTTTGTTGATGAACGATAAATCAAAAGACACACACAAAGCCCCCAGAGACTTGGAAAATATGGGTATTCGACATAACCTATGGCTAACACAAAAAAACAACAAGTTGTACCAACCACAAGCTTCTTACTCTTACACACCCGGTGATCGAGAACTCTTTTGTCAGTTTATTAGAGGAGTGAGACTGCCTGATGGATTTGGATCGAATTTCAAAAATAAGGTACTTCCTAATGATTCAAATATAATTGGGTTAAAGTCTCATGATTATCACATCCTCATGCAACGATTGCTGCCAATTGGGGTACGATCGAGTCTGCACAAAAATGTTTCAACAACAATCAATGACGTTTGCACATTCTTTCAAAAAAAATTTGCACGATCAGTAGATGTGAAAGATATGTATGAAACAAATGAGGAAGTGGTTAAGATATTATGCAATTTGTAAATGATATATCCTCCAGCATTTTTTGACATAATGGTTCATCTAATTCTTCATTTACCCGAATAAGCTATTCTTGGTGGCCCTGTGTATATGAGATGGATGTATCCTTTTCAAAGATACATGAAAAAGCTCAAAGCATATGTTAGAAACAAAGCCAAGCCTGAAGGCTCAATTGCAGAGGGTTATGTTGCAGATGAAGCATTGACATTCTGCTCTATGTATCTGGACGGTATGCAAACCAAATTTAACCGACCAGATAGAAATGCAGATGCTGGCATTCCCAAAAGGCAGTTTCAAGTGTTTTCATCACAATGTCGACCAATATCGAAAAAGAAAATCAACGCGCTCTCTGAACTTGCCAACAAATCATTACAATGGTTTGTGTTGAACAACTGCGATTAAATCAAAGTCTACAAATCGTAAGTTTTTTTTGTCCATCTACCAGTGATAAACTATTATTATATTTTCATTTTAGCTATTATGATAAACTAATTTGAATTTTATTTTGTCCATCTACCAGTGAATTTGAATCTAAGTTTCCTGAACGCAATTTGCAAACCAATTTTTCTTCATTGTTAAAATATGAAGCAAATATATTTCATCTTCATCTTCATCTTCTACACCCGATAACAAAGAATTAAGGGCATTGGCACATGGTCCCTTGAACGCATATTCTTACACTGCTTGCATAGTCAATGGTGTTAGATTTGTGGTACAAAATCGTGATGCCCGACGCACTACTCAGAACAGTGGTGTGGTTATAATAAGAGAAGACGATACTCCATTTTATGGTCAACTAGAGGTGTAAGGCCCCAAACCCGGGAGGCCTCACTTGTTGGATTTACTCATTCACAAACAGTTCTTAACTTGAATATCAAAATAACGCAGCATAAAATTTCATTAAAACATACTCATAACATTGTTCAACACACGGAAGCGTAACATAGTCTAATACATTAACTTAAGATAGTCTAATACAATAACTTAACATAAACTAATCATAACGGGATGCCAGTCTTGGTATCATCCGGGTAACTCTTCTCGCTTGCCCAGCATCACCGTCCATCAACATAACCTGCCTTTAACATGAATGTGCATACTAAAAAGTCAGCTACGCTGGTGAGTTCTAGCTTTTCATAAAAACCTTAACTTCAAATATTTGCCAAAAACATATCATTTAACTTCTATAATAAAAGTGTACGAAAGCATGCAATAACATAACATCATAAACATAAGTCAACGAACGTATCGAATCTGCGCCTTCTTGTAACCGTCAAATCCAAACGTCACATACTAGTGGAATAACCTGAAGATCACCACCACTAGGCCCATCAACACCTTACTGTACTTCGGGTGAAGAACTCCTAGGGCCCGATACTTAGGTTATTCGACACCAACTTCAAGCACGACATCATAAGGATGACACGTACCAAACTTCAAGCACTGCACCCCGTAAGGCACAAGTACCAAACTTCAAGCACGACTACCCCGTAAGGTAAATCGTACCAAACTTCAAGGATCACAATAATCCCCTTGGTGACCGTCATCACCCCAGTTGTACAACAGTTGACCAGCCACAAAGGCCCCTAAAAGGTAAAGGCCCATAACATACATCCCATACCCATAACCTTCATTCTCCAAGGAATAATGACAGATTCGTTCGTTTGTGACTTTCGTAAACATTCACTTCTTTTACTTTAAAACTTCAGTTAAAGCATTCATACATTTTATTACAAATCATTTATAAACACTTCATAAACTTCTTTTGGCAAAATATTTCATAAACACTTCTTTCATAACCTTTCCTTCCAAAACATCGTTCATAAACATCATTTTATAAAACGTCATGTACATCATTCATAAACATCGTTTTATAAAATAGTCACATCGTTACGTATGCACACCAGCCCAAAAATATTATTCAAAACATTTAAAATAGGGCTTCTAGAACTCACCCGATAAGCTAGTCTCGGTTGTCCTAAACAAAGGTCCAACGACTTCACGTATGATCTGAATTGAATAGTTACATACACATCAGACCAATCCCGACTCTAACGGTTTAACCATTCTGACTTTACTAACCAGCCTGATGCCTGCGCACTTAGCAAGTGCGCAGGGCCTTGTTCTTGCGTACTTAATAAATGCGCAGACTTTGCTTCATGCGTACTTGGTAAGTGCGCATGACCTTCTTCTTGCGTACATGACAAGTACGCAGAACCTTTCTTCTTGCGTACATGACAAGTACGCAGAACCTCTTCATGCATACTTGATGAGTGCGCATGATCTGCACCAGGCGTACTTGATAAGTACGCAGGATCTACTTCCCCGAAAAAACCCTAACTTTCGCATTCGGGTCTGATCATGTCAAGATCCCGAACTTGTTTACATTCAAAACGTTTGCTTTTCAGTAAGGAACTCAAATCTATGCTTTCTTCCAGTTTTATCCGTAAAAACGTTTCCTTTTCATCCAAAACCCGAAAAACCCCAAAACAAACAAAAACTTAGATCTAGGCAAGATCGTTACCTGTATCGAGCTTCTGATCCGGAGGTTCTTCTCACGAGCTCTGGAGCAACACACTTCTTCAATATCGAGTCGATCCGCCAACTTTCTCTCTCTACGGTTTCTCTCTCTAGATGTGGCAAATGAGAGAAAGGGTTTTTTTAACAATTTAAACTACTAAAAAATCTAAGTAGCGACAATCCTGATCCATCAACGTCTCGACGTTTCATATTCACGTTTCACGCAATCTGAATAATGAAAATTTGTTAATCACGATTATCGCCATGCCTTATCACGATTTCAGGCCTCTTCACTAATCATGAATTTACGATTCTTGCCCGGATAGTCGATTCACTGTTCACAAACTTGCGCAGCTGCCTTCTCATGATTTCAATTAACTTTTTTCTTAATTTTTCTCTAAGTTTTGAATTTTACTTATTATATTATTTTGCTATAATGCTATGTCATATGTGCTATTTGCTAATTGTAATTTGTGACAATGTGTGTACTAAGTGACCCGACTTGAACCGGACTGAAAAAATTTAATATTTAGCGATAGACAACCGACCCTAAAAATTTTCGACCCCCATGGGAAAATTTTCTGGGTCCGCCACTGCACTTGCCCCAACCAGGAGTCTTGGTTTGTTTAAACTGTGAATCCGTCCAAACCGATCATCGATTTAGTTTCACTGTCGGTTTTTTAAAGTTTGTAGCCGGGCATCTTAAAAGTTTTTGAACCGCATTAGACAGTTTGCGATTTCGATCAAGAAACCAGTCATAAAAGACCAGACCAAACCATGAGACAATGGACTCAATAATTTATTTTGCAATGGTATTTTAGGTAAATAGTTAATGCGAATCTAATAGAGCTTACAATTGCAATCACATCAACAATCGGAACATATTGTATGTAATTTTATTGGGTTGTTGTAAACGTACCCTCGTTACCTCACTTTTAGTTGTTATACCCTTCTCAAGTTCTAAAAAAAATACAATTCAAACCTTTTATTTACTTTTTGTTTCTTTTGTGTTTTTGTTCTCTTTTATTATAATAATAATAATAATTATTATAATAATAATAATTATTATTATTATTATTATTTCATCATCATCATCATCATCATCATCATCATCATCATCATCATCATCATCATCATCATCATCATCATCATCATCATCATCATCATCATCACTTTCGAATAATAAAACTGTAAGTTGTATTTAAAATAATTAAAATAATAGTAATGATATTAGTAAATAAATAAATAAATATTATATATATATATATATATATATATATATATATTCAAAAGAAGGAAACAAAACTTTGACCTAATCAATTCACACTCTGCACATGATTTTTTTCACTAATCTTCGACAAACTATGTTCTTTTTATGTTCATTTGTATTTGTTTGTGTTCGTTTATTTTTGTATTCATTTGTGTTTGTTTATAATGTTAACAAACGAACGTAAAAGAACACAAACACGAACAAATACATTTTCTTAACAAACAAACACCAACATAAAATTTCGTTCCGTTATGTGTTCGTAGCCGTTCGTTTGTCTGTTAAAGCTTAACGAATGAACATGAACAGTGTTTTGTGTGGTTCAGTTCAGTTCGTTTAGAGTCCTAATTAGCACATTAATGTTATGTAATCAGACAAAGTTTTATACTTAAAAACACCTTAGTGAAAAAATGTACCTAGCTTTTAGTGCCACGTGACCTACCACAACTTAGACCTAAGGTGCCAAAATAACCAATGTTCACTCTACAAGCACAGTAGGAGTGAAGAATTTCGTGCAGTGCTTTCGGTTGGAAATAACCCGTTAGTGTGGCTTTACTGATCATTTATTTAACTTCATCAATATGAGAGCATTCACAGCCGGTTCTGTATATTTATGTGAATGAGTTTTCTATATTTTAGGGGGTGGTTTAAAGTGGTTCTGAGTGAATGAGAGAGAAAAGGTATAAATTTTCTGTATATTTGGGGAAAACATTGTTCACTCGCATAAATTTTTTAATATTTTTTAAAGTGGTTGTGAGTGGAGAAGAGAGAAAAGGTAATGATAAAGGTATAAAAAATATTATTTAATTAAAAAAGAGAGAAAAGTTAGTGATTTTAGTGTAATTATGGAGATGGTGATAGTGTGAAAATGAGATAAGATTACTATGGACTTTATCACAAAACTGCCAAGAACCCAGAAAGGGCAGGATACTATTTGGGTTGTGGTTGATAGACTAACCAAATCGGCACACTTCATCCCTATTAGTGAAAACTATTCAATGGATAAACTGGCTCGACTCTACATCAATGAAATTGTGAGCCGTCATGGTATACCACTATCTATTATCTCCGATAGAGATAGTCGGTTCGCATCTAGATTCTGGACTAGTTTCCAGAAAGAATTGGGAACTCGAATCAATATGAGTACAACATATCACCCTCAAACCGACGGACAAAGTGAAAGAACAATTCAAACCCTAGAGGATATGTTGAGGGCTTGTGCAATAGAATTTGGAGGCAGCTGGGATAATCATCTACCATTGATAGAATTTTCCTACAACAACAGCTATCATTCAAGTATAAAAGTTGCACCGTTTGAGGCGTTATAAGGTAGGAAATGTAGAACTCCAATTTGTTGGACTGAAGTTGGAGATAGCCAACTATCTGGACCAAAAATCTTACAGGAAACAACTGATAAGATCGTTCAGATCAAACAAAGATTAAAAGCTGCACAAGATCTGCAGAAGAGTTATGCAGACAGACGACGAAGGCCGTTAGAATTCCAAGTGGGTGACTATGTAATGTTAAAAGTATCACCTTGGAAAGGTGTTGTACGTTTTAGAAAACGGCGAAAATTAGGGCCCAGGTATATTGGACCCTACAAGATCATAGAAAAAGTTGGAGCCATGGCATATAAACTTGAGTTACCTGAAGCATTGCAAGGTATTCATAACACGTTCCACGTGTCGTGTCTACGCAAGTGCTTAGCAGATCCTGATCAGGCAATCTCATTAGATGATGTTCATGTCGATGATAAACTCCAATTCACCGAACAACCCATTAAAATATTAGGAACACAAGATCAAAAGCTCAGGAAGAAAATGATACCGATGGTTTTGATACAGTGGCAGGGTCGAAAGGGTGCAGATCAAACTTAGGAATTGACATAACAAATGAAAGCTAAGTATCCTCATTTGTTCTACTAATATTGAATTTCGATGACGAAATTCTTTTAAGGAGGGGAGATTTGTAACACCCGGATAATTCCTAAGTATTATAAGGGATAAAAGTATTCAAAATAAAGCCCAATGGGTTGAAATGAAAGTTCCTGAAAGTTGAAGGAACAAAAATGAAAACGCCCGCAAGTTGCCGTATATAATGCCAAGGTAAGGTTTCTGAACACCCTGAGATTTCTTCATGTAAACCTAAGATAGGGGTGTTGATTTTGAAAATGTATGTTATGAATTAGGGTTCTGTCGAGGTGTTGATTATTATAGTTGATCAGAAAGGAGGTTCTGCTTAAGGTGAGTTCCTCTGAACTGCGCTCTATAGAATGTTTTGTAAATGATTTTGTATCTGAGATTCCAATACTATCCGTGCATATATGCTATAATAAGTACTTATTATGGCCATGATTAGGGTGTGACCTAGGGACAAGACTGATCCTCTTGTTTTGAGAACTGGTCCTTGGAAGACCAGCACGCCGGAAGGTCGCTGTATATATGTATGTTGTAGACTCAAAATACTTGCATGGTTACTGGGTAATAGATTGGAGGGAATGATTATTAGACCCAGACGGGACATTTCATTCTTGTATCAAGGATATACGTTGTGAAAATATGATTTTGTTTATGAACTCACCAGCGTTATGCTAATCCAAAAAATTTTCAAATGTTTTTTAGCACAGGTGAACCCTAGCTTGTAGTTGGCATTCGAGGAGATGTACAGGTGTTTTGAGATAGGGATGACTGAGGGCAGGTTCTTGAGAAACCATAAGGCCTGAGTGGATGGCATGATTCTTCGTGAGCTATAAGTCGAGAGTTTTTATGTTGTATTTTACCAGTCAGTCCCTATTGTAAAACTTTATATCATGAAATAAAGTAAGTTATGATTTTAAGTCTTCCGCTGTGTGTTTTTGGTATCAACGTCACATTAACTAGAAGGCGACCTTCAACCGGTATGTAGTTATCTGACAAACGAAATGTTTTGTTTAGGAAAGAGCGGTGTATAAATCTCTCCTAGACCCGTCGCTCTTACCTGGGAACATATCTGTTGGAGGTACTACTCTGGTTAGATAACTGTCATGTGTTACGGGTGTGATAATATATACTAGGTTATGTACCCGTATATCACACGAGTTGAACAAATTAAAATTTTATAAATCATAAGTCTATAAAAAAGAAATTATAAATGAAATTACATATTACATTCAACAAAGAATGTGCGAGTACCAATATTACCTCCATATATTATCTCGACTTAACACATTTACCAAGCGATATGACTTGTAGTCTAGTATCATTACACAAGCCATTTTGCTGGCCAATGTTTCTTAAAAGCATTACCGGAACACCGATCTTTAGTAATAATCTATGATCTGGCAATCCTGATATTTGAAGTCTGTTAGAACGGAATTAAACAAATAATTATATTGCAATTTGTTTTCAAGCACTAATATGAAATTGTTGCTACTAATGCGCTAATATAATTGTTTTCAACTAAAATTGCTTTAGAAGCATGAAACTAAAATTGTTTTTTAAGCACTAATATAAACTACTTGACTTACACTAAATATAGCTAAACATTAATCATGTATTTTCATAAACAAATGATGAAACCAAAAAACAAATATGAAAGTCGATATGAATAATAATCAAATATCAATGTAGTAATATTGTAAGATATGAAAAAATAGAATAACATACGGATTATAACGAATGAACGTGAGTAGAATTGATTTCCAACCGTGTTAAAAAATATGGAAGTCCTTGTTATGTCGCATTAAGAAACGAAACATATTATAAGTATTGAACGTGTTAAGTTTAGCATATGAAATTAGGAGTGTTCATAAACTACTACAAAAACATGGTTTTGTTCATGAAACACAAATATGGTATTACAAATAAAGAGGAACATAAGTACTTACTTGGATGTCACACTTCAGATAAATAACTTGATAAAAGTGGATTCAACAAATTAGAAACGATGATGTACTTGTATGTTTTGGGATTGAAAGAAATGTTTGTATCATAAAACTTATGTATTTATAGACCATAACACAATTAACTTAATTTGGAAATTAGTCAATGAAATGGTTGTAATTAGGATGTAATCATTATAAATTACTATAATTTTTATGTAATATGTATGGAAGTAATTCAAATTTGTGTTTGACTTGCAAATTAATTTAAATTTTTCGTTAATTTAGGAATTTAATAAAAATTGATATTAACCAAAATCTTTGACATGGGCATTAGTGGGAAAAACCAAAAAAAATGAGGCCCTCATATGTTGACACGTGTCCCTATTATTTTCTTTTATTATATAGTCTATATATATATGATTGAATACAAGGGGGCTCAACGTGCGAAGGATACGAAGAATTATGGTTTGTTGATCTAGTGAATCAATGGTTGCGATTATGGGAGATTGCCACGTCAGCAATTTTCTAGTGTGAAAAGGATCTGGGGGTTAAAATTGGAATAAGCTACCATTATTGACTTTCTTCAACTTCCTTTAATTTTTAAAAGCGTATAACTTTTTTATTATATATGATTGTTTTAAAAATTAAATCATAAAATCAAACATTTGATTATCTCTAATTTGGGTATAGCCTTGCTAGATTTTTTTAAATATTTTTTTAAAACATTGATGTGACGTGAATTACTATTGTGCATAATTATAAACATAGGTTGTGCAATTATAAATACAGGTTGCATCATTATCATATACTTTGCGTAATTATTTATACAAGTTGTGTAAACGTTGTGTATATAATTACATATGTTTGCGTAATTATTTTTAGTGTGCGTAATTTATATTGTAATAATGTAATCTTTATAATTATTTATAGGTTACGTAATGATTTATACAAGTTACGTAAAACTTTATGTACAAATACTTATCCGATTCTTAGAAGTCATCTGTTTTAGGTCAGACACTCATTCCTGACGGCTTATAATAGTGTTCACATTAACCGAAAATATATTTCTTATACCAAAACTATGATTTTTTCTTGAAAAGAAAGTGAATTTGTTTAATAATTAAACATTTTTATTTTAAATAGATGAAATTTACAAAATAAAAAAAAACTTTTGTATGTTATTAAAATTAACCGTCAAACCAACATTATAAAAATCAGACAGTTAAATGCCTATTGTTGGCCCTCTTTAATGATCCACCGTAGCTTCAGACATCCTCGTGACGACATAATTAAATTCCCAACGGCTAAGTAAATGAAAAAGACAGGCCACCAACTTCATGCTAAATCAGGCCCAAACCAGGCCCAATTGTCGGTGACCACCATCCAACCTCTACAAACTTAAAACATATAACGTCTATTTCCCTCATTGATTCTCCCATGCAAAACATAACTCATCTCCATGGAAGCCCTTTGGAAGTTAGAGGATAAATGCAAGCTTTCAACGCAAGAAGCTGTAATCTTCTTTGCCGGCACAGCCTTTCTCGTGGTGGCGGCTGTCGGGCTTTGTGCCGCCACGACATTTAGGAAGAGAGATGCCAAAAACAGTCAAGACGGTGGCGGTGTGGTTGAGCCCGTTGCGGCAAAAGGGTCGCCGGGTCAATGGCTAAGGGTGAAGAAGGGGTTCACCGGGTCGGTTCAGTGGAGCAAAGCTAGTAAATGGGATGGGAATTTGAGTGCAAGCCGGAAAGAGCAGCCCACGCCGTTGCTTGCTAGAGGCGACGGTGAGGTGGAGTGGCCGAGCCATAACGCGGGGTCTCCGGTGTGGCACCGGCCCATACTAATGGGTGAGAAGTGTGAGTTCCCAAGGTTTAGTGGGCTCATTCTTTATGATGAAAGAGGAAAGCCACTAGATCAAGGCAACTCTGCTGATATCCAGGTATACTCGCTAACGCTCGATTCAAGCCGAGCTTAAATGAGCTTGAGCTGAAGCTTATATTGCGCTCATTTAATAAACGAGCTTGAACTAGAACGAGCCTTTTATTTATATAATTTTATATACGTATTAAATGTATATTTATACAATAACTATTATATATAAAAGTAGACGTAACTTTCAACCCGTTCAACACATTCCCCTTTTAACCAACTCTTTTTACCCTGATGATATACATTATAACCCAAATCAACCCATACATAACCGAATGGGCTAAAATCGCCCCGTCAACATTATATGTACAACACATTTAAACTTGCACTTTTTGTGTGATTGCAGGAACAACCAACTGAAAGAGCTACTTTGAGAGATCTTCTGTAGTTCATTATCATTTTTCTTTCTTGTTGGTTTCAATATATGAGTGTAATTAGTCGCGTCTTTTACTTTGAAATACAGTAAAACTTCTTGCAGTAAGATCACGAGTTCGATAACAGTTTTTTTTTGGCAAATTCATATATATCATCATTTATCAATGCATCAAATTTCAAAATCTTACAAGTTTGTGGGCATACAAGACAAACCTCTCAACAACAAAATGGAAGCAAATATATAACATAGATGACATGGACTTCAAACAAATGCACAATTGGACTACAAAATTCACATGTTGACACATATATCACCCATTCTTGATTGATAATCAAAGATCAAACTCAAGAAACAATCAAGTTCACATAAGCAAACTATTGATGCGGGTTTGGTTGATTACCTGTGAAAGATATGAACTTGAAGCTATTCATGCAAACGATTCGATTAAGGGTTCTCTGGTTTCTTGTTTCGGTTTGTCGTTGTAGTAGAAATACAAAACCAATTGCCCGATTCCCAGAATAGTTCCTATACCATTTGGAACCTAAAATTGAAACAAATTATAGATGTTAGTTGCTAATAGACATAGTAGGAATGCTCATTTAGGGGTGCTAAACGGGTCGTGTTCGTGAGTTGGTGGGTCAAATCCGACGCGAACCCAAAAATTGTGTCAGACACGTGAACCCGAGATTATTTTTTATTTTTTGCATATTAATACTCTAAAATTTCAAATTTACTACAAAAGAATACAAATGTATATAAAACAATTGTGTTTGAATTATAAAAGTTCATGTCAATTTCTCTTTTAATTTTTAAATTTGGGTATAGAATACCAACCATTTTAAGTTATGACATAAAAACACATTTTAAAAAAATTAAAAATAAACAGATAAAACGGGTCAACCCGAACGGTTGAACCCAACCGGTTTAGCTAAACGTGTTCACAAGTTTAACCCAAAAATGACCTGAACTTGTTTAGACTTTAGACTAAACCCAACCCCATGAATTCCGTGTTAGGTTCATGTCGTGTCCTATGTTGTCAAAGGCCCACAAGGCGTGCGCCTAGGCACCCAGGCGCAGCCTCGTCGCCTCACTTCAAAAGCCTCATTTTCAGGCGCATTTTCAGGCCAAATTCCGGCTAAAAAACTTCTAAACAGGTCTGAAACAATTACACTAGCCATAAATAAGTCTGGAATCAACCTAGAACAGCCTAAACGAGCCCAAAACAAGCCTAAAACATGTCTAAAACCCCTAAAATTGTATGTGGTTCACTTAAAAAAAGCCCTCATTTTTTAAGCACCTTGCGCCTAGGCTCTGGGGCAAGGCCAATGCGCCTCAAGTGCGCCTATGCACCTTGACAACATAGGTCGTGTCATAAATTCACTCCTCTATGCTCATTATCATAACCAAAAAAGAAAAAAATGTAAAAAGAAAATTTTGAATGTTGCTTGTTAAAAGAAGCTTACGCAAATGAACGGGTCGAAATTGAATACTCCATACAACAAAAATGAGGTGCTCATCAAGAAAGTTGAGAGTGAGAGGTAAAATGGCATGAATTCAACACTCCTGGTCTGGATCACTAGATTCAGGAAGAAAAAAGATTCATTCGAAATTATGAAATTTAAACGTTTAATCGAAGTGATTAGATTATGGCACGCGATGTGAGCAACATACCATTACAGACAGTGGAGAAGCAAACATTGATATCAGGGTAGCACAGCTTAAAAACCCGATAATCAAATGCCTAAGTTCAAGATCAGTAACAAGCAAACTCCCAATTGCAATGACTGCAAATAACCCAAAAACCGCCAGCAGTAATGCAGACATCTTGAACTGTAAACATGAGGTCATAGTAAATATTTAGATAATATTTTAATATATTCATGTAAATATAAGATTCTAATAATCTAACCTTTTTGTTTTTCTCAGCATGTGTTATATAGATAAGTATGTATGACAGTTGAAAAACCGCGCCAACAGAATTAACTGTTGTAACCAACAGAGTATCGTATGATATGAACGGCCAGCCATACCACGCACAGATTAAGCAGTTCAAGAGGGCATAAATGTAAGGGATTCCTGAGAATTGTTCTGTTGATTAATTTCTGATGATTCTTCGAAAGGTTGGTCTGGAAATTGAAATAAATGTATTCTTAAAAGTTAGTTTTTTTAAATAAAAAGTATATTTTTTTAAAAATTATTCTGATTCATAGACCTGGCAATCTTGACCCAAAGTTGGGGAAATGGGTTGGTTTGGGTAAATAATTTTTATATTTTGGGTTGAATTGGGCGACACCATAACACAAAATGGGTTGAAATGGGTAACACCTTAACAAATTTTGCGTCAAGATGGGTCGCCTGAAAACTATGTAAATTTAGAATGGGTTCAAACGGTTAACAACGGGTCAATGACATGTTTGGCAAGAAAATCACTTAAGATTACCACCGCCAACCAACCAAGTAATGCCACCACAACTACCACTAGCACCACTACCATCGAGATTCAATCAATAAATGTTGAGACTCGTTTCGACGTCTGGGTAACAATTTATCTAACAAAATATATTATATTTATTAAATATTTCTTATTGTTAATTTAGTTTAAAAAGTCTCCACCTCCGACCACCGACACCACCACCCACCGCCTCTTGCACCACCACGATGCACTATGACCGACAGTTGTCGCCACAACGCCACCATCAGCGGCACAGATTTTGGTGCTTTTCTTTTCCAAGACAACTCATTTCAACCAGGGCCACTTTTTTGTTACAACCCATTCTGATCCGAAGCTAATTGATACTTTTTAAAAAAAGACCCGTTTTCACCCAAACTCATTTTGGTCCTGACCCAAACCCATCTTGACCCAAACCCGTTCTGACCTGTTACCCAATCCAACCCACTCATTTTGCCAGGCTTAATTCTGAATAAACCTTCATTTGGGAAATTGTTAATACTTACATGGGTGACACAAAGAGCCCAAAAGCAAATATGTTCCCTGTAAAAGATGACAAGAGTTTGCAGAATCAGGCAGGATATGTATCCCCAAAACTGGTATGTTTTTCAAAGTAAGGTGAGTACTAAACAGTTAATGTGAAGTTTGTTTGTATTCTCGCCCTACTAAATCAATCGCATCATCTCTCACATTTTACTCAATATGAGGGAAACGGCAATCAAACTGACCAGGTTGAGTTGGACCCGCCAGTTTTACAAGTTTGGCGTTTAAGGGTTCGATTTTGGTGGTTTGAACTGATTTTTTTTATCAAAAAATTAAAATGATAAAAGATGGTTTATGGTTATAATAATATAACCTGATATATAATAAGACTTTCGATGTTTATGTAACTAAATGATTGTACGCTTCCGCTATGTTCGAATGTTTTATTTAATGATCATCAGGGAATGATAACTATGTTTATGAGTAATTTCAACAAGTGAGGTCTCTCGGGTTTGAGGCCTTACAAGTTGGTATCAGAGCAATACTTATTTAATCTATACCTAATAAATAAGTAACGGATTGCGTCACTTGTCACGGCCCAAGATTATTTTTCCCACTTATTTTTTCTTCGTTACTAATTACTAAATATTTAATATATCGTTTATTAATTCATAAATTTTCATTACTAATTATTTAATATTTCATTTATTTAACCTGTATAATACACCGGTTCGATTTGCACGCCGATTCCAAGTTTCAAACCGAACTAAACCGTTAAACCATCAAACCGCAGAAACCTTCTGTAATTAAGCCTACCGAAATCAGAAATCAAACCACATTGCTGCAACCGACAGGATTCATGTAATATCTCGATTCATCACTTCATAAACACTTAGAACACACACACATAGAAGGAAGGCAATAGAGAGATACGAACCAGCTATTCCAGCAGCCTGCTTGTAAGCCTCAAACGTTTGAGGTGAAATCAAAGCAGCCATTTGCTTCAGTTGTTTTCGTTGGTTGCAAGGGAAATCGAGAGCAAATTAAATCCGATTCATAGCGAAATCAATGCCTGTAGTAGTCAATTTGGATTCCAGCTGTTGTTATACATAATTTAGTAATAGCCTTCAACTTTTGATCAACGCTGAATGAGTCCTTTTACTTTGAAAACTTCGCATCCTTGCCATTGACCGACTTGTATGCACTCACAAATCATCGTCCGTCTGTCTGGGGCTGCAAACGAACCGAACATTTAGCGAACAAGTTTGTTTATGTTGGTTTGTTTGATAAATAAATGAATATGAAAAAAAATTTCGCTCGTTTTGTTAAATGAACGAACATGAACAAAGGTCGCGTTCGTTCATTTATATTTGTGAGCGTTCGGTAATGTGTTCATTTATGTTCATTGGTGTTCATTCGGTTTTTATATTTTATATTTTGTATTTTTATATCATGGGCTCTAATTTTTAACCATAATTATAAAAAAGACATATATAAAAATAAAAGTTAAAAAAAGTTATATCAATTTATGTTCGTTTGTGTTCGTAAACGTTCATTTGTGTTCGTTTACGTACGTTAGATAGAATTATCGGACGAACACAAACGAACGCGAACATGTTCATTTCCTTAATGAAACGAACATGAACATGAAATCTTGTTTGGTAATGTGTTCGTGAACAGGAAATTTCTTAAACGAACAAAACACGAACAAGGCTTTGTTAGTGTTCGTTCGGTTCGTTTCCAGCCCTAGATCCATCTGTAAATAAATAACAAAAAACAGATTTTCTTTTTTTTAACTATAGTTAACAACCAACTTTTTGTAATTTTATGAAAAAATAAAATTTATAATTCAAACTATAATTACAAATTAGATTAAAGTAAAACTCTATTGAATAGTTACTGTACTATTGAAATGACGCAACTTCTTATTTTGTTTTTTTTTAATTTTTATTTTCAGCCTCAAATTATATATAATATACGTTTTTAAAGTAAAACTTTGTTGAATAGTAAATGTACTATTGAAATGACGCAACGTCTCATTTTGTTTTTTTTTTAATTTTTATTTTCACCCTCAAATTATATATAATAATGTTTTTAACCCGTTTAATTTTCTAATAATTTCGTTTTTCTTTAATAACATTCGTTCGTTAGCTTTTTTTTAAAACGGAGTGTGCGGATGTTTTTATTTTATTTTTGTCAACGTTCCGATATAAAAAAAATTATGTCTATTCCAGGTACTACTCAACAGAATGGGTTAGTTGAGAGGATGAATAGGACAATATTAGAGAAAATCAGGTGTATGATGTTTACTGCTGGGATACCTAAGGGTTTTTGGGCAAAAGTAGTGAAAACTGCTGCATATATTGTTAATAGGTCACCATCAAGTGTAATTGATATGATGATGCCTCGAGAGAAAACTGACTATAGTAATTTGAAGGTATTTAGATGTTTGGCTTACTCACACATAAGTAAGGAAATTAGATCCAAGAGCCCTAAAGTGTGTCATGCTTGGGTATCCTGATGGTGTTAAAGGTTACAAGGTATGGAGAATGGATGATGGTAGTCCTAAAGTGATCATTAGTAGAAATGTTGTATTTAAGGAAGATGTTATGTATAAAGACATAATGGGAAACTCAACAAGTGGTCAAGGTGGTGATGATCATGGTGTTTAGGTTGAGGTGGAGCCAGTTTAGAGTGTATATGAACATGGGAGCACTAGTGAAACTACTAATGATGAGGGAAGGGGTGAGTATGTCAGTAATGAAAGTGGCTATTGTTTGGCAAAAGATAGGGCTAGAAGACAAGTGCTACCTCCTGCAAGGTATAGAAATGCAGATGATCTATCTGCATTTATATTTAATGTTGCAAAGGAGGAATGTTCTGCTGAACCCTTGACATATGGGGAGGTAATAAACTCAGTGGATAAGCAAAAATGGGTACAAGCTATGCAGGAAGAGATGGATTCTCTGCATAAGAATGAAACATGGATACTTGTTGATAAGCCTAAAGAACAAAAGCTAGTGGCATGTAAATGGATTTTTTAAATCAAGGAAGGGATGTCAGGGGAGAAACCAAGGTATAAAGCCAGACTGGTTTCCAAGGGCTTTACACAGAGGACTGGAATAGATTATAATGAAATCTATTCTCATGTGGTAAGGCATGCTTCAATAAGAGTTATACTAGCATTGACTGCATGTTATGGGTTTTATTTGGAGAAACTGAATGTAAAGACTGCTTTCCTTCATGGCAGTCTGGAAGAGAAGATTTATATGCATCAACCTTAGGGTTTTGAGGCTGAGAATCAGACTGATAAAGTATGTCTTCTGATGAGGTCCTTGTATGGTTTAAAACAGTCACCTAGACAATGGTATTTGAGATTTGATCAATACATGTTGTCTAGTGGTTTTGACAGAAGCAAATTTGATAGTTGTGTGTACTATAAAGAGTATGATAAGGGCAAATTTGTATATCTACTGCTGTATGTAAATGACATGATTGTTGCATGTGAAGACAAAGAAATGATTCAAGACACTAAAGCATTATTGATAGAAGAATTTGACATGAAGGAGCTTGATGAAGCTAAAAGAATTTTGGGTATGGAAATTACAAGAAATAAGAGTCAAGGTTTGTTGTTTCTGACTCAAGACTGCTTTCCTTATGCTAATGTGGTGGGAAGCCTTATGTACCTTATGGTGTACAAGACCAGACCTGGGATATGCAGTTAGTTTGGTCAGTAGGTACATATCTAAGCCTGGAAAGAAGCATTGGGAAGTTGTTAAATGGATATTCAGATATCTGCAAGGGTCAAAAGGTGTTGGTTTGATCTTTGGTAAAGGCTCTTATGATAAAGAAATTATTGGTTATGCTGATTCAGACTTTGCAAAAGATTTGGATCATGGGAAGTCAATGACAGGTTATGCCTTTAAGGTTTAGGGGTCATTAGTAAGTTGGAAAGCTGCATTACAACATATTGTCACTCTCTCAACAACTGAGGCAGAGTATGTTGCTCTAAGTGAGGCTGTGAAAGAAGGTTTATGGCTTAGAGGGTTTGTTTATGAGCTCAAAGGTGGTATTATGCAGGCTGTTGTTTACTGTGATAACCAAGGGGCAGTGCAGCTGACTAGAAATCCAGTTTATCATGAGAGAACTAAACATATTAATGTAAAATTTCATTTTATAAGAAATGTAGTGATGTCAAAGGAGTTAGAAGTCAAAGAGGTGGGTGGATACACTAGATAATGGTGCATACTTGTTTACTAAAGTTCTTCCTGGTTCAAAGTTTCAATACTGTTTAGATCTACTAAATGTTGGATAACATTGTCCAAAGGTGGAGATTGTTAAAAAGTTTGTTGGACTAATGTTGGTTTCTATTAGTACAGGGATTGTTTCTGTAACTTGTCTATAGTTACTGAAGTTTGGGTCTGTTTTGTTTAGTTGTTAATCCTCAGGGACTGAATGTGATTCTGTAAGTAAGGTTGTTAGTTGGTTGTTAATAGTGATTAGTTCATAAGCTTCAGGGCAAATTTCAGATTTGATGTTCTTCAATTCAATCCTTTCAATTGTAATTACTTTGGTTAATAAGACTTTGATTCTTGTTTGATTCTTGATCTAATTTCATATTCGATTCATTGTTATTTCATAACAACTTTAATAGGCAAAGTTTAGGGTAAACTAAAATTGAAATTATAAAATTTTGGTTATATGATTTAGGTATACGGTTCGGGTAAACGAGTATGTGGTTTCGGGTAATCGGGCTGGGTATCACCTAATCCTATACCCACGAAAATATTTAAAACTAATCTCATACCCATCGGGTTTCAGGTATACCAGTCCCGGATGTTCCGGTATCGGGTATACCCGTCAGACTTAGGGTTTTTTTTGTCATCCCTACTCAAATGCCCAAAATGATTTTATTTAATAAATTATTGTAAACTTTAAACTTCCGAATCTTTGTGGTATGGACCAAAAGGGCATCACGTTCTACCCTTTTCACCTTCTACATATAGTTTTAAATATGTAAAGAAAATAAACATGTCGATACGTTTAGACACGATGAGAAACGTGTCTAAATAGATTATACCCATACAACTTGGTTATGACACGTTTAACGTGTTCAAATAAGCGTGTTAAGCAAGTTAACAAGTATACACAGCCTGATTAGACTTGTTTATTAAAGTGATTTACTTTTATACTTGTATAAATATACATTACATTCCACAACCCAAAAATGTTAATCTCGACGTCTAAATGTATAATAATGCTCTTATTTATTTAAGTATTATTACATTACATTTCTTTAATATGTTAAATTTACTATATAAATTTTTGTGCATTTAATATGGATTGTTTTTTAAAGAATTTTATGGATCGTTAAACGACTATTTTATTAATTGTTCTTACGTATTGTAATTTTTGATAATTTTATTTTATCATGTTAATCATGTTGTGTCATCCATTAACTGTATTATACATCTTTTGTTTCATTTTCGTTGTTGAATTTTATAGATTTAGTTGTATTAAACGGATCTTGTGTAACTCATTTATTAAACACATCTATGTTTTAAGTAAGTGACATTTTTAACTAAACGAATTGTTTGTGAGTTGATCCGAACAAACTAATTATAACATGTTGACATGACCTGTTTTACATAATCAGTAAAGTAACAAGGGTAGACATATTACAAAGAACGTAAGGATAAAACTAACTGCAAAACCAACCGATTGGATTCTAATCGTATTGTTGATTTTATTGTCATCACAGTCATTTTAATTTAGTTAGATTTAGTTAAGACCAAATCGAATGAGAAGAATCATTATTACAAATTACGAGGTGTGTAGTACACACTTATATAATACTATTCTCATTTCCGGCACTTTTGAAACCGGTGGTTTAAAGGAGCGAACCTAGTGACTAGAGGGTTCCAAGGGGACATCGACTCCTTGGCGAGGTCCGGGGCAACATCCTAGTGGGGTCCAAGGGGCAAAAATGCATTGATTGATGGAAAGTTATTGTTTCGAATTTGCATGATTAATAAAAAGTTATATGAAAATTGATCATCAGTACAAGCTGATTATTAGTGGTAATTATCAGTAGTGACTTAATCCATTAGTGACAACTGTTGTTAGCAATAACTCAAGTTGTCAACAACTCATATTGTCAACAACTCAGGTTGTCAGCAACAACTTGAGCGATCAATAGTAAATAAGTTACTACTGACTGGAATATTGCTGATATAACTGAATAATTACCGACATTTTTTAACAGCTAACATGTATACATCTGACAAGAGTCGTGATGTTTCCACTTAAATGCTTGTTCCCTGCATATTGTTGGAAACCAGGCCCACGAACACAGAATTTGATCTAACCAAGATCGACTCTTTTATTAATATTGAAAATCAAAACCACACTTTACAATTAATCCCGAACCATCTATTTATAATAAACTCTATACTAATCCTAACCTAATTCAAACTCAATTAAATAATCAAATAAATAAACAATATCACTCCTAGTCTAATACGAACCAAACCAAACAATTAATAAATTAATATTAATAATAATTTTAATCAAGATTATTCCTTCACATATAGCATATATAGAGGGCTTTGGTCTGTTTTACATATCATTTTTCCATATCATTTTTCTGATACGTTTTTCATAACAGAAAAACATACTTGTTCTTGTCTCTCTTAGAATTATCCGATTAAAATTTGAAATACCACCAAAATACTTTAGTCTGAAAATGATCAGTACACGGGTATAAAAGATATCCAAACAATTCCAAATTACAAAACCTACATCCCGCATCCAAATCTACAGTACATGATTACATAAAACCTATTTATTACACAAAACTATTCTCACACGTTACATATTCATATACATTTTCATGATGCTCAAGAAAGATCTGTCAAAAACGCGACCACGTCATCGGATGTCGGGAGTAAATACCGAGCATTTGTGCGCATTCGTCCAACCGTGCACGAAAAATAATTCTCTCCTTTCAGGTCAAGTACATTCCATGTTATTTTATCTGGGGATGATGATGATCGTCTCCCACCATTCCCAACAGCACCGTTACCGTTACTGTTTCTCTTATTTTCGGTATGGCGTTGGTGAGTATGTTTCTGAGACGACTTTGACCCACATTTTCCAGACCTTCTGTCTCCGGACGGCTTTGTTGCATCACTTAGCTTCGATCTCATGATGCCAATGCCGTTTGAGGGAAGCTCTGGCTCAAAAAATGTGTATAAATCTTCGTCCTGTAAAAATGATATATTAGTAAAGTGACCCTTTCTGACCCGAACATGTTGCGGCCCGTTAGTCAACCTGTTAAGATATTGGAGTACATACCTTCCCAAGAGAGTGACCAATGCATAGGACATAATCAATTGGTGCTTGAATTGATTTACTATGAACAATCTCTCCTAATATACGAACAATCGTAACACCCTGTTTTCACCAAAAAAAAAATTTAAAATTATTTATCCATGAACGACGTGGCAACCACCAAAAATGAAACAGGCACCTTTGTAACACCGACAGCTCGAACCTCAACAGACCGGCTTCCTTGTACAACATCAACTGATGCATTAGATATTGGGCCCGTCCAAAGGTGCTGCAACATGTCTCGGGCTTGCAGCCTCCCAAACTCCACATCTGCATTCACATACATATAATCACACACACACAAAAGAAAGGGTCGCATATATATACATACATACCTGCATACTTGTAGTTCCAAACTAGTGATGTCTCACGAAGCTCAAAATGAGAACGAGGTGTACGTTCAGTGAAATACTCGAAAACATGCTGTGGAAAGTTTATGGAGTAAAGATAAGTGAAACCGCAAAATACAAACCTTAAACCTTAAACAGAGCATAATATGTCATGTTTACCTTTACACTATCGACCCATTCCATATTTGAATGTTCAGGCATCGTTGTCATCCAGTCACCTCTTGTGGAACGTAAAAACATTCCATTTTCGGCTGCCAACCACATGTTGTACTCTCCAAAGTTCTGGGAAAATCAATAACCACTTGTAAAAGAATTTCAACCCATTTATATGGAAACGCTCAATTTGGGTCAAGCATAGAAAATTGGCTATAAACGAATCGGGTCATATGGGTCGAAATGGTTAAACATGTCAAAAGTCACCTAACATGTATTCTGCTTATAATGCCCTTTAATCATTTCATTTAAAATAAATTTTCTTGGGATTGCTAATTGATCATTCATTACGGTTTATAAGTATATTGGCGAGCAGCGGTTAGAAAACCAATTTAATGCAAGTTGTGATTAATAATTCAGTTGAAACTATAAATTGCCTTTAGGTAGTTGGTGGTGGTTGGTAACGTATGATTTTATTTTTATTTTTAAAGATTCGGTTTTTAATCATAGCCCTCGGTTAAAAAAACCGAATCTTAAAAAAAAATTAAAAAATTAAAAAAAATCATACATTACCAACCACCACCAACTACCTTGTTTGTTTCGTTTTTAACCATAGCCCTAACTGCTATTGTTAAAAAAACCTTTATTTTAATATATAATTTTTGTAATCGTATTTAATACATTACTTGTTTATAAAGAATAAGTAAAACTCATCAACCCAACCCGTTTTGACCACACATAAAAGTATCAGTTTTGAGACAAACCCATTTTGACCCGTTACCCGATCCACCCGTTTTGCCACCAAGAAAGATGACATACCTCATCCAATACAGTTCTGTCACTTCCACTGAGGACAACAATGGTTGTTTTTGGATCACTACAAAGCTTTTTCAGAGGTTCTTTCAAATCAGGGTGTAATTTAAGATCCATTTCTCTTATTTGATCACCCCCACGTCTATCAGGCGTATCAACTGGTTCAGTCAATGTAACATTGAATCCCTGTAGTAAAAAAAATAATAATATTATAATATAATAACATTATATTATAATATTAATATTCAATTAAATTGTTTTGTTTACTTGCCAGTATAAGAAGTCGGTTACTTGACTGCAAATAACGCTCAATAGCTTCTTCAACTGGAAGAGGTGGTGGAACTTGTCTAATCCTTTGTTGTGCTTCAACTACAGTATCATTCAGTTCACTACATGAAGTTCAAAAATGTTAAACACTATTTCTTTTTATAAATTTCAATTCTTTAAAACTAAATTACTTTTTTAATTTCAATATATAACTAAAAAAATATACCTTTTTTACTAAAAGGGTCAAAAATACCTTACAAAAGTTTCTGCCCATTCTTGAGCAGTGTGGGTCGTGACGTGTAAAAAATTATGTAAATGACGTTTTTCTCGTTCTTCAACTGACATATTCAAAGCTTGGCCAATGGAAGCTGCAACTTCGGTTATATTCCAAGGGTTAACTAGAATGGCCCCTGCACCCAGTGACTGCGCGGCACCAGCAAACTACAAGTGTACCACAAAATAGCTTATTTTAAATTTTAAATAAAATAATAAATTAAAGAATAATAATAACTAATAAAGCTAGTGATAAATAATTACTTCACTTAAAATGAGCACTCCTCTTTTAGCATCTTGGCAAGCAACAAACTCATAACTGACAAGATTCATTCCGTCTCGTAAAGATGTGACCAGTGCTATATCTAGCAACCCGAGCACACAAATATCATCAGTTGCTACATTAAAATATTCATGTTTGATAATTTATGTTCAAATTTTCTTCATGTATTACAAATAAAATAATGCATTTATCATTGTACCAGTGACAGCATACAATGCACATAAAGCATAAAAATCAAGAGAGCGATCCTGCATACAACACATGAAAGATTTTTTTTTTATTTTTACATGAAACCAAATAAAGATTTAGGGTTAGTGTTGTTAAAACAAATCTTAAGTTCTTTAATCATTAATTAAAAAATGAAAATCTAACCAGATGGTGAATAGGAACAGTAGTCAATGTCCCAAATCTACCATTTATCCGCCCCACAATTTCATGAACTTGACTTGTGAGTTTTTGATCTGCAAAATGAGATGATCAAGAACCAATACTATGTGTCGGCTTATAAGGAACGGTTCGCTAACATGAAACAAACATAAAGTGATAAAGACAACTTATGTGGTTAAACAAAAAGATATAAAATTCTAGAAACATACATTCAGGAACATCGGTTCTTGTTGGTACTGCAATCTGTAGCAAAACAACTTTATCGCGCCAATATTGATTTTCTTCTAGAAACTTCTCGAACGCCAGTATCTTTTGAGGGATCCCTTTAATCATATCAAGTCGGTCAACGCCTAACATCACCTATTACAACAAGAAAGTAAAAAAGTCAAAGTGGTTAAACATAACCATTGAACATATCTATCAAAAGTCAAAAAGAGAAAAAGTCAAAATTACCTTTCTCCCAGAAAACCGTTCTTTTAATTCTTTAATATGTTCTTGTACTTGAGTAGATTGGAGAGCATGAAAAAAACGGTCTGCATCTATCCCAATTGGGAACTGTTTCATCATAAAAACAACAAACATCAGATATAAGATCAAGTCAAAGGTTGACTTTACAGATGTCAACTTTGACTTACTGCAGCAACCCGAGTAAGCCTCCCATGATCCTCTACTCCTTCCGGTGTACCCTCAAGGCCCATTATACGAGTACACGCACTCACAAAGTGTCTTGCATAATCATAAGTATGAAACCTATATAAAAAATTAACATTTATGTGATCAAATTAACATCATTGACTAACAAAAACGAGAAAATTACAAACTTACCCCACCAAATCTGCAGCAAGAACTGCACGTAAAAGCTCAGAACGAGAAGGTAATGTTCTATGAATTTCAGAAGATGGAAATGGTGTATGAAGAAACCAGCCGACTTTCATGTTAGCGTTGCGATCTTTAAGACATTTTGGGAGAAACATAAGATGGTAATCATGGCACCAAACAACATCACCTTCTTCATAATGTTCATTTACCACTTCAGCAAACATTTGATTTGCTTTTTTGTATGCAGCAAATTGAGATTGGAAGCTTCTGGTTGTTGCCAAACGGTCTTCTTGTGGAAGACCAAGATAATGGAAAAGAGGCCATAATATGTTGTTGCAATAACCGTTATAATATTGATGCACAATTTCTTCATCAAGAAATACGGGTATGCACCTCTGCATCATGATACACAAACGGGTCGATTTGGTTTGTTTTTATCTCAAACGGGTCAAATAAAAAGATTTAGCTAACAGGGATGAACGAACGAGTCAGCCGGCTTGAGTTGACCGAAGTCTATTTTTAATGCAGACAACCTCCTAAATAGCTTTATTCAAAGATTTAAACAACGCCAGTTTTATAATCATAATTAACACATTCATTACTTATAAAATATATTTTATAATAGAAAAATAAAAAGTGTTAGCTGTTCAACCCAACGTGAACCATTTGAACCTAAATTCGTTTTGACATGTTGCTCATCTTGTCAGCTTTACAATTATTCATTATAAATTTATAACTATGACCTATCTAGCATTAATACAATCTTTTGTCATCCAAACTTTATACAGATTTAAACTTTACCTTCTCAGCAAGTGCTTTAGTTAGTGACCTCTGCCCGGGCTCGTCGGGCACGTTTACACCTGCCCATCCAATCCATTTCGCCTCAACTTCCTTCACACCTTCAAATAAAATTCAAAAAATCAAACTAAACTTTACATTCTCCACAATATATTGAAACTACTTTATAGGCACCAGTTCCTCCTAAAAGCATACCTAACAATGAGACTGATCTTAAAATTCAAAATGACAAAAATACCCTTGTATACATCCCTCAAAAAATGACAATTCAAAGTAAAAAAGAAAAAATAACCCAAAAACTAGTCTTTACCCTTTGGAAATTCTAATGTATGCTTGTGCCTCAACTTCATGGGAGATTTTACACATTTAAACTATGATTTGTATTACTTCATACTTTAAACAAAAGGGCATATTTGTCATTTAACAATACTCTAGCATGTTTCGCGCTAGATCTATTATAAACGAAAACAGATACATACTTGCGTTGCCTATAAAATAATTTCAATATTCGAGCCGCCCCAATTACAAAAAATCAAATGCTAATGAACAAAAAAAAGAACTAAAATTCAAAAAAATTACCTAAAAGAGCACTAACAAGTCCACCACCACTAACTTCCAGTGCCCAACTTTCTTCCCCTTTCCTAACAGCAGAAACCGGTAGCCTATTAGCGACGACTAACAACCGTTGCATAAACACTCCTCCATCAGGCTTCTCCCACCCCTCACGTGCAGCAGATGCTCCTTCCAGAAACTGCTCCACAAAACTATTGTGTTCAAGATCAACAGCATCACAGCCATTAGATTCACTTATATATGAAGCTTTGATGTTCTTTCTCAGCTCTCTTTCTCTCAACAATCTCTGTATCCGATTTGCTGTGATGACTGATGAATTGCCATTGTAACTATTTGCAGGCATAACCATCACACCGATCTACAAATTGGGTATTGTTTTAAATCATAATTAAAGAAACAGATAACAAGATGTATAAATGGGATTCCCATAAATCTATCATCGTATAAATGGGGTCTACCATTTGGTCCAAGATTTTGAAAACCCACGTTTCTAATTTAGCCCACAATTAAGGATGTTATATATTTGTAGCCACAAGTTACAATCAAGACATAAAAATCTAATCTTGGTAATCAAGAAACAAGAAAACCCAATTCAAGATTATCAAATTGAACACCGACTCACCAAAATTGAGTTGAAATGTGAAGATTCTTGCTGTAAATTAGCTGGTGTGTGTTGCCTGAAAAGGTTCCAAAATTAGCAAAATTGGGGATTTGTAGGATTTATTTATTTAGTTTTTATTTTTTTTGGAAATGGGAGTAAAGAAGAGAGATGGACACACTTGTAAGTTCTATAGGGTGTGTGATTGTGTGTCTTGAAGCCATGCAGATGAAACACCAAGATTTATAGTGATGATGAGGTTTCCATTAATTTATTTGATTAATATTGCTTTCTTTATTAGTTGCTTACGTCACACGTAATGGGAATGAAGTATCTTCTTTCTTGCATATAATTGTGGCAAGATTATGGAAAATGAATTATAAAATTACAAATAGGATTAAAAGACAAGTGTTTTTTTTTGAACGGCGACTTTCATTTGTTGAGTGACAGTCGTATCTCCGATAAGTTGGAGACCCATCACCTCTCAATATCTGACCACTACGTTGTCTAAACCGGGCCCGCGGGTTCAGAGCGAGGGTTAGGAGTTCCCCGGGAAACCATGGAGCCTGCTGCCACTTGACAACAGTTGCAACGCTACACGGGCCAAGACACGCTAACGTAACACACTCCGGACTAAAACCCGATTTGGCTCGGGTTTAAACTTGCGTGACTTTGTTTAAACCTTAATTTACCACTGGACCAAAGCCCACTGGTTAATTAAAAGACAAGTGAAATGAATGGTAGGCGTTCCACTCCATAAGTGACACGTAATGTTTTTTTTATATTTTTATTTTAAACCCTTATGCTATATATAATATACACTTTTAGAACAGTAAGTGTTCCACTCTAAAACGGAGTTATATTCAAAATCATTTTTTTTATCGTTGCCTATAGCGACTGTCGTTACCGTTGTGCTACCGTGACGAGTCAAATCTATTATGAGCAAACAACTTTATTGTCGACATTGGTATTATCGGAACCCGTATCGGTATTCACTTTTAAGGTTTTCGATGACCCGAACCGGTAATTTTTTTATTTTGTTTTGTTTTTCTTTTTTTATTATTTAATTTTATGTTTCTCTCTTATTAACAATATTTTTACCGTTACGACTATGTTTTCCTTTATATTTTATTAACATCTAGTTAATTTTAAATATATAATTGTTTGAAATCATATGACGGTTATGAAACTAGTAATCGTATAGTTGTTTTTATTATTTTTAACTGTATCTAATTAATACTTTGTATACGTGTTTATACGATTTTTTATTTAAAGTTAATTATGTTTCTATGAAAACTAAACACAAGTCTTGCTAAGGATGTTTGAATAGTGAGATTCATCAGCATACAATGTATATTAAAAAGTATATATTGGTAAAATGAAAAAAGAAATAATCTCAACTCATCTATTTTGACCCGAGCTTAAAAGTTGTTTGACTTGCAATTAAAAGTTACTTGACTTACTTACACACACGCTAATTCATTTATTTTGTAACTTTCTGTTCTTATCTTTAATTGACTGGATTTTATTTCTAAATTTCATTTACTTTATTATTTGTTTCTGGTGACGCGGATTTATTCTCATGTGTAAATTGAGATATTCTTATGTTCGTTTTCAACATGGCGCGTCCATGATGAATGTTATAGCCTAATAAATCAACCTAAAAGTATGTTTAATACATTTAATGATTGATACATGACTTAAACATCTATGTTCGTTTTCACATTTAACTTCGATTTTGCCGTATGTTTTAATCTTGTTGTTTGGTTGATGTTTAGGTACATCAGTTAACCATACCAATCATTTATCTTCTATTTTATGTTGGCAGGGTATTAAACATGTTTGATTATTGTGTTGAAAGCTACTTGTAACAAAAAGAGAAGTGTATTGATTTCAATGGTAAACCGTTAATTCGGTTTCATATGTTTAGGTTATGTTGTATTGATGAAGGTGTAGGAAGGAAAACATTAAATTGCAAATAGTTATACAACTGAAGTAAAGGAAAAATATAACGGCATATGGTATAGAAAATGGTGGTTAAGGATTCGTGTTCAGCACAGGTCTCTTAAAACAAATTTCGAGTCTCCCAAGAGAACTCGTTTGTTTCCCAAAGTATAACAGTCAAACCAGTGTGTACTGTTGGAAGAAGACTAGCACCAAAAATTACCTTGAACAAGAAAGCAAGAAGGGTCAAGAGATTGCATAAAATTATTTGTCGTATGTTTGTAAGAATTACTCTCAATTCTGGTGTGTTTAGCAACTAAGGGTCCCTTAGTATTTATAACAACAACCGTACCCAGTAAAAATCCCTTAGTATTTATACTGAAACTAAATTCGAAACAACTCAATCAAGAATTAAACGAAAAAATAAATTGCATTGAATGTCTTTAAGGCATTTTATTTTTTTAAGAGCTTCTGGTCGAAACTTCTCTTCTGTTTCAGCTCAACAGCATCAGTGCATCAATGGGAGCTGCTCTGTCGCAACTGAGCAATAGTTACCGAGCCCATACGCGATCAGTGGAAAATCGAGCCATCAATGGCATTGATCCCACTGATGTCGCAACTGAGCAGTAGTTGCCGGAAAAGTGGCAACAACTACTCAGCAACCGGTCCATACACGATCAGTGGAAACCGAGCTATCAACTGCATTGGCCCATCAGTCGCAACTGTTAGGCGACTTGTGTTTGCCTTTAAGGATACAATTACCTTAGAAGGCTCTCACTTATATACCACTCAAAACTTTGTCATTCCACCCCACTTCCCTTTCCAATTTCCGCAGCTTCGCAAAGTTTAAACATATATCTTCAAGTATCGATATTTCATTTATCTTAACTTCAATTTTGGACATTGCTTGGTTCATTGCAAAACTCATGTAATAGAACACAAACCGAGTAAATAATATATGTATTAATAATAACATATCATTATTTCCGTCTAAAAATAGTAAAAAAAATCAGTTTTCATATTTTGTGAAAAAACCATTTTTCATAAGTTTTTCCGAACATAAGAAGGCCTTAACATAACCTTTAGGGTTATAGTTAACAATCCACATATGATTACTTTATAAAAGATAATACAATATATTTATAAATTATAGTTATGATACTAAGTCGGTTTCTTATCATCGTTATAAGTTGGTTAAATAAAGATTTTTTTCATAAAAATAGTCATGACATAACCCTAAAGTTATAGTTATCATTTTATAATTTCGTAGTAAATAATGTTGGACATATAATAAAAAGAAATTAGTTTTTTTTAAGGCAAAATTCCCCTAGAACAGGTTAGCCAAATACTAGCAAAAACAGTATATAGAAAAGAAAAAAGGGAACAAACAAGAAAGCAAAATACCAAATAAAAGAACGGATTAAGAACCGTCCAAACAACCTAACGACTAGAAATTAAAATAACACCAATTATCCCAGTCAAATGTAACCAACTTAGCTCGATTCTTTAACCATAGGAACACCAACGTTTTTATTTCTTCAATGATTTTTGGGATAAGAATCTTTTGATTTTCAAAGATATATTTATTTCTAGCTTTTCAAATAAACAAGCAAGCCACGTGTGTGAAAATATCTACTCTATATATATTGTCTTATATTATTTTGATGTAGAGAAAATATTGTGAGAATCAAAGAGACAGGAAGAATGGTAGCAAGTGGGGTACTTCGACATGGGCAGGTACGAAGTAACATAATGAGTGGTCTAAGTAATTTGCCATCAAATTGAAAAATAAACAAGGAAATATAAATATAATAATAATTATTATATAAACATAAATATAATATTAATTACTTGTTTAAGCTTACAAATCTTATCAAACTCAAAGCATGAAGCTTGTGGTCAAGCTTGTTTATTTTAGTTTGGCGAGTTTTTAACATGTTATGCTAAGCTAGCTTACGAGTAGTTTGACTCGTTAAAAATATTCAGATTGTATTATAGTATTATGATTGTTTTTTCTAAATATCGTATTTATTTTTCATTGTGTATAGGTTATTGTTTTCCTAAAGTTATAAATAAAATGATGTTTTCTAAAAGAAGTTTGAACCGTATATTATCGTCTCTATGCTTCTGGTTAGATAAAAATCAAGACAAATGTACGAGGAAAGAAACATTTACTGAAATCGTGACTTTCATCCATTTTCAAGTAATTTCTAAACGAAATGTGGCATTCAAAGATACCTTTTAAAGAGTTAACTAAGAGTTTATCGATTTCAACTCAAATCTCTAATTAAGGTATAGAAAACTAACCTTGATTGATCTCACGGCGGAGCTCTACCACCGTGCACCTCCTCAGCGGCAGTTGATTCTAGTTCTACAACCGGAAAATGAAGTGAGGATTTAAGATGAGGAGAAGAAGTGTGTTCTTTGTCATGACGGTAAAAGAGACACAAAAGCAAAAGAAAGAAACTTTTGTTTAAAGTTGTTTTTGGTGCCCAACCATTTGGAAGGTCTTTTTACGTGATTACGGTGTTGATTTGTTTTCTAGAATTTACACACTATTTAGTATTTTCACTCATATTTTAAAATTATTTTATTTGCTTCCGTACAATATGATTTCTACGTATATAATATCAAACTTTAGTATATATTTTGAACAGCGGGAAAATGCATCAAAGCAAGTCAACACTAGCAAGAAGCTAGCAGAAGGCAAAACCATTTATACAATATTGAGTCGGGAATGAAATTAAACGTACACCAATTTGACCGTTCTAAATTCATCAATTTTGACCTATTTTTAACTTAAAGATATCGTAGTCTATAGCGAGTGTCGTTACCGTGTGATACCGTGACGAACCGAACTTATTATGAACGGACATCATTGCCGGTATTAGTATTATCGGAACCGGTATCGGTATTCGTTTTTCCCGAATCGATAACGACCAAACTCCTGCCGCGTGACGTTGGAGAAAAACGACCAGACTCCTTACCGATGTTCGTTTATACAAGTTTATTCAAGTCTTTTTTTTTTGTTCTACGTGGTCACATCCCGTCGTAAAACGTGAAGAAACCAGCTAGTTGTTTTTAACACGAGAAGTAATAATCTAATTTAAAAAAGAAAATAGATGTTTATTTGCTATATAAAAATAAACTAAATACAGTTTCATTCAACCAGAACAAATTCTTTGATATTTCAGCTAATTTATTTCATATTCTATATATAGTAAGTTATACAAAAACAATTGGGAGTGAACAGTCTTTTGTTATCATTGACCCACGTGCCAGTGCTAATTTCCTTTTTAGGTCATGTGGCCTCAATTGATTGGTCAATTTAATTTAATTTTTTTTAATTTTAATGTATGTTTTTAATCCGATTAATTTTCTAATAATATTTTTATTCTCTAATAACTTTCATTCGTTAACTTCTAAAAAAATGGAACGCGAGTCTTTTTTTTTTGTTTTTATTGTGAATGTTCCAGTATAAACTTTTTTTTAAACGAAATTGTATTCAAAATCGAGCATATTTTCTTTGTGTCATACGCTATAGCAAGCGATGTTACAGTTGCGATATCGTGACAAACTCAATCTCTTATGAATGAATAACATCGTTAACAGTGTTGTGGTATTATCGTATCCGGTATCGATGTTCGATTTTATGGTTTCGACAAGTCGAAACGATGACGCCCAAACTTTTGATGCGTAATGCGAAGAAAAAAACACCGTGCTTTCCCGCCGTGAGGCGCGTGGTAAAAATACTAGTTAATGTACATTTTATATTAAAAAAACGTTTTCCTTAAAAGTTAAAATAAACTAATCAAATAATATCAAAAGCCTTCAACTTTGAATAAAACACTTGAATTATTTTATAAATTTGGTCAGACTTTGGGTTCCTTTCTATGTTCTATTATTATTATTCCTTTGCTGAAAAGCGTATCTTTTAAGATTGGCCACTTGTCACAAACTCACAATCTTTTTAATATCCCACTATATTCGTCTCTTTCTCATAAAATTGTAAATGAACTAGCTCGCTATAACTTTCCAAATTGTAAATGAAGAAAGGCTTATACTGTAGTGGTATCCTCGTAATTTTTCAAATAGAACATGGGTTTGAGTCTCGTTTGGGACAAATTATTTCAGGTTGAGCCAGAGAGTCTTCTCAGTTGTGGGTTTCCTCCTAGGTGGGTCCCGGGTTCGAGTCCGCTGCAGTTACAACCCATTGTAAAAGACATGCATGACTCACAGGAATATTCGGGCTGCTCCCGAAGGGAGTAGGGGTTTAAGAAAGCCGCCTTTAAAAAAAAACTAGCTCGCTATAAATCTAGTTGAGGTTAGCTACTTAAAGATTCAAATCAAATTAAGCTTAAATAAGATCGAGTTTATATTGGGACTAATTGATAAACAACTCGAGCTTCACATATCGAGTTTGATTAGACTTACGAATCAAAATAAACATTTTATTTATATAATTTTATTTAAAATGTTAAATATACATTTACGTCATAGTAATCATTATATATAAAATTGTTAAATAAAAATATTATGTTACATATAAAAATCATATATATATATATATATATATATATGAGTAGTTATAAATGTATATAGATAAAATAATTAAATAAATAATAAACGTACTGAACCCGAACCGATCTCGAGCTTAAAAATCTACTTAATTACGAGTTGAGCTTAAGCTTTAATAATAGAACTCAAAACAAACCTAACTCGAGTTCTCTTATGTTAAATTAAACAACTGAAGCTCTAATTTAGGCTTGACTCGATTTGGCTCGAAATTGCTCGACTCGTTTAGGCATCCTGTTTACTCTATTGTTAACACTTTATTTTCAACTTGTTCTCAATAAAATAACACTTTTGAAAAGCTACAACCACTACAATATATAAATTCATTTATTATATTCATGCACTTAAAAGTACGTAGAATTGAAAAACTGTGTGGATAAATAAATCGTGACAAATTAAATCTGAAGTTTTAAATTAATAACTAGTAAATAATTCTCGTGTTTTGTGACGGGTTCAAGCATGTTTGAGAATTGTACGAAGTTGCGGACTTACAACGATTCCATTCAAAACATCGAAACGTAAATATAGCGGTTAGCGACGACAATTTAAGAAAATCAAGTAACCACTTCATGACGCTTTATGGAATTGCTCTGTTTCAACACCTCTAGGCATTTTTGGTACTGCATGTCACCTCATGTCTGAAGAGAGCTTTTTTTTAACCAATTGCTCACCGCAAGTCTTATGGTGGACAAAAGGTGTATATTTAAGAGTAGGATTAGATGGTATGTGAGTTAGCCATTTAAAAAAAGATAATTTAACATCTAAAATATATATGTTTGTATTGTTTATTAAGAAAAAACTAGTGGACGATCCCACGTGTTGGAGCAGTAACATCAATGTAGTTAAGTACGTAAATAGAACTGTATAAAGTTACGGCACATAGATAAAAAAGCACGCCGCAAAAATATATTCAGAAATCAAGAAAAAGTTACGTCGTTATAAAAATGAGCGTTAAGAAACACGAAAGCGAATTTAAAAAAAAGTATTCATTTCACGCGCGTTGTTGCGGCTCGGTTTAAAATAAAAATTATATCAAAACATAGGTAGAAATAAACAATTCGCAAAGATATTTTCAGAATTAAAAAAAAACATTAGGTTGCTGTGAAAAAAAAAAATAAAAATGTATTACATTTTACCGGGGTCAGTTTTGAATACAATAAAAATAAACACGCCTTAACCATGTATTTGGAATTTTGTAAAACATTATGTTTTAAAAGTTATAAGAGAAAAACGAAACATGTTTAAAGGTAATTATAATCTTAAAATAATAGTATATTTGAGGAGTTGTACCATTGTGCTTGGAGAGCTTGTACCTGTGTCAGTTTTGAAAAAATATATATATCAAAACATTGATAAAAATAAAAACGTCATAACGGTATATTCAAAATTTTATAAAACATTATATTATAAAAGTTATAAGAGAAAAACAAGTTATCTTAAAAATTAATTATAATACTAAAATATTAAACAAAATAATTAACGAATTGCCCCCCACATAATGAACCGCCATATTAGCGGATTCGAACCAATGTGGAGAGCTTGGTGGTTTCATGCACTACCACTGAGTAGGGGTGTTCTTCGGGTCTTTTAATTGGGTTTCGCGTTATGCGGTTCGGGTTATTCGGGTTTTTTGTTATAAAAATCCTACCCGTTTACCGACCCAAATAAGATTCGGGTTAATCGGTTTCGGGTTATTCGATTTCGGGTTTATTCAGGTCGGGTTAATCGGTATTCGGTTTTCTAAGTATAAGTTGCAATGCATACTTTAGAGTTTAAGTTAACATGATATTAATTAAATAATAAGCTCAAAATGTCAAACAAAAACACTCCCAATATAATCTTTTGTTCAAACTCATGCATCAAACACATATATTAACTAAAAAACACTAAATAAAATAAGCATAAAATCAAAGTGTATCAACCAGTTACATAAATGATGTGCTTGAAATTACACATCTCTATTGTACAAAACTTCGTCCGTTTTATGATCAATTCCTGGTTATTCCCCAAGTTTAGACACTTATTTGCTTCATTTTCAGTTTTATAGGTTTTTGTGAAGCTAAGTGGATAAAGGAGGAGATTCCAGGAGTTTTCAAGGAAAATTAGGTTTTCTGAGTTGGAGGCACGGTCGCGCCCCTACCTGGCACAATCGCGCCCACCTAGGCACGTTCGCGCCCATCATTGGCACGACCGCACCAGCCAAGGCACGGTCGCGCCCAGAATTAGCACAGTTGCGCCAGCATCAGAATCCGAGCACAATCGCGCTCTTGCTTCCCCACGGTCGCGTGTAAACCCGTGAGTCTGAATGTCGTACTTCCTCGAAGAAAGAGAGCCAATGAAAGAAGCAAATCGGTCAACACATCTGTCACACGACCGCGCCAAAAGGTGGCACGGTCGTGCCCCATGCTCAGGCACGGTCGTGCCTAGTGCCCTGGCACGGTCGTGCCTCCTTGCTTTTATATATATCAGAAGTTTTACCACAGAAAGAAGTCTGGAGACCTGGAGAGTTGGAGCCCTGAGCACTCTTTTGTGCTCTGAATTTCCTTGTTTCTAGCCACATTTCAAGCTTCTAGGAAGGACTACAACATCAAGAGGATCACCATATATCATCATCATCATCTAGCTTGGAAGAGTTGGTTTGATTCTTGGCATTTCTTCATGAGTCTTGTAACCTTTCCTTGCTTTTGTTCTTGTTCTTATGCTCACCATGAGCTAACTCTTGATATCACTTTGGTTCAGATGAAGTTTACTAACGTTTGACAACATTTATAGATTTTTGGCATAGTTTATGTTAATGTTATAACAATGGCATGATTATTCTTCTATGATATTGTGTATTTGGGAGTTTATATTGTTTGCAAGACTTGTATATGTGTAGGCTTTGTATGTTGGAAAACCCATGGTTTATGCATGTATTCATTGATTAGTGTGTATGTATGCTACTTTATGGCTTTTGACTAGGAATGGTGGATGAAGTCTTGTTTATGGTTGAAAACTCTTGAATGTGCATCCTTGTGCTTGTGTTTGGAAAGACAAAGTGCTTGTTATGGTGTGTCATGTTTAGTATTATGTTCATCTAGGACTTGTTGACGCAATCTTCTAGTTTATGTAATCTTGATATGAACATTGTATGTTGAGGAAGTGCATGTTGTTGTTTACTTTAATCAACTTGAGGTGGGTTATGTGTTGATTCGTGTAATCTTTCCAACTAGTTGTTGAATTAGCCAACCTTGACAGGAAGCTAGTTCAATCTTTATTAAACATTGACGTATTCATAGCACGTGAGATTCATTGTATGATTTTAGGTGGTTGGTTTGTGTAATTCATTCTAACTTTCTGAAGAATCATTTGATTAGATGTCTTTAATGAGAATTTAGTCAACATACGTATCGTGTACTTTCCATGTATCTATAGTTGTTGTTGGATGTCTACTGAATGGATTCGAGACCGAAGTGATATTCCTTCCTTGATTGTTTGTCTACTGAATGGATTCGGCGCCATCCTCGAGCGTCAAACTAACGATGGATGGTAGAAATCCCATCTGAGTTATGGACATACCTGAGCTATGAAGAAGCATGCAACTGAGCCTGAATTGCCATCGCAGTTAAAAAAAAATATTTACAAAAACATTATATTTAATTACACAAACGGTGCCAACATGTAACGAAAATATAAAGCATAACATGCTCAAAAAAGATATTGACACATATATTTATATTGATGGTAGATATATACATTATTATGAAAATGAGTGCCGAATTTTTCATTCCATTGACCCGTGAAAGCTAATTTGAGAAAAAACAATAAATATAATAATAATAGAAATAGTAATTAAAATAATAATGATAATAATAACAAAAACTAATAATAACAAGTAATATTTTAAAAAAAAGTTGTTGAAAATGAAAAAAAAAACTAAGGTAACGTTTGGTATGCAGGAATGGGAGGTGGAATGGAATGGACGATTACGAGGGATTGAAAAAAAATGGTGTTTGGTTGGAAAATGGAATGGAATCACCCATTCCACAAGGAATGTCATTCCCTCTAAATTTCTCAAATTCATTCCATCCATGTCATACCCCAACCGACGGCGGAATACGTCGGGGCGGACATGTAGACTGTTCATAAGCACATGATCAACTATAAATTCATATGTTCATTAAATCATGATTTCATTACATAAGTTCAATCTCTCATCCAAAATCAAATACATCAAATGTCCAATTTCATTATTTAACTAGGTCCTCAGTCCTATGTGCAGCATCTTGTATGTGAACTCAAATATTAGCACCTGAAACATGATGAAAACAGGGTCAACTAAAGATAGTTGGTGAGCATACATAGGTTTTAGCATGACAAGTGTTATCAAAGTTTGTATCCAATTCATATGATATCATGGTTTAATAAGGCGATTATGGAGAATAACTATAGTTTAAACTGGGGCGTACAATCAAACCTTGTGATCGATAGGCATAACACAACAGTTATCCTTAAATGTTAGACATAACACAACAATTATCCTTAAGTGTTTTCGGCAACAATCACCCTAACCGGGTGGGTTGGTCAGAGTCAATAGATCTATCATTGTATACCGTCGGCTTGTACAGGGCTAATGATTGCACTTGCACTATGCACAAAAAGTATCTAAATGTTGTTTACACAAATAGTATTCAAGCATAAGGCACAAATTGCACACATGATCATAATTTTTTGAATTGTAATGATTGCAAATAGTTTGTATGTAATCATGTTTCACCCCAAAAATGTAAAAGTGAAAAAGGGGCTATGTAAACTCACACTGGATAGTAGTTGTAGATCACACGGGTACGATGTTTGCACAAGTGTTTAGTCTAACCACAAGGTTAACCTAAAATTTTATTGTATAAACGTAATCAATGACATGCACAAAATGACTGGGGGGAAATCATAATGTACAAAGGAATTGGGTGTGAACTTGGTTAGGTATGAGTGTATTTGTTTGTGTTTCAAATGTTGATTATGAATCCCTTGTAAAAGTATAAGTGTAAAAAGGATATGGTTTAATTTGTGTTGTAAATAATTGGTAGGTGTTATTATGAATAACCATTTTATGTATTTTTGTTTATGATAGGTAAATACTTGTATAATTACTTTGTTCTTGATAATAAGTAAATGAATAAAATAAATGAAAAAGGTAAGCTTGAATAAATGGAAAAATTCGAGTAATTAAATAAACTCTTTTTATTTAATCAATTTAGTTATTAAACCAAAAGGGGTTTCTCAAGAATTTAATGGTCCAATTATTTAGTAATTAAACTAAGGTTTAGATAATCTAACGAAATGTATACAGTGGTAATTATTTATTAGTTAAAAGTATGGAGTATATTTTTGAATGTTTTTAAAGAAAGTGGGTTATGTACAGATTGAAAAGAAAATAGTTTTTTTGTAAAATGATTAAACTTATGTCCTAATTATAATTTATAAACTAATCATTTGTTTAGAATAAAAATTTTAATTTCTTAAAATTTATTAGGTCTAACTTTATTAATAATTGATAAAGTGGTTCCACAAAATTTTAATCGTATAAAATTGATCTACATAATATAAGGAAATTTTTATAAGTGAAGTGGGGGTTTAAAAATGATTTAAAAAAAAAGATTAGCTAGTGGGACTCGAACCCGGGTGGACTTGGTGATGGCCAAGAGAACAAACCACTGGACCAGTGGTCTAGTAGTGGTTACGGGCTAGTTCGAATTGTGATAAACAAGAACAGCAGTGAGTCCGGCTTTCAGGGGCGCGTTAAAAGGGAAGAAGGTGCGGGGCAGGATTCGAACCCGCGACCTTGCCCCTACGAGTCATGTATCTCAACCAATTGTACTAGGCAGAATGCCTTGCAAGAAAGCAAATCCGTTGAGTTTTATCATCCATCCCAACCCACCTTCATCCCTGATGTAGTGCAAAGCACACATCTTTATTTCATTGACACATCTTTATTTCATTGCTTTAGTGTGTCTTTAGATAGTTTTGTCTTTGTTTTGAGTCGTTTAAGTCTGTATTTGAGTCTATTGTATGTTTTCAGGTGCTCGTTTGGAATAGGAAGCTATATCATGAAGAAACCTAGCACGAGAATGAAGCTGGGAATTCAAAAGAAGAAAATGGGAAATTTATGCCTCTCGCGGTACGCGAGAGAAGAGAAGGAGAGTTCTCGCGATACGCGAGGAACTCAAGGAAGGCCCGACTGTTTTGTCTGTCGCGGTACGCGATACGCGAGAGGCCCGTGAATCCGCAAAAACACTAATTTCCAATATTTAATGTTTTAAACGGCCATACTTTTGGGAGTTCGATTTCTTGCCGTACAGAGAGAGTTAGAAGGATATTTTGGGTGTATGAAGCAGCTTTGAAGCTAAAGGTTCAAGCTTTGGATTCTGGGTTCGTTATATTATCGTTCTAGGTTTTTAATATTAGATCTTTGTGTTTAAATTCTGTGTTTGAAACCATGTTTTGTTCTTATTACTTCTGTTTGAATGTTTTGAGAATGATTCTAGGCTAAAACTTATATATTTCCTAAGTCAATTGATGAATACCTGTTAAAGTTTCAGTTTTTATCAGTTTTTGGATTCAATTAATGGGTTTATGATTTTGTAAAAGATCTTGAGTTTATTATTGTGATGTTATTGCATATTTAGATCTGATCTTGTGTTTGATTTCAATTCCGTGCATTGGTTGTGGTTGTCTTCCAATTTGATTAGCGTATCTTGGTCATAGATCTTAGGGTTTGTGATTAGGGTGGTTTGCTAGACGTAGTAGTCATAGGAGTTGTCTTTGATTACTGATTAGAGTTGAGTGTGTATCCTAGTTCAATACCCGAGAGGTGAGAATTAGTCGTTTAGTCTTCGTCATTAGGAATCCGAGTGTCAGCTGTCTGAGAGGAAGTCGGTATTAGGTGTCTAGTGATTGTTGTTATTCGTGTCATAGTTGTTATCTTGAGATTATCCCGTGCATTCTTTGAGTGTATTGGTGGACGGAGAGACTGAGAGGTAATTTGTCTATTAGGGTACTTTATCATTGTTGGAAATACCTGAGAAGTGATCCAACATCTGGTGAGTTTAGTACACTTTTGGTAGCTTAGTTGGTCACACCCTGAGAGTGATTAGGGATTCACTAGGTGGTCTTTAGTTGTCATCCTTAGAAACCCAGATCCATCATAGTTTCCAGAACCGGTAGAAGTTGTACTTTGCAAGTAGGATTCCGACCTAGGTGATATTCTTCCCATCCTTTGATTTCACCTTTAGTACTTTCATCTTGATAGTTGTGTTGACATTAGTTTGTTGCATTCATTAGTTTAATAGTAGTGTAGTAAACCCCCCAAACCAAATCAATCTTTAGTCCGTGTCAGAGTCTAGTTTTGTTACATAGTGTCTCTAGGGTTCGATAATCCGGTTTACCATTAAGTGGTGCTACACTCGATAGGTACACTTGCCTGTCAGTGCGGTCTAGTTCATAGGTTTTCCATTTATTACTTAGGAGTGTAGATTAGGTTTTTATTCATAGTTTTTATAGACCGTCTGGGCGACATCAAGTTTTTGGCGTCGTTGCCGGGGACACTTGGCAATAGAAATATTAGCTTTGACTAGTTCTTTTAGTGATTTTTGGTTTGTTTTGTTTACTTTTGAGTCTTGTGTGCTACTTGTGAGTCTTATCTGTGTGTCTAATTTAGAATCAAGTATTTCTTTGTGTCTTTGTTTTGTTTCCTTCTAGAGTTTTTCTGTTTATGCACCACACTCGTTCACAGGGATCACCACCATATTCAGCTTCATTAGAGCCTGAACGAGAGTTGCACGAGCGCACCGACGACTTTCGGGAGCGTTTGAAAGCATTGTGCAGCACCCAGGTACGTCCTACTAGCCCAATTCCATTTCCTGATATGGGCGATGCTGACCTACCAGCGAGGCGTATAGTACAACAGAGGGCCAGTGATGGGGTCATGGGCGCGAGATCTTCGATCACTCGTCCCACTATTCTGAACACCAATACATGGCAGATCCCATCACATGTCATGAGTACGATCAATCATGCTACTCAATTCCATGGCCTCAAGGATGAGGATGCCCCTGGACATTTGTCCCGCTTCACGCGGATATGTGATACATTCAATATCACGGGTGTGTCTAAGGACGATATCTACTTGCGTCTCTTCCCATTCTTCCTCTTTGGGTGTGGATCTACTTGGCTTGACACTCTCCCAGATAATTCTATCACCACATGGGAGGATCTCGAAGCCAAGTTCTTCAAGAAGTACTATCCACCTTCCAGGGCCGCTCGCCTTCGGGACCAAATCCATTCGTTCTGGATGGATCCCGGCGAGCCCTATCACATGGCCTGGGAGCGGTTCAACGCGCTGTTGAGCCGATGTCCTCAACACGGTCTTTCCGACTGGGCGCTAGTGGAGAAGTTCTATAATGGCCTTACTTTCGAGAAGCAGCAAATGTTTAACACAGCTGCGGGAGGTCATATCATGGAGAGACTCGAGCCTGACAAATGCGAGGAAATGTTCGAGAGCTTCGCCCAAGCCAAACAACAGCATCCACATTCTATTAGGAATTCCATTCCTACTGCTAGAGCACCCGCCTATTCTCCTAGAGGAGTGCATCGGGTCACTCTTGAGACTAGCGTGGCTGCTACACTTGCCTCAATGGCTAACGAGATTAAGGAGCTGAAGCTCAGTGCTCAGCGGTGTCAAGTGTGAAGGAGAGGCCACGACACCTGAGATTGCCCCGTAAATAATCAAGAGCATGTGACCTATGCTGGAAACCAGTACCAGAACCAAGGGTATAATAACAACAATACTTATGGCTCGGGATGGAGATCTGGAAATAACCCGCCTAGGTTTAATGGTCGTCAGCAGCAGTATGGAGGAGGAGAGGCTGGAGCGAGCTCGGGAAGCAGTGTCAATACAAGGAAGATCGAAGAGATGCTCGAGAATCAGACACAACTGCCTGCCCATTTAGTCCAGCAAGACAAGGACACGAGGCAAAGACTGGATAGCCACGACACTCTATTGAAGAATCAGCAGTCGGCATTCCAGGATTTGCAACGCACGGTAGGAGACATCGCTCAGAGCCTGAAGGGTAGACAAGGAGGTCCATCTTCGGGCCCAAATGCTACAGTGATGGTCGTGTCAGTCAGGAGTGTGGAGAGGAAAGAGGTTGTAGAGGATGACTCCCACTCCATTGAGTATGGCATACCTTCGGTAGAGGAATTGAAAAAGGTAGATTGGAGAGCTCAGTTTTCTGCGATCGATGCTAAGATGAGTGAAGAGTTAGAGATGGAGGAGATACTATAGGAGTCGGTGGATGAGAGAGTAGTACAGGAGAAGCCTGTCGAGAAGGCAGAGGAGGAGAAGAAGGCGGTATAGATGAAGTCCCCCGAGATTGACCTGAGCCATATTCCCTATCCAGCGCGCTTGCTGCCATATAAACAGGCTAGGGAATACAAAACCTTCCTTGATATGTTTAAACAACTCAAGGTCAATCTCCCTTTCATAAAGACCCTTCAGCGTATGCCAAAATATGGAAAGTTCATAAAAGATCTTCCTTCCAACAAGAAGAACCTAGAGGAGGGCTCTAAAGTCTCACTTAGTGAGTAATGCTCTGCAGTGGTGCAGAACAAGCTGCCAAAGAAACTGGGAGATTCGGGTCGTTTCACGATCTCATGTCTCCTAGGCAGTTAGGCAGTTTGCCCTTGCACCACGCGTTGGCCGATCTAGGTGCTAGCATCAATCTGATGCCACATTCCGTATATAAGCAGCTAGACCTAGGTGAACCGCAGCCTACGCGCATGAGCATTTCCTTGGCTGACCGCTCAGTCAAGTATCCACGGGGAGTTGTGGAGAATATTCTAGTTAAAGTAGGCAAGTTTGTATTCCCCGTGGATTTTGTAATTTTAGATATGGAAGTGGATGATAGAGTCCCACTCATCCTAGGACGCCCGTTCCTACGTACCGCCAAGGCGATGATTGATGTCTTTGACGGGAAACTCACACTTCGTGTGGGGGGTGAGTCTATCACATTCGATGCTATAGAGTCCATGAAGGATGTTGGCGAGCATAGCCACTCTGTGTGCATGCTTGATACCTTCGTGGACGAATTCCGGGACTCTAATCCAGTAGAGGATGTTGTTGGTGGAGATAAAGGAGTAAGGATAGAGGACCCTCCAGATTGGTTTGAGGAGTTTGAAAGGAAATTGCTAGGGTCCTCATTCCTAAGTACCGACGATGATTATTACAGTCTGAGTGAAATATTAGCACAAGTGGAGCAGCTAGTTTGTAAGGCTCCCGTGGTGGAGGATCCCGGAGATCCTGGTGGAGGTTTAGAGGTCACACCCATGGAAAATCTCATTCCTGAACCTTCACCTAGTCTTTCTTCTAAAGAGATAGCAGCTGAGCCGACCCCGAGTTTTAAATCCCCTAAATCTAGGCCACCCCGTAAGAGAACCCGTGCGTTAAGAGATTCATCTAGGGTAAGGGTAGTGAAAACCCCAAGTGTGGGGAGGTTTACGAGTGATAAGCTACTTGGTTATTTGAGTCATATTATCTTCGGACAGTGTAGGTATAAGCTGTGGTGGAAGGATTTGAGTGCTTAATGTAATATGAGTTCAGTGTTTGATAGGAGTATGAGGTTGTTAGGCATGTGGAGGACCGGGAGACCGCGAAGGATGAAGGCGGTGCCGGTTAGGATCAAGGAGAAGCCTCCTGATATGCTTGCTTGAATCTCAGGCAAGTGCCCGGAATGTAGAGTTTGTGTGCATTACTTGCTTTGAGTCCGTGTCTACTTTTGTGTTTTTCAGTATGTGTTTTGTTTGTGTCGTGTTTTGCAGAGATTTGCACTTGATTCGGTGAGGAAAACCGTCGAGAATGAAGTCACAAGTATTTTTACATGTGTCTTTATGCTTGGAATAGGTTTTAAGGAATTTGGGTGAAATAAAATTTTAAATGATAAAAAATTTTCTAAGTATAAAAGTTGGAAAATTTTCAAAACTTTCTGTTACTAACAAGTTCCAGCGGTACATGACACATTTGGGAAGTCCTCTCGCGGTACGCGAAGGACAAACCAAATGGCCGGCTTAATTTCTGCCTCCTCGCGGTACGCCAGGAGTGCTGCCATTTTTCTCGCGGTACGCGGGAGCTTGCTGATTTCACCCTTCTTCCTTGTTTTCCCATGGTTTTGTTCACCGTTCACCCGCATCGACCACCACTATCATTCACACCTCTATCCTCCATCCACCATCCATTATCACCATCATACCACCAATGTCATCATCCATTATCATAACCATCATCATTCATATCATCCGACCACCAACCATGGGGAATTTGAAACCGTTCATGACCGATGATTCACCTTGCCATGACATTCATGTCTATGTGTTTGCCACCCATTGAGTATGTTTCTCTGCATCTTTCTATCTTGAGTCTTCAATTTTTAACGAGACAGTTTGAGTCAGTCGAGTCTTTTATTTTAATTTGAGTCTGTTTAATGTTGCGGGTTTGTTGTGAGGTTTATTTTGCAGGTTTTGTCATTCCGCCCGTACTCAATCTCCATTCGGGCAGGATTGATCATCACTTGTATACAATTTGTAAAGGCAACCTGACAGTCGTATGTGCAACCGCGACCGAAATGCTATACGGTGTACACAAGAAAGAACGAAGTTGGATACACTTGATTGCATCTACATTACCAGCTAAGTCGCTTCCTGTTTTGTTTTGTTTATGCATTTTTATTTTTAGTTGTGTTTTACTTCACATTGAGGACAATGTGTCTTTCAAGTGTCGGGATGTGAGTGTCTAGTTGAGTCTAGTTTGTTTTGTTTATAAAAATTAAAAAAAAAAATTTAAAAAATTAAAAAATGTATTTGGAAATAACTGCTTATACTTGGAAAATGATAGTATAACAGGATCTACTTGTGAGTTTAAATGAATAAATAATTGAAAACGCGTCTAATTAGTGATATTTTGTTAGACCCAGCCAGCTAGTAAAGCTTAAATATCCTGTTTTTGTTGTTTAGGAATTAATTGAATAAAATCATGATATCTTGTTGGTACTCATCTTAGGGTAATGGTAATACTGAAACTGTCAACATAGGGTGATAGGTACAATGTTAAGTTAAAATTTAGAGATTTTTGAAAATTCATGGCACACCACTCTCTTTTTATGAGAATAAATCCGAGTTTCGGTGGCGCCCGCATCCATATTCCATAATTCTTGAGCTTATTTGATTGAAATCTAAGTTTCGCCTACGTGTCACATGTCGGGTTCCAGCCTGATTGAAACACCACTGGGTTGATTCTTATGTGCTTATTGATATGACTTAGTCTATGTGTTACCTTCCGGGATAGTGACTTGGTTGAAACGCCTCTAGACGAAAGTTAATTTGCTTACTAATGCTCATTATCATCCATTCATTCATATTTCATCTGATTTCTTAAACCTGTAAATTTTAGTTAAACGTGGTAGGGTAAATCTATATGGTTTGATCCGTGCCTAAACATGACCGTAAGACGGGATTAGGTAGAGCTGTAACTTCTGAGTGTGAGTCACATAGATTGATCGATATCTGTATAAAATGAATTGGAACATTACGGGGGCTTGAAAGTTGGTGCTTGGGTTTAATCGGATAGAAATACTGATTATTGTTTCTTTAACGTGTGAGTATGTTTTGCTAATTGGTAATTGTGTTTGTTAAGTTAGATCAGGTAATGATTCCGTTTGCAGCTTTTTCGAGGACGAAAAAATGTTAAGTGTGGGGATATTTGATTTAGTGCAAAGCACAAATCTTTATTTCATTGCTTTAGTGCTTCTTTAGATAGTTTTGTCTCTGTTTTGAGTCGTTTAAGTCTGTATTTGAGTCTATTGTATGTTTTCAGGTGCTCGTTTGGAATAGGAAGCTATATCATGAAGAAACCAAGCACGAGAATGAAGTCGAGAATTCAAAAGAAGAAAATGGGAAATTTATGCCTCTCGCGGTACGCGAGAGAGGAGAAGAAAAGTTCTCGCGATACGCGAGGAACTCAAGGAAGGCGCCCGACTGTTTTGTCTATCGCGGTACGCGAAAGAATGAAGACAACCTCTCGCGGTACGCGAGAGGCCCGTGAATCCGCAAAAACCCTAATTTCCAATATTTAATGTTTTAAACGGCCATTCTTTTGGGAGTTCGATTTCTTGCCATCCAGAGATAGTTAGATGGCGATTTTGGGTGTAAGAAGCAGCTTTGAAGCTAAAGGTTCAAGCTTTGGATTCCGGGTTTGTTATATTAGCGTTCTAGGTTTTCAAGATTCGATTTTTGTGTTTAAATTCTATGTTTGAAACCATGTTTTGTTCTTATTACTTCTGTTTGAATGTTTTGAGAATGATTCTAGGCTAAAACTTATATATTGCCTAAGTGAATTGATGAATACTTGTTAAAATTTTAGTTTTTATCGGGTTTTGTATTCAATTAATGGGTTTATGATTTTGTAAAAGATCTTGAGTTGATTATTATGATGTTATTGCATGTTTAGATCTGCTCTTGTGTTTGATTTCAATTCCGTGCGTTGGTTGTGGTTGTTTGCTAGTTTGATTAGCGTATCTTGGTCATAGATCTTAGGGTTTGTGATTAGGGTGGTTTGCTAGACGTAATAGCCATAGGAGTTGTCTTTGGTTACTGATTAGAGTTAAGTGTGTATCCAAGTTCAATACCCGAGAGGTGAGAATTAGTCGTTTAGTCTTCGTCATTAGGAATTCGAGTGTCAGCTGTCTGAGAGGAATTCGGTATTAGGTGCCTAGTGATTGTTGTTATTCGTGTCATAGTTGTTATCTTGAGATTACCCCGTGCATTCTTTGAGTGTATTGGGGGACGGAGAGACTGAGAGGTAATCTGTCTATTAGGGTACTTTATCATTGTTGGAAATATCTGAGAAGTGATCCAACATCTGGTGAGTTTAGTACACTTTAGGTAGCTTAGTGGGTTACACCCCGAGAGTGATTAGGGATCCACTAGGTGGTCTTTAGTTGTCATCCTTAGAAACCCAGATCCATCATAGTTTCCAGAACTGGTAGAAGTTGTACTCTGCAAGTAGGATTCCGACCTAGGTGATATTCTTCCCATCCTTTGATTTCACCTTTAGTACTTTCATCTTGATAGTTGAGTCGACATTAGTTTGCTGCATTCATTAGTTTAATAGTGGTGTAGTAAACCCCCCAAACCAAATCAATCTTTAGTACGTGTCAGAATCTAGTTTTGTTACACAGTGTCTCTAGGGTTCGATAATCTGGTTTACCGTTAAGCTGTGCTACACTCGATAAGTACACTTGCTTGTAAGTGTGGTCTAGTTCATAGGTTATCCATTTATTACTTAGGAGTCTAGATTAGGTTTATATTCATAGTTTTTATAGACCGTACGGGCGACATCAATCCCCATAAGAAACCCGTAACCCTAACCACAAAATTTACCCGATTAAGCCAAGGATCGGTACCACAGCCATAGGACTTTTAATCAGGAGACAGAAACGAGCAAATGTATGTATGTAGTACCTGGAATGAGTGCGTGAGAAGAATGGATGACCGAAGCCTTCTGGTTCGAGTCCTTCGGATTGAACCAAGTTCGAGGGATGAGGTGAGTTGGATTTGTGAGTTCGGATAGTTCTAAAGGGTTGTCGCGTATGTGTTGGATTTGTTATATAGGTTCAATTTCAAGTAATCGTTCGAATTAAATGTTGTTTGATCATGGGACGGTTTCGTGAGGACATTTGAATCCAATCATTGAAATGCTATAAATTAGTCCATGAAACCTACGCGAGACAGTTGCTGTAACGTATAGGCATGATTAATAGGAGTTAATTTGCATGAATTTGGATGATGGTAACCGATTTTGGTGCTTGTTAACTTCCGTGAGTCAAAGTAGCTAGGAATTGTTTTCTTTGACTTCAGACAGTCAAAATTCAAGGTGGGGAGGGGTTTAAGTGAGTTCATGGGGGTTCATTTGCTTGTGGAGGGTCCAAGTCTAAATTTTTTTAAAGATCTAATTATTGTTTATTTAGTTATAAGTATTTTTTAAAAAATAAATCCTATTTATAAAATTTACAAATTATAAAAATGGTTTATTTATTAACCTCAAATATATAATTACATATATATTTTTATGAATAAAATACATGTGTAATCAAGATGTAAAAACATGACTGAAAATTCATAAGTTTTATTTTGATCTATTTAGTATAACAAGGTTAAAATATGAGTATGTACATATATTATATATACATATATAGTAGAAACATAATATTATATTGCAAGATTGATGATTCCAAGATTAATATATATTGAAATAAGAATTTTTGAACAAGAAATGAAGTTGAAATGTCATTATTGCATAAAACAAAACACAAGAAAAATCGTGGATGTTACAATCCACCCCCTTTGTTTTTTTTCATTCCATCCCCTCTTTCACCCTTCATCACCACCACACCCTCCTACCACCACCAACCATCACCCACCACCACCTCCCACCACCGCCTCCACCACCGTCGCCGCCTCCACCACCCACCGCCATCTCTCACCGCCACCCACAACCACACCACCACCACCCACCCCTACCTCCCACCGCCGCCACCAACACCCACCGCCACCTCCCACCACCGCCACCTCCCACCACCGCCACCGTCACCACCACCCACCGCCACCACCTCCTACCACCACCACCACCACCCACCGCCACCTCCTACCACCACCACCACCACTGTCACCTCCTCCTCCACCACCCACCACCGTCCCCATCACCCACGGTCACCCACCACCGCCACCCCCACCTACCACCGTCGCCATCACCCACGGTTACCCACCACCACCCAATATTGCCACCCACCACCACCACCGCCACTCACAACCGATTTTATTCCTTCGTCTTTTCTAGCCTACCAAACAACATAAAGTAATATTTTGCCACTCACCACCGATTTTATTCCTTCGTCTTTTCTAGCCTACCAAACAACATAAAGTAATGATTTATTTCATTTCCTCATGGTAACCAAATAAGATAATGGAATTGAATGGTCCATTTCATTCCTTTGTCCATTTCATTACCTCGTTCATTCCATTCCCTCGTTCATTCCATTCCCTCGTCCATTCCATTACCTCGTTCATTCCATTACCCAATACTAAACAGACCCTAAGTCTTGAGGAACCAGTTTTGTAAGTATCTAAAAAAAGTTGCTAAAACGAATAAAACAAAGTCTTGAGGACTAGTTATTTATCAGTTTTGTAAGTTGTGCTCTCATGCAACAACATAGCATGGAAACCGGTTGGGGTGGGATTCGAACCTGAATCTCCTATGTAAGTGGGGGAGAAAACAAGCTAGTAGGCCAACAAGCAACTTGTGTTCATAATTGCCAATGAATACTATATAAATTATAGGACAAGTGAAGTCACTATTCATCAAAGTTAGTTTTTAATATATACTAGTGGAATTTTCTTGCGCATTACGAAGGAAAATGAATTTAAAAAAAAGTAAAGAACCAAATTGCATTTTAAAAGTTATGCAACCACTCACATAAAGTTACGAGCTATAAAATTACGTTGTTGTTAAACACTTGTACTTTCATTGTGCTTTAAAGATGAATAGTTCTTTTTCTAGTTTATTTTAGGACCGTAACTTCCAACGGTATATGCGGAATTTAAGAAAAAGTAATGTTGTGAAAATGAGTGTTAAAGAATACGAAAACGTTTTCTACGTCATTTTAGGATTGCAACTTCCACCGGTATATTCGGAAATAAAAAAAATTATATTGTTTTGAAAATGAGCTCTAAGGAATATAAAAGCTAATTTAAAAATAAAAGAAGTAAAGTTATATTATATTTAACTAGGATCGATTTTAAATAAAGTTTATGAAAACATGGACAATGTATGTTTGGAATTTACGAAAAATAACATCTTAAGAATCATAAGAAGAAAACAAAATATGTTTAAAAACAATTATATTATTAAAATATTAAAAAAACGACGGCTCTAAGTGAAACATGCATTTTGCACCTGTGCTTTCATTGTGCTTCAACAACTTGTAAACTCAAAGCTATAAGTACTTGTATGTTACTATTAATAAAAATTGGTTTTTAACACACACACACACACACACACACATATATATATATATATATATATATATATATATATATATGGGATTGTTATATTTGAGTTAAAAATACCTAATAAACCCTGTTTTTATATATGTAAAAAATAAAAAATAAAGACTTTTTATTTTTGTGATGAATTCTACATTCAATTTACTTTTGGTGAAAAAATATAAAAAAAACGTCGAGTGGTTTTTAAATTTTTTTTTTAAATCTGATGTCTTTTATATATGTAAAATGTTGACGTGTTGCTAGAGAAACAGAGATTTTTTATTTTTTACCTGTTTTTATTTTTTTTACTCGGCTTTTTTTTGACGAAAATGCTTATTTTATGTAAATAATCAATCTCAAATTTTAAAAACTTTTTTTTCTATTTTTTCCATAAGGTTTAGTGGGTTTTCTTAACTGGAGAGGGTTTTTGTTTTACTCTTTGCCTATAATATATATATATATATATATATATATATATATATTTAGTGTGTGAGGTTTCGCTACAAAGTCAAAAAAGTGTAAAAAGTGGTTTAAAACGCTCATAATAGACTCATACGAACTCCGATTTCACTCATTTCGGCGGCGTTGGAACCGTCTCGTCGAACTCTATGATCTTAGCTTGTAGGGTTTAGCTTTTAGGATTTAGATAACAGGGTTTAGTTTTTGCCTTAGAGTTTAGCTTTAGAGGTTAGCTTTTTGTATTTAGGCTTTGGGGGGGGGGGGTGTGTGGAGGGTTTTAGGTTTTTGGGGGTGGGGTGGGGTTAGGTTTTTTTTGGGGGGAGGGGTTGGATTGAAGGTTTAGGCGTTTGAGGGTGGTGGTGGTGTTTATAGACGACTTTTTCATTTTTTTAAGGTTTTTTTGTTATGATTTAGGTTTTTGAGGGTGGGGGGTTTTAGGTTTTTGGGGGTGGGGTGGGGGTTAGGTTTTGGGGGGGTGAGTGGGGGCTTTAGGCTTTTGGGGGGTAGTGGTAGGGTTTTTAAACGACTTTTTACACTTTTTTGACTTTATATAATAACCCTTCCATATATATATATATATTGTTTTTGCATATTTTGCTGATTTTCGTACATATTTTGCTATTTTTTGAATTACATTGTGTTTTTTTTGTTGTTTTTTATTATTTTACCGTTGTTTTGTTCATTTGGCTTGTTTGTGCTGATTAATGTGATGATTTGTTTGTTTTAATTGTTGTGTTGCTTTCTGATGTGCTGTTTTACTTGATGTGTTGTTTTGTGTAAGGCATTAAATCAGGCACCCTATAGTTGGTTCTCATAACTGATTAAACTATTTAAAACATCTAATTTTCATTTACATAAACAACGGAAGTCTTTCTCAAAATAATATTATCTTTAAACTTGTTAACTTTGATAACATTACCTGATGAATGCGTGCACACCAACCCGAGTAGCCCCGCTTCTAAGCCAAGATACCTCGTCATACTGACTCTCCTGCAAAACAATCTAACGTCAATACAAAGTTAGCTACGCTGAGTGAGTTCTAATAGTTTAATTTAAACAACAGCCAACTCATCTCTTTATATAATTATTTCTGTTCAAGACCCTTTGGTCCTTAGAAGATAGTTGTATAGATTTTCATCGTATAAATAACCCCCCGTTATCTTATAATATCCCAAAGGATTCACCACCCCAGACTTTACCCACCATTTTAACGTAGTAAGTCTCACCGACATAGAACGAGCTTACTACTCTGGTAACTCACAATTTACCATACGTATCAACCATACGCTGGTTAACTCGACCAACCGCTAAACACCGACTTACCAGTCCTAACCAGGACTCTCATAACCCAACTGACTTAACAGTTGCACACAATGTACTCTTCCCGACACAACGTTCTATCTAACTCGACACATCACTTCGATTCCATCTATTTATCACATCAATATCATCTCATACATAATTAATATAACTCATCACTTGCATGCAATTTAACACATATAAATGCACACAAATACATACCTCATCACCGCACCTTCGTCAGGGTTATCCCCGTCGGGATACTCTTCCTAAGCTCAGCTCCACCCTTGTTACAGGGCCCTGCCACTAAACATAGCAACACACTCGTCCTCTATGATGACTACCTAGCCACCACACGGTGACTATATCATCTACCATACGGTGACTGACACATCACACGTACAATGATAACCCCGAAGGACACCATCCTCCACATCACTATTTGCCGTATACACGGACAACAATGCAAGTACACAAAGCAACACATATATACACATGACACAACCTGGACATGTACTACGACTCACCACCATTTACGGATCACTTACATGTGTAATCCAAGACTTACTTAGACGTATCCTCATAACGTCTAGACACCTTACCCAGATCTTTCCGAATAATTAATTATACGACGCCCAAACACCATACTGAGTTCTAACCCGTATACACTATGGACACCCCATAGACCCATGCTAGCACGATACCCGCCGTGTCACGAGGACAACGACACAATACACACAACATCAAACAGATGACGCTAAACAGCGTTCTAGCCTTTACTTGACTCGTTAATGAACCACGTACAGGTTCCCTGCTAACTCTCCTTATATAACATCACATGTTTAACTAAATTCCCGACTCATCCCGACTAATTCATAACATGACACACCTAGATCCCATAACTCTTGTTCACCCATATTAGGGATCCCATAACGACCCTTAGCTCAGTATTACATAACGGTCTCATAAAACACTTCCAGTTTAAATCATAACTTGTAATACGTTCGTATGATAAAACATGTGAGTATGTACGATAGCCCCAAAACAGTAAAACGTTTAAAGAGGGGATAAGAAACTCACTGATTACTAACATCCGAGTCCTGCTCTGCCACCTCTCCTCGCCCAAATCCGGAACCTATCACATGCATGATTCCTGATCAAAATACGTTTAACATGTACGCCGACAATGTACAAACGTATAAACCCTAACACCATCTCCTCCACTCGTTGCTTCGATCATCAAGCACTTGCTCCACAATACCCGGATCGGATCGTTCTCGGCCTGTTTAGAAATTGAAAGCCCCAGCAGGGTTCCCATGCACACATGCGAACCATGCCATGCAAAAACCCTCATTCACGCGAACATGCTAATCCGAGCCGTTTCCCCCTACGCATACATGTCATGCAAACGTACAACTTTAATCGGTGCCATTACGGTATCCACATCGTGTACCACCCCGTCACTACCACTCCCATCGTCCTCATCATCGTCTCCACCCTCGTTGTCGGGTCTAAGTTCTAACTGTGTCTAGACTCGTGCTCGGCCTAGCCCGTTCACCACCGTGAACCACCCATTCCGGTCGTCGGCTTGTTACCACTCGGGCCACCATGCACATCACCCATGCAGCCATGGCAAGCACCTACTCCCGCCTGCTCTTCCTGCTCACACCTTAACAGTCGTGATCCTCCTCACCTGCCTTCTCACCGTCCCTTCTTCCCCCGTCCCCCCGTCACCAACCGCGACCACAACCCCAAACCCTAAACCGGTCTTTCAAGCAAATCACGAAAGGAACTAAAAAGGACTACGAATAAGGTTTACCTTTGATGGGTGTGGAGTTCCGGCTCGAAACCACCTTAAGACCAACTCTTCCACCTCCTCCCGATTGCTCTCACCCCCTCTTTTTTCTTGCTGCCGTCGCATCCTCCCTAGGCCGAATGGCCTAGGGTTTTCTTTCATGTTGCTATTTAATCCTTCTAGGTTTACACACGGGTCCCTCCCCATCTGTCTCGTGCATTTTAAATTCCGAACTATCGTTAAACGTCTTACTGGTCCTTTTATACTTGTTAAATCCTGTTTCGCGTGGAACTCCATGCTAACCGGGACATTTAATTCCTTAGATTTGGTTATTACCTGAAAACCTCCCCCATCCTATCATTTACTCGGGATTTAGGTCACCTATCCGCTCGAATAATCATTATGTGGATTTTCGGAATGTTACAAGTCTAACCCCCTTAAAAGCGGATTTGTCCTCGAATCCTGCGTCGTTACAAACTAACACAACATATTCTTCCGTTCTTACTCGTGCACACAATTCGCTCGGTGCCAAACATTCACCTTTACACTACCTGTTTTCATTTCCTTGCTTTGCAATACGACCACCCTCCTGGGGGTTCAAAGAAGTGTTTTTCGTTGCTCGCTTTAAACCTTGGGACTTTGTAGGTTTCGCCTACATGTTCCCTCGTCTCATGTCTCTCCAGTTATTAGTCAACGACTGCATTCCCAACTCTTGCTATCCCGGCACTTGTTAGAAGTTGCCTTCCGTGATAGTCTAGATTACTAACCCTTACGCGAAGGTTCCATCCCTGGTACTATGTAACATAACACTGCCAATTGTCCGCTCACTTGTCACATTTCACTTCAGCTCACAGGCACAATTGCCTTTGTATCTCAAAAGCTTATTTACCATCGGCATGTCCGATATTTGCTTCGCTTGAACACTCCACAAGAGCTCGTTTTAAACTAGTCATATACTTACCAGGGTAGGCATCCCCTTCCCAGTCACTTATGTGCAATCCTGCACTTACCCCTCCTGAGTTTCACCTTTCTCTATGTTGCTCCAAAATTACCATGCGATCCCCGACCGCATCTCATTTAACATATACGAACATGAAGTTCGTCTACTCACAAGCCTCAGCTAGTCGTCGTCTCGTCCAGGGAAAGCATCCCTATTCATCTAGTGTCTCGCCTCGACTGAGTTCTTTATATGGAACGTGTTCCATGAAGGTCCTTCGTCACCTTGTTTACTTCGTGCTGAAATCTTCAGTGTCATCCCTTTAATCTCATCATGGATATCTCTGATCTAGCGTCTACGTAACCGCTTTCATCACTAACTCCTCAACTCCGCCCATTGGCTTCGTGCTTCGAATTCCCGAGATATAAGCATAGGCATCTCATAAGAGCACCTCACTGGTCGCCTAGAAGACGTCAAAACTCCTCGCACCACCTCGATGTATCAACGTCAATAAAATCGTCAAGATAGAAATACTATACTTGAGCATACTGACCACCATCTTATGCATGATTAAGCGTGTATTACAAGGACACACACCGACACACATAACTTTAGAACTCACAATGTTCTACACATGTACTAGTAACTCAACCTTCTAATTCCCACAAAGTGCACATACATAACTAACTAGATCTGAGTAAATCAACATGCATACCATATGACCTCGTCATTTATGGACACACAAACTCTTGAACCTTACCTCTTACTCACTACAACGGCAGCCCCTGCCATACGTCATCATATACTCATACAGAGTTTACTCGGTCATACCCATACGGGTCGTACCCATACTTCAAGACAACACACTACTCAGTCTAGACACAAATCATCCCTAAACATTCATACACACAAGATATAAACTATCTTATTTCCCCACAGGATCTGGTCCTGAACAAGCATACCTAGACATAAGGTATGTAACTACAACTTTCCCACAGGACCTCGTCCTGAACATTTATACATACCAAAGATGTATATTTATGATTTCCCACAGGACCTCGTCCTGAACAGTTACACAAGGTGCAACACACCCCTTACACTTCAAACATCACCTAAACGTAACACATAGGTGATACTAGCTTAAGATCGTAGACACACACAAATAATCAAAACTCTGGTCTACACAGGTCTACTCATACAGTCTAATCAACCAAGCTCTAGCATCACATCAAAGATTACATTTAGTATGAACTCACGTTGTTCAAAAGGTAATCACATAATCACGCATAAATAACACTGTACAACAAATAGCAAGCTATCACACATGCAAGTATCACCAACTATGTTTTAAACCATCCCATGGTAAGCTTTAACTGTCAAGGTTAAAATCAAGCAATTGAAAAACCAAGAGCAAATATTTCGTCACAAAAGTGCCTGACGGCCACTACTCAAAATACTCTAGTCCTCTCGTGGTAACCACCACTGCTCTAATTACTGAACAAGTCAAAGTTATCACCCACTTGTTCCTCGTCATCAGATTTCTCCAGACATCCGTTTCCCGATTCGGTGTTGTGTCTCGAAGGCTGACTTCTGACTACAAATGCATTTCTTCCTCTCCAACCACCTCTCCTGTGAAAGGAGCTACTGAGTCCACCTCGCATAGTTGCCCTGGTAGTACTGGGAGCATTAGGCGTCGGAAGCGCCAATATCACCTCTTGTGCTGGTAGCCCCTGCTCATCCTCAGCCGCCGGTGGAACCACCGTCGATGGAAAAGGTGCTAGGACCCATCTTCTCCCAAGGATAACCGTACGAACAGCAGCCGCAGGTCTAGCCCGTCGTTCTGTCAACCTCCTTATGAGAGCTCCCCGCCTAATCCATCTAGTCCGAATCTTCATGGCCATCTGTACCTGCACAAGATAGAACGCTGGGGTGATTACTATGGGCGTCAAATTCAGAATGTGAGAGTAATCATAGACTGCCAAATCACGGTGATCAAATGCAATTTGGTGGTCCACATTACTGCTCGGATTCTAAACCTTCCCCATCGTGTTCACACTAGCTTTCTATCTTTCACAAACCCCGGATGCACATGCATCCCACACATCTCACATAGCACCACATAACAATCTAGAAAGTCATCATTTTATCACAATTTCACACCATCCAAGGTTACACACCAAATTATTAAATCATATCGGCACACCAAAATATCTCACATAGTTACAATTAATGCTACTCTACATTGCTCAATTCACATCATAGTCTCATTTAATCACACCGCATAACTTCATGTAGTTCTACATACTACTATAACACATAGCACACATCACGATCCCACACGGAACCATAAATCAATTACTCACACCAATCGCTTTACCTAGTGTAACACTTACACAAATGGTAAATAAAAATTGCTTCTCAACTCGAAAGACGTACCTCTTGGCGCGCGGTTACTCGTGGTGGCATTCGTTTCACCCTCGTCCCATTTTCAGTTTAAGTTAAGGCATTTTATTTGTTTTAAAAATACCACTTTTCTCTTAAACCACGGATCTGATACCAACTTGTAATGCCCCAAACCAGGCACCCTACAGTTGGTTCTCATAACTAGTTAAACTCATTAAAACATCTAACTTTCATTTACATAAACAGCGGAAGTCTTTCTCAAAATAATATTATCTTTATACTTGTTAACTTTGATAACATTACCTGATGAATGTGTGCACACCAACCCGAGTAGCCCCGCTTCTAAGCCAAGATACCTCGTCCTATTGACTCTCCTGTAAAACAATCTAACGTACATACAAATTCAGCTACGCTGAGTGAGTTCTAATATTTTAATTTAAACAACAGCCAACTCATATCTTTAGATAATTATTTTCGTTAAAGTTTGGTCCTTAGAAGATAGCTGTATAGATTTTCATCGTATAAATAACCCCCCGTTATCTTATAATATCCCAAAGGATTCACCACCCCAGACTTTACCCACCATTTTAACGTAGTAAGTCTCACCGACATAGAACGAGCTTACTACTCTGGTAACTCACAATTTACCATACGTATCAACCATACGCTGGTTAACTCGACCAACCGCTAAACACCGACTTACCAGTCCTAACCAGGACTCTCATAACCCAACTGACTTAACAGTTGCACACAATGTACTCTTCCCGACACAACGTTCTATCTAACTCGACACATCACTTTGATTCCATCTATTTATCACATCAATATCATCTCATACATAATTAATATAACACATCACTTGCATGCAATTTAACACATATAAATGCACACAAACACATACCTCATCACCGCACCTTCGTCAGGGTTATCCCCGTCGGGATACTCTTCCTAAGCTCAGCTCCACCCTTGTTACAGGGCCCCGCCACTAAACATAGCGACACACTCGTCATCTATGATGACTACCCAGCCACCACACGGTGACTATATCATCTACCATACGGTGACTGACACATCACACGTACAATGATAATCCCGAAGGACACCATCCTCCACATCACTATTTGCCGTATACACGGACAACAATGCAAGCACACAAAGCAACACATATATACACATGACACAACCTGGACATGTACTACGACTCACCACCATTTACGGATCACTTACATGTGTAATCCAAGACTTACTTAGACGTATCCTCATAACGTCTAGACACCTTACCCAGATCTTTCCGAATAACTAATTATACGACGCCCAAACACCATACTGAGTTCTAACCCGTATACACTATGGACACCCCATAGACCCATGCTAGCACGATACCCGTCGTGTCACGAGGACAACGACATAATACACACAACATCAAACAGATGACGCTAAACAGCGTTCTAGCCTTTACTTGACTCGTTAATGAACCACGTACAGGTTCCCTGCTAACTCTCCTTATATAACATCACATGTTTAACTAAATTCCCGACTCATCCCGACTAATTCATAACATGACACATCTAGATCCCATAACTCTTGTTCACCCATCCTAGGGATCCCATAACGACCCTTAGCTCAATATTACATAACAGTCTCATAAAACACTTCCAGTTTAAATCATAACTTGTAATACGTTTGTATGATAAAACATGTGAGTATGTACGATAGCCCCAAAACAGTTAAACATTTAAAGAGGGGATTAGAAACTCACTTAATACTAAGATCCGAGTCGTGCTCTGCAACCTCTCCTCGCCCAAATCCAGAACCTGTCACATGCATGATTCCGCATCAGAATATGTTTAACATGTACGCCGACAATGTACAAACGTATAAATCCTAACACCATCTCATCCACTCGTTTCTTCGATCATCAAGCCCTTGTTCAACAATACCCGGATCGGATCGTCCTCGACCTGTTTAGAAATTGAATGCCCCAGCAGGGTTCCCATGCACACATGCGAACCATGCCATGCAAAAACCCTCATTCACGCGAACATGCTAATCCGAGCCGTTTCCCCCTACGCATGCATGTCATGCAAACGTACAACTTTAACCGGTGTCATTACGGTATCCACATCGTGTACCACCCTGTCACTACCACTCCCATCGTCCTCATCATTGTCTCCACCCTCATTTTCGGGTCCAAGTTCTAACTCTGTCTAGACTCGTGCTCGGCCTAGCCCGTTCACCACCGTTCACCACCCATTCCGGTCGTCGGCTTGTTACCACTCGGGCCACGATGCACATCACCCACGCAGCCATGGCAAGCACCGACTCCCGCCGGCCCTTCCTGCTCACACCTTAACAGCCGTGATCCTCCTCACCTGCCTTCTCGCCGTCCCTTCTTCCCCCGTCCCCCCGTCGCCAACCGCGACCACAACCCCAAACCCTAAACGAGTCTTTCAAGCAAATCATGAAAGGAACTAAAAAGGACTACGAATAAGGTTTACCTTTGATGGGTGTGGAGTTCCGACTCGAAACCACCCTAAGACCAACTCTTCCGCCTCCTCCCGATTGCTCTCGCCCCCTTTTTTTTCTTGTTGCCGTCGCATCCTCCCTAGGCTGAACGGCCTAGGGTTTTCCTTCATGTTGCTATTTAAACCTTCAAGGTTTACACACAGGTCCCTCTCCATCCGTCTCGTGCATTTTAAATCCTGAATTATCGTTAAACGGCTTACCGGTCCTTTTATTCTTGTTAAATCCTGATTCGTGTGGAACTCCATGCTAACCGGGACATTTAATTCCTTAGATTTGGTTATTACCTGAAAACCTTCCCCATTCTATCATTTACTCGGGGATTTAGGTCACCCATCCGCTCGAATAATCAATATGCGGATTTTCGGGATGTTACACTTTGTTGTGTTGTGCTAGTTTGTTTGTATGGTTTTTATTGTGTTGGCTTGTTGTTTATGTATGTGCTGTTTTACCTTAAAACAACACAGTTAATGAAAACTATGTTGCTTTATCATGGAAGAATCATGCAACAACTTGAAATGTGCAAATAGAATATATACATTTAAAAGTTAATCTTCTTAATTAGAAAGTATTTGAATATCTTAAAAATATGGCTAAGATCATGGACATAAAAAATGGATGGGATGATTTGGGTCTTGATGTTTGGGTTTGGGAGCTTTTATTAGGATCTTAAGCAAAAGACAAGTGTGATATAAAAGAAAAAAAGGTTATAAATTGTGAACTGCATGGTATTTAGTACCATTGTCACGAACTCGATCTGTAAGTGTCATGCGGTGTCCTTACGTTCTTGTGGACCAAGCATTTTATCCCACTTATAATCGTGGATTAGAAGCTTCGTCCTGTCACTGACTCATCAATGTAATCGTCACAACTCCCAACCATTGGGGCACTAATAAGTGCAAGCACTTTTGACACACGCATTTAATTAACTATTGAGACACTTCTAAAGAATATGTATGAGTGATCAGGAATCCACATGTTTAAACACACTTTTAGTAGATACGATCTTCAAACATGACTTAGCTCGTCACACTCTATTCAAAATATATTATATGAGTGTGTGTCTTCTAGTTTTCATTTGAATGGAATATACTAAAAGTGAGGATCGATAGTTGGTTGCTTCTTTTTGAATAGCTATGTTACGTATTTAAAATGAAATGTAATATTTTCAAAAGCCTTAAATTTAAATATTTTATTACATTATACATAATAAAGTTTTTTTTATTTTGTTTTATAAATATGATTGATCAGAGCTTACTTTATATGCTCTATTATTATGCCTTTGCCCGTGAAAAGAGTCCTTTTAATATCGGCCACGTGAGTGTCAGGAAATCACAATCTTTCTTACGTCGCACTACTCTTATTAACAATTTGTCGTCAATGAAAAGAAAAGTTGTAGTATTTTTTTTTTAAAAGCAACAATACTATAATAAATAACTTAATTCTTTGTATTTTTTTTAGTATATTCACCATAACAGTGTAAATTTGAGAACTTTCGTGAAGAACTACTTGGTCGCTACTGGACTTATTCTTTGTTAAGTTCACATAAAAAAGTTCAGGGGGTGTTTTAGAGTATTTAGAAAACTTTGGATGGCTGTGATAATATGGTTGGAAGTTTTATAATTAGAATCTAAGTCTTTTATTTATTACTTATTGAATGTGTTTGAGTCCTTGTGTGTGAGGAATTTGTTATGTATTATTATTTTGATTTTTTTATCTTCGTTAAAATTTTCTATATCATACTTATAAGTGACGTATTCCACGGGTCAGTCTGAGTCGGTGGCGGGCTCGAGTGTTGGATATTTGGGGTGTTTGATCCATACATCACTCCGGTTGTGCAACATGGATCCGATTGAGGTCCATGGATTCGGTGGTGGAGGCGGAAAGTTTGGATAAACACTATATCATCATTATCTTCTGAATTTTAAATTGTGTGATTTTTAAAATATATATATATATATATATATATATATATATATTTAGCTCTTATAAATGTGACAAATGCTTCTTATATTAACGCGGTTGTCTAATACTTGGATTCTTTTTTACGTATTTGGTGCAGTGAAAAACTGTATTAAGCTTGCCAAATTGACATATACGAACTCCACCCTTATGTGATGGGTTCAAGGTTTAGGTTCACTCAATAATGTGCTTAACGTATGAGTTTCTAATCACTTACACGTATCTTTAATCCGGGACAGGACGAAACCAGTGAATCTTGATTATATGCAAGATGAAAGGTTGTTTCTTGTGGTTCTCAAGGATGTTGCACACGTCCATCAAGAGGGGTCATTGACCTACGCCGCCTGCTTTGATAAGAGCAAATTACGACCTACGCCGCCTGCTTTGAGAACCACCTACAACCTAGACTAAAGTGACATTAAATCCTCAAGTCGAGGACTCGTAATAGCGTCATCCTCTTGCCCATCGGTTACTTGGTTTGCGACTATGGTGTTTCTCTTGTCCATACACAACGACGAACAAAGATTTATCGGTACTTGAATGTTGCATGGATTTTTAACTCATTTTCATTCCCATGCATTATCAATTGTTTTAATTATTTTAGGCAATGCAATTTATCATAGTTGGTTATTAGTTATAAAGAAATAGTTTTGATTCTTGCTTCTTAACGTATTTGCACACGTTAATTGGTTCATCGGATTAAAACATTTTTGCTATTGGAGTAAACCGAAAAATAACAAGCAAACACTCTAGATTCAAATTCTTGCAAACGTAAGGTTAGGTGTAAAAAATTTATGTTAAAAAAATATAGAATATTTATTTTTTGAAAGCTAAATATTGTACCAATTTGATGCTTTTAAAAACATTTTTGTATTGTGTTAATATATGGGACAACATAGATAAATTTGTGTTCTTCTGAGTTGGCTAATTTGAGAAAAAGATTCTATATGCTATAAAAAAAATGCTACCACTAAGCGAGCAAAGTATGACATGTGAGAAAAGATGATTCTATATATTTGTATATATTAAAGAAACTAGCTTAAAACCCGTATAAAACGCACGTGGTGAAAAATATCAATACATAAAATTCTTAAATCTTTATGTATATATTTTACATGTGTAAAAATATATTACATATACTAAGGATAAAAAACAAAATTCAAAATATGTAAAAATTAATATATAATTGGGTTTCGAAAATACCTTAATTATTATTTAATGTAATTTGACTTTCATTTACTATTTGATTTTAAAGTTTTTTATAATAAGGGATAATTTAAAATAAATGTGTTTTATTAGTATAATTAGTATTTTATTTAAAAATATATTATTATTAAAAGATATAGCTGTATTTAATAAGAAAGAGACGGGGAAAAATTGATGAGAATACACATAGAAGCGACACGTGTCATTAAAAAACCTTTATTTATTATATAGTATAGATATAGATGTTAGAAATATTTATTAAATTAAATTTAGGTCAATTTACTCAAGCCTAAGGTCGGTTAACTGAACCATCATGATCTATGCACACCCTTAACATTTAATGATATCAATTCAAGCTTGATGTGTGGGGTTATCTTACGAGCCAGGTGCGGGTCCTAGGATTGTCTCTGAGCCAGCCAATCCATCTCGCTTATTTTACGTCGTAGTGCAAGCACCACGTTGTAAGACCTTCCTTGATCGCTGAGGCTCTCCCCCGACTGCGAACAATAGGAGTAGGCAATAAACCCAAGCGTTGAAGCACAAAACAAACAAATACGATCTTCAAAAAACATTTAGTCCGTCATAAATTATAACCCTTGGGCCATAATATTAATAAATCGAAAATACTATATCATTTTGATGGTAGAAGTGGGGTCGATGATACTTTTGTTCCGAATCTTTGCAGAATATCGTGTTCGTCAACTTTTTATGCCCTTCCAAAATTCATGATTTTATCACTATTGTAATTAGAAAACCAAAGATTTTGCCTGCAAGTTTTTTAACTTTAAATTGTTCTTTAGTTAAAGTGAATATTGCTCAAAACCGGTAGATTAGTTATGGCAAGATTATATTCTTCATGTAAAACAGTTAATAATAACTTGATCTGCAAGTAGCATTATTACTGATTTAGAGATGTTCACCACCAATCGATGGATTTTAACAAAAATTATAGTTTGAACCACTAAGTACGATTTTTAAAAAAATGCCAAATCAAACCAGCTGCAGGTTGCATCAGATGGACTAGCCTAAAACGATTCGGTTTTGACAGTCAAAATCGTTTTCTTCAAAGTTATTAATAAAGAAAATATTTATGTAGTTGTTTGGTTTACTGGATGAAATTACTATGATATCAAACATCATTGTAATCTTCAATGGCTGCCGCAATGGTAAGCGTTTGATGCCGCAACCTCTTTCTGTAAAAATACCTAAAGGTTGTGGATTTGTACAATTTGCTAACAGGTTAGATTTCTCTTACTACTTCAAATTTTTCTACGAGGTCTCAGTTTCGAATCTTGCTTCTATTGGTTTCCTGCCATAACATCTCGAAGGTCACATGCCCATTACAAGCTACGATTTACATGATCCTGTTGGTAGCAGGGTATTGACGGGGTCCTGTAAGTTTTCCGATAATGGGTTCTCTTAGTTAAAAAGAAATCATTGTCCATAACAACATTGTGTGGTTCCATTGTTGGGTTTGGTTTTCAAGATAATCTAACTATATGAAATTATACACCAAACTGCATCATATTAAACCCACTCAGACCAATTGAAAATCTCTCAAATCCAGAAGGGAATTTTAATTCCAAATAAAGAAAAAAAGAAGTTCTATGCAAAAGCTATAATTACCATTTTACCATTACTGCTGGCAGTGAAGTTATCCAGGAAGCATTTCAAGAAACCTGTACTTATCAGATCCTATCAACCTTGCATCACAACAAATGATATAAACAAAATTAACAAAAATGATTACTTTAGCTGCAACTTAAAACCAATTCAGTAACAACAAATCATACCTACGAGGCGAGGCCAGTTATGTACTTATGACAATTCAACGGCAAGGGGAACCACAGAAAGGCTAGAGGCGTTGGTATCTGATGCAAGCCCAAAAGAAGTGTCAATGTGAAGGTTAACATATTGAATAAACTAGAGGTGGCAAATTGGGAGGATCAGGGTAAGGGCCTAAACGGGCCGGGTTGGATTTGGACAAAATCGTTCTTGTACAAAAATATTAAATTTTCATAAAAATAATTAGTGTGGCAGATATGAATACCATATCATTGTTATGTCAATAATCAATATGAATCTAAATCTTTGGATAAACTGATTTACAAGGTTTTAGGCATTAAAAAATAAAAATACACCATGGGAAACTTTCGAGCTGATCGTTTTAAGCTACCTTTCTTATATTAACCATTTGACCCGTTAAAGATAAAACATAACCCTCATCAACCCATTCAAAATAAAATGAGTTGTGTTGGATTGAGAAGAAATACTTGAAAAGATTATTAGCTTTTCCATAAACAAATATCGTGTCAAATATGATTAACATAATAATGATATTTCAATATTAATATAAAATTTTTAATAAAATGGTTTATGATGTTTTATGCACTAAAATACAGTTCTTGAGACTTATAACTGTTCTAACTTCTACCCATTACCTTATAAGTTTTTTTACTTGTTTGACTTGTTACAAATAAATCATAACCCAATCCGGCCCATTCATAAGTAAATGGGTCGACGCATTCAATACGTACCTTCAGGTTCCATCCGCAACCAATCTTGCCCACAAATCAAAGCTTGACGGATATCCGGGTCAACCGATCTCAAATGATTATCAAGCACTCTGCCACCTGTGCTAAATGCCAGCTCAGCAGTAAGAGTTGACACAGGAACACCCAAAATATCATGTGCCATCATAGCCAAAATTGGGTACCTTGGTGTATGCACTTTCCACCAGTTTAAAATATTAAAATCATAATTTCTTGGAAACACAGGTTCCTCCAAATACTTATCAAGATCAGAGCCTCCACTTTGTTGGTTTGAAGTTTCATGAAGAAACGTATCAAAACCTCTCAACCGGTCCCCAGTGGCATCACTTATACCGATTAAACCGCTGCCAGCCTGGCCCGCCCCATCATCAAGCGAAGCCGAGTCTATAGAATACTCGTTAAAAAGCTCGTGTATACCCTCGGAAACCTCCCGTATACGATCTGGAGCTTCAGTATCGTATATTTGTTTATAATAATATTCCACCAGCTTCATTTTAAATCTTGGATCCAAAATTGCTGCAATTGCTAAACCCAGCCCGCTTTTATTCCAATACTTGTCAAATTTGATCTTCATTTTCGTTGCAAGAGAACTGATAAACTCATCTGGATTCTTGCAGTAGTCAATCAGTTGGATATGAACATCACAGATTTCGGGGAAAAATATGTTCGAAGTAGGGTACTTGCTTTGTGAATGTGTAAAGACGTTTGTGACCTCAACAAGAAGTTTTATAAAAGATGTAACAGACTCGACCCATTGCCATTCTTCATCAGATAAATATGTTGTGTAGGTAGGATCATGTTCTTGAAGTAAAATAAATGCATCTTTATATTCTAACACACTTTCAAGCATAAGGTATGTAGAATTCCATCTCATTTGATTATCAAGAAATAACCGTTTTTCAGTATTAATCCCAGCTTGTTGAGCAAACTCATCGAACTTCCGGTATGTTGTTAATGAACTTTTCACAAACTGGACACTTTCCCGAATCTTTTCTGTCATGTTTTTAATTGATTCCATCAAATCTTGAAGAAGCGATTTCACAAAATGTGAAGCACATCTTGTATCAAATAATTCACTAATTTCCAAAACAGGTCGATTTTCTGCAAGCCAGTTTTTAATTCTAGAGGTTAAACTGTCATACCCGAAGCAACCATCCAGAGTCAGTGAGAACAGCTTTTGGTCAACATCCCAATCCATTAAACATTTTATAAGTAAATCAGATAGCGCGTCTTCTGTTTGAGAAGAATCCAAAGTCAAGAAATTTAACACTTTCCTCTGAAGTTTCCAGTGGTTGTCGATGTAATTAGCGGTCAAACTTAGGTAGTCAACGCTCTCGGGAGAAGACCAAAAACCAACAGCAAAACTAATTCTGCCATGTAGATTACTTATGACTTCAAACACTTTCTGTCTTTCTTTTGCATAAATGGTCAAACAGTCAGACTCGATAACACTAGTGGTCAAAACTTCAAACATCGGTTGAAGATTCTTGACAAATATCTTGAATCCAACATGTTCCACCATAGATGGTGGATAATCATGTAACATGATCATACGGGCCAAGTCAAGCCGACTTCTTTCTTGGTCAAACTTAACACTTCCTCGGTTAATCGTTTCATCTATCTTGTACTCTTGGTCAAACTTGTGATAAGCTATGGGGATCACAGGTTCATCTCTTCTTTGAACTCCATCATAACTAACATTTGCAATAGTAACTGATTCTTCGTTTCTTTTTCTTTTTGCTGCAAGTATTTGTGTAACATCAAAATTTGATCTTTTTAAACATCTCAGTAAATGATTTCTTAAATGAGTTGTTCCACTTCTGCTTGATCCACTAAGCTTCTTTTGACAGTGAAAACATACTGCGTAACACGCATCCGCCTTTCTGACCCGTTCGAAGTGATTCCACACCACTGATGTCAATCTCTTCGGTTTTTTGGCGGGAGTTTCATTTTGTATTTCCATCACATAAACTTGATAAAAACCTATTTGACTTATAAATATATCAGTAAACTCATGATTTGAGTATCAAAACTGAAAGAATTTACATGAAAAAAAACTCTAATTGTTCTTGCATAATTATAACTTTGTTTTTATTATAAAGAAAGGCCGATCACAATAAAGTGGCAGGTAAACGGACAAAAGCTACGCCGCAATCCCTTTTGGATAGCAAAACCGATCCTACTAAAAACAAAGCTTTGGGTCTTAGGGCCGAAAAATTACTATGCACCACCCGCTTAACCTGATGCATAATTGTGCATCATAAAAGAATCACAAACCACAAGCAATTACAATTCACATGATAAAAAACCCTAATTGTTCAAATTTCAAGAGAAATCAACTACTTCTCCAAGGCAAGAGTGATTTGTGATCCAAATTTCAACATTTGCACATTTAAACAAGATATTATTCTAATTATGATTAGTATTTTGGAACAATTATCGTGCTCATCTTCAAACGATAACAACACGTATGAATCAAAATTCAAAATTCGAATTGTGTCTAGTTGTATGAACGAATCGAGTAATTCCTAAATTAAACGGAAATTCTCCATGATCGAGTATCCGAAATTGCATAAGCATATATAGTATAAAATCAACAGTATAGTAATTAAGAAAAAGATAAAGACGGGGATTCGAACCGTTTTTGCAGCGGGTTTGTTCGAACCGTTGTCGGTAATCGTGTATCACAAAGTCCGATTGGAAGATCCGGGAGGATTATGCAGGGTTAGGGTTCGTTTTTAGATGGTGAAAGAGGATCTGAAAACCCGACGAAATAGTCCGATTTGACTCCATATTTGGGTTTTGTTTACTGATTTAGGGTTTCCCTTTTCTTTTTTATTTATCTTTTTTTTTAATGGGCTAAAGTTTAAACCTAACCTTTTTATTTTGGTACCCTCCCTCTTATGACTAAGGGGGTGTTTGGGATTAGTTATTAAAAACTATTTTTGACTTTTTGTAAAAGTAAGAATTATTTCCTTTTTAAAACAACTTTTTCACCATTTTAAAAATGACTTTTTTATCATTTATCCAAATGAACTTTTGACTTATTATCTTTTTAAAAAAGGTAATAAGTTAATAAGTAGTTTAAAAAGTAAATCCAAACACCCCCTAAGGCCCAATCACCCCCACCCCCACCCCCACCCCCGACTCATCTTGGTTCCTTTGCTACTACCCTTTGAGCATACGGTACAAGTTGGTGAGACATGGTTTTTGTTTTTCATTTTTTGACATTTCATTTTCTTTTATATATAAACTAGTTTAATTACCATAAAGGTTAAGGACCCATAAACTATTATTACCATTATTAATAATCGCAGGTCGGTATCTACAGTATCGGCCTACGATTGGTCTAGGTTAAAAAATTTACGATTTCTTTGTATGCATATATATATGATGGTTTGGTTTATAAACACAAACTAGTTTTTTTCCGTCCACGCTTCGCTGCGGGAGTCGGGTCGTTATCGGGGTCGGCTAGCTTGGGTGGAGAAAACTTATGCCGAAACACAGACTCCCTATGGTTCATGAAAGCAAAGAAAACTCGAATTTGAATATAACTACGTTTTTAATTAAAGTTATACCTTAACGTGGACAAAAAAATAAAGGAAATTGTGCATTTCGTTTTAAAAAAAAAAGTTAACGAATGAAAGTTAGCAAAGAAAAACGAAATTAATAGAAAACAAAACGGGTTAAAAGCGTATATTATATATAGTATGAGAGGCTAAAATGTTTCCCCCTCGCAGCGCTGCGGGGACATGGTCGTTATCGGTTTGTCTTCTTTGCGGGGCTAAACCTATGTACACTCGCTATAATGTACGATAAAAAAAATACTCGATTTGAATACAACTCCGTTTTCAATAAAATTTATGTCAGAACGTTGACAAAAAAAAACTAAAGAAAACGTGCTATCCGTTTTTTTATAAAAAGTTAAAGAGCGAAAGTTATTACAGAGAAACGAAATTATTAGAAACTTAAAAGAGTTAAAAACGTATATTATATATAGTATAAGTGTTGAAAATAAAAAATAAAAATAAAAAAACAATTAGAGTTTCACGTGACAATTCCCCATTGAGGGAGTTACTATTCAAAGGGGTTGTCAAATAAATAGGGTTAGTAATGGGTTTTGAAATATTAACCAAATGTGTGTATCCTTTTAACATCCTTCCTCTCATTTTGGTTTTTGACATTTCTTATAAAATAAACTCCTTTTAAAAAAATTAATGCCTTTACAATAATTATTAAATAAACTCATATTTTAAATAATATTTGCATAATATTTAAAAATAATATATATATATTTTTTAATTTTAATTAACATCACCGTCACGATTTTTTTAACGGTTTCATTTTTTATATAAAGTTCAGCATTGACTGTAATGTGCGAGTTTACGTAAAGGTTTTGGTTGCACGCCGCAACGCACGACGGTTATATTAAAATGTAACTTTTCATTGTGAATGAATGTTACTCTTGAAGTTATACATTTTTTAATGTCTTTGTTATAAGTGACTTTAAGTTGTGTTTTGTTTTGCTTTCACTTTTATAATCAATAGCTATGACAAAAAAACACTTATGTAAACAAGTATGTCTATATCTCAATTAAATCGAAATGCAAGAACTATGGGTCAAAATGCCGCTATTAAATTGAAAAGCTAGAACCATCTGTCGGAAGCCGTCGCAACGCGCGGGGCCTCCTTCTAGTATATATAAAAAAGCAATTTAGGTTGTTTTAAAAAAATATTTTAGTCTACTTGTTTGTTTTTTTTTCTTCAATTTCAATAAACTTTTAGAAACAGTTATTAGATATTTTCTTCACTTACATAGGGATAGGGTGATATCATGTTTTTTTTTTAACGACAACACCTAGATATTATAGAATAATTGAGTTTCCCCGGTACAACACCTAAAACATTTAGGGCATCACACCCTAGAAGGAACCCCCCAACTGGGTAAACCCCCTGACCTGGCCACAAACCATTTTTTTGCTGTGGCCTGGATTCGAACCCAAGACCTACACTATGGGAAGTCTTGGGGCTACCGCACCAAATGGCCAACGGTGGGTGATATCATGTAGAATGCTAATATGTGTGCTTGCTTACCCTGGTGAGTTTAATACATATTGAAAACGTTTGTGAAACTAATAACATGAGGTATACCAATGTGTGTGTGAGTGGTGTGAGCAAAAAGTGCACGCCACGTGGGCGCCACCTTACCCATCCAGATTTCTCACATGACTCTCACATGGGAGGGTCGAGGGGTATACCCTTGTGAGTGTGACCAGGAGCTTTCGACGGTTAAAAATGTGTTTATGGGTTTAAATATTAATTAACGGTTAAAAATGGGTTGAAGTAGCTGTGAGCCAAACCTAATATATCTAACAAATAAGACGCTAATTAGTTATACAATGTTTTCAAATGTTTGGTATGTATTATTGTCATTGATTTGAATTTTGAAGTTCACAAAATATATGTTGTTTACTAGGTATAAAATCCAAATTTATTTTACTAGTTAGGAAAAATTTGTCCGCTATTTAAATTGTATTTTTAAGTATTTGTTACATATGCGGTATTGAACAACTGTATTTTTAAGTATTTGTTATATATGCGGTATTGAACACTTGTTGGAAAAGGATGTGGATTTTTGAACATGAAAATCTAATATAAGTTAGAAAGTAATTAATAATTGTCAATTAACCAAAATTTTACTTTGATTAGAGTAGTAAACAACGTGTTTGATGTAACGTGTGACTGACAAATATGATTTAATAGATTAATAAATTTCAATCAATTTTATATTTTAAAGATTTTTAAGATTAATAAAATGTGATTTATTTAGTTATACGTGTTCTAGCTATGCATGTATGTATATTTTCAAAGTTGGTTATAAAACATTTTAGTTGCACTTTTGATCCGATTCATTTACAACATCATAGGAGATATACGTTTCGAATCAAGTTTATTTATGATTGTGTACTACTATGTAACTACTTCCCGATAATGATGGAACTGGTCACAACATATATTTTACAGTTGCTTTATTCTACGGACTATAATTTGATTTGTATACGGACTTATGGCTCACAAGTCGGTTACAATTTAGCTCGAACTAGTTGACTTGTATAAATATTTGAGTTAAGTTTAAACTAAGGCAACTCACTTGAATAAGTTAACATCCTTAATTTTCCTTTTATATTAGTAACTAGGTTAGATTCCCGTGTACTACATGAGTTGAACAATAAAAATAACAAAATTTATAAAATTATAATATTTTCTCAAGACTGAAATTATGTATAAGTAACGACTTTAAGTAATAAATCATTAATATTGAAAATGAAAAAATATAATTATAATTCATAAATTTTCATAATTTGAAAGTTAAGGATTCAAAATGATGTTTCCATAATACTGAAAATTGTAGAAACGTTATATAGTTATTTTTTTTTAAATGTTTTATAAAAAAGAATGAAAGAAATGTTCAATTTATAAAAACGTTTTATGAACAAACTATTTTTTTATTTAAATAAAAAGAGTTTTATAAAAAATAATTATATACATCATTATTATTTAATAGGAGAGAGAAGCAGGAAAAAAATATAAAAAAACAATTAAATGAAAACTTGTATAATTAATAGGAGAGAGAGTCGGGAAAAAAAGATATGAATGCATAAGATAGTGACATGTGTTATAACAAAACCTTTATTTATTATATAGTATAGATTTGATACTCTCTTTCTCCAAGATTCGGAACTTGTTACTAGAAACTTGTAATTAAAATATTACAAACAAGTAAGATTAAAAAAATACGAGTATTTAATTGAGCCACAAGCTCACTTAAGTTAAGTATGAGGCAAATACGAGCTCATTTCGAGCTTCTTTATCGGTCTAAGTCTCAGTTGAGCATGGGAGGGATCCAAACTTCAAGAAAAACAGAGTTGGATACAACTGAAATATAAGGCAAACAAGGTAAAACATGCCAACTAAATAAAAGACATAACTTTGACTACATCTGAGTTTACGAGACACATAAATAATAGACAGAAACATCTCGACCCAAGTTCTATCATTTAGAGTCCCGATTTTTGATGATTTTGAAACCAAAGAATTTTTTTCTAATTTAGCTATCTTTATTTATTTCCTTTTATTCGTAAAAATGTGTAAGATTCACACGTTCATTAAAAAAGTCAACTTCGTAATTAAACAAACAATTTCAATTTTCAAAATTTTGTTTAATTACGAAGAAAGTGCTTGATGTAAATTGTTTTTTCTTGTCAATAATATATCAATTTGTTTAAGGTTACGTTCTCTTTATGGTTTCAAATTTGGAAATTGCATCGGCTTCTTTAAGCATGAGATTAAGCAACTTTTCATTAATCTCAATTGCTGATTCAAAATCACTAATCGCCCTTCCCCGGTCTTCCATCACCACTTTCAACGCCTCTTCCATTTCCCCCATCTCCTTAACCACCTCCTTCCCACTCCCATAACCACCCTCAACCACTCTTGTTCCAAAACCACCACCGTGTTTCACCACCACAACTCCGCCAACACCGCCACTCTTCTCACTAAAACTGCTTATCATCCTACCACTATCAACTTCCCATGCATAAATCCCTCCATTCTCCGAAACGGTCAAAACAGTTTTCCCATAATTTAACATCATGATAGCCACCACCGCCCCGTCGTGCATCCCTCCACACACCACCGTGCCCCCTCCCCGTGCAGCCTGTTTTCTCGTCTCGACTTTAAGCTTTCTTTTGAATACCATTCCATCTGTTCCCGCAGCGTACAACTCCGTCTCCGATGGGTCCAACACCATGCACCATATCTCTCCCGGAAACTTCACCGTTTGGAGGTGGGTTCCGTTCATGACGCTCCACACCTTGATATCAGAGAGAATATATTAGTTAGAATTTATTGTAATAATGTTTATTATATGAAATTTAGGGTTAAGGCCTTTTAGGGGTTTAAGCCTTTTAGGGTTAGGAGCAGATGTACCCATCTTTTCTTGTTATTGTGGTTTAGAATTATAAATATGGTTTTAAGTGTTTCTAAAAATCATTTTGTTTCTAGGTGATCTGCTCTTTCAACCGGCGGATGTCGGTGATCCGCTAGTCAAACTAATGGATGTGAACAATGCGATATATTGAAAGAGCAGATCACATACAAACAAAAATAGTTTTAAAAAACACCTAAAAACAATGTTTATAAATTTTAAAAACAACTAGTAATCGTGCTCCGGCGCGTTGCAGTCGGAACAAACTCTATAGCAAACAACCAACTCATTCGTTAAAGAACTTAAATCGAAGTAAACGTAACGGGGTCGTACGGTGACATTAACGTGGTTAAGTACATAATTAAGCCGGCGCCATGCGGCACGTTTGCGAACCTCGTTACGTGTGTTGCGGCGATAACATTAACGTTGTTAAGTAAATAAAAGAAACACATGAAGTTGCGGCGGTTCAGTATAGATAGAAAAGAGTATTACTCCTAGCAAGTTACAAATATCGGAGAAAGCAAGAAAAATGAATGTTTTTAACGACGAGGTTCGAACTTGAGTCAAGAGACAAGGCAAACCAAGCGTAAACCACTAGGTGTCTAGGCTACAACACATTTCCTTGTTTGTTTCAGTTTTTATATACTATAAAAAAAACTTTAAAATCTAAAAGAAAATAAAAGATGCAAGCTTTAGGAGTTGTACTCAAAGCTATTTATGTTGTAAAAAAGGAATAGTAACTTACCCTCACAATCAAACTTTTCCTTTTAAATATTTAAAATTAAGAGTAAATTACTCTTTGCGTCCATGTGGTTTACACGATTTAACATAATGCGTCTCTAACAGGAATTTTTAACGCTTTGAGTACCTGTGGTATACAATCTGTAACACTCTGAGCCCCTGTGCCTAATTTCGTTAAAAAATTCCGTTAAGTTTAGTTTTGACAGTGGTAAGATGGTTACTGAAATTCACCCGAAACTACTAAGTTTAGTTTCGACATGCTGCGGATAGTTAAGTTTTGCTACTGATCTAGTTAAGGCTATCCGCAGACACCCCTGTCAAAACTAGATCAGCAGCAAAACTTAACTATGCGGAGCATATCGAAACTAAATTTAACGGAAAGAATTTAACGAAGTTAGGCCCAGGGGCTCAGAATGTTGCAGATTGTATACCACAAGTAATCAAAGCGTTAATAATTCGTGTTAGGGATGTATTGTGTTAAATCGTATAAATCACAGGGACGCAAACGGTAATTTACTCTAAAATCTATACTATATAATAAATAAAGGTTTTTCCATACCACGTGTCACCTCCACATTCATTCTCATCATTTTTTTCCTGTCTCTCTCTCTTATTAAATGCACCTCCTATTTTTAACAACAATATATATTTAAAAAAATATTAATTATATACTAATAAAACACATTTATTTTAAATTATCCCTTATGAAACTTTGAAAATCTAATTATTTAACTTTTATTTTCAATCAAATAATAAATGAAAAACAAATTACATTAAATAGTATTTAATTTATTTTCAAAACTCAATTATATATTAGTTTTTGCATATTTTGAGTTTTGTTTTGTATCTTTAGAATATGATTAATTTTTACACGGGTAAAATATACACATAAAAATTTTATTTATTGATATTTTTCACCCGTGTATATACACGGGATCTAAACTAGTTAATATAATATAATGTTTATAAATTCTAAACCAACTTGAACAAGAAAATTTTCAACCTCACCTTGCAAGTCCAGTCCAAGGAGCTGGAGATCATAATGCCGTCGGATCTCCCCACCCCGGCGGTCAATCCGGTCACCGGCAATTCATGTCCGGCGAACCTTATAAAATAAAAAATTCCCGATGTTATATCGCTAGAAGAATCTAGAAGAAGGAGTATCGGAGTAACTCCGATTGTCCCATCTTCACTCCCGGAGAGAACCAACGATCCATCGCAATTAATCGCAAGGCAAGATATAGGTTTCTCATGAACAGAAAACGACCGGATTAGGTCGCCGGAGGGTAATATCAACGAATGGATCCGACCGGAAATTCCGCCGGAGAATAGGTACGATCCATCAGCGGTAGCAGCAAGTGGAGCTACCGGTTCTGGGAGGGGAATATTCTGCGTACAAGACGGCGACCACCAGTAATAAAGACGAATAGAACCTGCACCCGTCTCCGGTGAAACATGAGAACTAGCGAATTGATCGTCTCCAATTACGGTGATGCCGTTACGAGGGCATTGGCTGCCGTTGAAACGAGCTAAGACGGTTCCGGTGTATGGATCGTAGGCGGTGATTGGGCCGTCAGGGGAGGCTTTGAGGACGGTTTCCGGCGATGGCATTGAAGTAAATTAGAAGACGATCATGATTCATGGAATCAAGACCTAATAAATATAAATATGCATGTGACAACGACATTATTATGATAACAAAGGTTTGAATGTTTTCAACTTTTGGTCTTTTTGGGCTTCTTTTTGGGACAGAGCTCAAGAAAAAGTGGAATATTACACAGATTTCATCCTATGATTAATGTGAAATCTTTGATATTTACAACTTTAATGTCTAACGTAGGAAACACACAGATACGAGACTATTTTTGCCCGTGATTTGAATCCCCCCATTCACGCCCCAAATAACGTCTAAGGGAGCGGTGTTCCACGCCCTTTCACGGTCAGGTGGATCACGCCACACCCCAATCATGCCCATAACACATGATCTAAGTAGGTAACTTAGACCATTCATAGTGCACTGTTTTCATTTCTATACTTTATTTTCTGTAAAATATTTTACTAACAAAATATTTATTTACTGAAGAGACGTAATCTCAACAAGAATAGAAAAAGGACAATCACATCAACAATATCCACCATGAAAGAATCATATCTATTCGATTGTATATTTCTTGTGTAAAGAAGAGAGAGAGAGAGAGAGCCCCCTATTAATAAAGAAAAGCTATTTATTTATAGTGTCATATTATACTAACCTTAAATCTCTAATGGACCACTTTTAACCCGGGATTACTCTAAATAGGCTTACAAGTATTGGGCCTATTAGAAAGGTGCATCTTCAAGTGCCCCAGTCTAGCGTGACGTAGCGTTAGACATGTTATGTTACACTTATACAATTTGTTGTCATCGATGCATAGCCCTGTATAGGTCTGATTAGAAGGGTAGCTCTACAAGTCCCTTGGTATAGCACGACGTTGATCCATGCCTTCTAGTTTGGATGACTTGTTTGTTCAAGTGAGTTTTTGTCCGTGCGAGTCTTGGCTGTTTTACTTTCGTTGCGAAGTGTCCATGTTAAGATCATGTTATTACATTCTTTCCTTCAAGACCTAGATAAGGTGATTCGGCCTAATATATGCAATGTTATTAAGCCTCGAATGATGCACACCTTTTATGCGCTCCGGACACCTGGTTCGAATTATATAATTGGGTTTTTAGATATTTGTCGGACATATGGCATAGTCATTTTGAATGATGAGTACATGTTCCATTCTTTTGGTGTCGGACTTATGTTTCGGTACCTCTATTGTCGGACTTGTGGTCTACTTCTTTAGCTTTAAACTTATAGTGTAATCCTTTCATTTTGTCGGGTCTTTGTATGGTTTTTTATGTTTTGCCGGACATTCGGTCCGGTCCTTATATTTAACTTATAGTTCAATCTCTTTATTGTGCCAAACACATGGTACGGTCTTTTTATGTGCCGGACACGTGGTCCGGTCTTTTTATGTGCCGGACACGTGGTCCGGTCTTTTATGTGCCGGACACGTGGTCCGGTCTTTTTATGTGCCGGACACGTGGTCCGGTCTTTTTATGTGCCGGACACGTGGTCCGGTCTTTTATGTGCCGGACACGTGGTCCGGTCTTTTATTTGCCGGACACGTGGTCCGGTCTTTTTATTTGCCGGACACGTGGTCCGGTCTTTTAATGTATCAAACACGTGGTACGGTCTTTTTATGTGCCAGACACGTGGTACGGTCTTTTATGTGCCGGACACGTGGTCCGGTCTTTTTATTTGCCGGACACGTGTTCCGGTCTTTTATGTATCGGACACGTGTTCCGGTCTTTTATGTGCCGGACACGTGGTCCGGTCTTTCGCATGCCGCCTTGTAGGTCGGTCTTACTGTCTTTTTGACACGCCGCTTTTTAGGTCGGTCTTATAGTCTTTTTTATTATTATTAACATGCCGCCTTTTAGGTCGGTCTTACTGTCTTTTATTTTTGCATGCCGCCTTGTAGGTCGGTCTTACTGTCTTATTATTTTTGACACGTCGTCTGTTAAGTCGGTCTTATAGTCTTTTTGTTATTATTATTATTAACATGACGCCTTTTAGGTCGGTCTTACTGTCTTTTATTTTTGCATGCCGCCTTGTAGGTTGGTCTTATTGTCTTATTATTTTTGACACGCCGCCTGTTAGGTCGGTCTTATAGTCTTTTTTATTTTGGCATGCCGCCTTGTAGGTCGGTCTTACTGTCTTAATATTTTTGACACGCCACCTTTTAGGTTGGTCTTACCGTCATTTTTACTACGAATGTGTCGCCCAAAAATGCACGCAACCATATGGGAGTATGGCTCATAGCCAAATAGGGATGCGGCCTTTAGCTACACAAGAATAGCCCGCGCATAGCCGGATAATAATGTTGTGGCATCTAACCAGATGAAGATGCGGTCTGTAGCTGGATAAAACTTATGATAACACGCCTGCACGTGAATAGAAACCTCCCTGACATTGAGAATCCATTATCAATGTTGTGTAACGTGATCTCAAGCGTGCCTCCAAATCGTCTACGATGGCATAATGTTTTAGTCATACCGGTGCGACACCGTGCAAGTAGTCCCCCAGTTCAATGCTACCAAATATGTTACTATTATTGAGCAAGTAAGTTATCTGGAATGCCTTTATATGTAAGCATGGCCAAGTGGGCGCCCAACCTATACCTGCAGTGCGTGGCTCAATGTAGATACGACATGTCGTCGGGTAGTGGTAATGTCATCTGTCACCGAGTTATGCGGTTCATAGTCAGATAAGGGTGTGGCACGTAGCCGGATAACAGTAATGTCAACCTTTGCCGAATAACATGCGTGTTGGCCACGCATGGTAATAATCATGTTTATGTTTCAGCTCTTACGGATTTTTGGGGTTGTAATGGAAAAGAAGAACATGGAGCCGGGGGTCTAAACGGGAGCAGCCTCTCTATCCCTTGGGATAGGGGTAAGGTTTGCCCTCATCACACCCTCCCCAGACCCTACTAATAGCGTTAGCTATGTGTGGGATTATACTGGGTACGTTTGGTTTGGTTTGGTTTGGTTTGGAATGGAAAAGAAGAACCTTTTCAACAAATTCCAACTTGATAAGTGAGTTTAAAGGTGGTGTTGGATATGGACTTCGGGCCCATTGGTTTCTGATCCGGACGTGCGACTATGACTAGGGCCAAGGGCTCTCCAGTAAACAACCATTATCTGACAAACTTAAATGGAATCTCTTTTGAGTTATAACGTTCATCCGGCGAGCATGGCACCACTTTCAACTTAGGCTTGCCGTAAATGGGCTTACAAGTATTGGGCCTATTAGAAAGGTACATCTTCATTTACTATAATAGGTTAATTTAATTTTATAAATAATTTGATCTGGTATAAAAAACAATTTGAATATGGATTACAAAATGTCAAACTAGGTGATGATATGAAAATTTAAGAATTTGTAAGAATGTTTATAAGATTAAAGAGAAAATAAGTGTTTTTAAAAGATTTATAAAAATATGGCTGATATTTTTAGCTTTTCGCATTTTGTGGATGGTCTTATATTATACACAGTAGATAAACGGTTACATAACCGTAATAAATATCATGGTAAAAACAAATAATTATAAATACAATAGTAAATTACCGTTTGCGTTCCTGTGGTTTACACGATTTAACACAATTCGTCACTAACACGAATTTTTAACGCTTTGAGTACCTGTGGTATACAATTTGTAACACTCTGAGTCCCTGGGCCTAACTTCGTTAAATTCTTCCCGTTAAGTTTAGTTTCGACAAGGTTACTTTTTTTATAACCTTAATTCTCACTCTGAACCCCTGGGCCTATTTTAACTCACGCCCGCTATCGAAACTCGTCGTCCTCCCTCTTCCAAGCTCGTCGTCCTCCCTCTGTAATGCCTCTCCGAGTGGAAGCCGTACTAGACAACCAGTCTGTCACAGGTATATTCTCCGGACATTCTCCAATTCTATAATTTTTATAATCGTCATTTTTTTGAAGCCGGAATGCGGGTGCACGCGACCCCTACTCACCTTTGGGTGCGGGTAAGGGTCGTGTTGAAGTTTCTTTTCAACTGGGAGTTCAACTTTCAAGTTGAATATGACGGGGACGACAGGTAGTTTCGATTGTTTTTTTGTGGTCAAATTAGTAGTTTCAATTGGTTTTTTTGTTCAAATTAGTAGTTTCGATTGATTTTTTGCGTATGTATTTTGGATTGATTTCTTGGTGATAATGTATTATAGATTGGATTTTTAGTTGTTTCGGGTGAAGTTAGTATTTTCGTGTTAACTTAGTAGTTTCGGGTGAATATCAGTCTTGCTCGCAGAAACGCAAAGTAAATTACCATCTTACCCCTGTCGAAACCAAACTTAACGGAAAGAATTTAACGAAGTTAGGCTCAGGGGCTCAGAGTGTTACAGATTGTATACCACATGTATTCAAAGCGTTAAAAATTCATGTTAGGGACGCATTGTGTTAAATCGTATAAACCACAGGGACGCAAACGATAATTTACTCTAAATACAATATATGATTCTCACATTTTTAAACTTAAAACTTCAAATTTGTGTAACATATATGAAAAATAATAATAAAAGTATATATTTCATTTCTTTAAACCAAGAATCGAAAAGGTACGAAATATATGCCATTTATTTCCATGGCAATGGTATCTATTTCAAATTACAATAATGCCCCCATCTCAAGAAATTCTCAATACTAGTATATAATGGTATTTATGTAATATCACTTGTTATTTTCTATATAAATCCAATAAATAATTGAATTTATGAATTTTCTTTATCTAAAACATAAGATTGTAAAGCAAAATATTCCATGTATCTGGAACTCCGGCGAGGCACCAGTGGCTGCAATCCAACGCCGCTAACCCGTACGCCGATGGGTGGCCGTCTTTCCGGAGCAGTGAAAGGTTGGTTATGTCCAACAAAGTGACCGGTTTCTTGATGGTTTTGAGTGATTTTTTCAGGACTGCCAGCGCCGGCAGCGAGGCTCCGGGATACTTGGAGCTTAATAGAGGAATTTTCTGACCAGAGCAGGTTTTTGCCTTCGTTTCTCCCCAATCTGTGCCGCTGTAATTTCAAAATTTTAAATTTAGGTTTTGCAATAATTATGTTAGGTGAGTTGTACACATTTTTTTTTAACGACGGAAATCTATAAATATTTAGAAAACGGGCCAGCAAGAAGCTGAAAACACCCGACAACACAATTTAGGTTTTGCAATAATTATGTTAGTTGAGTTGTATACGTTTATATTTTTTTAACGGCGAAAATCTATAAATATATAGAAAACGGGCCAGCAAGAAGCCGAAAACACCTAACAACACGTTTTTATTTAGCATTGTACCAAATGATAGCTACAACCTTTAATTTTTAGTATTTGAAATGCAAATTAAATAATAAGTTACATTATGTACATGCATGCATATATAAATACATGATAGCATGATGCATATGCATGCTTTTTTTCAAGAAACAAGTTACTAGTTTTAGCAACCAATTCTAAATTAGGTGTGTAATCTTACTACTGATTAAGATAATGAATGACATGATCAACGTGTTACATATCGGTACTTTTACTGATTTTCAAACTGTTGTGATATATTTTTTTTTAATATTTTAGTACATATATAAACTCGTTTCGACGGTGATACTTAATTTCTTAATATTTAATTGAGTAAATTTCGTTTTGAGTCCCTGTGGTTTGCTCAAAAAATTGTTTTGAGCCAAATAGTTTCAATTGGACTTTTTGATTACTTGTGGTTTCATTTTTGTTTCAATTAAATCCATAATACTAAGACCGCTAATTTCTTCTGTTAAATTGAGGGGTTTTTAGTCTTTTTACAGGTTATTAAAATAGTTTCATAGTTGAGGGTTATTTATGTAACTTGCTAAAAAAAACAATTAATAAAAATAAAATAAAACAATTAAAAACCCTTCACACTCTACATACAGGTGATGCTAGTCCTCCTTGAATTTTTTTTCAAATTAGTATATTTTGGAAAAAGATAGTGACTAAATAGTCTGTAGGTGAGTAAAATTTGGTTGAAGGTAAAACCGGTACTACCAGTACCGGTTTCAGTGTTAATCGTTTCAACAAATCATTGGGTGTCAGAGGGGTGACAGAGTTACAGTAAAACCGGTACTGCCAGTACCGGTTTCAGTATTAATCCACTAACAGAGCTTTAACGTTACCGTTTGAGTAAGTTTGTACTGAAACCGGTAGTACCAGTACCGGTTTGAGTTGCTTTTTGGTGTTTGTACTGAAACCGGTGGTGCCAGTATGGGTTTTAGTTGCTTTTTGGTCAATGATATGTCTAGTCGTTGCTTTTTGTGTTTGTACTGAAACCGGTGGTACCAGTACCGGTTTCAGTTGCTTTTTGGTCAATGGAGAACTGTACCGTGTGTAAGTAATGTGTCATAGAAAAAGTAACTGAAACCGGTGGTGCCAGTACCGGTTTCAGTTACTTTTGTATAAATTGTACCATTCGAAGTGTCATTAATCCATACCTACCTACCATTCGAATATAAACTCTCATCTACTATATCTATACTATATAATAAATAAAGGTTTTTGCATGCCACGTGTCGTCTCCATATTCATTCTCATCATTTTTTTCCCGCCTCTCTCTCATATTTAATGCACTTCTATTATTTAATAATAATATATATTTAAAGAAAAAATACTAATTATACTAATAAAACACATTTATTTTAAATTATCTCTTATCATAAGAAACTTTAACATTTAATTATATAACTTTTTATTTTCAATCAAAAAGTAAATAAAAGTCAAATTATATTAAAAAATAGTAATTAACGTATTTTCGAAACCCAGTTATATATTAATTTTTACATATTTTGAATTTTTTTCTATCATTACTATATTGATAGAAAAAAAATTCAAAATATGTAAAAATTAATATATAACTGGGTTTCGAAAATACGTTAATTACTATTTTTTAATATAATTTGACTTTTATTTACTTTTTGATTGAAAATAAAAAGTTATATAATTAAATGTTAAAGTTTCTTATGATAAGAGATAATTTAAAATAAATGTGTTTTATTAGTATAATTAGTATTTTTTCTTTAAATATATATTATTATTAAATAATAGAAGTGCATTAAATAGGAGAGAGAGGCGGGAAAAAAATTATGAGAATGAATATGGAGACGACACGTGGCATGCAAAAACCTTTATTTATTATATAGTATAGATATAGTAGATGAGAGTTTATATTCGAATGGTAGGTAGGTATGGATTAATGACACTTCGAATGGTACAATTTATACAAAAGTAACTGAAACCGGTACTGGCACCACCGGTTTCAGTTACTTTTTCTATGACACATTACTTACACACGGTACAGTTCTCCATTGACCAAAAAGCAACTGAAACCGGTACTGGTACCACCGGTTTCAGTACAAACACAAAAAGCAACGACTAGACATATCATTGACCAAAAAGCAACTGAAACCGGTACTGGCACCACCGGTTTCAGTACAAACACCAAAAAGCAACTCAAACCGGTACTGGTACTACCGGTTTCAGTACAAACTTACTCAAACGGTAACGTTAAAGCTCTGTTAGTGGATTAATACTGAAACCGGTACTGGCAGTATCGGTTTCACTGTAACTCTGTCACCCCTCTGACACCCAATGATTTGTTGAAACGATTAACACTGAAACCGGTACTGGTAGTACCGGTTTTACCTTCAACCAAATTTTACTCACCTACAGACTATTAGCCACTATCTTTTTCCAAAATATACTAATTTGAAAAAAAATTCAGTCCTCCTTCGTCAACCCTTCCCCCTCCACCGCCCATTTTCTCCGGCCACCGAACTCGACCAATCTGCGACTTGGACACCCAAATCGAAACATATCTGATTCGTGGATGTGGTTACTCGCTTGAAACTCTCCTTCGTCTACCCATCTCCTTTGCCGACGATCGGTTGCGGGAATAAACACAACTGGTGTTGCTGTTATAGCATCACCAAATCGTTGCAATCGGTTCCATATTTAGATTTGTTTGCTTCTAAACCAACCTCACCAACAACTCTTTGGTCAAAATTAATCCCCAAAAATGATCAGATTCAGTCGAGGGTTGCAGGGGCTTGATGTTACTACCCCGCACCAAAATCATAAGGTGTTGCAATTGGAATTTGGTTTAGTTTGTTTTTAACATATTGTTGATATTATAGCAGATGGGCTCTAGTTAGGGTTTTGAGATATGATAATGGCAGCAAGGCCAGAAACGTGTGAATGACACATAGATCATTAGGAAAAAATAGATTTGTTGATGGCATCCAATTGATGAAGAAGATGAAGAGAGTGGGAGTGTTTTCTGATGGTGGTTTCTGCGATGCCTGTTCTCAGTGACAAAGAAAAGCTTTGAGGAAACGACAACGAGATATGGGGGCGGAAATGCAAGTTTAACTCTGGCGGAGATCGATCGCAAAGAGGGGTCGTCGTTGCTTGGTCGGAGAAGAAGACTCGAAGGGTTGCTTGGTCGGAGAAGAAGTCTGCTGATGTACCTTCATTGTGGATTCCCGCGGTGTTGTGCTTAACGACGGTGGTGGGGTAACGGTGGTGAAGGGCTGCGTTTGTGGCGGCCTGAGATGATGGTGGTGAAGGGCTGCTCTCGGTGGTGGTGGAAGTAGGGAGAAAGGGCAGGGAGGAATGGGTTTGGTTTGGGTTTTTAATTGTTTTATTTTTTCTATTAATTTTTTTAACAAGTTACATAAATAACCCTTAACTATGAAACTATTTTAATAACCTGTAAAAAGAAGAAACTAACGGTGTTAGTGTCATGGGTTTAGTTGAAACAAAAATGAAACCACAAGGACTCAAAAAGTCCAATTGAAACTATTGGACTCAAAACGATTTTTTGATTAAACCACATCGACTCAATACGAAATTTACTCTATTTAATTTTAAAAAGTAAAATTATTTTATTTTTTCAAATTTCTAAAAAGTTATTCTTTAAATCTTATTACTATATACGTGTAAATTGACATGACATTAGCTATGACACGCTGACAGTTATATAAAATGAGGTTGATTGTTAAAATCAGTAATAAATTAGAAAATTTTTTTTTATTTAAAGTTATTTGTCAAAATCAAAAAAAGAAAAACATTAATTGGTTTATAATTTATGTATGTAATGAGATGGCGATATTCTTTGAAGAAAAACAAACTTACTTGTAATGAGAAGGTGATATCCCTTGAAAAAACACTTTTGTTTTGTTTAGGACAACGTTTGCATCAACCCATCGACCCCATGTAATAATGGCCTTTCCAAAAGCAACTATTCGGTCCATGTCCTTGTATATACGGCTCTCATCTTGTATATAATCAAATCTACATTCGTTAGCAATCAATATTATGAATAACCAATAATAAAATATTGTTCTTAATTAAGATAACTGAATTCAAGAAATGTATATTTTAGTTTTGATGCGAATACATTTTTATATTTTTTTACACGCATTATACTATAGATTAAAATAGAGGCTGATTGAACAGTGTTACTTTCATTGAATTTTGGACAGTTTTGTTTCTTTTTTTTAATTTTTGTTTTCACCCCTTATATTATATATAATATACGCTTTTAACTCGTTTAAAATAAAAAAAATATGCACTTACGGTTGACCGGCTCCTCTACGGTTCCACCAGTGCCACGTGTTAAACACAAGGTAGTCAACATCCAACCACAGCTTGCCAGCTGTCAAAGTGTCCAAATTCAACACTCTACCGAACCTTTTCTTCACTATATCCACTAGGTACAAATTGTGGTGGTATGTCACCCTCAACCTATAATCCTACAATTATCACACAATAATTAACTAAAAATAAAAAAATAAAAAAATAAGCAAATTTATTGTTAAAAATATATACCGTAAAGGTGTAAGTGGTCATATCTTGAGTCAAAGAGATATTGACCGCGTGATTTACATTTGGCACCGATGAGTGAATCATGCATAACATCGATAACCACTGGTTTCGGCTAAGCGAGTCTCCTACAAACATAATGGTTTTCCCTCTTAGTTTTTCTAAGAAGTTTCGACCATCAAATCTATTACAAAAAAATGCATAAATATGGTTAATAACATATTAATAATTGTTTTTGGAATATTCCCAAATTGTTTTAAAAATAAAAGCATCTTTTTTTTATTGTTGTAAAATATGTATAGTGTTAGTTGTTAATGGATCCATCACATGCATGATCACATGAAGTTCGGTCATAAATCACATCTAATTGTGGTTCTAAAAAGTGATAATTAAAAAAGTATGATGTCAAATATGGAATCCTACACCTTTATTTCATATTGATTGAGATAAAAGTTAACCATTCCTTGTGCCCAAAGCAACAAATACAAAAGAATAAAATAAGTTTGTAAACGAAAATCGATCGGACAATTTAAGTCATATCTGCATGCATTCTGTTATAAATCTTTTTGATTGTGATTAACCTATATTATTATTTACTGTGTACGCTTGTTGTTGTATATTATTGTTTTATATGAAATACTTTTATATTATTAAGTATTAAAACTTTTAGAAAATTTCATTAATTACGAACTTTAAAAGATAACGATCTCACTTTAAAAGATAACGATCTCACTTTAAAACTATATAATGTGTCATAAATACGTAATATGTAAATATTTATTACTAAATATATATAAAATTGTATTATTTCAGCCGTGTAGTAAATGGGGTTTTTAACCTAGTTGACAGGAAAGTATACAAGATAAATTAACAAATTTACGATTTTCACGAATATTTAAAAAACAAAAGGAAATTATTTTTTTAAGGAAAGAGTAGAAAAAGGTGCAGAGAACCGAGGAAGACATCCTCCGTGACAACTCACTTCGTATAACGTGCCATGCTTTTTTAGCTCACATGAACACTTTTGTCGGATTTATTTATTACTGAAAGCGTAAATTAAAATATAAAAAACAAAATAAATATATAATTAAACGGGTTAAAAACGTAAATTATATCTACTATAAGAGACAAAAATAAAAAATATATATATATATTTAGCAGGTTGCTTGTTAGGTTCAACAGCCTGCTAAACTGATTGACTATTCATACCCGTTAGTCACTAATAGGTTTATATAATAACTAAAAATGTAAGAAAACTTAGATTGTTTATAGTTCAAATTGATAAGTTAAAGATTGAATCATTAACTACGATTTCAGGAACGACAAATCAAACTAGTCGGGTTTGGTGGGCGGTCAGACCAACTGGTTTGGCAAGTTGAAACGATTTTTTTTAATGTTGTATTAAAATTACTAGTTTATATTAAAACCTTTAAAATGATAATAAAAATTCAGATAAGATATATACATAACTACATACTGAAAAGTAAAAAAAAGTATATAAATAATATATGTTAAAAGGCTGGTTTTGTTACTAGGTTGGTTCCAAGTCCCAAACCGTCTTGACACGTAAATAAAACCGTTTGAATCTCGAACTAACTGACTTGGTTCAGTTTGATTAAATTATCAGTTTATAAAAATATGTGACTTTTCATTTTTTATATACTTTAAAATATTTTTAATAATCAATACTCAAATATCAAATATTCTATTTTTTTTTTCGAATTTGGAGAATGATTACTATAATAATCTTTTGAGATCCACGTCCTCAATTTCATGTTCTCAATCATTCACCTTTTTGTTTTACACTCTCATAAAAAATGTCGGTGGAAATTTATAACACGTAGTAATTTTTTTTTATCTATTTCATTGTCATATGCATACAAATCTTATAATATGATACAATCATAAATGCAGTTTCAATATCAAAGTAATTCTATAAAAAATTTCATACTCATATATAAAACTATATTTACATTTTCACAATTACTATTCTACTATATATGATCAAATTCAATAATTAACTTTCTAAATAGAGACGGATTAAGAAAATTTTATTACATATAATACAATTAGGTTGAATTATAAAGTAAAACAATTCTGGCAAATACATATCCTCATCCTCACTTATGTAGGATGTAGAGGGTTTGTAGTTTAACGGTATCATGATGTGTAGTAAAAGTGTTCATGCACAAGTGGTTGTGCGGTCTAGTCATACTGTGGACATCGGTGTAGATTTAGGACTAATTTTAGAGAGTGTGTAAGTCAATCCGTTATAAAAAACTTATTGTACGATAAATAAAATAAAATTATTTTTTTATCTTAATATTTCACATTAAATTAATATAATATTCCATTTATATATATTTTAAAAATAACTAAAATATAATGTATTACCTTTTAATGTCATTAGCCCCATAACTAAAAAATGTGAAATGAAAAAGGAATCTAATCACCCACCAATAAAACAAACACAATTCTCACACAATTGACAGCTATGAACCACCACCACCAACGCATTTTTAAGTGCGGGGGACCGGACCTCACACTTGATGGCGGGAAAACGAACCACCACCAACAACCACTAATAAGAGGGATGGATAGAAGTACCTGGATAGGCGGCAGCCGTGCGGTTGCCATCGGTATTTGAGATACAAACGGTCAGGGCGGCCATTGTTGACGCAGTTGAACTCCTTTTCAAGGAACGGGCAGGTGGATTCGTTGTAGAGTGGATACGAACGATCCAGTATCCAATTTCCCTGGAACAAATCACAACCGATTGCTGTTGAATCTACCGCCATTAATGACGATAGGATGCTGATAATCGCGAATATCAACCTCAAACTGTTGTTTAACCTCGACTCCATGCTCGATCTCCCTTGCGGAATCGAGAAAGAAGGGAGTAATGGGAAACACTTTTTTGTTTCAGGGTTCTTATGTTGATGAATGTGGGGAGGGGTATTTATAGGGTTAGGTTTCCGTGTGATGATAATTTTGCAATATATTTTATTGATAAAAGTTAAAAATATTATAAATATTGTAAACGGATTTTTTGGAAAGTACAAGTAGGTGTGTTTATTGGTACAAAATCGGACTCGATAAGGTTATGCTAAACGTACCTTTTATATATGAGTTTACTCAACGTACCCCGTTAATAATTAACGGACATATAAAAAGTTGAGCAACCATTAAACGGATGCTTAAAAGGGTTGAACATGTATTTAAGTTGGCGTATACGGAGTCTTATATAGCCATATAGAGTCAAAATCAGTCCAGAGGGGTTATGTTTAGTAACAGTGGCGCGTTTAGATAACTCTTTGAAAAATACAAACCAGCTCAATCACAAACCATATCATGAACCGGAAACGAAATTTGGACTAGTGTTTTTAGTTTAATTTTCATTAAAACGAACTTTGTACCATATCAAAAAACGATTTTTTGCTATATTGCTACCGAATACCAATACGGAACTAACTATGGTTTGTTTGCGGTATCATGATTTCATTCCAAATTTTACACTTTAATTTAGATTTAGACTATGCAAGACCGTTAGAATAACATATATTGGCGGTTTTTTTTTTCAGCCTTACCCGACACTTCAAGCCGTGGAAACAATCTCCTGCACAAAGTGTAGGGTAAGACTGCATACATCAGATCGCGAAACGATCCGATCCATTCCCGAACTCTGCGCAAATACATGAGTTAAGTCAAGCACCAGATTCGTATTTTTTTAATTTTGATATATTAGATGTTCACTTGGACGCTTGTTAAAAGTCAAGTGAGCAAAGTGTACAAGAAATATATGTTAATCATAAGAAGAAAGAGTTACAAGAAATATATGCTATCAAAAGAAAGAGTTACATAAAATAAATGTTATCATAAAAAGAAAGAGTTACAAGAAATATATGTTCTCATAAGAAGAAAGGGTATATTTTCTTTGATTAGTTGCTTTCAATGTAAAAAAGGAACATTATTTATGGATTTTTAAACAGCCATAATATTTCGTATCCCTATTAAGAAATACATTTTTTTGCCGAAGAGGTTGTGGTGTAGTGGTTGAGGTGAGGCCTGAAGTCCCAAGAGACCCGGGTTCAATCCCTGCCACCACCATTAATTTCCAAGGCATGCAAGTGAGGCCTAGTTCTTAGGCTGATGCACCAGGGTTTTACCCACGCCGATCCAGGGTTCGAGCCTTGGCTCTCTCTCAAGCCCGGAAGGGGGCGTATTGGGTGGGATTTTTCCTTGAATGCTCTCCAACTCTGACGTCAAGTGGGTCCGGTTAAGACAACATATTGATCGGAGTTGGACGAGGCTCTCCCGTGTGACGGGGGTGCGACGTCACAACATTCAATGTTCGTCGTTAAAAAAAATACATTTTTTAATCGGTACATCCTCTCTTAAAGAAATACCACAAGATTCACGTATGTGGTGTACTAGATTCTTTAACAACATTTTCTCAACTAGTTTTGTGGATTATCAGGATTTTTACATGATTAGATGAAGTGGTTGTGATTATCAAGTTTGATACCAACCGGTATGAGGATAAGACATATACCACAGATATGCAAAACCAACCATACTTGTTTTCAATTGATTAGTAAATACAATCTCATACCATTTGTACCTTGAAGGTATCGAAATATTTTTTACCCTATTCCATTGCCTTATATTTAGTCGACACGAGTTATATCTTACTATCAAAATTAAAGAAAATAGTATATTTAGTCGTGTATGGCTAACCAGAAACATTAATTTGCGAACTGTACTTAATATTTAGACCAAGAATTTCCTCTTCTTCTACCAGGGGTTGAAATGAGTAATGTGACCTTACAACCATTGAGTAATGTGACCTTACAACCATTGGCATACCCGTGAATGTGATTTATCCATATCATTTGTACCTTTTTTAGCAGCGGAATTTTATTATAGCAACGACTAGCAAGTTACTAGACTAATAAAAACAAACAGACTACATGAATAAAAATAGGGTTTTATAACCACTCTATCCAAATTATTTTACACTTATGCTTTCCTACTCGAAAACCAACAATAAGAAAAGTACATAACATTATAAAACAATGACGCATGTTTTGGCCGACTTTTCATAAAATACCGCATCACTCCGAAGCTTCCAGATGGCCAACCAAGAAACAAAAATAATCACCCGCAAAATCTCTTTCTTGTCCGGCTTAAAAGATGAATTATCTAATCAGTCCATAAGGTCAACCGGGAATGTCAACACTGATAATTTCACCCCCAGCCAGGGACGAAGGTTAGAAGGGGGTCGCCCCCCCCTCTCCCCGTTTTTTCCGTTAGTAGTGTAAATTTTCGCGTTTTCGTCCGAAAAAAATTATACGTATTGAGCCGCCCCCTGGTTTTTTTTCCCTAAAAAAATATTGGCCCCCTCTGATTTTTTATCCCTAAAAATTTTAGTTCAATGCTCTATTCAGATTGATTCGATAAATTATCAGTACGAAATTAAAAAAGAAAAAAGAAAGTTTGTGCATTTAAAAATAAAAGTGTAATCGCTGAAGCCTGAACAGACCTGCTCGGCTCGCCGCCCCTTTTCGGCTGTTCATAGTTCACACACCTAATTCTTGATTTCTTGGTAAGGTACTAACTTAGAAATTAGAATTGTTACTTATGGAATATGGATTATGATTCATTGATTTGATAATTTGAAGTATGATTTATGGATTGTTAGTTTGTTACTAACTTAGAATTGTTAAGACTTAAGTATTAGGGTTATAAACTTATAAATCATTTGATAATTTTGATTTATGATTTATGAATTAAGATTTATGAATTAGGATTATTGATTATGAATTAGAAACTTATACAATCCTATTGTTTTTTTTTATTAGGCATATCATGGGAAAGTTGAAAAGTTTAACTATTAGTCCTTTTTACAAAAGAATTGATGATTAACAAAAGATGAATTCAAAAATTGATGATAAGTTTGATTCGGAATCTATAATCGATGAATTCAAAAAATATTAAAGGTCGTCGGGCTGAGTTGTAATTCTTCTTTCAGATACTTACAATTTTTCTCTCGCATCATCATAGATAATTAGATATTTAGAGTTATTTATTGTTGATTTGTTTGACCCGACCCGAATTGAATCGCCAACCCGAACATATAACCCGAAACATAGCGATAGGAAAAAATTTTTTGGGTCTCATGACTTTCGGCCCCCCTACTTATTTTTTCAAGCTCTGCCACTGCCCCAAGCCACCTTTCAATCATATCCCAAATCTTGTTAACTACATTCACCAAAAACATGAAAAACTGATTCCGACCCATCACTACAAAGGGGCGTTTAATAGACGGGACGTCCATACCCCTAGCATCCAGATTCATTTGGGTTGGAAGTCGATTACCCAACACCCGCCACCCACATATATTTATTTTTCGATGCAAACATGCGAACCAAATAGTATCCTCGACCCACTAGGAAGCAAGAAATCAAAATATTTTTCTCCCAATTTTATTCGCTTATTGTTGAACATGAGTTATATATCTTACTATCAAAATTAAATAAAGTAGTATATTTAGTTGTGTATAGCTATCAAGAAACATTAATGCATGAAATGTACTTAGTATTTGGACCAAGAATTTCCTCTTCTTCTACCAGGGTCCGAAATGAGTCCCTTTCAACATTATGTTACCTTACAATACAACCATTGATATACTCGTGTATGTGATTTGTGCATATAAAACCTATTGAGGAGTTTTTCTATGTAGGTTTCTTGGTGCAAAATGATTTCATCTTTAAAATGTTTAACTTTTAACAACATTTAATCTTTCCAAGATCTTTCATTTTAAATTCCTTTTCAAGTATTCAACTATTTTTTAGCTTCCTAGGAGTTCGAGATATATTCAAGTCAGAAATGTATACAACTATTATAATGTATTTGTATTAATATCTCTTTATAAAAATACATGTGAAAACATAATCATTTTTGTAAACACTCACTAAGACCATTGCACCACCTAAATTAGATTATCTTTCGGTTTGGAACCTAGCATCATTTAGTCATCCACTTTATCAACTACATATCGATCACACTTTATATCACACTGTAAAGGTATTTACTTGAAACATCTTATGCTAGTTTTATTTTGGGTTTATTAATTTACACACAAATCCAGTTTACAAAATCCAATTATCAAATCATATTTACAAAATCCAATACAATTAACAAATCATGTTTACAATCTCAACCACAGACAATAAACATAACGATGCATTTGGTGGAGAATTGCCTAGATGATTACCAAATTGTTTCATAAATACCGTCATTTGCTCCCTCATTTGCTATTGCATCATCTCCCTTGCTATTCATTCATTTTCGAGTCGAGCATCATATTCACTCTGCTGAGTTTTCAACCCTTTTGTAAGGCCCCAAACCCGGGAACCCTACTTGTTGGCACAATCGCAAGCATAGTAGTCAAACACTACAAGGATTTGACTCTAAGCCGACGACGCCTATTCAGACGACATTTGTCGTCGGGATAGGTCACCCTATACCGACGACATGTCGTCGGGATAGGCCACTCCCCATTTTTGGTCAGGGAGACCGGTCGTCGGTATAGGGTTGGGTCAGAAGGAGGGAAAACTGGCGCCCATATTTTCATTGGTGAAAACCTATACCAATAACATGTCGTCGGTATAGGTTAATTTTCATTTACTTTTTTTTTATTTAATAAAGTTTCGTGGTAAATTTTTTTTTTAAATTAAAAAAAATCTGAAAAAGCCTATACCGACGACATGTTGTCGGTATAGGGTCTTTAATTTGTTGACTGGTCAACATCCTGAAAAAGCCTATACCGACGACATGTGGTGTACTGAATTCTTTAATAAAACATTTTCTCAGCTAGTTTTAGGGATTGCCAAGATTTTTTCATGATTAGATGAAGTGGTTGTGATTATGCTATATGGAAAACCATGAAATTGAGTACCTCCATTAGTGAACACATATCAAGCTTGAGACCAACCGGTATGAGGATAAGACGTATACCATGCATCTGCAAAAACAAACACATTTGTTTTCAACTGATTAGTAAAATATAATCTTATATCTTTTGTACCTTGAAGGTATCAAAATATTTCTTTTACCCTATTCTTTCTAATGTCTTATTGTCGAACACAGGTTATATCTTACTAACAAAACAAAAGAAAATAGTATATCTAATCATATATGGCTAACAAGAAATATCAATGCATGAACCGCACTTAATATATACATCTGGATCAAGAATTTCCTCTTCTACCGGATCTCGAAACGAGTCCCTTTCAAATGCTACCTTACAGCCATTAATGTACATGTGAATGTGATTGGTCCATGTTAACTCTATTGAGCGGTTTTTCTATGTATATTAAAGATTACATTTATAAGATGTTCAATTTTTAACCCGAGACAACATTTTGTCTTTCCATTTTGAATTCCATTAGGAGTTCAGACTATACTCAAATCAGCAATGTAAACAACAATTATAATGTATCGAATGCATGCATCTTTATAAAAATGCATAGGAAAACATAATAGTTTTATAAATACTCACTAAGACCATTGCACCACATAAATTAGATTATCTTCTAGTTTAGAACCTATCATCATTTGAAGGAGTCCTTGCTTATTGTGTGCGATACATATAGAGGGAAGCATATTGTCATCCACTTTATCAACTACTTTCCCATCACACTATAAAAGTATTTGCTTGTAACATTTTATGCTAGTTCTATTTTGGGTTTATTAACTTACATATGAATGGACTATTCGTAGAGGATTTCTGTTGTATTTATTTATGGTTTCGTTGCCAAAAACTTTAAAACATATACATAAATTCCAATGATATTGTATACATAATAATACATACTATGTCATAAAATATAGTTCTAAAATGCAAGTGTAACACATGTGATAAGAAAAATAGACAATAAATCTCGGAGGTAAAAAAAAATTGCTATATTGTTTGTTTTTGGAATATATGGGATTTGAACTTCAAGCTAAGCAGAGTATATGATTTCATTCAACTCATTTCGTAGGTCATTATGAAGACAAAAACATGTTTGGGTGGGAAATTTTTGAGGATGAGTAAATCTTAGGGAACGGGTAACAAAAAACAAGGTCGTGACTTCCTAGTAGGCATAGCTGACAACATTAAGTTGTATACGCGCCTAGATGTTACATTTAGCTTTACTGATTAGTAAAAGTAATATATCATTTTATAGATACTTTCTAGTGATGATCAAAATGTGCCGTGTCAAATAAATATTTTCAATGTCATTTATTCAATATAACAACTGAATAATCATTTTATAGATACCTTCCATTTGAGATTAAAAATAATAATAATAACAACAATTTTTTTAAAATTCTAGATGATATTTAGTGAGTACTCAACATACTAGTAAATTGTAAAGTAAAAAAAAATGTTATTTTTTTCACTGTTTATTTTGAAAATTTAAAGGTTTTAAAAAGTTATGATATATGTGAAAAGGGAAGGCTTTTTTTTCCAGTGAAAGACAACAAGTCAATAACCATTCTCATGTGAAAAGACCAACCACCGTTCATGTCACCAACACATGCATGCGGCGAACCACGTGCTTTTATCATGGCCATAATCATCCATTCTTTCGTCTTTCACCTTTAAAACAAACCATTATCTTTCTGATTTTTGTTGTCTAATACACAAACTAGAGACCGCAAAATGAATGGTTGAATGAGTTGGATAAAAGATTTATTAGTTTGATTTTGAATATGGATCTGATCGAGTGAATTGACCACATTGTGAGAGCATTCCCAACGGGGAGTGCTCATCCTCATTGGTGAGGGATGTGGCATTGATTTGAAGGAGAGAGGGGGGAACGTTATCCATAGGGACAAACACTATTCATTAGAGGGAGGGAGGGAGAGAGTCCGTGCAGCTCTGACGTGGCTTCTTTTGTGAAGTGCCCCCATTGAGGATGCTTTAAGTAGCTAAATATATTTTTCAAGGATAACAATTCATGTTAGGTATAAGTTGATAGATTTGTATAACCTAACTCGAAAATCGTTCGCTTATGTAATACTGTGATAGTGCTGAATAGTCAACCTTAATACAGACACATGTAACTTGAACATATCTCTCTTGTCCCAGGGATCATGTTTCAAACATTCAATCAAGAACACAAGATGAAGAGAACTAAACGAACCAACCCACTTTCAATTAATCGAACAACCAAATACAAACTCGATTGTGTCTGGGTTTTATAACCCTAATACATATACGTTGCTACCATTCTAAACGGCGTGTCCCTTTATCCCAAACCAGTTTCGAACTATGACACAAGGACCCCTTGGCTTATACTAATTACATATTTGACACTAAAGTAGACTTTACAACAATTACAATTCTGACCTGTAACTTTGTATCAAACTTTGATCACACAATTAAGGCGTGCGAACGAATTAATTAAATGAGTCAAAAGGTTTTCAGGTTAAATGAGTTGTAAATCTAATGGTCATGAAACATTGCAGCCCCAATCCAGTTTGAGCCCGTTTAGCCCCGACCCTAATTCGTTTATGTCATGCTGGATTTATTCGTGTAACTTAGAAATAAATGAACCTATATTGATTACATCTGATGACAATTATTTAATCTATACTATCTAATAAATAAATGTTTTTCTATACCACGTGTTGCCTCCATATTTATTCTCATCATTTTTTTCTCGTATCTCTCTCTTATTAACTACACTTCCATATTTTAATAATAAAAATATTTTAAAATAATAATATATACTAATAAAATACATTTATTTTAAATTATCTCTTATTATAAGAAATATTGAAAATCAAATTAAATTAAATAGTAATTAACATATTTTTGAAACCCAATTATATATTATATTTTACATTTTTTAAATTTTGTTTTCTATCATTAGTATATTTAATATATTTTTACACATTAAAAATAAACACATAAAAATTTAAGAATTTTATATATCGATATTTTTCATCCCGTGTGCAGTACACGGGGTATAAGCTAGTTAAATATATAATTAAGAACATACAATAACAAAATAATTAAAGTGCAAGGTGTCAAAAAGAGAATGGAAGAACACCAAATATGGGCCATTAGCGGGCCGATGTATTACTTTTCAAGTGTCCCATCATTTCATGCTCATACCGGTGGGCCCTACCTTCTTACAAAATTTACAGTTTCACCCCTTCCTTTTATGGTCTATCGCCTCAGGGGATCCCCGCATTTGATAAAACAGAACCGACAGCCCCCACAAAACACATACAAACGTGAAAACTGAAAACCCATTATACCTATTAATAATCACAGGTAGGTATGATTGGTTCGTACATGTCCAGTTGCACAAAGTACAATCGTTTAATGCACAGTTTTGATATATTTTTTTGTTTTTATCAATATACTTTTTGTTTAAATAATTTAAGTTTCAAAAGAATTACCATAAAGAAGGTTGGTGGAGTTAGTTGAGACTACCTCACTCCAAGGGTGATGGGGGCGGATACTCGAACACAATTGAGTAAGGAAAATTGGAATCGAGTAAATGGGTACACCGTCACTTATCTTTTGAGTAGGAGATCGAGTAGGAGACCGGGTATAATGCCCGAGTTAATTTACTCGGGTGTGGTGGGTGGGATTGAGCCGTTGGATAGCCGTTGGGGGTGAGGGTTTTAAAAAAAAAACTAATTCTCATCTATATATATATCTCACTTTCCTCTTTAAAACAAATCACTATTTTCACCCATATATTTTTGTAAAACTCTAATTTTTTTAACAAAATGTCTTCATCCGATTCTAGCATTCTTGGTTTGCCTTCGGGATTATCCGATTCTAGTGTTTTTGATGATTTTCTTTCCGACATTTCCGAATCAAGTGGCATTGAGTTTTTGTCCAAAGTTGCAGCTACAGCTAGTGAGCTTGAGGATACGGCAAAATCAAAGAAAAAATGTGTACATTGTGATCGTGAAGTTGCTAACAAAATTCTGTTGAAGGATTACTTCGTCAAACGCCCCAAGTATGACGCATATACGTTTAGAGCGAGATTTCGCTTACCGAAAGATTTGTTTTTAAGCATTGTAAGGGATATAAGTATGGATTCAAGGTTTTCTTGGTTTCTAGAAGGGTATGACGGGAGGTTAAAGAAGAGTTTCACGCCGATTCAGAAATGCACTTCTGCTATTCGTCAACTCGCCACAGGTAACCCTCCTGACGAATATGATGAATATTTATCTATGTCCGCTAGGATTGCTCGTGAATGTTTAGAATATTTTTGCAATTCTATTATTATGTTATACGACAAAGAGTTTTTACGTAGACCTACAAGCTACAAAATTGCACGTTTGTATAATGCGCATGAAACTAGATGGGGCCTTCCAGGGATGATCGGTAGCATCGATTGTACGCATGTCGTTTGGAGGATGTGTCCGACTAGTTTGCGTGCCCAATTTATGAGAGGTGATCACCAATACCCTACGATCATGATGGAAGCAGTGGTGTCAAATGACTTATGGTTTTGGCATGCGTTTTGTGATACTGCCGGTTCTAATAACGACATAAATGTTCTTAACCAATCTCCGTTGTTCAATAACGAAATGCATGGAACCGGCCCGAAGTGTCATTTCCATGTTAACGGTCGTGAATACAAACGTGGCTACTATCTTGAGGATGGGATTTACCCCACTTGGTCTGTTTTTGTGAATCATTTCCATTCCCTGTCGACCCAAAAGAAAAAAGGTTTAAGAAAGTTTAAGAGTCAGCTAGACGTCGAACGCGGGTTTGATGTTTTAAAATCTTAATTGGGGATAATTAATCGTCCCAACGATCACATAAACGTCAAAAAATACACAATGTGGTTTACGTATGTATCATATTGCATAATATGATTTTAAAGCATGACGGAAATGCAATCTCACCCAGCTACGTGATGGACCCTCCAACCAATGAAGTAGTAGACGATTGTGTAATTAATGAATTGCGGGATCAAGAGACACACTTTAGACTACGATATGATCTTGTTGAATATTTTGCTACACTACCGGAGTGGGCTAGCAGCGATTCGAAAGACGATTATGTTTTATTTCTCGTTTATTTTTTTTGTAACTTATTATTGTATTTTGTTATTTTTAGTTGTCTTTTGTATTTTTAATTAATAAAAAATATGTTTTTTTATTTAATTGTTTATTTATAAAAAAAAGTTGGTGAGTAAATGAGTAGGGTGTTTTCAATGAAATCTGAGTAAATGAGTAGTTTTGAGGTGACAGAATTCTTTTAAACAGTTTTGATGAGTAATTGAGTAGATGGGTTAATGACCCATCACCCAACTTAGGTGGCTGAGGTTTGATCCTTTGCTGCAACAAATGTTTTTTTGGCTTTCTCCAAGGCTTTTTTTTTTTTTTCAATTTTTGAATATTTAAAGCTCAAAGCGACTCCTGCCGCTTTCCCTATGGATTTTTTTCTTTTTTCAATCTTTTAATGTTTAAAACTCAAATTAAACATATAAAATTTTCTTATTTTTATGTTTTACTGAATAAACAAATAATTAAGTTGGATTTGTTTAGTAAGAAAATTCATGGATGACATACTATTTATTATCTTTTTTTTAATTCTTAAAACTAATTTCATTAACTTTTTTAAAAATTTTAAATACACGGTTATGCTTAATATATTTTTTTTGTCAATATTCTAATGTTGTTCGTATTTTTTACACGTGTTGATTTCATTTTGGGCATGTAATGACTTTTTTTTTTGTTTTTTCTTTTTGTTGTTATAGCGACTGCCGGTTTCGTACCGGTACCGTAACGAGGATAATCAATACCGATCAAATTCCCGTCGCGTAGCTCGAGAAATCCATGTTTTTTTTAATTTCCCACAAATATTTTTTCTCTTTAAAGGATTAAATGGAGGAGGTTAAACATAAAAGTCGTTTCGCCTAACGGCAAGGCTGCACCTCTTGCTCCCCATCCACCCGAGTTCGAGCCTTGAATGTGTCATTTTTATGTTTTAATTTTTTTATTATCCAACTTTTTGTTTTTTTTTTCAGCTTTTTTTTCCGTAGGTTTTAATTTTTTGTTTCAATATGTAAGAATATTTTATTTTTCTACTACTTTTACGTGTTATCGCTTATATTTTGATTCGAGTGTACGACCTCGCCGTGAAGCGCGGGCGTCAAATGCTAGTTCTATCAATATAACAGCATTTTTAAATTATCAATTACATAAACGCAATTATTAATTAACAATTATTTTTTGAGTTAATTGTACAAATGGTCCCTGTGGTTTGATCAAATTGCACGTTTGGTCCCTAGGTTTTAAAAATTACAAACTTGGCAGTTGGCACAAACGTTCATGACCATGTTGCACCTTTAGTCCCTGACGTTAATACCAGTTAGGTTTCAACGGAAAATTTGCCAATGTGCCATCGACGTGACTTACGATCAAACTTAACCCTAAAAATGAGTTAAAATCAGTAAAAAATTAATGAAATTTACGAATCTTTACTGATTTTAACTCATTTTCAAGGTTATATATTAAATTAAAATTAAAATAGCACATTCAAATGCACTTTGTAATATAAAGTGTGCACCCAAGCACTTTATATGAAGTATAATCCAAAAATATTTAGTTATACCATTACAAAATATAAAATACAACCTATAAAAAGAAATAAGAAACATCATATAGCAATTACAACTTTACAAATATATAAATCTGAATCTCAAACAAGAAGCATTCTGTAAACATATAACCAAGGTTATTCGACTAAGATAACAGCTTCTTTGCATCACTCTCTCTCTTCTCCAGATACTCACTGAACCGATCGACTGGATAGAGATCGACAGCAGACGTTGAAGAATCAGTGTACGCATATGATATTTCCTCCGTTTGGTTCTCATACCTATTCTCAAATTGCTTCATCATTTTCTGACGGTCCGTTTCAGTCAGTGAGGCGGTTTGTTCAGCAATAAACGATTCAGGAACGATTCGTCCTTCTAGCATGCTAACCACTGATGACATTGTTGGTCTATCGGTTGAAGAGTAAGTGGTGCACATTAGAGCCAGATTGATTACTACCATCATCTCCGGGATGTCATATTCTGAGCCCAGCTTTGGATCAACTAGATCCATCAAATTACCCGCGGCTTTCAAAGCTATCGCCTAATATAAAGAAACAAGGGGGATATGGAATGTGAGGAATAAATGCAGATTTGTAAGTTGGAAAAGGTTCATGTAGATGTGGGCAATGTCGACCCATAAGCAATGTTTTCATAGCCGGACCGGTCATGGAACAAGTCGCGTTAAATAGGTTCAGTGGTTCGGCCGGTTTCGAAAATCGGATGACGTAATAAATAATTTAATTTTCTTTTAATATACATATATATAATTATATATATAACTAATTGAAAAAAAATATGAAACTACTTTTATTTTTGGGTGTGGATTTGCAATATTAATACAATATGGAGCCTGAAGTAGTAGAGAAATCAACGAATAAGATTTTGTAAGGAAAAATTTTAAAAATATGGTTCACCGGTTCGACCTGTAACCGACTGGTTCAAATAGACTCAACCAATCCGGTTATGTATCTGGTTTCCGATTAGGCCGGTCTGATCAGGTTCTGAAAACATTGCTCATAAGCCTTGCTCGGGTCAATTTGGTATGTGGCGGATAAAATTTCTAAGTTTTAGCTGAAATGGAAACTCGGTCAAATGAGTTGATTAGGTCAAATAGTTTAATATTTAGAAATTCTTAATATCTTCAAATTCATTCTATTAAGAAAATTAAACTGTGTTATTTCAACATTGTTTTTTCATAAGTTTATTTAAGAAACTAATTATTTATACAAATAATTTTTTTTAATAAAAAGGTGCCGAGTCCAACAGGTTTGAACCTTAGTAAAAAAGTTACACATTTGTTCATGTTAGTTACCCGATCAAGAAGAACAAACTGATTCTCCTTAGCCCTGTCAGCAATGTTAGCCATCCCGCTTACAATCTCTAAGAGGACAATTCCATAGCTATAGACATCTGCTTTATCTGTTAGGTAGCCGCGTAGTGCATATTCGGGAGCCATATATCCACTGAAAAATTGTATAGAAAAGAGTGATTCGTGAAGTGTGATAATCACATTAAATTATAGTGAAAGTGGTGTAAACGAGGGTATAAATGACTTACTAAGTTCCAGCAACACGAGTGCTTATATGGGTGTCGTCCTCTTCATCAAGCTTAGCCAAACCGAAATCAGAAATTTTAGCATTTAAATTCTTATCAAGGAGCACATTAGTGGCTTTGATATCTCTATGAACAATCTTTAATCTTGATTCTTCATGTAGAAAAGCCAACCCTCTTGCTATACCGATGCAAATTCTGTATCTTGTAGGCCAATCAAGTTCCAACTGCCATTCTTTAGGTCCTTCAATCCGCAAGGTCAACAATAATTTAGCAAAATAATAAGTGAATGTTGTGTAGATGTGACGATTCAGCCCATTTCCTTATGAACATGTTGATTCGGGTTATGTTATATCTCTAACATATCAAAACAGGCAAATAGACTGAAACTGTACTTTTAATGGATTGATATTTTTTTATGTCAAACCCGACATGAGAGGTTATGTTGTCTCACAAAAAAAGTAAGATATATTGTAGGACCCATTTCTTTGTAAAAAGAGGGCCCACTTCTTTTTAGAGTTTAGGGTTTAGATTCAACATGATCTCTCATTTCAGGTTCAACATAAGAGCTTTTTAATGATTTTATTCAAAATATTAGATTACTATTAAATTAATATCATTTTTGAAATCTTGTTTGACGTACTAAATATTTATACGAAACTAAATTGTTTTGGAAAAAAAAACGTGTTCACGCAAACCCTGTCATTTTCGACCCATACAAAAGTTACCCATTTTGACCCGTTTCCTAAAGTGTCTCATCTATTCATTTTTCCACCTCTACTTAAGTGGTTATATACCTATAAGAAAGAGGGTAAAAGAATTCACAATGAAATTAATGAATGAAAAACCAATCATTTACCAAACAAAGCACGGGCTAGACTGTTATTCTCCAAGTATTCATAAGCTATCAACAACTGGTTTCCTTCAATGCAACATCCATACAGCTTCACAAGATGCGGGTGTTGCAAAGCCGATATCATGCCTAACTCATTTAAGAACTCTCTATTTCCTTGCTTTGATTTGGAGGAAAGTTGTTTCACTGCTATTAAGGTGCCATTTGGCAATACTCCCTTCATTATAACACAAGATTAATTTTCAACACATAGTAAAAAACTTTTTCAATATTATGTGATCAAGAAATTAAGTGATAGAATAGGTATGAATCCAGAATCTATTTACCTTCTTATTTACATGATATATTTATAGATACAAATATTAACACATGAATACCCAAGACTACAGACCAATGGCAATATATAAATCATCTTGTCTAATACACCTACTCAGTTTAAGGAGGAGGATGATGAATGCTTAGACTGGAGGGAAAGTCATTGAATAAAATCCGTGGTAAGCCCTTTGTGAAGATATCCGCCAGTTGATACCGAGATGGAACATGTAAGACACGGACTTGGCCGGTTTGTACCTTTTCTCGATCGAAGTGGATGTCGATCTCAATATGTTTGGTTCGTTGATGCTGAATTGGGTTGCCAAACATGTAGATGGCACTCAACAGTAGACTAGAGATGCACGGTTTGGTGGTCGACCCAATTCAAGAAGAAGATTTCGGTGCCAACATAATTCAGATGACCGATATGTGGAGCGTGCATATACACACAAATTTGTTGAACTGCATATGATATGTTTGGGTGAGTGAAAGTCAAATACTGAAGAGCCCCGGCCAAGCTCCGGAAAGTGGTCGGATCATCGAGTAATTCCCCGGCGGTTGCACCCAACTTACCGACGGTGTCAACGGGTGTATGCATGGGATTGCAGTTTGCCATCTTTGTCCGATTGAGAATGTCATGGGCATATTTTTGCTGTGATAAGAACAGACCATTGGGATCTCGAGTAACTGAAATGTCCAGAAAATAGTTTAAAGGGCCGAGATCTTTCATGGCAAATTCTGACGAGAGATGAGCTAGGAGATGTTGCTTAAGACCTAATGAGGAGGTAGTCAATATAATTTCGTCAACATACAATAGAAGATAGGCCGTCTCCGAACCAGGACGGTAAATGAACAAAGAATGATCACAGGAACTATGTCGAAAACCCAAAGTGTGGACATAGTCACTGAATCGTTGATACCACGCTCTCGGTGCCTGTTTTAAACCGTAAAGCAACTTTTTAAGTCGACATACATGGTGAGGGTAACGAGGGTCCCGAAAACCCAACGGTTGGTGCATGTAAACGGTTTAAGAGAGATTCCCATGCAGAAAGGCATTTTTGTCATCGAGTTGACTGATGCCCCATCCGTTGAATAAAGCAATGTTGAGAACTGTGCGAATAGTGGCCGGTTTGACCATGGGACTAAACGTTTCATGACAGTCAATTCTGATACCATGATAGAATAGGTATGAATCCAGAATAGATTTCCCTTCTCATTTACATGATATATTTATAGATACAAATATTAAAACATGAATACCCTAGACTATAGACCAATGACAATATATAAATCATGTAGTCTAATATTAAGTACTAGATTACCTTGTAAACAGGGCCAAAACCACCTTCTCCAATCTTATTAGCAACATCAAAATTGTTTGTTGCAGCTTTTATTTGCTTCAAAGTAAAGGAACCGGTGTTAAACTCTAGACCATTCAGCTCTAGACCATGCAAATCTGTTGACAAATGTAATTGAGAACATGTAAAAAAAAGTTAGGAGAGAACTAAATTTAATAACTACGTGTAAACTTTACAATTTCAACCCATTTACCTAACCGGGCTGATTGGGTTGTGTTCTTTATCAAACGGGGTCAAACGGTTTAAACAGATGAGAGGGGTCAAGAGATGCCCAAAGTTTACTTTTAATGCATACAACATCTTAATCGTTTTATTCCAAGATTTAAACTACTATTGTTTTTTTTTTGTAAATAATTGACGTGATAACTTTCAATGACAAAAAGTTTTTGAGGGTCAACCCAGCAAACCAGCTGTTAACACACACTCGTTTTGACCCATTATCACACCTGCCCAACCCGTTCATCTTGCCACCTCTAGAGTACGGTCTTGACACGTAAATACCTAGTTCCATATCTCTGTGACGTAAACAACCCTGCCACCATAAAACTCCTAGAATTAGGATGATGGCACAAACTGCTCCAACCACAATCCCAGCCACAATCCCTCCAGACACACCGTTTCCATTTCCCCGCGATTTTGGAACTGGGAAATCTGAATGATTGAAATAAACAAAGATTGAAACAATTGTTAAGGAGGAATTTGAACAATAAATGTGATCCTACATATAGAGATTCTTTTGGAAATGCTAAAATATAGTGTCATGAAAGACAAAATCTGAGCTTTTGGTTGGATAACACTAGAAAAAGTTTTACATGGTATTCTATAGAGCTTGCATATGTGCACTATTAAGACCCCGAATGAAATTTTATTGAGAGTAATGCACATAAGATTGAATACAAAATCAGCCCATTTCTGATAGCAATGTTTAGACTGTAGAGATGCACGATAAGTCTGTCCAGGGCCTCACCCGTAACCGCTCCTAAAAGCTCTGTAAAAGTCCTGGTCATGTAACCGGTTAGCCCTGGCAGTCCGTTAGCGTTTCAACATTTCCGTCCAGGAACAGCTTAAGGATCAGTTATAGATAGGACAGGTTAAAGCTGGTTTTTGTCAGTGAGCCTGATTAAGTGTATTTGGTTATTTATGAAGTATAAATAGGCTTGTTGTTTGGTTCATTTAACTTATACCATTTATCTCAATATTCTCTAGAGTTGTCACAGTTTCATAAAATATTATAAATTTGTAACCAATTTAATGAAGTTTGTTGGAGGTAGTTAAGTTTATAGCTAAAAGAAAATTTTAAAATCACTGAAAGTTGCATAATTATTAACTAATTTTAGATACAGTTAAATATGATATTATAGATTATCAATTAACATATAAAGTGAATAAAATTCCAACATACCTTTTCATTTGTCTCATATTAGTCACGGTACATAGAAAATACTATTAGTAGTTAAAGTAAATATATGAAGTTTAGGGAATATGTCATTGGCATTTAGGATAACTGCCATTTTGATATGTATAAACGGGGATATACGATGTAAACAATCTGAATCAATCGACATTTGCAATTCAAACGTATTTCTAAATTGAGAAAACTGTCATTTTCATCCATGTGGTTTATTCACTTTTGTCAGTTTCATCCAAAAAAGTTTATTTTTCTCCAGTATATCCTCGTGGTTTATAAAACTTACCATTTTCATCCAATTAGTTAATTTCATCCATATTTTAACGTTAAATATTTCTTTATTTTATTAATATTTTAAACCCTTAATTATTCTCTCATGAGTCATTTTGGCAATCTACCATAATCGTCATAAATAGTACACACTCCAAATCATAAACACCACATAAATCATGAAACACATAAGGAGTTAGTAATAGCTTACTTGGATCCACAGAAATAGCTGAAATAAGAGGACCATATACTCCTCGAAATGGGATATTGGTTTTTCCTTTTCCAGCCCAATAGAGACGGATTTCCAAACTAGTTGTAATATTTACGGGATAAGTTTCAACATATGCTTTCATAGCCCCACCTGCTCTAGCACTGATGTCAAAATCTTTCTCCACCAGTTGATCCTGACACAGTACCAACAAATTTATAATCAACAACAAATTAAGTATCAGACATAAATGTAATTAGTACTAGTGTTATACGTGCGTGCGTTGCGGCGAGCTAAACTGTCAAAATTAACGATTTGAAAACTTTATACAATCAAATAACATCGACGTTCTCAATTCCCGGGTTTACACATGTTACTATAGGTTCAATGTTGGCGAACTTTAAAGATCTTGTGAGTGTTAACTTAATAATCATATTTATATACAAATTGTTTAGGAAAGAAGGAAGTAAAGTTTCTTTTATACAAACATTATTATGTGAAATTACATTTCTGTGTGTTAGAACATACATAATCAGGTTAGTGAATTGTTCTATTTAATATCTTTACTTGTATTATAATCTCAACTCGTTTTCTGTTAGTTTATCAATCATCTCGTGATATATTGTATAGTACTTCTGTTAGTTTTGTTATTCGTAACATCGGTGTGGTATATCTATGTCTTACAGATCTCAATTAAATATTAACAAACACCACAAATAAAAAAATATCAGTCATAAACATAGAAAATAATTATTAATTAACCGCTATTCGAAAATGTAGAATTCAGTTTTTATTTAAGTGCTATAGTTGATAAATGTTTAGCAGAAATGAAAGAATAACCACCAGAAAATACAGTTTCTCACTAAATTCATGTTAGCACAATATCCTTTTTACCGGTTAAAACATATAAATATATTCAGTGCATTAACGTTTTTTTACCTCATATGGCCGATTTGAAGGCACCGAATTTTTTCACCTGCGTAGATGCACTTTGACAATTTATGCACTATTTTGTATTATATGTTTAAGGGTCTATTGTTTTTTTATTATTTATTTCCGTTTTTAATGAGTAGCTACTAAATCTGGGTTGAGTATAACATTCGGTAACTGTTGTGATCCTTCATTCAGTTTTTATTTTATTTATTTTTTTTTACATTTGAAGTGGTCAATATTTAAGCCACACTCACTTACCTAACTATATTAAGGTTAATGGCGGGCTTTTAAAACTTGACAAATTGACCAATTAATATGTCATTTTTATTTATATATTTTTCAAAGTGTTCAAATATGTGATATTAACGAAACTATTTTAAAATGACAATCCATTATTTATTAATTTTATGAGATGAGTTGTTTATTAAATAAATATAAATTTATGTACGGACTTTTACAAAAAAAAATTGTTAGTGGGTGGGTGCTGATTATACGGAGACCTGAAAACCGAGAGTACGGTTGTTTTGCTATGTGTGTATTTTAAAAACGGTCAAAGTAGCCGGATTTTATATCACTGAATGGAAGATTTTTATTTTAGGGGTGCTTGGCGGATTTTAGAACTTTTCGGGATTGTCGAGAAGATACCGTCAGTTACTATAGAGGAAACAAAAACGGGTGTGTTGATATGTAATCACGTAACATGTTGATTTTTTTTTATTAAAAATAAAACTATAGCAATACCATACTCAAATTAAAGAGAATAAAATGCTCGTTTTTATGATGTAACTTTTCATAAAAAATATTAAGGTTTGAAAAAGTTATGGCCGTTTTAAATCGTGGAGGGTAGTTGGTTTAAAAGTGTAATTATTGTTTAAATAACCAAAAGTTGAGAGGGCAAATGTGTAAGTATTGTTTAAAAGACATATTTACCCACAAAAATTTTTAACACATGCATTAAGTGTTGTATCTTGAGCAATCATATTTGTATTACTAATAATTTAAGATGCCTTTGGTGGTGTATTATAAAATAGCGGTGTTTTAAAAATCAGGATTAATCGGAGGATTAATCGGAAATCGGTGGATTCCTATGTAATTTTGGCCTAGTCGGACCATTAATCGGAAATCGGGTTTAATCGGGCTAGGCGGACCTAGGCGCCCCCAGTTTGAAAAATGGGTTTTAAATAGAAAATAAGCCCAAATAAACACCTAATACATGGATCCATGGGTTTTTATCTAACCTAATCGTTATATGCTTCTTTTTCAGTCACCAACCTGCTCCGACCTAATCGCTAGTTGCTTGCTTCTGTGAGTTGTTCTTGTTTCAGGCAGCAAGTATTGACCACCAACATGCTCCGATCTTTAAAGTATTTTAGATTTTGAATTAATATGATAATATGTTAATGTTTTGTATTTGTGTGTGTGTATGTGTGTGTGTGTGTATATATATATAAGTTCGAAAATTTACATGTAAAAATTTCAATCCGATTAATCCTTAGTCGGTACCCACCGCCTAGTTAGCGCCTAGCGATTTTTACAATACTGTAAAATAGTATAGATTAGTTATTGGTAAATAATGTAAATATGAGTTCCATATAAACCCCTCCTCATTGTAACCTTAATTACAATTATCAATACAAATTTACACACACACACACGGTGTTTATCTTGGTATCAGAGCCAAGCCACCGTCACCACCTCAACATCCGCCGCTCACCGCCGCCACCACCATCGGATTCATCTTTGGTGCTTGTTTTCTCTTTTAGATCGTTACAAATCGATCTCTGAAGCTCTACGAAAATTTCTATCGGATTGATTTCGCTTTTGAATCTCTTTCTTGGCTGGAAAATTTACGTTTTCAGATCTAGTTTTCGCAAACCTTCAACCGGCGACATTCAACACGCGACATTCTCCTTCAGGCGACACTAATCTTCAGCGACACTCACCTATGCGACACTTACATTCGCGACACTCACATCCTTGAACGCAAGTTCAACTTTCCGACATTGCCAACGACATTTCTGAACTACAGTTCAACTCTATCAACAATTCTGACGACACTCACAGCAACAATTCCGGCGACACTTGAAATGACAACAATTCTTGCTTTTTCTGCTACTGAACGGGCATCCCACAATTCCCATAAGTTTTCCTTCACTCTCTCTCCCACGAACTATGGATATTGGAATGACTGAACCATTCTTGATAACTAACAGATTATTTGGATACATTGATGGTTCCATTCCTTGTCCGAGCCCTACTGTTGCTACCACCTCGGATGCTGCTACAACTGTCACAGTTAATCCCAACTATCAGGCCTGGCTCGCTAATGATGCCCATGCTCATATGATCCTTATTTCAACAGTCTCGGAAGCCTCATTCTCACATGTTCAAGGAACAACTGCTCGTGAACTATGGGACTCCCTTGCTAGATCCTATCCTCCTCACACAACCTCCAGGGAGTACATGCTTAAGACACAACTTCTTAAGCTCCAGATGAAGGGTGATGAAACACCTCTTGCTTATCTTATTCGTGCACATGATTATGCCTCTACACTTGCCAACATTGGCGAACCAGTTAAAGACAAGGATTTGGTTCTCTTTGTTATCTCTGTACTTCGTGAGGAATACAATGGCCTCAAGTAAACTTTACTTGCCCATGCTTCTCCTCTTGCTTTCAGTGAACTATATGTGCTTTTAACTGATCATAACTATATGGTAACAAAGCCACCACAACCCACTGCTACTGCCTTTACTGCAACTTCATCTCAAGCACCACAACAGCAAATGGCATCGCAACTAGGTTACTAACTGATGCCAACAATCACTGTTGCTGCTTCCCCACAAGCCTTTTACAGTGCCTGTCCTCCTGTTACTCGCAACAACAACTTTAGAGGACGTCGGGGCTCTTATCGTGGAGGTAACAACAACACCAACTATAAACAGCCTGCCATTTTATGAATAAAGTATGCAATTCTTATGCACTTTCTCTCTCATTTCTAATCATACTTTACGATTCCGCAACTAAGTGTATTGTGAGCGCATCAAGGATTCATCATTGCCGTCTTAATGGTAGAATCGTGAAAAAGGTAGGCCCGCGAAAACCAAAATGCGGAATCACAAAACATGAATTTCGAAGAAAGGTAAGAATTCAAAAAATGATAGTGGATAGCGACGATTGTAACTTCCTAGATCCAAAAAAAGAGGAAACACAAAAAAAAGATGTTTATTTTGGTATGCCCGGTTGATCAAAATGGATATTTTGGTGAGTTTTCCTATTTCTAACTCTAAATCATTCTATGCATAATTAAAAATATTACCATAATAATGTTGTTTATGTAATCACGATGAACACCTTAACTATTAATTTTTTTTTGAACGACAACACCTAGATATTCTAGGATAATTGAGTTTCCAAGGGGCAACACCTAGAACATCCAGGGCAGCCTACCCTAGGAGGAACCCCCAACTGGGTAAACCCCCTGATCTAGCCACATACCTTTTTTTGCAGTGGCCCGGATTCGAACCCAAGACCCCCACTATGAGAAGTCTTGGGGCTACCATTGCACCTTAACTATTAATAACTTCTTTTTATAAAAAAAACACAAAAAATGTTGGTAGGTTTATCCAATCCGGTCCATTGATAAGAATGATGCATATCATCCTCAAGCCATTTTAAACTACTTACTCAATCCACACTACCAACTATCTTTCTGCCTCTAGCTAATTAGTTATCTATTAATATAGTAGACATATTATTACATCAATACTTGATCTTCAGATGATATTTATCTACGAGAACTAACCTGGATGTAGATATCAAATAAACGTCTCCCAAGGCTGCTATATGTTCCATCATCAATAAACATGATCTCGGCAAAGTGAAGGCTTACATTGTAGTTTCCATTGTGCATACAGAAACCATAATATGTCAAAGATAAGGCTGATGTTCGTGCACTCGTGTACAGTTCAGAAGTGATCATTGGGACCCCAGAAGGTTTTTGAGCAATATAACTGTCACGACTCTTGTCATCCAAGAAGTTACCAGTATTGCTAAATCCCCATCGACTTTCAAATGAAGAGAAATATGAAGCACCACCTGGTTGCGTGTCACTTTCATATTCATTCTCTCCAATTCTCTGTCTATCTCCGCCACAGTTGATATACAAGGAGGTATAATCTAATACAAAGAACTAATTGTTATATAAAAATTCGTCAAGATATACGATACTAATATGAAACTTTAACATACTTGTTGGACAAACACTATTCCCCAAACATGAGACCTTTCTTCTGGTAAAATAGTACAAAGGTAGAGAGAGTATGTCACACAGATATAAACATCACCAAATCTTTATTTGGATAAAATAATTCAACGCAGAGAAACTTACGAGATATTATCCATTGAAAATGAAGCAAAAAAGTTTCTGCACAAAACAGAACACACCAACATTTAGCCGGTGTAATAAGAAACATTTGGAGAAAGATGGGGCTGTTCTTACGTTTGCCGGATCTGACACCCTAAATTCCTTGAGTTATCATATGTAAAATTGTTGTATGACAGATCACTGGAAGAAAACTTACAATATTAGTCAATCTATTATGCAACCATATAAGCGAACATGGATAATGTTTTACTCTTAAAACTTCCCATCAATTGTTATGTTCACAATATCATATTAATTGAATTATATGGATTGCATCTTATTCAGTAAAACCAAGTATGGATCCAACTTCAGTTATGTTACTTATACAAGTCTAACAGTAGATAAACTTACATATTATCTCCTAAAGTGGTCATCCAATCAGGCACCCTTCCGGATAGGAAGTTTCTAGTAAGATAGCTAAAATCAAAAGAATAAACTAGTAAGGGGTCGCCATTACAACTTGAATGTCTCAGACAGATAATGATGATATCAAAGAAATTATAAATAATAATATGCAGTATGAAGGTGAGCTTTGGATAAAAATCATAAAAAAAACACTGTTTCCTCCTCTTTATTAGTTAAATTAATCATTAAACACGTAGATCGATGTTGAATCTGTAAACGCGAATGGGAAAATATCTCAGTATTTTGCAATGCAGGGGGACTCCTCAATATATACAGGAAATAACCCTTGGAAACCTATTACATGCCTATATAAAGAATAAAACCTAATAAATACTATATACAACTAACAGAATCTTTCTGAGATTCTAGTTATGTGTCAACCAATCAACCCTTGCCTGTGCAAGATATGTGTTCAATCCACAGTGGAAGATTCATTGGACACAAGTGCAAGGATGATCTTGCAGTTAAACATATATAAAGTTTCATCTACATGATCTGTTGTGAGATAGCAGTTAATACATTAGAATGAAATGCTTACATATTGTCTGTGCCATTTAGATCAATGAACCTTTCAGGAATGGATCCAATAAGTTTGTTAAAGCTGAAGTCTCTGAAAGAGCAACACAAACAATAAAAGTGTGAAAGCTGGTAAAAGAAACTGTAACTAATATAACTAAATACAACGTAAACAACCCACCCCCCTCCGCTGATTTAATAGTTCTTTTAACAATAGGTGTAACAGTATAGTGAATATAACTTGGACGAATAGAAAAGAACACATGAACTATATGGTTCACTCCATTGATGGAGTTGAGCTATGTCCAAGGCCGGCCTAGAGAGATGTATTATTAAGTTCAATTGATGGGGTTGAGGTAAGAAGCAACTAGCAGTGTTTCTAAGAGAAAAAAACCCTAGCTGTCGCAAGCCAACTGTTCCGTCAAAGAGGAACCATGGTGGTTTTGCCCGCAATTCGAACAAAATAAAGGTCGGTGAACGTTGTTCGATACCAAAGTTGTACACGAACTCGTACACCCCTAGCTATGCATAAAAAGGTAAGAACTCTATATTGTTTAAGTATGCATTCTCCTACATGAATTCTGAAAAGGGGTCGAATTTGTTCCACTTGGTTGTATTTGAAGTGTTCTATATGGCATTTGATCCCAACACATATACTTGGATTTTCACATTAATATATATGGTTGAAAACATTATAAGGAATAAACAGATACAAATTTTCCAGTTTATAAGAAAAAAAGAGGACATGTTTTTTCACCTTAAGTAATTATATGAAGTCTGTGCAAATCAGCGTTATCTAAAACATGGATAATCAGAGGAAAGGTAGTAATTACTAACAAGAGAGCGAGATTAGTCGAGGAAATAGATTTTGGTAACTCGCCGATAAGACTGCAATTCCTCAAGATCCTGGTAAGATTGTGTTAATAAGCAAACAAATAATGAGAAAAAAAATCGCAACGTTTAGAACCGTAAAAGGAGAACTATGCATCCATGCTCTTCAAATCCAAGACAATAAGCCTCACAATCCTCTAGCCTTTTGACCCAAGGTCATGACTATAGAATTAAGGATTTGGCATTCTTTCCTAAACTAAGTTAATTGTCCTTAGATTATAGCTTTGAAACTTATGGTGGATTTCATGCCTTGATCTTTTTAAATGTCAAACATATCTGAATATATTTTGTTTTGATAAACAAAGACAAATATAACAATCTAACAATTCAGAACACAAATAATACTATATTAGAAGAAGCAATTCACTCACAGGTTCTTAAAAGATGTATTTTTAAGAGGTGGACAAAGCCTGTCTGGTCCGCGCAAGTCGCTGATTCTCCTGCATCTCATGACTAACTCAACACAAATACTTGATAAAAATGGAAAGCACATCAAATAATTGATATAATGTGGAATTACTAACAAGTCTGTTAAAGTTGCCAGGAGAGTAATACTAGGAGGTATTGGCCCTTCCAACCCACTGGCCTGAATCCTTCTGTTATTCAGAAACTTTACTTAAATCTAATTGCTATAGCCAATAAATGAAAAAGAAAGAGTAGGAAAATGTCTCACAAGCTCGTGAGACTTGTCCATTCTCCAATGAAATCCGGGATCTTCCCAGAGAAGTTGTTACTGCCAATCCGACTGTTGAAGAAACAAAAATAAAATAGTCAGTTACACCTGACCATATGATGATCAAAGAGTAACTGGATCCAACAAGGTAGTAGCACTAACAACTCCTTCATATTAATCAGATTTGCAAACGATGCAGGCAATTCCCCAGTAAAGAAGTTGGAGTTCAGCAATCTACAATAGAAAATGAAACAGTTGTATATTGTCATCAGATAAAGAGATACAGAAAGCAATGTCAACAAATTTCACAAAGTCTTACAGTCTCTCAATGCTTGTAAGTTTCCCAAGTTCATCAGGAATTACTCCAGACATCATATTGTCTTCTACCGTTCTAATTAACAATTCAATTGTAGTCACAAACGTACATATGTTTAATTAAACTAAATTTAAAGAGATAATATATGAATCGAAATTTACAAAGATATCAATGTGCTGATGTTTCCGAGTTCCTTTGGGATAGATCCGTTTACACGATTCCCTAGAAGAGATCTGCAAGTGAGCTTTTCGATGTCAAACTCAAACGTAATACTTGAAGAAGATCCAAAGAAGATATGGTATGTTAAAGACAAGTACATGTTTAAAATTTGCTCCATTGAACCCCATTGTGGAGGGATGGTACCATTGAGATAGTTGCGAGTTAAGTCTCTGTAGGAATAAAACACACAACTTAGCCACTAGATACTAACAATGGAAGTTAATTTAACGAATAACAAAACCAACAAGGGGAAGGGATTGTACAAATTTTGGAGGTAACGAAGATTGACGAGTTCCGGTGGGAGAATGCCTGGTAGGCTTTGTCCTTTAAGGCTTCTGCATCTCGTACCAACCAGATCAAGATCATTCAGTGTAATTTCTTTTTGCAATAAAATATAGACACACAAGGTACGTCTGCAAATAATTGGGGAAGGCTATATTGCCCGTTGAGTTTAAAATTTAAATGGGGACCAAATTGTCACAAAAGAAGAATACTTCAACATCACGTGAGCTGCATGTATGAATGGCCGAGTCCTCAGGAGGAATGCTGGTTTTTAGGATCTAGAAAGTTGAATAAATGCCGTTGCTAGTTTGTTATTTTATGAGCTATTTTTCTGTTTGTTTACGTTGCTACTTAGTCTATTTAAAGCCATGTAAGTCTTGAAGTTTAATGCACTTTTCTTTCGAATAATACAAGAGCATTTTGTGAGTTCTCTAAATTATCTGTGAGTTGTGAGTTTTCTATACCAACAAAAGTGGTATCAGAGCCAGGTTCGGCTCGTAATTGTTCGAAACAGAAAGTGAAGAATCGTGGAAGATGACTGAATCTGGAAATGGCGGTAACTCCATAACTCCTACACCAATCCCTGTCTTCAAAGGGGATGGTTACGAGTATTGGAGTATTCGATTGAAGACGATCCTAAGATCTCGAGATCTTTGGGATTACATTGACAGCGGCATTGATGAAACTGAGACTGATCAGGCGAAGTTACGAACTGCCCGAAAGAAGGATGCATATGCCATGGCAATAATTCAACAAGCGGTTCACGATCAGTTGTTCTCTCGAATTTCTGCAGCCAAAACGGCTAAGGAAACTTGGGAAATACTGAGAGTGGAATTTCAAGGTGATACTCAGGTTCAATCAGTCAAGTTACAAGGGTTGAGAAGGGACTTTGAGAATCTAAGTATGAAAGAAGGAGAATTAGTGGGTGACTATTTCTCAAGAGTCATGGCAATCGTTAGTCAACAAAGATCTTATGGAGAGCAAATAGCAGACCGAATTGTTGTTGAAAAAATATTGCATAGTCTAACTTCAAAGTTTGATTATGTAGTACCATCTATTAAAGTATCAAATGATCTGGCTACATTAACTCCTATAAGGCTGATGGGATCTCTCTAATCACAGGAAGAAAGAATTAACAGCCGAGATGCAATGAAAGTTGAAAGAAGTGATGAACAAGCACTACAAGTATTTCAAGATACCAACAAACAAGTCTGGAATACCTCTTCTGGTGCTACTAGAGGAAGAGGTCGTGGAGCTGTGAGAGGGAGAGGTCGAGGCAGAAGTAATGAACGAGGAAGAGGTCCACAATGCTATGTGTGTAACAGATTTGGACACGTGAAGAAAGACTGTTGGTACAATGATGATCAACATGCTAATGTGGTGGCTGAAAATGAAGCTCAAGATGATCAGATTGAGGAGCATCACCTCTTCTTGGCTCATGTTCCAACAGAACAATTCTTATTAATGGCTAAAGCTTGTGAAGGTATTACTTCTAACTGTCTATGGTTTTTAGATTCGGGCTGTTCTAACCATATGACAGGAATTAAAGAAATTTTTGTATCTATGGATGAAACTTTTAGAATTAATGTTCGATTGGGGGACAAGAATGATTTGTTGGTTGTAGGAAAGGGAACTGTGAAAATAATGCTTAGTGATGGCCATTACAAACTCTTAGATGATGTATATTATGCTCCCAAGCTTGAATATAATCTTCTAAGTGTTGGTCAGTTGATGAGAAAGGGCTATTCCCTTCTATTTGATGATGGGAAGTGTGTTATAAAGAATAGAAACACTGGAGCAGTTCTTATGGTTGTGGAAGTGGCTAATAATAATATGTTCTTGCTTAATGCTGAATCAAGCAGTGCTGAAACTACAATTGCTCCTGTTGATGATGTGTCCAAACTTTGGCATTTGAGATTTGGACATTATTATTTCCAAGGGTTAAAGATGTTGCATGACAAAAGGATGGTTATTGGCCTGCCGAATATTAAAGTGGTGGATAAATGTGATAGCTGTGTACTTGGAAAGCAGGCTAGAAGTCCCTTTCAATCAAAATCCTGGAGGGCCACCAGAAAATTGGAATTGGTGCATGCTGATGTTTGTGGGCCAATGCAAGTGAAGAGTCTTGGAGGTAGTTTCTATTACTTGCTTTTTATAGATGATTATACAAGAATGAGTTAGGTGTATTTTATTACACAAAAGTCAGAAGTGTTTACTAAGTTTAAACTATTTAAAGTAGCTGTTGAAAAACAAGCTGAGGCACCCATTAAAGTCCTTAGATCTGATAGGGGAGGAGAATTTTGTTCAAAGGACTTTAATAATTTTTGTTCTGCTAATGGAATAAAAAGGGAGCTGACTGTTCCATACACTCCACAGCATAATGGAGTAGTGGAAAGAAAAAATAGAACAATTATGGGATTGACTAGAAGTATGCTTAAACACAAAGAAATGCCAAATTATTTTTGGGCAGAAGCTGTATCTACAGCTGTTTATTTGATCAATCTGGCTGGAACAAAAGCTGTTGTTAATCAAACTCCTATGCAATTGTGGACAGGAGTTAAGCCTTCAGTTAAACATCTAAAAATTTTTGGGTGTGTTGGTTTTGGCTAGAATATGTGCGTGGTGTTAGAAAGCTGGATGATAGATCCGGAAGATGTGTGTTTATAGGCTATGTGAATGATGATTATGCCTATAGACTCTATAATCCAGTGACAAGTTTGTGGTTAGAAGAGAGGTGGAGTGGCGTGAAGATGAGAAATGGAATTGGCAAGCTGGTGAATCTGATAAACACAAGTCATATGGGTTTGTTGATCCTTTTCCTTTTGATAGTACTGCTGGTTCTCATGATGAAGTTTCAAATCAGGCCACTGAAAATCCATCAGCACACCAAAGTGATGCAGAAGAAGATGCTGCACAACTATCTCCTGCTGTACAACAACCTCCTGCTACACCACAATCGCCTGCTGTTCAACAGGCTTCTGCAGCCAGTTCATCTTCTTCAACTCCTCCTCTAAGGTTCAAGTCTCAAAAGGATGTGTATGCCACAGCTCGAGTGGTTGAACCTGATTATGATGAATATAATTGTCAATTTGCACTTAATGTTGCTGACCCTATTTCTTTTGATGAAGCAATACTTAAAAAAGAGTGGCAAGGTGCTATGGAAGAGGAGATTAGAACTATTGAAAAAAACAAAACATGGGAGCTAGTAGACTTACCAGGTGAAAGATCTACAGTTGGATTGAAGTGGATCTTTAAAACTAAGATTGGAGCTAATGGTGAAGTGTTGAGGCATAAAGCCAGATTGGTGGCCAAGGGATATGCACAGCAGCATGGTATTGATTATCAAGAAACATTTGCTCCTGTTGCTAGATTTGAAACCATCAGAACTGTGTTGTCAGTTGCTGCTCAGTTGGGCTGGTTGGTACATCAATTGGATGTTAAGTCAGCATTCTTAAATGGAGATTTAGAAGATGAAATATATGTTGATCAGCCTGACGGGTTCTTAATAAAAGGGCATGAAGAAAAGGTATACAGGTTAAGAAAGGCTTTATATGGGTTAAAGCAAGCTCCAAGAGCTTGGTATTCCAAGATTGATAGTTATTTTATCAATCATGGGTACAAAAGAAGCTGCAGTGAACCTACATTATATGTTAAGAAGTCTGATGGTAATCATTATTTGTATGTGTGTCTTTATGTGGATGATATAATTTGCACTAGTTCTTGTTCTAAACTAGTTGCAGATTTTAAGCAAGGAATGAAAGGAGTTTTTGAGATGACAGACATGGGGCTGCTAAAGTTTTTCTTGGGTTTAGAAGTCAAGCAAACAACAAAAGGGATATTAATTGCTCAAGAAAGATATGCAAGAGGATTATTGGCAAAGTTTTGTATGAAGGAATGCAAAAGTGAAGCAACTCCAATGAATTTGAATGAAAAGCTGCAAAATGAAGATTATGCTGAGAAAGTAAATGAAACTCTATTCAGAAGTTTGGTTGGAGGTCTCATTTATTTGACTCATACTAGGCCGGATCTTGCTTATTCGGTTGGTATTGTGTCAAGGTTTATGCAAATGCCTTCAAAATTGCATTGGGGAGCTGCCAGAAGAATATTGAGGTATGTAGCAGGAACAATTAATCAAGGATTGTGGTATGAAAGAGGTAAAGAAATCAAATTGGTGGGATATTCTGATAGTGACTGGGCTAGTTGTGTGGATGATAGAAAGAGTATCTCAGCATATGTGTTTTCTGTGGGAAGCAGTGTTGTATCATGGAGCTCAAAGAAGCAAAACATAGTTGCATTATCCAGCACTGAAGCTGAGTATGTGTCTGCAACAGCTGCTGCTTGCCAAGCTGTTTGGTTGAGACGAGTTTTGGAAGATCTTGGACAGAAACAAGAAGGTGCAACTGTGCTGGATTGTGACAACAAGTCGACAATAAGCCTGAGTAAAAACCCGGTCATGCATAATCGGTCAAAGCATATTGAGCTCAAGTTTCATTTTATTAGAGATTTGGTTATGCAAGGAGTAATTACATTGGAGTTCTGCACTACAAATGAACAGCTTGCTGACATGCTGACCAAGGCGTTGGGTCGAGAGAAATTTGTGTATCTGCGAGAATTACTTGGAGTTATGGATGTTGAAGCAAGGGGAGGTGTCACAAAAGAAGAATACTTCAACATCACGTGAGCTGCATGTATGAATGGCCGAGTCCTCAGGAGGAATGCTGGTTTTTAGGATCTAGAAAGTTGAATAAATGCTGTTGCTAGTTTGTTATTTTATGAGCTATTTTTCTGTTTGTTTACGTTGCTACTTAGTCTATTTAAAGCCATGTAAGTCTTGAAGTTTAATGCACTTTTCTTTCGAATAATACAAGAGCATTTTGTGAGTTCTCTAAATTATCTGTGAGTTGTGAGTTTTCTATACCAACACAAATCGATATTAAGTGAACTAAAGTTTCTTAAAACTAATAACATTTAATTTTTTGAACTATTTACAAAAATACATTATTTAAAAAGAACTAAAGTTTCTTAAAACTAATAACATTTAATTTTTTTTTTTGTTCTTTCACTTGTATTTCAATGCGTTTATGATTTAATACTTTTTAAAAATTTCTTAGGTCTTGAGTGATGAACTATACCTAGGAGGTCCATGTGTCTGAGTACTAAACTAACACGAACTTTTTGAAAATACTGACCTTCAAGCCCATACTACTACAACTGTGGTCTTCATCTTTGTTGTCGATCTGTAACTAATTAACTATGGAAGTCCTTACTACAACCTTTCATCCTAGTTGTCGGCAGGGCAGGGCAGGGCCGGGCCAATGGGCCAAGTAGGTAAAGAAAGGGCTTAGTGTCCCCCGAATTTAAGCGCCTCTAATTAGATAACTATTTAAAGAGTATGAGAAGGAATAGTACCCACCAATAAGGGGGTGAAAAGTGATAATTCTTTTTTTTCTTCTTATTTTCGTTTTCACCCCTCATACTATATATAATACACGCTTTTAACTCGTTTAATTTTCTAATAATTTCGTTTTTCCGTAATAACTTACGTTCATTAATTTATATTAAAAAACGGAATGCGCGACTTTCTTTAGTTTTTTTGTCAACGTTCCGTTATAAATTTTATTGAAAACGGAGCTGTATTCAAAATTAAGTACTTTTTGTATCGTACGCTATAGTGAGTATGCGTTTCGACGTGAGTTTTATCCCTGCAAAACAGCCGAACCGGTAACGATCAGGCTCCCACCGCGTAGTGCGGGGTGAAAAAAACTAGTTTCATATATAACTCTACAAATATAGGTAAATATCATATATACCCAACCAAAACTAAAAATATCAAATATACCCAACTTAAATATTTTTTTACTTTATAACCATTATATCCTTTTCAATTATATGATTTTTTATAAACTAATTTTTTAGTTTTATCCCTTACGTACAAGATCACCTATTCTCTTATTCTCGATGACGACTATCACGATTCTCCAAACCTACTTAGAAGGCATCAATTTAGAAAGAACGATTGCGAGAAAGTTATAAATGCTATACAAGAAAATTGATATATATGATGTATAAATGCCATAAAAAATTGGTAAAAATATAAAAAATCGAAATAATTAAATATAACATTTTGAGAAAACTATTGTTTGTAGGTAAATATAAAATTCTGAAGTTAAAAATGAGTAAATATGAAATTTCAAGTTAAAAATGGGTAAATATGAAAATTTAAAATTTTAGAGAAATAAGGGTAAAATGGTCATCTATTAAATTGTTCTTAATGAAATGGGTTTTGTAACCTGCCACGAAAATGTCCAAAATTCGACTAAGGTACAAACCACAAGGACTATAAGTGTAAATAACCTATAAATCAAAGTTCAAAAAGTAAAAAACATGAAAATTCAACGGTAACGGACCGTCACAGACGATAACGGACCGTCACAAGACGGTAACGGTCCGTTACGGGCTGGGCACGATAACCCTGATAGCTTGCCATGTGTCAAGTGACTCATCATCAAAATCTGACATGTGGAAACCCTATAACGGACCGTCATGGCCCCAGACTCACCCTGGTGCACCACCCATCAACTCCGTAACGTACCGTTACACCTGGTAATGATCCGTCACGACTCAAATTGACCAGAGGACGGCACGTGTATGATGACTCGCGAACCCTAGTCTGGTGACGGACCGTCACCACCCGTAACGGTCCGTCACGGTCTCAGAAACTGCCCTATAAATAGTTGATCGAGTTCAGTCCATTCTCTCATCCCATACTCGATCTTCACTTCCATTTCTTGTCTCAGAGCTTCCTTAGCTCATTCCCGACGATCCCGGTCCAACTCCCACTCGTTGTAGTGCCCGGTGTAGGAAGAAACACTCGTAGAAGTGCTGAAACGCTAGAGAAATCAAGTTAAGAAGATAGTCTATAAGCTTTCAACTTAGAGGCTCATTCCTATAAACCAAGGTAAATACTTTATCTCTCTGAAAACTTATGTCAAACATTTTATTTACGAAAACGGCAAAATAAAAGTTAAGGGAATAATGCTCAACGTTCTTCTACGAACAAAACATTCATGCCATTGGTATGCGTAAAACTTGCAAGGGATACATGGGTCTCGGGTGAAATTCCCAGATTGCGGCTGGTGCTTGACTTATAACAACTTCGGAGGCAAACCTGTCCATTGTTATAAGACATGACGCCAGTGTATACTATGGTGTGATTGAACAGGACGGCCTGCTGAATGTGTGGATTGAAAAATAAGTTGTGATTATGAAATTAATACTTGTTTGTGCCAAATGATTTTAATGTCAAGATAATTGTATTCACTGGCGTTCGCGCTGACGTTTTATTTTTAAAATGTTTTCAGGAAATGATTAATCTGAAATAAGATTAGGGTATGGGCAGACATCAGATCTGACCCAAGAAAATATGAGAGGCAAACATCAGTTCTGACCAGTGAAATGGATAAACTTGCACGTTGGATTCTCAGGCCTCGTGTATAGAAAATCCTAAAGAAAAGAATAAGGAGTTAGGACCAGGGGATTGATAAACCCTGTATAGTACTATTTCCAGTAGCTATAAATGTGTTTGATTCAAACTCTGTTTTGTAATCAAAATGATAAGGGTATTTAAATCCTTATGTTTATAAAGTAAATATAAAACTTTTGTCTTCCAACTGAGTTTTGATATTTACAAATACAACCCTTGAGGTTGAAAGAATATTGAAACGATCATTTTGAAAAAGACTTCCGCTGTATTTATAAAAACTCTAAAATCAAAGTTCAAAGATGATACCAATCGGGGTCGCACGCGTCCAGCGGGTGTCTGGGGCGGGGTGTGATAGGTATATATGCTATTATTAGATGTTTGTAAGGGTATATATGATATTTTTAGTTTTATTTGGGTATATATGATATTTTCAAGGTTTGTAGGGGTATATATGCAATTGTCCCTTGTAAAAATTAAAAAGAGTTTACATTAGAGGTGCACAAATCGGGTATTCTCAGGAACCGGTTCTGGATCTTACCGGTTCCGGGTATTCAAGACGAGTATTTCAAGAACCTATTTTCGGGTGTTCGAAAAACTTAGTTAAACATATAAATACATTAATTAAACATATAAATAATTAACTTTAAAAGTTCAATAACATTAAAACTTAAAATGTTACAAGATAGATAAGTGTTTAAAACATAAAGTCATAAACACATAGATAAATTATATAAAAAAAACTAGATTGTTTCCAGAACCGGGTATGGTTTTATAGTTTAGGGTTAGAGGTGCACATTCGGGCATTCTCAATAACCGGTTCCGGGTACGATCGGTTCCGGAAAACCGGGTATTAGAAGGAACCGTTCTGGTTATTGGTTGAAAAACTATACCCGATGTACCCGGTTCCGGTTCTTACCGGTTACGGTTACGGTTCCGGGTATTTGGGCGGTTCCAATTCTGGTTTTTTTTTTCACCTCTAGTTTACATATTCCATTACTTGGGCTTATGTTGGGCTGGTCCATAACGAGAAAAATAGGTGAAAAATGGGCAACACGGGGCGTTGATTTCCTCATTGTTCCTCTGCCGCTCTACGACTCGACGCTTCCACATACCACAATCTCTAGTTAGGGTTTAGAAACTGAAAATCTATAATCGATTTTGAGACCAGCTAGGGGAACGAAGAAGCATCGGCGATGGAGCATCGAGAAAAAGAACATCAATCGGATTCGGACGAACAACAATCGGTTCTAATGTTCTATTCTACGGTATCAATTTCTCATTTCGGTAGCATTTCTTGCGTTCTTTACTAATGAAATTGATTGATTTTGTGCTTTCTTTGTTCTTGCATTCTGAATTCTGATTTCAATTTCTTCTATTCTACTGTTTCTGTTTGTTTGTTGTTTCTCTGTGTTTGTGTTTTCTGTTATCAATGGTCATTTAAAATTTAGATTGTTATGTTGCTTATGTGTTAACTTTTACTAGTTGACACAACAGTTTGACTTTATATTTAATAATTATTTTTTTTTACTTTGTACAGAAATTTACTTTTGGTTGTCATTGACAAAACTATAAAGTCTAAACATTGCCAACCGACTTGTAAACTAGAATCATAATCACAGCTTTATCACCACCAAGAAAGTTGCTTTCTACTTTATATGTATATTGGTTACTGTTTATGTTTAAATGTATTGTTCTTTATAAATAACAATTATAGCTAGATGACTTAGAGCATTCCCAATCCATTCTCTATACACATCCTCATTTTTAAAATTTAGAGAAATCACTTACAAACACCACTCCATCCCATTCCCCATCTCCATACCGTATCCTTATATTTTTAAGGAAAACTAAAGCGAATCCTCATGCTTAATCTTTAGATTTTGCTTGTTTTTTAGATTCATAGAAAGTGTGGAAAGCTTGAGATTTATTTAATCAATCAAGATGAGTTCTATAAGCCCAATTTTGAAGTGTTTTGGGAAGATTCACGTACAATATGTGTGTTTGTATAAGTGTGTTAATGGTTAAATATGTGGTAATCGTTTAAAGTGGGACGTGGGTACACCAAAAGTGATTTAAAATTTCAAGGTTGTTTGGATGTGAGATATGATTAGGGTTCTATTGGTGCTAATTTCAAACTAGTATATTTATATTGTCATGATGAGCTTATATAACAACATCTATGTATGTTAGTTTCTAAGAGTGGTAGGTTGTGTGTGAATAATGGTGTGGGTTAAACAATAGTTTTAACAAAAGTATGTGTACACGTGTTTTTAAAGGCTTTTAACAAATGTTGAGCTAATGGTTGGGATGTTGTAGCCTGAAAGTGGGGTAAACATGTTGATTAAGTGTGTGTGTGAGTGTGTGAAGTTCAGAAGGGTGGCAAGTTGGTGTATGTATCATGTTGATAGTGTGTCGGGCCCAACTCTTCATAATACCCGTGTGTAGCTAACATTTGGTTTTTGTGAAGGTTTAGTGTGAGTTACTAGAACAAGTGTGAAAGTGAGGTGTGGTGTGAGTAAGCTATGTGTGGTATGTGTGTGGGTTGTGAGGTGGGTGTGGTTATATAAACTTGGACATTAATAAAGTGTGTTTTAAAGTTATAGACTAATCAGCGAAAACTTACATCTTTTAGTACGTTTTTCAGGGTGAGATGTGGTAGGGCATCTCTAGACTCCTAGTCATCTAACGAGGACAATTAACATCCTATAATAGAGTGCGTTATGTAAAGTTTAATATGTAGTTTAAACGATCTAATGTGAGTTTGTATAGTATTCCACTATGTGTTATGTGTAAATCTAACCAAAGTCACGCACCCTGTTTATAGGGTGTGACAGTAAGGTTTTTGATGCTCAGCCTTGACTTGGAGTAAAAGACATTTTGCCTCTACCAACCCAAGATAATCTAAAAAATAGAAATTGTTTTTCCATATCATTAACAATTCATACAAATAATTCTCTTCGGATCCGCACCTTGTGTTGAACGTCTCCGCATCATATAGAGAATTTTCAGAGAAGTAGTCTTCAATGAAAGTATCAAGGCTGATATATATTTTCTTGTATTTATTGGTCCGCTTGAACTTGTCGTATCATAAAAAAAGAAGGAACACATTTTAAGCCATTGTTATTTAAATGTGAGTGTTATGCTTATACGCATTAGTCTAATACTTGTCTGAGCTAGATGATGAAAATTCTAAACTTGTTGATGATTCCATTTGACAATTGTATAGTATAGGATGAAAGGCTTTTATTGTATGAAAAAATGGCGTTAGAAATAAAAAAGTGTGATCAGTTATTTATATTTTTTTGTAAAATATCTAAACTAGCTGCCGAATGTAAAAGAGAGAAGGGGGTTTATCCGTGTGGATGGACGCCAATGGGAGGGAAATATGACAAGGGGAAGAGAGGGGGAGCATCCGTATTGCTGGCTGACGTGGAAGGAGAGATGACGTTTGTGGCTGCTCCGTTGGAGATGCTAAGTGTATATAAAAACTAAAGTAAATTCTAAAAGTATATGGGTGGTACTTTTCGGATGTTAATATATTATTAAGTGAGTAAACTGTAATTTGTGTTCATGTGGTTTACCCCAATCTATATTTTGTGTCCTTAAGTTTAAAATTTCGACCTCTAAGTCCCTGTGGTTTCATTTTTTCTTCTATTGAGCCCCTGAGGCTAATGCCACTCACATATCTATTAGTGATAAAGGGTACATTCGTCATTTTGCTTGGATTTTTGGGGGTAATTCGGACTTTTCTCACCACCAGACCTATTTGTTGCCAATTGCATTCCTCCCCCCACCCTTTCCTTATACTCTTCATCACTCATCATCTCCCAACCCGACTTCATCTTTCTCCCTCATCCTCTCACTGTCGGCCAGCCTTCCATCCCACCCATCACACCCACGTCACTCACCACTCCCACCGTCCCACCGATCACACCATTCAATACAAAACAAAAACAACTACATGGATTCTTCTGCTCCATCTAGGATCTAAAACCATTCACTCTCATCACCCCCAATAATCATATCAATTAACTCCCCCAAAATCCTTTTCTTTTTTCTCAAGCAATGAGTACACAAGAACATGAAGACCACCAACAGAATCACGAAGACCTAATCTGCTCCTATTTAGGCATAAGTTTCGCACTCTTTTTAAGGCTCTATCCCCAACGACCGAGTTCCTTCATCCCCTATCTACAAGCTCACAACAAATCACTCTCTAAGAAGCTATTGCAGGTTGAAGAACAACTTGAGCGGATTTACTAGCGAAGAAAAGAGAATTCCAAGGCGAATGGTAGGGTTGTTGAGATATTCGCCAGCCACTGCCACGACTGGCGGCAGGAAGAGAAGTGTCTTCTCCGCCAGATCGACGATGACGTCGAGGAGTTCAAACTTAGGGACCCAAAGTGTAGATTGGTGAGTAAACCACAAGGACGCAAATTGCAGTTTACTCTTATTAAGTATTTCGAAATGATCATTACAACCTTTTATTTAGAAAGAAAAAGCATAAAAATTACCCCTAAGGATCATAATGGAACGGGTATTGGTAATCCAATCTCATACTTGATTATAAAATTACGTATCAGTTCATGTGTTATGTGATTAAAAGTTACCCGCTCATTACTCGAAATCCGATCTTAAACTCGCCGAAAAACCGAATTGAATTATAAAATATTCAACTACGCTTCTAACAATTCTATAATTTTAATAATTTTAAGAACCCTAACAACATGAACATACTACTTATTATATCTTTTAATATTATATAATATATTATTATATCCAGTTTCTATACATGTAAACGGATTCAGGTAATCGGACTAGTATCACCTAATATACCATCCTCGTCCCAAACCTAAGAAACTTTGTGATGCTTATCCCATACTTGATCCTGTACTAGAATACTCGTCCCAAAAGTTGTGGGTTTCCGCCATATTCAGTTTTTTTCTGTGTTATTTTCATGAAATATGTAATTAAAAAGATGAAATTCAAACTACTTAATTATTTCAACCGAGAAAATCCAATATCCAACACCCTTTACGATATTTTAAAACTTCTCAAATAAATATATTCTGTTTTGACAATAACATAACTACCAACCATTAATAAATAAATAGATTAAAAGACAACTCCAATAAACAGTGTCGGTTCCATTGAGCGTATGACACGTAATGTTTTCTTTTTAATATTTTCATTTTAAACTCTATACTATATATAATATACGTTTTTAACCCGTTTTATTTTCTATTAATTTTGTTTTTCTTTAATAACTTTTGTTCGTTAACTTTTTTCAAAATACGGATGACGCGACTGTTTTTTTTGTCAACGTTCCGATATAATTTTTTTTAAAACGGAGTTGTATTTAAAATCGAGTTTTTTTATCATTGCCTATAGCGAGTGCCGTTACAGATGTGGTACCGTGACGAGCCGAATCTATTATGAGCGAACAAAATCAATGTCGGGTTTGGTATTATCGAAAGCCATATCGGTATTCGCTTTTATGGTTTTCGACAACACGAACCGGCAATTTTTTTTATTGTTTTTTTTCCTTTTTTATTGTTTAGTTTTATGTTTCTCTTTTATTAACAATATTTTTACCGTTGCGCCTACGTTTTCATTTAAATTTTATTAACGATGGGCTGACACCTGTCACGAAACGCGGGTATAACATCTAGTTTATATTTCGCGGCGGGTATACCATCTAGTTTATATAAAAGGAAGAAAAAAAAACAAAACCATTAAATTGTTTGAAACGTGATTGACAAGGAAAAAATTAGCATCTAATTCATCCAATACATTTAAATTTAAATTAGATTATATTGTGTGTTATAATTTAGAGTAAATTACAAATTACGTCCTTTAAGCATAAACTTAAGTTCAATATACGTCATTTAACTAAGGAAATTATAGAAAACATCCTTTACATTTTTTAAATCTTGCATGTTACGTCCTTTGGCCTAACGACCTTTAAATTTTACCTTTAAGTCTAGTAACGTGCCTTGCATGTGTGGGCAAATTGGTCTTTTCATCGCCCCTCTTGTTCTTTAGAATTTTAAATTAATTACACAAATAGTCCCTGGAATGATGAAAAGACCAATTTGCCCTCATATTCAAGGCACGTGACCAGACTTAACGGTAAAATTTAACGGTCGTTAGGCCAAAGAACGTAACATGTAAGCTTTTTCAAACGTAAATGACGTTTTCTGTAATTTTTTTAGTTAAAGGATGTATACTAAAATATTGGTAATACTTAAAGTACGTAATTTGTAATTTGCTTCATAATTTATTGAATTAATTACACGGATGACCCCTGTGGTTTACCTTGATTTCACTTTTGGCCCATAGAAATGGGAAACTACAAGTTTGGCCGAATAGTTTGCACGATTGTAACATAGATGACCCCTGAGTTGGATGTCCGTTAACTTTGACCGTTAAACGGGTATAAATTAACTAAAATACCCCTTGCATTTAAAAAAAATGATGGGACCCATTAAAAAAACAAAAAACACAAATAAAAAACCCACCGAAACACCCCCTTCTTCATCCCAAAGCTCAGCCAAAACCCTAACCCAGCTGGCTGTAACACCGTCGGGTTTGATCAGCGGTGGCGGTGGTTTCCTATTGGAGTGATTTTTTCTTGGCCTCCTCTCAACCGACAACAGGTTCGAGCATAGACCCCAAGTAACATATTATTGTATTGATTCTAGTTCTAAAACCGCAACCCTCGTTCTTGAACATATCTCATTTGAAAACCACAATCACAGTCACAATGAGATTCGCAAGTCCCATTCGATTTTGGTTGTGTAATTGAAACCGTTACCCATAAACTTTGATTCACTGTTGTCTGATTTCAAAAAAATGTTGGATTTTATGGACCGACCCGATGGACAACTCGACTGACCGAGCTATGACCCGTAAGAGTTACACCTTGGGCAACGAACATTAAATACACTTAACCCGCTTAACTGGTAATTACGAACTGTTAGCGAGACGATATATTTTATATATATTCGTTAGACGAGAATTATTATTTATACTAGTGTATGAATAATAATTATATATATTGTTTTAATCTTTCATTAAAACAATTAAATGAGTTCATACTTTAATATTATATATTGGGTTTAGACCCGGTATGATTTTTATTAGGTTAAAAGGATTAGAGTAATTAATATATAAAGATATTAAAATCTAATAAAAAAAAACAAGATTCCTTTTGATCGAAGAAAGCAGAAACCAAAAATTTTTTTTGCTTTTCCTTTGTTTTTGGTTTTCGCCACCCGCCAAGACCAAAACGAATCTAGCATCGGTTCGTTGTACTCGTCTCTCGTGTTGTCAGTTCGTGATCTAGCATCGGTTCGTTGTACCTCGGTGTCTCAACCGGTTAATCATTAACCACTAAGGTATAATTAATCTCATCAGTAGATTAATTGTCTTTTTTTGTGTTTGCGTGTTCATAACCAGATCCTGTTCGGTTTGCCAGTGTTGTTAAATAGGTTATGATTTTATTTTCTGCTGCGTATTTATTAATTAACTGAATTAATTAATTTCTCTCTCAAAACCCGTTTTTGATAAAAAGTCAAACAAGATCACCACTGAACCCCAACAGTGGTATCAGAGCCTGGGTTATAACACGCAAATCAGAACCGGTCTGGTTTCACCGGTTAGATTAATCACAAACTTTAACTATCTTGAAGATTCTGATATGATCTGTTTTTAGGGCATTTTTATTTTTTAATTTGGTCGATTTTTAATTTTTATATGACCAAATTTATTGCCCGTATGTGATTGTGTTGAATATGTAAATCTGGCCCGACCCATGTGATTGAGTTGTTTGTGTTTATTATTCAGTTTTTGGTTTTATGGTTGTGGCCCACTTTTGATGGCTCAAAGTTGTAATAGAATAGTTTTTTATTTATTTTATGTAATGTAATAAAAACCCGAAGACAAATCTGAAGACGCAACAGGAATCATGGAGTCAGTGGGAGTCATCCGAGACGACTAGATGCACGGAAGTCCATCCTTGTGGTTGTTTTAATTTTGTGGACCCCGTGACCCGTTTGGTCTTGCTAACTGGCTCTAGCAAGATCAAACAAACTTGGCCCTAAAAGATTTACATATTTATTTGCTTTATGGTTGCTTTTAATTTTTATAACTTGAATTTATAATAAACCAACCAAACGCCAAACGTTTTAAAATATCACAATCTGTCACCACAAGTTCTAATTTTATAACTTGTAGAATTTTATAAAAATTAACAACTGGTTTGTTTTTATAAAATAAATAACCACTAAAGTTTTGCAATTTAAACTAAATTTAATTTCAAAACTTATAACTTAATAGTTTTCAACTATTAACTATTAACTGGTTATTCAAGTTGCGACAAACTTAGTTTTAATAGGTTATTTAAAATTAAGTGTCCCGAGAGATGAAAGGGTTCATCAAATTTGTCATGACTTTAAATAGTAAAACTGGCTTTTACAATACACGTATGATTTAATCATTCGTTGTGTTTGACCCTATTCGGTAAACACTAAAATTGGAACCCATATTTAAAACCAATGGTCTATGCCATCCTATTATAAGGAACACTTGAAGCATAAAACGAAGCATCGGTGTTTGGAGCCACAACACCGCACTGGATGCGTAGTTTATCCTTCCAAGGCGCAAGGGTTTCGTTGACACATCCAGCCCTTCCGCAAGTATCTGTTTTAGGACGACTATTACTTTTCTCTCTTGTTACATGCCCCAGCTGTCAAGAGATTAAAAGTGGGCATAGATGAGGCTAAACGTATCAATGCATAGACATGTCTTTTCTTAGCGGCCTCATACACGAGAGTTGTACATCTTTCCACAATTGACACTAATTGTCAGCCTAGTTACCCACTTACTAATGTTGTATGCCACATCTACCATTAGTGACTGATTTAGCTAGATTCTCACTCCTTATTCTAATTTCTGTAATTGGGTCATAAATTAATAAGGATTTTTCACTTTCTTTATACTAATTTATTTTCTTTCCTTATCTTAACAGATGTCTACTGAAAATAATAATACTAATAACTCATTCGCTCTCAAGTCTATCATTGAGAATGAAAAGCTGGATAACACCAACTTTCTCTCGTGGCAGTGCAATCTGAGAATAGTTCTCAAAATGGCTATGAAGCTCTATGTTCTCGATGCACCAGTCCCTGAGGCACCCGATGGTAACACGGCTGCCGCTCGTAAGGACTGGGAAAAACAAAGAGATAATGCCACTGAGGTGGCCTGCCTTATGCTAGCCTACATGTCCCGTGAGCTCCAAAAGAGCATGGAGGACCTGAGTGCCTTTGACATGATTGAGCAACTTAAGGGCATGCTCCTGAAACAAGCCCGACAAGAATGCTATGAAACCATGTCTCAGCTCATTCGCTGCACGATGCAAGAGGGCACGCCTGTTAGTGCTCATGTACTTAAGATGAAAGGGTACATCGACCAGATGAACAAACTTGGATATCCCATGAAGGACGACATGGCTACTGATTTCATCTTAAACTCTCTCCCAAGCTCCTATGCTCAATTCGTAATGAACTTCAACATGAATGGCTTGGAGAAGACAGTGGCCGAGCTACATGGTATGCTCAAAACGGCCGAGATGAATATCCAAGGAAAGAAAAATCAAGTTCCGATGGTCAGATCTGCTGGTGTTAAAAAACCTAACCCCAAGAAAATAGGTTATAATAGCAAAGGCAAGAAGAAGGTTAATGTTGCTGCCAAGCCTGCTACCAACAATAACAAGAAAGCTTCAAAAGCACCCCCTTCTGAGGAGCGCCAATGCTTTGAATGCAACAAAATGGGGCACTGGAAATGTAACTGTCCTGAATATCTAGCCAAGCTGAAGCTGCAGAGGGCCAGTGGTGAGGGCACCTCTTCAGGTATTCTCATTTATGTTATTGAAATTTTTACTGTTTCTAGCAACACATGGGTATTTGATACTAGATGTGGATACCACATCATTAATGTCTTGCAGGAGTCTAAAAGTTGGAGGAAGCTGAAACAAGGCGACATGGAGCTCATCGTTGGTGATGGGAAAAGAGTACCAGTTCTTGCAACTGGAACATATCATCTCTGATGTCGCTCGGACGGTCTATAAAAATAACTATATAAAACCTAACCTAGACTCTCTAGCTTTAAATTTATAAATCTAGACTCAATCTAATACTAGACCACACAACCGGCAAGTGTACCGATCAATGTAGTAAAGCCTAATGAAGTCCGGATATCGAACCCAAAAGACACTGAATAACTAAATTAGACTCTAACTAGGACTTAATATGATTAATTGATTGGGGGGTTTACTACACTAAAGATTAACTAAGAATGCAATAAACTAAGGACAATTCAAGCTATCACGAGTAAACTAAAGATGAAATCAAGAATGGAGAGGTCACTACCTAGGTCGGAATCCTATGTGTAAAGCTCAACTTCTATCGGTTTTGGAACTAGGTTGGATCTGGGTTTCTAAAGATATAACACCTAAAAGATATCTAGTGGATTCCCGATCACTCTCGGTCTCGGGATGTGACCAGAAGACAACCTAAGGATATTAACTCACCAGATGATCGGATCACCTCTCGGGTATTTCCTACTATGACAAGTACCCTAATAAACGGATTACCTCTCAGTCTCACCGCTTACCATACACTCAAGGAATGCATGGGGTAGTTCTAGAATGGATACTATGATTCGGATAGCAACTATCACTAGACACCTAATACCAACTTCCTCTCAGACAGCTGACACTCGGATTCCTAATGACGAAGACTAAACGACTAATTCTCACCTCTCGGGTATTGAACTAGGACACACATTCACTTCTAATCAGTAATTAACTAGGTTTTCTATGGCTACTACGTCTAGACACCACTCTAACTCACAAACCCTAAAGTCTATGAACCAGAAACGAAGATCAAACTGGCAGACAACCACAATCAACGCAGAAAAGCATAATCAACCACATAATCAGAATTAAACATGCACTAACATCACACATAAACAAACTCAAACCTTTACTAAATCATAAATCCAACATTCAAATCCAAAAACCGAATAAAAATCGAAACTTTAACACATAATCATCATATTGACCTAGGTAGATCAAGGATCTAGCCTAGAATCATACTAAGAACATCTACACAGAAGCAAATAGCAAGATCCATAGGTTCAAAACATAAAATCAAAGATAAAGTTTGAATCTTTAAAACCTAGAATGCAACTACACAAACCCGGAATCCAAAAGCTTCAATCTTCAGCTTCAATTGACTTCCAAACTCAAAATCGTCTCTTTTCTTCCCTGGAACGGCTTAGAATCGAACTCCCTCATAATGGCCGTTTAAATCTTTTTAATTTAGAAAATTAGGGTTTTGCGGAAAACGGCCCTCTCGCGTACCGCGAGAGAATGTTTACTGGATCCTCGCGTACCGCGAGGACCAAAATAGTCGGGCGGATTCCTGGAGTTTCCCGCGTACCGCGAGAATTATTACACTCGTCTCTCGCGTACCGCGAGAGACCTAAATTTCAGAAAATTGTCTTTTGATCTTTGGACTTTTCCGGGCTTCGTTTCTTCGCTCGTTTTCTTCACGTATTCTTCATTAATATTCCCGGGCTCCTACAAATAAGACCAACGACTCAAATGTACATAAAATTGACTCAAAACTAATATAAAACTACTTAGAACACATTAAAACAAAGGAATAAAGACGTGTGCTTTCGCACCCTATCAAATATCCCCACACTTAACCTTTTTTCGTCCTCGAAAAATCTGCAAATGGAATCATAACTGGCATCTAACTCAACAAACATAAATTTCAATTTTCAAAACATACTCACGTGTTAAAAAGCAACAATTAGTATTTCTGTCCGATTAAACCCAAGCACTAACTTTCAAGCCCCCGTTACGTGTTCTAAATCCATTTTATACAACATATCAATCAATCTATGTGACTCACACTTAGAAGTTACAGCTCTACCTAATCCCGTCTCAAGGTCATGTTTAGGCACGGATTAAACCATATAGATTTACCCTACCACGTTAAACTACTATTTACAGGTTTTTAGAAATCAGATGAAATCATGAATGAATGGATGATAATGAGCATAATAAGCAAAAGAACTTTCGTCTAGAGGTGTTTCAACCAAGTCACCATCCCGGAGGGTAACACATAGACTACATTCTATCAATGAAGCACATAAATCTTACTTAGGGGTGTATCCTCCAAGTCGCTATCCCAGAGGGAAACACATAAGCAAAACTCAGTATAGCTCATAAATTATGGAATAACATGAATTATGGAATGCGGGCGCCACCGAAACTCGGATTTATTCTCATAAAAAGAGAATGGTGTGCCATAAAAAATTTCAAAAACCTTTAAATTTTAACTTAATCGTGGTACCTATCACCCTATATTGACAGTTTCAGTATTACCATTACTCTAAGATGAATACCCACAAGATATCATGATTTTATTCCGTGATTAATCCTAAATAACACAAACAGGATATTTAAGCTCTACTAGTTAGCTGGGTCTACCAAAACATCACTAATTAGACACGTTTTAAATTATTTAATCTTTTAAACTCATAAATAGATCCAGTTCTACTATCATTTTCCAAATATATGCAATTATTTTCAAGAACATTTTTCAAATTTTTCAATTTTTTTTTTTTTTTTTTTTTTAAAGACACAAACTAAACAAACTAGACACTCACATCCCCACACTTGAAAGACACATTGTCCTCAATGTGAAGCAAAACACAACTAAAAATGAAAATGCAAAAATAAAAACAAAACAGAACAGGAAGCGACTTAGCTGGTAATGTAGATGCAATCTAGTATGCAGCTTCGTTCTTCCTTGTGTGCACCGTATAGCATTTCCTTCGCGGCTTGCACATCTCACTGACGGGTTGCCTTTACAAGATAAATAAGATGATAATCAATCCCGCCCGAATGGAGATTGAGTACGGGCGAAATGATAAAACCTGCAAAATAAACCGCAAACATACCCGCAGCATCAAAGTGACTCAAAATAAAAATAAAATAAAAGACTCGACTGACTCACTAAGAAATAAAAGACTCAAGATAGATAGATTGCAGAGAAAACATACTCGATAGGTGGCAAACACATAGACATGAAAGCCACATTACGTAGATCATCGGTCATGAACGGTTTCTAGATCTCCCGTTGTAATGATGGTCGGTGAATGATGATGTGTGAATTAATGTGATGGATGATGGTGGTTAAAGGTGATGCTTCATGGTAGTGGTGGTATGAAGGTAGGTGATGAATAGTGGTGGTGAGTGAAAAAGGGGACGGAAACGGGTACGGGAAACCATGGGAAACAAAGGAAATAGGGTGACACCAGCAGTCCCTCGCGTACCGCGTAAGTCGAAGGGGATATTCTTCGCGTACCGCGAAGGCCAAAAAGTTAGGCCGGCCGAGACTTTTGTCTCTCGCATACCGCGATAGATCTTCCTCTCGTTCTTCGCGTACCGCGGGAGGGTGTCGTTAACAGAAAGTTTTTAAGTTTTTCCAATTTTTGTACTTAGAAAAAATTTTGCCATTTAAGAAAAAATTTTCACCCAACTTCCTTAAAACCTTGTCCCAAGCATAAAAACACATGTAACCATACCTGGGGCTTCATTCCCGACGATTTTCCTTACCGAATCAAGCATGGATTCCTGCAAAACTTGACACAACCAAAACACAAACCGAAAAACAAAGAAAAAGACACGGACTCAACCCAATGAAATCATACAAACTCTACATCCCGGGCACTTGCCCAGGACTCAAGCAAACCTATCAGGAGGCTTCTCCTTGATCCTAACCGGTACCGCCTTCATCCTTCGCGGCCTACCGGTTCTCCACAGCCTCAGCAAACAACTACTCCTACCGCACCATGGATTTCTATCCTTCATCTCCTTCCACCACAACTTAAATCTACCCGGTCCGAAGATAATACGCTTTAAATAACCAAGTAGTTTGTCACTCCTCGATATCCCCACACTTGGGGTTAGCACTCTATCTACGTTGCCTAAGTCAATTAACTCTCGAGTCCTCTTACGAGGCGGCCTAGACCTAGGGGGTGACTCGATCTTTCTCCCCAAAGCACAAACAGTGGTGAAGATATGTAGGGGTTTTGGAATGGGCACTTCTAAAGGAATGACCTCCACAATCTCACCAGGATCCTCGGGATCCTCAACAACCTCCACCAACTTCCCCACACTTGGGGTTTTGCCTATGACCTCTTCAAACTCTGCCATCATCTCCAGCAAATCATCAGGCACCTCATCTCCATAATCGTCTGGCTCATCTAGCAATCCTTCTAACTCCAACGCCCAATCATATGGTTCTTCTATATTCGGGGCGGGTTCACCTACTTCTATCACCGGATCGGGGTCCCAATGGTGGTCCATGAAAGAATCGAGCATGCACACGGAGTGGCTGTGCTCGCCAACATCCTTCCCGGACTCTACAGCATTGAATGTAAGGACCTCATCCCCCACACGAAGTGTGAGCTTCCCGTCAAAGACATCAATCATCGCCTTTGCGGTTCGTAGGAACGGGCGTCCTAAGATGAGTGGGACCTTGTCATCCACCTCCATATCTAGAATCACAAAATCCACGGGGAAAACAAAATTGCCCACTTTCACTAATAGATTTTCCACTATTCCCCGTGGATACTTGACTGAGCGGTCAGCCAAGGAAATGCTCATGCGCGTTGGTTGTGGTTCACCTAGGTCCAGCTGCTTGTACAATGAATAGGGCATCAAATTGATGCTAGCGCCTAGGTCGGCCAACGCGTGGTGTAATGGTAGGTTGCCCAACAAGCAAGGGATCGTGAACCGACCCGAATCAGACAACTTTTCTGGCAAATGATTTTGCACCACTGCCGAGCATTGCTCACCAAGTGAGACTCCAGAGACCTCCTCAAGTTTCTTCTTGTTGGAAAGAAGGCCTTTTAAGAACTTGGCATATTTGGGCATATGCTGGAGGACCTCTACAAACGGTAGATTGACCTTGAGTTGTTTGAACATATCAAGGAAGTGACCGTATTCCTTAGCGTGTTTATGTGGCAACACACGTGCGGGATAAGGAATACGACTCAAGTCAATCTCGGGGGACTTCATCTCCACCCCCTTCTTCTTCTCCTGTGCCTTCTTGGTAGGCACCTCAACCACTATCTCCTCCTCCACCGGCTCTTCTTCTTCTACTACCGGTGGGCTCTCATCTTCCTTCTCTCCCATGCTCCTTGTCGAAACAGCATTCGACTCGGTCTCTTTTAGCATCCTAGCATCGATCTCAGCAAATCGAGCTTCCCAGTCAATCTTGTTCACCTCCTCCACTGAGGGAATATTATGCTCCTTAGAGTGGGAGTCAACCTCTTCAACCACTTTACTCTCCACACTCTCTATAGACACGGCCATCACTGAAGCGTTCGGGCCCGTAGAAGGGCTTCCTTGTCTATCATGTATGCTCCTAGCAATGTCTCCTACCGTGCGTTGCAAATCCTGGAACGCTGATTGCTGATTCTTCATCAAAGTGTCATGGCTATCCAGTCTTAGCCGAGCATCCTTGTTATTCTGCACCAGCTGGGCAAGCAACTGTGTCTGAGTCTCCATCATCTCCTCAATCCTTCGTGACCCAACAGTGCTCCCAGAACTCGCTCCTTCTTCTGCTCCTCCATACTGTTGCTGACGACCAGTGAATCCAGATCTCCATCCCGAACCAAAAGTATTAGAATTGTTGTAATTTCGGTTCTGGTATTGGTTGCCAGCATAGCTCACATGCTCTTGATTATTTACCGGGCAATCTCGGGTGTCGTGTCCTCCCCTGCACACCTGACACCTCAAAGCACTGAGCTTGAGCTCCTTTATCTCATTCGCCATCGAGGCGAGGGCAGCAGCCACGCTAGTATCAGGAGTGACCTGATGCACACCTCTAGGAGAAGAGGCGTGTGACCTAGCAGTAGGGATGGAATCCCTAACAGAACGTGGGTGCTGCTGTTCGGCTTGAGCGAAGCTCTCGAACATATCCTCGCACTCCTCAGGCTCGAGTCTATCCATGATATGGCCTCCTGCAGCTGTGTTGAACATTTGCTGCGTCTCGAAGGTGAGGCCATTATAGAACTTCTCCACTAGTGCCCAGTCGGGGAGACCGTGCTGGGGACATCGGCTCAACAGCGCGTTGAACCGCTCCCAGGCCATATGGTAAGGTTCGTCGGGATCCATCCGAAACGAATGGATTTGGTCCCGAAGGCGAGCGGCCCTGGAAGGTGGAAAGTATTTCTTGAAGAACTTGGCTTCGAGATCCTCCCATGTGGTGATAGAATTGTCGGGAAGAGTGTCGAGCCAAGTAGATGCACGCCCAGAAAGAGAGAATGGAAAGAGACGCAAGTAGATTGCGTCCTTAGATACACCCGTGATATTAAATGTATCACATATCCGCGCGAAGCGGGACAAATGTCCGGGTGCATCCTCATCCTCGAGGCCATGGAATTGAGTGGCATGAGTGATCGTACTCATGACATGTGATGGGATCTGCCAAGAATTGGTGTTCGGTATAGTGGGGCGTGTGATCGAAGATCTCGCGCCCGTGACCCCCTCACTGGCCCTCTGGTGTACTGTACGCCTCGCTGGAGGATCAGCGTCGCCCATGATAGAAATTGGAACTGGGCTAGTAGAACGTACCTTAGATTTAACCAGCTCCTCTAAACGCTCCCGAAAGTCGCGGGTGCGCTCGTGAAGCTCTCGTTCGGGCTCTTGAAAAGCTGCAAAAGATGGTGATCCTTGCGAACGAGTATTGGGCATAAACAGAAAGACTCTAAGAAGGAAAAATAGAACAAAGATTCAAAAGAGAACAAAAGACTCAAATAAACCAAAAATCTAACAAAGAACTAGTCAAAGCTAATATTGCTATTGCCAAGTGTCCCCGGCAGCGGCGCCAAAAACTTGATGTCGTCCAGACGGTCTATAAAAATAACTATATAAAACCTAACCTAGACTCTCTAGCTTTAAATTTATAAATCTAGACTCAATCTAATACTAGACCACACAACCGGCAAGTGTACCGATCAATGTAGTAAAGCCTAATGAAGTCCGGATATCGAACCCAAAAGACACTGAATAACTAAATTAGACTCTAACTAGGACTTAATATGATTAATTGATTGGGGGGTTTACTACACTAAAGATTAACTAAGAATGCAATAAACTAAGGACAATTCAAGCTATCACGAGTAAACTAAAGATGAAATCAAGAATGGAGAGGTCACTACCTAGGTCGGAATCCTATGTGTAAAGCTCAACTTCTATCGGTTTTGGAACTAGGTTGGATCTGGGTTTCTAAAGATATAACACCTAAAAGATATCTAGTGGATTCCCGATCACTCTCGGTCTCGGGATGTGACCAGAAGACAACCTAAGGATATTAACTCACCAGATGATCGGATCACCTCTCGGGTATTTCCTACTATGACAAGTACCCTAATAAACGGATTACCTCTCAGTCTCACCGCTTACCATACACTCAAGGAATGCATGGGGTAGTTCTAGAATGGATACTATGATTCGGATAGCAACTATCACTAGACACCTAATACCAACTTCCTCTCAGACAGCTGACACTCGGATTCCTAATGACGAAGACTAAACGACTAATTCTCACCTCTCGGGTATTGAACTAGGACACACATTCACTTCTAATCAGTAATTAACTAGGTTTTCTATGGCTACTACGTCTAGACACCACTCTAACTCACAAACCCTAAAGTCTATGAACCAGAAACGAAGATCAAACTGGCAGACAACCACAATCAACGCAGAAAAGCATAATCAACCACATAATCAGAATTAAACATGCACTAACATCACACATAAACAAACTCAAACCTTTACTAAATCATAAATCCAACATTCAAATCCAAAAACCGAATAAAAATCGAAACTTTAACACATAATCATCATATTGACCTAGGTAGATCAAGGATCTAGCCTAGAATCATACTAAGAACATCTACACAGAAGCAAATAGCAAGATCCATAGGTTCAAAACATAAAATCAAAGATAAAGTTTGAATCTTTAAAACCTAGAATGCAACTACACAAACCCGGAATCCAAAAGCTTCAATCTTCAGCTTCAATTGACTTCCAAACTCAAAATCGCCTCTTTTCTTCCCTGGAACGGCTTAGAATCGAACTCCCTCATAATGGCCGTTTAAATCTTTTTAATTTAGAAAATTAGGGTTTTGCGGAAAACGGCCCTCTCGCGTACCGCGAGAGAATGTTTACTGGATCCTCGCGTACCGCGAGGACCAAAATAGTCGGGCGGATTCCTGGAGTTTCCCGCGTACCGCGAGAATTATTACACTCGTCTCTCGCGTACCGCGAGAGACCTAAATTTCAGAAAATTGTCTTTTGATCTTTGGACTTTTCCGGGCTTCGTTTCTTCGCTCGTTTTCTTCACGTATTCTTCATTAATATTCCCGGGCTCCTACAAATAAGACCAACGACTCAAATGTACATAAAATTGACTCAAAACTAATATAAAACTACTTAGAACACATTAAAACAAAGGAATAAAGACGTGTGCTTTCGCACCCTATCAATCTCTCATGTCCTTCTGGCCTTGTGGTTGTTTTAAACAATTGTCTGTTTGCACCTGGTTTAACCAGAAACATTATTTCAGTTTCTTTATTATTTGAACAAGGATTTAAGTATGTTTTTAATGGTATTGCTATTTCTGCCTACTTAAATGATATCTTTTATTTTGAGGCTAAACTTCAAAACGGTATTTATGAGATTGATGTTCAAACTGACAATAACATATATAATCTTTCTAAACGTATCAAATCTGGCATTAATGATACTTTTCTATGGCATTGTCGACTTGGCCACATAAGCAAGGCACCCATTAAAAGACTCCAATCCGAGGGAATTCTTGAACCTACCGGACATGACTCATTTGATAATTGTGAGTCTTGTTTAGCTGGAAAACTCACAAAGGACCCCTTCACCCATGTTGGTGAACGAGCCAAGGATCTGCTAGGCCTTATACACACTGATGTGTGTGGCCCTTTCAGAACCATGTCTAGAAATCATGAAAGATACTTCGTTTCATTTATTGACGATTATAGTCGATATGCTTATGTCTATCTTATGAAACACAAGCATGAAACATTTGAAAAGTTCAAAGAGTTTCAAAACGAAGTAGAGAAACAACTCGATAAATCTATTAAGACACTTCGATCAGATCGAGGTGGCGAGTATCTCAGCTTAGAATTTCTTAATCATTTGAAGGAGCACGGAATTATTTCTCTGCCCACTCCTCCTGGTACACCCCAACTTAATGGCGTGAGCGAGAGGAGAAATCGAACCCTGCTTAATATGGTTCGATCGATGATGTGTAGAACTAACTTGCCTCACTCCTTCTGGAGTTATGCTCTTATGACCGCCGCCCGCCTTGTAAATCTGGCACCGACTAAGAAGGTGGACAAAACCCCATATGAGATATGGCACGGTTTCCGGCCAGCCGCAGCGCTACTCGTCTCTCGTGTTGTCAGTTCGTGATCTAGCATCGGTTCGTTGTACCTCGGTGTCTCAACCGGTTAATCATTAACCACTAAGGTATAATTAATCTCATCAGTAGATTAATTGTTTTTTTTGTGTTTGCGTGTTCATAACCAGATCCTGTTCGGTTTGTCAGTGTTGTTAAATAGGTTATGATTTTATTTTTCGCTGCGTATTTATTAATTAACTGAATTAATTAATTTCTCTGTCAAAACCCGTTTTTGATAAAAAGTCAAACAAGATCACCACTGAACCCCAACAAAAAAGACATTCTCTTGATTCTTGAAGGCCGACGATCAGAAACAAACAAGAAGGAAGCATACGGTTCTTGATTCGTTTGAAGCCGAAGAACAATACAATAAAAGGAAACTTGATTTGTGTTTGACCATTACCAACGATTTTTGAGAAGGAAAACAGTGAGGAAAGAATACAGACCAAGCCTATGACCGTTATTCAAAACGAAGAACATTTACGAAATTTCTGGTACGATTCGGGTTACCCACAACCCCTTCAATTCACCTTCATTCTCTCTTTTCTCCCATCATTAATCAACTCTTTCATACGATCTGTTCAAGTCCCTTGGATCAATTCAATCAGATATGTCGAGCCGGTTTCGGATTCGTCATTCAAAGGATAAAAAAATCACAGAAATTGGTCATGATCGTAAGATTTGATCTGGGAACAAGAAAGGGGTGTGTTTGGGTGAGTTTTTTTTATTTTGTTTTTTAAATGGGTTCCATCAATTTAAGTTTTTTTAATGCAAGGTGTGTTTTAGACATTTTACACCCACTTAACGGTCATCCATTTTGGGAGCCATCTCTGTTACAACCGTGGAAACTATTGGGCCAAACTTGTAGTTTCCCATTCCTAAAGGTTATAAGTGAAATCAGGGTAAATCACAGAGGTCATCCGTGTAATTAATTCTAATTTATTTAATGGGCCTAATCATGGACTTGAGGGGTTAAGAGAGGCCTGCTTGAATATTTTTTAAATTTAATCCTTTTCTTACTTAAATGTTCATTAAAATTGATCCTTTTCAATACTAGTTCTTATTGAGTGATGGGTGCCTCCACAACCCCCCCTTCTTAATACATAGACCCCGCCCATGGGTACAAGTCAATGAATTAAATAAAAACTTTCCAAGTTAACCCTTAAAATGATAAAATCAAGTCCTTCGAAGTTTAGTTCAATTTTTGTTTTCAAACAAAATCATTGAAGGGTCTTTTCCAACAAAAAAACTTTGTCCAAATGCATTTGCACTTGCCACAGTGAAGCAGATTATTAAAACTTAATTTGTCCAGATGCAATTTTCATATATTTTAAAGATTTCACATACGCATGTCATCAAGTGGTAATATCTACACCACTTGATCTGCTTAAATAAAACTTTCTTTTGGAAACATCTTCCATAGTGACTCAATTGAAACAAGTGAGGGAAGAAAGAGGAAATTACATGCTAACGACGTGGCATATTGTGCTATCCGGTTCTGGGCTGCAAGTTACAGTATTCTCGTATGTTCTATTTTTGGAGGTTGTGAAACTTCACAACACATCAACTAGAACTTTCTACTCCAAAACCTCAAGGACATATTCTTTTCAAGTGGGGAAGAATGACGCGGAGCCGAGTTAAGTCGAATGGATGACTCATATGTGAATAATTGGGAATGTGGAAGAATGGTGAAAATCCATAACTCACAAAATTAATCTCCATAAAACCTTTGTAATAATTTAGTTTTGAGTAAAATTCGGTTTTAGTCTCTGGTTTGGTCCAAATAATCTTTTTGTCAAATAGTTTAAATCTAACTTTTTTAGTCCTTGTGACAACTCCTGGTCTCTAACGCCATCCAACTTTCTGTTAAATGCGGTGATATTACCAATGCTATAATTCCAATTTGTCTCCCTGATTTAATCTCTTGCAACCCTCTGTTCTCTTAGCGGTGAACAGTGAACCCATATTTATTGATGAAGAAGGGAAGAAGGTTTTACGGGTTGCAGGTGAGGTGGAAACAGGTTAAGAGACCATTTCATGTCTAGATTGTCAGGTGAAGAATCTCGTTGGGAAAGAAGGCTATGGTTATAGCCTTATAGGTTTCCACCCCCAAGATCAATCGGTGATAGGTTTTTGGCCAAACCAAAGAGAGACTGAATATGCTGGTGCTTACCCTTCTTGTGAACACCATGCAATTGTTAAAATCAAATGACCTAGATGAAGAAAATGGTAATTTGGTGTGGGTTTTGGTTGTGTTTGACCCAGATGAATAGCTCCCGAGGTTAGGGAAGTAAAAAGATAGATCCAAAACTTTTGCTAAATCAAAAGGTGCATTTGATTCAAGATTTAAGATTTGAAATTGTAACCCAGATCAGTGCCAAAGCATCTTCTCTGACTCGTTGTTTCTTCTTTGTGGGCAACGAGTTGCTGGAAAAACGAGGTGATGGCGATGGCTTTTCAGATCCGGTGATGGCGTCCAAAAGCAGGTGTGATGGTTGTTGGTTGCTTTTTGGTCAAGTTTCGGTCTACAAAGAAAGGGGGTGCTTGGTGGTTTTAGTTCGAATCTCAGTCGAGTGTTGTCGCCGGCATGTGGAAGCCGCTGGTGGCTTGGCCAGATCTCAATAGAAGAGAGAGAGAGAGAGAGATAAATAAGATGGAGTGGGGGATCGGTTTATGGTTGTCATCATGTGTCGAAGGTCAATCAAAAATATATTTAAAACTCGGTTCTTATCTACCTTAGACTGTAGTATAATGAGTAGGGTTGTCGAATCCACAGAAAAATCGTGAAAAATGCTAATTATGAAAAAAACTAAGTAACCTAAACAATTAAAAGTAAAATTGATGTTTGAGAATGATTAATTATGAAACTGATTGCAACAGCAAACAAAAGTAAATTGGGTTTTGAAATCAATTAGAGAAAAAGGATCGTTCACGGGTTTCAGGCTTATGAAGCACGATATGTAACCAAATAGTATCAAATTGGAATCCACATAGACATGGACCGCTTAAATGACTCGACAGATATATAATTGCAAGACTAAGAAACTGGAATGCGTTGATTGACGATACAAAACCGACTAATGACACACTCAAAGTATAATCTATGCAATTACCAACCCACAAATACAAAATCCAACGATTACCACTTGTTAATGATAAAAGAACTAATGATCGGAGGTTTCTCAATTGAATGAAGTAAAATGGTTTGTTTAATCATACAAATCAAACTCACAAAACAAAGTAAATCAAAGACCCAATAACTGTAACCAAACAATGATAAAATTCAGTTGAACACGACTACTAACACTAACCGTCCACCCGAGAAAAATCAAAAGTGATTTAGCCACTCATAGTCATCACAACGCCCTCAATCTTAATTCCAAGCATGGAAGCCAAGAATTCGTCCAAGAAACTCCAAGAACGATCTCATACAACTTGATAAATGTAGAAATCTGAATGGTTATCAAGCAATAAGTAATCTATATCCATACAACCAAGGTGTTTTAAACTATTCAGTCAAAGATAACAACTTCTTTGAATCACTCTCACTCTTCTGCAGATGCTCACTGAAACGATCTTCTGGGTAGAGATTGGCAGCAGATGTTGAAGAATCGGTAAATGGCATAATTTCCTCCATTTGCTTTTCATTCATACTCTCAAGTTGCTTCATCATTTTGTGATGATCCATTTCAGTCATTGAGACGCTTTGTTCAGCAATAAACGTTTTAGGAACAATTCGCCCTTCTAGCATGCTAACCACCCATGACATTGTTGGTCTATTGGTTGGAGAGATCGCCGTGCATAGTAGAGCCAAATTGATAACTACCATCATCTCCGGGATGTCATATTCTGAACCCAGCTTTGGATCAACTAAATCCATCAAATTACCTGTGGCTTTCAAAGCAATGGCCTAATATAAAGAAACAAGGGGGAATAATGAATATGAGGTATAAATGCAGATTTGTAAGTTGGAAAAGGTTCATGTAAATGTGGTTTGTAACAGATAAACTTTTAAAAAGTTGAACAAAGAAAAAAAAATGATTTCAACATTTTTTTCATAAGTTTATTTAATAGACTAATTATTTATACAATTCGAAAAAAATGAACAAAAACGTAACGAGCCCAATTGGTTTGAACCTTAGTTAAAAAATTAGGCATTTTGCCACCTCTAAGTTCATGTTAGTTACCCGATCAAGAAGAACAAACTGATTCTCGTTTGCCCTGTCAGCAAGGTTAGCCATCCCGCTTACAATCTCTAAGAGGACAATTCCATAGCTATAGACATCTGCTTTATCTGTTAGGTAACCGCGCATCGCGTATTCAGGAGCCATATATCCACTGAAAGATGTAAAGAAAAGAGATTCTTGAAGTGTTATAATCGCATTAAACTATAGAGAAAATAGTGTAAACGACTCACAAAGTTCCAGCAACACGGGTGCTTATATGGGTGTTGTCCTCTTCATCAAGCTTAGCCAAACCGAAATCAGAAATTTTAGCATTTAAATTCTTATCAAGGAGCACATTAGTGGCTTTGATATCTCTATGAACAATCTTCAATCTTGATTCTTCATGAAGAAAAGCCAACCCTCTCGCTATACCAATGCAAATTCCGTATCTTGTAGGCCAATCAAGTTCCAACTGCCATTCTTTAGGCCCTTCAATCCGCAAGCGGTCAACAATAATTCAGCAAAATAATAAAGTGAATGTTTACACAAGTGGATCTCAATCTATTTTCAATAAATAAAATTCTATCATTTTATTCAAAACATTAGATCACTATAAAATTAATATCATTTTTTAAATCATGTTTGACGTACCAAGTATTTATACGAAACTAAATTATTTTGGAAAATAAATGTGTTCAGGTGAACCCAATCATTTTCGACCCATACAAAAGTTACCCATTTTCATCCGTTCCCTAACGTGTCTCAACTATTCATTTTCCACCCTTACTCAAGTGGTTTTATACGTCTAAGAAAGAGGGTACAAAAATTCACAATGAAATTAATGAATTAAAAACCAATTATTTACCAAACAAAGAACGGGCCAGACTGTTATTTTCCAAGTATTCATACGCTAGCAACAACTGGTTTCCTTCGATACAACATCCATACAGCTTCACAAGATTTGGGTGTTGCAAAGCGGATATCATGCCTAATTCATTCAAGAACTCTCTATTTCCTTGCTTTGATTTGGAGGAAAGCTGTTTCACTGCTATTAAGGTGCCATTTGGTAATACTCCCTTCATTATAACACAATATTAGTTTTCAACATTTTGTGATCAAGAAAAAGAAATTGTAGAGTACCTTGTAAACCGAGCCAAAACCACCTTCTCCAATCTTATTAGCAACATCAAAATTGTTTGTTGCAATTTTGATTTGCCTCAAAGTAAAGGAACCAGTGTTAAGCTCTAGACCATGCAGATCTGTTGAATCACAAATATAATTGAGAACATCTAAAAAAATTAGGAGAGAACTAAATTCAGTAAGTACGGGTAAACATGACAATTTCAACCAACTTACATGTAACCGGGTTAATTGGGGTTGTAAACGGGTCAAATGGTTTAAACAGGTGAGATGGATCAAGAGACACCCGAAGTCTAATTTTAATGCATACAACATCAAAATAATGACATTCCAAGAATTAAACTACTATTAGTATTTTTTTTTATATAATAATTCATGCAATAACTATTTATGACAAAAAGTGTTTTGAGGGTCAACCCAACGAACCTGCAATTTTAACAACATACTTTTTTTGACCGGTTATCACACCTACCCAACCCGTTCATCTTGCCACCTTTAAAGTACAGGCTTGCCACATAAATACCTAGTTCCATAGTATCTCTGTGACATAAAAAACCACATCGCCATAAAACAACTAAAATTAGGATGCTGGCACTAGCTGCTCCAACCAAAATCACAGCCACATTCCTTCTAGACACACCGTTTTCATTTTTCAGCAATCCGAAATCTGAATGATTAAAATAGACAAGTTTGAAACAATTTGTTAAAAAAGGAATTCAAACAATAAAAGTGATCCTACATATAGAGATTCTATTGGAAATGCTAAAATATAGCATTATGAAAGAAATAAAATCTGAGCTTTTGGTTGTGTTCATCATATATAGTGTATTTAGTTTGTTTACTAGTTTATGGCTCATGATCCAATATAGATTTCTCTAGGGTTTGCTTCTTGTATATATTGAGCTTTTGGTTGTGTTCATCGTATATAGTGTATTTAGTTTGTTTTATTAGTTTATGGCTCATGACCTTATCTAGGTTTCTTTAGGGTTTGCTTCATGTATATATTGAGGGTTCCACCTTCATTCAGTGGCACCACTATCATGCTCAGAGTACCGATTAGGGTCTAACAAAAATGATGTTTGACGTGTGGCCATTTTCAACCACTACCGCTGACGCATGAGAGTGTGTGTTAGGGCGGTTTCCAACCTCGTCTCCTGGTATGCCTGCAAACAACGAAATGTTTCGAGGTCCTCAACGAAATCGAATGCTAATACTGTGGCAGAATTAATCTGGTTAAAATCTCATCTACACGAGCTCGACATATCCGTAAAAACATCTCCTACACTTTGGTGTGACAATCTGGGAGCTACTTATCTCTCCGCCAATCCTGTATTTCATGCTCGTACAAAACATGTCGAAGTAGATTTCCACTTTGTTCGTGAACAGGTTGCTCAACGTCAACTAAATGTTCAACTCATCTCTACAAGTGATCAGATCGCGGATGTCTTTAAAAGCCTTTATCATCTCAACGTTTTCTATTTTTAAGATTCAAGTTGCAGGTCGTTCCCCGCCCTCAAGTTGTGGGGGAATGTGAAACCATGCATTTACTATTCTAGTTAATATTAGAAGGTTTATGTGTAATTTCTAGCTCTTTATAATGAGCCTCAATTGTAACCTTCTCAATCAATCAATATCAATCAATCCTTTACAACCTTTGGTTTAACTTGGACTGATCATGACTGAAACAAAACAACCTCTAAACACAACAACAAACAACAAAGGACCTGTTGTTGGTGGCTTCTAAGACTGGCGGATGGCAAGATAGTAGCGACGGCTGCTATGAGTGGCGGTAGGCGATCAACAACCTGTTGATCGGAGAGAATAAAGGGCTGGACAGAATGCGTAATACAGTAAACTCGCACACACAAGTGTTAGGTATCACACGAACACAACACACACACACAAAAATAAAACAATAAACGACACGAGAGATTTGTAGTGGTTCAGCCGGTATAACCTACGTCCACTTGCTGGAACTAGGGTTTATATTATTTAGGTGCTCGAAGGAATTACATGTATAATCATTGATATATATAGAGACTAATTAAGTAATTAGGGTTTCTAACTTAACCTACAAGCTAAGCCCAACCCACGAGTAGGAAGCCCTAGGGCCGGCCCCTGTTAAAGTCTCTATACTCGACAACAACACATTATTTCGATAAACAAAAAAATAGAAGAACACAAGAGATTTAACTTTGTTCTGTCAGTGTGACCTACGTCCATGGGTTGCAACTAGTAGATGATATTATTTATGAGGTGATGAGAAAATTATAATTACAAGTAATATTTGTGGGAGATGTTTAAGGTTAACACCCTCTAATTAGGGTCGGCTAATAACTTGGGGAAATGGCCCCATCTAGGGTCGGCTGCCCTTTTGAACCCAGCTAAGGCCGGCTGCCCATTTGATCGCAGCCTCCACAAAGCCCAACAATCATCCACTTGGAGGCTTGATCATTTCAACTACGCTTCGTCTTGTAATTTTGTGTTCTTCTTCTTGAGCTAGTTGCAACGCCTTCTCAACAATTATCCCTGAAGTCCAGTTGAAGCAACATAGAGCTTCAACTTATCTAGCATCACTACCTTTGTGAACATGTTTGTTGGATTCTTTGTTCCCGAGATCTTTTGTAGTTTTAGAGTACCGTCACCGATCAATCCTCTAGAAGTAAAATCTCAACTGTATATGTTTTGTCTTGCCGTGAAACATCAGATTCATGGCGAGATGAATGTCACCTTGATTGTCACAAAACAGGGATAACTGCTTGCTTTTTGTCTAGTCTTTCAAAAAAGTTCTTCAACCAAATAAGTTATGTGATGGCGTCAGCAACTTCCATGTACTCTGCTTTGCTGGTTGAAAGAGCAACCCATTTTAGAAGTCTAGACATCCAACTGACTGCATTACCTCCCACTGTAAAGACATAGTCGGTAGTGCTTTGGAGTGATTCTTTACGTCCATCTAGATCAGCATATGTATAGACTTTAAGAATAACATCTTTACCTTTGAAACATAATGTTGTCTTTAAAGTACCTTTTAAATATCTAGGCAACCATTTAACTACTTCCCAATGCTCTTTCCCCTGATTTGACATAAACTGCCTAACAATTCCCACTACATGTGCTATATCTGTGCTATATTCGATCCCGTGCATATCATATCATACATGAGGCTACCATCTGCTGATGCATAAAGAACTTTAGCCATATATACTTTGTTTTCATCTGTCTGAGAAGACTGATCTTAAGCTTAAAGTGACTTCCTAATGGTGTACTCTTGGCGTCATTAAGGCTGAATTTCTCCAACAATTTCCCAATGTATTTCTCTTGAGATAGTGTCAGAGAACCATTTTTCCTGTCTCTGATAATACTCGCCCCGAGTATTTGCTTTGTTATGCCTAGGTCTTTCATCTCGAGCTCTCTAGATATCAGTTTCTTCAACTTCTTGATCTTAGTCATGTCTGACCCTGTTATCAACATATCATCTACATAAAGTAGTAGTATGATGTAAGAATTCTTGAACTTCTTAAGATAACAAGAGTGATCCATCTCACATCTCTTATAGCCATTCATGCCCATGAAGTTGTCAAACTTCATGCCTTGGGGCTTGTTTGAGACCATACAAGCTCTTCTTCAACTTACAAACCATGTTATTTCTCCCAGTAATATGAAAGCCTCCTAGCTGTGCCATGTAAATGTCTTCTTCTAATCATCATGCAGAAAAGCTGTCTTGACATCTAGCTGCTCTAGATGCAAGTCTTCTACAGGCACAATACTTAGAACCAATATGATAGTGGCATCTTCACAACATGGGAGAAAATTTTATTGTACTGTTTGGTATCATCGTGTTCATCCTTAATTATGAAGACCTATTTATTCTATAGAGTTTTCTTGTCTGGAGGAAGCTTTGTCAAAACCCAAGTCTCGTTCTTTCCAATGAACCCATTTCTTTCTTCATTACCCACTCCCACTTGAACGAGTCTTTCAAGCTGATTGCTTCAGTATAACACCAGGGTTCACCATTTTCTTTTAATAAAAGGTAGTTAACATATGGAGAGAATCTATTTGGCGATGTTGTAGATCTCGTGACCCACTGTGTGCAGGAGGTGGAACTGGAACAGCTCGAACCGATGGGTTTTGAGATGAGGAAGTAGTTTCGTCTTCCTCAAAACTCCTACTGTTGGTTGAATCATCTTGAACCTAAACCTCTGCGCTCTCACTATCAAGGATATCTACTGAAACTTCAGTTTCTACAACTTTATCTTTGGCTTCGTCTTCAAGTAGAGTTTGTTCTTTCTGAATTTCTGAATTTGCTGTAAGTTTGTCTACAGTTCGACTTTCGTTGAAAGTGGCATCCCTGATTACCTTTCTACCCTGAAAATCACAGAGCTTATAAACCATGCAATCGTGCACTTATTTTCCTTTGGATCTAATTTGTCCTTGTCAATATCCTTCACCCAAATGTAAGCATTACAACAAAATATTTTCATGTGTTCGAGACTTACCTCCTGGCCTTGCCATTCCTCTTCTGGTATTTTAAACCCTAAAGGTCCAGGTTAATTAAGTAAGCTACAGTGTGGTCTGCATCTGCCTAGAACGTCTTTGGAAGCCCTGCATTTAACCTCATGCACATGAATCTTTCATTTAGAGTTATGTTCATTCTTTTTGTGACTCCAATCTGTTGAGGGGTTTCCAGAACCATATTTGTCATCTTGATTCCATGTTCAACACAATAATTTAGAAATTCAGTGCTAATGTACTAGCCTCCATTATCAGATCTCTAGCATTTTACCTTCAGATTAGTTTCAAGTTCAACAACAGTTTTCCATTTTGTAAAAGTAGCAAAAACATCATGTTTATTTTTAAGAAAGAAAACGCATACCTCCATGTTGAATCGTATATGAAGGTGACATTAAAATTCGATCCCCCAGTGATGAAATTCATATTGGTCCATAAACATCTCAAACTCAAATTATGAACACAACTGTTTTTACACAACTGTGTGCGACTCTAATTTTATTAATGAGTCAGAAACTTTCGTACATTAAAACAATACCCTACTACCTCTATTTATACTAGTTTTACCTTGCTAAACAAGTTTCACAATTGAATTCAAAAACTAATTCCTAACCGACTCAAAACAGACCTGGACATTAATCTTTGATCTACTACCTAACCGACGTGGATATTAATCACCTATTCAAATTCTAACTGAATTGGGATAGTACTTCAATAATTTGAATTTCTTCCTGATCGGTGTTGATCTTTAACAAATAGTACACACTCCAAATCATAAATACCACATAAAATCATCAAAATACACAAGGAGTTAGTAATATCTTACTTGGATCCACAGAAATGGCTGAAATAAGAGGACCATAATTTCCTCGGGTTGGGATATTTAATGTTCCTTTTCCAGCCCAATAGAGGCGGATTTCCAAACTAGTTGTAACATTTACGGTATAAGTTTTAACATATGCTTTCATAGCCCCACCTGCTCTAGCACTGATGTCAAAATCTTTCTCCACTAGAACATCCTGAGGCAGTACCAACAAATTTATAATCAACAACAAATTAAGCTGCCAAAAAGAAATGGAATTTCATACGTCACAATACTTCAAGCTACAAAAATGCCCATTTTTATTATAGCATCTAGAGAGTGCAACAATAAGCTACTAAAATCTTTTATCTAGTTAGTTGATGTGTTGCAAAACACATACGATAATCCGTGTGTATTTGAGCGTATTTGTATAAGTTTGTATTCGTTTTGTGTCGTTTTTAGTTCGGTCTGAGTCTGTGTTGGAATTACAGGTGAGAGTGTGCTAAGGAAGTGGAAAATCGAGCAAAAATATGTATAGATCAAGCACACGGGATTGGAGATTGAAGAAGAAAAGAAAAAAAATTAATTTTCTAAGAAAACAGGTCCCTCGCGGTACGCGAGGGAGGAAGAAAAGATCCCTTGCGGTACACGAGGAAGCCAGGAAGCGCCCCGACTATTTTGGCCCTCGCAGTACGCGAGGGACCGGCCAAAGTCTCTCGTGGTACGCGAGAGGCCCGCTAATCCGGAAAAATTGGAATTTTAGGGTTTTTAAAGATTATGTCGGCCATTCTTCAGGGAGATCGACTAATTGCCGTCAAAGCTTGGATCTTGGGCGATATTGGAAAGAAAGATTGGATTTTGATCAAGGTTTCAAGGTATTGGAGACAAATCGGGTTAGAATCAAGCATTCGGTCATGATTAATCATTCGGTTGTTCTTGATCTGTGTTCTATGACTTTGTTTGCTATCTTTAACTCTGATACTTCTTTCTTTATCATGTTTCTTGGCTAAAACCTTTAGAGCTACCTAGGTTTAAGATGACTGGGTGTTAAAGTTTGGATTTTCATTGGTTTTTGGATGTTGATTTGATTTTATGCTTTAGTCCAAATCTGATTTGATGTGTTTGATGAATATGCATGCTTGTTATTGATTGTTTGTTGGTTGATTCATCCATACATGCTTTGTTGAATGTCTTTCATGAATGAGTCATTTACTTTGTGTTTGCGATTAGTTTGTGGTTGTCTAGACGTAGTCACCATAGGATTGTAAACTAATAATCAATTAAAATCAAGTGTTCTTCTTATCTAAATATCTAAAAAAGTGATAGGTAATCGGTTAATCTTCAGTGTTAGGGTTTCTGAGTGCGAAGTGTCTGAGAGGGTGTTTCCTTAGAGGTGTGGTATTGTTGCTGATCCGTGTCAAACATAGTGAATTTAGATTGCTCCTTGCATCTTTGATGTATTGAGATAGCGTAACCGAGAGGTGAGCTGTCTATCGAGTCTATAGCATAATCGGTGATACTGAGAGGTGTTCCGATAATTGGTGAGTTTAATAACCCTTGAGTTGCCTTCGGGTCACATCCTAAGACCGAGAGTGATCGGGAATCCATTAGTCAGTCGTGAGGGTGTCATATCTTTAGATCCTAGTTCCATATCATATTCCTTAACCAATAGATACCAAGCTTAGCATTCATGATTCACAGCCTAGGTAGTCCTATCCATTCTTATTGATTTCATCCCGGTCCTTATTAGATAGTCGTTTGTCTTCTTTAGTATCATTTGCCTAGTTTAATCTTAGTTTGTAGAATCCCCCCTAATACAAACCAAATATTAAGTCCTAGTTAGAGTCTAATTTGTGTTAGAGTCAGTGTCTCGTGGGTTCGATATTCGAACTTCTTTTAGCTGTGTTACAATTGACTGGTACACTTGCCTGTCTTTGTGGTCTAGTTTAGTAGAGTTGTCTAGAGTTTAACTAGAGTGTCTAGGTTAGTTTGTGTTTAATTTTATTGACCGTTTGACCGACATCAAGTTTTTGGCGCCGTTACTGGGGACTCTTAGCGATAGCAAAATTAGCTTTGATTAGTTCTTGTTTGGTTATTTGTTTTTTTTTCTTTCTAGTTTATTTACTTAATTTGCTTGTTTTCTTTTGTGTCCTTATTTGCTATTTGTGTGCGTCTTAGTTTGAGTCTTTTCTTTGTTCTTAGTTCTGATGTTTCCCTTTGTTTTCTGTCCAGTTTATGCAATATACTAGCTCACAGGGATCATCCGACTTTGAATCCTATTCAGAGCAAGAGCTTCGGGAGCGCAGCCGGAAGTTTCGCAATCGTTTGAGCGGGCTAGTTGAGAAAAAGGTACGCATTCTAATTCCTATTGCTGACATGGGTGATGCTGATCTACCTGCTAGGCGTACCGTCCACCAGAGGGCATGTGATGGTTTCACGGGTACTAGATCCTCTATTACCTGTCCTAATCTGTCTAACACTAATACTTGGCAGATTCCCTCGCATGTGATGAACACTATCAGTAACTCTACTCAGTTCCACGGACTGGACAGGACATTTGTCCCGCTTTGCACGTATTTGCGACACCTTTCGCATTACTGGCGCCTTTGATGACGCCATCCTGTTGCGTATTTTCCCGTTCACCTTATCTGGTCGCTCCACCACTTGGTTGGATACCCTGCCCCAGGACTCCATTACCACTTGGGCAGATCTGAAGACTAAATTCCTGTAGAAGTATTATCCACCATCTAAAGCCGCCCGTCTGAGGGATCAGATCCATTCTTTCCGTATGGACCCCGATGATCCTTACCACATGGCTTGGGAGCGGTTCAATACTCTGCTGAGCAAGTGTCCTCATCATGGCCTTTCTGACTGGGCATTGGTTGAAAAGTTCTATAATGGTCTTACATTTGAGAAACAACAAATGTTCAATACTGCTACAGGGGGCCACATCATGGAGAAGAAGGAGCCGGAGGAGTGTGAGGAGATGTTTGAGAGTTTGGCTCAAGCTGAGCAACAATGGCCTTCTACTAGGAATTCCACTCCTAGTGTTGGGACACCTACTTCTGCCACTAGAGGTGTTCATCAGGTCACTACTGAGACTAGCATGGCTGCTGCACTCGCAACTATGGCGAAGGATATTAAGGAGTTGAAGATGAGCGCGATGAAGTGTGAGGTATGTAGAGGAGGTCATGATATCATCAATTGTTCTATCACTCAACAGGAGCAGGTAGACTTCATGGGGAACCAAAAACCCCCTCTGTTCAACTCTGGATGGAGAAACTACCCCTACTCTAATTGGAGATCTGGCGGGAACCCACCTGGGTTTCAAAACCGCCAGAATCAGTATGGAGGAGATAGAGAAGCAGGATAGAATTCTGGTAGCAGTGCTGGTGAGAAGAGGATTGAGGATATGTTAGCTACCCAGACTCAGTTGCTTACTCAGTTGGTGCAGACGGATCAGGAGACTCAGTATAAGCTGAAGGAGCACGATACTTTACTAAGAAGTCAGTAGTCTGCATTCTTAGATTTGCAGCGCACACGGGGAGACATAGCGCGCCAGCTGACTGGTCGGTATGGAGGTTCATTTTCGAGTAGTACTGAGACTAACCCGAAAGCCACATTGAAGGAGGTGACCACGCGCAGTGGTAAGGGAGGAGAAAGTGAGCAGACACCGGCATATGATGATGATGAGCCGGTTGATGAGGAGATAGAGATGGAGGCTCCTGGAAGGGTGCATGAGAGGCAAGTCCCAGCAAGTACAGTGCCCAATAGTGAGTCTCCTGCTGAGAAGGAGAAAAGTGAGGGGAAGAAGAAGACCCCCGATGTTGATCTTACTCGTGTTCCATATCCTGCTCGCCTTATGCAGCAGAAATAAGCTAAGGATTATGGACACTTTCTGGAGTTGTTTAAGCAACTAAAAATTAATCTGCCTTTTGTTGAAGCCCTCCAGCATATGTCGAAATATGCTAAATTCCTAAAAGATCTTCTGTCCAATAAGAAGAAGCTGGAGGACCTTTCAACTGTCACTCTGAACGAAAGATGCTCTGCGGTGGTCCAGAACAAGCCACCAGAGAAATTAGTAGATCCGGGTTTCTTCACGATCCCGTGTTTGTTTGGTTGTTCTACTCTGCACCACGCGTTGGCCGATCGCGGTGCTAGCATCAACCTGATGCCATACTCTCTCTTCGAGAAGCTAGGCCTTAGAGATCCGGCCCCTACGCGCATGAGCATATCTTTGGCCGACCGCTCGGTCAAATATCCACGGGGAATAGTGGAGAATCTGTTGGTGAAGGTTGATAAGTTTGTTTTTCCCGCGGACTTTGTCATTCTTGATATGGAGGTTGAGGATAGAGTCACACTCATTTTGGGACACCTCTTCTTGCGCACCGCCAAGGCATTGATCGATGTCTTCGACGGTAAGATCACACTTCGTGTGGGGGATGAGAATGTCACCTTTAATGTCATGAAATCGATGAAGCATTCTAGTGGTCAGGACGATTCAGTGTTCTTTCTATACACTTTCATATCTCACATGGATCGCTGCCTTGACTACGTGTGTGGCGCTGCCCTGCTTGACACACAACACCTAGGAGAGGAAGACCAGGAGGTGGAGACTGATGCTATTCCCGAGCAAAGTCCGAGCCACCCGGCTAGTAAACCTCCTAAGTACCCAGAGGTTTTTGAGGTTTATAAAAACCACGAGGAGGAGAAGAAGCCCTCGGTTGAGGCACCACCATCCTTGAGCTACCCTTTCATTTGGAGTATGCTTTCTTGGATGGCGAGGCTGGTTTCCCCGTCGTGATTTCTACTGCACTGACGGAGGAGGAGAAGGAGAGATTGAGGCCATTGCGTGGAAACTCACTGATATAAAGGGCATCAGCCCGACCTTCTGCACGCATAGGATATTGATGGAGGAGGAGCACAAGCCAGTTGTGCAACCTCAAAGGAGGCTTAACCCGAACATGCCGGATGTGGTGAAGAAAGATGTTCTTAAACTCTTGGATGCTGGATTGATATATCCTATTTATGACTCCACATGGGTTAGCCCGACTCAAGTCATCCCGAAGAAGGGTGGGATAACAGTCGTGAAGAATGAGAAGAATGAGTTGATCCCTACGAGGACAGTCACCGGTTGGAGAGTATGCATTGACTATAGGAGACTGAATGATGCCACCAGATGCTAGAGCGCCTGTCAGGGCAGCAGTTCTACTGTTTCCTTGATGGTTTCTCGGGTTATTTCCAGATCCCCATTGCACTGAGGAGAAAATCACCTTTACATGCCCGTACAGTACCTTCGCGTTCCGGCGTATGCCATTCGGGTTGTGTAATGCTCTAGCGACCTTCCAGAGGTTCATGGTGGCTATCTTTCAGGACATGATCGAGACTTCCATGGAGGTTTTCATGGATGATTTTTCTGTGTTTGGGAGTTTTTTCGATCAGTGCTTGCAGAACCTCGAGCAGATGATGAGGAGGTGCATAGACACGAAGTTGATGCTTAACTGGGAAAAGTGTCACTTCATGGTGACTGAGGGGATTGTGCATGGGCACAAAGTTTCACGGGCCGATATCGAAATGGATAGAGCGAAAATTGACACGATCAATAGTCTTCCACCACCGACTAGTGTGAAATCGGTTCGTAGTTTCTTAGGTCATGCGGGTTTCTATAGACGATTTATTAAAGATTTTTCAAAGATTACCCAACCCATGACCCGCCTTTTGGAGAAGGACGTCCCATTTGAGTTTGATGCGGACTGTTTGAAGGCATTCGAGTTCTTGAAGGAGCAATTAGTCTTTGCTCCTATCTTGATCTCCCCCGACTAAAGCTTACCCTTTGAGCTTATGTGTGATGCGAGTGATTATGCAGTCGGGGCTGTTTTAGGCCAAAGAAGAGAGAAGCACTTGCACCCAATCTATTACGCGAGTAAAACTCTTAATGATGCTCAAGAGAATTACACGACTACCAAGAAGGAGTTGTTAGCGGTGGTGTTTGCATTTGACAAGTTTCGTTCATACTTATTGCTCTCGAAAACTATCGTTTATACTGATCATGCGGCATTGTGATATCTGTTCGCAAAGAAGGATGCCAAACCTAGATTGATTCGATGGATCCTCTTGCTTTCTGAGTTTGATATTGAGATCAGAGACAAGAAGGGAGCGGAGAATGTGGCGGCCGACCATTTTTCGAGGTTAGAGGACCCCAGTAGAGAAGAGATCCGGGAGGAGGCCATAGGGGACACATTTCCCCATGAGTCCTTGATGATGGTGAGTGTGAGACCGGACATAGTCCCGGTGTTTTATATGAGTGTCGAGGCGCAAGGTTTGCCATGGTTTTCTGACATAGCGAACTACTTGGCTGATGGTGTAGTGGTTAAGGGCATGACTTCACAACAAAGGCGTAAATTCTTTGCCGATGCCAACCACTACATTTAGGATGCTCCACATCTGTTTTGTGTGGGAGCTGATAGAGTTCTAAGGAGGTGTGTGAGCAAGGAAGAAGGTGTAGATATCCTTAAGCATTGTTATGAGGGCTTGACGGGAGGTCACAACGAACCCTCTTACACCGCCAAGAAGGTGTTTGATTCTGGATTCTATTGGCCGACGATGTTTAAGGATGCTCATGAGTTAGTGAAGCGGTGTGACACGTGTCAACGCACCGGTAATATCTCATCCCGGAATGAAATGCCCTAAAACCCGATTGAAGTAGTTTAAGTGTTTGACATTTGGGGCATTGATTTCATGGGTCCGTTCCCTATCTCAAAAGGGAACCGATACATTCTCGTGGCGATAGACTATGTATCTAAGTGGGTCGAGGCTCAAGCTCTACCTACGAACGATGCCCGAGTTGTGGTGGGATTTCTGAAGAAGTTGTTTAGCAGGTTTGGTACTCCTAGAGCCTAATCAGTGATAGGGGCACGCACTTTTGCAACGTCCAGATGGAGAAGGTGTTGTCACGCTATGGGGTCACCCATCGGATTTCAACTGCCTATCATCCACAAACTAGTGGGCAAGTCGAGAATGCGAATAGGGGAGTCAAGAGGATTCTCGAGAAAACAGTCTGGAAGAATAGGAAGGATTGGTCTGACAAGTTAGATGATGCGCTTTGGGCGTTTAGAACCGCGTTCAAAACACCTATAAGGACAACACCCTTTAGGATGATCTATGGCACGACGTGTCATCTATCGGTGGAACTAGAGCACAAGGCGTATTGGGCCTTAAATGCGGTTAATCTTGACTTGCCATAAGCAGCACGACACCGGTTTCTCCAGTTACATGAGTTGGATGAGTTGCGTGACGAGGCATACGCACGTTCTTGGAGTTATAAAAAGCGCACAAAGGCATTACACGATCGTAGGTTGAAGGGAGTGAAAGACTTCAAGTGTGGGGATAGGGTTTTAGTATACAATTCGAGATTGAAACTATTCCCAGGTAAGCTTAAGTCTAGATGGACAGGGCCATACATGGTCAAAGAGGTATTTCCTTATGGCACGGTGGAGCTACACGATGGGGAAGGTAGCTCGTGGAAGGTGAACGGTCATAGATTGAAGCATTACATCGGAGGACCGATTGAGAATGTTGAGGGGGATGAGATCCTCTTTGACAAGACCGGAACACAAAGTTGAAGGAGAGTAAGTCCTCGGGATAGAACCCGAGTGTAGAGTTTGTAAATCTCGTTGTTTCACTTTCAATTTTTTTTTTAAGTTTTTGTACATTTTTGGTTTGTGTGTTCCTGTGTATTCGTGTGTTTCGGGGATTCATGACCAAAGCAGAGGGACAAAGCCATCAAAGACGATGTTCCAGGTACGTATCCTCTGCCTACCACCGACGCCACCACCATCATCGCTTCAGGGGGGTCACCAGAATTTGGATCTATCAATAGCACCTACATATTATCATTTGCTACCCATTGAGGTCAGATTTATTGTTTTATATTGAATTTGAGTCCACTTTAGTGTAATTGGAGTCCATTAGTGTACAATGAGTCAAGTCTATTGTGAATCATTAAGCCTTTTTAAATTTTTAGCTTTGTAAAAAAGTTACTAATTGGTAATTGGGTCCTGCTTACGTTTCATGAGGATAGGTTAGGTGTAAACTGAGTCGGGTCTAGCTACCCTGTAAATATGTGCCGCTAAATCTAATGAATTTGTGCATCATGAGGGTCGTTTGGATATCTTTGGAGTCGTTTATCCTGTAAATTACTTTGTAGTGACTTATGGTGTTGATTGCGTCAGTTATTTGGTCAATTGAGTCTCTTGGATATATATTGGTTCTCTAAAAGCGTTCATATGTGAATATGCATCAAGATATGCTGTTTACTTGCAAAAATTAGTGTGTAAACCATGAGTAGATCAATTAACTTGTGTTGGGAGCCTATTTTTAATCAGAGTTAATAAGTCGGTTGTGCTAGTCACATGTCATATATTGGTAGATTGTCTTGGGATATGCCTTGAATCTTTCTGCAGGTTTAGGCCATCTCGCCCGTACTCAATCTCCATTCGAGCGGGGTTGTCTGGTTTTTAAATAACACAAATAGGGTATCCCGAATATTTCAATTTTTTTTTAAATTTTGTAGTATATTAGTAGGCTATTAATTAGTCGAACGACCGTGAATGAAATGCTATACGGTCGTTCGACCTGTTGTATTATTTTATTATTTTTTGTATTAACTTGTAAATGCAGGTATGTCTGACCGAGGCGAGTCATCTAGCGCACCCAAGCGCAGGCGGAGCCCACTTCCCCACCCAAGGGGAGAGGCTGAGGAGCCGCGCCCGATTCGTCGGGCTCCACGTGTCATACGATACGCGGTTCCCGAGGCACGTCTAACAACTGATACTGAGCCGATTCCGCTAGATGCTAGGGTCTTATACCACCATACCCTCCTCCGATTCGATCTTATGTCAGAGGAGGCTGTCCGCTTGGAGCGATTCGTCGAGATGGAGCCCTACTAGCACCGAGGGATAGACTGGGGACTGATGGAGGAGTCGGGCCAGCTACAGAGGTTACAGGGGTTTATTGACGCTCGATGGACAACAACGTTGGCCTGTGACACGATCTAGTACCAGGAGCTCACTATTGAGTTCCATTCCACCTTCCGGTACGTCACAAGCCAGTTTGACGAGCCGACCGCCATGTGGTATACAGAGGCCGAGGTGGCACAGCAGCCGTTCCTACAGAGCTTGCGTGGTTTGTTTAGGAGGCAACACGACCAGGGGGTCAGCGACAGTCAGTTACGTGACTTCTGGCATTCCATCGCCGATGGACCGTACTCTTCATCTCTTGTGGAGTCGTCCATTCGCGACCCCCTCATCCGTTACATTCACAGGATCATGGCTTGCACTCTCATCGGATGCCGGTCCGGGATTGAGAAGTGCAGCCAGCTGGACTTATTTTGTCTATATTGCCTCATTGGCCGCCGAGAGGCCAACATGGCTAGCATTCTTATTTCATCCATCGCCAGGGGTCGTCGAGGTGGGCCAGAGGCCAGGATTGAGCTTGGGCCGTACATCAGCCGGATAGCAAAGCGTATTGGAGTTTTTGACATATATCTGGGCCGTCTACTTACACCGGGCCCGGAGACTATTCCGTATGGGTTGGTCGAGCTACGTTTGGCGGGGATCGTCACGATGGACGATCTGCCGCGTTTGATGGAGATTAGGCAGGGTCCACAGGTCCCACCACCTGCGGGGACGCCTCGCGATCTGGCAAATTCAGATGGGGGCGCCCACACCATGACAGAGGATACCACATCACATCGAGCACCCCCAGGTACAGCACCCACTACGTGTGAGGCCTCCAGCACCACTTACCCTAGAGGATCTTAGGGATCAACTGTTTGATAGGATGGATCGACAGGACGATGCCATCCGGTACATGATGACACACCAGGGCATAGAGATCCCTCCGTTCTTCAGGGCACCAGACCAGCAGCAGCTGGATCAACCAGAGACGGGAGGTGACCAGCCATGATCATCAGTTGCCTTTTGTCGGGTTGTATATAGTTTAGTTCCTGTATTTTTATTTTTATTTCTTTTTATGTATTTCATTCTTGTATTTCCATTCCTGTACATAAACTCTTGTATATATAGTAGTGTACATATTTGGGGGTTTAGGTACGGGTTGGTTGTGTTGTTATTGTATATATATTATGTTTGACGTGGTTGCGAGTATGTGTTAGAATTTAGCCGCTTTCGTTCGCGAGGAGTACTTGGAATAATTATGAGCTGAACATGTTCGAATGGAGGGCGAGAGAGCATGACTTACGAGGAATTTCATAGCCATTTTACTAGGGAAGTATGTTTCGATTTTTGTGCAATTATTTTATTTATGCTTTATTTTAATTTTGTGTTATTTTTACAGTCGTTTCTCGGTGCATATTGTGGACAATGTTAATTTTAAGTATGGGGATAGGAGACATTCGTCTATGTTTTGTATTTTGAGTCTGTTGTTGTAATTTGTAGAAAATTTTTTAAAAATATCCTTTGAATTAGAGTCTTACAGGTACATTGAAAATGATAGTACAACTGGTCATATCATGCTAAAGTAAGATGAAATAAAACAATAGAAAGCGTGTCTAATTTATGATGAATCGGTAGGCCTAGCCAGTTGAAAAGCTTAAATATCCTGAAGGTGTTTCTTAAGATTAATAACTATATTAAGTCATGAAATCTTGTGGGTTCTCATCTTAGGGAAACGGTGAAACTGAAACTATCAACATAGGGTGATAGGTACCACAGTAAGCTAAGGTTTTTATGTTTCTGAAATATTTTTGGCACACCACTCTCCGTTTATGAAAATGAATTCGAGAGTTGGTGGCGCCCGCATTCCATTTTTTTTCCATCCATTATGAGTATAATTGAAAGCTTAAGTTTCGACCTACGTGTTACCCTCCGGGATAGTGACTTAGTTGATACACCCATGGGTCGGGACTTGAGTGATCAATAATTGGGATAAATAAGGTTTGATTTATGTGTTTCACACGGGGATAGTGACTATGTGGATACGCCTCTAAGTTAAATTCTTATGTGCTTGATTGATAAGGCTACAGCCTATGTGCTACCTTCTGGGATGGTGACACGGTTGATGCACCATTAGATAAGGTTGATTCATACATCTAATACTCATTCCATCAAATCATCTATATTTGGAAAAATAAAGATTTTGGAGTACTGTGGTGGGAAGATCTATATGATCTAACCCTGGCCTAAACATGATCGTGAGACGGGATTAGGTGGAAGTGTAGCTTTTAAGTGTGAGATCCATAGTTTGATTGACCCGTTGTATAAATTGGATTAGAACACTTCTCGGGGGCTTGGTATTTGGTGTTTGGGTTTAGTCGGATAGAAATACCGGTTATTGCATTTTAACGCGTTATTATATATGTGTTGAAAACAATTGAGAATGATAAAGCTTTGTCCATTTATGATTCCATTGCAGATTTCTTTTTCGAGGACGAAAAAAGTGTAAGTGTGGGGATGTTTTATGTGTTGCAAAACACATACGATAATCCGTGTGTATTTGAGCGTATGTGTATAAGTTTGTATTCGTTTTGTGTCGTTTTTAGTTCGGTCTGAGTCTGTGTTGGAATTACAGGTGAGAGTGTGCTAAGGAGGCGAAAAATCGAGCAAAAATATGTATAGATCAAGCATACGGGATTGGAGATTGAAGAAGAATAGAAAAAAATTAATTTTCTGAGAAAACAGGTCCCTCGCGGTACGCGAGGGAGGAAGAGAAGATCCCTCGCGGTACGCGAGGGAAGCCAGGAAGCTATACAAAGACAAAGTTACAAAGAACCGGACGTTTAAAAGGAACGGATAGAGTTTGAATCCGAAAACCCGAGAACCATGGATTCCATTAGGTCATGGATTCCTTATCAATTTATTAAGTTTTACAAACTAAAAACTTGCAGCACTATGTTGCCGTCTTACACACACTTTGTCAAAACCTTATAAGAAAGTGAAAGGAGAGACGAGACCTAACTGACAGACAGGGTACTTGTATCTAATTATTAAAGATCGGTTTTCTAATGTGAGGGATCCGTTCTAGCCGGCAGTCACAGAGCACACTAATCCAATCTTAAATATCAAGACAGGTTCGAAATATAGATAAAGATCGAGCCTTATGGCTCTGACTATTCTGTGTTTTTTTTTTACTTTTTTTTCAAATTAGTGAGTTTTTTGCCGCCAATTTGAAGCGTTGCAGATCTGCATATTTTGGCATTAAACTAAGCCTCATCACCACCACCAAGAAATTCAATCAATCCTGCCGCAAAAAACCCGCAGACAATGCAGCCAGCGTGTGACGTGTAAGTAAAATCATGCATACATGATTTTACATAGGTGGCATGTTTACACAAAACATGTAGTGCAATGTCTTAAATTGAAGGGAAAATGTAGGATGCTAATTCTGACTTTCGTTGACCAAGGAGAAGTTGGTTGTGCATCAGGTGGTTACGGAAGTGAGGGAGATCATGGGATGTAATTGAAGCCACGTTACTGCATGTTTTTTCGGTTATTATTTTGTATGTTCTTTTAATAAAAGGTAGGCAAGAGTAGCAGTAGATGTAAGCACACTTTTTATATTTTTCAAAGTTCTGTATTACGTTTTCTTGAGAGCAATATAACCAGAAAATCGTCCCAAATCATTGTGTGGTTTTTACCCTTTGTTTCTGCTGTCATGATCTCTGATATCCTAACACTAAAGAGTAAAAAAAAGGTGGTAGATAGTGAAAGGGGTAGGTCTGTGAAAACCAGAAGGTAGATTCACAAAACATGAATTTCCAAGAAGGGTAAGAATCCAAAAAATGATGATGGATAGCAATGATTGTAATTTCCTGGATCCAAAAAAAGAGAAAACACAAAAAAGGATGCATGGCGATAAAGTTTCGAGAAGTCAAAAGCATTTTGTTACAATACTCGGTCAAAAGGTTGTTTTGGTATGCCCGGTTGGTCAAAATGGATATTTTGGTGATTTTTCCAGTTTTTAATCATTCTATTCAAAGATTAAAATTAATGCCATAACAATGTTGTTAATGTAATCACAATAAACACCTTAACTATTCATATCCTTGTATAAAAGAGCACAGCAAGTGTTGATGGGTTTATCTAATCAGGTCCTCTAGTAAGAATGGATAGTTTCAAGTTTCAACCCATTTTGTATTGATTATTTAACCTTTTGATCTTTTAATGTTTTTAGCTCAATGGGTCAAGACATCTTTTATGTTTTTATTTATAGGCTGCAGAAATAAGAGTCCATGTTGTGTTTAAGTATTGGGCTGTAAGACTTTAGGATAAAGCCCAACAATTGTTTAGTATTAGGTTGCTGGGAAATTTAGGATAACCGGACAGAAGCAAACAGCCACAAGGGCTTGAAACGGAGCAGGAGCAGTTTAGCAAACGGGGCAGTTGCGGGTTGAAACGGCGTGACGGTTTCCGGCAGGGATGAAACGTCGCAACGGTTGGCAAATTTAGTATGTATATATATCGAGTCTGTAAAGTCAAAACGATTTGAGTCGCCTTGTATTTTCGTTTGGGAATACAGGTTTTATTTTAGTGCAATCAGTTCCTGTGTTCTTGTTTCGATTCAATCAGATTTGTGTGTGTGTTTGAGATGTGTGATTCAAAGTGATGTCTGGGCAAGAGATGTTCAACATTTTGATCTCAATCCACTCGATCGACCAGACTATCTTTCTGCCTCTAGTTATTTATTATTTATTATATAATGGATATATTCTTATATATATCCAGTTCAGATACAATACTTGATATTGAGAGAATATTTATCCACGAGAATCGAGAACTCACCTGGATGTAGATATCAAATACACGCCTTCCAAGGCTGCTATATGTTCCATCATTGGTAAAAATGATCTCAGCAAAGTGAAGTCTTACATTGTAGCTTCCACGAAGCAAACAAAAAGCATAATACGTCAAAGATAAGGCTGACACTCGTGCACTGTTGTACAGATAAGATGCATTCATTGAGATCCCACAAGATTCTTGAGCAATATAACTGTCACGTAGTCCATCATCCAAGAAGTTACCAGTATTGCTAAATCCCCATCGACTGTCTACTGCATAGAAATATGAAGCACCACCTGCTTCCAGGTCACTTTGATATTCATTATTTCCAATCTTTAGACTCCCTCCGCCACAGTTGATATACAAGGAGGTCGAATCTAATGCAAAGAACTGATTAGTACATCAAAAATTCATCAAGCTATACAATCATAATTAATATGTGACTTTAGCATACTTGTTGGACAAGAACTTTTCCCCAAACATGACACGTGTCTGCTGGTAAAATTGTGCAAAGGTAAAAAGAGTATGTCACACAGATAAAATCTTTATTTGGATAAAATAATTCAAGGGAGAGAAACTTACGACATTTTATCCATTGAAAATGAAGCAAACAAGTTTCTGCACAAAACAGAAACACCAACATTAGCTGGTATGCATATGACACCTTAAATCCCTCGAGCCACCAAATGGGGTTGTTCTTACGTTTGCCGCATCTGACACCTTAAATCCCTCGAGCCACCAAATGTAAAATTGTTGTATGACAGATCACTGGAAGAAAATTCACAATATTAATTAGTCAATCTATTATACAACCATATACTTGGATATTATTTTACTCGATCTTAAAAAACACATCGATCGTTATATTCAGAAGGGGGTAGCGGCGCAGCTTGTTGCCCGTCTATCTGCCATTAGTTTTAATTGTGACGGTCACCTCGTTTTTAATATTATTTTAATTATATGGAATAATTGCATCTTATTTGGTAAAACCAAGTATGGCCCCAACTTTAGTTATGTTACTATAAGTCATAGTTAAAGTACTTGTATTGTAATATCTATATTCTTTATATACCTGTGTGTAAAGTAGTAGTGTATATATAGATTGTAACTCCTTCCATTTATGCAAGGAGATTTATTCGTATATGGTATCAGCTAGACGAATAGCTTAACCCTTCCTTTCCTCTTCCTCAGCCTTAGACTAAGAGTAATGCTAGTGTAAGGTGAGAGCACATCATGTGCCACGTTGACGTCACGTAGACAATGCCAGAACTCACCCTTACTTTCACCTAGTTATATAATGGTGGGTGAAGGTGACTAGTTTTATAATAATTACATAATTATTATTTTTTTAATTTAATTAATACTAAAATTAAAACGTAATATTAAAACAACAACATAATATTTAATAAACAACATAATATTAAAATTAAAACGAAATATTAAAAAAACAACATAATATTAAAGAAAACAACATAGTACTAAAAAAACTACTAAACTACATATTATATTTTTCTGCAATTTAAGGAATTTCTCCCGCTCGTCGCCAACAAATGATCGATGTTCATTAAATAAAGTCTCATATCGCTCGCATTTTGTTTTGTCTCCTTTATTTTGATCTTCCTCTCGGATATCTCGTTGAATTTGGCCATCCGGTCGGATATAGTGTCTAAACTCTCCTTGTACTCGTTGCTTTGGGTTGATGACGATGATGCGGCTCGTTTTGCTTTGTCTCTTTCGATAGGACGGGCGGCTTCTTCCGGAAACTCAAGCTCATCGCCCGAGTCGTTGAGATTAATGCTACGCCTATCCAAATTAGATTGGCTAACGTCTTTGCCGGATAAGCTTTTTGATCGTTTAGACGATGATTGTCCCATTAACGGGACTTGTTCAAACTTTGTGCACTTTCTCAATAATTCCCAAAGTGGAACAATTTTAAACACCAACTCATTATTATCTTCTTTATACGCTTCTTGAAAGATATCAAGGTCACTTTGACCACTCCGACGGTTGTTTAACTTGTTTTTGTAGTTTCTAGAAAACTTGTCAACCTTCAACCGGATATCCCTCCACTTGCCCGTTACCATGTTCTCCGTATGGTATCCGCCTTTACCCATTGCTTCACAAAATTGTTCATATATTTTTTTCCAAAAAATTCTGGCTTTTTGGTTACGTCCTATAAAATTAAATAACATACCATTTAATAAAAAAAAACATTACAAAAATAATAATACTTCTATAATAATAATACGTATCAACTATTGGATCCTCCGACACATTGATCCATGCTTTCACCAAAGCTAGCTACTCATCCGGCGACCACTTTTCGGAACGCCATTTAACCGTACCCGCTTCGGGTGTAGAAGTAGTGGCTTTCTTTTAATATGTTCTTCTTTTTGTTTGTGGTGGCGGTTGAGTTTCGGGTACAATGTCGGGTGACGGTTGAGTCTCGGGTACAATGTCGGGTGACGGTTGTGGGGTTACGTAGTCTTGTATATAATCGGGAAAAAAATCGGGTGTAGAAGGATTTGAAGTCGGGAAATGAGTCGGGTAATGACTCCAATTTGCAAACGTTAACAACGGGTTCGCCTCCGGGGGTTGTGGAACGTACCCCCCCCCCCTCCATCGGGCGGTTTGGGTGGTTCGGTGGTTCGGGTTGTTTGGGTTGTTCGGGAGCATATGTGACCGGTTATCCGCCATTGGCCATCCAGTGGACGACTCGGAAAAACTACATTGGGTTTCTCTGTGGTCTCGGTGCATCCTTCGAGATGTTCACCACAGCTATTCGGACCACCAAACCCGCTCCCACTTTCCGTGATCTCCTTGCCCAAGCTGAAAGCCATGAGCTATTCCTTCGGTCCTTACACGGTGCAGGTACTCACCTGATTGTTTTTCATACTGAAACTGATCGGTCAAATTATCCCACCAGAGGCCGTGGTGGTCCAGGCCGAGGCCGCAGTCGCCGGTCTCCTCATGGCCAATTATGCCTCGAAGACGGTCACTATGCTAATTTATGTCCACAGCTTGCTACATATGCTACTCAAGGATAGAAAAAAAAATTCAAAATATATAAAGTTTAATATATAATTGGGTTTCGAAAATACGTTAATTACTATTTAATGTAATTCGAATTTCATTTACTATTTGATTGAAAATAAAAGTTATATACTTAGATTTCAAAGTTTCTTATAATAAGAGATGGTTTAAAATAAATGTGTTTTATTACTATAATTAGTATTTTTTTTAAATATATTATTATTAAAAGATAGATTTGTATTTAATAAGAGTGAGAGGTGGGAAAAAAATGATTAGATTGAATATGGAGACGACACGTGGCATGAAAAAACATTTATCTATACTATATAATAAATAAAGCTTTCTTCATGCCACGTGTCGCCTGCATATTCATTCTCATCATTTTATCCCGCCTCTCTCTTTTACTAAATACACCTCTATCTTTTAATAATAATATATTTTTAAACAAAATACTAATGATACTAATAAAACACATTTATTTTAAATTATCTCTTATTATAAGAAACTTTAAAATCTAATTATGTAATTTTATTTTCAATCAAATAGTAAATGAAAGTCAAATTATATTAAATAGTAATTAACGTATTTTCGAAACCCAATTATATATTAATTTTTACATATTTTGAATTTTGTTTTCTATTCTTAGTATATATGTAATACATTTTTACACATGTGAAATATATACACAAAAATTTAAGTATTTTATGTATTGATATTTTTCACCCCGTATGTACTATACGAGTTCTAAGCTAGTTTATTATATAGTATAGATATAGATAAAGTAAAACCCTAGTTGCAAATTGTACGTAGGTCATTATTGGCTGAAACACTATAAACTATCGTGACTTCTATTTTTTTGTCATTGATTGTGCGTGCGTGTGTGTGTGTGATAGTGTGATTTCGCTGCGATAACGACTCTTTATACCTAACAACCCCCTGATCGCCTGAAACACCCTACTTATTTCTTCTTTTATCAGAGTATTTTATTACAGAAAACGGTACCAGTTTATTAAAACCTTGCCACTAAATGACTAAGGTATATTTTCCATTTATAAATATTGTTTTACATGTACAATATTTTATTACATAATCTAGAGATTCTTCATTTTCGTCCGGCCTCATCCACAAGAAGCTCTATTCCACGTGCTTCTTTCCTGCAGTGTTTAGAAAACGTTTTTTAATTAGCTTTCGCTAAGTAAGTACACTGCATCTTTTCATTTCGTTATGAACCCTTTAGGTTCTTATTATTATTCACATTTTCTCGGGCTCTCGGCGCCCCCGTGACCATCTTCGGGCGTACCTCCGATCACGGTATTCGTATATTTTATGGGTGTGCTAACTCCCTCGCAACCATCTTAGGCCGTACCTCCGGTACGATTATTGGCAAGGTTCTTATACTCATCAGTATAGACCCCGCGTATTTGTCATGAAGACTCATTCATTCCATAGCCCTGTAGGCTTGGAATCTTTTTTTCCTTCAGCCCCGTAGGCCTGAAGTTCTCTTTTGTTCTCTTCTTTATTTATTGAGATCCACCTTACTAGTCGGGTATCTCATTTCATTTGGGATCTTGAGTATCTCAGACTCATAGCCTCCCAAATGTATCAAGCATTTGATTCATTTCACGTATATGCTTGATTTACCTCCCAACCACTCCTCACCTTAAAACTTCATAAGGATTTCTCCACGATATATTAAAAGGGTTTATATATAGGAAGTACCAGCGATGTATACACGGCCCCTTTAACACTTCGTGAGTACTCCGTTATTTCATTTTATGGTTTAGACTCGTTCCATCATACTCATTCATGTTTACACGTATCATCGTGCATTCACGTAATCATCATGTATTTCACATATTCATGCTCATCATGTACTTCATGTACTCAAATTCATCATGCACGATATACTTTCACCATATATTCATATTCGTCATATATTGTAAACTGGGGTAATTATCCTTCCAAAGTAGTACCTCCAACAGAGATGTTACCAGGAAAGAGTGACGGGTCTAGGAGAGATTTATACACCACTCTTTCCTTAGATAGAACATTCCGTTTGTCAGATAACTACAGACCGGTCGGAAGTTCTCCCGTACGTTTACTATATTTCATTACTATCTTTTAGTCTATACCCCTAAACATTCATAATGGTTTCATCACGAAATATCAAAGAGGTTTATATATAGGAAGTACCAGCGGTGTATCCACCACCCCTTGGATACGTCGTGACTACTTCATTATTCCTGTTTAGTGTTTAGACTAATTCGTTATTACCCCGTACCCTCGTCATATCACATATCACATATTAATTTAAACACGTATTTCACATAATCGTGTCTAGGGTACGGGTCCAATGTACTTACTTTATCCTCGGGTAGTTCCTAAGTTCGTTCCTTTCTTTAAACGTTTCTCCGAACTCGAACCGCACTCGTAGCGTACCGCACTCGTAACGCACCGTACTCATAACCACCATGCTCGTAACCGTCGTGCTATCCTTGCCTTGGTTTGCGGGGGTGTGTGTGTGATGATAGTGGTGAAGTTGTTGTTGTTTCCATTTTGAACGGCAATTGAACCTATTTATAGGGCTGATGTGCCACCGGTGGCGGACCGCTAAGCAAGGGGGTAGCGGTCCGCTACCGCCCATTGCTAGCTGTTCTGCGTGCTCACCACGTAGCGGGCCGTCACGCCTAGGGTATCTGTCCGCTACCCAATCCTGCTCAGCGAGTCACCATACACGTGTCACCCTCTCGTTGCTTGAGTCTGATTGCGGCTGGCGGACCGTTACCCGCCTGGTGGCGGTCCGCCATAGGGCTGAGTCACCCGACACGTACCTGTCATGTGTCATTCTCTCATTATTACTTTCCCCGCCCCACCCTTTTATGTGATAACCAAAGTGCTCTCTTTCTCACACAAAATCCTATCTCTCACAAACGTGCAAAACATATCGACCTAGACTATCACTTTATTCGGGAACTTGTTTCTTTGGGCAAACTTTACATAAATTTAATCGGACCAAACTTCAGTTGACCGACATCTTCACCAAAAGTCTTCCTCGTCATCAGTTCGAATTCTTTCGGAGTATGTTTCGTCTTGGACCGCCACCGTTTCGCTTGAGGGGGGATATTAGTCATAGTTGAAGTACTTGTATTGTTATATCTATATTCTTTACATACGTGTGTGTAAAGTAGTTGTGTATATATAGATTGCAACTCCTTCCATTTAAGCAAGGAGATTTATTCGTATAGTTACTTATACAAGTTTAACAGTAGATAAACTTACATACTATCTCCTGAAGTGATCATCCAATCAGGCACACTTCCAGATAGGGAGTTTCCAGTTAAATAGCTAGATTCAAAACAAAGAAATCATAAATAATAATATGCAATATGGAGGTGAGCTCCGGATTAAAATTATAAGAAAAACATTGTTTCCTTTTCCCTTTATTAGTTAAATTAGCCATCAAACACATACATGGCTGTTGAATCTTTCAAAGATTCTAGTTATGTGTCAACCAATCAACCCCTACTTGTGCAAGATGTATGCTCAGTTCACTGAGGAAGATTCTATAGACACAAGTGCAAGGATAATTTTGCAGTTATATTGAGAATCTTATTAGGACTTGAGCTAAAAGCATATATAATATACAGTTTCATCTGCATGATCTGTTGTGAGATAGCAATTAATACATTAGAATGAAATGCTTACATATTGTCTGTGTTAGTTAGACCAATGAAGCTTTCAGGAATGGATCCAGTAAGTTTGTTAAAGCTGAAGTCTCTGAAAGAGCAACATAAACAATGAAGGTGTGAAATCTGGATAAAAGATTGCAACTATTGTAACTAAATACAAAATAAACAATCCCTGCCCCTCATTTAATAGTTCTTTTAAAACAGGTGTAAAAGTATTGTGAATATAAGTTTCAAATGTATCCGGGTGTGTACATAGTGGTGTCCTTCCCCATTAGGTTGAGAGTTTGAGTCCCATATACACTTGCGTAGATTTAGGAGTAGGATTATGGGTGTGTATGTTTTCCATTCTAAAAAAATGTTTCGAAGGTGTACCCATTGAGAATTTAGGTCCAAAATCTCATTTAATGGTTCTTTTAAAACGATCCCCACCCCACATTTAACGGTTCTTAATTATAAAACAGGTGCAAAAGAATGTGAATATAAGTTTCAAAGGTGTACCCATTGAGAACTAAGGTCCAAAACCTCACATGTGCATTGGTGCGTGATCGCTCAAATGCTCACATGAACAAGGCAATACAAACAAACTTGGACAAACGTAAAAGAACATATGGATTACATGGTTCACTGGATTGATGTGGTTGAGCGACATCCATGGCTGGCCAACAGAGATACAAACAAACATAGTAATATCCCACTAAGAGAGTCGGGTTTAGATGGGGACAAGCCTTACCTCCATCCATAGTTGTCAAAGGCGCAAGGCGCACTGAAGGAGCAAAGGGTGAGCCTTGGGCCTAGGCGCAAGGCGCTTAAAAAGTGAGGGCCCGAGATAAGCAAGGCGCATAGCACAAATATACCATTTTTGGGATTTTAGACATGTTTTAGGCTTGTTTATGGCTAGTTAGGCTAGTTGCAGTTCATTTTTGGATTGTTAAGACCAGTTTGCCCGGAATTTGTATAATTTTAAGGATTTGGCTGGAATCTGACCGCTGGAGGGCTTGGGTTGCAGCAAGGCGCTTTTCATGCACCTCACCTCGCCTGAGGGCCTAGGCGCACGCCCGAACGGCTTTTGACAACATACCCTCCATCTCAAAAGATACAGAGGTTGCTTCTAATAAGACCCTTGGCTCCAAAAAAATCCTTCTTTTTTATTATTTTTTAAGTATAAAATATAGTAGCATGAGCGTATATCAATAATAGAAGAGAAATGGAGAGGGAAACGAAGAAAAGAAAAGAAAGATGATCACCACCCACCTAGAATTATAGAGTATTCTAACACACCTAGGAGATATAGTAGTAGTTTCAATCTTGGTACATGTTTATGAATTATGATACATACCACTATACCATGCACCAGCAGACCATACCCCCATTTCAACCACGTCAACGTACTCAAGTGATTCCATTTTATATTTGATTCCATATTTTATTTCATATTTAGTTTAAGTAGTTTATTTTCAATCAAAGGATAGGTAGTGGGTGGTTTAATTGTTATAAATAAGTCTTAATAAAGTCAATTAAGCTTAGTCAACAGAAGTCAACGGTTATTTGGTCAATCAAGTGAGAATTCTAAAGTTGACGGGTTAATGTTGTTAACTTGGAACTTGAGGGGTCAGAGTTGTATTTCTTGAAACTGAGTTTGTTGAAATGGTTAACTAACCATTTGGGGCTGGGGTTCTTAGTTAGTTCGTATTCTTCTTTCTGATTCGATTAGATTGTTTCTCATTCTTGTAATTCAGTTTTCAATTTCGTTTGTAATCGTTTGAAGATAATAATAATAATCGTTTGGTGGTTATTCTTTTGGTGTGATACTCACAATTGGTATCAGAGCTTCGTTAAGCTCGATTAGGGAAGAGGTGGCAAATTACAACGATTCAGAGATTGAAAATGGTTTCAACGAAGTTTGATCTCAAGAAGTTTGATGGCAAGAACGACTTCAGCCTATGACGACTGAAGATGAGAGCTCTCCTAGTTCACCAGGGAGTGAGTGATGCCTTATTGGGCGAAGCGACTTACCGGTTGGGATGACAGACAAGGAGAAGAAAGAAACACTTGAGAGGGCGCACAATGCTTTCATCCTGAGTCTTGGAGATAGGGTCTTGAGGGAGGTGTCAAAGGAGGCTTCCGCTGCCGGAATATGGTCAAAATTGGAGTCATTTTAAATGACCAAGTCTTTGTCGAATCAATTGTACCTCAAGAAGCGTCTATATACTTTTCAAATGGGTCCAGAAAAGTCAATTGAAGACCACACATGAATTTAACAAGCTGGTTCTGGATCTTGAAAATATAGAGGTGGAGTTGGAAGATGAAGATCAGGCCATTATCTTCCTGACCTCCCTGCCACAGTCTTATGAGCATTTCGTAGATACTTATGAGCATTTCGTAGATACCTTCTTGTACGCTCCTGATTTCGGGCTTTCCATTTTGTAATTGTTTGAGGTCTAATAAAGAGTGAAATCGTTTGGTGCATGATTCTCATAGATTGCTCATTTATTCTTTGGTGTTGATTTGATGATTACTTGATCCAATTTCAACAAATAATTAGAGGAAAAGGTAATAATTACTAACAAGAGTTTGGTTGAAGCAAGAGATTTTGGTAACTCGCCGATAAGATTGCAGCTCCTCAAGATCCTGGCAAGATTGCATTAATTTAGAACACATTATTTAAAGTATCTGAAAGACAAGACATATAGTGTGATAACACAAAGATGAATATAAAAGAACATGATAAAATAAATTAGTCGAACCAACTATTAAGCCTCGGTTAGTATATATTTCAACCAAATAGAAATGACAAATGTTTAAGTTGCAGTAACTCAACACTCAAACGTCACAAAGATACTATATTGCCCATGCTCTGAGTCGCACCATCACCTCATGTTTACATAGGCTTATCTAGTATTGTATCACGACTCAACACACTTTTCTAGCAACATACACCATACAATTTATATATTACAACTTTTTCACTGTATGTGTGCGCACCTTGTCTTATGCGATAGCAAACCTTTTATAGGAGAGCTATGTAACATCTAAGAGTATGATCCCTTCCACATGCTAAATACATTTTGATTTAATAAACAATACCAAATACAAAATTTAGCATTGCACGACACATCAATCACACTCTGTCATTGCTTTTGAAAAACTATATTTTCAATTTGTCTGCATCATAGAGGTGGCATAGCATCATGTTTCAACATGCAATCTTTTCATGACTTTTATACACTAGTGTATCATCTTGCATGCTCTCATGTTCTTTGTGTTGAAAGGTCAATATCACAGCCTATGTGGGTGTCCAGGTGGAAGCGAGTCAGCAGTAAATCAGTCTTATGTTACCGTTTATTTATATATTTTCAGTCGAAGAATAAGTCGTTTAGTGGAGTTGTATTTTACCTCTTCTTTAGGGTAGTTGCAGTTTTTAAGGATGTGGGTACTGTCCACGTTTATGTTTATTTTTTTCCTATTTAATGTAAGTTGCTTTCAAGAGTTTAACGCATTCAGAAAAAAAGCATGCTTTTGGCTCAGATTCCTTTTCTCTGTTTCCATTTGTTTCCTTCTCGATCACAGCAGAAGTGCTAATATCAATTTATCACTTTGTTCTCCCATTTTACGTCATAACTTATGCCAAAGTAAAGCACACAAAGGTTGCCACAAGATTCACATAATATACATTACAAAGTGTGTTTTAGACATGGACGCTTGACCCATAAGCCAACAAATAATAAGAGAAAAAATCACAACTTCACAGTTTAGAACCGAAAAGGAGAACTATGCATTCATGCTCTTCAAACAAATGTTAGATCAGACTAATAATTAGAGAATGATTTTTATTGCTTACGTACTAATTCCTTCATTACTTCTCAAACATCTACATTAAATAGAGAAAATCTTCCTGAAGAAAAGGAAACTAACTTTCCCACTACTTGCTAACTACCCATGATCTATTAAAACAATAAAACATGTGACTAAACTAAAAGTCCTGCTGACCCATTCTAATTATTTGACCCGTACCCGTAGACCCGTAACATCAAGATTAATCCCTACACTTCAAACCCAAGAGAATAAACCTCACTATCCTCTAGCCTTTTGACCCAATATCATGACTATAGAACTAAGGATTCGGCATTCTTTCCAAAACTAAGTTGATTCTCATTAGATAGATTTGAAACTTATGGTGGATTTCATGCACTTGCATGATATAACTTGATCTTTTTATTTGCAAAATATATTATGTTTTAATAAACATTGACAAATATAATAATCTAAGATTTCAACGCACAAATAATAGTATATTAAAAGAAGCAATTCACTCACAGGTTCACAAAAGATGTATTTTTAAAGGGTGGACAAGGCGTGTCTGGTCCTCTCAAGTCGCTGATTCTCCTGCATCTCATGACTAAGTCAACACAATTACCTGATAAAAATGGGAAGCACATCAAATAATTGATATAGTGAGGAATTACTAACAAGTCTGTTAAATTTGTCAGGAGAGTAATGCTAGGAGGTATTGGCCCTTCCAACCCACTGGCTTGAATCCTTCTGTTATTCAGAAACTTTATTTAAATCTAACTGCTGTAGCCGATAAATGGAAATAGAAAGAGTAGGAAAATGTCTCACAAACTCGTGAGATTTGTCCATTCTCCAATAAAATCCGGGATCTTCCCAGCGAAGTTGTTACTACCAATCCGACTGTTCACGAAACAAAAATAAATATCGATTACATCTGGCCATATAATGATCAAAGAATAAATGGAGGTGTTAGAACTTACAACTCCCTCATATTGGTCAGATTTGCAAATGATGCTGGCAATTCCCCAGTAAAGAAGTTGGAGTTCAGAAATCTACGATAAAAAAATGAAACAGTTGTATATAGTCATAGATAGTGAGAAACAGAAAGCATCTACAACAATGTCAACAAAATTCAGAGTCTTACAATCTCTCAATGCTTGTAAGATTCCCAATGTCATCAGGAATTGCTCCAATCATCATATTGTCCTCTACGGTTCTAATTAATTAGCAATACAATTGTAGTCACTAGCAGCAAAAAATCAATTACCTATGTTACAATTATAGTAAATTTAAAGAGATAACAAATGAATAGAAATTCACAAGGATTTCAGTGTGCTGATGTTTCCGAGTTCCTTTGGGATTGATCCAGTTAAGCGATTTGCGAGAAGAGAACTGCAAGTGAGCTTTTTGATGTCAAACTAAATACTTGAAGATTCAAAGACGATATATGTATAAGTAGAAGCTAGTACATGTTTTCAATTCGCTCCATGGAACCCCATTCTGGAGGGATGGTGCCACTGAGATAGTTGCGAGCTAAGTCTCTGTACGATCAAAATGCACAACTCAGCCTCTAAATACGAACAAACAATGGAAGTCAATTTAATGAACAACAAAAGCAAGAAGAGATTGTACATATTTTCGAGGTAACGAAGATTGACGAGTTCCGGTGGGAGAATGCCTTGTAGGTTTTGTCCTTTGAGGCTTCTGCATCTCATACCAACCAAAAGTTCATTTCAGTATAACAACAACTTATTAATCTTCTTTCTATTGAATTATAATTCCTTAATCCATATGGGTCAAAATAAACGGGTTGTTTTTGTAATTAGTAATAAGTATACTTTGGGTCAGTTATGTATTGTTTAGAAGTCAACGGGTTTAATGTGTCAAGAGTGTAACATGGAAACTGTTCCAAGAAACGTTGCGTCAATTGGCACTTTAGGGTTATAGAACCCAACGCCATTCACAAAGTCTGTAATCACAATCACAAATTCGTATTATTCAAACATAGATTCAATGTTCAAGTTATTGCAATTGTTGTTTGGAATCGATCAAGGAGCCAACAATCGGTATCAGAGCCAAAGGGTCTTGGAGTTTGATTTACGTTTACCGAATTTGAAGATTGAAACCATATGCGGTGGTTAATTGCTTGAATCGATCACATAGGGTTGTTCAAGATTCGTTTTGGGGCTGTATCATCACCGAGAATCAGAGACAAGATCTTTCGTTTCTTTTGTTGGCGTTGGGCAGTAGTAATCAAGAAAACAAAAAAAAACGATTTTTGTAATTAATTGTGCAGCGGCGAAAGGAAGCAGAAATCGTTTTTCTTAAACATCAGTTTTTGGTGTTTGGATTGGCTTTTTGGAGGGTTTTTTTTCAAGGAAACAAAGTAAAATGTTTTTTGCTTTGTTTGGGAAAAGCACGAAATAAAAAAGAACCAGATTGTTGTTTGGGTTTTTGCGCAAGAAGAGAGACAGAAAGTGAATAAATTTTTTTTGTGGCTTGTTTCAATCGAAATGGAAGTCAAAAAAAGAAATCAAATGTTGTCTTTCACGGCGCAAGGGAGGAATCGAGGAAGTACGGTTAGGTAGTGTGTAAGACCGGAGGAGTGTCGGAGTTAGTTTTTCAGGTTCTCAAAGAAAGAAAAAGGGTTGTTGGTTTTTGGCAATTCCGAGAGCCAAGAAGGAAGGCATCGATCAGATTATACACAAGAATCGCAATATTTTTCGAGTAAGGTCAAGACCAAGAAACATATTCAAGCAAGAGCAGGGTGTATTGGTTGGGTATAAACCAAGTTACAAAAGAAGGAAATCAAGGAACTAGGAAGAATCATTTTCAATACAAATTAATATTCCAGGTTTGCAATTTCGTTTTTAAACTTTGGAATTATGTATTGAAATATTATTATAGAAGTTAGAAATCTATACGGTTAAAAAAACCCTAGTTACGATAAGAAGTCATGTCGGATGATACGCCGGGTAATACAAACAACACACTGGTTACACACAAACCAGTAGGATCGTTATCCCACTATCATTGCCCAATTTTGAAACCAACAAACTATATGGTGTGGACAATTCAAATCAAGACCATTCTTGAGGCAAATGGGTTATGGGATATGAGAGAACCTACTGCGGACACTCAAGAAGATGTGAAAAATGATAAGTCAACAATTGCGTTTTAAAAAAAGACATGTTGGAATAGATAAAGCACAGAAAACACGGTTGCAATCACTCATGTTAGAGTTTGAAATGCTACAAATGAAAGAAGAGGAAATAATAGTTTCCTTCACCGCACAGATTAACAACTATGTCATAAAAGCAAATGAAATAGGAAAGACGGTGGATCAACCGACTTTGGTTCAGAAACTCTTAAACTCCGTACCTGACCGGTTTCTTCAACTTGTTGCATCTATAGAACAAAACTAAGATCTAGGGCAAGTGACTTTAGATGAAATCACCGGGAAGTTAAAAGCATACGAAGAAAGAATAAAGATTAAAAGAGGAAATCCAAAATAAATCTAAGACAAATTGTTGTTTACACGTTATGACAACAATTCAGGACAAGGAAGACACTTTGGAAACCGTGGACAAGGAAGGTTCAATTCATCACAAGGCAATTGGTGTACGGAAAAGTTTAGAAAAGATGAAGGTGAAGAAGATCCTTCACACGATAACTTTACACAACAAAGAAGGGAGAATACCTCACAAAGTATGTATAAAAAAATAAGCAACGATTATAGAAAATGGTAGAAGTCTGGGAAGAACTTAAGCAAAGTAAAATGCTATAATTGCCGGAAGTTTGGACATTATGCCTCATATTTCCCTGAACCAGACCAAAGAGAAAAAGAATACAATCTCGTAGAAGAAGACGAGGAACCAACTCTCTTAAGGGCAGTTACCGGAGACAAAGAGAAATATGAGGAGATTTCCTTAAATAAGAAGGAAAGAAATTACTGGTTTTCATTATCAAAATACTTCAACGATGAAGAATCAGAATGGACATAATTAATTACTAAAAGGAGTCAAGTTCCAGAAGAAGGAAAATTGAAAGATCATATGTCAAAAACAGAGAGTGACATGAAGAGAGAATTAAAGTCTTGGAAGTTAGATATGCGCCATGAAATTGAAATGAAGAAACAAGAACTCGAGACTAAGTTAAAGAATAGAGAAATTCAGTTTGGAAGGCAAATGCATGAAAGAGAGAAAACATTTGCAGATAAGATGGAAAGAAAAATAGCAATAGTGAAATACTTGAGGGATGTTGCAGATAGAAAAATGAAGGAAATGAAGTTAGAAAATGCATAGTTATAATTGGAAAACATGTTTTTGTTTACAAACATCTTGAAGGTCAACAGTTTGAAACAATAGGGAATATTGTTAAAAAAGTTCTTAGAGGACAAAAACAGGTTAGCACATGTGTTCAAAAACAAAGAGGATATGAAAAAGATGTCATGTATTATCACTTGAAAGCAAGAATATCAAAGATGTTAAACTACGTTATAAGAAAAGGAAACCGGATGCAGTTGATGATATTCAAGGAGAATGTGAAGACATGATAGAGTTTGTTCATATTCAAGACAAAGTTCATGTTGTGATTCAAGAAGATAAAGGTTCAAGAAATCAAGCAAGAAATGAGCATGAAGCAGAAGTTCAAAAATAAGGATCTACTACAACATGCTCGTGTTAAATATGATGAGGCAAAGGTTGGTAACCAAGACAAGGATAAGGGTCAAGGTGCAAGTAAAGAAGATCCAAAGGAAGTCGAAGGCTTCATTCTCATAGATAATGAAGATGTTAAAGCGTGAAGATGTTGAAGGCATAGATTAAGAAATTAGGGGAGAATATTGAATTATAATTCCATAATCCATGTGGGTCAAAATAAACGGGTCGTTTATGTAATTAGTAATAAGTATACACTACTAGAAAATGTATATTTTCTACAAAAGTTTCCGACAAGTTACCAACTAAAGAAATTTCCCACAAGTTTGTGACAAAACAAAAATAAAAAAGTAACCACAAGATTTTCTATAATTTTTTGACAAATTTATTAAGTAAGTTAACTTATTTATTTAATATAATCGTCGGAATATTGTCAAAAAATACCGACGAAAGGCTTTTGTCGCTAATTAATCAGAAAATTAGTCGGGATTTTGTTGGAAAATACATTTCCTACGGGTTTTTTTTCAACAAACACTTTTTGTCGGAAACTTGTCGCTAAAAGCCAATTCTGACAAATTTCCCACGAAACTGCTGTCGAAAATTTTTCATTTTTTTAGTAGTGATACTTTGAGTCAGTTATGTATTGTTTAGAAGTCAAGGGGTTTAATGTGTCAAGAATTGTTGCGTCGATTGGCACTTTAGAGTTATATAACCCAACGCCATTCAGAAAGTCTGTAATCACAATCACAAATTCGTATTATTCAATCATTGATTCAAGGTTCAAGTTATTACAATTGTTGTTTGTAATCGATCAAGGGACGAACACTTTCAATTCAGACACCCTAATTTTTGTAACCAATAAACTTTTTAGATCGTAAAATCTTTCAATTTAGAAACCCTAATTTTTGTAACCTGCTTCCGTTGTTCTATGGAACTTTTTTTGCAATCAAGATTTTTCCACACACAATGAACACAGATATCTTGGTTTCGAGTCTTTTAACTTACTTATTACTTACTTACTATTTGTTGTTAACTAGTATTAAAACCCAACGATCCAACGCGTTAAATTATGAAAATTTGAAACTTTATTTGAAAAAAAATCTTTATACATTGCAGCTCATTACTGCGAAATAAATTAACGTCTATGAAACTGTACATAAAAAAACCCTTTACGTACACTAACACGTTACAGCAAGAGCGTTGATAATCAAAACCTTAAATAAATTAACGTGTGCAACGCATTGATGATATCACAACGTGTTTTAAAAAAGGGGGTAAAACCTTATATAGAAAACGAAACCGTTAAAAAAGTTAACGTCGGCAGAGTAACATGCTGACGTCATGTATTTTTCCAAAATATGGATAAAATATTTGATAATATAAAAAGTTGTCTATTTATATCATTATTTTTCCAAAATATGGATAAAATATTTGATAATATAAAAAGTTGTCTATTTATATCATTATTTATGTCATGTATTTGTTTTTAAATTAAATTGTATTTCAATAATAATTAAATACATCTTACAAGTTGGGTATGCATTATGTACAAGCCAAAGAAGGCATGTTTTTACTATTTTTTTTTTCTCAGTAAAACCCTTATGTTTAAAACCAGGAAAAGGAAAGCAAAAAGTATCTTTGGCGCAGTGGTTTTCAATGAAGCGGGCGATGCTGGGTTCGAAACGCGCAGCACCCACTCCTTTGTCGGTTTAAAGGCTTTCATGTCATTTCTTTTCTTGGGTTTTTTCATGCAATTTTTTTTTCATTTGAATTTATAATCATAAATCTTTTTCGTTTTTCTCGCGCATGGTAGTTTATCTAAAGGTTTTGGCTTTAGTTTATATACTTTCGAGGACGTTAATTTCTTCAGCGGTTTGACACGCCGCAACACGAGCTAACTATTGCTCGAAAGCCGCCGTAACACGCGTGCAAAGCTAGCCTAGTATTCTTGCCTAGAAGCCGCCGCAAAGCAAGAGGTTTCCTTCTAGTTATATATTAAAATCTTACAATTTGTTAGCGTCGGTCACTTGTTTAGGTCTCATGAGCATCATGAGCATCGGTCAAACAATCCTTGTCACAGCATTTTCTTGGGGGGATAGGGTACGAATGGATGTCGATCGGGGAAGTAATATCTTTTATTAATGGCGGGGGAAAATGAAGGTTATACCATTCCATTTAACATCACAATATAGCGGGGTTACTGTTAGTGATTGAAATGGAATAAAAAATGGAAACCATTGATGGTTATAGGCAAAAGAAAAGTTTAGGACTGAAAATTGAGATTTTGACAAACTACATGAACGAAATCAAAAAATTTCTCTACATAGATCAGTAATTAGGAATATTGCCCGCTGAATTTAAATTTGGGTTGCTGTCCGAATTAAGTGAACTGGGTTATCTTTGATTGAATTATATATGTAACTATTAATTGGTAAAATATAAACATAAAAATATTCGATTTTTTTAATAAAACTAAGAGCATCCCAACATAGGATATGTGGTCGCAACATGGCTCTCGTGGTGGCTTAGGTGGACGGATGGAGAAGAGAGATAAGGAGGTTTGTTTGTGGGGACGGACGCTCGTAGAAGGGAGATATGAGAGGGGAGATGAGGGGGAGTGTCTATGACTGTGGCAAGGGTCGTCCCTAAGATTTCGGGTGCCCTGTGCAACTTGAAAAAATTGGCTCTAAATATAAAGTTATGTAGGAAAAAATAATCTTTAATACGACGATCGGTTTTTTTGTTCGATTAATTGAATCTCTAATAGATCGAGTGATTGTCTATTGTCAATTGAAGCCCCTGACGGCGTTTCTTCAAATTCTATTTTCTTGCTGCTAGTTTTTTTATTAGGTTTAAAAAATGTTGATTTTTTAATTGAGTTAAATGAGTTTACAATTTTAAATAGCTTAAATAAATGAGTTAGATGGGCTAAAACTAAAAAAGATGTTGGGTTAGTTTTAAAAAAACTTTACTGGATTTTAAAATGTTATTGGTTAATAAACTTTATATGTTTTTGTTTTAAAATAAATTTAAATATGTAATATGAAAAAAATTAAAAATTTGGGTCCCCGAAAAACAGGCCCTGTGCAGTCACACATCCCGCACCTGTAAAGGGTCGGCCATTACTGTGGAGGGAGAGAGAGGGAGCCAGTGGCAAAAATAAGCTCAATCGGAGTTAGCTAGCTTTTAGTTTACAAAAAAAAGCTCAATCGGAGTTAGCTAGCTTTTAGTTTGCAAAAATAAGCTCAATCGGAGTTAGCTATTTTTCTTGACACCATTCCATAAACAAACCTTACCAAATACTAAACAATACCAAATAAAAACACTACCAAAATAAATAAACCCAAACAACTAGATATATAATATATATGACAAATAGATGTTTCTAATTCAGCAAATGAATTAAAATTTACCAACGGTTGTTTATTTCTCTCCTAACGTGTGTGTTCATGCCCATCTATGCATAAGTGGGTTAATTTTGGTTATACTATGTCTCTGATGTGCTATATGTTGAAGTACAAATACCTGCTACGTTACTTTTATTTGGCATTGGGACCTCAATTCTGGCTTCACTTGCTATTTTTGCTCATTTCATGTTATATTTTGGGATTAGGTTCAGAAAATACATCAAATGTACATGAAGTTGTAAATGAATGTATTTTATCTGGTCTATTTAGTGTATCATTCAACTATAACAAGTTAATGTTTCACATAATCTCTTTCTTTTGCGCGTTTTCTATGCTGATAATAATACTCTTCTGTCACTTTATTACTTGGCATACCATCTTATATGAAGAAAATTTATTATCTATATGGTGATCATAGCATCTATGTTATTACCATAATAGCTTTATATGTAAGATTAGTATAGAATAGAAGACAAGCTGACTTTGATTATATTTAATTACTAGTTATTGAATTTAAAATATTTACTACAAATTTTTGTTGGATTGTATACATTTTTATGGTTATGGTTTTTTTTTTGTTGTGGTCTCATCGGTTAACATGATTTCAATGCTATGGTCAAAAGAATGATCATAAATGGAACTCTCCATGTTTTAACACTTCTTAATTGGCATCATTCTTGTTTCTCATAAACTTGATTGTTTATTGTTATCCTTTATTTTTAGCAGCACTTAATTATATAATAATATAATCTGCTTTTCATTGTATTAGTTTGTGGATTTTATGTTTGTGTACATATTTAGATAATTTCTTTATTTTTAAAGTAATCAACCATGTTATATTTCTATATTATGCAGGTTGAAGAATTTAAAGATATCGTGTTGCGAATCATATGTCCTACTTAGGTTTATGATAAGATTATTATTTGTATGGCTACCAAATCTAGGGGGGGAAAAGCAAAACAAACTGGAAAAAAAAATTCTTGACAAGAAAGCGAATACTAAACAATACCAAATAAAAACACTACCAAATATCTTCAGTTGAAAGAGCAAGAAAGCGAGGGAAGAGGAAATTACATGCTAACGACTTGGCATATTTGTCCGGTGCTGCAAGTGAGGATATTCTCGTATGCTAGACGGGTAGCAACCTCCCAACCAAGACATGGATCTCGTGTGAAATCCCAATCTTTACGGAGCGTTCTTCCAATCTCCCTCAGGGCATCCACTGCAAATGAAAAAAAAAAGAAGGTTTTTAAGTAATTAAACCACGAAACGTGCGATATATAATATCCAGCTCATCATATCTTATATGTTAACCTTCTTCTTGGGGAAGACAAGTTGTGTTGATGGATGCAAAAGCAAAAGGTAGAAATGTAACATATAGAATTACCAACAACATGTTGCTGCTTAGATCTATAAATGTTTTCAGGATTGAACATAAATAGGTGTATCGCATATTAAATATCAAAGTAATGGAAATTATTAGTAGCAGTTGGGAAATAAATGCGGGCAAGATTTATACACAAGTAAACAGGGTCCCATCTTATCACTGTGATAGCAAAAGGTAGCAATGTAACACGTAGATTTTTAATAAAAAGGTATCTCCTTAGATTTTGCACATCAAATCACTCTCGTAACCTACATTCCTTTATTATCTCCTTAGATTTTGCACATTCATGTTTGTAAATTATTTTATATAAGTCGATAGAAAATACCTTTTGAGGTGTGGTGAAAATTAAACCATTATAAGAAATGTAGCACGTAGGTTTTTAATAAAAAAAAATATATGTATATTTTTAATTTTACACTCTTTTGCTATTTTTTTTCTTGTCGAGCCCCTAGCTTGTGGTCCTCCTTTGAGTTTGGGTTCAATTGGATGAATCTGTCAAGTCAAGGTCAACGTACGTCACTACTAGAAATGTTAGCAGTTTCGTCGAACTAGTCTCGACGACATATGTCGTCGAGATAGCTGATACCCTAGATACGACGACAGGTCGCCGGGGATGGTCTCAGACCAATTTTCATTTTTTTCACCTTTTCTCGACGACACGTCGTCGGCGATGGTCAAGCGGGAAAAGGTGAAATATTTTGGCGCTTATCCAATACTAATCTCGACGACATGTCGTCGAGATTGATAATTATAATTTCTTTTTTCTTTTTTCTTTTTTTTACCTCATAAAATATTAAATATTTTTTATTTAAAGAAAATTGCTAATCTCGACGACATGTCGTCGAGATTGGAATATAATAAAAAAAAATTTATTTACTAATTAAATTAATTAAAATAATAAAAAAAGACCCAATCTCGACGACATGTCGTCGAGACTGATGTTATGTACGTAGAAAACCCTTTTCATCCTCATTTCACCCCCTTTTTCTCTACAATCTTTCTCTCCGCTTTCACCCACAAATCCTGCCATTTTACTTCAAATTCTACCGTGTTCCACCTCCTCCACCACCATTACTCATCTCATTCAAGTGGTTAGACCCTATTATGACTTTTTTTTTAATAATTTTTCTTTATAATTGCAAAATTTTAATATAAATCTTGTGTAGGTGAGGTTTTTGGTTAAGTGAACGGATTGGAAGCTAAATTAAGGGTTTTCCCGACGACATCTCGTCGTTTCAAGAAAGAATCCGGAGGTAATATATATATATATATATATATATATATATATATATATATTTGTGTTTATAGGTGTATTTGGGTAGTTTTGTATAGATGTATAAATATATTTGTTTAATATTTTGGTAATAGGTATATATTTGAGAGATTTAGTTTTGTATAGTTGTTTTAATTGTATTTTATTTGAATAATATAGATGAATATATAAATGTATGTATTATTTTGTGAAATTGATGGTTAATTTATATAGATGTATAGTGTGTACGGTTCGTGTTTTTTATTGATGGTTAATTTTGGTAAATTGATGGTTAATTTATATAGATGTATAGTATGTACGGTTTTAATTATTTTTTATTTGAATAATATAGATGAATATATATAAATGTATGTATTATTTGTCAAAATTGTAGGTTTATATAGATGTATAAATATATAGATGTATGGATTATTTGTGAAATTGATGAATTGTAGGTTTGTATAGATGTATTATTGGTGGTGTTATGTATATAATATTTGTATGAATTGTATGATGTTATTTATTTTTTGTAATGTATGGTTTGCATGTATTATTTATTTGGGTATTTGTATGTATTTGTGAAATATATTATTTGTATAGATGTATTATTGGTGGTGTTATGTGTATATGGTGTAACAGTCCAAGCAAACCGTACCAATATATTGTCCGTTTTGCCCCCGATGGGTTACCCATCCACGAACTCATGGTTTTGTTTTCACCTGACGAGTTGCTCGTCTAGGCAAAACGCGTCTTGATAGAGAAGGTATCCACCACCTTATAAGGAAGGCTTCGTTCTCCCCCTCAACCGATGTGGGATATTACAATCCACCCCCCTTACGGAGCCCAGCGTCCTCGCTGGCACACCAGTCCGCCCCTGGCTCTAATACCATCTGTAACAGCCCGAGCAAATTGTACCAAGATATTGTCCGCTTTGCCCCCGATGGGTTGCCCATCCAGGAACTCACGGTTTTGTTTTCACCTGATGAGTTGCTCGCCCAGGCAAAACGCGTCTTGATAGAGAAGGTATCCACCCCTTATAAGGAAGGATTCGTTCTCCACCTCAACCGATGTGGGATATTACATATGGTTTGTATGAGTATAGATGAATATGTGCATGTATATATGTTAGTAATTCGAACACGAACCGTTTCACTTGTTTTGACTCAAATATTGATATGCATTATTTATTTGGGTATTTGTATGAATTTAAAGAATATATTGTTGTTTTTTATTTTTTGTGAAATGTATTATTTGTATGATCAATATAAATGAATGTATGTATGTATATATGTTAGTAATTCGAACACGAACCGTATATATATTTGTATTATTTGTATGATCAATATAGATGAATGTATGTATGTATATATGTTAGTAATTCGAACACGAACCGTATATATATTTGTATTTATTATTTATTTTGGTATTTATATGAATATAGATGAATATATTGTTATTTATTTTTTGTGAAATGTATGTATGTATATATTTAAATATTTAATCCGTTTTGATTTTTTGTGTTTGTATGATTTTTTATATCTAATACATTTGTAACGAATATGTAGGATTTCTTGTTTAGCTTTCTTTTGCCTTTTGGCTTTGACCTAAATAAAAAGGTAACACTTTTCTACTAAACCAAAAATTGTTTAGATTATGTAACATTTTTTTAGTATATTGAACTCGAACACAATCCGTTTGTTAACCCTTTTATTTCAGAAAATTGGTTTATTATTTTAGCATAAGAGACGTAACCAGTTTAATTTATTATATAAAGTATATTTTTTGAAAAATAAAATAAAAAACAAACTGTTCGTGTTTGAATTACTAACATAGATAAAATCTGGAAATTTATAAAATTTTAAAAAATATTAAAAAAAATATCTTTATCGACTACAGGTCGTCAAGATTGAGGCATAATATATCTAATAAAAAATAAAGATAAAATAAAAATAAAATACATGTCTCGACGACATGTCGTCGAGACTGGTTGATTTTATTTTTATTTTATCTTTATTTTTAAGTGGTGAAAAAGCTATCCCGACAACCCTATATCGACGACATGTCGTCGTAAAAGAGCATATTTCTCTCGACGACATTTTGAGCAGTCTCGATGAAGCTTTGCCGACGGAAGCTTTATAGACGACATGTCGTCGAGACAGGTCGTTGAATCTGCCTAAAATTCTTGTAGTGCGTAGCAACAAGGATGGTGCATCGCAGTTAAGCGGATTCCGATTCATGTGGTCGTTCTCTGTTGCATTGGTGTTTTCAAAATGTCATATTAACTGAGTTTGATGAACCATTAATTACAATAGCACATCAAAACCTTTACAATAGTGCATAAAAAACATGGGTTAAGGCGGCAACCTTGCAATGCATTATAACCATGCGTCAAGTTTTACAAGTATAATACATTGAAGTTTTATAAGTATAATGCATTGTTGCAATTTATAAATATGCGCCAGACTTTACAAATCTGATACACCATTGTAATGAGTTTTGGTACACAAGTTCTAAAATAGTTCGTCAAACTTTTCAACATGCACATGCTCAAATCACTTTCGTTATAGCTTGATTGTTGGATTAAACATTGTGACACTAGTATTTTTTTTTATGCTCAAATCACCTTCGTTATAGCTTGATTGTTGGATTAAACATTGTGACACTAGTATTTTTTTTTATAAACCATTTCACATTCTTTTTATACAATTTGTTGACATAAGTTTCGATCACTCGGTTCGGTCACTCGGTTGTCCAGGCAGATACCTCAACGGGAAGGAGAAGATAGTCACATCTCAGATCGCTAATGGAGTCGGTTCACTTTTTATAAACCATTTTTGTTGGCGAACGTATCATGTTCGCTTGTTTGGTTAGGGGCGAACTTATCAAGTTCGTCCGGTTAGTTTTGTTAGTTTCTTTGATTGTATATAAATAGTTGTTTTGTAATCATTATTTAAGTTATCAATCAAATTCAAAAATTTCCTTTAATTATTCTCTCTTTTTACTTGTTCATTTTTATCATTACAACATGGTATTAGAGAATGATTGCTCGATTCTATGATTTCTTCTCCATTCTTATCTTTGTTCCACATTTGTTGTTGACTTTTGCATCTGAATCTTGTTCAATTCAGTACATTTCTTTATTTTTCTTCACTTTCATAGAGATTCTTGTTTTTTTTTAGTTGATTGGGGTTGTTTTGATGTTTTACTCCACTCAAAACAATTTTTTTGTGTTTCTGATCATTCCAACGGTTGGAATCCTTCATTCTTGTCCTTGATTTCGAGTTATGGTGATTTCTGATTTGATTTTTGGGTTTCATTTCGTGTAGGCGAACTTGTTTTCTGTTACTAGCGAACTTGTTAAGTTTGTTAAGAACTTGTTTTACGGTGAACGTATCATGTTCGCTTGTTTACTTGTTAGGGGCGAACTTATCAAGTTCGTCCGGTTAGTTTTGTTAGTTTCTTTGATTGTATATAAATAGTTGTTTTGTAATCATTATTTAAGTTATCAATCAAATTCAAAAATTTCCTTCAATTATTCTCTCTTTTTACTTGTTCATTTTTATCATTACAACATGGTATTAGAGAATGATTGCTCGATTTTATGATTTCTTTTCCATTCTTATCTTTGTTCCACATTTGTTGTTGACTTTTGCATCTGAATCTTGTTCAATTCAGTACATTTCTTCATTTTTCTTCACTTTCATAGAGATTCTTGTTTTTTTTTGAGTTGATTGGGGTTGTTTTGATGTTTTACTCCACTCAAAACAATTTTTTTGTGTTTCTGATCATTCCAACGGTTGGAATCCTTCATTCTTGTCCTTGATTTCGAGTTATGGTGATTTCTGATTTGATTTTTGGGTTTCATTTCGTGTAGGCGAACTTGTTTTCTGTTACTAGCGAACTTGTTAAGTTTGTTAAGAACTTGTTTTACGGTGATTTCTGATTCGATTTTTAAGTTTGCTTATTAAGTTCGTTTCTTTTCTTTTTGGCGAACTTATCATAAGTTCGTTTGTTTTGGGCGAACTTGTTAAGTCCGCTTGTCTTTTTAGGAGAACTTAGCTTCTGGTTGGCGAACTTGTTTCCTGTTTGTTTCCATGTCAGACGCTTCAGCTCTTCCTGGTTCTTTGCCCATGGATTTTTCTGCTCCTTTGTATTTACTCCCTTCAGATCACCCCGTGTTATTATTGGTTTCTAAGATCTTTGATGAGATTGGTTTTGAGTCTTGGAAACGGGCTATTGATGAGTGGTTGATTTACCCGTGCTAATAATATATAATAATGTGTTTTTAACCTGAATTTTATGAGAAACAATTTACTTTAACTGGTTTTTATATTTTTGTAGGGTTTAACAGAAAATGAGTTAAAAACAATATAATTAAGTTTTAAGAAAAGATGTTAATTGTTAACGAGTCAGATTTCTAACCATGTTTTATGTATTATTATTATTATATAACCTAAACTAAATTAAATGGTATCGAAATGGTTATGAAACAAAATCTATACTATATAATAAATAAAGGTTTTTCCATGCCACGTGTCGCCTCCATATTCATTCTCATCATTTTTTTCCCTCATCTCTCTCTAATTAAATACACTTCCATCTTTTAATACTAATATATTTTTGAAGAATCCATCTTTTAATAATAATATATTTTTAAAGAAAATACTAATCTATATCTATACTATATAATAAAGGAAAACATTTTTTGCCACATGTCGCTCTGTGGTGCATTCTCACCATTTTTTACATGTTCTTCTCTCTTATTAATTATGGATATTTATTTAATTCTTTTTATAATTTTTTGTCCCCCCCCCCTCTCTCCTATTAAATGATAATGATTTTTATAACTTTTTTTATAATATTTTAAGAAAAAAATGTTAACTTTGTTTATAGAACGTTTTTATAAATTGAACATTTTCTTTCATTATAAGAAGCATTTATAGATTTATGAATAATATTATTTTTATTATTTAACCCGTGTAATAGACGGGTATTTAACCTAGTAAACGAATAAAAGAAAGTTTTAATGTTTCAATCTTAGTTCAGTAAGTTTAATTTGTCATTGAGCTCAATTATTATTTTAGTTCAGAATTTGGATGATTTAAGTTGTTCAGAATTTAATATGAGCTCAATTATGATTTTAGTTCAGTAAGTTTAATTGGTTTTTGACAGCCCATTATATGACATTGGCCCAAGCCACGTGAATGAGAAGAAAGGTATCATTGGGCCATGGATTCAAAAGGAAGGAGGCTCACATACGGAGTCTTATTAGAGGTTCACAGCCGGAATTTGGAGGATTCATTCGGCCGAATTTGGGACTGGCGATTTTGAGAGCAATTTAGATACAAGTTTCAATCTTTATTCAATATCGTATTCGTGTGATGTCGATGCGTAGCTAAACCACTTGTGGCTTTCTCCAGGCGGACAGTTCGTATAGGTTTTATATTTAACTCAGTTTGTTTATGTATTAGATCTGTTTAGTTTCTAACAATAACAGAACGGATTGATGTATTGGTTGATTCAAACAATTTATTTGTGTGTTTTGACTTTACAACCGCGTTCGGTTTATGACAAAACCTAGAAGTGGGTTGGGTGACTAAAAGTGGTTAACTTGACATTAGTAAATTGAGTAATTGAATTATACTGGTTTATGACAAAACTAGTTGTATAGGTTTGCTGACAAGAAACTGTCTTCAATTGTTGTGTTAACTGATTTTCCAACACTATGTCTATGTGGTGTCTTATTAAACAACTGAGTTTTGTGTGAAACCTAGAACCTGAAGTTTGGAGAATGTTGTTTTTCTCTCTAAATTGAATTTTAAACAAAGAATTTTCTAAACTAAAACCAATTAATCAAAATTGAACTTTCCACCAATTCCTCGTGGAGACGACTCGACTTTCCACTTACTATTTAATTCTTATTTTTTTGACCGACCAAACGACATCGATCTGCTATGTCTATTGCTTTGTCTGCTAAGGACAAGATCGGTTTTGTGAATGGTTCTATTTCCAGGCCACCCACCTCTCCCAATTTTGACTTGTGAAGGAGGTGTAATGATATGGTTATTTCATGGGTTCTTAACACTCCGTCAACGAACATCGGTGAGAGTGTTCTATATGTGGAAAATGCTTCTCAAATATGGGGTGAATTGAGTGATAGATATGGTCAAACCAATAGGGAGAAGTACTATCAGCTTCAGAAAAGTCTTTCTGACATCTCACAAGGCAATGATGATATTGCTTCTTACTTCACCAAGATCAAATCTATTTAGGATGAGCTGAATTCTCTTGAGCCCATTCCTATGTGCACTTGTGGCAATTCAAATCTCTTGACCAAACATGAAGCAAACCAATGTTTGATGCAGTTTATGATGGGTCTCAACTCGTGTTATGACATGATTCGAGGGAATATTATCATGATGAAGCCTCTTCCCTCCATCAATCAGGCTTATACCTTTCTTACTCAGGATGAGAAACAGAGGGAATTTCACTAGTCTGCTCAGTTTATCCCTCAAAATGCTTCCATGAATGTAAGTCTGCAAATGCCAAGGAATTCTGCTTGGAAAGGTGTTGTTTGTACCCATTACAAGAAGCAAGGGCATGACGTGAGCAAATGCTACCATTTGATTGGTTTTCCTAAAGATTTCAAGTTTACTAAACCAACAAAGGTTGCTGCTACTGCTACTTCTGACACAAATGTTTCTGCTTCCTCATCTGGTCTATCTTCCGAACAGTACGCTGCTTTGATGCAGTTACTTTAGCAGAATTCTGGGAATAATGGTGGTGTTCCTCATGTTCAACCACTTAGCTTTGCTAATTTCGCAGGTATTATTTCTAGCAATTCGACTATGGTCGATACAACTTGAATCATTGATACTGGTGTAAGTAATCATATTGTACAATTCATGGGACATGAGTGGTGACGATCACTCAAGGGGTGAACGTGACCCCTATGTAATAAGAGGAGCATGGTCGGTCTATGGGCGGAGGATCCATAGAGGACTGTGAATTGTTTTGTCGGTTTATGGACAATAGAGTCATAAGGGAAAGACCAAAATTTTAAACATGCTTAACTATATTAAAGATTTGCTAAACATATTTTATGCAATTTTACATATAAAGATTATTTTGAGAAATGCTTTCAAAACTGTTTAAATGATTTAAAGAGAAAGTTAATATTTGCTTAAAAACTTGAAACTCATCAACGTTAGCTGATACACTTTAGCATGTGTATTCAGGAAAGAAAGTAGCTTCTTGACAACAAGTATAAGGAACAGGGATAGGGGCATCGGAGCGGGCTATCTCTCATAAATAATATATTGTATAGTTTTGTAATTAATTTAGTTTGTATAATACTTGGCTTTACATATATATATATATATATATATATATATGGAAAAAATTTCACCCAATAGTAACCAAGTTTCTCAAGTATTCCATTTAAATACCTCAAAGTTTTTTTGTCCCTTTAAAGTCACTCAACTTTCACTAAGTGTTCTAATCCTATGTAATATTTTTATAAATGTTTATTTTTTTTAAATTGAATGAGGCAAATGAAATATATATGAATGATAGTTACCAATAACTGAAATTTTTATTAAATTAACTTAAAATAGGAGGTAATAGTGAATAAAAAAAGTTAATCAAATAATAAACAAGTTTCAAAATTGTTATATTTAAGTTGAATTAGAAAAAAATAATTGCTAAACAGTGAACAAGATTCATATATGTTTCATATATCTCATTCAATATTCAAAAATTTTAATATTTATAAAAATATTACATAGGATTGGAACATCTACTGAAAGTTGAGTGACTTTAGAGGGACAAAAAAACTTTGAGGTATTTAAATGGAACACTTAAGAAACTTGGTTACTATTGTGTAAAGTTATCCATATATATATAGGGGAAGGTTCCGCTAAGAAGTGGTTTTTCGCTAAGAAACGCTAAGAAGTGGGTCAAACGAACTTCATATGAGCTCATTCGAGCGGCGTTGGAACCGTCTCATCGAACTCTAATCCGGACCCAAAAACCTAAACCCCCCTCCACCCGCACCCCCAAAAACCTAAAACCCCCCTCCAACCCCACCCCGAAAAGCCTAAAACCACCACCCCCACCCCCCAAAAACCTAAACCCCCCACCCCACCCCCCCCAAAACCTAAACCCACCCCCACCCACCCCCAAAAACCTAAACCCCCACCCCCACCCCAAAAAAAACCTAAACCTTAAAATCTAAACCCTAAAAGCTAAACCCTAAGGCTAAAATCCTAAAATTCAACGCTAAGATCTAAACCCTAAAAGCTAAGATGGTAGAGTTCGACGATACGGTTCCAACGCCGCTGGAATGAGCTCAATCCGAGTTCGTTTGATATCGTTTCTTAATATTTTTGTCACTTCTTAGAGTTCTTAGCCGAAAACAACTTCTTATTTGATCCTCCCCATATATATATATGGTGAAGTTCATAAGAAAACTAACATTTACAGAGAGAACTAGAGAACTACTCATTAAATGATAACTCAAAATATAAATAAAAAACTAAAAAAGTGGTTCGGAGACCATGTTTCCCACGTCGTCTTCGTTCAAAAAAAATGCAAAAATGCAAAAATGTCCGGTTTAGCTTTAGAGTTTAGTTTTTGGGTTTAGTTTAGCTTTTAGGGTTAGGTTTTTGGGTTTAGTTTAGCTTTTAGGGTTAGGTTTTTGGGTTTAGCTTTTAGGGTTAGGTTTTTGAGGGTAGGGTGGGTGGGTTTAGATTTTTGAGTGGGGGTGGGTGGAGTGGGGTGGGGGGTGGGTTTAGGATTTTGGGTGGGGGTCGATGGGGGGTTTAGGTTTTTGGGTGGGGGTCGGTGAGGGGTTTAGGTTTTTAGGAGTAGGTGTGGGGGGTTTAGGTTTTTGGGTGTGGGTGTGGGGGCTTAGGTTTTTGGGTGTGGGTGTGGGGGCTTAGGTTTTTGGGTGGGGGTGGGGGTGGGGGTTTTAGGTTTTTGGGTGGGGGTGGGGGTGGGGGTTTTAGGTTTTTGGGTGGGGGGTTTAGATTTTTAGGGGTGGGTTAGGTTTTGGGGTGGTACTACACATATGCAGTATTACATTTTTTTTTAACGAGGACGACGCAGGAAACATGGTCTCCGAACCACTTTTTTAGTTTTTTATTTATATTTTGAGTTATGCTTTTTTTCCCCTTTAATGAGGAGTTCTCTAGTTCTCCTATTAAAGTTAGTTCTCTAATAAACTTAACCATATATATATATATATATATATATATATATATATATATATATATATATATATATGAAAGTTTTAAGTATCCATTGCATATGTATATGATATAACTATATGTTCATGAGTAAAACTGATACGTGACGAAATCTCTAGCCAAGCCGAGATGCGGGCTCACAAGTTGGTAGTAGAGCTATAGTTTAATATATTTACATACTTGCCCAAAGTATCTAGACTTAAATTAGACCCAAAGGACAATAGAGATGCCAGTAAAGATAGCCTGATACAAAGGGAGATATGCATATTAGTAGGAAACATGACTGAAGATAACTAAAACACAGAAAGTGATGTAAATAATTAATTTCATCCTGATTTTTATATGAATTAAGGGATATTTTTAATAAATATCTATCATCAAGGTGAAATTATTTTGATAAAAATAGTTTTAAGTAAATACTATAAAATGACATTTATAAAGATGTTAAAGGTCAGAAAATGTTATTTGGTATTTTAATTATCATGGTTTTCACCCAAATTAAAAATTAGGGGTTTGTTATTTAAAACATGAAAGTTATGGGTGATCTTATTTATACTACAACTTCAAGGACTAAACTTGATTAAACCAAAAGTAGTGGTAATAAGGGGAAATGACAAATTAAAAAGAAAAAAAAAAGAACAGAACGTGATTTGGGGGTGGCGACGTTGAGCAGAAGAAACGCAGGGGGAGGGGGCGATTTCATCCACGCAAATCACGAATTGGGGAGATTAAAGCTCAATTATGTCTTCCCTTCTCGATTTCTAACGCTCTGGTATGTGATTTTTCTATGTTTTGATGGTGAAACTCAAGAATTAGGATTTCACATGATTCATGGTTCAAACTTCAAAATTTGGGGTAATGGTGGATGATTTTGTGTGTAGAACACCTAATTGATGTGTTAAAATGATTTATTTAAGTTATTGAGTTTTAGATTCATGTTGCATGTATGGTTGGACTACTAACTTTGGTAAATTAGTAGGGTGGGATGGAAATCTTGTGTAGTTACTGAGTGAATCTAAATAGGATTTTCATAATCTAAAATAATGGTGATCTTATTCAAATAACTTAAAAGATGGTACACTTGGGGGATTGTAAATAAATTAGACGCCTTTGATGATAAAAGGGAGTATGAGAGTTCATATGGATGTCATATATGGTGAATTATAGTTATGCCCACATGGTGTTTGATGAAATGCTTAAACCAAATAAATGGGAGAAAATTGTATGTTTTGCAATGTTTACTTGATTTACATGGTTTGCTAGTAATAAGAGTTATTAGCGGACATAAGTTTATGGTAAATATAAATGGTGAATTGGAATGATATATATATATATATATATATAATCAAAATGCCTTTCTGAGTTGATCACCTATTCGGGTCATTTGGGTGTATGGTTTAACATGGTTTGGTTAACAACTATAACCGTCACAATGTTGTTAATTGTTCGTTTAAAGTAAGGTGTCATATGTTGAAATGATAATAATGACCCGTAGCTTACGGTTAAACTAAGTTGGGCGTTAACCGGTCAAATGGGTGGGGATAACCCAATTGTTTGCAAGTTTGACTTGTTGTCAAAGTAGGAATGGCATGGATTGGAAGACAACGGGTCAAACGGGATGGAAAGAACTACAACACTCCTACGGGCGAAGGTGAGTGACTCGTATTGTGTTTGGTGGAAGTAGTGGGTTGTAACTAGTTTTATACTATGTAAATTATTGACTTTAAATTCTTATGGTTAAGGTGGTTTAATACAAATTATTGAATATGGTTTGACATAACAATAATGTATTGTTTTGACGGTGTTTTGGGGGTTTAAACCTATAAAGATAGAGTGCAAAATGATAATGTGTCGTGTGACCCAAGTGCTGAAAATTCAGCACATTTCCAGATTTTTACCGGTTTTCAAATATTTATAGTAAATTAACCGAGTATCCGTTTGAGGCGTATTTAATATCGACGGAAAGCCTTATGAGTCTACTTTACTTAGATTTTTAGTTTGAAATGAAATACCAATGTAAGTGGGGGGAAAATACTGAGTTAATACAGCTGATAAAATCTGTTTGAAACAGAAATTTGTAGTATTTACATAATTATTTGAAATTAATCAAGAACCCGTTGGATGTGATTATTTTATATCGTTGTAACTCTGAAGGTGTCTTTATTAATTACATGAGTTGAAATGAGAGATATCTTGATTTGGGGGGTGTATACTAAGTTAAGGAGTCATAGATGTTGTGAACCGTATGTGCAAATACACGTGTTTCACTGTGTGGTGCTTGTGAATGAATAACACTTTTTTTATTAATATGTTAGCGTCAGTATTTGTCAATATGCGGTGGGATTACATTAAAGTAATAATCGTGTATATGGTTGTGTGTATCACTACATATGAACGGGGTGAAATGGAGATTTATTATTATGGTGTAAATTAACCTATTAACGGTGTGCTTTATAGTGTTTTTCTATTCCAAATTAACAGGACTACTTGGAGGTAAAATGACCTAATGTCGAGGTCGGATGATAGGGGGAATAGAGATGTGCAAAGTTGAGCCTTAACCCGCTTAGGGAGTTGCATTTCGGGGATGGAGTGTGATATACTTTGATTAATATATATATATATATATATATATATATATATATATATATATATATATATATATATATATTCTGAATTATAATTGAAGAACCAAGTAAATGAAACTTGAGTCCTCACTTAGCTTCGGCTAATCCATTATGGTGGTAATGTGTAGGTATGACGAGTTGATGATTCATTATAATGGCCAAGACATGTGGATTAAGCGGACAGTCCTGGATTGTACATCATGCCAGGAGAACGACTCGAGGAAATTATTCGAGGGGAACTAGTGAAATAAAAAAGGGTGGCTTAAACCGACGACCTAAAAAGATAAGTGAAATTATAAGTCGTTCATATTTAATCCGGTTGAGTAGTATCCATATAAATACATATGTATAAAGGTGGTCATGGATGTATTACCATAGAAATGTATAAACTTATGTTTGTGACTAATGGTCTAGTGATGTCTTATGACAGATTAATACGGTGAAAGGCATGGGTGATCAAGTCTTGCGAGCGGGTCAACGGGAGGAGAATTGGGGTGATCGAGTTCTTTATTCGCCTAGTTACCCTAACTATGTAGTCTTTTATATGTGGGTGTTTGGAGTTTAACTCCTTTTGTTTTATTCAAATGATTGGATGTTAATAGAAATTTTGGGTCAAGTTCATTTTAGTACGTGGTTGTTTAAACATGTTTTGTTTCGTAAAGGGTGTTTATTTTACGAGCGGGTCATGTCGAAATTTTGTAAGAAAAGTCGTGTGTGTCAAGTGTGCATGTCGAGTTGTTTTTTGGTGTCAAAATATATGAAGGTAATACTTTTTCATGAGTATACTTTTGAAAAATATGGGCCTATTTTTCGCAAGATATTTAAAATAATGTTTTAAATTTTCGGGTGTTACAACTTGGTATCAGAGCCGTAGGTTGAGGGATTTGAATACATGGTGGTATTCAAACTCAATCTTTATGCTCTTGATAGGAACGTTGACCCTAGACTTGATCATGCAGCCGAAGACACGAGGTTAGTAAAATTTCTATGGTTGTCGGTTATTTATTTTAATATATATATCAACAGGTGATTAGAGCCTTATGGCCAGTGGGTGGTGTATGAGGGATGAAATGAGATTTTAATGTCCCTTGCAATTGAAGTTGATATATTAAGGGAAGTTTGATGCTATGAACTTTGACGGTTATGAAACTGAAATTCTTTGCTTCTGACACGTTGTGGTGATAATAAGAACACCTATGAATAGTGTGTTGATTGATACGTCTGTCCAGTGTATTAATCAACACATGGATTAGAATGTTCTTAGTATTGTCATGATTGTGTTGAAAGTATTGAAAAGTAAGTGGGCATATCCTACTAATGGTGTTAAATTTTGTGGTGACAGGAAAAAGGTGAAACAATAGGATGCGGATAAGCGGCCATTGAATGGGATTGTCACGGGTGTGTAACATTTGGCTGCTGATATGGTGATATTAGGGGTGACCGGTTGTAAGAGTCACGATGGTGACCATCCGGACTATGCAGACTGATCATTCGTGGGCGATGCAATAGGTTGATCACGGGTAGGAGGCTACTTATGAGTCACATGGAATTTTTTTTTGTGAACTTAGTAGTGGTGGTAAATTGATGTGTTGTGTAGATATAGTAAATAAAATATATATAAATATATATATTTTAGAAATGATTTCACAAGATCAGGTTTTAAATTTATAATATGATAAATACTCAAACTTAAAACACACACAATAGGCAAGTGTACCTATCGCAGCGTAATATAGTTTAGGTAAAAACCAAGTATCGAACCAATGGACACGATCGAGTTCCAATACTCGACTTTTGTTATCGTTTAGCCGGTTTAATTAGTGATTGAGTTTTGTGTGCTTGTGAAACAGAAAAGTAAATGACAGAAAAGTAAAAACGTGCGTGAAATGTGTAACAAAAATGTAACAAACAGAATAGTAAATAACAATAAGGTAAATATCTCGGAAATGATCAGGTCACGAAAAGTATTGCTTTAGGCTTCGAATCCGCTTGGTACGTGATAATGTTAAGTTGACTAATCCAGTGATGTGACTACTACAAACTTGTGACCCGGGTCACCGCTAGAGCCTCGTCCTCACGACATTTGATTTGCAAATTAAAATCTTTAAAAAGTAGTAGTGCCTCCCGTTAAGGACAACAATTACCCTCAACCCCTCGAATGGTCATCTCCAGGTTGGTTTAAGATATCGAACGTAAAATGCTTTGTATTAGAGTTAAATAGGTGATTATATTTTATTCATCGGGAGGCAGTGCAACAATGAGACCAAGTATAAAGACGTGCCGTTTCCAACATGAGTTCACCAATTCTTGGTCACATAATAAATTCGTATAAAGACGTACGACCTTGATAGTGTTGACCAAGCCTTGACTTATCAATCTCCGCTTGTATAAAGACGTACAAGTTTTAAAAGAAGTTTGATTAAAAAAGTTTTACGATCTTACACTTTAAAATCAAGAACACTCACAAATATAAAGACGGATTTAGACAATAATAAAAGCCCACAAAGTGGTGGTTTTAAGGACGAATGATTAAATACATAAACACATCACTTGGATTAATACGTTTAAACATTAAATGCACCAAACTTATCTTCACCCTAGCAATACAAAGAAGTTAGCCAAGAATGGCCATACTAACTAGCGTAACATTGAGTTTCGCAGGCTCCCCTATTGCAGAACAAGGAGGAAGACCCATCTACTCACTACTCTCTACTCTAACTATGAAATAAACTCTCGCTGGTGTTTTCTCGAGGTATGGATGGTTGTTGTAAGGTGTGTGGAATGAAGAACCCAAGCCATCTCTTTATAGGCCTCAAAATGAGCAATGCACGGCCGTGCATTGGATTGCACGGGCGTGCAAACACCTCGGGAATCAAACAGGGTACAAAGGACAGTGTCCGGGGCCTGGGGAGTAGAAGAGGACAATGCACGGTCGTGCATTGGGATGCACGGCCGTGCATCCCCCCTCTACTGCCCAGATTTGTCTTTTAGCTGCTGGTTGACTTCTTGTGGTCCAATTTTGACTTCTTGGGGGTCAATGCTAGGGTTTGGTCCTCCGAAAGCTTGATTTCTTCATGTTTTAATCTGGTTTTTGCTCTGTTTATCTTGGGATACCGAATAACCTGCAATTATGAAATATTAACGCATTAAGTATCATTTGCAAGGCTTTTGTTTGATTAATACCATAATATGGGGATTATTATGAATGCAAAACATGTATAATTTAGGGCATATCATAATACCCCACACTTAAACTTTGCTTGTCATCAAACAAACTCATGCATGATCATACCCATAACTGAAAACTTTACAAGGGTAATCGAGCTCCAAGTAGTTGGAAACTTCGGGATAACTCTTGAGTCGCTTATTCTATTTTTGTATTTTTCTATGATGGAATCCATGACAAGCCTACTAGAACTTCAATTATGCATAAACTTTCACTCCTCACAATGTTCACTCAACTATAGGGTTATAAATATATGGATAATGTAAGTTTAAGTGAAACACTCAAGTTCGAATCGAATTATGCAATGGTCATAAGCTTGTATGCAGATCAAGTGTCCACCAATTAACTAAGTAGTATGCATGAATCAAGAGAACTTTAAAAAGGGTTGTAATGTAGCTAAAATAAAACTAAAGGGTTAAAAGGAAAATGTTTTTGGATTTTTAGGGATTTAAAAGGGTTTTGAAGGGCTGCAGCTATCGTGGAACACACAGCTACGGCTTCCTGGCTTAAAAGGGAAAATACTAGCAAGTCCCTCTACAATACTCAGATCATGAGGGTATAACTAATCTGAGGGTTCGTTTATGGTCAGATTTCCAAGACCAAGGTCTCTTATCATTCTCAACTCTTTCCTTACTGCGTAGTACACATTACTGCCTTTTCGTACAGATCTTTCGGCATGTAGCCTAACAGCTCATACCTTGATCAGATGTGTATACTCATGCTGGGAATGAGTTTGATTCTAGCTACACTTTCCATCGTGGCTCCAGTTGCCACACTTTACACATTTGTCGTATCTTTTGGCTCTTCTTTTAGCACACTTTTTGACAAGACGCAAAATGGTGGCAGTTATTCTTGCTTGCGACACCGTTTTCTTACATCACTAGTTGCTTTGAAAACTTTCTCTCGAAGTTTGGGTGGTAATTCGGGCTTTGCGAAATGAATACAAGAAAGCAAATTGAAATCAAAAGAATGCATATCCAGCTCTTTAGGGTCTAACCGGTAAAAGACCAACTTCTCTCTTTTTTTTTATTATCACGACAAATTTTTCAATAATTATTTTTCCTCAATTTCCTTGAAATAATATTTCCATAAATTCCTTGCAGATAGTTCGGCTGTTTCTTCCTAATATATCCACCTTCTTATATATTACAATTCCTTTGAGTGAAACAGATTCTTTCCAAATTGCCTTAATGGTAATGAACTTGAAATAACGACATAAGATAATTTTCCCATTTTGAAGACATTCAGCCAATAACCGGTGTTTACGAAAAGCTGGTTGGGTGATAATTGTAGTTAATATAAAAGAAAAGACTAAGGCTCAGAGGGCTATCTAGGCGGATTATATTTTTGGGATTTTTGGGTTTAAGGATAATATATAGGGGTAATAAAGTCCTAGGTGCTTCAATCACTTTCATACTTTTACTAGTTCATGGTCTTGATATGTATCAGTCACACAAGTTCTAATTATGCATAAATCCGATTGAAAAACACTAAATATACCAATCGAAAGAGCATGCGAAAAATAATGATAATAATGCTCATGAAAAGGCTCAGATTATTCTCACATGGAAAAGGATGGGATATGGTATATTGATTTGTTATGCATAATATCCATTTGTTTCTACTTGCCATGTATTCGTTTTATTTAATTAGGTGCGAACTCAAAGAGGTTTAGTATTTAGAATTTAAAATTTTTGAAAATTTTTCGGGTTTTATAAAAGGCAGGGTTTTGTAATGTTTTAGTCAAATGGGTAGAAAATCATGAGATAAAATTTTACTGCTTTGAGGTTACAAGTAGTCCTGAATTTCTAATTCCCCACCCCACACTTAAAACGGTGCATTGCCATCAATGTACAAATGCATGTAATGGAATGCTATGCAAGAATTTAAATGCATGAAGTTTTAAGGGAAAAGAAACTGGTACTCCCCCGGTCAATTCGATGTATAACCTAAGGCCAAAACTTATTACTGTTGTCAGGTTGTGCCTATCAGCTGCTTGTCAACACTTTGCTTCAAAGACTTCATCGAGTTTCAAGGAAATTTGATGTGGTTTCCGATTCCTCAGGCTGTAGAGATGGAGTGTAACTCCTCAAAGAAGTAGAGAGACTATCTAGTGATGCTATTCTACCTGACACATAAAGGAAAACATAAAAGCAGATAAGGAAAATAAAAGGTAGTAGTTAAGCTACTAAGGTGCTAGTATCGAGAAGGCATACCTGTGGGCTGAAGTAATAGAAACTTAAATTTGAAAACCAAACCTGAGGTCCATGCTTTCTGCCATATGCACCAACTTCTTAATTTATTCATGATCATCGGGTTGCCTCCCAGAAGCGCCACGTTTATTTAAGGGTCGTTGGCCAGACCCATACGTGCTTCATCAGTCTTTCTCCTCTAGTAGAACTTCGTCCACTATTTGATCAATAGGTCCTTCGAGGTAACGCTTCACTCGATGACCGTTAACCTTGAAAGTTGTCCCGTCTGTTTGTTCCAGTTTCAATGTTCCATAAGGGAATATTTTCCGAATTATGTATGGTCCCGTCCACTTAGATCTTAATTTCCCTAGAAATAGTTGCAATCTTGAATTGTAAAGCAAGACTTTTTCTCCTTCTTGGAATTCCCCCTTCCTTAGCTTTTTATCATAAAGTTTCTCCGCCCTATCCTTTTTATACTGCTGAATTCATATATGCCTGATTTCGCAGTTCTTCCAATTTATGAATTTGTAGAAGGCAGTGCTCTCGTGCACTAGATAGATCTAGGTTTACTGCCTTAAGCGCCCAGTACGCTTTATGCTCAATTTCTATTAGGAGGTGACATGCTTTTCCATAAACCATTCGGTAAGAAGTGGTCCCGATAGGTGTTTTGTAAGCCGTGCGTAGAGCCAATAGTGCATCTTCTAGTTTATCTGATCGGTCTTTCCGATTTGGACTCACAACCTTTTTCAAGATACATTTAATTACTCTGTTTGTAACTTCCAGTTGTCCATTTGCTTGGGGATGGTAAGGTGTGGATAGCTTATGGGTACAACCATATCGTTTGAGTGTCTTTTCCAATTGTGAATTGCAGAAGTGTGCCTCTGTCACTGATTAAAGATTTTGGTGTTTCGAATTGTGTGAACAGTCTTTTGAGAAACCGGATGACAACTCTTGCATCATTGGTTGGTAATGCTTGTGCCTCAACCCATTTTGACACGTAGTCTACTGCTACAAGAATGTACTAATTTCCGCGAGATGGAGGGAATGGCCCAACAAATTCAATCCCCCCATACGTCGAATATTTCACAGACTTGGATGCTTGTTTGAGGCATTTCGTCACGCTTTGAAACACTTCCTGTCCTCTGACAGGAGTCGCATGTGCTTATAAGCTTATGTGCGTTGGCCAAAAGAATCGGGCCTCAAAGACTTTTCTTGCAGTGTAATTGGCTCCATGATGCCCTCCTGTAGGTCCTTCGTGACATTGCCGTAGTATCTCATGTGCCTCCCTTCCATACACACATCGCCGAACTATTTGATCCGTACAAACGCGAAATAGATACAGATCTTCCCAGAAGTAGTGCTTAATGTCTGCGAAGAATTTCTTCCTTTCTTGAAATGTTATCCCTTTCACTAGTTCTCCACTTGTTAGAAAGTTTGCAATGTCTGCAAACCATGGATATTCATTGATGTCTTGTACGTGTAATATGTACTCGTGAGGGAAATTATCATTTATAGCAATCTTTTGGTTCTCTTGAGTACTTTCAAGTCGAGATAAATGATCTGCTGTGAAATTCTTTGCTCCTTTCTTATCTTTTATCTCGATGTCAAATTATTACAGTAGGAGAATCCATCTAATTAACCTTGGTTTTGCATCTTGCTTGTTAAAGAGATGTTTTAGGGCGGCATGATCAGTGTAGACGATAGTTTTTGACAAGAAAAGGTATGATCGGAATTTATCAAAGGCAAAAACTACAGCTAGTAATTCCTTCTCAGTAGTGGTGTAATTTTCTTGAGCATCGTTTAAGGTTTTACTTGCGTAGTGAATCGGGTGAAAATGCTTTTCTCTTCGTTGTCCTAAAACTGCTCCTATTGCGTAGTCACTAGCATCACACATGAGTTCGAATGTGTCACACCCCGACCGATGGCGGAATCATCGAGGCGGACAATGTGATGATTGTTCAAAAGCACATGATAGCTAATGGTTACATAATTCATTAATTAAGTTTAAAGACAACAAGATCCAAATACAATACATTCCAAATAACCTAGTCTAGTTCAAAACATTGATTTATTTAACTAGGTCCATAGTTCTTAAGTGGAGAATCTTCGGCAAGTAGTCACATATCCAAACCTGAAAGTGTCAACTAAAAAGTTGGTGAGTACATAGGTTTAGTAAATCCAGTAAATAGTAGTGTAAATCGTTTGCAACTCATTGTTTATATTGTTAAACATAGTATATGATGTAACATTTATTTAATCACAATTCAAACCGAGTTTGACGCGCTTGAACAGAGCACAACAGCTAAGTCCGGTATGCTTGAATATAGTTACCCACTATATCTGGTATGATTGAATATAACACGCGGTTATATCCGAGTATGCAGTAATAAACACCCTAACCGGGTGGGCTGGTCAGGCACAATAGATCTATCAATATTACAGTTGGTTGTCTTGTGTATAAATGCATGTACATCCAAAGAATTAGCATATAGTATCATGTATAACACGTATAAACAATGTGAGTAGCATGTATAATGTTTCACCCCAAAACGTATAAAAATGTAAAATAGGGGCTATGTAACTCACCTTGCAAGCGGGTATTTTTCCACGCGTGTAGGTGATAAGTATGTGGAAGCCTAAGCACGTTGATACCCTATGTAGACAAATGGGTATTATTGTATGTTTATATGTATGTGCGTATTCGTATTTAAATGAGTATAGGTTTTATAATAATATCCGTAATATAAAATGTGGTAGAAAATGAATATGATTTTGTAAAACTTTGACTTATAAAATTCTACATTTTTAAATAATTAATCATTATGTATTTAAACAATAATAATAAATAACAAGATAAGTCTTTATTTGATTATTATGTTGATGTTTTATATATTAAAATTTATTTTAACAAGTTTATTAAAATTATTGCTAGGTTCATATAAAAATAATGAGACATTTTATATATTACATGTATTTTAATAAGTTTATAAAATGTTACAAGATTTATAATAAAAAAAAATATAGAACATTTTATATTTAAAAATGTAATTAAGTGAGTTTATAAAGATATTACAAGGTTTAAAAAGAAATATAGGACATTTTATAACTAAAATGTAATTAAATAAGTTTATAAAGATATTACAAGATTTATATAAATATGGACATTTTATATCTAAAAATGTAATTAAGTAAGTTTATAAAAAATATTACAAGATTTATAAAAATATAGGATATTTTATGTCTAAAAATGTAATTAATTAAGTTTATATAAATATTGCAAGATTTATAAAAGTATGTGATATTCTATATATATTATAATGTATTTTAATAAGTTTATATAAAAATAAATGGGATGGTTTATAAAAATATAGTTTAATTGATTTTAAAATAAACGAACGAGTAAACCGACTCGTTTTAGTATTTATTGCATAAAAAGAGTATTAGGATAATTAAATAAAATAAATAAATGAAAACAGAATTAAAAATAAATAAAAAAATTTGGCCGTAGGCTAACCGGGATCGAACCCGCGACCTGAGACACAAACACACACACGCATAACCAGCCGGGCTATCGCCCATCGCTGGTTATGTGTGTGATGTTTAATACTTAACCCTTACACGAATTGGTCGCTGGTTCTCGGCAATTCGCAGACCAAGTCACCGAGAACTTTGGTTTGCTCGGAAATTGTCGGAATTTGTTCGGAAATTGATATGCATTACTTAGCCATTAGTAAAACGAAGGTAAAGGAACAAAATGTGGTGATAATACCTGACTCGAAGTGGTCCGAGAAGTTGGAACAAAACTTCAAAAAAAGCACAACTGAACTCGGGTTCTGGTTCAAAGTGGAACTTCTAAGGGGGCTGGGGAGCTTCGTCTGGATGTCACGAACACGGTGGTATCCTCAATTTAAAGGGAGACTAGACAGAGAGGGGGGGGCGAGCTTGGGCAGGTCTGTAAATGGCCGTTTATGGAGTAGCCCAATCCTTATAATGAAATATGAAATTGAGGGTGTCTGGACATTCGTCTGGACGAGATGAAGCTAACGAGCTATCAAGCACGCGTGGAGGTTGACTGTCGGCTCGAAATCGTGGCGTGGGTTTTCGGCCACCAACCGGATCAGACGATCCGTATGTTGGGGAGACCAATTGGTCGGGGCCTTTCATTCGCGTGGGAGAGACGAGTCCAGGGAAGCTTTTGTCGGGCGTTGAGGTGCAGGGAACAGCCTTGTCGGGGTGTTCGCCGGAGAAAGCTTCGGACCGCCGGACCATGGTTGGGGGTGACCGGAAACACGATTTGGGACTTGGCAGATTTAGTCCCTGAAGTTTGGTTTTGTTTTAATTCGACCCCTGAGATAATTACGGGTGAATCCTTGTAGTTTGATTTGTACAGGAATGGCCCTTCAACAGATTTTGGTTTTAAAACCTTTTAGTTTGTTTAATTACAATACAACCCCTGAACTTTTATTTAAATAAATTAATTTAATTTCTTTTAAATCAAATTAATTTAAAAATGTTTTATAAACTTATTTTATTATTATTTAAATAATAATATTTTTTTTTATAAAAGTTATTAATCCTATTAAAATGTGTTATTTTATTAAACATGCAACTTTTTAAATGTAGATTTTTATATAAAATTTTATATAAGTTTAAAACTTATAAAATTTTAATTATTTTAAATTTATAAAATAAAATATATATATATATTTTGTATAAAATTAAATAAAAACATTTGCATTTCATTAAATAGAACAATGATTACATAATATGTATTACAAAAGCGTAATTAAAATCCGGTATGTTACAGTCTCCCCATGTTAAAGGAATTTCGCCCCGAAATTCAACTAGTGGAGGCTATGAAAAGAGGTGCGGATACTTGGTCTTTATGTGGTCTTCCCGTTCCCAAGTGAACTCGGGTCCACGTTTAGATTCCCAACGGACCTTGACAATGGGGATGCGGCTACGCTTGAGTTTCTTGACTTCTCGGTCCATGATTTCCACGGGTTTCTCAACAAAGTGCATCCTCTCGTCAATGCGCACTTCATCGAGGGGGATGTGGAGATTCTCGTCGGCTAGACACTTTTTCAAGTTAGATACGTGGAAAGTCGGATGAACGTTGATGAGTTCTGAAGGAAGATCGAGCTTGTAGGCCACTTTTCCTATCCTTTCGAGTATCTTGAATGGACCCACATATCGAGGTGCAAGTTTTCCTTTCTTCCCAAATCGGACTACGCCCTTCCAAGGTGATACCTTTAGGAGAACCATATCCCCAATTTGAAATTCCAAGGGTTTCCGTCTTTTATCGGCATAGCTCTTTTGCCGACTCCTTGCCACTCGAATGTTGTCACGAATAAGAAAAATTTTATCGGTGGTTTCTTGGATAAGCTCGGGACCGGTGATTTGTGCTTCACCAATTTCGTTCCAACAAATCGGTGAACGACATTTTCGTCCATAAAGTGCTTCAAACGGTGCCATGTTAATACTTGTATGGTAACTGTTGTTGTAGGAAAATTCAATCAGTGGTAGGTGAGAATCCCAATTGCCACCAAAGTCGATAACACAAGCTCTAAGCATATCCTCGAGAGTTTGGATTGTTCGTTCGGTTTGCCCATCAGTTTGAGGATGGTAAGCCGTACTTAGATCCAAACGAGTACCAAGTGCTGATTGCAATGATTGCCAAAATCGGGAAGTAAAACGCGAATCACGATCGGAAATGATGTTCAAAGGGATTCCGTGACGACTTACGATCTCATCAATGTAGATCCGAGCCAATTTCTCGACTCGATAGTCCTCACGAATAGGCAAGAAATGAGCAGACTTTGTAAGTCGGTCGATAATAACCCAGATACTATCGTGCCCACTAGAAGTGCGTGGGAGTTTGGTGATGAAGTCCATAGCAAGGTTCTCCCACTTCCACATGGGAATTTCAGGTTGTTCGAGGAGTCCGGAAGGCTTTTGGTGTTCGGCCTTCACTTTAGAACAAGTTAGGCATTTTGCCACGAAGAGGGCAATATTCTTTTTCATGCCGGGCCACCAATATTGCTGACGGAGACCCATGTACATCTTATCAGCTCCGGGATACACCGAATATTGAGTTTTGTGGGACTCGTTCATCAAAAATATACGAAGATCGTCGCGATCGGGAACCCAGATACGGTCCAAATAATACAATAGGCCGTTGGCTTTGGTTTCTAACGATAGTTCTACACCACATGCCATTTCTTGATACATGTTTCCCTCGGTAACCGAGGTGTGTTGTGCCTTGAGAATACGGGCTTGGATATCATTATGAATATAAACACTATGAAGCATGATATGTTCTTTACGACTCAAGGTGTCGGCTACAACGTTTGCTTTGCCGGGGTGGTAGCGGATCTCGCAGTCGTAGTCGTTTAGAAGTTCAACCCATCGTCGTTGCCTCATATTAAGCTCCTTTTGATTGAAAATATGTTGGAGACTTTTGTGGTCGGTTAAAACCACGCATTTGGTACCATATAAATAGTGTCTCCAAATTTTCAAAGCGAAGACGACAGCACCAAGCTCGAGATCATGGGTCGTATAGTTCTTCTCATGAATTTTGAGTTGACGTGATGCGTATGCGATTACTTGGCCACGTTGCATTAGAACACAACCAAGACCTTGGTTGGATGCATCACAATAAACGACAAAGTCGTCATTACCACTAGGAAGAGTTAGTATAGGAGCATTGCAGAGCTTGTGCTTGAGAGTTTGAAAAGCTTCCTCTTGCTTGGGTCCCCACTCGTAAGATTTACCTTTATGAGTCAAGGCAGTGAGTGGAACCGCAATCTTGGAGAAATTTGAGATGAAGCGACGATAGTAACCTGCTAGTCCAAGGAAGGAACGAATCTCGGTAGGAGTCTTAGGAGTACTCCAATTCTTTACCGCTTCGATTTTTGCCGGGTCCACATGAATCCCTTTATCGTTGACTATGTGTCCCAAAAACTGAACCTCTTTTAGCCAGAATTCACACTTGGAGAACTTGGCGTATAGTTGTTCTTTCTTCAAGAGTTCTAAAATCAAACGGAGATGTTGTTCATGCTCCGCTTTCGTCTTAGAATAGATAAGAATGTCGTCAATGAAAACGATCACGAACTTGTCCAAATAAGGTTTGCATACACGGTTCATGAGGTCCATGAAGACCGCAGGTGCATTAGTCAAACCGAATGGCATGACCATGAACTCGTAGTGACCATATCTAGTTCGAAAGGCAGTCTTTGGAATGTCTTCATCGAGAACACGAAGTTGATGGTATCCGGAACGAAGGTCAATCTTGGAAAAACATGTTGAACCTTGAAGTTGATCGAAAAGATCGTCGATACGGGGTAAAGGATAACGGTTCTTTATTGTAAGCTTGTTGAGTTCACGATAATCAATGCACATTCGAAACGATCCATCCTTTTTCTTTACGAACAGCACGGGAGCACCCCAAGGTGAATGGCTCGGGCGGATGAATCCTTTGAATGAGAGTTCTTGTAATTGACTTGCGAGTTCTTGCATTTCGGAAGGTGCAAGACGATAGGGGGCTTTTGCCACGGGAGTTGCCCCGGGCACAAGGTCGATACGAAACTCCACTTGTCTAGTGGGAGGAAGACCAGGTAAATCCTCGGGGAATACCTCGGGAAAATCTCGGATGATTGGAATGTCTTGCAATTTCTTACCCTCGTCTTTTGTGTCAACTATGTGGGCCAAAAATGCAACGTACTTTTTCCGCAAGTACTTTTGTGCCAATGTGCAAGACATGAGTTGAAGACCACGACACGGTTTTTCACCGAAAATAACTAACGTGTCGCCCGAAGAGAGAGGTATACGAATACACTTTTCGTAGCAAATAACCTCGGCATGGTGCTTGGATAACCAGTCCATGCCAATGATGATATCGAAACTTCCCAATTGCATTGGAAGGAGGTCAACAGAGAATTCGTGATTATTAAGCTCAAGATTGCAGTCGCGGATAACAGAATTTATAGTAATAGATTTCCCGTTTGCTATCTCCATGGAATAAGAATTATCGAGTTTCGTTCTTTGTTTAGCAAGTTGAGACTCAAAGGTAAGAGACACGAAACTCCTATCGGCACCAGTATCAAATAAAATGGATGCATAATGATTGTTTACGAGAAACGTACCGTTTATCACGTCGTTGTTTGCTTGTGCCTCATTAGCGTTTATGTTAAACGCTCGTCCTTGGGGACCACCTTGACGATGAAGTTTTGGGCATCGGTCACGGAAATGGTTTGGATCTCCACATTCGTAACATGCCCGACCATTGGGAGGTGCCGGATAGACGGGACGGTTGGCTGGAGCTGCTTGATGGACGGGAGGACGGGTACGGCAGGTAGTGACCACATGTCCATATCTCCCGCAGCTTGAGCACAATCGGCATGGTAGATTAGCAGGATGATGGTACTTGCAGGTCTGGCATTGGGGATTCGGGCCCTGATAAATTTTCAGGTTTTGACCCAAAGGGGCCGCTTGAATAGCAGGTACAGCGGGAGTTACGGCTGCGAAGTTTCGACCCTTACGTTTCTTGTTGCGGTTAGAAGACTCGGGTTTCACATCTTTGACTGCCGCAAGAGTAGACACAACCTTCTTGGAACCCTTTCTTGTTAAGGTTCCGGCTTTGACATGATTGTCGGATAATGTAGCAGATAGGCGGATGGCAGCTTCAAGAGTAGGAGGATTGCTTCCTAGCACAGCATCTTGAACTTGCATAGGCAGGCCGCCTATGTACTTTTCAATTCCCCGAGTAAGGGGAGTGATCATGTGAGGCACCAACAGACTTAGTTCCTGGAACCGGGTGGTGTAAGCCAGATTATCTCCGCTGTCTTGGGCAAGATCCCAAAATTCAGCCTCGAGCTTCCTCATTTCATTCCGAGGACAGAATTCATCAGTCATGGCCTTCTTCAGATCATCCCATGATAAGGATGTAGCAACCTCAGCACCACGAGTGCGTTTCTCACCGTTCCACCAGGTGAGGGCTCTCTTTTGAAGTACACTTGTGGCATAGCGAACCCGAAGATTATCGGGGCAGTCACTGTTTAGGAATGTGCTTTCCATGCTTTCAAACCATTGGAGTAGGCCGGTAGCACCTTCAGTCCCGAAGAATTTAGTAGGATTGCACGAGTTAAAGTGCTTAAACGTGCAATGAGGCGGGTTGGTGCCACCGTTTCCTTGGATGTTGTGAGACCCGTCACTGTTGTTATTTGCTTGAGTCATTTGCCCTACTAGCTGGGCAAGAAGAGTAGCAAGATCCGGGTTGGATGTGCTAGAGTTTGCACGTCGAGGAGGCATTCTAACACCATAAGAAAGACAATGATATTTTAGATGAGACGGATAAATATGAGTTATAACGGGAAATAATGTAAGCAGAAATACGAGATTTATCATGACGCGTGCCAGTGCATGTGTATTTATTCTAAGTTGATAGGGGAAACTAAGTCACCTTTTCCGGGTAGGACATGATGTTATAGATCATTATGTGCATAATAGGAATTGCCGGGACTTGCATGCACTACAAATTGTTATTACGTGTGCACCCGTAATAATGATTTGTTTTGCATGTTCGTCTAGTTTTTCCTATTTTGCTATAATGTCCCCACTTTTGAGTTCAAATTCGGATTGCATCCTTGCGAATACATTGACTTATCAACGTTAAATAATTCCCCGAAACTTTCAAAGAGACATGCTTTAGCCTATAGGTAAACACTCACTTCAGGAATTCCCAGGAAAGCATACGGGTCCGTTTATTTGGATTTATACGAAATGCTTTCCTAGACAGAAAACCCAATGTACAGGTGTCACCCTTCCAGATTGCACGTGTCTTTTACTGATTTCGGGAAATTAAGTCGTTGACGAGATTTTCAAGATTTTAATAGATTTGAGAGTCTATGAATATAAAATGTGTAGGAATGTTGCAATTTATAAGGATGAGGAGAGAGCATGGACAAAGATAAGTAGTGTATTTGTTTGCATAAGTTTGCTTGTCAAATGTGTATGTAAAGTATGTATCATGTATCAAAGTCTTGTATGTATGGGTATAAGTCTCATGTACCAAACTCGGGAAAATTCAAATAATACCTAGCTACAAATAATTCACATAGCAATTTATCATTTAGCACATAACACATAAAAGGGAGTCCTAGGGTTATAGTCTAGGTCATTGTGTCTAATAACCTAATTCCCTATAACCATGCCTCTGATACCAATCTGTCACACCCCGACCGATGGCGGAATCATCGAGGCGGACAATGTGATGATTGTTCAAAAGCACATGATAGCTAATGGTTACATAATTCATTAATTAAGTTTAAAGACAACAAGATCCAAATACAATACATTCCAAATAACCTAGTCTAGTTCAAAACATTGATTTATTTAACTAGGTCCATAGTTCTTAAGTGGAGAATCTTCGGCAAGTAGTCACATATCCAAACCTGAAACATTATTTAAATCAAGTGTCAACTAAAAAGTTGGTGAGTACATAGGTTTAGTAAATCCAGTAAATAGTAGTGTAAATCGTTTGCAACTCATTGTTTATATTGTTAAACATAGTACATGATGTAACATTTATTTAATCACAATTCAAACCGAGTTTGACGCGCTTGAACAGAGCACAACAGCTAAGTCCGGTATGCTTGAATATAGTTACCCACTATATCCGGTATGATTGAATATAACACGCGGTTATATCCGAGTATGCAGTAATAAACACCCTAACCGGGTGGGCTGGTCAGGCACAATAGATTTATCAATATTACAGTTGGTTGTCTTGTGTATAAATGCATGTACATCCAAAGAATTAGCATATAGTATCATGTATAACACGTATAAACAATGTGAGTAGCATGTATAATGTTTCACCCCAAAACGTATAAAAATGTAAAATAGGGGCTATGTAACTCACCTTGCAAGCGGGTATTTTTCCACGCGTGTAGGTGATAAGTATGTGGAAGCCTAAGCACGTTGATACCCTATGTAGACAAATGGGTATTATTGTATGTTTATATGTATGTGCGTATTCGTATTTAAATGAGTATAGGTTTTATAATAATATCCGTAATATAAAATGTGGTAGAAAATGAATATGATTTTGTAAAACTTTGACTTATAAAATTTTACATTTTTAAATAATTAATCATTATGTATTTAAACAATAATAATAAATAACAAGATAAGTCTTTATTTGATTAATTATGTTGATGTTTTATATATTAAAATTTATTTTAACAAGTTTATTAAAATTATTGCTAGGTTCATATAAAAATAATGAGACATTTTATATATTACATGTATTTTAATAAGTTTATAAAATGTTACAAGATTTATAATAAAAAAAATATAGAACATTTTATATTTAAAAATGTAATTAAGTGAGTTTATAAAGATATTACAAGGTTTAAAAAGAAATATAGGACATTTTATAACTAAAATGTAATTAAATAAGTTTATAAAGATATTACAAGATTTATATAAATATGGACATTTTATATCTAAAAATGTAATTAAGTAAGTTTATAAAAAATATTACAAGATTTATAAAAATATAGGATATTTTATGTCTAAAAATGTAATTAATTAAGTTTATATAAATATTGCAAGATTTATAAAAGTATGTGATATTTTATATATATTATAATGTATTTTAATAAGTTTATATAAAAATAAATGGGATGGTTTATAAAAATATAGTTTAATTGATTTTAAAATAAACGAACGAGTAAACCGACTCGTTTTAGTATTTATTGCATAAAAAGAGTATTAGGATAATTAAATAAAATAAATAAATGAAAACAGAATTAAAAATAAATAAAAAAATTTGGCCGTAGGCTAACCGGGATCGAACCCGCGACCTGAGACACAAACACACACACGCATAACCAGCCGGGCTATCGCCCATCGCTGGTTATGTGTGTGATGTTTAATACTTAACCCTTACACGAATTGGTCGCTGGTTCTCGGCAATTCGCAGACCAAGTCACCGAGAACTTTGGTTTGCTCGGAAATTGTCGGAATTTGTTCGGAAATTGATATGCATTACTTAGCCATTAGTAAAACGAAGGTAAAGGAACAAAATGTGGTGATAATACCTGACTCGAAGTGGTCCGAGAAGTTGGAACAAAACTTCAAAAAAACGCACAACTGAACTCGGGTTCTGGTTCAAATTGGAACTTCTAAGGGGGCTGGGGAGCTTCGTCTGGATGTCACGAACACGGTGGTATCCTCAATTTAAAGGGAGACTAAACAGAGAGGGGGGGCGAGCTTGGGCAGGTCCGTAAATGGCCGTTTATGGAGTAGCCCAATCCTTATAATGAAATATGAAATTGAGGGTGTCTGGACATTCGTCTGGACGAGATGAAGCTAACGAGCTATCAAGCACGCGTGGAGGTTGACTGTCGGCTCGAAATCGTGGCGTGGGTTTTCGGCCACCAACCGGATCAGACGATCCGTATGTTGGGGAGACCAATTGGTCGGGGCCTTTCATTCGCGTGGGAGAGACGAGTCCAGGGAAGCTTTTGTCGGGCGTTGAGGTGCAGGGAACAGCCTTGTCGGGGTGTTCGCCGGAGAAAGCTTCGGACCGCCGGACCATGGTTGGGGGTGACCGGAAACACGATTTGGGACTTGGCAGATTTAGTCCCTGAAGTTTGGTTTTGTTTTAATTCGACCCCTGAGATAATTACGGGTGAATCCTTGTAGTTTGATTTGTACAGGAATGGCCCTTCAACAGATTTTAGTTTTAAAACCTTTTAGTTTGTTTAATTACAATACAACCCCTGAACTTTTATTTAAATAAATTAATTTAATTTCTTTTAAATCAAATTAATTTAAAAATGTTTTATAAACTTATTTTATTATTATTTAAATAATAATATTTTTTTTTTTTATAAAAGTTATTAATCCTATTAAAATGTGTTATTTTATTAAACATGCAACTTTTTAAATTTAGATTTTTATATAAAATTTTATATAAGTTTAAAACTTATAAAATTTTAATTATTTTAAATTTATAAAATAAAATATATATATATTTTGTACAAAATTAAATAAAAACATTTGCATTTCATTAAATAGAACAATGATTACATAATATGTATTACAAAAGCGTAATTAAAATCCGGTATGTTACAGAATGGTTTTTTTCAGTCAGGTGCCGTCATGATAGGTGCATCAACGAGTTTCTTCTTTAGAGTTTCAAATGCTATTAAACAATTGTTAGAGAATAAAAAGGGTCGATCTTTTTCCAACAGTTGTGTCAAGGGTCTAGCGATTGATGAGAAGTCTTTTATGAATCTTCTGTAGAATCCTGCATGATCGAGGAAGCTTCTGATCCCCTTTACTGAATTTGGCGGTGGAAGCATTGATATAGTTTCCACTTTGGCTCTGTCGACTTCAATACCATTTTTCGAAATCTTGTGTCCTAATACTATCCCTTCTTTGACCATAAAGTGACATTTTTCCCAGTTTAGCGCTAGATTTGAATCTTCACATCTTGCTAGCATATTTTCCAAGTTTTGTAGACATGAATACTTCCATTGATTCTTCTATCATATCGTGAAATATAGCAATCATGCATCGCTGGAATGTAGCGGGTGCATTGCATAGTCCAAATGGCATACACCTATAAGCAAAAGTGCCATAGGGACAAGTAAACGTAGTTTTCTCCTGATCTTTGGGGGCGATAGGGATTTGAAAGTACCCTGAGAATCCATCGAGAAAACAATAGAACATATTCCGAGATAGCCGCTCCAACATTTGATCTATGAAGGGTAGTGGAAAATGGTCTTTTCAAGTAGCCTCGCTCAACTTGCGATAATCAATGCACACCCGCCATCCAGTGACCGTGCGGGTTGGTATCAGCTCATTTTTCTCATTTGTGATTACCATTATACCTCCCTTTTTTGGTACTACTTGTACTGGACTGACCCATGCTGAATCTGAAATGGGGTAGATAACCCCTTCATCTAGCAATTTGATAACCTCATTCTTCACTAGCTCTTGCATTTTGGGGTTCAGTCGTCTTTGGTGCTGCACACTTGTCTTGTAATTGTCTTCTATAAGTATTTTATGAGTGCAAAATGAGGGGTTAATTCCTTTAAGATCCATTAGCTTCCATGCAATAGCTTTCTTGTGCCTTTTCAAAACTTCTAGCAGTTTTTCCTTCTCGTCATTTTCCAACCTGGAGGAGATAATAACCGGAAGCTTGGATTCTTCATCTAGAAAGGCATATGATAGATCATGCGGAAGTTCTTAGCTCTAGTGTAGGTGGTTCTTCGATAGAAGGTTTTGTCTTCTCACTCTCGTCTCTATCTTCCAGCTCCTCAATGCCTATTGTTTCATTATTATGATTAGTGTGCTTTATCATGAACCCTTCACAAACTAAATATTCCTCGTGTTCCTCAGCTGGCCATTCTTCTTCTTTTCCCAAGACGTCATGCATGTAGTAGCCTACTAGGTAGTCGAAATCGTCAAAAAGAAAATCTAGATCGTCATGACTACTTGGTCGCTACATGGCCTTCTTAAGATCGAACGTGATTTGTTCTTACTGAATGCTTAATGCTAGTCTTCCTCCCCAAACGTCAATAAGGGCGAGGGCTGTATTGAGAAATGGCCTCCCGAGAATAAGAGGGCATCGTGTTCCTCCTTTTATGTCAACCACCACAAAATCCATAGGGAAGACGAATTCATTAATCTTTATAAGCACATCTTCAGCAATAGGCCAAGTTCTGATTTTGTGGGTTGGAGTTTCTTAAGATTCATTTTGTCAAATATAGCGCCAGGTAAAATGTTTACGCTGATATGTAGGTCAGCAATAGCATTACCTTGGATTGAGTCGCTTATAAGACACGGGATCATGAATTGGTCGGGAGGTTTTCTTCCTCTCATAATGGCTGAGCATTCTTCGTTTAATGTGATTTTTAGCTGCTCTTCCATTTTGTTTAGGTTAGTCATCATATTTTTGAGAAACTTTGCATGAGCTGACAGCTTATGAGGAACAGCTCATAAGGCAGATTTAACTGAATTTGATTTAATAAAGACTGAAAGCGTCTGAATTGTTTCTCCAACCTCGGTGGTTCTAAGGTTTCTTGTATAATTTTAGCCCTTACTATGTCATCTTCGCCGATATGCCCCGTGTTGCCCATGGGAATCATGGTTATTACCTCCATGTTCTGTTCTTGTGATGCTTGATCTGCTTCGACACTTGGTGGATGATCCAGAATTTCAGAAGGATCTTCATGTGGTTCAGTAGCATAGAGTTTAATGATTTGATTTTTTATTTCCTCTAGATTACGGAATAGTGTGTCTGGCTTCAAAGGATCTGGTTCGTAAAATGCACAATCTGTGTTTACGGATGGAGGTGGTGAAGGAAGTAAATCCTCAAATGGTGACGGGTGGAGATTTATCTCATGATCCATGCGGCGCCATACGAAAAGATAACACTCCTCAAGGTAGTGTGATCCTCCACATAACTCGCACCATGAATTTGAGAAATTCCTGTCAAATTTTAAAAATTCTTCTTCGGTAAAGTTTTCATGGTATGGATCCATAATTATATTTTTGTGAAATTTTTACTTTTAAAAAGGCTAATCCATTAACTTGAATTTTTCTTGAAATCACCGTGTCCCCGGCCACGGCGCCAAAAACTTGATGTGTTGTGTAGATATAGTAAATAAAATATATATAAATATATATATATTTTAGAAATGATTTCACGAGATCAGATTTTAAATTTATAAAATGATAAATACTCAAACTTAAAACACACACAACAGGCAAGTGTACCTATCGCAGCGTAATATAGTTTAGGAACCAAGTATCGAATCAATGGACACGGTCGAGTTCCAATACTCGACTTTTGTTATCGTTTAGCCGGTTTAATTAGTGATTGAGTTTTGTGTGCTTGTGAAACAGAAAAGTAAATGACAGAAAAGTAAAAACGTGCGTGAAATGTGTAACAGAAATGTAACAAACAGAATAGTAAATAGCAATAAGGTAAATATCTCAGAAATGATCAGGTCACGAAGAGTATTGCTTTAGGCTTCGAATCCGCTTGGTACGTGATAATGTTAAGTTGACTAATCCAATGATGTGACTACTACAAACTTGTGACCCGCGTCACCGCTAGAACCTCGTTCTCACGATATTTGATTTGCAAATTAAAATCTTTAAAAAGTAGTAGTGCCTCCCGTTAAGGACAACAGTTACCCTCAACCCTTCGAATGGTCATCTCCGGGTTGGTTTAAGACATCGAACGTAAAATGCTTTGTATTAGAGTTAAATAGGTGATTATATTTTATTCACCGGGAGGCGGTGCAACAATGGGACCAAGTATAAAGACGTACCGTTCCCAACATGAGTTCACTAATTCTTGGTCGCATAATAAATTCATATAAAGACGTACGACCTTAATAGTATTGACCAACCCTTGTCTTATCAATCTCCACTTGTATAAAGACGTACAAGTTTTAAAAGAAGTTTGATTAAAAAGGTTTTACAATCTTACACTTTAAAATCAAGAACACTCACAAATATGAAAACGGATTTAGACAATAATAAAAGCCCACCAAGTTGTGGTTTTAAGGACGAATGATTAAAGACATAAACACATCACTTGGATTAATACGTTTAAACATTAACAGGCACCAAACTTCATCTTCACCCTAGCAATACAAAGAAGTTTGTAAGGCCCCAAACCTGGGAGGCCTCACGTGTTGGATTTACTCATAAACATACAGTTCTTAAACTTGAATATCAAATAACGCAGCGAAAAATTTCATTCAAACATAACGTCAGCATTGTTTAAATATGTGGAAGCGTAAACATTGTCTAAACATAACATAACGTAATCAAAACATAACGGGATGCCAGACTTCATAGATCGACCGGGTAACTCTTTATCGCTTGCCAAGCATCACCATTCATTGCCCATACCTGCCCTTAACCTGAATGTGCATACAAAAAGTCAGCTACGCTGGTGAGTTCTAGTTTTAACATAAAACATTAACTTCAAATATTTGCCAAAAACATAACATCATACTTCATTTAATATAAGCGTACGTAAAACAATGCAATAACAAAAACATAACACATCATAACCCATAAGTCAACGAACATATCGAATCTGTGCCTTCTCGTAACCGTCAATTCCAAACATCTCATACTGGTGGAATGACCTAAAGATCACCACCACTAGGCCCTTCCACCGTACTGTCCTTCGGGCGGGAATCCTAGGGCCCAATACTTAGGTCATTTACCATCGAACTTCAAGCACGGCACCACAAGGATGACACGTACCAAACTTCAAGTACCGCACACCGTAAGGAACAAGTACCAAACTTCAAGCACGACTACCCCGTAAGGTAAATCATACCAACTTCAAGGATCACGATAATCCCCTTGGTGACCGTCATCACCCTAGTTGTACAACAGTTGGCCAGCCACAGAAACCCCTAAAAGGTAAAGGCCCATAACATACATCTCATACCCATAACCTTCATTCCCTAAGGAATAATGGCAGATTCGTTCGTTTGTCACTTTCGTAAACATTCACTTCTTTTACTTCAAAACTTCAGTTAAAGCATTCGTTACGTTTTTATTAAAAATCATTCATTCATTCATAAACACTTCATAAACTTCTTTTGGAAAAAGATTTCATAAACACTTCTTTCATAACCCTTCCTTCCAAAACATCGTTCATAAACATCATTTTATAAAACGTCACATACAACATTCATAAACACCGTTTTATAAAATAGTCACATCGTTACGTATGCACACCAGCCCAAACATATTATTCAAAACATTTAAAAGAGGGCTTCTAGAACTCACCTAATAAGCTAATATGGGTTGTCATAAACAAAGGTCGAACAACGTCACTTTCGATTTGAATTGATTAGTTAAATACACATCAGACCAATCCCGACTCTAACGGTTTAACCATTCTGAATTAGGCGAACATACCTACTTTACTAACCATCATGATGTCTGCGCACTTAGCAAGTGCGCAGGGCCTTGTTCTTGCGTACTTAATAAGTGCGCAGACTTCGCTTCATGCGTACTTGATAAGTACGCAAGCTTTGCTTCATGCGTGCATGCTTTGCTTCATGCGTACTTGATAAGTACGCAGACCTGCTTCATGCGTACTTGATAAGTACGCAAGACCTGCTTCTTGTGTACTTGATAAGTACGCAAGACCTTTTTCTTGGCAAAAACCCTAACTTATTGCACGCAGATCTAATCACGTCAAGATCCCGACTTTTTTGTTCAAAACGTTTGTTTTTCCTTCTAGATGCTAGATCTATGTTCATTTTCAAGTTTTATTCGTAAAAAGTTACCTTTTCATCCAAAACCCGAAAACCCCAAAGTAATCAAAAACTCAGATCTAGGCCAAACCGTTACCTGTATAGAGCTTCTGATTCGGAGGTTATCTTCAGGAGCACCGGAGAATCCTTCCTTTGCAATCTCGAGCCGATCCTTCACTTTCTTTTTCTTCGGTTTCTCTCTCTAAATTCTTGCAGATGAGAGAAATGGAGGTGACTTGGGCTTTTTATAGGGAGGCTCCTCCCCCTTATGCGCCACCCTCAAGTTCGCCAGGCCCATCCGACCCGACCCGTCATGTCGCGTTCATGTATTCTTTTCATCTCGCATTTACCCGTTATTATAACTCGTCGTTTTATTTTCAGGATGTTACAAGTCTACCCCCCTTACAATAGGTTTCGTCCACGAAAACTATCATAAGTCAAATAGTTGAGGGTATGACTCCCTCATATCCGTCTCCGTTTCCCATGTGGCTTCCGATCCCTTTCGATGTTTCCATTGGACTTTAACCATTTTGATAACTTTATTACGTAAACGTTTCTCCTTCCGATCTAGGATGGCCATGGGTTCTTCTATGTAGTTAAGGCTGTTGTCGACCTTGATGTCAGTAAGTGGTACGTGAGCCGATTCATCCGCCAAACACTTTCGCAAGTGTGATACATGGAAGGTAGGATGAATCCCACTTAACACATCAGGCAACTCCAACCGATAAGCAACTTCACCAACCCGTGCCATTATCCTTAATGGCCCGACAAACCTCGGACTTAACTTTCCTCTCTTTCTGAATCGTATGATTCCCTTCAATGGCGACACTTTCAACATTACTTTGTCCCCAATATCAAACTCAATAGGCCTTCGTCGTTTATCCGCATAGGATTTCTGACGATCTTGTGCGGCCTTCATTTGTGCTTTGATTTGATCAAACCTTTCTGACGTTTCTCTTACGACTTCAAGACTTCCTAATTCCTTCTGTCCAATCTCACCCCAACAAACAGGGGTCCTACATTTCCTCCCATACAACATTTCGTAAGGCGGCATGCCTATCGTCGTGTGATAACTGTTGTTGTAGGAGAATTCGGCTAATGGCAGATGACTGTCCCAACTGTCGCCAAAATCGATAATACAAGCACGAAGCATATCCTCCAATGTCTGAATGGTCCTTTCGGACTGGCCATCCGTTTATGGGTGGTATGTCGTGCTAACATTGAGTCTCGTGCCCATCGCCTCGTGAAATATTTTCCAGAACCTTGATGTGAATCGTGTGTCCTGGTCAGATACGATCGTCAAAGGCATCCCATGCCGTGCTACTACTTCGTTAATAAATACTTCCGCTAACCTCTCCGACGAGAACGTCTCGCGAATAGGTAGGAAATGAGCACTCTTCGTTAAACGGTCCACAATTACCCAAATGGTGTCATGACCTTTAGCTGTGCGAGGTAGATTGGTTATGAAGTCCATGGTAATGTGTTCCCACTTCCATTTCGGTATATCAAGTGGTTGAATCTTTCCATAAGGTTTCTTGTGTTCAGCCTTTACTTCCGATCAAGTCAAGCACTTGCTTACGTACTTTGTTACTTCATGTTTTATTCCAGGCCTACAGTATTCCTTCCTCGGATCTTGGTACATTTTGTTGGTACCGGGATGGATAGAGTAACGAGACTTATGAGCCTCATACAAGATTTTGGTCCTAAGCTCGCCACCCATAGGTATCCATACCCACCCAAAATGTGTCCTAACACCAAGGGTGTTATATTCCAACTTGTCCTGTTAGCCAACCATTCTTTCCTTCTTTATGTTTTCTTTCTTAAGTGCTTCATCTTAAGCTCTTTTAATTTCCCTCATCACATCTGATGTTACCACCAACCGGAAAGCTTTCACTCTAATAGGAGTAGGCACATCCTTTCGGCTTAGAGCGTCAGCCACCACGTTTGCCTTTCCAGGATGGTATATGATTTCACAGTCATAGTCTTTCAATAGTTCCAACCATCGTCTCTGCCTCATATTAAGTTCCCTTTGTTCGAAGAAGTACTTCAAACTTTTGTGGTCGGAGTAAATAGTAAACTTCACCCCGTAAAGGTAGTGCCTCCAGATTTTCAATGCGAATACGATAGCAGCAAGTTCCAAATCGTGAGTAGGATAATTGGCTTCGTGAATCTTCAACTGCCATGACGCATACGCAATCACTCTCCCGCGTTGCATCAATACGCATCCCAATCCCTGACCCGAAGCGTCAAAGTATACCACTAAGTCTTCATTGCCCTCGGGAAGGGCCAAGACTGGAGCTTGGGTTAGCTTCTCCTTCAATTCCTTAAACGCCTCATCCTGGGTCGAACCCCATTCGTACTTTACCTCCTTCCGAGTCAACTTTGTCAACGACGAAGCTATTTTCAAGAAATACTGGATGAATCTCCGATAGTAGCCTGCCAATCCCAAGAAACTGCGGATTTCAGTTGGCGTCTTAGGAATATTCCATTCCCTTAACGTCATTATCTTTTCTGGGTCAACCATAATGCCGTTCGGGTTAATGACGTGACCTAGGAATTGGACTTCCCTAAGCCAGAACGTGCATTTGAAAAACTTAGCATACAACTTTTCCTTCTTCAGAGCCTCCAACACCTCCTTTAAGTGACATGCGTGATCACCCTCATTCTTGGAGTAGATGAGGATATCATCGATGAACACGATTAACGATCGGTCCAGCATCGGTCGACACACCCTATTCATCAAATCCATGAACGCTGCGGGGCGTTCGTCAATCCAAAAGACATTACATGGAACTCGAAATGTCCATAACGCGTGCGAAATACAATTTTCGGTATGCCTTCTTCCCTCACCTTCAACTGATGGTACCCGGATCGAATGTCGATTTTTGAGAACCAACTTGCGCCTTGCAATTGATGGAACATGTCACCGATCCTTGGTAAAGGGTACTTGTTCTTCACCGTACGTTTGTTCAACTCGTGATAATCAATACACATTCTCATCGAACCGTCTTTCTTCTTCACAAACAACACCGCAGCACCCCACGGTGAGATGTTCGGTTCGATAAATCCTTTCTCAAGTAACTTGTCTAGCTGTGCCATTAGCTCTTTCATCTCCACTTGTAACAACCCCAAATTTAGGGTCTGATTTTTTGTTTTAATTTTATTTAATCACGTGTTATCTATTTTGATACTTGAGCTGCTGGATAGAAAATTCGAACACTTTGGGCTACCATTTAGAACCCAATAAACACATTGTGCTTACAAAAATAAACTAGGCCCATTGGGCTTGGCCCAACTGTAGATGAACAGACTCGGCCCATTAATGGCCCAATTAAAGGTCCAATATACGAACTGAATCCAAAGCGAACTAATAAACATTGTTTGACGGATCGTTACACGATTCGATATAATTTATAATAATTACGAACTAAACCGTTTACACAGAGAATCGTTAGAACGATTAACACGCTCGTACGAGTTAATACTGGTTATCCGACGCGATAAAATATTTAGACGTCAAACCGCAAATAAATAATATTAATAAATATTAGTATTTATTCGACCGATTGATTATGAATTTAAACGCGAGATATGCGACGTTGGATGCGCGCCAATGACAAACACCGGTGTGGATATCAGCGGGTTATGCTAAACCCTGTATAACTAAATAATATAAACAAATATTTATTCTATACTTATACCTATAGTATTATATTATTAATATTATTATTTAAGAATTAATAACTACTTGCGGAACTTAATATGTCTTACCCGGAGCAAACACGTGTAAACATGTGGTACAAGAGCGATCCCGGCTATTTTAAAAGTAGCATAATAAAATATATTATTATTATTATAACTAAGAATATTATCATTAATAAATAATAGAAATTATCGGAGCGCGGATCGTTAGTTTGAGCAAGTGAGTTTGAACACGCGGTATTAGCACATACCGGCTTAGACAGCAGCCGAACCGGAGCTTATACAAAACTGATATTTAAAGGATATATTTTGACATGACATATCATTATAGGAGTTATAAAATAATAACTAATGTCGAGACGTGAAACGTTTAATCTGATCATACGCGGTTAGACACGCGGTGCAGGAACGTCATCCGACTATTTTAGAACTAAACGATTAAGTAGATAAAGTTAGATCATTATTTATATTTATTAGTTATTATTATTAATAATATTATTTATCGGAGCGTGAGACGTTTAATTGGACGAACGCATACGAGACACGCGGTGTCGACGCATACCGGCTTGGAAAGCAGACGGAACGAAAATCTTACGAGATAAATATTTAAACTATATTTATTACCACGTCTTATGATTATAAGAATTATATAACAAAATTCGGACTTAAATAACAAGACAAAGACTCGGGTGAACACGCAATATGCCAGTAAGCAGTTTAGATTACACTGTGATTTCGTCTACTTCTAAAACCCTTAAGATTTGATTATTAATTATTTATTCTTTTTCTTTACCAATACCAATGCGTATAATATCTGATGTACCAAATGCCTATAATATCTGATAAAAATCTTTTAGAAAAGATTTGATTCACAAATCTTGTCTAAATCTAAACAACCTTCTAAAGATCTTGCTCTGACCAAGAAATCATCTGCTTAATATTTTTTTTACAAACCCAAGAAATCCCAAAAAGTCTTCTCAAATATATAACATCATTTCTATCTATCTCCCCTCATTTTATTATTATTATTATCATCATCATCATTGTTATAACCATAAGTATTAGGGATGTTTAATTTGAAGGCTAATTATTATGGATATTATCTAAGCTAGTATTTTATTATTATCAACATTAGTGAGCGAGTCATATTTTATTATTATTACTAAAAATGTACTTATTGAAAAAAATTATGAACCGACACTTTCTTTACCAAAACCGTCGTACCCATTATTAATATTACTACTTTTATAATTATTAAAGATACATTATTATTGTCATTACTTTGATTAGTTATGATTATAATTATTATGAATATCATTAGCATTATTTTTAACATAACATTATAACTATTAACTTTATTTAAATTATACATATCTTTACCATTATTAGTATTATTATCGTTACTATTATTTTCAATTACTAAAACGAAAATTATGTTTTACACTAATATTATTAACGCTACAAATATTTTCACTAGTATTAGTACTACTATTTATTTACACGAAATATATATAATAAGTAATATCATTATTTTTATTAATTACTATTATTATTATACAACGTTTACTTTCTTTCATAGTAATACTACTTTGATTATATTTATAATTATTATTATCCAACTCGTATTCAAACATGTATCTATATTTTCAATCTTAAATATTTATTTTAGTACGAATGTGCATAGTTAAATATACTAAGTATTAGCTACTTCATATAACAAACTCATCATATATATATTTATTTTTGAGACAAGTATATATTTATGAGAATTTATATAAGTTCAAGCTTTGACATTTACCAATATTTGTTAACCAAGCATTATGACTATATTTTAATATAAGACTACCATAACTAATTTCTTCAATACTTATTATTTATAATATACAAGTATATTTTGATGACTTTTATGCTTAGTTATATATGCAACTATAAATCTTGATTATTATTTTCCAAACAAACATAGCTACTCGAATATATATTTATTTTTACATAAATTATATAAACATCGTATAAGTAAATAACATTTAGTGTTACCTTGTTTCAATCAAACCATTATTATAATACTTAGTATTACTTTGATTCGGGTCGAAACATTATTTTACTACTTTCATTAGAACATATACACAAGTATTACCATTATACACGAATACTAAGTCAAACCAACGCTTTTATAGTACAACTGTTAGGATAATAAATAGAGGTTACAATTCGAGATTTTTACCAAACGACCCAACACTTTAACGAATCGGTCGAGCTCAACCACACGGTTAATGACATTACTCTAGTACAACATACTAATGTCACCATTATAATTAGGATTTGTTTTGACAACTGCACACCATAACAAGCTCGCAACTTTAGCATATTATTTGGCATATACAAGATTACCAGGTGAGTTCATGTGCTTTTCCCCTCTTTTCTTAAACTTTTGGGGTGATTACATGCTCCTGTTTTGTTTACATACTTGGTGTGTAAATTAAATAAGGTCATTTTTAGCTGCCATAACGAATCCCCGAACTTTAGCACACAATCATTAACTCCTTTGGAGCCAGCGAATATATGGGTAGTACTATCTGGTGAAACCCCCGCACACCATGGGCCCGACGTAACCGGGACAACCTCCCATGGGATGATAATCATATAATGATAATAAATATCTTGTGACATATATTCGTTTAACAGTTTGAACTTATGTTGGCAGGCATGAGTAACTAGACCCATAACAATAAGGGGTATGGGTTAGGGGATATTATTATTATTTCTTGATGTCCACAGGTTGTTGGCACAGGGTTGATTGTGAACTTGTTTAATTTTACACCATACATATTTGGATTCTCAATATAAATGCTCTATTAACTAAACTCGTGAACTCACCAACTTTTTAGTTGACACAATATTTTTAAGCATGTATTCAGGTACCATTCTCGAGTTTGGAAATTAGCAACTTAGACACGAGCTTGCTTGAAGATAGATGATTCCTTAGAAGACTTATGACGAGCCATAGATTCAACCCGAGAAAGCTTTGATGAGAAGATATAATCCATTGTTTCATTATATTTTTAGTTAGTGTTTAGCTGATATGAACCTTTGTAAATGTAAAATTTGACTTAGTTGGACCAATGACATTTATAAATTATATGTCACGTTATTTCCGCTGTGTTTTGTTTTGGTATTCGATCGTTACGCCTAGCCCCCTGGTCGGGTTGTGACAGATTGGTATCAGAGACAGCGGTTTTAGCGAATTAGGTTTCCCTTAGGATTCCTAGGCTTTAACCGAGAACAACTTAAGGATCCTCACCCTTAGGACCCTGAAACTACTATGGCTTTTATTACAATTTTAGTACTTTATGAGAACCTAAGTACCCCGAGACATGACTTTTAGGACCTTGGCTCATAAGTACACTCTAGGATGGTCATTTCCACATCGACACTTGAATAACATTGGTGCACGCAAACATTATGACTATGCTAGGAGACTACTAGAGTGATCATGTGAGTAAGTTGACAATTACACTTGATATCACGTAATTGAGAGCTTACATGCACATGTGAATTCTAGGAAATCCTATCGGGTCTCCATATGCGTAAGCCACAAACCTAAAACTCTTGTTAAACTAAAACAACCCTTGACGATAAGGAGGTATTCATTAGCTCAGTTCATCCTTGTATCCTTCTAAATTCAACACTCTTCTTAGAAACTCGACTCAACTATGTTCTTTCATGATAACCGGACAACTTCTCCTCTCAATTTCTTTGACTCACTTATATAAGTTATCATAGATTACTCATGAACAACATTGTTGCAACCACGTTGTTTTAATTTCACATCCTTATATATCAACTATATTATCCTTAACAACACACTTATTGACCCATGGTCAAACGCCAATCATATTCCAATTTCATTACTTCGCTAACTAGACTCCCTTTCTAAGTTCCTATTGCCTCAAAGAAGATGAAGAAATATGGATTAAGCATGGCAGAAGCGTCGATCAATTCGGAGCACCAAAGATTTACCTCGACTCCTATGTCATTAGACCACATCTTATGAAGTAGTCCCCTCTATTGCATCATTTCCATTAACAATTGAAAATCCCTTCCTTATTCAATTGTAATCAATTCTCTTATCCTTAATTTCTTGAAGCCGACCCCACTGGTGCTGAAAGTGACAACAATTGTAATACCTTCCCCTACCCTCAATCTGTTGGAGCTAAGATCGAAGGCTTGGACTTATATGTTGTTCAAAAACAATTTCTTACCCCTCACAATGTGAACGTCGAACCCTATCTTGACATTGAATCACTGTTGTAAACCTAAGACTTGGTTTGAGAAATATTTCATTACAAAAACCCAAGTCCAACAACTAGTACCATATACATCAAATCTATTATCCAAATTTTAATAAAATTAACATTTTCACTTCCATTGGAAGCCCATACTACTTAAGTTACATAGGATAAAATTTTCTGGAAAAATAAAGGTTTATAACTATTTGTATTATTTTGTTACTTCTAATTAATTAACTATTTTTTTAACGCGTTTAAATGATATATATTCTTAAATAATTAAAATTACCTCAACATTTCTAAGTTATGTTTTTATTACAGTAGGTTATGACTGTGACATCCGGCAATTTTCAGGTTATTTATCGTTTATCCTTAGAACGCATTTATAATTTAATTATGCGAGTCTTAGACTTAATTTCAGTTAATTAGGTCATTATATAGTCTAACAGAGCCCTTTGTATGCATAGGTTTGCATTTCGTGAAATTTCAGAAATTTCGGTACCGCGTATCGGTAAAATGTCCGTATTTAGCGTTGGTGACGACCCGGTTAATTTAAAATATCAGTTTTGATGAAAATTATATAAAATGGTTTATATTAGTGGATTATGTGTGAAATTTATGTGCAATGTGTTAAATACCGCTTTCGACGATTTTCGTTGCGTTTTACCCGGTACAATCGCGTACCGGATGAGTTAAAATGAACTGTTAGCAAAAATTATTATTTTCACTAATTATGATAGCAAATAATTAGTGGGTATTTTATATATTTTTATTTTGACGAAAAACCATGTTTAAAGTGGTAACATTTTATAAAAGTGTTGTAGTTTTTATAAAAGATCACCTACATGTGTGTAGAGGTTTATAAAATAAAAGATGACATCTTTTCTCTCTCCCAAAAATCAGCCATAAAAAGTGGGTCCCACACCCTAATCAAGTGTTAAACACACTCATTTGATTCCTTACACACTTTGTACAAAACTACACTCCACAAATTTGATCATTCAACTTGCATGAAATTTGAATGGAAGATGTCACCTCACTCTCTCTCCCTCTCTCTCTCTCTTTGGGCCGAATTCCACCCCTCACCCCCTATAAATACCAATTCAATCTTCACTTCAATCCCACACCTTTCTATCATATTTTCTCTAAGTGTTCTTTCAAATGTTCTTGAGTTTTTGGTGTTCTTGGAGCATTTTCTTGAAGATACAAGAGTGTGGAGCCAAATACTCAACAAAACCATCCATCATCTTGCATTTCTCTAGTATTCTCCTTGATTTAGTCAAGTGGTATGAATCTCCATCTCTTTCTTTACTTTTTTTTAAAGAAAGCTTTCATTTTTGCAAGTATTGTTCACCTTTAATAAAAGGATTTTTATGAACTATTAAAATCAGCAAATAATGGGTCTTTATTGAAGATTTTCATGGATTTATTTGTATGTATGGATGTCGTGTATATGCATGTATGTTTATATGTTCATATCTTGCAAAAAGTGATGAATTAGGACTTGATCTTTACATGCAATCAAATATTTTGTTATGTTTTGTTTCAAACAGAAAATAATGGTATATTATTGCATAAAAACATGTTAGTTTATGCATGGATCATTGAATTGATGATTTAGGTGTTTATTGCTAAAGATTGTTGTCCAAAAGTATTATTTAAACTAGGGTTTTAGCATGGATCATTTAGATTGTTTGAAATCTGGAAATATGGTTATAAAAGTGATGTTTTATGATGATAATAATCAGGTCTAAAAGTGTTATTTAGGTTGTGATGATTTGCTAAGTGTATGACATGTATATGTTGCTTAAAAGACGCTAAAAAGGTAGATTTTTGTATGAAAATAGATAGATTTGTAAATCTGGAATCATGGCTGTAATATGATGATATTTTATGTCTAAAATATAGGTTTTTAGTAATATGTATGATTCTTGGTGTTTGGATGCGTTTCGTTAGGTTGTACGCTAAACTAGTCGATTAAAACGGTAGTTTTCGACATGAAAAATGTATATTTGTTAAATCTGATTTATGAGCAGTAAGTTTGAGTATATTTCATGATTAAAATACAGCTCTTAAGGTATATAATGAGTTAATTGTATGAAATATGCGTTTGTACTTGTTGTTGACGTTTCGGTTGTCACGTATGTGCTAGAAATTGCCATGTTTAGGTACTTTATGTCAAAATAATGAAAGATTGTTTTATTTGATGAAATATAATTTATTAAGTATATTTTTATGATATATGAACTCATGCGTTAGAAATTTGGAAGTTAGTTCCTTAAAAGTGAGACGTTTTGCTTGAAAAGTGCTTATGTGCAAATATTGTGACTTAAGTGTTTTCACATATGATCTAGGACTTATAAGCATATGTATGAGTATATATATGTGTTATTAGTTTATATTCACATGTTGGTTGTTGATAAGTAATAACACTTGAAGTCTTCGTATGTGTGTATGATCCACCGTCTTTCATTAAAACATAACCGCGTGTCAGAGTCACCAACGGGTCGCTTAAATAAATATTTTCTTAAAAATATTATAAGTCTAAGTAGGTTGGGTGAACAACTTGCTTGTAAGACTTGAGGTTCAATTAGTAATGTATACCTCGTAATTAGGGCACCGTTAGCGTTCGTGGGCGTATTTTTGCTAGCACTCATTTTTCCGTCGTTCGTTACCAAGGTGAGTTTTTCACGGCCCCTTTTTAAACTATTTTGTTGTTTTATAAACTATGGGGGAAGAACATGCTTTCGTTCGTTTATCATGATACTGGACTTACGTTATGTGTTCGTTTGATGGTCTCGAGTAAGGGCTTTCGTTATGTGTTCATGTATGTCGTTCATGAATAGCCCCGCCGTTATAATCATTAGCCTCGTGTAGGCCGCAAGGTGTGTTGATAGATCTATTTGGGACTGACTGCCCACTCTCGTGATCAGTAGCGCTGATCGGTCGTTCGTACGAGAGAATATATTTTGAAAGGATTCGTGGGGACAAGTTGTATTCGTGTCTCGGTTTGATTATAAGCTCTAGGTACTGTCATTTGTCATATTCTTAGCTAGTCTATGACATATCACATGTTTGTCCAAGTTGCTTGATAGTTCGTAAAACTCGTTTATGTTTTCGTTTAAACCCGTGAACTCGCTCAACTTTATGTTGATGTTTTTAAGCATGTTTTTCAGGTACTTAGATGCTCTCGCGCGGTTATGAAAATGGGCTTTTGGGCAAACACTTGCATCGGAATTCTGTTGGGACTTTTTAAACTTTATTTTGGATCCTCCTTGTTGGATCATTGAAACTCTTGTTTTAAATTTGAATGTCTTTCAATTTGGATAATTGTAAGACTTATCTTTATTTCCGATGTTTTAAATAAATGTGCTTGCTTATCATCATTGGGCTCCAACTTATGTGACCACCATGCTTACGTCTCGTTTCCGCTGCGCATCGTCGTTTTCGGGGTGTGACAGAAGTTGGTATCAGAGCCCGTGGTTATAGCGAACTAGAAAACGTTTTCTTAAAAATCTAGACTATAACTTTCAAAATAGGGTTTTTGGGTTAAAGACGTTTTCATACCGCGTGCATCTTATAATAGGAGTAAGTGTTAGTATTTAGGTAGTATTAGGATACTTCCTTTAAGTGCCTTAAGTGTGTTGCATACGTACGTGCTTACATTTATGGGCAAATCATTTATATGGTGTAAATATACCATGTCACAGATGTCTCTTTCGCCTTCCATCATCTCGATCTCTTCTGATAGTGAGCCAGAGTTCTCACCAGTTTCGTCGATGTCTCCAGATTCGGTTCTTGATTTCGGACTTGACCCGAACATGCTGAATTTTGCTAATCACCCGTATTACGGGAATGGATGGATAGAAGAATCTGAAGACGAAGAGGTACCATCTGGTGAAGAAGAACTTGAAGATTAAGAGGTACCAACAAGTGAAGAGGAATCTGAAGATGAAGAGGAGTCTAGCGAAGAGGAATCTGATGATGAAAAGGAGTCTAGTGAGGAAGAGCCAGTTAGGATGAGTCCTTTGGTTAAGAAACCAATGAAGGAAGCTCTAATTGCTGAGTTAGGCAAGAAGGAGACTCCATCTAGTGATGAGCCTACTCCAGTGATTCCCATGACTATTAGACCTGTTCATGAGAACGATGAGGTTATGACTACCATCGAGCCTGTTAGGCCAACTATGGGAAGTTTACGTCTTCCATCTCATTGGTCTTATCGTGAACATCCTGAAGGTCCACTTCTGAAGTTTACTGCTAGAAAGACTGTGTCGCCAGTGAAGAAGAGAAAACTGGCCGATAGAGATGACGACATTCCGGCAACCGGGAAAGGAGACCAGGTTCAGGCACGAGAAGATGTGGCTGAATTAAGGAGAAGGTTGGAAGAAAGCGAGAAGAAGGCCGAAGAAGCAATAAAGATGGCCGAGAAGGCTACTGCGAAAGCCGCGGAAGCGGAAGTCAGAGAGGTTGAGGCCTTACAGCGTGTAGAAGCACTTGAGGAGCGCCTCGAGGCCTCTCTAGCTCTTGCAGTTACGTGTGTTCTGCTCGCTGCCACTGTTGCTCGCCTCGGTGTTCTTCCTCGTCAGAACCGCTAGTCCTTGTCCTTGACGATGTTGTTTTTGGAGTTCATGTCTCTTTCTTGTGTTATATTGGAGAAACTTGTTAGGGTTGGTCGTATGCCACACCCATTTTTGTAAATCATTTGGTTTAATGATGTATTCAAGTTTGAACTCTAACAATGATGACATGAAGTGGTTGATTTTGGTATATTGTGGTGTTTGTTAAATCATTTTCGTACATACATGGATGACATGGATATTGCGTGATATACGTATTGTCTCACTCGTTGTATTGGAAAAAGGAATATGCCACCGCGGAGAGAAAACCAAAATGCCAACCCACTCCCCACTACGGCCGAGGAATTGGCCCAGTTGATTTCGTAACACGTCAACACCGCCCTCACTAATAGGACGGCCAACCAGAACATGAACCAGGGGAACCAGATTGAAGGGTGCTCTTACAAGACCTTTCAAGCATGTCAGCCCCAACTCTTTTCTGGAACTGAAGGACCAGTCGGCATTGTCCGCTGGATTGAGAAAATGGAGTCTGTGATGATCATAAGTAACTGTACTGCAGCTCAGCGCGTTAAGTATGCAACGAGTTCATTTCAAGATGAGGCTCTAACATGGTGGAATACTCAGATTCAGGGTCTCGGTGAGGCTAATGCCTACGGTCTCACTTGGGATCAATTGAAGGAAATGTTGCTACGTGAGTATTGTCCACGCAATGAAATTCAGAAATTAGAAGCAGAATTCTGGAACTTGGCCATGGTAGATGCTGAAGTAAGGGAATACACGACTAAGTTTCATCAATTGGCAAGACTTGTACCCCATCTCGTAACACCGGAGCACAAAAGAATTGAGCGTTATATCTGGGGCTTGGCACCTCAGATCCGTAGTATGGTGACGTCAGCAAACCCTACGACTATTCAGAGTGCTGTGCAGTTAGCACACTCCCTAACCGACGATGCTGTTCGTATGGGGACATTAAAGAAGAATGGTTCACGGAAGAAGCCGGTGGAAGTTGTTGATGGAACGACTGAGAAAGGAAAAATGTCAACTGAAGGAAAGCGTAAGTGGTCTGAAGGATCTGGGAGTCATGCTGGTAACTCTCAAAACAAAAGGAGGAATCAGGGAAGGATGTATGCAGCCAACACCACGGAAACAAGAAGGTATCAGGGTCCTAACCCGAAGTGCAACAAATGTGGTTATTTTCACACTGGTCAGTGCAACGTCTGTGACCGTTGTGGCAAATTTGGACATCAAGCCCAAACCTGCCGTGTGAAATTGGGTGTGAAGAAAGAAGAATCAAACCCTGGATGCTTTGAATGTGGAAGTGTAGGGCATTTCAGGAAGGATTGCCTAAAACTGAAAAACCAGGGAACCCGTGGCAGAGCATTCGTGATGGAGGCCAAGAAAGCACGAAAGGATCCATCGGTTGCTACAGGTACGTTTCTCGTTAATGACCGTTATGCTTACGTTTTATTTGATACCAGAGCTGATAAAAGCTTTGTTTCCAAAAACTTTGAACCCTTTCTTAGTTCAAAATCAAGTAAATTAGATGTTAAGTATTCTATAGAGTTAGCTAACGGAAAGTTAATAGAAGCCGACGAAGTTTTTCGTGAGTGTACCATGCGTTTGGGAGATCGTACGTATAGTATTGACCTTTTACCAGTAGAACTTGGAAGTTTCGATGTCGTTATTGGCATGGATTGGTTATCAAAGAATCATGCAGAGATTGTGTGCGATAAGAAGATAGTTCGTCTTCTACCTCCGACTGGTGAACCATTGGAAATTCAAGGTGATGAGAGTGCCCCTTTGAGAATCGTTAATATGATGAAAGCTCAGAAGTATTTGCAAAAAGGATACCCAGCATACTTAGCCCATGTGGTTGACACTAAGGCTGAGGAGCAGAAGCTTGAAGAGATCCCTGTAGTTCGTGATTATCCAGAGGTATTTCCTGAAGAGTTACCTGGATTGCCATAGCACAGGCAAGTCGAGTTCAGGATTGACCTAGTGTCCGGAGCAGCGCCGATAGCTCGATCTCCTTATCGTTTGGCACCATCTGAAATGCAAGAGCTATCTAAGCAATTGCAAGAATTGTTAGATAAAGGTTTTATAAGACCGAGTTTCTCGCCCTGGGGAGCGCCGGTTTTATTCGTGAAAAAGAAAGATGGTTCTATGAGGATGTGTATCGATTATCGAGAATTGAACAAGCTTACCATCAAGAATCGGTATCCATTGCCGAGGATTGACGACTTGTTCGATCAGCTGCAAGGATCGAGTTATTATTCGAAGATCGATTTACGTTCAGGCTACCATCAATTGAGGATTGTTGAAGAAGATATTCCGAAGACTGCGTTCCGAACTCGGTATGGTCATTATGAGTTTTTGGTCATGCCTTTTGGTTTGACAAACGCTCCTGCGGTATTCATGGACCTCATGAATAGAGTGTGCAGACCATACTTGGACAAGTTCGTGATAGTGTTTATCGATGATATACTCATCTACTCACGGACCAAGGAAGAGCACGAGCACCATCTGAAGCTGATTTTGGAGATGTTGAGGAATGAGAAGCTATATGCTAAACTTTCCAAATGCGAGTTCTGGATCCAAGAAGTTCACTTTCTTGGACACGTTATCAATGAGAAGGGTATACATGTGGACCCAGCAAAGATTGAGGCAATTAAAAATTGGGAAGCGACGAAGAGTCCGACCGAGGTACGACAATTCCTAGGTTTGGCGGGTTACTATCGAAGGTTTATTGAGAATTTCTCCAAGATAGCGCAATCCCTAACGCTATTGACCCAGAAGGACAAGGAGTATATCTGGGGAGAAAAGCAAGAGGCAGCGTTTCAATTGTTGAAAAAGAAGCTGTGCAGTGCCCCTATCTTGTCTCTTCCTGAGGGGACAGATGGATTCGTGGTGTACTGTGATGCCTCTCGCCAAGGTCTTGGTTGTGTCCTAATGCAGAATGGAAAGGTCATAGCTTATGCGTCTCGTCAACTCAAGCTACATGAACAGAATTATGCGACACGTGATTTGGAACTGGGTGCGGTGGTTTTTGCACTCAAAATTTGGAGGCACTACCTTTATGGTACTAAGTGCACAATTTTTACAGATCATAAGAGTCTCCAGCACATTTTTGACCAGAAAGAGCTGAATATGAGGCAGAGACGTTGGATGGAATTGCTCAATGACTACGATTGTGATATTCGTTACCACCCAGGCAAGGCTAATGTCGTGGCCGATGCCTTGAGTAGGAAGGAGCGAGTCAAGCCCTTACGCGTGCGTGCGTTAGGATTGACCATTCACACAAACCTCACAGCTCAGATTCATGATGCACAACAAGAAGCTCTGAAGGAAGAGAATTTAAAGGATGAGAATCTTCGTGGTATGGTTAGAGAACTTATACCCAAGTCTGACGATGCCTTGTACTTCATGGATAGAATATGGGTGCCTCTGGTAGGCAATTTACGAGAAATGGTTTTGGATGAGGCCCATAAATCAAGATATTCGATTCACCCAGGATCGACAAAAATGTATAAGGATATCAAGGAGCACTATTGGTGGCCGAACATGAAGGGTGACATTGCTTCATACGTTGGTAAATGTTTGACTTGCGCAAAAGTCAAGACCGAGTACCAAAAGCCATCTGGACTTCTACAACAACCGGAGATTCCACAGTGGAAATGGGACTGTATTGCCATGGATTTCATCACCAAGTTACCCCAAACGTCTAGTAGATATGATTCCATCTGGGTGATTGTGGATCGTTTGACGAAATCGGCACATTTCCTGCCCGTGAAGGAATCTTACCGAATGAAGAAATTGGCGAGCATATATCTCAAGGAAGTAGTGTCCCGACATGGGGTGCCGACTTCGATCATCTCCGATAGAAATAGTCGTTTCACATCGAAGTTTTGGCGGTCACTACAAAAAGCGTTGGGTACTCGTTTGGATTTAAGCACGGCGTATCATCCACAGAGTGATGGTCAAAGTGAAAGGACCATCCAGATTTTGGAAGACATGCTCCGTGCCTGCGTAATTGACTTTGGTGGAAGTTGGGATACTCACCTACCGTTGGCTGAGTTCTCTTATAATAACAGTTACCAAACTGGATTGAAAGTTGCTCCGTTTGAAGCCCTGTATGGAAGAAAATGTCGTTCACCGCTTTGTTGGGCAGAAGTTGGTGACAAGCATTTAACTGGACCAGAGCTTGTCCAGGAAACCACCGATAAGGTTTTCAAGATCCGTGATCGTTTGAAGGTTACCCAGGACCGTCAGAAGAAATACGCTGATAGAAGAAGGAAACCGTTAGCATTCCAAGTGGGAGACAGTGTTATGCTGAGGGTCTCTCCTTGGAAGGGGGTAGCTAGGTTTGGCAAGCATGATAAGCTTAGCCCACGCTACATTGGACCTTACAAGATTATTGCTTGTGTAGGGCCAGTTGCTTACCGATTGCAGTTACCGCGAGAACTGAGTGGAGTTCATAACGTATTCCATGTGTCCAATCTGAAAAAGTGTTTGTCTGATGAGACGCTCGTGATACCTTCAAATGAAGTGTGTGTTGATGACAAGCTTCATTTTCGTGAAGAACCCGTGGAGGTTTCGGATTGGAAGACTCACAAGACCAGACGTAGTCGTATTAAGTTGGTCAAGGTCAGATGGAATTCAAAGCGTGGTCCCGAGTTCACGTGGGAACGCGAAGATGAGATGAAACGGAAGTACCCTCATTTGTTTAAGTCTGTCCGTAACCAGGCTTCGTAGCGTAAAATTTCGGGACGAAATTTCTTTAAGGAGGGGAGGCTGTGACATCCGGCAATTTTCAGGTTATTTATCGTTTATCCTTAGAACGCATTTATAATTTAATTATGCGAGTCTTAGACTTAATTTCAGTTAATTAGGTCATTATATAGTCTAACAGAGCCCTTTGTATGCATAGGTTTGCATTTCGTGAAATTTCAGAAATTTCGGTACCGCGTATCGGTAAAATGTCCGTATTTAGCGTTGGTGACGACCCGGTTAATTTAAAATATCAGTTTTGATGAAAATTATATAAACTGGTTTATATTAGTGGACTATGTGTGAAATTTATGTGCAATGTGTTAAATACCGCTTTCGACGATTTTCGTTGCGTTTTACCCGGTACAATCGCGTACCGGATGAGTTAAAATGAACTGTTAGCAAAAATTATTATTTTCACTAATTATGATAGCAAATAATTAGTGGGTATTTTATATATTTTTATTTTGACGAAAAACCATGTTTAAAGTGGTAACATTTTATAAAAGTGTTGTAGTTTTTATAAAAGATCACCTACATGTGTGTAGAGGTTTATAAAATAAAAGATGGCATCTTTTCTCTCTCCCAAAAATCAGCCATAAAAAGTGGGTCCCACACCCTAATCAAGTGTTAAACACACTCATTTGATTCCTTACACACTTTGTACAAAACTACACTCCACAAATTTGATCATTCAACTTGCATGAAATTTGAATGGAAGATGTCACCTCACTCTCTCTCCCTCTCTCTCTCTCTTTGGGCCGAATTCCACCCCTCACCCCCCTATAAATACCAATTCAATCTTCACTTCAATCCCACACCTTTCTATCATCTTTTCTCTAAGTGTTCTTTCAAATGTTCTTGAGTTTTTGGTGTTCTTGGAGCATTTTCTTGAAGATACAAGAGTGTGGAGCCAAATACTCAACAAAACCATCCATCATCTTGCATTTCTCTAGTATTCTCCTTGATTTAGTCAAGTGGTATGAATCTCCATCTCTTTCTTTACTTTTTTTTAAAGAAAGCTTTCATTTTTGCAAGTATTGTTCACCTTTAATAAAAGGATTTTTATGAACTATTAAAATCAGCAAATAATGGGTCTTTATTGAAGATTTTCATGGATTTATTTGTATGTATGGATGTCGTGTATATGCATGTATGTTTATATGTTCATATCTTGCAAAAAGTGATGAATTAGGACTTGATCTTTACATGCAATCAAATATTTTGTTATGTTTTGTTTCAAACAGAAAATAATGGTATATTATTGCATAAAAACATGTTAGTTTATGCATGGATCATTGAATTGATGATTTAGGTGTTTATTGCTAAAGATTGTTGTCCAAAAGTATTATTTAAACTAGGGTTTTAGCATGGATCATTTAGATTGTTTGAAATCTGGAAATATGGTTATAAAAGTGATGTTTTATGATGATAATAATCAGGTCTAAAAGTGTTATTTAGGTTGTGATGATTTGCTAAGTGTATGACATGTATATGTTGCTTAAAAGACGCTAAAAAGGTAGATTTTTGTATGAAAATAGATAGATTTGTAAATCTGGAATCATGGCTGTAATATGATGATATTTTATGTCTAAAATATAGGTTTTTAGTAATATGTATGATTCTTGGTGTTTGGATGCGTTTCGTTAGGTTGTACGCTAAACTAGTCGATTAAAACGGTAGTTTTCGACATGAAAAATGTATATTTGTTAAATCTGATTTATGAGCAGTAAGTTTGAGTATATTTCATGATTAAAATACAGCTCTTAAGGTATATAATGAGTTAATTGTATGAAATATGCGTTTGTACTTGTTGTTGACGTTTCGGTTGTCACGTATGTGCTAGAAATTGTCATGTTTAGGTACTTTATGTCAAAATAATGAAAGATTGTTTTATTTGATGAAATATAATTTATTAAGTATATTTTTATGATATATGAACTCATGCGTTAGAAATTTGGAAGTTAGTTCCTTAAAAGTGAGACGTTTTGCTTGAAAAGTGCTTATGTGCAAATATTGTGACTTAAGTGTTTTCACATATGATCTAGGACTTATAAGCATATGTATGAGTATATATATGTGTTATTAGTTTATATTCACATGTTGGTTGTTGATAAGTAATAACACTTGAAGTCTTCGTATGTGTGTATGATCCACCGTCTTTCATTAAAACATAACCGCGTGTCAGAGTCACCAACGGGTCGCTTAAATAATTATTTTCTTAAAAATATTATAAGTCTAAGTAGGTTGGGTGAACAACTTGCTTGTAAGACTTGAGGTTCAATTAGTAATGTATACCTCGTAATTAGGGCACCGTTAGCGTTCGTGGGCGTATTTTTGCTAGCACTCGTTTTTCCGTCGTTCGTTACCAAGGTGAGTTTTTCACGGCCCCTTTTTAAACTATTTTTTTGTTTTATAAACTATGGGGGAAGAACATGCTTTCGTTCGTTTATTATGATACTGGACTTACGTTATGTGTTCGTTTGATGGTCTCGAGTAAGGGCTTTCGTTATGTGTTCATGTATGTCGTTCATGAATAGCCCCGCCGTTATAATCATTAGCCTCGTGTAGGCCGCAAGGTGTGTTGATAGATCTATTTGGGACTGACTGCCCACTCTCGTGATCAGTAGCGCTGATCGGTCGTTCGTACGAGAGAATATATTTTGAAAGGATTCGTGGGGACAAGTTGTATTCGTGTCTCGGTTTGATTATAAGCTCTAGGTACTGTCATTTGTCATATTCTTAGCTAGTCTATGACATATCACATGTTTGTCCAAGTTGCTTGATAGTTCGTAAAACTCGTTTATGTTTTCGTTTAAACCCGTGAACTCGCTCAACTTTATGTTGATGTTTTTAAGCATGTTTTTCAGGTACTTAGATGCTCTCGCGCGGTTATGAAAATGGGCTTTTGGGCAAACACTTGCATCGGAATTCTGTTGGGACTTTTTAAACTTTATTTTGGATCCTCCTTGTTGGATCATGAAAACTCTTGTTTTAAATTTGAATGTCTTTCAATTTGGATAATTGTAAGACTTATCTTTATTTCCGATGTTTTAAATAAATGTGTTTGCTTATCATCATTGGGCTCCAACTTATGTGACCACCATGCTTACGTCTCGTTTCCGCTGCGCATCGTCGTTTTCGGGGTGTGACAATGACTCATAAGGTATAAAAATAATTTTTATATAATTATTTTCTGTATTTTTATATTCTTAGAAAAATTTAATTCTCTAAAAATGACCTAAATTCCTAATAATTATTAAATAAACTTAGAAATTAGATTTTATATTTTAAATAGTCTTAATACAGTATATGTAAGTCCTAAAAATTATAAAACTCAGATTTTGATCAGATTCACCATTTATTAAAAATTCAAATAGTTTCCGGTTTATTTTACATATGTTAAACATTTTTCATAGTAAATGGAGATCTGCACCTAATCAATATTTTTCCTATGATTAAATTAGTATTAGAAAGTTCTTTGTAAAATTTCATAATTTTTTTGAGGTGTTTAACTATGTTTCCCAGTTTATGGCTTTTAAACTCGTTTTAAATCGTGCGATCGTTTAAAAAAATGTTCTTGGGAAACTCTTTATTTAGGACTTATGTCCTTTGGAGAATTCTGATTTTGTAAATTGGTTCGTAAAAATATTGTTTTTGGAGTAAACTAGATTGTGAAATTAGTTTTTGACAGTTTTTCGATGGTTTTTGCTATCTTTTCATGTTTTGAGCCATAAGTTGTTATGAGCCAATTTTATGAACTTAATAATCTTTAAATGTAGTATGTTTAATGGTCTGGACATATAGGATGTCATACATGCCTACAAAGGTGTAAAATAATGAAATGAACGCTTATAAACGTACAGTTTTCGGGTAGGCTTATAAACCCTTTCGACAGTTAGGAATTCCCAGCAAACAAATCCATTTTCAAATCCATTTTCAATTTCTTCTCATCCCATCTGAATGCCTATGCATCCTTTTAGAGAAACGGAAGCCCGACGACTCCATACTTGAAGACTTCACGAAACTCTCTTATCTCCATGTTGACTAATCGACATCTACCCCATGAAGATCTAGCCGCAGACCGATCGAATACAATGTTATGTCAAAGGTTATCAACAAAATAGACTTAGCAAGCCCTGAATCAATATCAGGAAACCCTATTTCTGTGAAATTCCATTCCATGTTATAGCTATCTACTTCATTACCTAGATAACTACTATCAACACGCCTCAAGCCTTTTCCCCTCAACACCAAGGGCGATGCAGAAGAAAATACCATTATTACTCCCGAAGAATCCGATTGAACCAATAAACCCTCTCAACAAATCGCATTTTAGTGAGAATCTCTTGTTCTATATCAACAAGACTCCTATGTTCCGCAAATACGAACGCACCAAGACGCTAATTCCTTGCGACAAACGGCCCATTGCCTGATTTCGAACTATTATATATAGTCTTTCAAGTAATTTACTCAATCGAACTCCTTTTAGACCCTTGTCTAACTTCTACTCCCAAATCGTCCCATAACCTATATCTATGAGAAATAATCATCAAATAATAAGCATTACGTGTGTGATCTCTTGCTCAAGAGTTTCCACATATGCTTGCATTCTTTCTTTCTCCTTAGCAATGCTGATTATCTGAAAACGCCTACAACTAATCATGATGATTACGCTGTAACCCCCCCCCCCCCCCGAGTATAGACAATCTGCGATATCCTCTTTGGTCTTTACTTTCCAAGACCCTATTTCAAGCTATTGCATAAGTTGGTACTTATTCCTTTCCTCGTATAGGAATAACAAATCACTCACATTCCACATCGTACTGCATTTCAAGAGCAATTGTCACTTTATTAGGGTTACCTAAACTTACACTTTGAAAGTCTCTATTAGCCAGAATACCGACTTCCTATGATAAAACCAACTGTCTGTTTCCTCTCAACAAGCCATTTAAACTGTTTCCCTTAATTCTCAGGCTATTAAAATTGAAATTAAACCGTTTGTTTCACCAGACACTGAAAATGTATCCTCAAATTCTCGGATAGCCGAAATGTTATCCATGATACGTCTAGTCAATTCTTGAGTTATGGTTGTTTTGAAAACCCAATTTGAGAATATCTAATATCTCCAGATTCATCAAGTGGTTGAAAACTTGCATTACCGTCAAGATTCAAAATCAATTCTTAGAAAATAACTAAACTTAAATTTCGAGGACGAAATTTCTTTAACAAGGGGAGACTGTAACAACCCCAAATTTAGGGTCTGATTTTTTGTTTTAATTTTATTTAATCACGTGTTATCTATTTTGATACTTGAGCTGCTGGATAGAAAATTCGAACACTTTGGGCTACCATTTAGAACCCAATAAACACATTGTGCTTACAAAAATAAACTAGGCCCATTGGGCTTGGCCCAACTGTAGATGAACAGACTCGGCCCATTAATGGCCCAATTAAAGGTCCAATATACGAACTGAATCCAAAGCGAACTAATAAACATTGTTTGACGGATCGTTACACGATTCGATATAATTTATAATAATTACGAACTAAACCGTTTACACAGAGAATCGTTAGAACGATTAACACGCTCGTACGAGTTAATACTGGTTATCCGACGCGATAAAATATTTAGACGTCAAACCGCAAATAAATAATATTAATAAATATTAGTATTTATTCGACCGATTGATTATGAATTTAAACGCGAGATATGCGACGTTGGATGCGCGCCAATGACAAACACCGGTGTGGATATCAGCGGGTTATGCTAAACCCTGTATAACTAAATAATATAAACAAATATTTATTCTATACTTATACCTATAGTATTATATTATTAATATTATTATTTAAGAATTAATAACTACTTGCGGAACTTAATATGTCTTACCCGGAGCAAACACGTGTAAACATGTGGTACAAGAGCGATACCGGCTATTTTAAAAGTAACATAATAAAATATACTATTATTATTATAACTAAGAATATTATCATTAATAAATAATAGAAATTATCGGAGCGCGGATCGTTAGTTTGAGCAAGTGAGTTTGAACGCGCGGTATTAGCACATACCGGCTTAGACAGCAGCCGAACCGGAGCTTATACAAAACGAATATTTAAAGGATATATTTTGACATGACATATCATTATAGGAGTTATAAAATAATAACTAATGTCGAGACGTGAAACGTTTAATCTGATCATACGCGGTTAGACACGCGGTGCAGGAACGTCATCCGACTATTTTAGAACTAAACGATTAAGTAGATAAAGTTAAATCATTATTTATATTTATTAGTTATTATTATTATTAATAATATTATTTATCGGAGCGTGAGACGTTTAATTGGACGAACGCATACGAGACACGCGGTGTCGACGCATACCGGCTTGGAAAGCAGACGGAACGAAAATCTTACGAGATAAATATTTAAACTATATTTATTACCACGTCTTATGATTATAAGAATTATATAACAAAATTCGGACTTAAATAACAAGACAAAGACTCGGGTGAACACGCAATATACCAGTAAGCAGTTCAGATTACACTGTGATTTCGTCTACTTCTAAAACCCTCAAGATTTGATTATTAATTATTTATTCTTTTTCTTTACCAATACCAATGCGTATAATATCTGATGTACCAAATGCCTATAATATCTGATAAAAATCTTTTAGAAAAGATTTGATTCACAAATCTTGTCTAAATCTAAACAACCTTCTAAAGATCTTGCTCTGACCAAGAAATCATCTGCTTAATATTTTTTTTACAAACCCAAGAAATCCCAAAAAGTCTTCTCAAATATATAACATCATTTCTATCTATCTCCCGTTTCTATCTCAAGCCCTCATTTTATTATTATTATTATCATCATCATCATTGTTATAACCATAAGTATTAGGGATGTTTAATTTGAAGGCTAATTATTATGGATATTATCTAAGCTATTATTTTATTATTATCAACATTAGTGAGCGAGTCATATTTTATTATTATTACTAAAAATGTATTTATTGAAAAAAATTATGAACCGACACTTTCTTTACCAAAACCGTCGTACCCATTATTAATATTACTACTTTTATAATTATTAAAGATACATTATTATTATCATTACTTTGATTAGTTATGATTATAATTATTATGAATATCATTAGCATTATTTTTAACATAACATTATAACTATTAACTTTATTTAAATTATACATATCTTTACCATTATTAGTATTATTATCGTTACTATTATTTTCAATTACTAAAACGTAAATTATGTTTTACACTAATATTATTAACGCTACAAATATTTTCACTAGTATTAGTACTACTATTTATTTACACGAAATATATATAATAAGTAATATCATTATTTTTATTAATTACTATTATTATTATACAACGTTTACTTTCTTTCATAGTAATACTACTTTGATTATATTTATAATTATTATTATCCAACTCGTATTCAAACATGTATCTATATTTTCAATCTTAAATATTTATTTTAGTACGAATGTGCATAGTTAAATATACTAAGTATTAGCTACTTCATATAACAAACTCATCATATATATATTTATTTTTGAGACAAGTATATATTTATGAGAATTTATATAAGTTCAAGCTTTGACATTTACCAATATTTGTTAACCAAGCATTATGACTATATTTTAATATAAGACTACCATAACTAATTTCTTCAATACTTATTATTTATAATATACAAGTATATTTTGATGACTTTTATGCTTAGTTATATATGCAACTATAAATCTTGATTATTATTTTTCAAACAAACATAGCTACTCGAATATATATTTATTTTTACATAAATTATATAAACATCATATAAGTAAATAACATTTAGTGTTACCTTGTTTGAATCAAACCATTATTATAATACTTAGTATTACTTTGATTCGGGTCGAAACATTATTTTACTACTTTCATTAGAACATATACACAAGTATTACCATTATACACGAATACTAAGTCAAACCAACGCTTTTATAGTACAACTGTTAGGATAATAAATAGAGGTTACAATTCGAGATTTTTACCAAACGACCCAACACTTTAACGAATCGGTCGAGCTCAACCACACGGTTAATGACATTACTCTAGTACAACATACTAATGTCACCATTATAATTAGGATTTGTTTTGACAACTGCACACCATAACAAGCTCGCAACTTTAGCATATTATTTGGCATATACAAGATTACCAGGTGAGTTCATGTGCTTTTCCCCTCTTTTCTTAAACTTTTGGGGTGATTACATGCTCCTGTTTTGTTTACATACTTGGTGTATAAATTAAATAAGGCCATTTTTAGCTGCCATAACGAATCCCCGAACTTTAGCACACAATCATTAACTCCTTTGGAGCCAGCGAATATATGGGTAGTACTATCTGGTGAAACCCCCGCACACCATGGGCCCGACGTAACCGGGACAACCTCCCATGGGATGATAATCATATAATGATAATAAATATCTTGTGACATATATTCGTTTAACAGTTTGAACTTATGTTGGCAGGCATGAGTAACTAGACCCATAACAATAAGGGATATGGGTTAGAGGATATTATTATTATTTCTTGATGTCCACAGGTTGTTGGCACAGGGTTGATTGTGAACTTGTTTAATTTTACACCATACATATTTGGATTCTCAATATAAATGCTCTATTAACTAAACTCGTGAACTCACCAACTTTTTAGTTGACACAATATTTTTAAGCATGTATTCAGGTACCATTCTCGAGTTTGGAAATTAGCAACTTAGACACGAGCTTGCTTGAAGATAGATGATTCCTTAGAAGACTTATGACGAGCCATAGATTCAACCCGAGAAAGCTTTGATGAGAAGATATAATCCATTGTTTCATTATATTTTTAGTTAGTGTTTAGCTGATATGAACCTTTGTAAATGTAAAATTTGACTTAGTTGGACCAATGACATTTATAAATTATATGTCACGTTATTTCCGCTGTGTTTTGTTTTGGTATTCGATCGTTACGCCTAGCCCCCTGGTCGGGTTGTGACACCACTGGTGCTAGTCGATATGGAGACTTAGCCACGGGCTGGGCATCTAGTACTAAGTCAATTCGGAACTCAATTTCTCTGTCGGGTGGTATCCCAGGCAAGTCCTCTGGAAACACCTCCGGGTACTCGCGTACCACAGGTACATCATCTAGTTCCTTCACTTCCTTACACTTGTCAATCACGTACACCAGATAGGCCTCGCATCTGCGCCTTAGGTAATCTGTTGCCTTGATCATTGAGATGACGTTAGGCATCGGGGCGTCGCGATCTCCAAAAACATCGACTTCGCTACCATCCGAAGCCTTGAGTCGGATTATCTTTCGTTTGCATATAATTTGTGCTTCATTGGCAGTTAGCCAATCCATACCTAACACGACACCCAAAACCATAACAAACAACCTGACGGGGAATCTATGGCCTTCTATTTTTATCGTGGAATTGTCAACTATATCGGTTACTCTCGCAATCCTACCCTCAGCGGTTTCTACGCTAAAGGCTCTTTCTAGCTTACTGACAGTGTATTTCACTCGTTTACAAAACGTCGCAGATATAAAACTCTTACTAGCACCCGAATCAAATAACACTGAAAAAAAAAGTGTTGTCAAGGATGAACGTACCTGACGCCACGTCGGGGTCCACCCTGGCCTATTCTTGCGTCAGCGCGTACGCACGAGTCTTTGCTTGGGCCTCTCTTCTTTCTTCTTCGGGCCTTTCCCCTTCCCGGCTTCACCCATCCTAGGCTTGGTGCATTCCCGGCTCATATGACCACTCTCCCCATAATTGTAGCATTTGAAGCCTTGCGGGCATTCACGGGAGTAGTGTCCGGTCTTGCCGTATTTAAAGCATAAATTTGACCCTAGCCGACATTCACCCGCATGTCTTACCCCACATTTTCCACAGACTGCCGTCTCGCCTACCCTGGCCTGTTTGTCCCGAGCCCCAAACAACTTCTCACCTGATTGCTTAGCGGGAAAACTCAGCTTCTTCTTAGGCTCTTCAATGGCAACGACATTCAGCGCCAGATCATCAAATACCACGCCGCTCAGTTCTACTACCGAATCATAGGTAGTAGGGGCGTTTGCCTTAATATAGGTATGGACCTGGTCCGGCAGCCCTTAAATGTAGCAGGCAATCTTTCTTCCCTCGATCGTGACAAGATGTGGCACCAGACGTGCCAGTTCATTGAACCGTGTGGTGTACTGCCGTTGCGTCATGCTCCCGGCCTTAATCCCCATAAATCCCCTTTCTACCTTTTCGATCTCATTCTTTGGATATAAATTCTTGATCACCAAAGTTCTCAAATCAGTCCACATCATCGCATCCACAGCCTCGTCCCCCTTGGCTTGACATACACCTTCCCACCAATGGGATGCTTCATATCTCAAGGAGTTAGCAACAAATTTCACAACTTGATTCGCTCGACACTCGCTCAGAAGAATGGCAGCTTCCATACGGATTACCCAATCAAAAGTAGCCACCGCTTCCTTCTTCCCAGTCAGGACCGACGGGTACATGCCTTAAAGGACTTATAGTCTCAACCACGGTTAAGCGGTGCGTTGACTACCTCAGTGTTCGGGGTACCAACTGCCGTGTTAGACCCATCCGTCTCATTAGCCTTCTTTAACGCTTCTGCCAACAATCCTGGCAAAGAAATCTTCATCAACTCAGAGAACTCGCGTGCCAGAGCCGCTCTCACTTCCGGTTCAAAAGTGAATTGTTGTTCTTCGACATGAGTCGGCTCAGTCCCGTGCATACTAACTTCTAGCTCAGTGTGAACACTCCCTTCTTCACTGTACTCTAGACGCGTAGGGGTCCTGCCGCGCCCACCGTTCCAACCACCGGTACGACCACCGGTATGGCCCCCACCACGCCTTCCGTTTCCTCTCCTTGCCATTTCGTTCTATAAGACAAGGAATCCAATGTCATCACGCTAGTTAACAAATAGATTTCAACAAGAACTGTAAGATGTTAATATACACTAGCCGTCTGCAATTAACCATTACACTACCTTTCGATTTCTATTTGACCACCTTTATGATTCCATCAGAACCTAAGTCCTTACCTAACCCTTTCTAAGGCATTCTATATATGTAAATATATACTACCTTCATACCTGATGTTGTGGCTCGAGTTACCCGTACTGGCATCCTCATTCGGTCTCATTCACAGTTTAAGTTTAGACACTAGGAGTGTCCAAATCTCTCAAACTATTGCTCTGATACCAACTTGTAAGGACCCAAACCCGGAAGGCCTCACGTGTTGGATTTACTCATAAACATACAATTCTTAAACTTGAATATCAAATAACGCAGCGGAAAATTTCATTCAAACATAACGTCAACATTGTTTAAACATGTGGAAGCGTAAACATTGTCTAAACATAACATAACGTAATCAAAACATAACGGGATGTCAGACTTCATAGATCGACCGGGTAACTCTTTATCGCTTGCCAAGCATCACCATTCATCGCCCATACCTGCCCTTAACCTGAATGTGCATACAAAAAGTCAGCTACGCTGGTGAGTTCTAGTTTTAACATAAAACATTAACTTCAAATATTTGCCAAAAACATAACATCATACTTTATTTAATATAAGCGTACGTAAAACAATGCAATAACAAAAACATAACACATCATAACCCAGTTATACAATAGTTGGACAGCCACAAAGGCACCTAAAAGGTAAAGGCCCAAAACATACATCCCATACCCATAACCTTCATTCCCTAAGGAATAATGGCAGATTCATTCGTTTATGACTTTCGTAAACATTCACTTCTTTTACTTCAAAACTTCAGTTAAAGCATTCGTACGTTTTATTAAAAATCATTCATTCATTCATAAACTTCTTTTGGCAAAATATTTCATAAACACTTCTTTCATAACCCTTCCTTCCAAAACATCGTTCATAAACATCATTTTATAAAACGTCACATACAACATTCATAAACATCGTTTTATAAAATAGTCACATCGTTACGTATTCACACCAGCCCAAAAATATTATTCAAACCATTTAAAAGAGGGCTTCTAGAACTCACCTGATAAGCTAATCTAGGTTGTCCTAAACAAAGGTCCAACAACGTCACTTCCGATCTGAATTGATCAGTTAAATACACATCAGACCAATCCCGACTCTGACGGTTTAACTATTCTGAATTAGGCGAACATACTGACTTTACTAGCCATAATGATGCCTGCGCACTTAGCAAGTGCGCAGGGCCTTGTTCCTGCGTACTTAATAAGTGCGCAGACTTTGCTTCATGCATACTTGATAAGTACGCAGGCTTTGCTTCATGCGTACTTGATAAGTACACAGGCTTTGCTTCATGCGTACTTGATAAGTACGCAGGACCTGCTTCATGCGTATTTGATAAGTACGTAGGACCTTCTTCTTGCGTACTTGATAAGTACGCATGACCTTCTTCTTGGCAAAAACCCTAACTTTTTGCACGCATATCTGATCACGTCAAGATCGTGACTTTTTTGTTCAAAACGTTCGTTTTTCCTTCTAGATGCTAGATCTATGTTCATTTTCAAGTTTTATTCGTAAAAACGTTACATTTTCATCCAAAACTCGAAAACCCCAAAGTAATCAAAAACTCAGATCTAGGCCAAACTGTTACCTGTATCGAGCTTCTGATTCGGAGGTTATCTTCAGGGGCACTGGAGAATCCTTCCTTTGCAATCTTGAGTCGATCCTTCACTTTCTCTCTCTACGGTTTCTCTCTCTAGATTCTTGTAGATGAGAGAAATGGAGGTGACTTGGGCTTTTTATAGGGAGGCTCCTCCCCCTTATGTGCCACCCTCAAGTTCGCCAGGCCCATCCGGCCTGACCCATCATGTCGCGTTCATTTATTCTTTTCGTCTCGCGTTTACCCGTTATTATAACTCGTCGTTTTATTTTTGGGATGTTAGAAAGTTAGCCAAGAATGTCCATACTAACTAGCGTAACACGGAGTTTCGCATGTTCCTCTATTGCAGAACAAGGAGGAAGAGCCCCTCTACTCACTACTCTCTACTCTAACTACGAAATAAACTCTCTCTGGTGTTTTCTCGAGGTATGGATGGTTGTTGTAAGGTTTGTGGAATGAAGAACCCAAGCCATCTATTTATAGGCCTCAAAATGAGCAATGCACGACTGTGCATTGGATTGCACGGGCTTGCAAACACCTCGGGAATCAAACAGGGTACAAAGGACAGTGTACCGGGGCCTGGGGAGCAGAAGAGGAAAATGCACGGTCGTGCATCCCCCCTCTGCTGCCCAGATTTGTCTTTTAGCTGTTGGTTGACTTCTTGCGGTCCAATTTTGACTTCTTGGGGGTCAATGCTCGGGTTTGGTCCTCCGAAAGCTTGATTTCTTCATGTTTTAAGCTGGTTTTTGCTCTGTTTATCTTGGGACACCGAATAACCTGCAATTGTGAAATATTAACGCATTAAGTATCATTTGCAAGGCTTTTTTTTATTAATACCTTAATATGGGGATTATTATGCATACAAAACATGTATAATTTAGGGCATATCATAAATATAGTGGTCACATGGGTGTGTTGTGACCCCAATTATGAACTGGAAGAACCAAAAGGGTGTATTGTGACCATAGCAATGAAGATGTATCATGCTACATAATGGTGAAATTACCTTAGGGTTAATTTAGAGAGAAAGAACTTTAAAGTTAAAGGGACGGGGGTCCCGGGAGGTGTTTTGGCGGCAACCCCAGGGAATTGGAGACGATGATCTCCAGACATAAGGGTGGAATTGCATGTAAGTTAATCTTACTTTATTACTATTATACATTCAGTTTTGTATTGAATTTGTAGTATAAAATGGATTGGGGATTTCAAGGGGGTAAAACTTAACAAGGGTGTAGATTGTTAAGTTAAATAAAGGCGTGATATGGTCTTAATGAACTAAATAAAAGTGGTGTGGTGGTCTATTGACTAATATGATGTAAAATTAAATGCTAAAAGCATAATATATAAAATAAAATGGGGTGCTATAATCATTCACAGTGAATGCGTGTATGTTAAGGGATATAAACACGAATACATGATATGATTCAGAGTTTGTTTTAATAACAAAAGAGATGACTATTAAAAAGGGGTAAAGTGTTCCCACGCTTAGTAAATAGTTGTTTGTTTCTTACACATAAATGGTATATATGTTATGTGTTCGGGTGTTTTGTTGTCTCCTAAATTTGTGTAATTGACTTATGTGGTTAATAGTTAAACTAAAATGTGGTATATGGGAAATTGGTGTAGTTGACTTATGTGGTTAAAAGTCAAACTTAAATGTGGTATGTGGTAAATTGGTGTAGTTGACTTATGTGGTTAAAAGTAAAACTAAAATGTGGTATGTGGTAAATTGGTGTAGTTGACTTATGTGGTTAAAAGTCAAACTAAAATGTGGTATGTGGTATGTGGTAAATTGGTGTAGTTGACTTATATGGTTAACAGTCAAACTAAAATGTGGTATGTGGTAAATTGATGTAGTTGACTTATGTGTTTAACAGTCAAACTAAAATGTGGTATGTGGTAAATTGGTGTAGTTGACTTATGCGGTATATAGTCAAACTAAAATATAGAATATGGTAAATCGGTGTAAATTGACTTAAAACGGTATAAAGTTAAATCGTTTTGGACTAATGGTAAATTGGTGGATTGGGCGAATACTTGAAGTTAAAACACTTCATGGGGGATAAATGAAGTCAAATACTTCACGATTGACATGAAGTCAAATACTTCATGAGTGGATATGGAGTCACCTGCTCCATGTTGAAAAGCCAGTTGTGGTTCTCCCATTAGGCGTGTCTAAATGATCAATTGATTGTTGGTAGATTAATAGGACTTGTATAGTGTATATACTTGTCTAAATGTCGGTCGTCGTACATAAGTACAAAGGGGATGGTAGGACTTGGAGTTAAATATTCCATGGGTGTTTTGAACTTTAGAACTTCTAAATAAATATTGGGATGGTTGAGATCTTGAATTTCATGGATTACCATTTGTTTATGCTAATTGGGTGTCTAAGGTTTTGAACCTTAAGGGGGGTTTGGTAAATGCAATGACATCACAAAATAAAAAAGGATGTAATTAGCTTGGGACCTTGAGTCTCGATAGGTGTATTGAGGCTAAAGCCCTAGTACTTCAATAATGTGGATATGAAGTCTTGAACTTCAAGAAAACTATTTGTAAGTACCTAAATATTGGGAAATTCCTGATGGGGGAGGTAAGTACATATTGTGGATATGACTTCTACGGATTCTCAACTTGACGTAGAATTCGGGTGGGTATGTTTAGGAATTATAAACAAAGTTTTTCAAAAATGTATGTAATTGCTCTATTTGTTTTTTACTTGAAACATCACATGGTAACGATGAGGAATCATTAGTGCTAAGTATTGACTATTCCATATCGCAAGTGAAATAGTAAACACATAGACCTAGTGTGATCTTGATGTAGCCATGCTTATATGTATAGTAATAAAGAATGAAGAGATGGGATTTTTATTCACCATGGGATCATTGAATCCCAATAGAGGTGATTCATACGGGGAGAGAAAAAAAGCCTAAATTGACGCTATGGTGTGAATTACATATATTTCAATGTATGAGGATGAAGATAAAAAGTTATTAATCCTATGCGGTGTTGTGGTAACAACTTTTATATATACATAAGGGTGCCAAAGAAATTGATGAAGCTAAAAGTTGAGACATGAGGATTGCACGAGTGTTGTGCAACAAAATATGAAACGAACTTGGATGGATTTCTACACGATAATGCATGTAAGTGGTTTTAATTATGAAATTCATATTGTTAATACTCCTTTGTGGCTGGGTGATAAAAAGGGTTAAATTTAACTCTTTGGATAAGTATGGTGAGTAAATAAATCAGGATAGGTGAACAAATAAATGAGGTTATGCCTTATTGTAGAAGGTAATTCGGTTTCGGGGACGAAACCATTTTAAGGGGAGTAGATTTGTAAGGGTAATAAGGGGAAATGACAAATTAAAAAGAAAAAAAAAGAACAGAATGTGATTTGGGGGGTGGCGACGTCGAGCAGAAGAAACGCAGGGGGAGGGGGCGATTTCATCCATGCAAATCACGAATTGGGGAGATTAAAGCTCAATTCTATCTTCCCTTCTCGATTTTTAGATTCATGTTGCATGTATGGTTGGACTACTAGCTTTGGTAAATTAGTAGGGTGGGATGGAAATCTTGTGTAGTTACTGAGTTAATCTGAATAGGATTTTCATAATCTAAAATAATGGTGATCTTGTTCAAATAACTTAAAAGATGGTACACTTGGGGGATTGTAAATAAATTAGACATCTTTGATGATAAAAGGGAGTATGATAGTTCATATGGATGTCATATATGGTGAATTATAGTTATTCTCACAAGGTGTTTGATTAAATGCTTAAACCAAATAAATGGAAGAAAATTGTATGTTTTGCAATGTTTACTTGATTTACATGGTTTGCTAGTAATAAGAGTTATTAGGGGACATAAGTTTATGGTAAATGTAAATGGTGAATTGGAATGATATATATATATATATATATATATATATATATATATATATATATATATATATATATAATCAAAATGCCTTTCTGAGGTGATCACCTATTCGGGTCATTTGGGTGTATGGTTTAACATGGTTTGGTTAACAACTATAACCATCACAATGTTGTTAATTGTTCATTTAAAGTAAGGTGTCATATGTTGAAATGATAATAATGACCCGTAGCTTACAGTTAAACTAAGTTTGGCGTTAACTGGTCAAATGGGTGGGGATAACCTAATTATTAGAATGAGTGATATTAATGACTAAGAACACATATTATGAGATGGTGATTAATACTTATGTATTTGGGGAAATGAATAGCCCCTTTATGTGTTCTAATGATTTGCAAGTTTGACTTGTTGTCAAAGTAGGAATGGCATGGATTGGAAGACAACCGGTCAAACAGGATGGAAAGAACTACAACACTCCTACGGGTGAAGATGAGTGACTAATATTGTGTTTGGTGGAACTAGTGGGCTGTACTAGTTTTATACTATGTAAATTATTGACTTTAAATTATTATGGTTAAGGTGGTTTGATACAAATTATTGAATATGACATAATAATAATGTATTGTTTTGACGGTGTTTTGGGGGTTTAAACCTATAAAGATAGAGTGCAAAATGATAATGGGTCGTGTGATCCAAGTGCTGAAAATTCAACACATTTCCAGATTTTTACCGGTTTTCAAATATTCGTAGTAAATTAACCGAGTATCCGTTTGGGGCGTATTTTATATCGACGGAAAGCCTTATGATTCTACTTTACTTAGATTTTTAGTTTGAAATGAAATACCAATGTAAGTGGGGGGGGAAATACTGAGTTAATACAGCTGATCAAATCTGTTTGAAACAGAAACTTGTAGTATTTACATAATTATTTGAAATTAATCAAGAACCCGTTGGATGTGATTATTTTATATCGTTGTAACTCTCAAGGTGTGTTTATTATTTACATGAGTTGAAATGAGAGATATCTTGATTTGGGGTGTGTATACTAAGTTAAGGAGTCATATATGTTGTGAACCGTATGTGAAAATACACATGTTTCACTGTGTGGTGCTTGTGAATGAATAACACTTTTTTTATTAATATGTTAGCGTCATTATTTGTCGATATGTGGTGGGATTACATTAAAGTAATAATCGTATATATGGTTGTGTGTATCACGACATATGAACGAGGTGAAATGACGATTTATTATTATGGTGTAAATTAACCTATTAACGGTGTGCTTTGTAGTGTTTTTGCTCTTCCAAATTAACAGGACTACTTGGAGGTAAAATGACCTAATGTCGAGGTCGGATGATGGGGGGAAACAGAGATGTGCAAAGTTGAGCCTTAACCCGCTAAGGGAGTTGCATTTCGGGGATGGAGTGTGATATACTTCGATTAATATATATATATATATATATTCTGAATTATAATTGAAGAACCAAGTAAACGAAACTTGAGTCCTCACTTTCCTTCGGCTAATCCATTATGGTGGTAATGTGTAGGTATGACGAGTTGATGATTCATTATAATGGCCAAGACATGTTGATTAAGCGGACAGTCCTAGATTGTACATCATGCTAGGAGAACGACTCGAGGAAATTATTCGAGGGGAACCGGTGAAATAAAAAACGGTGGCTTAAACCGGCGACCTAAAAAGATAAGTGAAATTATAAGTCGTTCATATTTAATCCGGTTGAGTAGTATCCATATAAATACATATGTATAAAGGTGGTCATGGATGTATTATCATAGAAATGTATAAACTTATGATTGTGACTAATGGTCTAGTGATGTCTTATGACAGATTAATACGATGAAAGGCATGGGTGATCAAATCTTGCGAGCGGGTCAATGGGAGGAGAATTGGGGTGATCGAGTTCTTTATTCGCATAGTTACCCTAACTATGTAGTCTTTTTATATGTGGGTGTTTGGAGTTTAACTCCTTTTGTTTTATTCAAATGATTGGATGTCAATAGATATTTTGGGTCAAGTTCATTTTAGTACGTGGTTGTTTAAACAGGTTTTGTTTCGTAAAGGGTGTTTATTTTACGAGCGGGTCATGTCGAAATTTTGTAAGAAAACTCGTGTGAAGTGTGCATGTCGAGTTGTATTTTGGTGTCAAAATATATAGAGGTAATACTTATTGATAAGTATACTTTTGAAAAATATGAGCCTATTTTTCACAAGATATTTAAAATAATGTTTTAAATTTTCGGGTGTTACACTGCACCAAAGGACTGCCTCTTGAATGGACTTGGTCAACTCATCTAGGACCATTACAAAAAAGGAACAGACTCAACGCAGATCCCTAGTGAAGGCCCACCTTCACAGGGAAGAAATCTGTATCCCCCACCAGCGCACCAATGCTTATTTTTTTCCCCATCATACATATCCTTGATTAAGTCTATATATCTCCTAGAAACCCCTCTACCTCAAGACTATTCAAAATCACACGTTGGGGCACATTGTCGTAAGCCTTTTCAAAACCATATGTAAATCTCGCTTAGTCTTCTTAGAATATGTATTTCCTCTGTATTCTCCTTAGAATGTTTTCTAAAGATGTTCCACCCATATTCAGCAAGATATATGCAACATTTAGGAAAATATGTAGCTGATTGTATAGGAGTCCATGAATTCCAACACACATTACCATTACCACATGTGAAGTTCTTGTTTAACGCAACATGTGAAATTCTTATTGCACACGGTTTTAGCCACAAGTAAAAACCATTTTGAGGCACTTATACAACTAAATATTGTGGTCTAACACTAATTCCATGTGACAACTAACATATTGTATATGTTAGGAGACCACTAATTCCAACAAAAATTCTAGTGATTTAATATCACCTCAAGGACATTTGAATTGCTTTGTTCTTTCTTTGGGAAAAATCTTCAACACCACCTTTGTTTGGAGGATCATCGTCAAATCCATCTTTCCTTCAAGGTTCATCATCAATTTCAATTTTATTCGGACGGTACTGGTATTGTTATTACGCTCAACACTTCTTATAAGCGACGAATATTGTTATTATGTTCATCCCTTTTTTTAATGTTCATGAAGTTCATCCTTCATCACCTAGTCGGATACATTTCTCAACAAACACTTGGCAAAGTAGACGTGGTGTTATTTATTCAAGTAATATTATAATTCACATATACAGATGGTTGGTCCTAACAGTAAGAAACGAAAAACACATTCGCGACACAATGATCAAGAAGTATATAAAAACGGAGTATACATGTGGCACGCGATAAATGAGCAGTACCAAACACTCTTAAAACTACTTATCCTCATCGCTGTCTCTTTTCTGCATATACTCGCTGAAACGATCGACTGGGTACAGATCAATAGCGGATACAGAGGAATCAGTGTATGGGAACGACATCTCCTCTGTTTGGATCTCGCTCGTATTCTCAAATTGCTTCATTTTCTTGGGATACATTTCATTCATCGAGCCACTTTGTTTAACAACAAATTCTTGAGGAACTATTCTTCCTTCGAGCATGCTAACCACTGATGACATTGCGGGCCTATCGTTTGGAGAGATTGCAGTGCACGCTAAAGCTATATTTATAACTACCAGCATCTCTTGGACATTATATTCTGAATCCAGCCTTGGGTCAGCTAGCTCCATCAAATCACCAGAAGTTTTCAAAGCAGTGGCCTAAAATGAAGAGACAAAAGGAATATTGTATAGGACGAGTAATGCAAACTTAGAGGTGTGAATTTCTAATACGACACAGACCTAACATGAAAATTCCAAGTTTTAGTTTAGTCTAAACAAGTTTGGGTGCAAACATGTTTTACCTGTATATTTTTATAATTTTTTTAAATAAATATATTCTCTATTAAAATTTAAAAAATAAAAAGAGAAATTAGCATTATGTTTAATAGTTTAAACGTAATTATTTTATGTACATTTGTATTTTTTTTTGCTGTAATAATCTTAGAGTATTAATGTGCGGAAAAAAAAATTAAAGGTGTCAACCTATGAAAATTGTCATGTTTAGGTTCATGTGTTTGACATGATTTTTGGGTTCGTGTCAAAATTCTGGGCTTGACCCGTCAATCCTCAAACATGACGCATTTAACATCCATATGCAAACTTATAAGTCGAAAAAGGTTCATGTTAGTTACCCGATCAAGAAGAACAAAATGATTCTCCTTTAGCCTGTCAACAGTGTTAGCCGTCCCGCTTACAATCTCTAAGAGAACAATACCATAGCTATAAACATCTGCTTTATCCGTGAGGTAACCACGCAGCGCGTATTCAGGAGCCATATATCCGCTGAAATTTGTAATAAAAATAGAATTTTTTATCCATGTTTCTGAATTTTATAAATAATTAATGTATTAGATATGATATTATTTAAAGACTCACTAAGTTCCAGCAATACGGGTACTTATATGTGTGTTATCCTCTTCATCAAGCTTAGCCAAACCAAAATCTGAAATTTTGGCATCTAAATTCTTATCAAGCAGGACATTAGTGGCTTTGATGTCTCTGTGTACAATCTTCAATCTTGATTCTTCATGCAGAAAAGCCAAACCTCTCGCTATACCGATGCAAATCCTGTATCTTGTTGGCCAATCAAGTTCCAACTGCGATTCTTCTGGCCCTTCAATCCTCAAGGTAAAAAAAATTAATAATAATAAACAAAATATTTTAAATCACTATGGTGATAGTTAGGTTATATGATGGTATATATATTTCTGATTATACTTAAAGCATTAAATATTTAAAAAAATGTTTGTGGGTCAACCTAACCCACTCAATACTAAAAACAACCCGTTTTAATATGTTACCTAACACGATTGGCCCACCCGTTTTTGTGTATACGAATAACGAGAAACATTTACCAAATAAAGCACGGGCAAGACTGTTATTTTCCATGTATTCATACGCTAGCAACAATTGGTTTCCTTCAATACAACATCCATGGAGCTTCACAAGATGCGTGTGTTGCAAAGCAGAAATCATGCCCAATTCATTCAAGAACTCTCTATTCCCTTGCCTTGATTTGGAAGAAAGCTGTTTCACCGCGATTAAGGTTCCATCCGACAATACTCCCTACATTAAAACACAATATTTTCCAACATAATTAAAAACATGTTTAATATTATATGATCGAGAAATTAAGTAGTAGATTACCTTGTAAACAGGGCCAAAGCCGCCTTCTCCAATCTTATTAGCAACATCAAAATTGTTTGTTGCAGCTTTTATTTGCCTCAATGTAAACTGACCCGTGTTAAGCTCTATGCCAGTCAAATCTGAGGAGCAAAAATTGAAATTTGGAACTTGTAAAGTAGAGTTACTATTTAGACCCGTTTACTTAGAAATAGGTTGATCTGAGTTTTGTTTAATCTCAAAACGGTCAAATTGAAAACTTTAGCTGATAGGGGAACGGGCCCAAAGACACCCATCTTTTAAGCATACAACCTTGTAAATTATTTTACTCAAATATTTATATTATTATTTCAATAATATTGATTTTTTATAAATCATCATTACCGCGTTACTGCGTTAGTTATTAAATTTTTTTAAACAAATAAAAGTGTATGTGGTTCAATCTAAGCAAACCCGAACCATTTCAAATTCGAGTCTTAAAACCTCTAGAAATCCGGCTTAGCACATACATACCAAGGCCACTAGTATCTCGGTGTCGTAAGTAACCTAACCACCATAAAACTCCAAGGATCAGGAAAATACTGAAAACTGCTCCAACCACAATTCCGGCCACAACACCTCCAGACACACCGTTTCCCTTTTCTTCCACGCGTGGCACCCGAAAATCTGAATAAATTAATAAAAAAGAAGATTAAAACTACAGTTTAGAAGGAACTACATATCAAATCACAAAACACCTAGGAAGTTAATAATTGCTTACTTGGATCCACAGAAATAGCTGAAATAAGAGGCCCGTAAGTTCCTCGGGTCGGGATATTTATTGTTCCTTTTCCAGCCCAATAAAATCGGATTTCCAAAGTGGTTGTAACATTTACGGTATAAGTTGTCACAATCGCTTTCTCGACCCCACCTGCTCTATCACTGATATCAAAATCCTTCTCCACCAGCATACCCTGACATTACCAAGCATTTTTAACCAATAATGAGCTAATATTTCACTACTAGAAAATTGGGCAATTGCGATCGCACATGTCGGTCGACCGATTGCATAACCGTCGCAAAACTAACGACCGAACAAGATTTGGTCATAAATCAGTTGCAGATTTTGCGACCGCTTATTTTTTGTGGCAAATCTGTCGCAGATTTTGCGACCGTTTATTTTCAGTCGCAAATTCAGCGTTTGCTTAGTTTCGGTTGCAATTTTGCACCGCTTAATTTCGGTCGCAATTTTGCGACCACCTAGTTTCGGTTGCAAATTTTCAGTTGCAAATCGTTCGCAGCTTAACGCCGGTCACAATTCCGGTCACAAATTTGGATTAGCAACACAGGTTTTTGCGACCGCCTTTCTTGTCCGGAAAGGCGGTCATAATTGATCAGTTTTCTAGTAGTGTCAGTTTAGAAAACATTTAAATTTTTTTATAATATTTATCTATGAGAACTCACCTGAATGTAGATATCAAATACACGCCTGCCAAGGCTGCTATACTTTGTATCATCAGTAAAGGCAATCTCAGCAAAGTGAAGGCTTATGTTGTAGCTTCCATTACGCATGCAGAAACCGTAATAAGTCATAGATATGGCTGAGGTTCGTGCATTCGAGTACAATTCAGAGTTGTCGACTGTGACCCCGGAATTAGTTGCCAAAATATAACTGTCAGGGTTGTCATCATCCAAGAAGTGACCCGTATTGCTAAATCCCCATCGGTTATCAATTGAAGAGAAATGTGAAGGACCGCCTGAGTCCAAGTCAGCTTCATACGCCTTATTCCCAACCGATACTCCCTTTCCACCACAGTTAATATACAAGGAGGATGAAGAATCTAATCCAAAAATAGTGTCATGAAAAGAGCATCATTTTAGAACATTTATAATGCACCTAAGGATTTGTCATTTGTAAATATTTGAGTTCTTGTGTTTATGTCATTAATAAGTGTTGTCATAAAAAGAACATCATCTATGAATAAAGTATAAATTGAATCACAATAAACATGTCACAAAATTTCATCAACATATGAGAAATAATGTCTAATTTTAACTTACATGTAGAACAAATGTTGTTCCCCAAGCACGAGACCTCTTTACTGCTAAAGTATTACAAATAAGAAAGTATGTCACAAAAAATGAGCATTGACGTCATAGTAGTCAAAGTTAGCAACATCAAGAGCTGTAAGGTTGATCTCGATGGGGAGGTTTAGAGGAGATCATAAAGTTCAAGGGGTTATAATAAAAACTTATTAAGTTTGTTTATTTTTGGTAATTGAGTTTTGAATTAGTATTCTAGAAGCAGTTTTCAACTTGCACAACAAGTTTTGAATGGTTATAAATTGGGGTTTAGTTTTCTGATTTCATTATTATCAATTCACTTCTAATCGTTTCCAAGTTCTAATAAAAAGAGTCGAAAAAATTGTTCAAGTTTGGGTGTTGGTTCGGTAATTAGCTTCTTGCAATCCTTTACAGGTTCAACAGCGCCCAGGCAAGGCCAAACCGCCTTGCGGCCATCAAGGCGCTCCAGCAAAATTATGCAAATTCCAGCCAAATTGCGGTTTGAACATGTCTGAACAACTAAAAATGGTCTAAAACATCCAAAAATGGTCTAGAACCAACCTAAACTAGCCCTAAACCAGCCTAAAACATGTCAAAAACCATAAAACGGTTTGTTTATACTAAGTGCCCTTCTTAAAAAAGCCCTCGTTTTTTAAGTGCCTTGTGCCTAGGCCTAAGGCTCACCCTTTGTACCCTGAGTGTGCCTAGCGCCTTCAACTACCACGATTGATTGACGTATGTTTATCTAGAAAAAAAAATTCATGCAGAGAAACTTACGAAATGTTATCCGTTGAAAAGGAAGCAAACAAGTTTCTACAAGAAACAATATAAACAAGATTTAGCAGGTAAAATAACAAACACTTGAGAGTTTCAGAGTTTAATGATGATGGTTTTGAGAAAGGGGGAACTGATCTTACGTTTCCCGAATCTGACACCTTAAGTTACTGGAGTTTACAGATGAGAATTTGTTGTATGACAGATCACTGCAAACAAAATCCAATTTTAAATTTTAACTATTTTACTTTTACAAGTCTTACAGTAGATAAACTTACATATTCTCTCCTGAACTGAGCATCCAATCAGGTACATTTCCAGATAGCATGTTTCCAGTAAGATAGCTAAAATTTTGAAATGATAAAGTAGTAAGGGTGGTTGCCATTATACCATGAATATCTCATATAAGTTAATATTGCAGTTATATTGATATCTGTCACACAAATTAACTATTGTAAATATGTCGATCTTATATTAAAATCCATTGCTTCCAAGCTGCTTGACCAACTAAATTACAATGCCAGCCTAGTGAGAATACATTAGAATGAGATGCTTACATGTTGTCGGTTTTCTTTTGATCATTGAACCCGTTAGGAATGGTACCATTAAGCTTGTTAAAGCTTAAGTCTCTGAAAGAGAAACTTAACAATGAGCGTATGAAAATATGATAATATTGTAACAAAACATATCAACATAAAACATCACCAAAATTGGTTTTTATATCAAATGTTTTATAAAAACATAACTAATGTCTACACTTCCGTTCTGTGTTGACACTCAACAGCTTGCAGATCATCTTACATCAAAGACATTGACATATTGCTTATATTGTTGCAAAGATATTTCCTTTACAACATGAATAATATGAGGGGAAGGTAAAAATTACTAACAGGACTTTCAAACCGTCTGAAGGAAGAGAATCTGGTAACTTTCCAAACAGATTGCAGTTCCTCAAGATCCTGTCAAGATTGAAGTTACAATACATTAAAACAAGAAGCTGGTAATACTTCATTAAAAGAAGAAATTCAACTACTCACAAGGTCTTGTAAGATGTGTTACCAAAAGGTGGACATAGCGCGTCTGGTCCTCTCAAGTCGCTAATTCTCCTGCAGATCTTGATTCAGTCAACACTAGTGATCTCAGTTGCAAGCAAATTAAATACATGATATATGAGGAATTACTGACAAGTCTGACAAGTTTGCCAAAAGAGTAATGCTAGAGGGTATTGGCCCCTCCAATCCACTAGCTTGAATCCTTCTGTATTCAGAATCTTTAATTAAATATAAATTCTATAAACTATAAATGAAAAACAGAACCATAGGCAAATGCCTCACAAGCTCTTGAGACTTTGCCATTGCCCTATGTAATCCGGGATCTTCCCAGAGAAATTGTTACCACCAATCCGACTGCAAAAAAATAATAATAAAATTAGTCAGTTACATAGTGCGCATGCCTAGGCGACCAGGCAAGGCAAGGCCAAACCGCCTAGCGGCCATATAGGTGCTCGGGCGAAGTTCTGGCAAAGTTCCGGCCAAATTTTGCAAATTCTGGTTTGAACAGGTCTATATAGCTAAAATTGGTCTAAACATCCAAAAAAGGCTGAAACCAGTCTAAAACCCATAAAAATGGTAAATTTATACTATGTGTCTTGCTTAAAAAAGCCCCCGCTTTTTAAGCACTTTGCGCCTAGGCCTAAGGCTCACCCTTTGCGCCTATGGTCAGTTATGTCTGGCAGTATATTCAAATTCAATGAGGTAGTAGAACTCACAATTCCTTGATAGTGGTCAGATTTGAAAATGATGCAGGTAACTCCCCACTAAAAGAGTTGGAGTTCAGAAACCTACCATAAAAAATGGAACAAATGTATATAAAGTTGATAGGATAATGAGATACAGAGAGCATCAAACAACAATACCAAGAAAATTCAATAATTCTTACAATCTCTCGATGCTTGCAAGATTCCCAAGTTCATCAGGAATCGTTCCAGACATCAAATTGTCCTCCACGGTTCTAATTAACAACAGAATTGACACCATGAACAACAAAAGGAAGTTACATAAGTTAGAATTAAAGAAAAAATTTACAAAGTTGTCAATGTGCTTAAGTTCCCGAGCTCCTTTGGGATCGATCCAGTTAAACGGTTCCCGATCAGAGAACTGCAAACAGTAACACAAAGTAGTAAAACAAGCCAAAAAATGAGCTTTTTGATACTTAAATATTATACATAAAGAAGGATGTACATGTTTAAAACTTGGCCCATGGAACCCCATTCTGGAGGGATGGTACCATTGAGATAGTTGCGAGTTAAGTCTCTGTAAGATTGAAACACATAAATCAACCACTAAATACAAACATTGGAAGTCATATTATTAATAACTGAAAACAGTTATGGAGTATACAGGTTTAGAAGGTTTGGAAGATTGGTGAATTCAGGTGGGAGAGTGCCTCCTAAGCTTTGTCCTTTAAGACTTCTGCAAACCAAAACACCATAAAAAATAACAATAAGTTACTCTTGATTCAAATATTCAGAAAACTAATTTTCATAATCAGTAAAGTTCAATTCTACTGAGTTAGTTTGTGTCCAACGGTAAACGGTTAAAAGGGGAAGGGGAATCCACTCTATTGAAACAGTTACAGCCTGCTTGGAATTCTTCTACTCAGCCCATATGTGGGCCCAGTTCCGCTGAAAGCAGACCTCCACTTGTGGCCCAATTGAAAAGCAATTCTCAGCTCAAACCCAGTCTCCAGCAAATTTTGTGGGTTTTAATTCCAACTCATAACTCATAAGTAGTTGGCAATTTCCAACTTTCAGACAAGACATGACACGAAAATAATCAGTTTTTTGGTTGTCATATTTAACTATTTTAATAAATGGGCCGTGTTTGAGTTGAAATGTTTAACATGTTTAATTAAAGGGAAAATTCTCAAAATGTACTTGTTACTTTTCAAATACCCCATTTTAAACATTAACTTTTAAAAAAACCCCAAAATGTACTTGACGTTCCCGACGAAAATGTAGAAAAAGGACATAAATAGGGTAACGTGTACCAATAATATGATGACACGTATACAAACGTACGAAAACGCCGTCAAAAATGATAATTTAAAACTCAAATTGTATTGGTAAGTGCGATTTGAAAAACAAAAAAAAAAGTCGCCACTTCTCAAGGACAAAATAATATTTTAATTATTTTTTTAGGCGGATAAAGGGGTAAACGAATTAAAGCTTTTTCATGTTTCTTTTTCAACTTTTTAAATATTTTAAAATAATTTTAATAATATAACTATTTTTACTTATATTTTGTTTTTCTCTTATAACTTTTAAAATATGATCTTTTATAAAATTCAAAATATTATGTTGCAGCGTGCTTATTTTATCTACGTGTCCTTATAAATTTTGTTAAAAACAGAGTCGGGTCAAATATTATATATTTATAAAATATAATAAAATTTATATGGACACGTAGTTGAAAAGGAAACATGAAAAATCTTAAGGCGTTTACGCCTTTATCCGTCTAAAAATATAATTAAAATTAGAGTAAATTTCGATTTTGGCCCCTATGGTTTGACATGTTTAACCCTTTCAGTCCAAAAAGGATTCTTTTTAACATATCAGCACCTGAGATTGTATTTTTGTAACCATTTTAGCCCCTGACACTAACTATGTTAACTTTTTCTAAGTATTGGGACATTTTGCAACACTCGATTGTGGGGCCGTTGGGTAATGGGGAAAGCATAAGGTTTTGGGTTGATCATTGGATTGGTTCGGCTCCACTGATGGTTTCCTTTCCGGCCCTGTTCAGAATTGAATCTAACAAATCTTGCCTCGTCCGGAGCCGTTGTCAAATGTCGGGTACTTCTCTTACTTTTTCTTGGTCTTGGATTAGGAATATTTTTCTTCCATGTGAATTGGAGGAACTGAACAGATGTTGTGAGCTTCTTAAACAAATAAAGATGATTGATCAAAAGGATAACTGGGCGTGGTACGGCAGCTCGGATGGATTATTTTCTGTCAAATCGGTTTGGTCATCATTCACTATACAACGGGTGCAGTCTCCGGGACAACCATTTGCTTGGAATGCTTGGCTCCCGCTGAAGATAAACATTTTCGGGTGGAGGATGGAGGTTAGAAAGATTATGACGAAGGTGGCACTACAAAGAAGAAACATACCCACTTCATCACTTACATGCGTTTTTTTGTGGGGAGAAGGACTAGTTGGTGGATCATGTTTTCACGGCTTGCTACATCGCTTCCATTTTATGGCAAAAAAATATCATCTTGGTGCAGACTACCTCAGATTTATACATTCACGGCTAAGGATTTGTTTCATGTTCATGAATATAGAGGGCTCCAAGAAACCAAGCAACGCACGGTTCAAGCGATAATACTATTGGCGTGTTGGACGTTATGGAAAGCTAGGAACAAATACATTTTTGAAAGTCAACCGATTTCTATAATTAAAATCATGGAAGAAATCAAGATGATGGGGTTCCTTTGGATAAAAAGTCAGGCTAATTTGAATTCATTAGAGTGGGGAAATTGGTGCTCATTCAATCTTTAGATGTGTGTCTTAGTGTGTTGGTTACTGGTCCAGGCTTTGTTAATTGTTAGGCTGTTGTTTTTGCATATTTCTCTTGTTTGTATTTCTTTTTCTTGGCTTCTTATTTGTATTGCTAGCCTCTGGCTAGTTGTTGTTTTATATCAATAGAATTTTGCCTTTAAAAAAAGTATTGGGACAATTAAGTTATTTTATTTCTAAGTTACTAGTTTAACCATTTTAGTCTAATAAAAACTTTTTTTTTATTTTTTGATAATTTTTTTTACTTTTTTAAAAACGTTTTTTTAACTTTTTTAAAATATTTTTTTTAGTTTTTTTTTTCATAAAAACGTCCTTTTGTAAACTTTTAAAAACGTTTTTTAACTTTTCTAAAAATATTTTTTTTAATTTCTTCATAAAAACGTTTTTAAGAACATTTTTTTAGTTTTTTATAAAAACGTTTTTAGCTTTTCTTAAAAAACAATATTACTTTTTTAAGAATGTATATTTTTTTAAATTTATTTTCGAAAGGTGTCTCTTATATTTTTTAAAGAGAGTGTTTTTTAATCCTTTTGAAATTTATTTTTCAAAACGTTCTCTTTAACCGCACATTTTATGAAAAACCTAAAAAACGTTTTTATAAAAAACTAAAAAAAATGTTTATAAAACCGGTTTTTATGAAAAAATTAAAAAAATATATTTTTAGAAAAGTTAAAAAACGTTTTTAAAAAGTTTACAAAAAGTCGTTTTTATGAAAAAAAAAAACTAAATAAATTATTTTAAAAAAGTTAAAAAAACGTTTTTAAATAAGTAAAAACAAAATTATCAAAAGATTTAAATTTTTTTTATTGGACTAAAATGGTTAAACTAGTACCTTATAAATAAAATAACTAAAATGTCCCTAAACTTAATAGAAAAAGTTAACAGGGTTAGTGTTAGGGGCTGAAATTGTTACAAAAATATAACCTCGGGGGTTGATGTGTTAAAAGATTTCATTTTTGAGTGAAAGGGTTAAGTAATGCAAAGCACAGGAGCCAAAAGCGAAATTTACTCTTAAAATTATCATTTTGCGCTTGAGAAGTGCGACTTGTTTCTTTTAAAAAAAATTTCAAATCACACTTATCAACTACGATTTGAGTTTTAAATTATTATATTTAACAGCGTATTCATATGTTTGTATACGTATCATCATATTATCGGTACACATCACCCCCTTTTATGTCCTTTTTCGACATTTTCACTGGGAACGTACAAGTACATTTTGGGATTTTTAAAAAGTCGTCGTTTAAAATGGGGTATTTGAAAAAGTAATAAGTACTTTTTGGAAATTTTCCCATAATTAAACAGGTCGACCCGCAACTTGTTTAATCAAAATAGGTTGACCAGCTACACGTTTACAACCCACCACCTCGGTTAACACGTTTACAACTTGATTACTAAATGCCAATAAACGTCAAATCCGTTTGACATGTTTAGATAAATGTGTTAAACGGTCGTGTTCGAGCTAATTACACGATGTTATGCGTGCCCGAGTTGGGGTTGATGCTTATGACACAAATAAATACATAGGTCGTGTGTGGATTGAATAATTCAACCAACTAACTTACTAACCCAAAATCGTTCAACCTGACACGGTTGACACCCCTAACATCACAACTCTGTCATTAAGTCATAGGAAAAACATACATGTGATATATATCTGTACAATAGGATAACTTATGAGTGAAACAAATCTACATAATTTTATATTTTATTAATGGAAACCGAAATATTTCATCAATTCACAACTGTGTCATTAGTCATGCAAACGCCTTTTCGGACCTTATGATGATCTCGAAACGTTTCAACTCCAAGAGATCAACGTGTGACACACTAGGTGATGAAGAAAAACTTAATTGAGTAGATCTTATAGGACTTGAACCCACAACCTCTTGGTTTGTTGTTGGTTACTCGACCTAAATGTAGTCAATTATGAAAACTTTCTGAGTTGGTCTCGAGTAGCTTGTGTGCGTGCTTGATTCAGTTACAACACTATAAATATTTTAGATACTGAGGGAAGAGAAACTTACACGCTAGTGATGTGGCATATCGTCCCGTTTGGTTCACAGTTGCAAAGGACAGTATCGTCGTAGCTACTAGTATTAAAACCGACCCATTCGACACATGGATCCTTGTTGAAATCCCAATCTTTACCCAACTTACGCCCAATCACCCTCAACGCGTCCACTGTCAAAACGTTATAATATTTTAACCACAAAACACGAAACATAAGATCTCAAGTTACAAATTACATGTTCTTATCAAACCTTCATATGATGGAAGACGAGTTGTGTTAATGGATGCAAAACCAAAGGGGAGCAATGCAAACCATATAATTGCGACCAACATGCTGCTTCCGTCGCTAAACTTTTCGGAATCATATTATGACTACTTGTATGTGTATTTATGAGATAATAAGATGCTGTAGAAGGGAAGACTTTGATGATTAATATTTAAATGTTATGATGTCAGAACGTTAGGAGCAATGCTACCCAGCGAGTAATAGTTAGCAAGTTGAATATGTATATATAAATATATTTTCGGGATTAAAATATGTGTATTTGACTATTTGTATAATAGCCAATGGATATAAATAAAAATCAGTAGCAGTTGAAACGTAAATTAAGTGAAGACAAAGACTTTTGGTGTTTAATGCTATTAATTACGTCGCTTTCTGTATTTTATATATAATACTTTTTTTTGAACGGCAATTTGGATCAATGACCCACCCGATCATCTTCACTCCCTCAAGAGAAAACTCACCATATGTGAGAAAACCCTCTGACCCAACCTGGACTCTTTTTTGTCACAAATGGGACTTGAACTCAAGACCTCCCCATCTTAGTAAAGTATTGGATATACACCTTTGCCACTACGCTAAGCTTGTAGTTGTATTTTTTTTATATATAATACTAAGTGTCTTATTTAACGTGACAAAATAATAAAAGTCCAAAAGTTGGTAGATGCATTGTTTGCGGAGAAATATTCTTGGGCATTAGGGCATAGGATAATCTATGTATATATTAAGTTTTTATACGTGAAATAATTATATATATATATATATATATAAAATGTCGTGTATATCATAAATGTCTTAGAATGTAAGCACGGTTCGGTTTGACCTGATTTGATGGAATCGGGAAAATCACCAAACTAGATATTCTGGACCGTTGACTTTACCAAACTAGACATCATTTTTCAGTCGTTAAACACATAGACATTGCCTTAAAATTACCACACATAAGCTGGCTAAGCCACCTTATCTAGCCGTCACAGGAAATCACGAAAATTACACATGAGTGTCTATCGTGTCGACGCGTGTGCGTTCCGACGGCAATGTAGTTGGCTCATTAGCCGTAGCCAGCTTCCCCGTTTTAGCCGACATCCTTTAGTCGGCGCTCAAAACCAGAATTCAAAAAGCCGTTAGTCATCCCGTTCATTATGATCTTCACTATACTTGATGGCATGATCACATCAAGAGTCTATAGCCGGTTCGGAAGTATACTAACGTTATTATGCTTTTCACTATACTTGGTGGCATGATCACATCAAGAGTCTATCAGTTCCCAATGCTCGATACAAGGTAATTAATTTTAATCACCAAATCTTTTCTATTTGAACAATCGTATTCATTACCAAATCTTCTCTTCTCATAAGTTATCACTTTAAACTTAATCCCTCCATTGTTCTTATAAAGTTCAAGCAACACCAATGGCAGATGAACGAACACCAAGATCTTGGTCTTACAACAGCAGCAAAAAACAGTTTGTTTTAGTTATGAGCAACCGAAGAAAAAGGTTGTTCAAATCTATGAGAGGATGTGACCTTTCAAAATTTTTGTTGTAATAATTGTCACATAAATATTAACATTCTATTTCAAATCATATACACGTATATTTAATCAAATTTATACAAATTGGCGTACAATTTATGTATTTTTAAAGTAAATTTTAAAAATATTTTAAGGTTATAAACTATGTAAATTATGTTATTAAATTAAATAATTTATATAAATAAATCGATGGTTTACAATTTTATTAAATTAACCATTTAAAAAGATGGATTTTTAAATAAAAACATAAGTTTTATAAATTTTATAAACTTAAATTTCATTTTAGTTTAAAAGAATTTAAGTTAAATAAACTTAATGATTTAAATAAATAATTTAATGCATTATTTCAAAAAGATAATTATTTAAAAAGATTAGTTTTATTAAAGAAAGTGGATTTATAAAATATATAAGTATAAAATAAATTAATTGAAATTGAAAAAGAAATCTAATTAATTATTTAAATAAAAGTTCAGGGGTTATATTGTAATTAACCAAACTAAAAGGATTTAAAATTTAAAATCGTTGAGGGGCTGTTTCTGGTCAAATGAAACCACAGGGATTCATCCGGTATTTAATTTAAGGTCTTATCCGTAATTATTCCAGGGACTAAATTAAATCAAAGACAAACTCCAGGGACCAAAGTTGCCAACCCTCTATTCGCAATTCCGGTCACCCCTTTCGAATTGTCCGGCGGTCCGAGGCTTTCTCCGGCGAACACCCCGACAGGGCTGTTCCCTGCACCTCAACGCCCGACAAAAGCTTCTCTGGATTCGTCTCCCCCACGCGATCAATACCCCTCGACCAATTTGTCTCCCCATCATCCCAATCGTCTGATCGTGTTCATAGCCGAAAGTTCACACCTCTAATACGGCCCCGACAGTCAACCTCCACGCCTGCAAGTGATATCGACAGTTTCGTCTCGTCCAGACGAGTGTCGGGGCATGCTCAATTGCATGTTTCAATATAAGGATTAAGCGCGTCTATAAATGGCCATGGTCGGCCCTGCACGAACTGGTTACCCCCTTTCCACACACTCTCACACCAAATTGAAGACTCCATCACTTTCGTCGTTACTAAGTGAAGCTGCAACCAAGATTTCGAAGTCTAATTCCACCCAGAAGTCGATTCCCACTTGTGACATCTTTCGGACTTAAGTTTCTGCCGACCCGGCCCTTCGCGACCAAATAGGTACCTCAAATCCATTCGATTACCTTCTGTTACCCTTTGGCAAACTATCCTAAACGAAATCGCGGCATTCGCACGAGGATTGCCGAGCAAACCCGAGTCCTCGGGCGCGATTGCCGGTTACCGAGAACCAGCGACCAAGATCGCTTGAGTGCATATCAATTAAACGATACACACATAACCAGCGATGGGCAGTAGCCCGGCTGGTTATGCGTGTGTGTGTTTATATCGTAGGTCGCGGGTTCGATCCAGGTGGCCTCCGGCCCAACCCAAATTTTTCTGTTTTTATTTTTTTTTATTTATATTATCACATTCTAATATTATATCTATACAATAAAAACTATTACGAGTCGGTTTGATCGTTCGCTTATTTTGAAATCGATAAAAAAAAAAAATTTATATTTTCATAAACCATCCCATTTTTCTCTTTATACTTTTATAAACTTATTAAAATACTTTATAATATATAAAGTGTCCCATTTTTTTATAAATCTTGAAATAACTTTTATAAACTTATTAAAATACTTTATAATATATAAAGTGTCCCATTTTTTTAAATCTTGGAATAACTTTTATAAACTTATTGAAATACTTTATAATATATAAAGTGTTCTATGTTTATATAAATCTTGTAATAATTTCTATAAACTTATTAAAATACATTTAATATATAAAATGTCTCATTATTTTTATATATGAACCTAGCAATATTTTTGATAAACTTGTTAAAATAAATTTTGATATATAAAACATCAACATAATTAATCAAATAAAGACTTATCTTTTTATTTATTATTATTGTTTAAATACATAAACATAATGATTAATTATTTAAAAATGTAAAATTTCATAAGTCAAAGTTTTACAAAATCATATTCATTTTCTACCACAATTTATATATTATTATAAAATCTATACTCATTTAAATACGAATACGCACATACATATAAACATACAATAATACCCATTTATCTACATAGGGTTTCATTGTGCTTAGACTTCAACATACTTATTACCTACACGCGTGGACAAATAACCGTTTGCAAGGTGAGTTACATAGCCCCTATTTTATATTTTTTATACATTTTGGGGTGAAACATTATTCATGCTACTCACATTGTTTATACGTGTTATACATGAGACTATATGCTTATTCTTTGGATGTACATACATTTATACACAAGACAACCAACTGTAATATTGATAGATCTATTGTGCCTGACCAGCCCACCCGGTTAGGGTGTTTATTACTGCATACTCGGATATAACCGCGTGTTATATTCAATCATACCGGATATAGTGGGTAACTATATTCAAGCATACCGGACTTAGCTGTTGTGCTCTGTTCAAGCGCGTCAAACTCGGTTTGAATTGTGATTAAATAAATGTTACATCCTATACTATGTTTAACAATATAAACAATGAGTTGCAAAACGATTTACAACCACTATTTACAGGAAATACTAAATCTATGTACTCACCAACTTTTTAGTTGACACTTGATTTAAATAATGTTTCAGGTTTTGATTTGTGACTGCTTGTCGAAGATCTCTCCATTTAGGAACTATGGACCTAGTTAAATAAATTAATGTTTTGAACTAGACTAGGTTATTTGAAATGTATTGTATTTGGAACTTGTTGTCTTTAAATTAAATCAATGAATTATGAAACCTTTAGTTATCATGTGCTTTTGAACAATCATCACATTGTCCTCCTCGATGATTCCGCCATCGGTCGGGGTGTGACAGAGGAGTTCTGCAATGCAGCCAGGGGGTGTTGTAGAAGATGTATGATCTCGGAATTCCTCCAGGTAGCGACAATGATGCTTCCTACACTCTTATGAGGATTCTGGGAAGAAGGTTTGTCAGAGTGGGAGAGGAAGAAGAAATGCCAAAAGTTCTCTCTTGAGAATTTTTGTCAATTTTGCACAAAGTAGAGGTGACCCGGGATGATGGGGTCACCAAATATTTGTCCCCATGAAGCATTGCTGACTCTTCCAACCTTTATTAGTTGAAAGTGTTAAGTGATATTCTCATGATAAATGCTTCAGGGGATGTTAATGGGGAGGAGTTGGAGCTTCTGGTTAAAACCAGATTTGCTTCATGGTTGAAGACTCCTTAATACAAGGAGTCAAGTAAGGATGTGGATATTGATGATGGGAGCGACGGGTATACTTCTGAGCCTTGAACTGATTTTGATCATCTTAAGAATCAGTTTGAGAGTTCAATGTACCCATAATGCCCTTCAACATCAATATCTTTTATCCCCATACTTCTTTTCGGCTTTATGCATCATTGAGGTGTAAACCTTTGTATGTATGTATGTATGTAGGTGGATGCAAAGTCAATAGTAGGTAGGTCCTTTCATTGTATGTAGGTTTCATGTATGTACTTCTTCAGTTTTTTGCACACCTAGAATATTCATTGTATGTACTTCTTAACTTGGGCGAATGGAAGGCCTTGGAGGCCGGAGGCAAGGCAACTCCCTCAAAATTTTAGTAGTAGTAGTAATAAGTTTTATTGTTTTTTTAGTTAAGGCACCTTTCGAATTATTTTCTAGGCACCTTTCAATTTGTTCCCTTCCATATCTGCCCCCTTCTAAGTTTTTGGATGATTTATATCAAGTGTGTTAGACCATGATGGGTTTTACAAAATTTTAAAAATCTAAGACTATGTAAATCATTAATCTATTATTACAAATTTTGGCTAAAATCTAATTGGCAATGTCCCTATTGGGTATTAAGTTAACTTCTCATAAGATTATTTTTATGTTTAAGTTCATTTCTAAGAAGATTATTTTTGTATTTTACCATTGTTGTGTGTTCTCTCATCCTATCTTTTACACGATAAGTAGAGACTATCTTAACTGAGATTTAGTAGAAGTAAGGGTATTTGACTAGTTTTGGGTGACCGATGTAAATCTGAAGCTTTTTTTAATACTTTTAGAAATTACTAAATTGACCTTAAATACATGAAGTTGGAACAATATAACTCAATTATATTACATATGTCGTGTAAAACAACAAAAGAAATGGTCGAGATTAACACTTTTAGCATGTTTAGCCGAATAAATATCACTATTTGACCTATTTGATCACTCAACTTCTGGCTTATTTGACTGGTTTCGACCGATCCATTTTTTGTCCCCGCTGAAAAAAAATCTTGGATCCGCCACTGCTTCTTCAGTTTTTGCACACTTAGAACGTTCATTGTTAATCTTATCATTGAAAGTGATTATAATGTTATTCTTTCCCGCATTAAATTAAGCTTTCATGTTACTTTTTAACATTCATGTTACCATTTTGAATTCTGATTTTTAACATTCATGTTACCGTTTTGAATTCTGATTTTGAGCGCCGGCTAAAACGGGAGAAGCCGGCTACGGCTAATGAACTGGCTACGTAGCTTTCGGAACGCACACACATCTGCACAATAGACGCCCGTGTGTATTTTTTGTGATTTTATGTGACGGCTAGATAAGGCGGCTTATCCGGCTTATGTGTGGTAATTTTAAGGTGATGTTTATGTGTTTAATGACTGAAAAAGGATGTTTATTTTGGTAAAATCAACGGTCAGATGGTCTAGTTTGATGATTTTCCCTATTTTGAGCCAACGCACTAAGTACATATTTGGAATATCACAAACCAAAACAGCCAGGCTGGTTGGATCGAACCTTCCAAACTTGCTGAAACAGTTTGGTTTTTACAGTTTGAATTGATTTTTTTTTTGTCAATAAACAAGTATGTATTAAACTTTTTTTAAAACGATAAAGATGATTTATTAATACAATAAATATACAAGAACGCATTCTAAAACTGAAAAAATAATGAATAATAAAGACCGACCAACTTTTTACCTTTTCTAATTTATGTGCGAAACTTTTTTCTGTCAAGTATCTTCTTTTTTTACCAAGTATCTCCTATATTTAATTTATTTTCATCTATCTATTTTTTTTATATAATATTTTTTTTAAAGTTCGTTAGATTTGTAAATTTTAGATAATTCTGATGTGTGAAAATAAAACAGATGAAATTTTTTCACGTATTTCATGCCTACTGAGGTAATATCTTGTATACACATTTTAGTGTGTTTTCTTTAATATCGGGTGTTCATCATTAGCAGTGGAACTCTGGAAGGACTTAGTCGTGGGTTCTTAAAGTCAAACAGAAACTTAAATCGCAAAAAGTCAAACATAATAGTTACAAAGAAACTGTCAATTAGAAAATGTCACAACAGCGTTATTTTTTATTTTAAAAGAAAATAACATGCAGACATGATTAAGTCACCAGAAAAACAAAAAAATAACAAACTTGTGATCCAAGACACCTCAAACCAAAAAAAAAAATGATCTTATAGTATATCCATCTTCCATCTATAAATGTACTAAGCAACGACCATAAACGTAATCAAATGTCACTAAAACCATTTAAGATAACAACTTATTTGTATCATTAGACCTGTTTTGCAGATAATCACTAAAACGGTCAACCGGGTACAAATCAACAGCAGATGTTGAGGAATCGGTGTACGGGATTGACATTTCCTCGATCTGGCTCTCGTTCGTGTTCTCGAGTTGTTTCATCATTTTGTCACGATCTAATTCAGTCATCGAGCGGCTTTGTTCAACAGCAAAATTTTGAGGAACTGTTCTTCCTTCGAGCATGCTAACCACTGCTGACATTGCGGGCCTATTGGTTGGAGAGATTGCAGTGCACGCTAGAGCTAGATTTATGACGACCGTCATCTCTTGGATGTCATATTTGGAATCCAGCTTCGGGTCAACTAACTCCATCAAATTACCCGTAATTTTCATAGATACGGCCTAAAATAAAGAAACAAGGGGAACATGAAATTAGGGGTGTAAATTTCTGACATGACACGAAAACACGAATCGGACTAACATGATATTCGCGGGTTTGGATTTAGGCTAAACGTGTTTGGGTCAGTTCAGTTAATTTGGGTGGAACCCGCGAACACGTTTAGCTAAATGGGGCGTGTTCGTGTCAACCCGGTGGGTTCACAGGTTTACCCATTTAGCCCATTTTATTTTAAAATGTGTTTTATGCAATAACTTAAACTATTTGGGTAATTTTTATACCAAGATTTAAAAGTTTAAAAATAAAATGACATAGCTTGAACATAAATGCTTCATTGTAAATTTAGAAGTTTAAAGTACTAATATGTAAAAAAAGTTTTTCGGGTAAAACGGGTCTTGTTCGTGGCATGGCGACCCGCGAAATGACCCGTTTAGCAGCCCTACATTGAAAATGATGAATAAATGCAATAAAAGGTTTATGTGCAGGAGGTATGGCGACCCATTAGCTACATGGGTCGATTTGGGTTGTATTTAATCTACAAAAGGTCAAACGGCTCGAATGTCACCCGAAGTGTTTCAATGATTAAACACCCTAAATAGCTTTGTAAAAAGAATTTGATTATTGTTTATAGAATCTCATTTCATGAACTAATTATTTCTAAAACTCAAAATGGACAAAAAGTGTTGAAGGGTCGGCCGACCCATCGGACCCATCCATTTTGCCACCTCTAGGTTCATGTTAGTTACCCGATCAAGAAGAACAAATTGATTCTCCTTTGCCCTGTCAGCAATGTTAGCCATCCCGCTCACAATCTCCAAGAGGACAATTCCATAGCTATAGACGTCTGCTTTATCTGTGAGGTAACCACGCAGTGCATATTCTGGAGCCATATATCCACTGTAAATTTTAAAAATAAAATTTACGTTTTTGAAGCCTGATTGTTGCAATAGCAGTTTGAAAATGCAATAAGTTATTAACAAAATGGTGTAAACTAGAGTCTAAATGACTTACTAAGTTCCAGCAACACGGGTGCTTATATGTGTGTTATCCTCTTCATCAAGCTTAGCCAAACCGAAATCAGATATTTTGGCATCTAAATTCTTATCAAGCAGCACATTAGTTGCTTTAATGTCTCTATGCACAATCTTTAATCTTGATTCTTCATGGAGAAAAGCAAGACCTTTCGCTATACCGATGCATATCCTGTATCTCGTTGGCCAATCAAGTTCCAACTGCCATTCTTTAGGCCCTTCAATCCATAATAAGTGAATCCATAAGATTCAACAAAAACTAAAAAAAAAAATTACAAAAGTGTATTCTAATACATAAAAACCTCCAAAATCATCTTATCAAAAAAATTGTTTTTGAAATTATATATATTTTGCAATCATATTTGATGAACCAAGTATGACAAAAGAAAAACACCGGACAAAAGTTTTCAGGACAACCTAACCCGACCCGTACCAAAAAGTACAAGTTTTGACCTGTTACCAAGCACGTCCATTTTGTCACCTCTACTCTACGTAGTTTTAATGGATAAAAGGCGTATTATTTACCAAATAAAGCACGGGCAAGACTGTTATTTTCCATGTATTCATATGCAAGCAACAACTGGTTTCCTTCAATACAACATCCATGGAGCTTCACGAGATTGGGGTGTTGGAAAGCAGAAATCATGCCTAATTCATTCAAGAACTCCCTATTCCCTTGCTTTGATTTAGAGGAAAGCTGTTTTACTGCTATTAAGGTGCCATCTGGCAATACTCCCTTCATAAAAAGACAATATTTTCCAACATAATTAAAAACATGTTTAATATTATGTGATTGAGAAATTAAGTACTAGATTACCTTGTAAACAGGGCCAAAGCCGCCTTCTCCAATCTTATTAGCAATATCAAAATTGTTTGTTGCAGCTTTGATTTGCCTTAATGTGAAGGAACCAGTGTTAAGCTCTAAACCATTCAGATCTGTTGAACCACAAATTTAATTGGGAGCATGTAAGAAAACTCAGGAGAGAATTAGTCTAAACAGTTTCAGGTCGAACACGCGAACACGTTTAGCCCAATGGGTCATGTTGGGGTCAACTAACGAGTTCGCGGGTTTTATAATTTAAACATAATTTTTTTATTTATTTTTTTGTATTTTTAGTTATAAATTTAAATATTTAGAGCATTAAAATACTAAAAATATAGATAACAAAAATCTGGTTAACGGGTCGTAGCTCGGTAGTACAGGTTTGGCATGTAAATACCTAGCTCCGTGGTAGCTCCGCGTCTTAAATAACCCCACCACCATAAAAATCCAACAATTAAGATGATTAGGCAAAGTGTTCCAACCACAATCCCAGCCACAGTCCCTCCAGATACACCATTTCCATTTCCCCCCAGAGGCCCATCTTGTCGTGGAACCGGAAAATCTGAATAATTAAGAGGAAGATAGAGACAATTCATGAAAAATAAATTAGTATACCAGGAGCACAATCCAACAATAAAAAAGCCATTTAACAAAGAGAGATTCTTTTAGAAATGCTAAAAGGTTAGTGTTATGAAAGAAATATATAATTGTACACAAAATCAAAGGTATATAATAGATGAGTATTTCTATACTAAATTTGGGCAAAATTCTATATTTACATTCTATCACACTCCCTCAAGTTGAAGTATAGATAATGATCATGCCCAACTTGTTACAAATGTAATGCTTTGGTGAAGACATCGACTAACTAACTACTTGTCAAACTTGGGGAGTTGTGATTGTTCCAACATCTAGATTTTCCCTAGTCAAATGACAGTCGATGTCTATATGTTTGGTCCTTTCATAGAGCACTAGAGTGTTTGCATATGAATGGGTTGCCGTGTTATCACAACACAAGTTCATTGCTTTAGATTAAGCAAACTCAATCTCACTATGTTTTTGATATGTTAAATGTAGTTAGATATCATTTATTTACACAATCTTTGTTAAGACACCGTTGCATCTTGCCGCCGCCATTATCACCAGAGACCTCTGATCAGCTTAACAGCACCAGACTGCCGACAGACGCGCTGCCCATTTCACCAGAGACCTCCTATCAGCTTACCCCGCATGAGAGAGCGTGGCAAGCCTGATCGTTGTCAGAATTTACCCGTGTTGTTGCCGTTACAGTCCGATCTGACCCCTGCTTTCGCCGCCGTCATCTGCCACCGAAACTCATTGTCGGCCGCCGTCTGCCAACTCCGACCATCGTCTGCCACTGCCGGAATCAAGCCGGAACCCTAGTTTCAGCCCATTCGTCCCTGTGATTCTCGTGCTCTTCTTCTTCGGGACGGGTTCAGGGGTTTCCTGTTGAACCTGCTCAACTGTCTCCTCGGAAGCTTCAATCAGCTTGAAAGTTCCTTTGACCTTAGCCCCCCTAGTCCGACGAGAACTCACCTTCGATTCAAATTCGAATGCGTGATTTATGACGTCATAAACTTTACTGGGCTTGTGGATTCGAACGCCAGCCTTCAATTCATCTTTAAGCCCATTTAAAAATACACCCAACAAGCAATTGTCGGGCCAATTGAATACCCGTGCCGACCTCTTCACAAATTCTTGACAGTACTCCTGCACAAAATCGGTTTGCCTGATGCTGCACAAATAATCGTCCGATTTTGGAATTCTACAGGGCCAAAACCGCTGCTCGATTTTTCTTTAGGGAGGGTGTGTGATTTGAGCGTTGCAACCTCCACTTTAAGAGACTCCAGAGATTTAATTCTAGCAGCGATTGCTGCCAATTGAACGCCAATAGACTCTAAATTCAATCCGCCTCCGTTTGGGTTGTTCCGGGTCGAGGATGCCATTCGATTTCCCGGCAATGGAACCATTGATAGAATCTGAAATTCTGATTATATTGAATTAAGAACAAACAAGATAGTCGGCCTGTTTCGAGAGGGGCTAGTCTCCGATTACAATAGTAACTTAGATAATCAAAATAACAAGACAAAAGAAAATGCAGGAAAACACAAATACTTAAGCTAAAAATTAGTGGGAACAATCAGGAATTGTTCCCCGACTTCCTGGTTTCGTGGATCACCCCCGACCTTCTAAGTTTTCTAATACTTTCCCTCCATCCAATTTCCCTCCACTTCGTTTCCCTCTATCCAGCAGCAACTGGGTCTGCCCCGGCCCAGTTCGACCCAACATTGAGTTTGTATCACACCCCTTAGTGAACCAACGCATCCCTTCACATTTTGCATGGTATTTCACATGTCAAACGCTGCCCTAGATGCGAACCAACAAACCTTTTCTTGAATAAACACAGCGTTTTGTGTGTTTCACATGTGACGTATCACGATTGCAGTGAACCACCGTGCCCCTTTGCGCTTAACTGCATGTATTTAGCGAACCATTGCGTCTATTCACAAACCATCGCGACTGTTCATGTGTTTCACATGTGAGCCATTGCGATTTCAGCGAATCATCATATCCCTTGATATTTACGCATAGTGTTTCACATGTGAAACAATTTCCAAACTCTTCTCCTTTACTTCCTAAAGACTCAAAAACATTTAGACCTTTATTTTGAAAATATTTTATCAACAAGTTTGTTATCCAAACAGTAGTCAGATATAAAAAGGTTAGTTACCCATGCATTGAAATTAAGTTAATAATAGCTTACTTGGATTCACAGAAATTGCTGAAATAAGAGGACCATATACTCCTCGAAATGGTATATTGGTTGTTCCTTTTCCAGCCCAATTGAGTCGGATTAACAAAGTAGTGTTGACATTCACCGTATAATTTTTCACAAATTCTTTCCCAGCCCCACCTGCCTTCTCACTGATGTCAAAATCCTTCTCCACCAGTTCACCCTAACACATTACCAACAATTTATACAATTAAGCTTTCAAAAAAAAAGGAACTAAGTTGATCATACATCACAATATAAGGGAAAAACTGATCTCATAATAAATATTAGAGTTGGCAATTTCAACCCATTTAGTTATAAATAGGTCGCTTTTGATTGTGTTTTATCTCAAATGAGTCATATCAAAACAAATGGACAAAAAGTGTTGAATGCTTTACCCGTACTGACCCATTTCAACTCACACTCATTTTGACCACTTACCCAACACTAATCTTGCCACCTCTAGTTATTTGTTACTAGAGTAGGTATATTAGTTCAGAAATAACATTCGAGATCTTTAGATGATATTTATCTATGGAAACTCACCTGAATGTAGATATCAAATACACGCCTCCCAAGGCTGCTATATGTTGCATCATCAGTAAAAAGGATTTCGGCAAAATGAAGGCTTACATTGTAGCTTCCATTAACCAAACAAAAACCATAATATGTCAAAGATAAAGCTGAGGCTCGTGCACTCATGTACAATTCAGAATTGTTCATCAAGAGTCTAGAAGTATTTTTCACAATATAACTGTCTGTGCCGATTCTGTTATCCATAAAGTTACCAGTATTGCTAAATCCCCATCGACTATCAGTTGAAGTGAAATATGAAGCACCACCTGGTGGCAAATCACTTTCATAAGAATCGTCCCCAATGATTAGTCCGTCTCCGCCACAATCGATATACAAGGAGGACCAAGCTAATCCAGAAAATAAGACTTATAAGTCATAAAAGTTTATCAACATAAGAGAAATTAATATGTAACTTAATATTACTTGTTTGACAACCACTACTCCCCAAGCATGAGACCTTGTTACTGGTAAAATGTTACAAATATAAAAAAGAGTAAGTCACATAGAAATGAATATTTCCAAATCTTAAGACAAAGAAACTTACGAGATGATATCCTCTGAAAATGAAGCAAACAAGTTTCTGCAATAAAACAATCGAAAACTTAAGATTTAGTGTGTCTAAAAGGAAAAACTTTGGAGAAAGACGGGGCTGGTCTTACGTCTCCCGCATTAGACAATTGAAAGAGCTACGAAATGTAAAATTGTTGTATGACAAATCACTGCAAGAAAAGTTGCAACATTAGTCGTCAGTATATTCTACCACCAAACAAGGGGACACATCACAACTTCAATTTTTACGTTCATAATACATAGATAAAATGCAAAATGTTAAAAGAACCATGTATCTCGCTTTACATTAGATAAACATACATTCTTTGTCCAATATCGGGCATCCAATCAGGCACATCTCCGGATAGCAAGTTTCCGGTAAGATAGCTAGAAATTCAAAATGTATTCCGGTAAAAAGTATGCGGGATAACAATAAAATAGAATGAGAAGTACATGGGATAGTAATACATTAGAAATGAGATACTTACATGAAGTCTGTGTCAAAAAGTTCAGAGAACCTTGCAGGAATGGATCCGTTAAGCTTGTTAAAGCTGAAGTCTCTGAAAGAGAGAAACAAAAAGAATGATGGTGTGAAATCTTGTGAAATTGTAATTAATAGAACTAAACAAAACATATATAAATAAAAATTGATATAATAGTCTTCTCCCTCAAGTCCACAGGATCAAACTAAAACAAGAACAATTAGGAATAAGCTCTCCTTTATTATAATTGGAAAAATATCACTTAAAAACCAATTACAATTATCTCTCTCTCACATCTCTCGTAAATCTTAGAAACATAAGAATATATACTTGATAACCCAACTTGGTCAACAAGTTTCCTAATCCTACCATAATTCCACAAGCCAACTTGCTTGGGCTTTATTTGGCAGCACCCTTTGGGCTTTAATTGGCAGCACCCTTCACGACTTGTGAGGGGCCCAATTCGGGAATTAGCTAACACTCCCAACCCACATTCCCGAAATCATATATTAGTAACCATTTCCTGACTTCTTATCAGTGTTTCACTTTCAGCTCCTCAAAAGAGTATAATGTTAGATTCTGCTTTGGGACGAAATATACTAGTGTTAGGAGAACCTATTGGGTCGTACTCAAAGATGAACATGGATATGTATTTCGTGAGAACAGTTGTTTACTTGTTTAGTGCATTGGCCTAGGGCGAAATTTCAAATTAAAGGTTTTTTAGTTTGTAGTTGGCCCGTGTTAGAATAAAGAATATGTTGTTATTAGTTTTAGTTGGATTTGTTGCAAGTTCAATTGACGTTGTTAGAGGATAGTTAGCCTTCTAACTAGCATAAATGCATGGTTAGAGATCTTGTAATTATCAGAGAAATTCAGATACATTTCACAATATTCACTCTCTAGATTAGGTTAGATGAGTAGTAGTTTTAGCCTAGATAGTTAAGTTTCCAATTTGTTTAGGCCAATTTCGTAATGTTTTGTTGTCAAAGCCCAAAACCGAATATAACCGAACCATTTGTAACCAAAACTGGAAAGTTTCAAAATTTTTGGCTTTGGGTGACGTCCAACCCCAACGGACCCATGCTCCCCTCAAAATTAAAGTCGCACCAATTTTTTCTGTCTATATAAAGAGAGGCTAGAATTGGTTTAATCTTACAAAACTAACAACTCAATACCATGAATCTTGAAAAGCAAGATTCATACTTGGGAGTGTTGGGGATGTGGGAAATGCATGAAAAATAAAAACGACCAACCTTCAAATTAGTAAGTAATTTCAAAATTCAATTGTTTTAGGCTGAATTTTAAATTTTGAATTCACAAAAGAGGATATAGATGTGTGTTTATGTCCATGCAAAGAAAGTTCATGTATGATGTAAATAACTGAGGAAAAGGTCCATATTACTAACAAGACATTCTCAACTAGGGGAAGAGATTGTGGTAGCTGGCCGATTAAATTGCAGCTCCTCAGGATCCTGGCAAGATTAGTTCAATATACATTAAAACAAAAAAAAAGAAACTTTTAACACTCAATTAAAAGAAGCAATTCAACTTACAAGTTCTCGAAAAGAGTTGTAATACGAAAGGGTGGACAAAAGCTGTCTGGTCCTCTCAAGTCACTGATTCTCCTGCATCTCTTGACTCGATCAACATAAATATATGACCAAAGTTGCAAGCAAAATAAACATGATATAAGAGAAATTACTCACAAGTCTGTCAGGTTTTCTAAGAGAGTAATGCTAGAAGGTATTGGCCCCTCCAATCCACTGGCCTGAATCCTTCTGTTATTCAGAAACTTCAATTACACACAATTTGTGTATACAGTAAATGTAAAATGAAACAATAAGAAAATGCCTCACAAGGATTGGAGACTTCTCCATTGCCCGATGAAATCGGGGATCTTCCCGGAGAAGTTGTTACCACCAACCCTACTGCTCAAGAAAAAGGGAAAACGTAGTCGATTACAGAATGATCGTATCTAACCGAGTAGTTAGTAAATAAAAGGAAAAACTTCACAAAATAGTAACCAAATTAAGATGTGTTCTAAGCTTTTTGTCTCATTACATGTCACTTTTTTTTTATTTCATTAAAATGTTGATTTATTCTTTTTTGATTTTATTTTCACCATATCCATATACTGAAATCCAAAAAAAAAGTAATTGTAACTTGGTAGACTTTAAAGTTTAACGAGACAAAAAAGTTTGAATAACTAAAATGAAACATATAAGAAACTTGGTTATTATTATGTAAAGTTACTCCTCGGTAAAACTCACAATTCCTTCATAGTGGTCAGCTTTGCAAACGACGCAGGCAACTCTCCGGTGAAAAAGTTGGAGTTGAAAAATCTACAATAACAAATCGAAACAATCCTACATTAATTCGATCGGATATTGAGATTATGAGATACAAAAAACAAAATTCATCAAGTCTTACAATCTCTCGATGCTTGAAAGATTCCCAAGTTCTGCCGGAATAATTCCAGTCATCATATTGTCCTCCACGGTTCTAATTAACAGTGGAAATCAAAGTTGAAACCAATGCATAAGTTAAATGACAGTAAGATTTATAGAATAGAAATTTACAAAGATTGCAATGTGCTGATGTTCCCGAGTTCCTTTGGGATTGGTCCGTTTAAACGATTCCCGATTAGAGAACTGCAATTGAACATTGTGATGTCAAACCTAAACCTAATAGTTGAAGGTGCAAAAATGAGATCGAATGATAGAGATTATACATGCTTCGAAGATGCTCCATGGAACCCCATTGTGGAGGGATAGTACCGTTGAGATAGTTGCGAGTTAAATCTCTGTAAGAATAAAATGCAGCGATCAACGACTAACAAACAATTGAAGTTAAATTAACAAACAACAAAAAGCATGAAGGATTGTACATGATTTGGAGGAAACGAAGATTGACGAATTCAGGTGGGAGAGTTCCTTGTAAGCTTTGTCCTTTGAAACTTCTGCAACTCGTAACAAACTAAAATAAGTTGAGTTTACTAAAGGTCCCTTTTTTTTTTCTTTTCTTTTTTCTTTTTTCTTTTTTTTCTTTCTCTCCAAATCTCTCTAATCTAGGAGGATGAAGATTATGCTTATTTTTCATTCATTTCTCTCTATTTTCCTTCTTAAAAAAAACTATGAAACACCTTTCCTCTCATTTTCTTTCTTTTCCCCCCTAAAAAAAACTCTGGAACAAAGGTTTCATTCCTCTTTCTTTCTTTTCCATCCTTAAATGAGACTCGAGAACACAGCGTAAGAGTTTCAAGTTACAAGTATGGGGTATTATGTTACGATTTTGTAACAATATTGGGTATTAGACTAACTTTTGTTAGTTTTTCATTTAAGTTGAAGAACATTTAAGTAATTTTTCATATGAGAGACTAATTATATAACTTTTGATATTTAAGGGATTGTTTATGTATTTCACATAAAATATTAAATTAAAAATTAGGGAAAAACATTTGTGCCATAAAGTTGAAAAAGAAATATAAACACATCTCTCAATTTTTTAGATTAGTGTCTTTAGCTAAACAACTTGTGCATAAGAAATTCTAACCTAAATGATGCTTTGTATAATTATTGAATATTAAAGACGGAAAATGTAATTTAATTCATAAATAGTTATTAAAAAAGCCTAAATTTGGAAACTTCTACATTTTCTAAATTTGTAATTCTATTTATGAAACCCTAATTTTTTGCCAATATGATAGATCACATGTATTTGAGAAAACGAGGTGACTTGCCCAAAGAACAAAATAACAAATGATGGAATAGTGATTAGTTTTAGTAGTGTACGAGATAAAAAAAATATTTGGACAAAATAACTTCTAAAAGATGGAGTGGGGATACTGATAACCCCAACCATAATGTTGGGTGGTTGAGATTAGCAGTGGCAATTGTGTCGAGTTGATAAGTTGTTGGGTTCGGGTCGACGGGTTGAATTGTTCAACTCGAACACGACTCATGTACTAGAGCGATCTCAACAACATTCGAGGACAACAAATGATGTTTTGTTGTCGTAGTTATGACATGGTGATTACTAGAGGTGAAGCCAGCTTGAAGTGTAGCATCTAGCTCCTTTTTGGATATTATTATGATGTGCTAGAAAAATAGACAACTCCACATAAGTGACTGGAATTAGAGCTATCATCAAGGAGGTCGAGAGATCTTTTTTTCCCTCAAGCAAGCTAAAAAAACTTATGGTGTTAGAGTCGATTAAATAAACGTATATGTAACATCCTAACTTTCAGATATGTGATCTTGATAAATTTTTATTCAATTAAATAACAATAAATTCTCATTCATGTGGTATGTTGGCAGTGGTTCAAATTAAATATGAAATTTTAGACTAAAATGTCAATAAATGTAGAAACATGGGTCAAAAGTGTAAATGTTCAACTTTTGTGTTCAATGGATTAATTAATTTGTTAAAGTCGGTTTTGGCAAGAGATAACACAGAAAGTGTGTGTGAAAATCACAAAACAAAAGAAGAAACCAAGAACTTTGCAATCCAACTTTCTAGAATCTAGATGAAAGACTACATCCATTGCTAAGCCTCTTCGCAATCCAACTTTCTATTGTTGAAGCTTTAAAGCGGTTTTATTAACATACATGTGAAATGCTGAAAATTTAGAGTTGTATTTGGTATCCGGGTAGCTTAGAAATATCATATGCGATGTTAAGAAGTTGTTTGTGAACTTTGATTTTGAATAAAAGGCCTACGATAGTGTGTCACGTCACGTCACGTGCTTTGAGATAGTTTGAAGAGTAGGGGTATTCCTTAGAAGTATATAGAGTTAATCAGGGATACGTATGGTAGTGCTAAAACTAGTGTCAGGACGCCAGTGGGGAACCATACCCCTTCCCCGTGGAGGTGGGGCTCCATCAATTGTTAACCTGGTGATCAAGATCTTATACTGAAACTCGTGGTTTGAACTACAAAAGTTCGACCTCTTTATTAAGTGAAAACAAAACTTGCAGACTCAATAAAAAAATAATTAAAAACAAACGTAACCATCTACTTATACTAGATTAAAACTTGCCATGCAAGGCTTCCTATCCTAATTCAAACAGAATACTAAATTTGAATTCTAAACAAACTTTAAAGATAAACATAATTAGGATAGACACTTCTAGTCTTCCATCTTTTAGTCTCCTCTAAACCACCCCTTCGAGACAACCGTACCACCCTTGTGAGTCCTTTAACTTTAGCCGAATTCCTCATTATTGGTATTGTAAGTATTTTCACACTCCCTCTCAATACCAACACTTTTCATTCCAAGGCTAGAACAAAACTCTTGTACTTTATTCTTCGATAATCCTTTGGTTAGGATATCGGCTACTTGCTTGTTGGTTTCCACATATGCTAGCTCAACTTCTCCATTCAACACTTTCTCTCGTACATAATGGTAATGCACCTCGATGTGTTTCGTACGAGCATGAAACGTGGGATTTTCGGCTAGTTGAATTGCCGACTTATTGTCACAGAGAAGCTTCACTTTATAATCAACATTTTGACCCAAGTCTTTCAACAGCCTCATCAGCCAAGTTAGTTCTTGTACCGCCATAGCCGATGCTCTATATTCAGCTTCGGTAGTGGATAACGAAACCGTAGGTTGTCGTTTACTACACCACGACACTGCACTACCACCAACAAAGAACACATAGCCTGTTGTTGATCTTCTTGTGCTTGGATCTCCTGCATAATCGGCATCACAAAAGCCTTGAAGTTCCACTTTTGACTCCCTCTTAAACTTTACTCCTAGATCCGTAGTTGCCTTTAGATACCTCAAGACACGCTTAGCTGCAAAGAGATGAGGTCTTTTTGGTTGCTGCATAAACCGACTTAACACTCCAACAGAAAAGGCGATATCAGGTCTTGTAAGTGTTAAGTATATTAGGCTACCAATCATTCGCCTATATTCAGTTGGATCATCAATTTCTCTCCCTTCTTCTGCTCGTAGTTTTTCATTTACATCCATTGGTGTAACTGCTGACTTTGACCCGTTCATGCCGAATTTCTGCAGTAACTCATTAGTGTACTTGGTTTGATGCAGAATTATACCATCTTCTGTGTACTTGACTTCCAAACCAAGGAAATGGCCGAGACGACCCAAATCCTTGATCCTAAACCGAGTGTTTAGATTAAGTTTTAATTGGTCAGTTTCTTCATTCCAATTCCCGGAGATTATTAAATCATCTACGTATACCAGGACAACTGCTATATTTCCTCCGCTACATTTCACAAACAGACTAGCGTCTGATGTAGTACTCTCATACCCGTTGTGCTCTAGAAACTCTCCAATCTTCCCATACCATGCTCGAGGGGATTGCTTGAGCCCGTACAATGCCTTCTTTAGTTTGCACACATAGCCGAGATTAGATTTTACCTCAAAACCGGGCGGTTGTTCCATGTAAATTGTATGACTCAAATCTCCATACAAGAAAGCATTGTTCACATCCATTTGATCCAAGCTCCAATTAAGGTTTGTTGCTAGAGCTATTAGGACTCTAACAGTTGTGAGCTTTGCAACGGGACTAAATGTCTCGTCATAATCAATACCGTACTCTTGTGTAAAACCCCGGGCTACCAAGCGAGCCTTATACCGATCAATTGTACCATCAACCTTTCTTTTTAATTTGTATACCCACCTGCACGTCACAGGTTTTACGCCTTCAGGTTTGGGAACCAGGTCCCAAGTTTCATTATTCATTAAGGCTTCAAGCTCCGACTTCATTGCTTCTACCCATTCAAACTTGTTACATGCTTCGTAATAATCTGTTGGCTCCAAGACTTCTTCTTCAGTGGTCACCATGTGGGCATACCGTTTATTTGGTTTAGGTACTCGGTTGGACCTTCTTACTGATGTAGATTCCATTTCCTCAATAGATCTTGATTCACCTTGTGACCCTAGTTCTTCTTGATTGTTATTTTCCTCATCAGGTTGGTCACATGGATCGGACATGTCTAGCTTTACTTTAAATGTTTTAAGGTCCTCCATTAATTGTTTGGAATCTGGTAGCGTATCCTTGGTGGTTGACCACCATGATGAATTTTCATCAAAGATTACATCTCGCGAGATGTAGCATTTCCCGGTATTTGGATCACAACATTTCCAACCCTTCCTCTCTTGATCATACCCAATGAAGATGCACCGTATTGCCTTTTTCTCTAGTTTGTGTCTTAAGTGGCTTGGCACAAAGACATAACAGACACAACCAAACACTTTGAAATAGCTTACATTGGGCTTGATCTTGAGTAACAGCTCGTGCGGTGTAACATAATTAAGGTTTTGTTGTGGTAGACGATTTATTACATAGGCCGCCATTGTCATCGCCTCAGCCCAAAATCTTCCCGGGACATTCTTATCATGGGTTATACTTCCACAAACTTCAGCTAAGTGCCGGTTTTTACGTTCCGCCACACCGTTTTGTTGAGGTGTGTTTGGGCATGTAAACTGCCTTTTTATCTTGCATTCTTTTAGGTATTCATTAAACTCGTGAGAGGTATATTCTCCACCGTTGTCTGACCGGATAAGTTTGATTCTTGCATCGGTTGTTCTCTCGGCTTCTTTCTTGAATTCCTTGAATTTTGACAGCGCCTCAGACTTCTCCTTCATGAACGCTACCCAAACAAACCTTGAATAATCGTCGATGAAGGTTATCATGTATTGCTTCCCTCCAAGTGATTTTTGCTTAACCGGGCCGAAGACATCTGTGTGGACCAACTCCAATGGCCCTTGAGTCTTTTGCTTGGACCGTTCGTATGGCAACTGATGTGCCTTCCCATATTGGCACCCTGCACATACCAACTCATTTGAAACTTCAAGCTTGGGTAAGCCGTTGACTATCTCCTTTTTAGTCATTAGTTCTAGCTTATCGTATGCCACATGACCAAGTCGGAGGTGCCATAGGTCCGTGTTGTTGTTACTTCGAGCTTTCTCTACATATGCTGACTCGGCTAAGAGAACATATATACTTTCTTTCTTCTTTCCTTTGAGGATTGGCGTTGACTTTGTTTCGAACTTATCGAATACGCAAACGTCTTCCGGACCAAACAGAACATATTTCCCGGTTTCTGTAATTTGAGGAACGGATATAAGATTCTTCTTCATTCCAGGTACGTGATACACGCTCTCCAACTTCAGCCCATTGTTGCCACCTTGACTCGAGAACCGTACATCTCCTATGTTTGAGATCGAGTGTCTTGAGTTGTCCGCTATCACCACGACTCGACTTCCCTCATACTTTCTAGGGTTAGTCAGGCGTTCTTTGTCTCCGGTTAGGTGGTTTGAACATCCGGAATCAACAATCCATTCATCCAATTTGTTAGACCTTGATTCTATAGTAGCTGTTAGGGCAAGGACTTCCTCTACCTGGGCCACGTGGGCTTCCGCGTCCCAGGCTTCCTCGTCTTCTACGGTAGCACTGTTGCCTTCTTCTCGTCGTGGTTGTCGGCAATCCTTTGCCATGTGACCCCTGTACCCACAATTGTAGCATTTAAACGGAAATCTCTTTTCCCTGAATTACTTCTTGTCACTAGGCTTTTCCTCTTTCTCGTTTGATTTCTTTTTAGCAAACGTGTTCCCTTTCTTGTACTTATCTCGATTTTGATTTCTTCCCTGCCATGGTCTGCTCTTGCCTGCGTACAATACTTCCGTTTCAGCCTTTGCTGAAGTCCCAGCTAACTGTTTGGCAAGAGCCTCCTGTCCCGCCAGGAGGTTTTCGAACTCGGTTAGGGTGGGTTGTGTTGGCCATCCTTGGATAGCTGTTATAAAACTTCTATACTCAGGCTTCAAACCATGGATGATAATACGTTTCATCCTTGCCTCACCCACTTTGGATTGCTGATCGAGATCACTAATTTCTCGGCTCAGGTTCTTTACTTTTCGGAAGTATTGTGGGATCGTGAGTTCTCCTTGTGAGATAGACATCAACTCGCTCTCTAGCATCTGCAGCCTCGCATCGTTTTTCTTGGTAAACAGCTGAGCAAGGGTATCCCACGCTTGTTTAGGGTACTCGAGTTCTTGAATGTGATCAAGAACTTCATCTTCAATAGTTGTTTTGATGATGAACATCGCCCGACCTGCCTTGACTTGCCATTTACCAACCGCCCCATTGATGTCGTTTGTTGGTGCCTGAGTTTCGTTTCTGTTGACAACATTCCAGAGGTCTTGCCCTTGAAGATAAGACTTTATACAGGTAGCCCACATGTTGTAATTTGTGTTTGTCAACTTCTTGATTCCACCGATCACTTGAAACTCGGCCATGATGTCTTCTTTCTCACGTTTCAGCACTTTCTTTACTCTGGGTCAGATCTGCTGATCGGGTTCTCAATCTTTGCTTCGATCAGTCTCTGCCGTTTCGTCCCTGGTTCGTACCTCTCTGATACCAGTTGTTAATCTGGTGATCAAGATCTTATACTGAAACTCGTGGTTTGAACTACAAAAGTTCGACCTCTTTATTAAGTGAAAACAAAACTTGCAGACTCAATAAAAAAATAATTAAAAACAAACGTAACCATCTACTTATACTAGATTAAAACTTGCCATGCAAGGCTTCCTATCCTAATTCAAACAGAATACTAAATTTGAATTCTAAACAAACTTTAAAGATAAACATAATTAGGATAGACACTTCTAGTCTTCCATCTTTTAGTCTCCTCCAAACCACCCCTTCGAGACAACCGTACCACCCTTGTGAGTCCTTTAACTTTAGCCGAATTCCTCATTATTGGTATTGTAAGTATTTTCACATCAATGATCTGCGTTGAGTCTATTCCTTTTTTCGATTTTCATGGATGAGTTTTCGAATTCGTTTCAGGAGGCCTTACCGTGGTGCATGTTTTTTGCAGATGATATTGTGTTGGTGACGGAAAAGAAGCAGAACCGGAATGTGAGGCTAGAGGAGTGGCGAACAACCTTAGAGCGTAAATGCTTACGCATTAGTTTCTCTAAAACTGAGTAATTCTTTTGTAACACTAATGGGGCAAACTATGAAGATGACACCAGTTGACTATTGATGGCCAAACGGTAGCACAAACAACCAAGTTTAAGTATTTAGGCACGTTCTTCCAGAGTGACGGGGATATTGATTGCGATATAGCCCACCGAGTTCAGGCAGGGTGGTGCAAGTGAAGAGTAGCCATAGGCGTTTTATGCGACAAAAGGTTTCCATATAAATTAAAGGGGAAATTCTATAGGGTAGCAGTTCGACCGACTATGTTGTATGAAACTGAATGTTGGCCAATCAAGAAGACTCAAGCCCGAAGTTGGAGACATCTGAATTGAGGATGTTAAGATGGATGTTAGACCGGATAAGGAATGCGGTTTTTAGAGATAGATTAGGGGTAGCACGTATCTCAGATAGAATAAAGTAGAGGAGATTGAGAATTTGAGATGATTCAGGCATGTGTGGAGGAGACAGATGACGACACCAGTAAGGAGTGTGGAGACCCTCATGGTGAAGGGGAAGAGGATAAGAGGCAGACCAAAACTAACTTGGTATGAGAATATTCAGCAGGATTTGATAGACATGTACCTCTCCGAAGACAGTAACAGGAGTTCGTGGAGACGTCGGATAAAGGTTAGGGATTTCTAGGAGTGAGTATAGGCTTGACCTTTGGTGACGATTTGTCACTTAGGCTACCTTTATGTTGCCTTTACTCGTAGGTGTTGATGCTAGCATCGCTATATGTTTGCCCTTAGTTGCAGGTGGGCCTTTAGTCTACGGTGCTTTTTGTCTTATCTACAAAAGTTATATGAATTTGGAATCAAACAGTTAGTTTGAGTTGAAAGTTGTTATGTGCCTCTACATCCCATGATCTCCATGCAACCCACAACACCATTAGCAATCAATTTCTTTTATTTCAATTAATTGTTTTCTTTAATTATGTTAGTGGGGTACTTGTAAGTTATGAATTTAGTGGTAAGTTAATTCTTGTTAGCCTATATAAAAGGCCTCATGTTTTGTGAATTAGGGATATGAAGGAAATTATGAATTTAGTCTAATACTCTCTCTAAATTTCTATCTGGCTTCTTACTATTTTCTTTTAGCCAACGATTAACCGTTGGAACCACATCAGTGGTATCAGAGCAGTCGTGATCCCCTCTCGGACCCATGACTGCTCAAACTCTATCCAAACATGAGTTGTTGGATCGAATCGAGTCAACGATTGCTCAGATGATCGATCTTCTCAAAAACCGACCTCGGTTCCCAGCCCCTACCACAACACCACCATTGGCCACTACCGCCTCACAACCACCAACCGTTGTTATCAAACCACCTCCGTCAACTGCTACCGCATCGTCGCCAACTCCAAAACCAACACCACCAATGGCTTCTGTTTCACCACCACCACCAACAAGAGCCTCTTCATTGGTCATGTTGGCACCAAAACCAGCCTCAGCAATTATTTCCACTTTCGCACCAAAACCAGCCCCAACACAGGTACCGACCCCATTTCTAACACTCTCACCAACAACTACAACACTGAAACCAACAAATGATGTACTTGACCCTACACCTTCCCTGTCCCCGGCAAAAAGAACTTCAGTCGTGGCCCGTGATATCACTGTCACAATCGGAAGCCCAAGGGAGGTTAGGCAACCACTTAAGAAGACTATCAATTCAGCGTCGGGAACCAAAAAAATGATATTGTCCAAAGAGGTGGGCGGAAAATGCGAGTGGCGTCCACCGTGGCGCATGGCGACAATTTCTCCGAATGCAACCGGGAGAACCGAGTGGCGTCCTCTGTGGGATATTCGCCCATGTCGTGTTTGGATTCTCAACCTTGCGGACAAGGTTTCTTCAAGCGGAAGGGATTGTTATGTGCCTCTACAATCCCACAATCCCATGATCTCCATGCAACCCACAACACCATTAGCAATCAATTTCGTTTATTTCAATTAATTTATTTCTTTAATTATGTTAGTAGGGTACTTGTAAGTTATGAATTTAGTGGTAAGTTAATTCTTGTTAGCCTATATAAAAGGCCTCATGTTTTGTGAATTAGGGATATGAAGGAAATTATGAATTTAGTCTAAAACTCTCTTTAATTTCTATTTGGCTTCTTACTATTTTCTTTTGGTCAACGATTAACCGTTGGAACCACATCAAAAGTAAGCTAACGAATAAAGATGGCTTAAATACTGATGTTTAAACATGATCAAGTAGATACCTATAGTTAACATAAAGCTACTAGAGTTGAGTTGTTTCTTGTAATTGGTAAAATTGGTCGTTTATAAGTGGTTGTAATTGCGTTCAAAGAAACACGCTAATTGAATTCGGGTTGACTTTTAGGCAATCAATTTTCTATGTGTAAGGATTAACGATTAGAAAGCCTAATTTGCAGAGGTGAGTACATATTGTCCGTAAAAAGGATAAATATGTTTGAAATTACACAAATCCTTATATTATGTGTATGACTTATTGTTTTAAGTCAATTGTTTTGAATTTAGTATTTAGCATGCTTGTGCTAGTTGGTAAATACTAGAAAGGACATGTTCATGATTAGGTATACACATTTAAATGTCTAACTTGATAAAATAAATACATGATTAAGCTTATGTGCTTAGTTAGGTATGATTACATGCCAAATCTAACTATGAATGCTAGTAAAGTTATTGTTGTTATGTATGGTAGTATTGACATCTAATGGTCTAACTTGATAGTATGAATTGTGCAGTGAGTATCTATAAAATGATGTGTTCAGTTTCGAATAGATAGGTTTATTGTGATTGGTGTTGGAAATCAGGCCCCAAACACACGAATTTTGATCTTAAAGATCGACTATTTATTAATAAAACCCAACTCACGCTTTACAATTAATTTCTAACCATCTATTTATAATAAACCTTATACTAATCCTAACCCAACTCAAACTCAATTAAATAATTAAATAAATAAACAAACCCACTTCTAGTCTAATACGAACTCAACCAAACAATTAATAAACTAATATTAATAGTTATTTTTAATCAAGATTAATCCTTCATTCTCCCCCTTAATCTTGATTTGTACATCCCAAATCACTCGGGTCTTCCATGCCACTTTCGAGTTCACCATTCACAGGTTTCTTCTACATAGGTATCGCACCTTCATCTGCAATTTGAATCATTCAAATTCTTCACCCCGTTTCACACGGTCTTCAATCATGTCTCATATAGAATTTTCACAACTGTTTGATCACTCGCTGATCAAAAATCTGCCTTTGTTACTAATCAATCTATCATGGATTGATAACCACGCTCTTCACCGGTATCACATTGTACCACCCTGAATCGCACAGGTAAATACTTGCAGATCCCTACACCCTTCGCAGGTAATTGATCATTCACTCAATCTGAATCGCTAAGATTGATATCTTCCTTGGTTGACTCGCACAACCCTTCGTTGCTTGGCTGTCACAGCCGCTACTACACCACCCGAGTGCCGCCTTTTGTTCTCGATCAACGCCACAAGAGAACCGTCACATGGCCGCCGCTGTTATACTAACACTTAACACTTCACATGCCTAAAAACTTTATTCAAGTTCACTGACTCAAGATCCAGTATTAAGGATATGTTGACCACAAAGAGGTCCATCATGGACTTCCGAAATAAACTCATGAATTTTGAAAGTTAAATTACCATTTAGCCCATATACATAAAAAAAAATCATTCTATTTGTGAAGTGTGAATACAAATTCACAACTGCCACTAAAATTTTCTCAATTTCTCCTGGTTACGACCCAAACCAATGCCGCCAAAAACAATTCCAGGTCGCTCAAACACATGATTGCTTAATCGGACACCTGCTCATCTTTTTCTCCTTTTTAATTGTTGTTCTTCCTTCAAATTCTTGACTAACTATGAAGTTGATGTCCTACTTTCATGGCAGCAATCACCGCCACAAAACTGTTACAGCAGCCTAAAGGTTGCTGCCTTCTCGACTCCATGTTACGACTCTCAAAACCGCTAACACCAAGCTCTGATACCAATTGTTGGAAATCAGACCCCAAACACATGAATTTTGATCTCAAAGATCGACTCTTTATTAATTAAACTCAACTCACACTTTACAATTAATTTCTAACCATCTATTATAATAAACCCTATACTAATACTAACCCAACTCAAACTCAATTAAATAATTAAATAAACAAACAAACCCACTACTAGTCTAATACGAACTCAATCAAACAATTAATAAACTAATATTAATAATTATTTTTAATCAAGATTAATACTCCAATTAGTTGGTAGATTGGCTTATGTGAGAGATTTATGTGCCTATATGTATGTGCATGTCATGTTCATTTGAATTAGATAAGATAGATATAACATGCATGTAAGGTCAATGAATCTCATCAATGAGATAAGTGAATCTCACCAATGAGTGTTTGAAGACAAAGATCTTCACTTGGAATTATCTGGGAAAGAAGTTGGTTTTTAACTAAAACAAGGGGGCGGTAGGGAAAGAGGACCTTCAACCGACCATAACTTGGTGACACGAAGAGGGATAAGAGGTGAAGAAGAAGGTAAGAATCCTACGGATGCCATGTAAAACAATGAAAACCCCGTAAACTTATTGTGAATTAATAATCAACTATTTATTTATAACAGTATAATGAGGATACATATAAAGGAAACCTAATCTAATTACAATTCCTAATTATGATAAAGATAATTACAAAAATCTTATCTACGTAACAAATTCTAGTTAATATATTTTATCTAATTATAACTAATATATTCTATTTAATATATACTAGTAACTTCTCCCCGCACGATGAAGCGGGAAACTTGTATGTTATGATTTATTACACTATGTAACCAAAAGATATAACCGTAAAAAATAAGTTATGTATTTCTGTAGTAAAACTAATTAGAATTTATGAAAGAGATAAAAATGATTAGAGGTTACAAATGTTTAAACAGAAAAAAAGTAATTAGAATTTCAAAGGGTATAAAGAGATTTTAGTTAAATCATAGTCCTCATCTTGTTTAAACTTTAAACTTGATTCTTAAATTATTTAACTAATACCAAATGTAGCAATTGAATCAATGATAAATTTATTTACAACAGTATTAGGTTAAAGGACACAAAAAATGTACCGTGTTACCAAAACACAAAATCATACTATGTTTAAAAAGATATCGGTACGTGTTTCACTTTGTACATTACTATGAAAATGATAATAACGGGATAATAATAATAGTTGAAAATAATTTAATGAGAAATAAGAAACTAATAAATGAGTTGATTGAAACAACTTGCTTTGCTCTTTTTCTCTTCTTTAGTAACCCTAATAAATAAATGAATTATTAGGGGTAAAGAAAAAACAACAATCAAAACCGCCTATGTCAAACCCACACCACTACTCAATGTAAGCATTACCATTGGGGTGAGCCTACAATTGTTTTCAAAGTGATGTTTTAAAGTATTTAAAAAGTGGTTTGGCTTTGGTTTTTGATATTAACTCATTATTACTCATTTAACTAAATGTCATCGATGGACATCTCAGTGCTTAAATGACGTGCTCTATAACCAAGAGACTAGGGATTTAAATCTTGTATGATGCAGGTTTTGATATATTTATTTTAAAATATTTACGTATTACTGTTAAAAAAAAATTCAAAACATCCCAAGACACAAAGAAATATTAGAAGGGCTTACCACACTTAGGGGTGTTCAAAACCGGATATCCGAAATTTCGGATATCCGAATTTCGGATATCCGAAAATTTCGGATAGTGAATTTCACTATCCGAATCCGTATCCGAAATTTCGGATATCCGAAATTCGGATATCCGAAATTTCGGATATCCATTCGGATAGTGAAACGGATATCCGAAAATATAAAAAAAATAAAAAAATATATAAAAAAAATATTTTAAAATTACAAAAACAATTAAAAACCTTAAAAAACATTAGAAAATATACATATAAAAATATATAAATATAATATATCGGGTTTTGATTCAAATTTTCTTATTTTTAAATAATAAAAACAATTAAAAAAAATATATAAATATAATATTTCGGATATTCGGATATCCGAACTATCCGAAATATCCGAAAATCACTATCCGAATCCGAATCCGAAAATTCGGATATCCGAATTTCGGATATCCGAAATTTCGGATATCCGAATTTTCGGATAATTCGGATTCGGATTTTCGGATAATTCGGGTTCGGTTTCGGATTCGGATTTTTTTGAACACCCCTAACCACACTACCCATATGCAGCCTTATCTATAAGTTCATTTGTATATGAAACAACCTTTTTGATGAATATCTTCAATATAATGAGTGTAAAGGACTAGAAAATTACATGTTAGTAACGCGGTATATGGTGTTGTTTGGTTCATAGGTGCAATTGATGATATTTTCGTACGTAAGATTAGTAATACCGACCCAATCACAACACGAACGCCCTTCGAATAAATCCCAATCTTTACCCAACTTGCGTGCGATCACATTCAATGCATCTCCTGAAAAAAAAAATTCACAAAACATGAAACATCATATCTCAGATTAAGTAGTGTCTGGGATTGCTTATTAAAACTACTTATATGTTTATTGCTTTTTGATATAACAGGTAAGCAGTTTTGAGACCGTGTGATCTCTTAACCAAACCAATGTTTACAAATAAATAAACACTTTTTGACAAATAAAAAAAATTCAAAAAATTTATATTAGAAGATATATAATAAGCAGACAAACAACTTTAATAAGCAATCCACGACACTTCAACTCATCACGAGGGTAATGATATCTTGTATACCTTCATCAGTGGGAAGACATGTTGTGTTTATGGATGCAAATCCGAACGGGAGCAACCCAACGCAAAGAATTATGAGCAACATGTTGTGTAGATCTATTCATATTTTTGGGACCTAATGAAGTGTATTTATATAAGAAGCGGTTGGGAAATAAATGTTTCGACAAAGATGGGGGTGTGTAAGTCAATACCTTTGAATAATATGAATGATTTGCTACTTGTTTACGTCTCTTTCTATTCCAAAACAAGTGTCCCATCATATGTCACAATTAGTAAAAAAGAAATAATGCATGCATCATTAACTCGTATGGATTGTCACCTTTTTATCTAAGAACCATTATTGAGACTACTTTTACAAAATTTCATCTTCAATTTACTAAATTTTTTATTATTTTAGTATTTGTTGAAGCTGTTGGTTTGTACCGATTCTAGTCGTCCTGGACTTCCATCAAGGCTGCAATGTTTACAAAAACTTGCTAGAAGATGAGACGAGGTCAGAGACTTGAAAAACAGTCTTTGACGGTGAAGTCAGAATACTCTCTAGATGTATTACATATTTACATGTATATAATATATATATATATGAGTGTTATTTTGATCAATTCTTGAACATGATAATGAAAAAACACTAATGTAAATCATATCTGATAAGCTAACCGATGATAGGGAAGACGACATGATCTCAGAAAAGGATCGGGTTCCCGTTTAGGGTGTACGATTAGGATGGCTAAGGTGAGTTCGTAAGAACTCACGGTTATGGGGGAGAGAGAGAGAGGGATGAATTTGATGTTGGTGATAATTGATTGATTAGTAAATTCTCTCTAATTATCTCTCTATATACCCAAAGGGAAACCCATTAATGATCTGTTAAGAGTAATTAGGTCCATCAACTAATTACTAGACATAGGTTAATAATAAATAAATAAATAAATCAATTGATCAATTTAATAATTAGATAAATGATTATATATAATTTAATAAAGATTTTCCACACAACGGTGTTTTAAATAAAGAAACGATTGTCACCTTATGACTAACTACACACACAATAGGCAAGCACACCTATCGCATAAGTAGTATAGTTTTAGGCAAGAACTGGATATCGATTCGTGGACACTGTGTCTCCCAATACTAAACTTTCATCACTATCTAACCGATCAAATAAAAAGTGGTTTGTGAATATTTAAACTAAGCTAGATTGACAAACAATTTTGGCCAAACAATGAGAGAGTGTAAAAGATGAAGATAACAATCAACGAAAGATATCACTCGGACTTCGAATCCACTTAGCAAAGCAATGACAACAAGTACAAACTCAAGGTGAGATCATTCAAACACATAAAACACGGATATAGATTAGACTCCCGTCAAGGCTAACTAATTCAGATAACTTGTCGGAAAGCTAGAACAATAAACACACAATAGCCACCTAAAGTTATGCAATGAAGAACCAATGATACAATTATGTCAAAATTTAAGATGAACAAGACTCCCGTCAGGGTTATCAAATTCCACAAATCTTTGGAAAGTTAACACGATAAACACATGGTAACCACCTCAAAATGCGTAAAGTAGACAAAGCTATGACCAATCTTTAATTCATGAACGCCATATCACGATTACAAAACCTATAAGTTCATGCTAATGAACCAAAGAACTTCATAACTAATGACATGAGAAATTCATAACATATACCACAATTTTCCCAAACATAAGCATAATGATGCACATTTGTCCAATCTTATTAGATAATCAACCTTCATCCACCATTCCTAGTCAAATGCCATAAAAATACATACAAAATATGCAAATCTGTGAATAAATGCTATAACAGATACGGTTTTCCATCATAATATGGTTACAACACCCACAAGGTTAACTAAATTATCAAACTAGAGCAAATACACATATTCATTGAAGAATAATCAAGCTTCATCATGAAATTGACATAATCAACACCAAGAGTTGTGTACAAATTGTTAAAGCATGCTAAGTTTCATCTAATCCAAGTGATAATACGAGTTTAGCCCATGGGGCTTGCAAAAACCACAACCAAACTCAAGAAAATGGATGAATACATGATAGATCTAGTAATCAAACCAAGGAAATGAGAAGAGGTGGGTTATAGGAGGTTAAATCTTGCTTGAATATGTTGGATCTTCAATCTTCAAAGACTCAAAATCGCTTAAAGTACTTGAGAGAACTAGGGTTTTTAGTCAAAAATGGAATCCCCTCCAAATGAGGGAGAATTGGGGATAAAAAGTAAAATCTGCGTCTGCACATGGCCATGTCCGAAAGTGACATGCTCATGTGGACCATCTGATCAGCACATCCTGTAGTGTTCTCAGCAACATTGGCTCACATGGCCATGTCCGAAAATTTTCTTTTTCGATATTTTTTTCAGTTCTTGAGTTTTTCACCAAAAGTCACCAAGTTCCCACCGTGAGCTGTAATATTCAAATTAAAACACAAATAAGTGTCTGGATCGAAGGATTTGCAACCAAAAACATTCAAAGTAAGGAGAAATATGCATTATTTACATGTATAATTATTAACATATCAGGAACTTGCTTGGTTAACTCGTTTGTTTGTGGAATTTCATATTCCTAATCTCACGTTGGTTCCTCTGAAGTGTGACAGTCAGGCGGTCATTCACATCGCTAAGAATCATTTTTTCATGAACGCACGAAGCATATTAAGTTGGATTGTCATTTTGTCCATGAGAAGCTTCAAGCCGGTTTGATTATGCTTTCTCACACTCGTACTTCTGATCAACTTGCGGATTTATTCACCAGGAGCCTTGCTGGTCAACCACATTCCGATATTATTTCCAAGTTGGGGTTGTATACTCCTCCAACTTGAGGGGGGTTGTTGGGCGAAACTAGTATTTTGGTCCAGCGAAACTAGTTTCGCTTTGAGTATATAAGCAATTTTGTAATCATTATTTGAGTTATCAATCAAAATTTAAATTTTCCCCAATTATTTCTCTCATTTTTACTATCATTTTACCATACACCTCACCTCACCTCACCATGTCTGCACGTGGGCCTCTTCTCTCTCCCACCTCACTTCACGAGCATCTCGTTAGATATGGCCTAGGAAGCTAAACCCACCATGTCCATTATCAACTTTCTTTGTCGCATTTATAGACTCAGAACATTAGAGTTACAGATTCTTTGATTTCTACAATCATATTCATTTTTTTACATCAAAGAATAATTTTATTCAACCAAATCAACGAGCGAGAGACTGGAGTTTATGAACACCAAACACGAGTTTGTATGACAATACATTAACTAGAAACAAGCTAGACCCATATCAAAACAACTTTTAAGGTAAAATAAATTGATAGCCTCGCCAAATTTCCCAAGAAAGAGTCGGGTATTTGCCCTTATTCATCAACCATGAGAATGCTTGAATTTTTACCTCCTCAACATATTTTTCCACTAATTTCATTTCGTTCGAGAAGATCCATCCGTTACGTGAATTCCAGAGAATCAAAAACAGGGCATAATCTTAATATGGGCCGGAGGGAGCCCAGCCCCCCCCCCTTTTTGTTTATAAATATTGATTTGGGCCCATTAAGTTTATTTCATATTAATTATAGTGTTTGGGCCCCTCCTAATCCAGATCAAAAGCCCAAATATGTTCCACAAATCCACTAAAAATTTTGGTTTTTCTCCACTTTTTTGCTCAGAAGTATTGATTTCGGCCAACTATGTTTATTTCATATTATTTGTAGTGTTTGGGTCTTTCCTAATCCAGACCAAAAGCCCAAATTTGTTCCACAAATCAACTAAAAAATCTGGTTTTTTTATGTGCAATATTTTCGCCCCCCATCCCCAATTTAATTGTTCAAGTTCCGTCACTGATCCAAAACGAGGTATAAATAAAAAGAAGCTTAACGTTACAATCATATGTTGGGAATCATCGTACCAGTTTTAACTTTTAAAACATAAATTATTTAAATATTTTAAATAAATAATAAAATCAGATTTAAATAACGAAGCAATTAGTACGATTAACGGTTCTAAACCGGAATCCCGCCAGTGATCCGATTACACACGTATAAACAATAAATTAAACTCATCCGACCATAGCAGGTAAATAATTATGCATTCGATGATTAACCAAAAGAGCAACACTTTTGTACAACGGGCGTCTCGCTAGTGACAGTTCACAAAAACCCGTAACACAACAGAGAAACCGTCTCACGGTTCGCGCAAATGGGCGGCGACGGCAGCGGCTGCTGCAATGGCGACGTGCAGTGGTGCTCCGTGAAGACGACGACGGACGGTGGTGGTGGCGTTTCTGGCCGGCGACCGAAACCGAGAAGGGGGGTTTCGGTTTGGGATTTTCGCAAATAGGGGTGGAGGCAACCAAGTGTAATTAGGGTTAAGGTTATATTTATAACCATTCTAATTACTAATTACACCCCCGGGGTATTAACACTTAATCCCTTGTAATTAACCATTAATTACATTTAATCCCTAAAGTTTGATAATTATAAATAATCAGTGAAACTTTAATTACCTGATGTTTAACACTTAAACATTTAAACTCCTCCGCAAATAATTATTTGTCTAAATAATTAACTAACACATTCACCGATAAATATTTATCTAAATATTTATTTGCCGTTTAATAAAACCGCCTTTTGTGAACTATAATATTTTACAATTAAATATTATCAGTTGCTCATTGCCCAAAGTGTAACTATTTGGATCGTATCTCGATAGTAATGTTGACTTAATTGACGATCGGACATCCTATATCCAACATCATATTTATAAGGGGTAACTTTACATAATTTTAACAAAGTTTTTTAAATGTCTCATTAAAATCATTCTACTTTATTATTAGATGTTCTAATCTTATAAAAAAAAAATTATAAGTGAATATATAAATGTACTTTACATATAATGTGGAATACCCTTTACATATAGGATTTGAACAATATGAAGTGTAGTTTATAAGTACCAGTCGGGAAGGTGTTTAAGTAGTATTCCAGATTTTAAATTTAATATATTTGAATAATGTGAATGTTTTGCAATTTAATCACGCATCTTTCTATTCTACGCGTGTCCCACCACATGTCACAAAAAAGTAAATAAGGACTATTTACATGCATTATTAATTCTTTTATTTTATTATTCCTGGTTATTAAATTCTAAAGAATATCATGCATGCGGTGAGATTGGGTAAAGAATAGATTACTCATGCTTAGACCTAGATTTATGATATAAAAGTTTGTTATTAATTATCCCTTATTGATTCTGCCAATGAATGACACACAATATGCAATTGAAATGATTTATTTATAATTTTTTTATAACTAAGGGTGAATTTGTTTCCATGAATTATTTTGAAAGGAATTAGAATTTAACCTAACCCATGTATACTTAAAATATTAAAAGTAATTGATATCAGATTTGATTCTTTTTTTATTTTTTGTTATGTAATTTGAAAAATCGTAAATAGGTAAAAACGTGATTATAATAGTAAAAGTTTTGTATTATACTTGTTGTTTTAAACGTATTTCTTAATTTCTAGTTAATAACAATTTATAGAGTAATTTGCATATACAAATGTAGCTTCTAATTAATGCGTTATTGCGTAATAATATGTTTTAATTCAATGCGTTATTATGTAATACGTGATTGCGTGTAATTGTTATTTTTGCAGATAGTATTCCTGAAGATATAAGTTGTGGGTTTCAACGTGTATCTTCAAACTCTGGGAGATCCTATTATATTCCCAATGTACCCGCTTCATGTATACCAACTGAAGAGATGATTTTTTTCAGCTTAAATCATGCGTGAACTAGATTTGCAGGTGAGGTTCTGATGGTAATTTTGCTATTTGTAAATTCTTGGAACGGCTTTTGTACTACTACTTCAAGCTGCATTGGTTTTTCAAAATCATCATCATCATCCCTATTTCTTATTCTCCTTTCTGTTGTTTTTTTATGTTGGTTCCTTTGGGTGAAAGCATCATCATGCGAATCTGTATATGTTTTTAAATTAACAAAATCAGCTTAATCACGTAATCACGCTAACCATATATGACATCATAAGTAAAACAATAAACCCAATCACGTAATCACGCAATCACGAAAAACCAAATAAACAGTTTATGAATATTTCAATCAACCACGCATTCACGCAAACCATAACGAACATAGTATGAATATAGTACAAAATAGCTTATTATACAATGTGTGACTGTATATTAGTAACAACAAATGTTTCATCATATCAGACAACTAGGGTTTATATTAGAACCTGTTTTTCGTATCTTTGTAGGTCTGTCGTTGTTTTTATTGCTTTGTAATTCTCGTTTATGTTTCGTCATTGCTACCTTCTTACGAGTATCTAACAAATAATCATGTTTCTATATTAGTTCAAAAGATGAACAGTAAAACGAAGTTTACAAAATCGAAATGGCCGTAATCTAACAATGAAGAACAGCAACCAGACGTACCTTTGTTCTTCAGTTTATGTGATTTTTCCATTGATGATCTTGCTTCTTATTTCACACTATAAGGGTTTTCGTTTACGTTTGAATAATCACGGTTCCACGTCTTGACAGTTTATTACGCTTTGTACGCTTGTGGGTAGAAATTGACATAATTTCCCTTTTTCACCTGGACGCCCCTTTTTTTAATTGTAAGTAATTACGTTTATGCCACAGCATTCTCCCCAACCCTAGATCATATTAATCTGACGGATAGGGGCACTTCGTACGCTTGGGCCCCTTTGTACAATAACCGGCCCCGTGTATTACACGGGTTGAATAAATGAAATGTTATATATACTTAGTAATAAAGATTTTTACATATTACATATTTATGACCTATTACATAGTTTTTTAATATAAATTCTAGAAACGTTATATAATTATTTTTTTTAAATGTTATATAAAAAGAATGAAAGAAATGTTCAGTTTATAAAAATGTTTTATTAACAAACTTATTTTTTTAAAATAAAAAACGTTATATAAAAAAAATTATATAAATCATTATTCTTTAACAGAAAAAAGATGCGGGAAACAAAAAATTCTAAAAAAAAATTAAAGAAACTTGTATAATTAATAGAAGAGAGAGACGGAAAAAAAAAAGTCGAGCATGCATAAGAGAGTGACAAGTGTCCCACCAAAACCTTTATTTATTATATAGTATAGATATATATATAGAGTTAGGTTCATGAAATAACTCATTTTAATGAGAGAACTAGAGAACTCCTCATTAAAGAAAAATAATAATAATAAAAAATTCATAACTCAAAATATAAATCAAAAACTAAAAAAGTTGTTCGGAGACCATGTTTCCCACGTCGTCCTCGTTTAAAAAAAAAGGCAATATTGCATATGTGTAGTATCACCCCAAAAACCTAAACCCCCCACCCCACCCCACCCCACCCCCACCCAAAAACCTAACCCCACCCCACCCACCCCCTCCCCACCCACCCACCACCAAAAACCTAAACCCCCACACCCACCCCCAAAAACCTAAACACCCCACTCACCCCCACCCAAAAACCCACCCCCACCCCTACCCCACCCATCCCCACCCAAAAACCTAACCTTAATAGCTAAACCCAAAACCTAACACTAAAAGCTAAACCCAAAAACCTAACCCTAAAATCTAAACTAAACCCTAAAGCTAAACCGGGTATTTTTGCGTTTTTTTAAGGAGTACGACGTGGGAAACAAGGTCTCCGAACCACTTTTTTAGTTTTTGATTTATATTTTGAGTTATGAATTTTTTATTATTTTTTTGGCTTTAATGAAGAGTTTTCTAGTTCCCTCCCTAAATACTAGTTTTCTTATGAACTTCACCCTATGTATATATATATATATATATAATATAAAATATATATACTACGATCTAACTAGATCACATTTTCAAACGTCGTGAACAAGAAACCGGCCCATTTACTCTTCATACGTCGTGGACTATTATTCGAAATTGCTGTAATGGACGTCGGTGCTCGAAATCATTCAACAATCGAGAGGTTCGAAAAGAAATTCGTCAGATTCACCCGACATCTTGTTTAGTCTCGGATCGGATGTGCGTGCTAATAGGGCTCCCAATGTGGATCATTCCGATGGAGAATCGGTCAAACCAAAACCCCCGATCGAGAGGGACAAGGCAAAACGGAACGCATCGTCTACTGCAACCGACGAAAGATTGATAGCATTGTACATAGGTTAGAAAATTTTAACGCCACATATAGCGACATTGAAAGCAAGAAATCTGGGTGAAAAATATCAAAATCTTGTCGATGAAAACCGATCATCTTGACGAGAAGACACGTCTCGGGATTGAAAAGATGAAGGCCAAGATTCTTAAGGAACTCGATAAAAATTGATGTTTATTATTTTTAAATCTTTTTAGTTATTAATGAAAACCGTTTATTTAAGTTATAATTAATTTTATTTAAAAGAAAGTGACGATGATGTGGCAGTGGACGCTTTTGGGTGCGCCTAATTATAGTGTGGTGGGAGAGAAGAGGGGGTGGAGAATGATGTGGTGGTGAAGTGACAGTGGACGGCGCATGATAGCCTTAAATTTCTAAAATGACTAAAATACAATTTGTTACTAAAATATAAATTAAATAAATTGCTACCTGTTACTTTTCGGGACTATGTTTTAGATTATGGTGACCGTTTCTCTAAAAAAACCGAAACCTTAAAGGGTAAAACTTTGATCTTTAAAAGTTAAACTAGGAAACTCCCATGAAGGATCAAATTTCTTTCCACCTGCGGCTGCTCATGCCATCCCATCCATATGACTTTTAAGTTACATGTTACCATTCAGGCAACACCCATGAAAGTTCAAACTTCTTACCATAGTATTGTTGAAAAGAAGACCTAAACTTTTCCATCCTATGCCACCACAATAATAGAAAAGATAATTAAATGAGTATGTATCACACGTATATAAAGATCAAATGCTTTATTAGGGAGGACGGAGTGGAGGGACGGGCTTCGCACGGGTTGGGCGGGTAGGACGGGTAACACCGCCGCGTCAGCCGTGGGTTGCGCACGGGTTAAGTGGGACGGGTTTTAATACCCGTTTGAAGCTGCGAGCCATTCACCTAATCTAGCCGTTGGAGAGGACCGTTGGGAGGGGGGTGGGTTGGGTAATTAAATAAAAAAAATTACCTATAAATATACATTTTACATACATAATTTTTTACACTTTTTCTTTTCAAACTCTAAAAATATGGATTCATCCTCATCCAAAAAATACCGTCCCAAAGTGCGTGCCTCTCAACCGCAAAACCCTCGTTCAAGTCAACCGCAACCGCAACGACCGCGTTCAAGTCAACCTCGGGCATCTCATCCGCAACCGTAATACCAAAACCAACCGTTTCAATACCAAAATCAACCCTTTCCACCGTTTCAATATCAAAATCAACCTTTTAGTCCCCCCGGACATGTTGACACCGATGTAAAAAAATTACTGAATCCTCTACCAGAGGAAAGGTTTCACCTTCGTCGAGGCATAGGAAATTCTCAAAGACCGTCCCAAATGAAAAGTCGTCATGGTTATGGGTGAGGAGTTTGAACAACAATCGTCCAAGAAATCAAAAACATCCGACTCCGGAAATGAAGGTTCAAACAACCCTTCCTCGAGAGACCTCCCCGACTTAAACGAACAATCCCTACCGACTCAACCAACTCGCAAAAGCAAAGGAAAGAAAACCGCCGAGTCTTCAAGCAATAGTTTGTTGGAGGTTGTTTCCGAATATAAGGCGTCTAAAGATGTTGTAAGAGAGAAAAAATTGGAATAACGCAAGAAAAGGGAGGAAACAAAACAAAGACGAGGTGAACTCGCGTTGCAACTCTTGGAAAAACAACAAGAAATGTTTTCCAAAGAAGAACATGACCACAACTTGGAATACTTTCTAAAAAAACATGACGATATCCCCGAAGCTTTTCTTTCGATCGTACTCAAACGTAAACGGGAAATTGCGATTGGCCGTGTAATTTTTAGGTTATTTTAGTTTTTTATTTTGATGTTTGACTTTTTTTTATTGTTTTTAAATTTTAGGTTATTAATATGTATCATTTTAATTTTTATTTAATGAAATGTGGTTTTTTATTTGTTTGGGTTATTGGATTTTAATAATCCCACCTTTTACCAATTGGCCAATAATAATCCCAACTGAGAATATTCTTACCACTAGTCCCTACTTTCAAACTATTTTGTTACATTGGACTTCCCGTTAAAAAAACTTAACGCCGTTAGATTTTATATGGCGTGGACATCTGCAAACTGCCGGAAAGTCGAGCCAAGCTAGCAGTGGTCTCGTGGTGGGTTTTGAAATTGGCTTTGGTGGTGTTTAACTAGTCTCGTTGGTCAGGCAAGTCCAAACAGAGATAACGGTAGTGTTTAACGAGACCAGTTAAACACCACCAGAGCCAATTCAAAACCCACCACGAGACCACTGCTAGCTTGGCTCGACTTTCCTGTGGTTTGCAGATGTCCACGCCATATAAAATCTAACGGCGTTAAGTTTTTTTAACGGGAAGTCCAATGTAACAAAATAGTTTGAAAGTAGGGACTAGTGGTAAGAATATTCTCAGTTGGGATTATTATTGGCCAATTGGTAAAAGGTGGGATTATTAAAATCCAATAACCCTATTTGTTTTAACGAAATAATTAAAAAAATCAAGGGCTTATTGGTTTCACACCCTCCTCTTAGGGTTGAAAAGGGTTCAAGAGAGTAAAAATGACATAACACATTTTAATTGAATAAAAAAAAGGGTTTCATGACTTTTTTTTTACTAGTCTCTCCGCCCTTAGTTGGCACCAGTACTACAACTATAGATAGTCTAACATGAAGCCATCTTTATGGTCTATCATTCACTATGCATCAAATAAAACTACAAAACTAATTTAATCTGATCCACAAATATAAAAAGTTACAACGATACTCTTTTAATTCCATTAATTATATACTTTTTTATAGTTTATTATTAATGATCCATCAAATATCACATAAAACGAAAAACTAAATGAATAGTCACCAAAATATAACTAAACACAGCCAAGTATGCATATTAATCAGTAAAGGACCCATGACTTAGTGGTCTAATGGTATCAGGGCCGTTCTTGAGATTTCGGATACCCTGTGCAACTTTATAAAATTAGCCCCTAAATATAAAGTTTATATATGAAAAACATCATTAATACGATGATCGTTTTTTTGGTTCGATCGATTGAAGTCCTAATAGATCGAGTGATTGCCGATTGAAGCCTCTGACGACGTCTTCTCAAATTTTATTTCCTTGCCGCTAGTTTTTTAGTTAGGTTTAAAAATGTTTAATTTTTTTAATTGGGTTAAATGAGTTTACAGTTTTAGATGGGCTAAAACTAAAAAAAATGTTGAGTTAGTTTTACATAAAATTTACTCGGTTTTAAAATGTTGTTGGTTTATAAACTTTATATGTTTTTGTTCTGAAGTAAATTTAAATATGTAATATATTGGGCCCCAAAAAATCAGGCCATCTGCGGTCGCACATCCCACACCCCTAAAGGGCCGGCCGTGAATGGTATGATGCTTGTTACTTATAAAAGTGATGTATGTTTAAATCATTACAGGTGTAATATTAGGTAGTATTATGTGTAAAAATTGATGTTAAAAAAACTTATATTAGTAAGGATGAGGGTTTTGAGGAAAAGTTGATGTGACGCTAATGTAGAGTTTGGAGGATTTGGGGAGTATTCTCTCCACCCTAATGTTTTGATTTCTCTTTGCTACACTTATGTTATCTTGATGTTATACTCTTCATGTCAAAAATGGTTTTTGAAGTCGGGGTCTCAACGGGAGCAACATTTCTTTCTTTCGGGATAGAGTTAAGGTTTGTACATATTCTACCCTCCCAAGACCATACAAATAGTTTTTGCTATGAGTGAGATTTTAAAATGATACATTGTGCGTGTGTGTATTACAATACTTTTTTTTTATTTACTATATTTTTAAATTATGACATTATGTTGCAACATATGTCGCGAAAGGTTACTGTTGCAAATTCCGTCGCAAATTTAGCAACCTTTGAGAGTGAAAGGATCGTAGGGGAGAGCAAAACACCGAACTAACCGAAAATCGCACTGAAAAAACGGCCGGAACTAAAAACCGACGGTTTGATTTTGTATTTTTTTGAAAACCGAAAATTGCGATTTGGTTTTGTATTTTTTGAAAACCGAAAAACCAAGCCCAGCGTATACATATGAACTTTTTTAATATATTGTGTGCATGTATTTGTGTGTTACATCAAGTCCCGAATCAGTAAAACACACGTTAATTTGGCTAACTCCCAAACACGTTTATCAATATCAAGAATTCTCACTCTAAAACTTGATTATTAGTAGGAAACCCTGACTCGGTTTACATAGACTATTTGATTGATGACAATTCATGATACCCTACACGATATATATATATATATATAGCTAACCTATTACGTTTGACTACTAATAGGATTCTATTTAATTAATTACATAATAATTATCTATAACTAATCATAACATAATCCATTTAAGACTCTTGATAATTATCCACCATTAATTAAATATTATAGTTTGTCTTGCACTCCAAGCAATCAACCACCTAGCCGCCCCATGCCTAAGCCACGGGGACTAGGAAATTCCCAACAATTACCCCCGAATTTCTGAGTCGTATAGGGCAATTCTTGTACACCAAGTAACGTCTTCATCTCCTTAAACTTGATTCTTGCTAACACATTAGTCAAAACATCCGCTCTTTGTTGTTCTCCGGATACGAGTTCAACTTTCCGGTTCTCGGATTGATCAGCCATGTCTCGCTGCCTACTCCTTCCAAAATGCTGCAAAGCTGCAACTTCATGGTCTGTTGTCATTGTGGCAAGTTCTTCTTGCAGATTGAGTCGCGATTAGAAAATAAACACCCGCCTGAATATGCAGTTCTTGTTCTTGTGATCGGAAAAACTGCAGGTGCGGTTCTCTCTTCGATGAACAACCGTGCCCTTTTTTTTTATTTTCAGGTGCCTAGTTGTTTGCTTCAATTCTTCGATCAATTATTTGAAAATAGTCTGATCCAATCTCGATCCCGCCCTGGTTGATCCGAACTTGACCAATCAACTTTGTTTCTTGCCACCGCACCGTGATCTTAATCCGCCTTGATCAGATCCGAGTTCTTGTGACAAGAGTTGCAATTAGGTTAGCAATCGCCACGGAAAAACCTTCTTGTTTAACCTGGCTCTGATACCAATTCAAGTCCTGAATCGGTAAAACATACGTTAATTTAGCTAACTCTCAAACACGTTTATCAATATCAAGGAATCTCACTCTAAAACTTGATTACAAGTAGAAACACTGACTCGGTTTACATAGACTATTTGATTGATGACAATCCATGATACCCTACACGATATAGCTAACATATCACGTTAGACTACTAATAGGATTCTATTTAATTAATTACATAATAATTATCTATAACTAATCCTAACATAATCCATTTAGGACTCTTAATAATTATCCACCATTAATTAAATATTATAGTTTGTCTTACACTCCAAGCAACCAACCACCTAGCCGCCACACGCCTAAGCCACGAGGACTAGGAAATTCCCAACATTACAAATATTTGCATTAATACTATGTTAAGATATATATTTGTTATTGAATTTATAAATTATAATATATCTTTTTCAATGATAAGTATTTATAAGAAATAATAAATTATATAGCTGAAAAATTTTAGGTCAAAATGTCTATAATCAATTAATCATTAAGTAACAAAAAAAAATTATTTCAAAAAATTAAAGTACATTTGGTAAAACCAAACCGAACCAAACCCATTATAAAAAGCAAAACTAATAAAATCGAAGCTATACGGTTTTCAAAAAACCAAAAATATTGGCTAAATTTGCAATGAAAACTGAGATGGTACATATATGCGACGTATACCCAAAGGTAGTTATGTCATAAAATTCCTTTTGTAATTTTGGCCGCAAATAGTCGCACTGAAAGGATCCATTGCCTAGTTTGTCACTAAATTTACGGCAACAGTATTGTCGTTATAAAATTCTTCCTCAAATACCCTCTGTGTAGCAGTGTATCCATATCTTACGTGAAACAAAGATGAAACGAATGAGATATTCATATTTCTATAAATATTATAAACTTATAGAAATGTAGTATGCATTATATATATATATATATTTCTCATGGGGATGAATAGTGATTTTTTTTTTTTAATTTGTTTTTTCCTTTTTTATTATTTAGTTTTATGTTTCCTTTCTATTAACATTATTTTTACCGTTGTGCCTATGCTTTCGTTTAAATTTTATTAACGATGGGCCCGACAACGTTATCTATGATAACTTTCGTTCGTTATGTTTTTTTAAATAACGAAATGCGTCGTTTTCTTAACAATTTCTTTTGTCAACGTTCTGTTTAAATTTTATTAAAGACAGTTGTATTCAACTTCAAGTGTTTTTGGGTATCGTACGTTATAAAGAGTCTGTGATTTTTTTTTTTTTTTTAATTTGTTTTCCCCTTTTTTATTATTTAGTTTTATGTTTCCTTTCTATTAACATTATTTTTACCGTTGTGCCTATGCTTTCGTTTAAATTTTATTAACGATGGGCCCGACAACGTTATCTATGATAACTTTCGTTCGTTATGTTTTTTTAAATAACGAAATGCGTCGTTTTCTTAACAATTTCTTTTGTCAACGTTCTGGTTTAAATTTTATTGAAGACAGTTGTATTCAACTTCAAGTGTTTTTGGGTATCGTACGTTATAACGAGTCTGTGATTCCACGCAAACGAGCCAAACCAATAACAAACAGACTCCCGCCGCGAAGCGCGGGGGGTAAAACACATGGAGGAGAATAGTAATGTGTACAAGATGCAATGCAGCATGTACAACTCTTGCTTATGGCTTTTATGCGTGTGAGCATCCCCTTTTTACGCCCATTTCTTCTTTCCCCTTTCACACCAGACCAAATTAGGGTTTCCCTCATTCACCATCGTTTCACCATACGACCCATTACTAGCGGTGAGTGAACACCACCGGCTCTTCCACCGCTAATAGTAGTTTTTTTTTTTTTTTTTCATGGGGATGAATAGTAGTTTTTTTTTTTTTTTTTTTCTTACAAAAGTTTTTTTTTATAAACTGGTCACTAAAGTTCAAAATAAGCTTTAATTTTCTTTTCTTTTTTACTCAAAACTTTGTTTTTTTATAGATTTGCCACATAAGTTCAATAAACTTTCGTTCGTTAACTTTTTTCAAAATACAGGTGCGTCGTTTTTTTTTTTGTCAACGTTCCGATATAAATTTGTTTTAAAACGGAGTTGTATTCAAAATCGATTTTTTTTATCGTTGCCTGTATCGAGTGCCGTTACCGTTGTGGTACCATGACGAACCGAACCTATTATGGGCGAACAACATCATTATTGATATTGGTATTATCGATTCGTCTGTTGGTTTTCGACGAACCGAACCGGTAATTTTTTTAATTTGTTTTCTCTTTTTTTATTATTTAGTTTTATGTTTCCTTTCTATTAACATTATTTTTACCGTTGTGCCTATGCTTTCGTTTAAATTTTATTAACGATGGGCCCGACAACGTTATCTATGATAACTTTCGTTCGTTATGTTTTTTTAAATAACGGAATGCGCCGTTTTCTTAACAATTTCTTTTGTCAACGTTCTGGTTTAAATTTTATTGAAGACAGTTGTATTCAACTTCAAGTGTTTTTGGGTATCGTACGTTATAACGAATCTGTGATTCCACGCAAACGAGCCAAACTAATAACAACCAGACTCCCGCCGCGAAGCGCGGGGGGTAAAAACTAGTTGTATTTGAATTGAAAAATAATAAACGACATGTACGGTAGATGAAAACGTAGCACGGTAGCTTTTGAAACGGCAAATTTAAAGAAAAAAATAGAATTTAGAAGAAGACGACGACAAACAGGACTAATTTAATTACGTTGAAAAGTCATCGTTCAGAAACGGTTGGTTTGTGTGGAGCCGTCAGAAAGATCGTACACACGGTAAAAGTTAACAAAGTCGTAGCAACTTGCAATAGTTGCTTTGCCGACTCGTATTTAACATCTTTAGGTTTTTAATTCAGATTATTCCCTCTCTCTCTCTCTCTCTCTGCAACTAAGAAACTCAACTGTAATCGCCGTTCGTCTTCCCGTCGTTCTTCTTCCGGCCGGTCCTCTCTCCCTCTCACACACGCTACGGCAGACGAGGAACTGTAATCGAAGCGTTAATTTGACAAACGGAAGTCACATTATGGAGTCGTCTCGACTCACGATGCCGGCATTCATGTTCGTGGTGCTTCTTCTGTTTTTAACGGCGAGTCTCCGTGATATCAGATCCGCCGCCCAACCATTACCTAATGAAGAAGGTACAGTGCTTCTTAGTTTGATTTTAAACCCTAGTTCTCGTTTATTTTTCATTAGGTTTCCGTTCTGATTGTTTAAACGAATTTGATTGTTGTTTTGATTCTGTTATTAACTTTGGAAGTCACGTATTTGGCCACTAGTATCAATTAAATGTATAATAAGCTAATAAGATAGAGAACATGATACTCCAGAAAGCTACAGAAGTTTTGATTATTGATTTATTTGTTTTGACTCTTTAAAAAATGCTTTGATCTGCTCTTGAAATTTGCGAAGATTCGATTGCGTACTTATTTTAACGATTAATGTTTCGTTATTACTCAAGAGATCTTAGCTGATTGTTATGTGCAGATACAGCTTGAAGATTCTCACAAAGGAAAACATAAAATTTTGATGACAAATTTGAAGTTTTTTTTTGCAGAAATTAGAAAATATTAAGTTTATATTATCTGCGTTTGACTTCTTCAGTATAATCATGCCAAAAGGTTTATAATATATTGATGAAAACGAACGATGCTCTTTTTAAATTGAATTTCATGACTCTTAACACTATAACAAAAATATTAACTTATTAATGAGGTATCTAATATATATTTTTAACCAAATAATCAATAAAATTGGATTGTAAGAATCAATGCATTTTTTAAGAATATTTATTTTTTATTATGAATTATGAACGGATATTTGTAAATTTTTAAGGCTTTGATGCGTGGGGCATGGGCCTGGTCAATTCATTACAACTTGCATCCCGGTTGAATGTGGCCGCCAAAATTATTGGTTTAAGATAACGTGTTTTCTTTACCATGTCAGCTTTGATAGGGCCCCTTTTGAACATTTTTGTTTTCATTTCCTTGATTTTGACTTTTGAATAATTAGAGGTATTATCCAAGCTATTACTTGATTTTAATCTTTGCAAGGAAATATTGACTTTTAAATCCATGCTCTTTGTGGTCTAGAATTATGGGACGTGTTTTTTTTCAGAAGTTTGACCATATCTCATTGACTTTGGCCAGTTGACTACTTGCATCTAGAGGCATTTAAGCAATGTTTTTAAAACCGGACCGGTCGGACCGGGAACCGTGACCTGGACCGGTCCGGTTACATGCTCTGAGACCGTTTGCTGGTTGAACCGGGCGGTCCAAGCGATTCAGCGGTCGGACCGGGTCGTTAAAAAATTTTATTTTTTTATTTTTTTTTTACTATTTTTTTTTATCTTTTTTATCCTATAGTCCTCCTACTTACTTCTATTTACAATTTTAACTCAATTTGGCTCTTTCCTTTTAACTTATACGATGACACAGGTCCTCCAAAACCCTAATCAAAATTAAAATTGAAGATTCAAAAGAATTAAAATTCCTACAGACCTACAACCCTCGTCCTTGACTCAAAATTGTTTAAATGGTTGTATATGTAGTATTTGGAATTTTTTATATTTTTCTATATATTTTTATGAATATTTATATTATTTATTGCGTCATCCGGTTCTTGAATCCGGTCCGACCGGTCCGACCAGTGAACCTATAAGGCGTCCGGTTCGTTGTCCGGCCCGGTTCTGAAAACATTGCATTTAAGGCTGAATGGATGCGGTGTTGTTTTGGTCAGCCATGAAAAATTTAGATGTGTTTTCTCTCGAGTCCTCACGTGTATTGTGGTTCCTGGGCCCCTATCACGTGAGGTCAGATTTAACACTTTCTCCAAACATCTTAATTACAAAATAATTATCTCTTGTGACTTGTAAAGTTCTTAGGTTTCATTATAATACATCTGAGGTTAAAAAGAAATAGTAATAATTTATCACTTGAATATATCAATGAGATATCACTTTAACTTCTTGTTGAACTCTGAAGATTAATATCTTGGCAGTTTTTTTATCTAGTGGTATAAGCTTGGTTTTAAAAATCGCGAGTACTCGCGCTGAACTCGCAACTCGACATAGGGCACTACTTCCATCGAGTCATGTAACACAACTCGAGCTTTGTACAAGACTCGCAAAAAAATCGCATCTTTTTGAAAAAAAATCGCACATAATCATGCGATTCTTGTACAGAATTTTGTATTCCAAACAAATGGACTTACAAATGGTTACCGACAGTTGTTCTTGTACATAAAGGTTACCAGCGGCTGTTTGCTGCACCTGTTCCAGCCCTTGCTGTTGTTTGCTGCCCCTGTTCCAGCCCTGGCACTGTTCCAGCCCTTGCACCTCTTCTTAATGGTTACAGCAGGCGGCTGTAAACATAACAGAGGCTGACACTAAACCTAAACCTAATAAGGGATGGACATATTCCATTATTTTGGGCTTAAGTCAGCCCACTTACTTAACATTAAGATTTGTACAGAACTGGGCTTTTATCTAAAAAAGTTTGCAGCCCAAATAAAAATAAAACAAACAGACCCAACCAATATAAACCTAAACTAATTAAATAGCCCACATGTTTATATTAATATATATATATATATATATATATATATTATAGTGTTTTAGATGTTTATATTAATGTGTTTTTTTTAGGTTTTAGAACTTATAAATGCTTTATATATAATTTATAGATTTTTTTTAAACATGTGCGCTTCGCGTACGAAAATCGGTCCGCTTTTACGCTTTGCGCTTCGGATTTAGACCTTGTCGCTTCGATGCGCTTCTCGCTTTTTAAAACCAAGGGTATAAGAATGACCCATAACATTATATCTTTTTATGTCAATTCATATATATTATTTTTCTGTTTGTAACAGTTGAAGCCATGAGGTCGATAGCCTCAAAACTACAATACAGCAATTGGAATGTTGCTAGTGATTCATGCAGCAGAGGTTTTGGGCTTAATGACACAGTTTACTCTATTAAAGCAGAGGCTATGGAATTTGGCAGCAATGTAACTTGCAACTGTACCACCACTGTTTGCCACATATCAAGCATGTATGAATCTGCATGCCTTTATATATAATGTAGTTGGGGAATGAGTTCAAATTAAAACCACTAAATAGTTAGAAACTAAATGGACCACTTTTTAACCTTTGATCGCGATTCATGTAGTAAAAGAGAAATAAGAGAGAGATCTCAACCATCTATTGAAATATGATCTGGAGGCTAAAAAGTGGTTCTTAATTATTTAATGGCTCTCTTTGAACTACATTCATGTACTTGGTTTGCTAATTCATTTTTTCCATCAAACATTATCCATGTCTTAATTTATTGTTTAATATCCATTATTAGAACGGCTTGCTATCCACTTCGCGCTAATCACTGTTTTGGATATCTTTCCATGTGTGCTCTTAAATTGCAGCCAACTAAAAGGACTCAATTTGACAGGAGTTCTACCTGAAGAATTTGTAAATCTCACTTTTCTGACAGAAATGTAAGTGGACCATCAAACTTTCATTATGCTGGAAGTAGTAAACATCATACTCACTTCACTAGTTCACTACATAAATCATATTGTGTGTATATGGCAAATGTTCATTTTATCCTATGAGTATGAGTTTTGTACTGTTTGTTACACAGAGATCTATCTCGCAACTATATAAATGGCACTATTCCGTCCATTTTCGGTCAGCTTCGCGTTAGCATTTTGTAAGAGTTATTATTTGCTTCAGTTTTTACATTCTCTCACCAGAACTCAGTGGAAATTTATGACACTTTATTTTCCACAGGAGTCTCTTGGGGAACCGACTCAGTGGGCCGATACCTGAAGAAATAGGTGATATTTCTACACTTGAGGATCTGTAAGTAAAGAGCCTTACATGACAGTTCAATATACAACTTTGTCCTTTCACAAGTTGTTTACAGTTTTGACTTTTGACATACAACAGAGTCATAGAAGACAATTTGCTTGGAGGGCCACTTCCTCAAAGTCTTGGCCGTTTGTCCCGCTTGAGAAGATTGTATGATAACTTGACCTTGTTCCAAATATTATTTTATCATTTGTTCATTGTAAAAATAAATTATTTATCATTTTTTGCAGCCTTGCTTCCGCAAATAACTTCACAGGAACCATACCCGAATCATATGGCCGCCTGACCAATTTAGATAACTTGTAAGTCATGTTATATTTCTTTTGACCAAAAATGAATTAGTGGTTCATTATATATTTTATCAAAATTTTATAACATTTGTACTCTTCTTGCAGTAGGATAGACGGGAGTTCATTATCTGGGAGAATACCTGATGTTATCGGAAACTGGACAAACCTCATAAGACTGTGAGTATTATTTTTCTTTCTTTTGTTAAGTAGTTCAACTTCTAAATATTTATTATATACAATTTATTGTGCAGTGATTTGCAAGGAACTTCAATGGAGGGTCCAATTCCTTCTACAATATCTCTGTTGACAAGACTGGTGGAATTGTGAGCACATTATTACACCCCTGGATTGTTTTTTTTTCCTTGTTTTCGTTTTGTGAGTTTTCATATATCCATTTGTGGTTGTCAGGAGGATAACTGATTTGGCTGGAGCAACAAGTTCAAGATTTCCTGATCTGCAAGCTATGACACAGATGGAGAGATTGTAAGTTGATTGCATAATTGCATGACAAAATGTAAACTAATGAGTTAATTAACATGATTAAGTAAACTTAGATGACTTCTATTGCAGGAGCCTGAGAAATTGTTTACTTACCGGCTCAATACCTGAAGACATAGGACAGACAATGAGCTCATTGAGGCATATGTAAGTCTTTCTATCTGTTGGGCCTTTAAAGGATAGGCAGAACATGTTAGTTATCTTTAATTGTTCTTTTGCAGAGACCTGAGCTTCAACACTTTGACTGGTTCAATACCCAATTCAATTCAGACACTACGATTGAATACCTTGTATGCAACTAATTAGAAATATTTAACACCTAAATTCCCTGTTTATTTTGATTTTTCAATATAACTTGAGATAAAATGTTTCACATGACTCCATGGATATAGGTTTTTAAATAACAACTCGCTATCTGGAGACATACCTGATTGGATATTTCGGATAGTTCAAAGCAACCGAAAGATGTTAGTGATTCCCCTTAACTATTATACATTATACTTATGTTATAAGTTTTAAGTATTTGTGAGACAAATGATTCTTATCACTTCCATTTTTTATTGCAGCGACTTATCTTACAATAATTTTACACGGTCTCAGCCACATAATTGTCAGGCATCTAGTTTGTAAGTACTTTTATCCTATTATTTTACTATATAAATCATTGCTTTCTATGTTCGCTTATCACTTGGTACCTTCACCACAGGAATTTAGTTTCAGCCCTTTCACCTTCAGCTGCAAGCAACGGGTATGTCCCGTCAGCAACACATAAACATTTGTATTGTATATAATGATGTGACCTAACTTGCATTAATCTTGTAGAAATGCTTGGTGTATGAATGACCAAGTTACTTGCAGCAGCAACCCCAACCGTAAGAGTGCTAAAATAAGCCTTTCCTTTCTGTTTTTTTCTTCTTTGGAGGTGGCAAAATGGGTGGTCAGGTAACGGGTCAAAATGGGTTACTTTTAGTGATGCCCAAAACAGTCGGGTTGACGTGCATGCGCATTTAAAATCTTTCTTGTAAATAAAGCAGGAATAATGTAAATGTTTTGAATAAACCAACAAAGGTTTGCCTTCATTTCAAGCTCCCCAGACCCTACCAATAGATTGCTATGAGTGGCATCTTACTGGGTACGTTTGTTTTTTGATATTTGTTATATCCATTATTAACATCTTCACAAATGCATTACATTGCAGGTCATACTTTATATATTAACTGTGGTGGACCCAGAACAGAGTTTGAAGGAAACGAATATGAAGATGATTTAACGAGCGAGCAATCTTACTTTTATCATATTCAAGAGAGATGGGCTTATAGCACCAATGGTCTTTTCCTGGGCGATGATAATGTGCCGTTTGTTGCCCCCGAATCAAATGCGACAGGTAGTGATATATATAGAACCGCTCGTTTTTCTCCCACTTCACTTAGGTACTATGGACTGTGTTTGAGGCAGGGGATTTATAAAGTGAGGCTTCACTTTGCTGAAATAAGTTATACTGATGACATGACTTTTAGTAGTCTTGGAAGACGCTACTTTGATATATCCATCCAAGTAAGTGACATGTCAGCTTTCTTTAGATTCTATATTTATAAATATATACTCTGAAAAAAACTTATGTAATATCATATTTACCCAACAAAAAAATTAATATCAAATATACTCATTCAAAATACTTAAAATTTCATATTTACCCATTTCATTAAATACAATTTATGATATGATTGTTGTACAATCAGTGGCGGATCTAAAACAAAAGTTCAGGGGTAACGGATTTTTTTTTTTTACCGTACTTTCATGTAAACAAATTTTTTTTTACGGTAACATGCGACTGGCGAGGCGGAGGGCTGGGGTTTTTTATAAAGTATTAGGTTTTTTTATAAATTTTTGGACTTTTTATGAAGTGGTTTTTTATAAAGTATTAGGTTTTTTATAAAATTTTAGACTTTTTATGAAGTGGTGAGCTTTTAAAAAAATTTGAGGGGTAACGTAATTTTTTCTCAGGGGTAACCGGATACATAAAAACGTAAAAAAAAAAAAAATTTGCACTACGTGTAAAAGTTGAGGGGTAGCGGGGGCTACCCCTACCCATAAAGTAGGTCCGCCCCTGACTGTACAATTCTCTTTCTTGTTACACTCCAAACTCTCCGATTCTAATACAAGTTTTAAAAGAAAGGTATAAATGTCATAATTTTAAAAATGGGTATATTTGATATTATAATATTTTGTTGGAACATATATGATAATATAACAAATTTGAAAATGGTAATTTTATAAAGTTGATGAAACACTTTTTGCCAAAATTTCTTCACGGTATAGCCAAGACCAACTAAAATGGTTGGTGGTTATTTTGTTTTCTATTTTTTTCCCCTTAAAAAATCGGTTGAAAGTTGGGGTCTTAACCAACGTGACCAAAACCCTTATTTTTATGAATAGCTAATATGATTCAAAAATAAATTATTTCATTAATAATTTGTTTTTTTGAATAAAATTTCATACCTTGGGCGATTTTCATCCTGTTGACCCGTTCGACCCGTTTTCTTTTTAGCTAACGTGAATCAACCCATTCTTAACCGAATGGATTGAAATTGCCACCTTTAGTTGGAGAATTAGTTACAAATTTAATTTGGATTTTCACATAGGGAGTTCTGCAAAGGAAAGACTTCAACATTGTAGAACAAGCCAATGGTGTTGGCAGGGGTACTTTCCTAGATTTTGATAATGTTATGGTTAATGGTACCACCCTGGAGATCCACTTGTACTGGGCAGGGAAAGGGACTACTGCGATTCCAGATAGAGGTGTATACGGGCCTCTTTTATCCGCTATCGCAATAACACCAAGTTAGTACAAGCTTTCACTTTTCTGATGTGGCAATGGTTTCCTTGTTTCATGCCTTGTCATATGTTTATTTGTATTTTGACGCTGACATTGGATTTTAAATAAACAAAAAAGCTCTTAAATTTTTATTAGTTTATGTACTTTCATTTTGTTTTCTCACTTTTAAGAGCAAATATAACATAATTTTTCTCCCTTATGCAGACTTTGATGTCAGTACAGGATCAGGACTCTCTGGTGGAGCTATAGCTGGAATTGTGATTGGTTCGTGCGCATTTATTGGGCTAATTTTAGCTCTACTTTGGAAGAAAGGTTATTTAGGAGGAGATAAAGAAGATAAAGGTATGAACAATATATAAAGATTGTGTGTGTAAATTTGCTTTTTGTTAGAGATGACAAGATAGGCAGGTCGGGTAACACGTCAAATTGGTTCGGGTTTAAATGGGCTGGTTCAGGTTTGGTTGACTTGTACACGCTATTTTGTCCATTTTTTTTACTTTTTTAGTAAATAACTAAGGTGTTGATTATGTAAAAAAATTATTATTACAATAATAATCTAAATCTTTGAATAAAACAAATTAGGAGGTTGTATGGAAGAAAAATAGACTTTTGGTGACTTTCAGCCCGTTTGACCCGTTACCCCTTTTAACTATTCTTTTTTTTTCTATGAAATATAACCCAAATTGGCTCACTCATAAGTAATCGGGCCAAAATTGTTACCTTTAGCTCTTGTATTGTTTTGAAATCGACCCGTTACCCCTTTTAGCTAAAATCATTATCTCTTTCACAGAGCTTCGTGCACTTGAACTACAAACGGGTTATTTTAATCTACGACAAATCAAAACTGCAACTCATAACTTTGATCCTGCTAATAAGATTGGTGAAGGTGGCTTTGGACCAGTTTACAAGGTGAAAAAATTAACACCCTGAACATTATTTTGTGTTTACTTGTATATTTAAGGTACTTATAACTCTGTCTTTTCCGTTTATTTTCAGGGTGTACTCACAGATGGTTCTGAGATTGCTGTTAAGCAATTATCTGCCAGATCGAAACAGGGGAACCGTGAATTTGTCACTGAAATAGGCATGATATCTGCTTTACAACACCCAAATCTTGTCAAACTTTTTGGATGTTGCATTGAAGGAAAAGAATTATTACTGATATATGAATACCTGGAAAATAACAGTCTTGCACGTGCCCTTTTCGGTAAGTACTTCGCTATCCTGATATTCCCGTGTTTTATCAAGGGTGTAAACGAACTGCGCTGAGCTCGAGCTCGGCTCATTTATTATTTATTGTATTTTTATACGTATATAATTTTATATATAACATAATAGATAGTAGGGGCAACAATTCCTGACATGACCCGAATACAACGAAAATAAATAAAGTTTTGCGCCATGACCCGTATTTTAAACAGGTCAACCCGAAAACGACCCGCTTGATAAGCAGGTTGACCCCCGTTAACCCGTTTAAGGTTTTTTAGAAGTTAGTATTTATATTAGAGATGAAAAGTGTTAATATTTAAAGTTTAATATTTTAATTTTTTATTTTTCCAATAACTATTAACTTATAAAAGAGAAATTAATTTTCTCTTTTGAACCCTTTCATCAACAATTCTCTTCCAACAATTTTATTTAAAGATGAAAAGTGTTAATATTTAAAGTTTAATATTTTAATTTTTAATTTTTCCAATAACTATAAACTTATAAAAGTCAAATTAATTTTGTTTTGAACCTTTTCATCAACTATTCACTTCCAACAATTTTATTTTATTAGTTCTAACCACCCATTCACCAATCCTTTTCATTTGCTTTTTCTAATATCGGCCTAAATATATAAACCCAAGTTTGTTAGTTAAGATTGAGAGAAAACAAAAACAATAAAAAAGACATCAAATACAAAAAGGTTTCATATGAGTCGGAGTAATTAATAGTTTAAATTGTTACTAAGTCACTAGGTATTACTCATATTCATAAATGAGTAGTTTTTTATCATAATTACATATTCATAAATGAGTACTGTTTAAATTGTTACTAAGTCACTAGACATCACGATTGACCCCATTTAGTTATTTTTAATTACATATATTTCTAATATTTATAATTTAATATATTTATTATAAGTAAAAAAAAATATATATTTATATAAATAACAGGCTCGTTTAGGCTCGAGATCGTGTAAGCTTGGCTCGATTCGAGCTTTTAGCGAGCCGATCTCGAGTAGCTCACGAGCGGCTCGACTAGTTTACTTACACCTCTATGTTTTATACCTATTTAAGGAATTATTAATTATAATATGTTATAGGTCGAGAAGACCAGAAACTTAATTTGGACTGGGCCACACGAAAGAAGATATGTATCGGAATAGCGCGGGGCTTAGCGTATCTCCATGAAGAATCAAGATTGAAAATAGTTCATAGAGACATAAAAGCCACCAATGTGCTTCTTGACAAGGATCTTAATGCTAAAATATCAGATTTTGGTTTAGCAAAATTGGATGAAGAAGAGAATACTCATATCAGCACGCGAATTGCTGGAACAATGTGAGTTTTCAGATTCTTTTTTTCGTTTTTTTTTTACATTTTGCATGAATTGGTAGAATTATTCAATCTGGAGATATTTATTGCTGTATATTTGTAGAGGGTATATGGCTCCAGAATATGCAATGAGAGGGTACTTGACAGATAAAGCGGATGTTTACAGCTTTGGAGTTGTTGCACTAGAGATTGTTAGTGGGAAAAGCAATACAAATTACAGGCCAAAGGAAGAATTTGTCTACCTCCTTGACTGGGTAAATCCAATCTTTCGAAAAAAATTTGTTTCTTCTTAAATTAGAGGTGGCAAGATAAGAGGGTCAGTTAACATGTTGAAACATATCATTTCAATATGGGCAGGGTTTAAATGACATGCAAACCTCTTTTTCCCAACTTTAAAAAAAATTTATAAATGGTTAAAATCAACCAACCTTCAACATTTTGACGTTTCAAAACACAAACATGTTTTTGACGTTGGACGTCATTTAACTTTTTTTTTACTTACTCACACCTACACATACACAGGGTTTATGTTGGTTTCAACCAATCAACTTTCATCATTTTGTCGATTAAATCCTTTAACCCTTTCTTTGTAGTGGTTTAATATTTTTTTTTATATAGTTCGAACTTATATAAAAGACCGCTATTTAAACTTAGAAGGGTTAAGAAGTCAAAAATGTTGAAAGTTGATTGGTTTTTACGGTTATCAACCCTTTTATAAACAGTTAATTTTGGTTTAAAAAGAATATTATTACGTTAATAATCTAAATCTTCATAATGGAACAACTTAGATGATTCAAGATCGTGTTTGATGCGTTTCCATTTTAGCTATTTTCTCTTATTTGACCCGTTTGAGATACATATAACCGAGTATTTCCATTTTCCTTTGTTAAGGCATATGTGCTACAAGAGCAAGGGAATCTTTTGGACCTAGTGGACCCTAGTCTAGGAAAATACTCAAAAGATGAGGCAATGAAGATGCTTTACTTGGCTCTTCTATGCACAAATCCATCTCCCACCCTAAGGCCGCCCATGTCAGCGGTGGTCAAAATGTTGGAAGGCAAAATGCCGGTTCAGCCCCCAACGGTCGTCAAACGAGATCCAGGGAACCCAGACATGAGGTTCAAAGCCTTTGAATTGTTATCGCATGACAGTCAAACACAGGCCTCCACCATCTCAGCAGACAGTCTAGGACCCAGGAGCATCGACAACGATGGTCCATGGGCAGATTCTTCAATTTACATAGATGAGAGCAAGGAAAGTTCTTCAGAAAAGAAGCTTCTCCCTGATCTTTATGAGGGCGACGTTTGAATCGGTAAGGTTTATGATGATTTTTGTTTATTTATTATAAATGTTTATATTTCAATTTATAATTACAGATGAATAATTGGTATGTATTTTTGTAAAATTTTATTCATTTTGTTATGCTTGATAGTGTACTATATGGATGTTTTAATTGGTTGCATGCCGCCATAAGAAAATAAAAGTCGGTGAACCCAAATGAGTCTATTTTCTTCGGCACTTGTTTTGACCCGAACCAAATTCATATTTTTTATTAACAGACAATTTTGACCTGAACCCATTTTGTTCGGAACATGTTGACTCCTTACCCGACCTGACCCCAAGCTTAATAAAACGGTAGTATTTGATTATACATATTAAGCTGCATGGATTATAATAGAGAGATTTGGGCAAACATACTTCAACAAAGAAACGTAAAGAAAGGAACAATTTCACAAACTTGCATTGATCCATCCTCCAACCACCATGAGTCCATTTCTTCTCCAAATTGAATTTCATCTGTAACAAGCTAAATTTCAGATTCATATATATTTTTGACAAACAAATCCTATGTTATTTAAGATAAGTGGTTACAACATACCTAGTTTTTGAATTTCCAAGAGTATGCTCAAGATCATCAGACCCAATAACCTCATGAATCCTTTCTCCTTCCCAAGGCTTCACCCTCCCTCCTATGTTGCTACCGAATGCAAATTCATCGGAAACCACTTCTGCCATTGCAATGTCGGCATTGTTATCAAATCCTGGGGGAATTGCAGGAGAACAAGTCCCACTTTGACCAGGTGTCCACATTCGTGAGCCACCATGAGACAAACCCGTTTCCTTGAACCCGAATGGGTTTGCTGCTACAAGGCTGAAGGTTGGGGAAGTGGGACGAATGCCAGTGAACCACTCGGATGTAGGTGCTCCCCAAATAGTGTTTGTTTTGATTCGTGTAGGTGATCGAGACGTTGGGGAGCTCGTGGGTGGAGTCACGGGTGCACTAATGGACCCGGTGTGGATGTAAAGATGGGGAAGTTTGGCAGTGTGTGACGATGAGGATGAAGAAGAAAGGTTCTTGAGCCATGGGATGAGTGAGTCGGGATGGGTGTTGGGCGCGTAAGAGGACGATGATGGGCTCGCAATTGAAGACGAGGGTGGGCTCGGGTGATAGGAAGCATATGGGCTGGGCTGGTAAGATGAGCATGGGCTTACTGATGCAGACCCACCAATGTCCATCCGTTCCATAGGCTTGCATCCCTAGATATATTGAAATAAGATTAAAAAGTTTATTATGTTTTATTTTTTGTAACAAGCCAAATAGATAAAATAATATTAAAAATAAGTTAAAGAAATACACATCAAGAAGATAAGCAAGAGTTTATTATTCTCCAAGATGAACTAAACTTGATTCAATAATAATACCACACTAAAACCAAAAAAGTTAAAAATCACTCATCATATACAACGCTTCTACTTTATAAAATTTACACGTGTTTTTTTTTAAGTAGAGACGGGGATCGTGTTATAAACGGGTTGGCGGGTTGTAATAAATAGGTTAAACGTGTCGTAAATGAGTTGACGCAACTGATAGTTTATTATAATTTTAAACAAGTTGACGTGTCGACCTGTATAATTAAATGGGTTATTAAATGAGTTGAACATGTCACCCCAAATACGACATGTTTATTAAACGGATTAGTCATCACTAGCTCAGAATCTAATTGTGATCTACCAGAGACTATTTTATGCAATATAACTCTTAAATGCATGTGAGAGAGTTAGTCCTAGAACAATGTTTGCCTACTGAAAAAGGACCTGTGTGAAAAATTAAAGCAAAAGACCCAAAAAAAAGAAGTTGCCCTTATTTATCAAAATTATTTTTTGTCTTTTTGGCTGATTTCAAAGTATATCAGGTCATTTTTGTATTAGTGACGACCAAATTACAAAAATACCCCTTTGGTCAAATCTGAATAGAGTGAACATCTGAAACATCTACGAGGGTAATATCGTCCTTTTAGGTTTTTCACTATGGGGAATCTTTCAGCTTTCAGCAAATCCCGGCCAAGCCTAATGTACACCGGAGAGTGTGATCACGATCAGTAAATAAAGCAATTTTATGATCTAAGCCTAACCGCCTCTGGACCAACACACGTCTGCTAAAATGCGCAGGGAAAACAGAGACTGTACACGTCAGCATATTGCTAAACGCGCCACCAGTGATCGGCAGATCGCGACCTCACGGAGCACATTGTCCAATGACTTCGTGACAAAAAGTGCCCCGTAACACTTTAACAGACTAACCGACGACGACCTGCTATAACGCGCCACCGTCACGGAATCGCCGTTGGACGAATTTCTGTAAACTGATGACCGGAATTTGATTAAAACTACGATTAACGGAGAGATTTGAGAGGCGTACCTTACGATAAGTGGTGCCGTCCGGTTCAACGGTCCAACCGGCCTCATCGGCGAGCGCTTTGAGGACTTCGTTATTATCACAATGCTTCGGCAGCTTGTAATTACCGTACATCCTCAAGCCGGTGAATATCTTGGCGGCGATGGCTCTCCTCCTCCTCTCTCTCCTCTTGTTGTTCTCCCGCTCCTTCCACGTCGGCATCCTCGTCCCTGACGTCATTCTTCCCGCTCTAAATACACGCAACAATAGAGATTGAATAAAACATATATCGACTATACACCTCCGGAAATCACGTTTCCGATCGGAAATTGAATTTTGCAACTTTATCATCATAAATGCAGCCTAATTTCAGCAAAAGGAACTCAATAAAGTGAAATTGCAATCGAGTATTCAGTTTTTTTAAATCAAGATTATAATCATTCCAATCAACAAGGCAAATTACATAAGTATAGCAGTTGAAGAATAAAAACTAAAACGGAGGAGGAATTACTTGACGATTAATGTGACGGAGAGAAACGCCGGCGAAGATCTGTCGGGATTTGAGAGAGAAAGTGGAGAAATTATAGGTGAAATTAGGAGGAGGTTGGACCGTGACATGTAAGCTGTTTATTTACGCTCCTGCCACTGGCTTCTTGTAAAAGATGACAGTCACCCCTAGAGTCATTGTTGGATAAAAGTGCTTTGGATGCCCGTTCATATGACCCACCATAATGCATAATCCATCCATTCATATGTTAAAATATACATATCTTTAGTATATACATGCATAAACATGTATATTAAGATACTAGTTGTAGACAATCGAATAGATATTCAAACTTTAAGATTTATTGTAAAAGATCATTTTTTTTTCAATAAAAATGTAAAGCTTTTTACTCAAAATTCACCTTTTAAAGAAAAAAAAGATGGTAAAAAAGTCATTAGTCGTAAATACCGTTGGATCATTTGCTGCTCTGCTCATGTTTGTGACCCAGGTCATTTTGTGTTTGAATAATGGGCCTATGTATGTTTATGTTTGAGTCTGTTGGGGTTATTTGTGCACATTGTTTGAATTAGCCCTCCTTCATTTGAGTCTTGCGTCTGTTTCGTTGTTGAGTCTTAAGGTGTTGATTATTTCTTCCTGGTTAACGTTATGTAATTGGCTATCGTTTCTATTGAATAATGTAGTGAATTTTGCATACAATCTTGGTATACACTTGAGTTTCTTTCAAATACCATGCTAACCAATGAGAGAAGGCAAATCGCGGTTGACGCTGAGCATGTGGCTTGCAAGAGGTTATGGCAAGAAATTAGTTGAACCGGGATTCAAACCCGAGACCTCTGTTAGAGTGGAACTAGACGTTTACTACTGCGCCGGATTTGCTGCAATAGTTGTGGGATCACTCTGTTTTGTTCTACAGGTTTTTGTTGTTTGTATATGATTACGCTAAGATGGCGTTGTTTCTAATGTTGTTGGATCTCAGGTGCTGCAACAACTTGCTTGTTTTCACGCTCGATAACTTGCTGCATCATTCTCTAGTCTATATGGTTTTGTTCAACAAATCCTATTGGATTTACCCTATGTGATTTGCGAATGAACAAGAAAAATAAAGATCATGATTTACTGCTTGAAGACTCTCTATCTCATTAGCTCTCAAAGACTTACATTAAATAAACTCATCCAACATAAATCAAGGAAAACAACCTACCCACTAGGACCATTGCTTTGACTCAACAAATAAACTAACCCATGACCCATTAAAATAATAACAATATGTGACTAAATAAACTTTTTGGATGGCCCGTACCCATTTGACCCAACTTTGAGTCATGCCTATCAAGAGTAACCATACATTCACCCCTTTACTCTTGATTTTGACTTGCTTCGCTCCTTCATTGAACCACACCGATTACTTGCTAGTTACTTACCTCCTACCGGTGGCTTCTTGCTTTGGTCGTCTCTTGCTTGATCGGTTCACACACTAAAGCAACTCCACTCTTACTCCTGCTCTTGCCTTCTTTTCTTTTCTTGATTTATTTCTATTTTTCTTGTTTTCGTTACTTGCTATCCGGAATCGTTCTTGCTTTTCTTGCTAATTCGATTAAACAGAAACATGTTATGTTTCTGCTTCCTTGCTGCTACTGATCTTCGAGAGATGAAAAGAGTTTAATCTAATCTGTTGTTGTTCGGATCTTGTTAATTCATAGTGAGAAATTTGTGGTGGTCACAACCATCCAAGTGAGACATTAACGGGGATCAGTGGCGAAGCTTGAAGAAAAACGTAGGGGGGCGGGATTTTTTTCCTACCAGGGGGCCGAAACTATAAAATTTTCGCCGAATACGTATAAATTAACACTACTGAGCGAAAAACCGGAGGGCCCTAAGAAAGCTTCGCCCATGACGGTGATCTCTATCATGTTTATAGAGAAGTTTTACAGTAAAAAAACTATTGATCAAGGATCAAGAAGAGAGCATACGGTGAAGTTGTTAGTTTTAAAAAAAAGACTAAAACGAACTTTGAAATTAATGTGAAAATTGTCTAAATATATGAAAGTATTTTGTAAAGTAATATTATAGAGCGTGAAAACGTATAGTATTAATGTTTAGTCAAATGTTAATCATTTTGTTATATCTTCTCAGTTCTTTCTAAAAACACAAAAATTGGTGGTTTATCACACATATTTTTCAGTATAAAATATAGATTAAAGTAGGTTTTTCAACTTTTTTAGTGCCCTTAAAATTTGGAATCATAAAACAATTGCTTTAGTTGCTTATACCGTAGAGCAGGGGCGCAGCTTAGTGAGGGCCCCCCTGATTTTTCGCTCAGTAGTGTTAATTTATACGTATTCGGCCGAAAATTTTATAGGTATTAAGTTTCGACCCCCTGATAGGAAAGAAAAATTATAGGATTCTGCCGCGGCCCTTCTTGCGTTTTTTTTTAAGCTTCGCCACTGTTGTTCATTGTGGATTGAAATGGATACTATTTAAATTGAGTTTTTAGCACCAAAGATGATGACAAATGATTGTTTTTTAGTTAACGTATGACACAGAATATATGTTTGTCTTTGTTTTTGAATTGAAGGTATTAATAGCAAACGAATGGAGAATTTTCACAAACCGAACTTCTGTTTTTTTTTAGCTCAGTTGGTAGAGCGGAGGACTGTAGTGTGCTCATAGCTATCCTTAGGTCGCTGGTTCAAATCCGGCAGGTCGGAAATTTATTTTTGTTTTTAAAAAAGCTTTCCGTAAATCTTTTACATAAATAATATATCGCAAATGGGTTTTTGAAATTTCTCCGTCACGTTGGTTTTTTACTTTTTCTTTCCGTTTGTTTTAAACATGAAAATATAATCATCATAATATAAAAACTTGCAACTTTTACTGAAAAAAAATACAAGTATTGTATTTATCAACTTACTTTGAAAAGAAAAAAATCATAAATAGATTTATTTATTAAGTTTGTGTTAAAATACGATAAGCTTTTACTGATAATAAAAACTGTAAAAACGCTTCGTGTATACACTTTATTTTCATGATTTGTTAAATTTTCTTTTGAAACTGTGCATGTTCTACTTTTTACTCTTTTTTTTTTTAAATTTATGCAAAGTTTTGCCGCCTTTGTGGAAATTCTTTTTTTTTTTAAGTATTCTAAAAGTATAAAGTGGGTTAGTTCTATATATAAGAAGATAATTCTAACAGTTCATGAAAGTAAATTAAATTCATAAATTTTTTATACTTTTTGTGGACATATAAATCTATAAATATAACCAATAAATACACATGTTTATGACTTTATATTAATATAAGTAACGTTTAAATACGAAAAAGAAGGAAAGTAAAAAAAGCTTGGGATGTCTTTTGAAAAAGAAATATAAAGAATGAAAAAGGAAATATAAAGACGAAAGTATAATTTATACACTATAAAGTATTTGACTTTGATCATTTTGAATACTTTGCAATACGAAAAAAGAAATTTATGCAGAAATATTTGACCAAACTTTACCAAGAAAAAAAAATCAACGAAAAACATGTATGTCAATGAAGCCCTTTAAAAGGTAAAAAGAAAAATGTATTGTGTATATTATATTTGAATACATTTAATTATTATCTTGTTAAAAGGAGGAATTATGTTTGAAAATATAAAATAAAATAATATTTATTATAAAACATAAAACTAATACATATAACTATATAAGTATATAATATAAAAAATAAAAGTTCGAGAAAAATACTATTGCAATAACAAGTTGCCAGTTTGGTAATATTTGTTTTTTGTAAAATAGATGAGTATTTTTTTTCATTTTTCTAAAAGAGTTAGAAAACTAGCATATATAGTGTATGTGTAACACCGGTAACGAATCAAATTTGAATACTTGAATTAATGGAATCTGATTATTCGAATTTTGAAATTTTGAAGCTGGGTTTGAATTTGATTAAAAACTCAAATAAACAACAGTCGTCAAAACAAGATTGCACAAATTCAACACAGGCTCACGCTCGATGCCATGGTATGGATGTACACCAATGATATCGTCTGAAACCCAAAGAACTATTGCGAACAAGGATCCATGGTCGATTCATGCACCGATCGTCTATGGTACTAACTTAAGTAAGCCTACAACTAATAATTAAATCTCTTTCATTGCATAAATATAACTAAGGACTAAGATGGAATCATGTTAGTTTGTTGATAATCAGAACTTGGAACATGAAATTGGAACATGTAAACTTGTTTATTAACTAGTTTGTCCACACGCGCTTCGCGGCGGTAGTCTGGTCGTTATCGGTTGGGCTCGTTTGCGTGGATAAAACTTACATCGAAACGCAGACTCGCTATAACGTACGATACCGAAAAAATAATTGAATTTCAATACAACTCCGTTTTCAATAAATTTTTGACTGAAACGCTAACAAAAAAACCAAAGAAAACCGCATTTTCCGTTTAAAAAAAAACTTAACGAACGAAAGTTATCACAGAAAAACGAATTAGTAGAAAAGTAAACGTGTCAAAAGCGTATATCATATATAGTATGATAGGTTAAAACGAAAAATAAATAAAAAGACAAATTACAATAAAACTCATGACGGGCTTTAAAAACAACCAAAAGGGAAGGTTGGGAATCGAACCCATATGAATTTATTTACATGTGCACACTCAAACCAACTCCACCAAACTCATTTTTTTCATCCCACTGAAACATACGGTATATAAATACAAGTTTAACTAGAAAAAATATATATAATAAAGCAGCGCAAAAATGTTGGTACGGTTGCAGTGTAGCCACCGACCAACATCTTTAAAGGTTAGGTAATTTGTGTCTATGTCTTGCAATTTATGCTTATTGTATTAAAATTAAAAAAATAGCCAAAAATAAAATGAAACGAAAAAAATCGTTTAACAAAAAGATAAACCGTGTGAAAATTTTATTTAGGTATTATAAATAATTTTAATTAAAAATAGTTAAATTTGTTAATGTAGCTAAATATTTAACAGATTAAATGATAAGTTGTTAAGATTAGTTTATGTAAAAAAAATAAGTTAAATTAAAAAATAAAAAATCATCAAAAATTTAAATAAGTAAAAAAAATCTACAAAAGAAATTGTATGAGATGGTGATGGGCGAAAGTGACAAAAGCCACTTATTCTATCTCACCCAATAAATCTATGTCACGTAACAAAAGCCACCAATCAAGAATTAGAATGATACATCGGCTCTTGAAATGTTTTAGTTTCAATTTGTTGGTTTCAAATCGATTTTTCGGGCCTGCTACTATTGTAACTTGTTAGAACTTACTTTTTGTTGGGCAGAATTGGGCCAAAGCCCAAAAAAAGCTAATGGAATTAACCGACCACCCAAATCCCAATTATTCTAACTTTGATTACATGCAATGCAAAGTTGTTTGTTTTGTAGATTTTTAATTACTCGGGTTATTTGAGTTGGGTTATTCAAATGTGAAATTTTTAGAACCGAATTCAAATTGGAAATCTAAAAGGGGATTCGAATTTGAATTCGGTCGAACTTTGGTTGATTCGAATAACCGTAATTATGAGAAATAAATAAAACAACTTTTGTATTATAAATGAAATACGTATTAGTAGCAGGAGACGTTACATTGAACATACTGTTAGCTTTAAAACCTTCCAGACTTCTATTAAGTTGATAATATGTAGAAGTTATTTTGACCTTACTAATTTAACGATCAATGTTAATAATAAAATGCAACATTGTTAGCTTATAGTGCTTGTATGTAATACATTTGAGGAGAGAACATCGTAAATATCAGTTACTAGAAGTTTATACCTTCATATAATAGTCTGATACAAACACCTAGTAAAGTGTTTGCTTCAATTCTTTTCCCTACAACGTCTCTTTCTACCGGTAAAACATGTAATGCATTCGAGTCATTTTGTGCTACCAAAGTTACACTGTTTTATTAAAATCGGTAACTAAACTAAGTAGACCACAACTACTTCTATGTGTTATTAACTTAACAGATAGCGGAGATGTTTGGTGTTTTAACAACATATTGAACATAGAAGTTATTAGTCTATGCTTATAAAGGTACTTATAATACAATGAGAGATTATGTAATGTAATACTAATATCCCGCGACAGCAGGGCCGGCCCCGAGAATCCTCGAAACGTTTTAAGCCGGGACAAGTAATAAAAAAGCGGGCCTCAATAATTTTTTTTTATATGTAATTGGTTTATGTAACATCCATGAATTTCTACTTGTAATATTTCAATTCGCGCAATAATAACTTCGTAACATGTCTTATTATTTCAAACGTGTTATAACATGAGTGTACATTACATCATGCCATTACGATTTAGAGTTTTTAAATAAATCAATTACAAACTTTTAAGTTTATAAAAGTGAGGTTTTATTTTATAAAAGAAAAATATTAATAATAATAAATAATGATATATATAAATATTTTAATTTTAAAAAGTTTTATAAAGTAAAGTTCATAATTAAATGATGATTTATCAAAAGAATTGGGTCTTGGACCCCCTCTATAGCATTTGAACCCCCTCATCAAGTCATTGAACCCTTTTGAAAACCCCCCTTGGACCCTGAACCTTATATATGAGAATTTTGACTCTCTAAAGTCAAAATTCGGGATTCAAACTCACAAATCCTCCAATTCCAATCAGGAATGTTTCCATATTCAACCATATCGTGTATCCTTGAATCACGCCCATGATTTAAACGTCCATTAACACTCTTTAACCGTAAGAACAAAACCCGCTTGAAATAAAGGAAACCTTGAATCACCCCGTAAATCAAGCTCAAATCTCTCATTTTTCGTCCAATTTCCAGCGGTAAAACGCATTATAATCATCCTTTATGTACCCCTAACCTGTTGCAATTCGAAATTCAACTCAAATCCGACTTTTTTCTTTCTCTCTTTCTTCTCGGTTTCGATCGGCGCATAGAGGGGGGGGGGGGGAGAACCAGTCGAATCTACAATCGATCCAAGGAAGACTTCAGGTATCCATCTACCTCCTTTCTAATCGCATCATCTCTGTGTTGTGGATTGAAATCGTTTTGGCCGTAGGGTTTGGGAGACACAAGTGCTTCTGCGCCTGGTATGCTTTGGGGGAGATGATAGATGGGAATCAATTTTAAAACATTTAAGTTCTGGCATCACAACCAAATGGTCCCTCACTCTTAAATCTTTGTTTCATACGTAAAGGTCGCGGGTTCTAACCCTGCAGCACCTTTGTTTCATTTTCTTTTTCTTCTGTTTTGAACTATTACACACACTTTCACATGTATGATTAATTATGTTTTCTAAATAAACAATTCTAATGAACCATGTTCTTTTCTAGAATATCTATTTTCAAAACTTCAATATTTAAAATTGTCAAATTAACTTGATACAAGTAGTTTTTTTTTGTATTAGTGTAGTCATTATTTATTTTAAAGCCATTATTATTATTTTTTTGAAAGAGTTATAAATATATAATTTTTTTTCCTGTTAATAAATATAAGGGAATTATGAATCGCTTTTAAAAATATTTTATTAACCCAAACGTTTATCTAAGACGACACGGATATATTCCTTGAGGTCGGTTAGTGTTTTACCTACAAAAATTAATTTTAAACGTGATTATTATTTATTAATCGTTAATGCCTCCGTCCTATTAATAGAACTACAAATAATAATTATTATTTTATTAATAAATGTGATTTTGGTCACCTTTGCCATTGTCTTAATAATGTAAATATTGTGTTAATATATTTAATGTATTTAACATATTTACAAATAATATTTATTGTTGACACCGAGCTCTCTTTTATAAAACAATATTGATACGTAATCTGAGTCATACTTTAATTAAACTTAGTATCAACAAAGTCCGGATCTTTAATACTCTTGTTCTCTCGTTCGTTCCAAAAATTCTAAAGTACTAATCGTTCCGTTCTTGTTTCTTTTAATCGTTTCAATATATTAAAACATGTATAATTGTTACTTAGGGCATCTTTAAACCGGTTCACTCGTGCTCGCGACCAAGTTCAAGTTTAAGTCATACAATATCAATGTGAGATTCATAGCCCCCTTTTCCTTTTACTTTTGAAGTGAAACATGTACATATGGCTTGATAACTCAAACTTTATATCAAAACAAATTCTTAAACAAGTATTTCAATCATGTACTTGATATTTGAACACTAAATGATAACGTTGCAATCATTAACTTGTTTACAAGCCTAAGATAGTACTAGTATGGCCATATAGGGGAAACCGATATAACAACGGCACGATCTTGGGATTGTGGATGCAATAACTTTTCAACGGCACAATCTTTGGGATTATGGATGCAAATAACATAAAGGGTTGATTGCAATAAGTTTTGTGTTGATATGTTTGCACATTTGATTGAACTTGTATTGAATTTGTATATCTTTTTATACCAACTTACTTTGATGACTTATAAAAACCTATGTCTCTCACCAACTTTATGTTGACCTATTTCACTTTACATCTTTTAGGAAACAATAACTAAGAGATGAAGGATCGTATAGGATTGTTTATAGACTTAGTTAAAGAAATTGAACAATGTTTTTGGGATTTGTTTGTTTGTCTATTTTAACAAGTGTTGAATATTAATTATGAAATTAATAAATTTTGTGATGCCTTAGTAAATGTCTTTATACCTTGTGCTATGAACTATATGTGTGACACCTCGCGTTTCCGTCTTGGCGGGGTGTGACGGTTTAAATATATACATTTTTGTGTCTTTTTTTGGTTTTGGTTTAATAGTTTAAACAATTATGGGTTTTCGTGGGACAACCTTTTAAAGAGAGAAAAAAAAAGAGAAGAGAAAAAAAGAAATATGACACATGAAAAATAATTAGTGTTGTTGCCAAGATTTGAACGAGTGGCCTTTATATTTTCTTGCAATGGTTTTTCCAATTGCACTAAGGAAATTTGATGTACACAAAATGGATGTATAAATTAAATATATTATTTAAAACATATACAAAATTTTTAAAAACTTCAGGCCTCTAGAAAAGCCGGGTCTAGAGCCGTGACCCACCCTGCCCCTCCCTTTGGCCGGCTCTGCACGACAGTATATCATATAGGATTATTTTACATATAAACAACTAAATTGAATCATACCTATTCTATATTTAATCCATTCCCATTTTTTAAATGCATAAAGTAAGGATGATAGATGATATGCTTTTGAAGTGATTTTAGCTGCTGATATATGACAACACAGTCGTATCATAGAAAAATATACTTTGAATAAGATTTAAGTACGAAAGTACCGACCTTGTTATGTCCGGTTTGTGAAGAAGTATTGAGTCTACATCTCACGTGTTTGTGGACTGTGTTCGCGATTATGGGATTCCATTGAAAAGTGGTTGGATGTTTCGTTGCTAGATTCGAGTGGTCGATCCGTTGACATTGTGGATAGGATGAAGTCGATTAACATGAAGAAGGAAAAGAAAAGTGTTTTGGAGGTGGTGACCTTCACTGCTTGGTGGGTCCTTTGGAGATACAGGGTCCTTTGGAGATACAGGAATAGAATGGTGTTTAAAGAAAAGCAGAGGAGAAACATTATTCGATTTGGTTGTTCATTATTCGTACTTATGGTTCACTAGTAGAAACAAAAAGTCTCATTATACTTGGACGGAGTGGTTGAATAACCCTCTTAATTGCTTGTAACTGTTTCTTGTTTTTGTTCGGTTAGTCAACTTCTATCTGGTCTTTTTTTAATAAATTGATTGCCGTTAAAAAAAAGTATGATGCATGAGACCGGTCTTTTTTTAATAAATTGATTGCCGTTAAAAAGTATGATGCATGAGACACAATAGATATCATTCTTTCCCATAACTTATATTTATATTTTATAGATTGTAATTTTTTTTTTAACAACAAATTTTTATTCTATTTTTTTTTTGTCTTGAATGAGGTTAAAACTCACAATCTTTTGGTTATGAGACTCTCTTCTTACCACTACACCCCAACCCCCCACCCTTTATATATTGTAATTGATATTTAATATTCTATAAAGTATCCTACTTTCATAACTTTCTTACTAAATAAGCATCTACCAAAAATAGATACCTAAAATATTCTCTGACATAATTTATGTATCTATAGAACGTAATTGATATTTAATATTCTATAAAGGTATACTACTTTCATAATTTTCTTACTAAATAAGCATATACAAAAATATAGATATCTAAAATATTCTTTGACGTAACTTGTGCATGGGATGAATATAACAAAAACCTATTTGAGTTGAAAAAACTCACTAAATCCTGTTTTTACATATATAAAAAATCAAACACAAGTACTTTTATTTTTGGGATAGATTCTACATTCAATTTTATCACTTTTGGTGGAAAAATAAAAAATATGACGTTTTTTACATATGTAAATGCTGACGTCTTGCTTATGTAAGAAAGAGAAAAAGGGATTTTTTGCTATTTTTTACATGTTTTTTTTAATTTTTTTTAAACATTTTTTTATTTTTTATTTTTGATGAAAATACTTTTTTTATGTAAATAATCAATCCCAAATTTAAAAAAAAAAACCTAATTTTTTTCATAGTGGGTTTTCTCAACTAGAGAGGATTTTCATTTTATACTTTTCCACTTGTGCATTTATAGAACATAATTGATATTTAATATTCTATAAGTTCCTAATACTGGTAGTAAGGTACCTTACCTATGTTTAAGAAGTTAAGGGTTCAAATCCTGTAAGGTGTAGATATTGATTGTTTAGAGCATTCACAACATAATTTAACTGAATATTATTTTTTTTCGAATGTATCTTTAAATTCGGTTTAACCTCCCGTATCTCATTCTCTATCTCTATCTCACTCACAAACGTTTATTTTATTTTTTTTTCTATTTTTTAGACACTCACAAAAAATACATAGATTGATGAATATTTAAAGAATCTCTATTTACTAAACTTTAAAATTTAAAGATAGAGATAGAAATAGAGATCCTGATATATATGTAAAATATAATAAATCTTTGTATAATTGATGGAGATGGAAACATAGACCATGTTGTAAATGCTCTTTTTTTACGGCAAATCTATCATACTTTACTCCTAAATTATACCAAATAATTCATCATATGTTTGGGTTGAATGCAGGACCTTCTATCTAAGAGGTAAGAGACTCTACTAAGTAGACTAGTCTAAATAATTCATTATATGTCTGAATTTGTAAATGTTGAGTAAATTAAGAGTTAAAAAAATTAATATTCACTAGAAAGAAAATAAATAAACTTTGTTTTTTTCCTTTTTTTAATTTATTCCGATAAAAGAGGTGAAAAAAACGAAAAGTAAAAGCAAGAGGGAAAGGTGTGGATGTGTATTTGCTCCTCGAGAAGTGTGAAGTTACTGGTTGTGAACAGAGCAATCAAAGCTCAGCTCCATTTGGGGCTTCAACCGTAGATCGATTCAACTGATTCATAACCGCCATTGCCGTAAGATCGTTGCTCATCGGCCGGAACTCTCATCTCCGACGAGAGAAATGAATGCCTCACTTTTTTATCTCATTTTCTCAATCATCGTCTCAATTTACATCGTCCAGTTTCAAGCTCAAGCCGCCTCTGCCGGTACTCTCTCTCTCTCTCTCTCTCTCTCTCTCTCACACACACACACACTCTCGCATTACATGTATTCATGATTTTGTGGTGTTTAACAGCTCCGATGATTAAGCAATTATCTTCGATTCTCAAGTGGACGTCTAGGTCTTCCTCAAAATCGCCATTATCAGGTATAACTTATATGATATATCTAGGTTTTGTTATTTTCATTATTTTATTGTTTACGGTGCTAGATTTCTGGTCAAAACCCTAGGTTTTCCGAATATTCCAACTGATATGTTAAATAGAAGAAAGTGAAGTTAGTGATGATTTTGATTTAAGTATAGATTATCTGGAGGCTAGATGGCCTTTTAATTATTTAATTTGGTGATTCAGATGGGAATATTCTTCAATTTGAAGATGGTTATTTGGTAGAAACAGTTGTGGAAGGGAATCAGCTAGGGGTTGTACCTTATTCCATTAGAGTATCACAGGATGGTGAGCTATTTGCTGTTGATTCGGTCAATAGCAACATTGTTCGAATCACTCCACCGTTGTCTCAATGTAAGCTTCTTTTGACATCATGAAAAGAACACTAGTTGTCATTAATTAGGGTTTAGGGTTCCTAAATATGTGTTTAACTATTTCAATTATTTGTCAATACAGACAGTAGGGCGAGATTAGTTGCAGGCTCATTCCAGGGCTACACTGGGCATGTAGATGGAAAGTCGAATGATGCTCGTTTTGATCATCCTAAAGGGGTTGCTATGGATGATAAAGGAAATGTTTATGTTGCGGATACCACTAATCTTGCCATCAGGAAGATTGGTGAAGCAGGTTTGCCATTGATTTCATCTCATAGGTTTGAAATAGTGTTAAATTTAGTTCGGGTTTGATAGTTTGATCATAATCTTAGCTCAAGTGATTTAAAATATTATGAATAACAAATTAATGTGCAGGTGTGACGACAATTGCTGGAGGGAAATCAAGTGTAGCAGGGTACAGGGATGGGCCGAGTGAGGATGCACAGTTTTCAACTGATTTTGATGTAATTTATGTGAGATCAACATGTTCGTTGCTAGTTGTTGATCGAGGAAACGCTGCTCTTAGACAAATATCTCTCAATCAAGAAGATTGTGATTTTCAAGATAGCTCTGTTTCTTCCACAGGTTTGAACACTGTTCAATGTGATTAAAGTATAACTTAACCTAAAAGATAAAGATAAAGATAGACTGTGATCTTGATTTGTTAATCCATGGGTCAAATTTTATTCGAGTAAATTCTATGCCCAAGTTCTTTTTCGTGATTAGGGTTCAGATCTAACCATATCACTTGTCTATTTGAACCTTAAACCGCAATGAGAACCTTACAAAGTATTATGTTTCTTGAAAAGTCGACACTTGTTATAGTGACCTAATAATATGATAACTTAAAGGTTCTTTTTGGACAACTGATAATCTTTCCGCCCTTTCTGGATAATCTGAACTTACATTTTATGCACTTGCCAGATCTCGTTTTGGTAATCGGTGCCATCTTGATAGGATATGTTGTATGCATGCTTCAACAAGGATACGGTTCATCATATTTTACAAAAGGGGTAAGTCTTTTTTTGACCTAAATACAGTGTTATTTACCCATTATATTTTCATGATTGCTAAATAATTTGAATCTTTGGTGGGATTTTACTGGTTGTTGGTGGTTGTTAAATAATTTGAATCTAGAAAAATATTTTAATTATGATAGGCTAATCTGGCATGTACATGGCAGGATAAGGTGGAGAGTGATACTAAAAGACCAAATAAGGAAATTTTGACTAAAAGTCAAACTGTGGAAACTGTTAAAGAAGAACCAGAAGCAGGATGGCCATCTTTCGGTCAGCTCGTTTTGGATTTATCAAAACTCGTTCTCGAAGGTTTTGGTAACATTTTTGTTTCTTTCAACCCGTTCAAAAGTTCTAGAAGAGGCCTCACTCCATTAAAAGATCGTCTAGTAATGCCTGAAGACGTGCCCGTTCATCAGCCCGCATTAGTCCAAAAACACAGAACTCCAACCCCACTTTCAGAAACCCGTCATGCCCACAACCCGAATGAAAAATACCCCGAAACAGCAAAGCCCGTTAAGCTCAGATCATCTAGTGTAAAAGATCCAAACAAGCATAGAGTTTCAAAAAGAGAAGAATACGCAGGGTTTTATGGAGCTAATGGCGAAGCTAATCATGTCCGGTCCAAAAGCCAAAAAGAAAGAACAAAGCATCGGGTCAAAGATAAACGAGGCGAAGCTGTGCATGGAGAGCAAAAGCCCGTTGACTTAAAACCTGTCAACTATGATGACCCTAAGTTTAGCTATATGAGAAACAAGTTTGGAGATTCATATCGTTACAGTTAAAACTTAAAAGTTGTAAAAGATTTGTATTGTTTGTAGACTATACATTATCAAACATGGGTTTTTACATAAGCTTGAGATATTTCTTTCATCTGGGTTGTTGACTTGATGCTTTGAGTGTTTGTACAGTTGACTAATAGATGCATTTTAAAGTTGTACCATGGATTGACTGGCTGTGGTTGGCTTGTCTTCTTAACCTTTTGTTTTCATGAGATTGATAATCACATGAATCTGAATGGTTAAAGGTGAAACTTTTTGTCACGAGAAAGAGTCATGAATCTGCCCAACCACTCCTATTTAAATCTTTCTGGATATTATTTTTATTTGCCTTGAATATAACCATAAAATACCCCTTTCAACTTCTACATGAGCTAATTGAAGATAACAAAAATGGGTTGCATTGCTTCGTCACTAAATAAACATGACCGTAAGTCGATCTTTTTCTTGATTATGGTGTTGGGAACGGAGGTGATTTGTGCACTATCAAATAACTGTTTACGCACCGGATACGCAAAACGAATTTGTGTTAAATGGTGTGCAAAGTAATATTATTGGTGTACAAATCATCTTTGTTATAAACTGTCAGTGGTTTCATTTCAGTAATGTGTTATTTTACCTTTTTTTTTTGTCTATTATCGTTTTAGAAGATATAATATGTCAACATTTTCCTCCCTCATCTACACTTGAAAAGTAGGATGTACCTTTTGTTTTATTTTCATTCTTTATGAAGGGCCTACTAAAAAGATAAGGAAGCCGAAGCCGTGGGAGTTCCCACGGCCTGTCACGTGGAGTCAGTTGGTTCAGATGCGTGATGAGTTTTGGGATTCGGCTCCTCACCATGGCGGCAAGAAAGGTAAAATTGTAAAAATGACAACGAATGTGCATCAAACGGGGTACTTTTGATAAATTTGTTTTAAATATGTTGATTCATGTTATATTTTTATTTTATAAGGTTAAATGAGTGATTTATTATTATTATTTATTTTTTAAAATTAAAAAAAAAAAACCTTAACTAAGAAAACAAATATAAGTAAAAAAGAAAGAATCTGGTCAAAAGGTTAAAAGTCATGTGGGATGTTTTCAAAGTTCAAATTGTAGATTATATTATTGTATACTTTTGTAATCATATTTAACCGTTAACATATTAATCATTCACAATTTCTTAAAAAAGAATAAAAGGATGCTTGGGATTACATTTTGAAAGTGATTGATTAGAGTTGGATAATCATTTCAACAGAATAAGTTACATAAATAGTGACTGAACGTTTTTTTTACAATTGGGTATTATTACAGTTCGATAAAGGTTCGAGTAAAATTTATATATTTTGACCCGTTACCCAACCCACTCAATAAGTGAGTAATTTTCACTATAGAAAGAGGCAAGAGAAGTAAAATCTCAAAAGAAATGAACATATTAATTGTTTTTGCATTTCTTTTTCTGATAACTGTTTATTTCAATCATGCGAAAAGAAATCTGGGATGCGATACACGCAGCAGCTGAAGCCGATATAGAGCTAGCTCAAGCGATTTTGGACAGTGCAGGGGTCATTGTTCATAAACCTGATATGACAGTTTGTTATGACGAAACAGGTAATCAGATGCATCATTAGGATGTACTGTACAACCCCGCGATCTTCAGATTCCGGTTCCAGTTTTCAAACATTATGCTTGTTGGAACTGATGCATTGCTGGGTTGTACCCTACAACCTTTCACACATCATTTCCAAGCACTAGTGTCACAATTTACGCATAATTTTCTTAAAATCATGTAAATAATCACAACATATATATATTTTATTTTATTTTTTTAATATTTGCAGGTACCAAATATAAAATACCAAGATATGTGTTGAGTGAGCCAACAAACTTGATACAGCTAAGTTGAAAGAACAAGAAGCACAAAGCATAGCCATAGTTATATCAGTTTCTTCTAATAGTTTTTCAAGCCTGTTTCACTTTTATTTCTCAACTTTTTCAGGCTTTTGATCAGTTTTTAGGGATATTCTTGTGATGATTTCCAGAAATTCTATGAAAAATAAAATTACAACTTGCAACTTCTACCCTTTTATGTATTTTGTACAACCCTGAAAGCCAAATGTACAACCCGAAAAAAACATTTGGATCTAGAAGTAAAGTAAAGTGTTACATACCTAGTGAAACTATAGTTCCATGAATAAACTTGCATCATTAAACCTTTCTTTTGAAGAATGACATGATATTCCCCTGCTTCGGATCCTTGGTATTGGCTTTCTTGTTTGCTGCTTTGCCCGGGGCATTACCTACTGCAGGCGACTTCTTAGGAGCTGCTGCAGTGGGCCTGAATTCAAAATTCCAACCATGAAAACACTTGATTTGGAAAAATGGGTGGGTCGGATAAGAATCTAAAACGAGCTTGGATTGGGTTGGGTTGGGGTGGTTTGGTTTGACCAGAAAATTGTAGTCATAACGATTACAAATATTAGTTATTTCAATAATAATGTAATATCATGAATAGAACAACTAATGAGCTTATACGCAAAATACACTTTGGGCAACTTTTGACCCGTTTCCTTTTTAGATCAAATTATTAGTTTACCCATTAGAGATGGAACATAACCAGATTGACCCATTCATAAGTGAACGGGTCAAAATCACCACCTCTAGAGAAAATGTATTTGTCAATTGGTTGACTATAATGTGTTCTCATCGGTATTCATTCACATAAATCTGTAATAAAAAATATTATTTAAAACTTGCTAATCCCGTAATGTTTTATTGGTATACCGCTACCATAGCATAGAAGCCAAGCATCAAAAAGAAAATAAAACAAAAAGAAGGCAATGTAGAATATTAGCATCTGCAATCACAATATGGTATCCGATATCATGCAATATGCATACAGAAATGAATCTCCAGATGGTGTAACTTGTGAAGTAGATATGAATGATATGGCATATAAAACAAAACAAGTATAATGATAATTACCTGTTGACAACATTGTTTGAAGTCTTACTGTCACCTTTATATGTTCTTGTATCGTCATCAGGCCTTGTATCGTTCTCATCATCCTCCCAAACCACCTCAGTTACTAATAAACAATCAATAAAAATGAAATATATACAATGTCAAAATAAAAAGACATTTATGAAAAACTTCAAGATTTTTCGACCTATATACATTTTTTTCTCATTTTTTCTTCAAAGGTAGTTCAAGATTTCAAGTAAAACCAACACAAAAGGTTCTAAGTGATTCTTATTTCTTTTAATGATCAAAAGATAACATAAAATTTAAAGAAATAATACCTTCTCGCCCACGATCATCAATCCATGTCTTCAAAACTTCTCTTTTTAATCCCATTTTGAACAACATCAATCGCTTTATCTTTCTGATCTGCATCATTTTTGTTAGAACATTTGTTCTCATCTAAAGATTTAGGATCAATGGTTGGTGCCTTCTCTTTCTTGACTTCTTTTTGTTCATCAAAATCCAAATTCTTATTTTCAAGGCCCAAAATTCTAGAACTTTTCTTCGAATCAAGAGCAATTTGCTTTTTTGGTGGGTCTGGTGAGGCGAGATTCACTATATCTTTTGTATCATCTTCTTCATCAGAGAAATCAAATACAACCTTTCTCTTTCTGTTATTTCCTTCACCATTAGATGCTCTTTTGAAGTTCATTTGCTGATCATCATCGTCATCACTGCTTTCATCCTCTAAAACCGATTCATTAGCACGCACCTGAGCATCTATAATATTTTAACTTATTTAGATATTATTAAAATGAGATAATGTATGTGGGGCCACCCAAGTATTCAACTTTTTCATCAAGTTCAGTCATTGATCTATTTTATAGGCCATCTAAGCATGTATCCGGTTTCATTTATACCAAATTTGTTCAGAAACATACCAACAGTGTAAAATGACATAAAAACCCCAGTTTTCCACATAGATTCTGATAGGTCAATACGAGGGTACTTTTGTCTTTTAAAAAGCTTCAAGAACATTTTCGACATTAAACATTTCTCCGAATTAGGTATAAAGAAAACCGGATACATATTTGGACGGCCTTAATGAAAAAAGTTGAATACATGTGTGGCCTCCACATTCGCTATCCCTATCATATTTGTGTATCAATCTACAGCAAACAAAATTGTAAAATCAACGGTTAAAAGTAAACAAACCATTTGAAACAGGAATGATGTTATCGACTTTTGCTGAGGTAAAATCGGGCTTTGGTTTTGCAGATGCACGACCCCACATACTAGCCAATGAGCCTGAAGCCCCAGAAGCATTTTTATTATTCTGATTTTTATTTTTGGTTTGAAGAACTTGTTCTTTATGACTTCCATTTTGGACAACTTTGTCCTGATTAGGTTTTGGGTCCAATTGTTCAATCTTTCTTTCTTTTCCAAGTGAAGTGTCTGAAATCTGATTACCAGAATCAGTTCTTGATAGTCCATAGATTCCAACGTTTTTTAATGATGGAACTACTCCATCTGCATTCCGTTTTACAAATGAATTTGAAATCCCACAGAACCTGAAGAAAAAACAATAATTATACAACTTTTATGTAGTAGATAATTAGAATCATTAATCTAAAAACATGCCTTTTCTCATATTACAATCGAATTATGCTTGTTTACACCGCCAAATTTTTAATCTTCTAACTAGAAAAGTATGTTTTTTTTTTATACATAGTTCAGTTTAGCTGTTGATTTTCTAATTAAAAACAAAAACAAACTTTTTTGCCTTTTCACCATTTAATCAGAAACTGGTCCTTGAACAAAATATTAAGTCTGATTGAGGACCACCGAGCCTAACTGGTCTTCTGACCATGACACCTCGCACCGGGCCGGTGGACCATTGTGCAAGTGTGATTATTGCTAAAGACATGAAAAGTACAAAACAGAACATGCTCTTTGTTATTTCTTATCACAGTGTTTGAAGCATAATTAGTGTGTCTAGAGTCCAAACTAGATCACATAAATCAAATTTTGCAAGAAGAATGCAGGTATCCAAGATTTTTTAAATAATATTGAATTAATACAAAAATAATACATGATAATCTCACCGGTTATCCCGCAAGCAATTAACAACATCAGGGGGTTCCTTGAAAAGCTCCTCTGATTGTATAAATTCAGCATTCCAAAGAACTGCTGGATCTTTAGGAACACAAGCTTGGACACTATACACTTGAACTGAACAACCATCACCAAATACTTCTTTGGCCTCTGCTTAAAAATATTAAAAAAATAATAATAAATTAGTTTCTGTTAAATCTGTTGCTTGTCATACTACTAGTATAGAATCAAACCTGAAAGTTTAGAGCCTAAAACAAGCTTTATATGGTAAGCTTCTGGATTATTCTTCAACCATCCAGACAAAGAATATATAACATCCAGTTGACGTTCTTTCTTTTCCACAAACTCTTGAAGCAGTCTATGCATATAAATGTTGGTAAAAAATTTATAAAAAAAATGTTTCAAAATTGGAAAAAATAAATAAATAAAAACTCACTTCTTGGCAGTGTTTGATGGCAGCAAAAAGTTCCTACTAAGCCACTTGTAAGAAACCTAACAAAATCAACCATGAATTTGAATCCAAACAATATCTAGTGCTTTTAGGGTTTCTTATAATAAGTAAATAAAAACCTAAATAACACACCTACGAATTGATTTTATATCTAAACTACATAGTATTGTTGACAATCTTTAACCTATAGTTCAAAAACCCTAACAATAAAGAATAATTATGGATAAGATTGGGTAACAAATTGAAGAAATCAATAAGTTAATCGCAAGAGAGACATACCACTTGAAGCTTATCGGAGATGAGTGCTTGAATTTCATCAAGAACACCTAGGGTTTCGATGTCGGCCATATCCACTAAGGTGGGTGGATCTATTTCTAGACTACAAATTGCAACGATTATAAAGGTTTCATTGCTTTTCTTCCCTCAGATTCTTGCTTTCCCGCCATTTCCTTAGATGTTCTCTCTTGAGTCTTTTTTATTATTTTACATTGTCTAATATATATATATACCAAACGGCAGTCACAGGACAATCAAGCTACCCTTGATGTTTGAAGTTTGTCACAGTTTTCCGACACGTTTAACGTTAGTCCTTATCGTCGTCATATAGCCGTCTACTTTTAACGTTTGACGGCCGTCAGAAGCCAGCGGTCGTTTGATATTTTATTTCTTTTATTTATTTTTTAAAGTGTTCGTTTATAAAAGCTAATGACGTTTAGTTTGAAAACGTTAACGACGGGTTGTTCGTGTACCTATCGATTGATTTCGAGCTAGTATTTTAATTTCGTTTTGACATTTTTTAAATACCACAAGCTAAGTACAGACGTTGAATGTAACGAGTGAAACGGGAGAGATTGTGAAACCAAAAACGTGAGAGTCTTCAAGTTTGCACAATTTGAGAAAATACTAATTCATTTCTGAACTTTATATGCACAAGTTTGTTATTGAGCAAGGCTGGACATTTTGAGAATCACGTACAAGTGGGACCGGGTGATAACAGTCATTGTATTCATTGCAACAAGCGATTACCATGATTGTTTAATTGTTAAAATACAAGAACAAGTGGACTGTGGGATATGGATCTGTGAACATGACGTGTCAGCCTCTTTGTTAGATTTAGAGGAAGACTCAAGATATTCACAATAGTGATATTGACGTTTTAAACAATGGGTGACAAATTACATGAGGTTGTACTCGATATTAGATAATTTGTTTGTCTGAAACATGTGTTTTTAGACGTTCTCTACAGTTTGTGCAGATGAGATATTGTTTAGAATAAGGTTCGATCAAAAGAGGAACTTTTGTTGTTTATTTTAACAATATCAAACATTGTAGCAATAGTCTTCTCAATGTCTATCTTCTCTTATGAGACGACACTCAACCATCTTTGTTAAACTCGGAGGAAGACTTTAACATACAACTCACCCTTCTTCTCTTTCTGTTTAGGAGGTTCTCCTTTCTTCACATGGGTATGTGTCCAACTCGATGGAACTCCAATTACCTTATATTGGAAGTTGCACAGGCTTATGAAAAAACATTACAAAGATATGAAATGGACTTTAAATTAGATATTCTAAAAGCGGGTTTTGAGGTACTTACATCTACTTATTTGCAAAGTGTTAGAGATTTATGTAACTGTCCCTATCAGAAATAGGATTGACTACGGATCTGAGCCATAGCACATGGTTTCATAAAACCACACGATTTTCCCGATCTAAATCAAGCATGTTTTACATGAAGAAGATTTGGCTCAGCGTGTTCTATTTGATACGAGTAGGAGAAGAACCCGACCCGGTATTATTAAAATAATAGAGGAAGCAGAACCAATCAGTGTTGTAAAAATCGCACCTAGGCGCCGATTAATCGCTAGGCGGACGGTTAAGGAGGAATTTTGACCTAGTCGGTCCAAAAATCGCTTGGCGGTCCAAATCGGGTCTAGTCGGGCTAGGCGGTCCAAATCGGGTCTAATCGGCCCATAGTTACCGATAGTATGAAATCGTTGTACGGCGTATTCAACTTACATGGTTCGGCGATCTGAAAACCATGGTTCGGCGATCCGATAGTATGAAATCGTTGTACCTTTGCTGCCTAATTCGCGATTTTGGGAATCGAATTCGTTGGTAGGATTACATTCCGGTTCACGATTTAGGTAATCCGATTAGTATGAAATCGTTGTACTATGGGTCTGACCTTTTCTCATTCTAGATCGACGGGATTGAAGAAGAGATCGAAGGTGGAATTTTTAGACTCTGGCCTTTTGTCTTTCCAGTGTCTTTTAGAGTTTAGGTTTTATCTTGATTTAATAATAATGAGGCCCAGCCCACTCTTTTTTTCATTATTATTAAGTCCAATAAAAATGATCATTTCTCTTTAGTATTAAAAAATGGTATTTGAAGTTAGTATTAATCTTTGAATTTTGAAGTATTTAATCTTTAATTATTTATGTTTGAATTATTTATGTGTGTATAACTATGTATATATGTATATATAAAAGTTTGAAAAATTACATGTAAAAATTCCAATCCGACTAATCCCGCCTAGGCCCCGATTAATCCCGCCTAGGCCTAGGACCTACCCCACCGCCCGCCCAGCGCCTAACGATTTTTACAACACTGCAACCAATACATTGAAAAAATCCGTTTTGTTATTAATATACTAGGAAAGGGGCAAAAGAATAGCTGAAAGAAAGGAAATCTATTAGTTATTCGTTAAAGTTTCATTTATTCAATGACCAGAATTAGACGGGGATATATCGCTCGGAGACGTAGAACAAAAATTCGTTTATTTGCATCAAGCTTTCGGGGGGCTCGTTCAAGACTTACTCGAACTATTACGCAACAAAAAATAAGATCTTTGGTTTCGGCTCATCGGGATAGGGATAGACAAAAAATAAATTTTCGTCGTTTGTGGATCACTCGAATAAATGCAGCAATTTGTGAAAGGGGGATCGAATTTATTGAATAAGTAATATTATCATATAAATTATAATATAATTTTCTAAATTATAATTTTCATAATTTAATTCAAATTAGCATGTCTGCCACGTAAGATGTGATCATGTTATCACAAAGATAAGAAATCAAAGTATTTTAGCACTGTCAATCTAGAAATAGATAATTGCTTCTGGTTTAGGTGGACAGCCCGGCAAATAGACATCCACACCAATTAGCTTATCAACTCCACGAAAGTACTATAAGAATCGGTACTGAACATCACCCCTAACTCAATCAAAATGCAATCATCTCGGCGAAAAAAATGTCTGTTATGCTTAATATCTTTAGTTTGATCTGTCTTAATTCTGCCCTTTATCCGAGTAGTCTTTTCTTCGCCAAATTTCCCGGAGCCTACGCTTTTTTGAATCCAATCGTAGATGTTATGCCAATCATACCCATGTTCTTTTTTTCTTTTAGCCTTTGTTTGGCAAGTTGCTGTAAATTTTCGATAAGATCTTTAATAGTATCCTAGAAAATTCACAAGTTATTCGAGAAAAATGATAACAATTGATAAGATCAAATAAGTCTGACAGTATGAATCTTCAATTCAAACATTGAAATTCTCGGATAGCCGCGAGAAATTAGGCTAACCCCATTTCCCGTTTTTAATCCTTTTTTCGACGAAATACCTTATTAGCTTAGGGTCGCTTACAATATCAAATTATGGGTATGAAAGTGATTTGTGGTAATCAAAGACTCTTATTAAAAATTTCAACTTCATTTGAATTTCTGAACATTCTTTTCTATTTCTATAATTGATGAAACCATTTTATGATGTTACTTTGAGGGTCTCTGTGACGCTTTATGTAACATCAAACTCATGCATGGAAGAGATCTATTCCATTCGTAACGTATTAAATGAAGCTATTGATAGTCTTTGTCAGCTTGCAATGGCAATGAAGACAAAAATTGATTAGTATTTTGGAAACATATATAAAATGAACTTATTGTTATACTTTGCTTTGATTCTAGACCTAAGGAACAAATAAAAGTATTTAGAGATACTATTTGTTGATCGTTATGGCAAAAACTTGGCGGTGGAGAACAAGAAATTTGTTATGGAATATTTGTGTGAATCATATGATGAGTATGTAGAATTCATTCCTAAAGTTCTAGTAGTACAAAGTCTTCAACTTCATTGGTATTAGGTAAAAGACAAAACAAAGACAAAACTCGAAAAATATGGAATCAAAACCACAATTCATGAACAAACTAAAGGAACAGATGAAAACACATATAGTTGAAACTATTGGTGAGTTAGACAAATTTTTGAATGAAACTTTTGAAGAGGATTATGATAACTTCAATGTTTTAGATTGGTGGAAAGTTAATAGCCCTAGACTACCTATTCTATCCCTAATGGCTAGAGACTTATTCACCATTCTCGTATCAACGGTTGCTTCTGAATCATTTTTTAGCACAAGTGGGAGGGTTTTAGACCCATTTAGGAGTTCTTTGACTCCTAGGATTGTTGAAAGTTTGATCAAGACTGGCTTCGTGAAAGCTCAACTTCAAGCAACAAACTCACCAGTGAAGAAGATTGAGACATAATCCAAGCAATTAATAAAGGTATTTTTTATTATTTCTCATTTTTTAAATGTTTCTTGATGTTATATCTAACCATTGTAATTTCTTTTAATATAGCTTTGGAAACGGAGTAGGAATGAAGTTTGCAATGTCAACCGTGAAAAGTGAAGACGATTAAGAAATTTATTTTATTGGTTTTTTTATTGATGTATTTGTTTTTATTTTGAGTTGTTTACTTTTCTACTATCAAGTTGGTATTTTTCGGATTTTGGTTTGTTTACAACTTTACAGAGTGTGGTTACATTTGGCTTTTCGAATTGTGGTTTGTTTACAATTTTAACAATGTGGAGTTTTTATAAAGATTCATGTGTTTTGTTTATAAAATGTCAATATCACTGTGGTTACAGTTGAGTTTTTATAATTAAATATAACATAAGAACTGTATCATAAATTGATTGGAGATTATTTTTCAACCTAAATAAAATGAGCTAATTGAAATGTGCAGGTCCACTTATTTCATGTTATTGGCCCAATAGCAGCCCATTTGTTATTCTCATAAAAATCCAATTGGCCACATAGCTGCCCGTTTGGTTTTTTTAGTGAAATGACTTTGCAGCCCACAAGCCCATGTGTAAACCCGTTTAACCTGATTAACCCAACCCGTTTAACCCTATTACCGATTAACCGAAAGTTAATAGGGTCGGTAAACGGTTTATTTTTCGAAACCCAAATAATTGATTAACCTGACCCGATTAACCCGAATAAAAAAACTGAATGTCTGTGTTTATCTTATATGGCAAGAGAGAAATGATCGTTTGTTTAACAACGCTTCTCGATCTGTGATGCTATCGTTAACAAGATATTCTAAGTGGCAAGGCTGAAGTTATTGACATTAAAGCTAAAACGTTTGCAAAATGTTAATAAGTTTGTTAAGTGTGGAAATGTTTATTCTTGCTTGAGTTTGGAGGAAGGACTTATTGTTAGAATTTGTTCTAAACCCTTAGGGTGCGTTTTGGTTCATGTAATTCAATAAAGTTATAACCTGAATTCAATTTCTCAATATGCTTAATTCGTAAAAATTGATTGGGATTGGAATCTAAATTCCATTATTAATGTGTTTTGTTTTGTTTTTTGAACGAAGAAATATTATATATAACAAACAAATTAATATGCTTGGTTGAGAAATGAATTAAAATTGAAATAATCACCAAAATTCCTTCATGTAAAGAATTTCAATAAGTATCAATCACTCCCTTCGAATCCCAGTTTCAAGTGTTCTTGGTGGGGTTGTGGTTAGTCATTGTGACTGATTTGGTGGTGTAATAGGCTAATAACTTGTTAAAAGTGATAGCCTAGCTTAATTAATGGTTAAGGATGGTAGACAACATCCTATGAACACCTAACTTAGAATAATAAAATCAGGGTTCTTAAGGTTCAAATTAGGGGGTTTTTGATTTGGGGGTGGTTAAATGATGTGTTAAGGGTTTGTAAGTGTTTATTGTGTTCATAAACACAAAACCTTATGAAATCCCTAAATAATTTGGTAACCTATGAAATTGGGGATTTGGGTGAATGGTGAATCAAACTTTAACGGGTCAAATGGGTTGAATGTCGTCTAACATGGTGATTATGACGTTTTGAGGGTTGGTTAAGGTTGTAATGACCATAAATGTAGAAGTTTAAATCAACGGGTCATTTGTATTTGTTTTCCCAATTTGTGAAATTGGGTGGAGTCACTAGAATTACTAAACAATATGTGTGACTTGTTTAGGTAATCGGATTGCTAAGGTTGAAAATCAACCGGGATGTCTAGAAACAAAGGTAAACATTTCACACTTACTTAGTAATTGGTGGTTTGATTTATTACACATGATTAGTGAGAATAATTGTGTGATTTGGTGCTTGAAATTTTTATACACATAATTGGAGTTTTGGTTATGTGTGTTTGGGTGGCTAGTTATCTTTCAAACTATATGAGTGTGCGTTGTTGCAAAAATTATGTGAATGGGTGTTAATCTTGAAGTCTAGCAATTCATTGGTGTGAATGGGTGTAAATCTTGAGACTTGATCTCGTGGGTGTAAATAGAAACTTAGATTTCATGAATTATTTGGTGTATATCTTTGGGATTATCATTGTTTTGGGGAAAACATATATGGGTGTTTAAATGCATGTTGTAAGTACTAAATTGCAGAAATCTTGCAAAGTTCGGATGTTGGTTTATGGTTTGGCTGGTAATCAGCCAAAGGATGATTTTTGCAGGAGGGGCGTAGGCTACACCAGCCCCGGTGCCAGGTGGCGTAGCTTACGCCAACTCCACTGTCCAACGCTGACCTTACGACGCTGATTTTGGGGATTTTTGTTTATTACTTGGATTTTACCCTTGGGGGTTTGGGGGATGTTATTACCATTTCTACCTTGATTGTTGGGGTGTGTGTGATGTAGGTAAAGCTTTCGTATAGCCACGGGACTTGAGTTACTCGGTTTTGAATTCTCATGATGAAGTCGACATGTTAATGTATGATTTGGTGGTGGTTGATTTTGCCTCCTCTGGCCAGTGGTCTCACCAGAAGTTATCACGGGTTAATTTTGAAAGACATACTTGGGCTTTGAAGTCCAAAACTGCTTGGAGATTTCGCATGGCTGCAACTGATTCTCTTGCTGCTTCGGATTCCAATTGTTGTGCGACTTTAGTGAAGGCACTTCCTGCTTCATTTGAGATTGGGAGTGTATTGGCTTTGATTTGGTATCTTCTGTACAATGCTCCTGGTTCCGTGAATGAGAATGGCCTTTCATATATTCTTGGCAATGGTTTGAAATCTGGATTATTTGATCTAATCCATTCCTCTCTTTCTTTGACCGAACACCTTCTTCCAATACTTCTTCTATCATATTCAGGCTCTTCATTAGAACTTCCTGGGCTTGATCTGTACATTATGCAAAATAGAGATTTACCAGTCTTGATAAGGCATCTGCCAGGGTATTCTGTTTCCCTTCTATGTGTTCAATATTTATTTGGACTCCCGTTCCCGTTATTATATCAGCAAACTTTAACCATCTAACCCTTGATGCCTTGTTACTATTAGTTTTGTTATAAAAACTTATAATAGCTTGGCAGTCTGTTCTTAGGGTTATCTCCCTTTTGTCAAGATAATATATTTTTAATTTTTTTAGGGAGTTTATGCAAGCATTGATTTCTGCATCGATGGTGGACTGGATAGTTTTGAACTTTCCTCTTGCGTATGCGCTTATTCTCTCGTTCTTCTTTGGATCCATTTTTCTTCTTTTCCATTTACATATTCCTCCCCATCCTTCCAGGCGAAATCCTTAAAATTAATGAGCAAATGAGGGACCAAATAAAGGCTTTACAGCAAGAAAATGAGAAAATAAAAGGAAAACAAAAGGAACGAAGTCAGAGTGGTCCGATCGTAACTGTTTCTGTTGGAAAGTTAAAAAGGACAAGCCTTTTGACCAAGCCTTATGACCAACCCAAACTCAGCTTTCCTCTGGTAAAACACTAATTCTTCTGGTAAAACACTAACGAGTACTTGACCTTTTGTTTAGGAATCATGAGGGAATCAAAAAGCTTCCTTTTGTTTATTTTAGACAGAGATTAATAATAATGACCAAGAGATTGGTGATAACCAGAGTACCCTCCCAGTAACCTTGAAATTAGGCTTTTTAGCCTTGCATTATAATCTTTAAAAGAGTAATATTATGATAAAACAGTAATAAAATAAAATTAGTAATTTGCAAAACACACCTTTAAACAAAGCTTATAACACACTACTTGCTTCTTGCACACTTTAAGGTTTTGTTACAGGTATTTGAGAGTGAAGTGTATATGCTTCCGTGCTCTCAAAAGAAACGAAATAAGCAAACTTATATAGGAGGATTCAGAAGACATATGCCCTCGAATATTCGCCTAGAATTATTACACAAACATGTGGCCGACATATCGTACAATAATGGCCATTATTTTTGAAAAAGCATCTACTAACTTTTACTTTACAGCTTTGCATACCTATCTTGAGTTATTGGTGGGGTCCAATTTTCATCGATTAGGTATAAAACTTGATTCCACTTTAAGCTTCTTTTATGAAGTTGTTGTCGCCTAGCAATTTTGTCATTCAGTGCGTCACCTTCTAGAAACTTGCTTTGGGCTGAAAACATTTTTCTTGTTTTAGATTGGGATCCGACCCAATTCGTTGCATAGGGTCTCAAGTTCGCAAAGCAGCTTTCGGGCCCTTTGATTTTGCTTTCGGACCTCTGGCCAGTGGTCTCCCCAGAAGTTATCACGGGTTGATTTTGAAAGACAGACTTGGGCTTTGAAGTCCAAAACTGCTTGGAGATTTCGCATGGCTGCAACTGATTCTCTTGCTGCTTCGGATTCCAATTGTTATGCGACTTCAGTGTAGGCACTTCCTGCTTCATTTGAGATTGGGAGTGTATTGGCTTTGATTTGGTATCTTCTGTATAATGCTCCTGGTTCCGTGAATGAGAATGGCCTTTCATATATTCTTGGCAATGGTTTGAAATCTGGATTATTTGATCTAATCCATTCCTCTCTTTCTTTGACTGAACACCTTCTTCCAATACTTCTTCTATCATGTTCAGGCTCTTCATTAGAACTTCCTGGGCTTGATCTGTACATTATGCAAAACAGAGATTTACCAGTCTTGATAAGGCATCTGCCAGGGTATTCTGTTTCCCTTCTATGTGTTCAATATTTATTTGGACTCCCGTTCCCGTGATTATATCAGCAAACTTTAACCATCTAACCCTTGATGCCTTGTTACTATTAGTTTTGTTATAAAAACTTATAATAGCTTGGCAGTCTGTTCTTAGGGTTATCTCCCTTTTGTCAAGATGATATATTTTTAATTTTTCTAGGGAGTTTATGCAAGCATTGATTTCTGCATCGATGGTGGACTGGATAGTTTTGAACTTTCCGCTTGCGTATGCGCTTATTCTCTCGTTCTTCTTTGGATCCATTTTTCTTCTTTTCCATTTACATATTCCTCCCCATCCTTCCATGCAACCATCCACTTCGATTACGATGTATGCATCTTCTGGTGGTATTTCCAGGTCTGACAATGTTTCAACTTGTCTCTTGATTTCTCTAATTATTTCATAATCAGAGGGCTTCATCCTTTTATCACCATGGGGCTTTGTTTTTTCATATAATGAACCAAGAAGTGAACTTAATTTAGGGATGTAACTTCTTGCATAGTTTAAGATTCCTAGGAAGGATCTTAACCCTGTTTTTGTCTTGAGTTTTTCTTCTTCAAAATCACATATTTTTTTATTATATGTGGTTGTAGCTTTATCTTGTCTTTCCCGATTATTGCTCCTAGGAATTCAACTTCTGAACAAGCAATCTTCATTTTGGTTGGGGATAATACCAAACCTTTTTCCTGACAAATCTGATGCATAACTTGTAAATGCTTTTCATGATCAGCTTCATTCTTTGAGAATACCAGAATATCATCTATGTATACTGCAATGAATTCCTCTGTTCCTTTGAAACATTCATCCATTTTTCTTTTAAAAATAGCTGGAGCATTCTTTAAACCAAATGGCATGACTAGCCATTCATAAAGTCCTTTTGGGACTAAGAAAGTTGTCCATTCAATTGAGTCCTCTGCCATTGCAACTTGATGGAACCCTGATTTAAGATCGAATTTTGAATATAATTTTGATGTTCCAATTCTTTGTATCAGAGTGTTAATACCAGGTAAGGAATATTGGTCTTTATAGGTATTATCGTTGAGAGTTCGATAATTAAAGACCATCCTTTCTTTTCCTTTAATTTCTTTTCCTGTTGCTGGGTCAACAGTAGTTCCCGAGTTTACCATCATTGTCATAGTTATGTGCCTGCTTTTGCTTGGGCGAATTACTCCCAGTTTCAGGAGGGCATCAACATGTTTCTGGAAGCTTGCTTCAAGAGCCGGTGTTACATGTTTTAATGGTTTATCTTGTATTGTGACATCTGGATTGATGATATCCAGCCTACAAGTTTCACCATTCTTCCTCCAATGTTTTAGAGGTTCTTCTCCAATATACCCTTGTTCTCGAAGCTCATTTAATATTGGTTTGAACCTTGCTTTCAGCTTTTTCGAATCTTGTTTGGAGAAGGACACCGTTTCTTGTAGTTCTTGGTAAAACTCTTCGTCCATATCAAGCTCCTCTATGGCTGCTGTGTTTACCTCCGTTGTTTGATTTGTTTTTAACCTTGTGACCTTTTTATATAAGGTTACCTCATCACCTTCAATTCTGATTCCTCCATTCATTGATCTTGTAAAGTTGGTACCAATTAGCATATCGATGCCATCTCCTGTTCTCATTTCCAGGGCTTAAATTAGAGGAATTCTAAATTTATTTCCTTCTATTCTGAAATTTCCTGCCTTCATCTTTTGATTTGAAGGTTGTCTTGAATTAAGGCCATTGAAATAAACGGTTCTCTCCATTGTTTCCAGTGAACTTACTGGAACTGCACTCTTATTTATACAACATGATGTGGCTCTGGTATCGATAATAGCTTTGACTTTGAAGAGTTTAATATTTGGTATATCAAACTCTACTTCAACATTATAAAGCTGGTTATTGATTATCTTACAGACTTATGTTTGCTCGCCTTCATCTGTTTTCTTTGCTGTATGAACTTCATCTTCTATTAGTGCATTTATTTGTTGCTTTGGGGGGAATATTTCTTCAAATCGAGAGGGAAGTGTTTCTTCAAAGCGTGGGAATGCTTCTTCAAGACTTCGTTCCTTTTGTTTTCCTTTTATTTTCTCATTTTCTTGCTGTAAAGCCTTTATTTGGTTCCTCATTTGCTCATTAATTTTAAGGACTTCGCCTAGGTCCTTTATTAATGACTTGTTTTCTTCCCGCAGTTTTTCTACTTCCCTGATTTGTCTTTTGTACTCTTGCTCTTTTACTTGCCATTCATAGAATTCTTTAGCTTGGTCTCTGATGGCTTGTTTCCATTTGTTATCCTTCTGGATTAACAATTTTAGGATTGAGTCTACCTGAGTTCCCGTTACATCAGGCTCCTTTCTTTTTACTTCAACCTTTTTCTTTAAATGATGTAATGCACATAATGCGCATGCTGTTAGTTTGCATTTCGTGCAATGGAGCCTTGATATTTCGGATGTAGCAATCCCACAATAATGGCAGAATGTATATGGGGTTATTTCATTTTCTTGCCATTCGTGAACACAGTTTTTCCTAGTTTCGGGCATATCAATATAGGGTCTCCATGATCCTGCTTCTTGAACTCTTTTGTGAATGTCCTCAGTGCTTTCAGGATGAAACATGAAGCAGTATTCTTCCTGAATAATGAAGGCATTTTCTTCCAGTGGAGAGTCTTCTATCATTGACTCTATGTTTAGCATTGTTGTACCTCCTTCTCCTTCTGATATGCTATAAACTGTGTCTTGATCGCTAACGTCAGCTGATATAATATCCCAATCTTCCTTTAGATCAAGATTGTCTATTACTGCCCTTCTTGCTATGTTACCAGTTTTGCTTCTGCAGTCTCTAGCAAAATGGCCTTCTCTTCCACAAATATAACATTTGCATTTACTGACCCTGATCTGTCTTCTTTATATTTTCTTTTGAAGACCTTCACATGAGTTTTATCATAAGGCTTTCCTTTATATGTCCTTGACTTTCTTATGACATACCTTTTTCTTGTTTTCTCATAATACCCTCGTATAGGTATTGCTGAGCATAAGGATAAGTCTCTAAGTTCCTTTTGCAGGGCTGCCTCTGTGCACATTTCAGAAATGTAAGTATGTGTGAATTTGATTGCAGGGAGGACTCCTGCAGTTAATCCAGGATACTTATTTCTAAAAGCCTCTTCTATTCTTTTGGATATTATTGGAGGTAGCTTTGTAAAGAACTTGTCTGTTGTTGCCGGAAAGAATAATCTTCCTGATTTGCTTGCAAGGATTCTGAATTCATTTAAAAACCTCCACAAATCCTTCGTATCTGTACACGTTATTCTTTCTAGATTTCTGTAGGCTCTTTCTTGTTCTTCGGTTGAGCCTCTGTATGGATCTTCCATAAGGATTATTTGCCTTATCTGAGAAGTGATATTTTGTGGGTCATCCGCAATCGCTTCAAGTGCTGCAAATGCTTCTGGGTATGTGGTTCTCCATTGTTGCCACATTTTCTTTTCGTTTTCTCCCAACAGGTTTTCAACAAACATCAGCTTCGCTTTGTTATCAGTCCAGGATGATTCATTTAGCTTGTTGAGTGTTATTGACTCCCATCTTGCGATGACGTCTGGCCATAGTCCTGGATCAGGTGGGAGAACTAGCATTGCTCCAACTGTTGTCATTGCGGGTAGTAATACCCACTGAGAATCATAATATCTTTCATACCCTCCTTTAAATTCCTTTCCGGTATGAGGAAATCTGTTGAAGGGTATGCCGTTTCAACCCTTTCGATTATTTTCTTTAATTATTTAATTCTTGGGTATTCCATACCATCATCTTTGTCTTCTTCGTCTTCTATGGTTGTATGGAAAATTTGCTCTTTGCTCATTTTTGGGGATGCTATTATCTGAAGCATCTCTAATTTTGTTTGAAACTCATCTTTAGTGTTTTCTTCATCTGATTCTTCTTCTTGTATAACAACATTTCCTTCATCAAGATTGTCTCACCATTGATCAGATTCATACTCGTCCCATCCGGTAGCTATAATCTGATCAATTGGTGTTGTTTTGTCTGAGGCACTATAATTGACATAGTAGTCCCATTTGCCGGAATATTCCCCTAGTGTTGCCCAGTTTTCCCAGCTTTTTCTTTTATTCTTCTTGGGTTTGCAACCACGTTTCTTTTGATTTAGGGGCTCTTCTTCTATCTTTTGGGCTTCTTCCAGGCATGCTTCACAGAAACATACATCATATGATTTGTGTATAGTATTTCCTTGAATACTTATTCCAACAAAGTGCTCTTCATCTTCATGCAATTCTCGGTCTGCACTATCTACCGAGAATCTTGGTGGTTGTGGACGATTTTCGTAAGACCTGAATCTTAGGCTTGTAGTTCTGTCCAGTCTTTGATTTATTTCCACCCTTGCAGGAACCCTTGTTGGGGTTATTAGAGTTGGCCTTAAATTCCAACTCATTCCTTCCAGATCTTCTATGCTTCTTCTTTCACCGGGTATAGCTGTGATTCCATTTGTAGCTAAGTGATCAACTACGTTTTCGACGTTGTACTAGAACCCAATGTAGCTGGTATTTGATATCCTTCCCACAAGTCCTACTGTTATTAGTAGGTTGCTTTCTCCCCCTGCCATTCGTTGTACCCATGAGTTTGTATGGCAACTTGTACATGGTTGTGGAAGTCATCTATTCCTAGTACCATGTCAGGTATCATGTATATCAGCTGTGTTCCTGCTGATAGATCTACTTCTATGGTTCCGATAATTTGCCTATCATCCATCCACCTTGTGTCTCTTAAGACCACAAGGGCTGTAGTCCCAGCTCCTCTTCTATGTAAGGTATGTAGTCTGATCATAAACATACCAAGGTGGATATGTTGCATTCCGGACTCTCTTAGCCTTTGGTGGCTCTGTGGGTTACATAATCTGAGCTCTGTTTGAGTTTCACCAACACACAATATTCTTTGTTCTGAGTAGTGTTGGTAGACTCTATGCCTGACAGTTTGCCTGTTACTTCCGTAGAGTACCTCTGCTGGTACCAGCTCAGCTCTTCTTTGTCTTGAAACTTCTAGTTGTTGTTCTGGATCTAATTCTGATTCAAGGCTTCTTCTGTAACTTCCTCCGAATCTGTTTCTAATAGATCTGTTAAGGTTGTGCATTCATCTGGCTGTCGTCCTGTAGTCTCTTATTTGGTCTTCTTGGGTGGGTAGATCTGTTTGTGTTGCAGATCTATTTAGGACGTTTGTTCTAAACGTATTCATTTTGTCTTTCTTCCTGAAACTTCTTTCTCGTATTCTTCTTTGAAAATTTGATTTGGGTCTTTGAATACGTATATGGGGCCTTGTTTACTGCTTGTTTGCTGTTTTCCGGAAATTGCTAAGTTGTTCAGCCTTTTTGTAAGACCTTCTATGGAGTCTTCCAGATTAGCAGGGTTGGATTCACTTTTTCCCAAAGCTTCAATGTTTCTTCTTAGCTTCTCAACCTCTTCACTTATTTCACTAAGCCTTTGAGCTTGCTTAGTAATTAAGTAAATAAGTGTTTTATTTTGTTTGATGATTGCTACGCTGAGAGAAGTAGCACCTGTTTTATAATCTGATGGTCTTATAAAACCCAAGGATGGTGATTCTATCTCCTCTATTGTTTTAACGGCTTCTTGATATTCAGGACTCGCCCTTTGAGTTGCTAAGCTCATCCAGTGATTAACGCTTTTACTTCGTGCAAAAGGTGTTCAACCTTTTGGACCTTTTGGTTCAATTCTTCGGATAGCTTTAAAGCTTGTTCTTCAGCTATTTTTGGCTGATGAGCTATCTCGTTGACAAGACTATGAACTTGTTTCTTTGTGAGTGGTTTTGACTCGTGGATTTTCGAAGAAATCTGCTGGAGGCCTTTTCTGGTTTCACTCTGAGTTTTTCTTATATTTTCCTCACACTTTTCTATTCTTTGTTCTAATTTTTCAAGGTGCTCAGTATTTTTATAAAAGTTTTTAATCGAAACTTTTGAAAATAATAATAACCGATCGTAAATACAAGAAATGTTATTATCTAAATCCAAAAGACTAAGTTTTTGTTTTTCTGAAAGGTTTATAAATTCAAGGTTAGCGGTTCGGGATATCAACCTACTAATAACAGTAGGATTTGTGGGAAGGATATCAAATACCAGCTACACTGGGTTCCAGTACAACGTCAAAAACGTAGTTGATCACTTAGCTACAAATGGAATCACAGCTATACCCGGTGAAAGAAGAAGCATAGAAGATCTGGAAGGAATGAGTTGGAATTTAAGGCCAACTCTAATAACCCCAACAAGGGTTCTAGCAAGGGTGGAAATAAATCAAAGACTGGACAGAACTACAAGCCTAAGATTCAGGTCTTACGGAAATCGTCCACAACCACCAAGATTCTCAGTAGATAGTGCAGACCGAGAATTGCATGAAGATGAAGAGCACTTTGTTGGAATAAGTATTCAAGGAAATACTATACACAAATCATATGATGTATGTTTCTGTGAAGCATGCCTGGAAGAAGCCCAAAAGATAGAAGAAGAGCCCCTAAATCAAAAGAAACGTGGTTGCAAACCCAAGAAGAATAAAAGAAAAAGCTGGGAAAACTGGGCAACACTAGGGGAATATTCCGGCAAATGGGACTACTATGTCAATTATAGTGCCTCAGACAAAACAACACCAATTGATCAGATTATAGCTACCGGATGGGACGAGTATGAATCTGATCAATGGTGAGACAATCTTGATGAAGGAAATGTTGTTATACAAGAAGAAGAATCAGATGAAGAAAACACTAAAGATGAGTTTCAAACAAAATTAGAGATGCTTCAGATAATAGCATCCCCAAAAATGAGCAAAGAGCAAATTTTCCATACAACCATAGAAGACGAAGAAGACAAAGATGATGGTATGGAATACCCAAGAATTAAATAATTAAAGAAAATAATCGAAAGGGTTGAAACGGCATACCCTTCAACATCAGGATCAAATATCTATGACCCCCCAGAAGTCTCAATGAGTGGACCATCGGTCTACCCACCAGCAAGAGAAACCTCAGGAAATCCGTATGCATCAAACTTTCGATTTCCTCATACCGGAAAGGAATTTAAAGGAGGGTATGAAAGATATTATGATTCTCAGTGGGTATTACCACCCGCAATGACAACAGTTGGAGCAATGCTAGTTCTCCCACCTGATCCAGGACTATGGCCAGACGTCATCGCAAGATGGGAGTCAATAACACTCAACAAGCTAAATGAATCATCCTGGACTGATAACAAAGCGAAGCTGATGTTTGTTGAAAACATGTTGGGAGAAAACGAAAAGAAAATGTGGTATATGAGGATGTTTGTAACAATGTTAAATTGTAATGAAGTATGATGATTATATGGTTAAGAAGTTTACTTCGAAACTTGAATTTTCTAAAATATAAAGTTGTGCGTTATATCGTTTAGTGATAAAACACGTCGAGTTTGTTTTAAAAGTTTAATGGGCTCGTCTTTCGCTAATTTTAAAAGATTTAAATTGGTTCAAATATTTGGGTGTTACATCGAGGTGGCGATGACACATGTTTTGGAGCGATGGTGATAGATTTCAATATGTTATTAATTGATAAATTTGTGCAATTTTGTTACGTTTTTATATAACTTAACAAAAACTTCTTAAAGCTATTTCTTTTTTTTGTTACCGGTCTCTAAACAAACAAGAATCATGTTGTTAATAAGTTACTAACTACCCATATTGAGTTTTTGGGTGTGATTTAAATATCATGAAATGACTATGATATGGTAACAACTTCTATGTTGTCTTGATTCGTGAGTGACTTCTTACATGGTTTGTAAATTGTTTCACAATACTCTAATCTTTGTAATCTTTATATTAATAAATAAAAATCATAATAAAACACGTATCACCTTTTGATACATGCTCAACATTTTCATCGTCTCTCTCCTATTAAATAATAATATTAAAATAATATATTTTAAATATTTAATATAAATATAATTATGGATACTTATTATTATGGGACAATTACATATATCCCCCTAAAAACTTCATTAATTACATATATACCCAGCTAAAATTTTATTTACGTATATCCTCTTCATTAATTACATATATACCCAACTGGATGATGGAATCGATCAGAAGCAACATTGGATGTTGGAATCGATCGGAAACGGGAATCAGAAGGTTAGGGTTGTGATCGATGGAATAAGAACAGTCGTATTTCTTGTAAGGTTAAAAGACTAATTTTATAAAAGAGGGGGATATATGTAATTTAAGTTTTGGTTTAGGTATATATGTAATTAGAGTTGAAAATAGGGGGATATATGTAATTCTACCTATTATATAATTATGGATAATTTATTATATCATTAACCAAATGAATTTAATATTAATCAACATTTATCAATAATATAAAAAAATTAATACCAGTTAAAAAATATATTTTAAAAATTAACTTAACATAATATATAACTATAACTCCAAAGTACGTTTTTTAAAGACATATTTTGACGAGTGCATGTGTTAACAGATTATATTATATTTTATTCAACTCGTGTAATTCACGAAGCTATTCAATTAGTGTAATACACGTTATTCTAACGTAATATCATAATAAACCAATAAAATATTTAATTTACACACTTAAATGTTATTACTTAGGGTAGAGGATATCCTTCCATCCTATCTTTAAAACCACATCAATGTCACTTCAGAATTTATCTCTTTCCTTTCTTTTCCTAAATCAAGGGTATTTTCCTCTCTCATCTCTAAATCATTTTCTAATTAATTGATTCAAACTAGTAAAAACTATTAAACAAATGTATAATTAAGTTAAAAATCATAAATTTAATTGAAATAAAATACATTTGAAAGAAAATTCTTTATATAATAATTTTAAATAAAGTATATATTTGATATTATTTAAATAAATTGTATAATATTTTTTATTTTAATGATAAAAATATAATAAAATACATCGCTTCAAATTGAAAAAACATAAACGTTTAATACACCGCTTCAAATTTAAATATCCAGTATTCGTTGGGAAGTCGAGCCGTGTAAACATGTTCCAACAAATCCAATCGAATGTTTAAATGCGCTTCTCGGTTACATAATTTTCGATCTAAACACGTGCCAAAGCCGCTTACAGATCCAAAAAATATTTATTTTGAATACAATTGGTTTTCATTAGACAATAAACAAAAGTATGTATTTATATATTTTTTTAAAGTTTACAAACACAAGTTAATATAGAAAAGTCAAATTAGATGTTAAATGAAATAATAATAAATTAATAATAAAATAATACAACGGAAGTGATTTATCTCCAGAAGCCTCCGGTGAGTGTTCACCAATCTCAAATGACTTTCTCGACTTTCTCGGTACCTACGGGGAAGGGGCGGTGTTCATGCCGGTAACGATCGGCACCGCACCCGGCCCTCTAGAGCCCATACCCTCTACCCTTACTAATCCTAACAAACCCTAACTTATTTGCGTTTATACATCATAGTTGTAACTTTGAATAAATTGTCTCAATTGTATTTTATTTAATTCATATGTAACCCGGATAAACAACCTCCAAACACTAAAAAAAAATTAATCAACACAAGCTGATTTATAAAACAACCTTATCGCCCTGTAGAAATCATAATATATGGTTTTTTAGACTAACTAGAAATTGTACCCCGCGTTTCGCGACGGGAACCGGATCTTAAACGGTTGAGGATGTGATATTAACGTGGCTAACGCGCTCCATGACGGGAGACGGAATTTAAATGGTTGAGTCGGTGACATTAACGTGACTGTACACAAAAAGAAACGTATGAAATTACGGCGACTCGTTTGTGGAGGTCGAAACATAGGAAAAACAGTTAAATAACGGTACCGATGTTTTTCAGCCGGTGTAGGTCTCATTTTTCACGGTTGTCGGTCGATATAACCCACGATACCTAAAAAATACTCTATTATGAATACGACTCCGTTTTTAACAAAAATTTACACCGAGACGTCAACAAAAAAAAATAAACAAAAAAATGCGAAAGCTATTAAGGAAAAATCAGATTATATATACTATGGGGGTAAACTCAAAACTTGAAAAACTTAAAGAGGTCAAAGTTAAACTTTATAAAGTGTAGGGGTGAGTTTTACCATTTGATTAAAGTTGAGGGAGGAATTTTTCGGTGACAAAAAGCCATCGACACTTCATATTAAGAGTAAGTATAATTTACTTGGTCACTATTGGGTTTGATTGTCATGATTTACACTTTTTCATTATAGTCTTTTGCTATTTTAGACAGGGGTGTGAAAAAAAAACTCAGAAATCGAACCGTATTTGTAACCGAAAAAACCGAACCCTATCCATAATTCGGTTTCGGTTCGGTTACTAACCGTATCCGAATTGTGAATCCGGTTTTCGGTTCGGTTATCGGATGTACAATTTTTTAGTTCAGCTTATTCGGTTAGACACATTTTCAATACGGTTCAGTTTATTCGGGTGTATTTTTTTTTAATCTGTTGAATTTGGTTCGGTTATAAACATTTCCAATACGGTTCGGTTAATGGATAACGGTTAAGAAAAATAAAAACCGAATAAACCGAATTAATGAAAATTTTAAGATCTCTATGGTTGGTGAACTTTTGTGAAAGAAACAGTTAAAACTTAAAAGTAAGGAAGTTTAGTGTATGTCAAAGAGGTTGTGGTGTACTGGTTGAGGTGAGGTCTGAAGTCCTAAGAGACCCGTGTTCAATCCCTTCCACCACCATTAATTTCTGAGGCATGCAAATTAGGTCTAGTTCTTAGGCTGATGCACATGGTTTTACCCACACCGATCCAGGGTATGAGCCTCGGCTCTCCCTCAAGCCCGGAAGGGGCCGTATTGGGTGAGATTTTTCCTTGGATGCTCTCCAACTCTGACGCCAAGTGAGTCCGGTTAAAACAACATATTGGCCGGAGTTGGACGAGCCTCTCCCATGTGATGAAGGAATGCGACGTCACAACATTCAATGTCCACCGTTTCAAAAAAAAGGAAGCTTAGTATATTTTTTCCCAAGTCGATGGGACGTAAGCAGGGGCGGATCTACGCCTAGGGCAGGGGTACCTGTCGGTACCCCTCAACTTTCGACGCGTAGTGGGAATTTTCGACGCGCAGCGGGAATTTTTTTTTTTTTTACCGTTTTATGTATCCAGATACCCCTGAACGAAATTTTAGATACCCCTGAAATTTTTTCCTAGATCCGTTGGACGTAAGGGAATTCTAGCGTGTCGTTTTTTCATGCTGTGGTCTCTCAAAGCTAAAAACACAAGGGTACGTGTAATACCCACAAATTTTGATTCAGACCAAAATGGAATAATAAGACAAAGCAATGGGAAAAATTGCAATTATTGGAAACAAGACTGCTCAAAGTGTATTCCATTTCTGTATAAAGTCTTGATCATTCAGAATCTAGTAGTGTGAAATGACTGCTCAAACTTCAAATAATGCAATAAAAAAAAGAATAATAAAATGAACTATCATATATCCATACATATTTTTTTGAAGGGCAAATTTTTATTTATTTATGTATGAATGATATTTGAATTCATGACTTATTTAAAACTTAATATTTTAAGAGTATTTTTCTTTATTATTATATCAACAACTCCAATGGCTTATCATATATCTATATGATATGAGAACATATAGGAAGAGTGATTTATCCCATTGGATTATCATGTCACGTGTCATTCTATGATTAATTTTTTTTAAATGAATGTTTTTCCTTCATAAATATAATTTTTTTCATATTCACTACCAAAGAAGCTTTTGGTGGAGCTAGTTAAGCGTGGTGCCCTGAAATTACATCTCTTTTTTTTCTTTTTCATTTTCTAGCATATTTATTTATTTATTTATTTTTTAACTGTGTATCATTTAATTTGTTTTAGGCCTTCAGTAACAAATTCATTTTTTAAATTTTTTAAAATTTTTTGTTAGTTTGTGTATTAATGAATTTTTTTTTCATATTTTTCTCTCTTTTAACTAATTTAGGTTTACCGATCAGTCTGTTATAATCATTTTTATATTTGGGATCATTGCGGAATTCCCGACGCAACGCGCACGAGCAGGGGCGAAACTTTATAGGGGCCCACTTTTTTGCTCGGAAATATTGGTTTCGGCACAACAGGTTTATTTTATATTAGTTATAGTGTTTGTGCCCCTCGTAATCTAGACCAAAAGCCCAAATCTGTTCCACAAATTCACTAAAAAATTTGGGTTTTCCCTACTTTTTTGCTTAGAAGTATTGATTTCGACCCATTAGTTTTATTTCATATTAGTTCTAGTGTTTGAGCCCCTGCTAATTCAGACCAAAAGCCCAAATTTGTTCCATAAATCCACTAAAAAATTGGTTTTTTTATCTGTAATATTTTCGGTCCTCCCAATTTAATTGTTCAAGTTCTGCCACTGCGCGCGAGGAAAACCCTCTACTTAATTAATCATCACTAAGCTATTATTTTTATTTTTAAATTACAGTTATTATTATTATTTTTTCTCAGCAATTATAATTAGCATTGATATGTTTATGAAATAATAAGTGTTACAAAAACTTCTTTGTATTGTATATGGAATTATGGATACAATGTATAGTTCTTTATCTATATTTTTTATATAATTTAATGAAAATTATAAACTCTTTTTTTAACTTAGAAGTTAAACTAATTAACATACATGTACATTTTCTATAAGTTCTTTGAAAAATTTTGAATTTGATCGTCGGTGTTGTTTCACATGAACTAGTACATATTTTCATAAGTTTATTTGTTTAACAATTTATAACAAATGGGGGAATTATTTATACAATTTGGAATACAAAATATCCAATGTTACACGGTAACAGAAATCAAGATCTCTATATTTTGAAATGAATACATTACGATGGTGTCTATGTTGAAAAAGATCTTAATTGGAGAAATTAGAGGATCAGTTTTTTGCATCATTTCCATATTTAGAGATTAATGACTGCCACAATCACAGCTAATCAACAGTTCATTACAACCGTAAATCAAGTCATAGCCAGCCAATAGTTTCCTTTATTACATTTAGAATCATGTCTATTTATTCTTGTATTCAACACATTGTAAAATTAATCAATAAAAAAAACTATCAATACAATAAGTTCTCTCTGAATATCAAATGACAACATGGTATTAGAGCGATGAACGATCCTAGTATCGGTTCATTGGCTCGTGCTCATCATCTACTAGTTTGTCTTGGTACCAGTTTGTCTCACCACCCAACCCAAACTACCATGTCGAAAGACGACAATTCAGGCGGCAAGGAAGATTTTTCAATCCAAATAGCAAACCTACTCAAACATGGCCTCAATTCAAACCAAAAACAAAACATGTCCGACAGTTTGACCAATAGCCTCAAACTGAACAGGCAAAACTATCCTCTTTGAGGGCTCATCTCCAAGGAACGCCGGTCAGACCAGAAAGGTTCGGGTGCATCACACGTTTAAACTGTAGCCACTGCGGAATGATGAAGCATACCAAAGATCAGTGCTTTAAAATCGTTGGTTACCCCGACTGGTGGAGCGATGGTCACAAGAAAGGGAAGATAGGAATAGCCGCCGTAGGCAACCCCGAGGCCACCAGCAACGGCGGCGTTAATCACAAAACCACCACAGAACAGCAGGGTTTCGGAGGAATAACAGCTGCGATGAGGAATGTCGGTATCAGGTTGAAGGGTTAATCTCAAAAACCCCTTTTCTTTTGGATGACATTTTAACTAATGGCCCCCATGTAACTCTTCATTCACAAATAGGCCTTTACATTATGAGTTATTTAAAAATAACCCATCAAATTTAGGTTCAAAAATGGGGAAAGCTAAAATAGTAAAAAATCAATATGGGGGGCAAGATAAATAATGGATCCTTGATTGTGGGGCCACCGACACCATGACGTTTAACCCATTCAGACATGGTCTCAACATCTAAACCACGAAGAACACATATTCAAACGGAAAATGGAGGAATAATGCAAGTCAAAGGAGGTGGAACTGTCGAGATATCACCAACTTTGAAACTTTCTAATTGCCTTTATGTCCCTTCCTTGTCACATAAATTGTTATCAATCAGTCATGTCACAAAGGAATTAAACTGTACTGTTCTATTGCACCCAACTTTTTGTATCTTACAGGACATCAGGACGGGAGCGATAATTGGGTGTGGCACTGAACACCAAGGATTGTACTACGTGGATGAAGTGACTCAAGAAGGTACTGTGATGTTAGCTCACGGAACAACTAATAGAGATGCTTGGCTTTGGCATAGAAGGTTGGGACATCCCTCTACTAGTTATTTGAATTTGTTATTCCCAAAACTTTTTCCTTCCAATAAAGTGGTACATTGTGAAGCTTGTGTATTGGCTAAAATCCATAGACATTCCTTTAAAACAAATAACACAAAATTCGATATGCCTTTTTCATTAGTCCATTCAGACGTATGGGGCCCGTAAAGGTCATTGGGGGGGGGGGCAAAACTTTTGTTTTTTCTTGCTCTTTGTTGATGATTGCACTCGTATGACATGGATTTATTTCTTGAAAAACAAGTCCAAAGTCATTGATAAATTCACTATGTTTTACACCATGATCCAAACACAATTCAACAAACCCATCCAGATCCTACAGTCGGATAATGGTGGTGAATTTGTCAACACAGCCATGACACAGTTTTGTCAAACAAAAGGAATAGTTCACCAAACCTCTTGCTCACACACTTTCGAACAAAATGGAACTGTAGAGCGAAAAAACCGTATTCTCTTGGAAATAACCCGGGCTATTTTAATTGAATCTCATACCCCTAAATCATTTTGGGCTGAAGCAGTGGCCATAACCACGTACCTAATCAATCGACTTCCCACCAGAGCACTCAATCTAAAACCCCCCTACAAACCCTTTCGGATTTTACCAAAATTCCTCCCACTCTTACCCTTGAACCTCGAGTCTTTGGATGCTCTGTTTTTGTCCACATACCAAAAACCGAGCGATCCAAACTTGGTCCATGTGCAGAAAAATGTGTATTTGTGGGGTATGGAGTGAATAAGAAAGGTTACCGGTGTTATAGTCCAAAGAAACGTCACATGTACACTACCATGGACTGTGACTTTCTCGAAACCGAATTCTTTTATAACTCCCAACATAGTGGTCAGGAGGAGAATCAATATGACGACACACTGAGTTGGCTGAAGTGGGCATCATCACCAGAAGTAAATCACAGTACCCAAGATGAGTCACCAAATCCTCAATAATCTAAGGAACCATCGATCAGTGTCGCTAATCAAAATTATCCTTCCAACCTGGCGTCCGAGGTAAGTACTTTTCAAAGCCAAGAAAATAATCAAAACCCTGAATCTCATGAAACTGCTTGTGATGAAACAACAACTGAATCAGTTGAATCAGAGCAAGAAGAACAGAACGAATCAGCTGAATCAGAGCAAGAAGAACAGAACGAACCAGCACAAGAGGCAACTGAAAGATATAAACTGCCCCCAAGAAGCAACAGAGGAGTGCCAGCCAAACGGTATTCTCCAGGAAAAGAATCACAAACGTCTAGATTTCCTATGGCCAACATAGCCAAAGGAAACTTAACCAAAGAAGCTAAGGACTTTACTTCCTCAATATACTCAGAACAAATCCCAACAACCATAGAACAAGCCTTAAAATCTGAACAATGGAAAGAAGCAATGAAAGCAGAAATGGAGGCATTGATGAAAAATAACACATGGGACAAAATGTACCATCCCATCCGAAAAGAAGCCCGTAGGATGTCGGTGGATCTTTACGATCAAGCACAAACCTGACGGAACTATTGAAAGGTATAAAGCATGGCTGGTAGCTAAAGGGTATACCCAGAAATATGGGATTGACTACTCAGAGACCTTCTCTCTGGTAGCCAAAATTGATACCATCCGAGTACTATTCTCAATAGCTGCAAACAAAGGGTGGCCACTTCACCAATTTGATGTGAAGAACGCGTTTCTCCATGGAGAATTAAAAGAAGAGGTATATATGGATGCTCCGCCAGGTTTTATAGAAGACTTCAAGTCAAAAGAAGTGTGCCGATTAAAGAAGTCCCTCTATGGATTAAAACAATCTCCTCGGGCATGGTTTGACATGTTTACCCTAAAAATGAAGAAATATGGTTTCCAACAGAGCAACTCATACCACACTATCTTTGTCAAACGAAGAGGTAAACTCATGACATGTCTAGTCATATATGTCGATGATATGATCATTACGGGAGATGATGAGGAAGAAATGACGAAGCTAAAGCAAAACTTGTTCACCAAGTTTGAAATGAAGGACTTAGGAAGACTCAAGTACTTTCTTGGGATTGAAGTACTAAGGTCTAAACAAGGAATCTTCATATGTCAGAGGAAATATGTTTTAGACCTCCTAGCAGAGACAGGGATGATCAACTGCAAACCTACCGACACTCCAATGGTGGTAAATCATAAACTTCAAATGGAAGGAGTTGATCTAGCCGACAAAGAAAGGTACCAACGGTTAGTGGGAAAATTAATCTATCTCTCGCATACTCGCCCAGATATAGCGTATGCTGTAGGAGTGGTGAGCCAGTTTATGCACCAACCACAAGTAACCCACATGGAAGCAGTCTGGAGGATTATCAGATACCTCAAGGGAACTTTAGGTCATGGGATTCTATTTAAGCCAAACCAAAACCTCGAGATCCAAGCTTATACAGATGCAGACTGGGCAGGAGACAAAGTGGATCGAAGATCAACATCAGGGTACTTCACCTTTGTTGGTGAAAACCTAGTTACATGGAGAAGCAAGAAACAGAAAGTAGTAACTCTATCTAGTGCCGAAGCAGAATTTCGAGGAATAGCACGAGGCCTAGTAGAAGTATTATGGATATATAAACTCTTAACTGAGCATGGATTACCTCCAACCAAGACTAGCAGAATCATGTGTGATAATAAAGCTTCAATCCAAATCTCAGAAAATCATGTCCAACACGATCGTACCAAACATGTGGAGGTAGACAGACACTTCATCAAAAAGAAACTCGAAGCAGGGATAGTAGAACTGTCATTTGTTCGATCAGAAGATCATTTGGCAGATATTCTAACAAAGGTAGTATACGGAAGAATTTTCAGCAGTGTTTTGGAGAAGTTAAGTATTGGAGATCCCACTACTTAACTTGAGGAGGAGTGCTGAAAAAGATCTTAATTGGAGAAATTAGAGGATCAGTCTTTGCATCATTTCCATATTTAGAGATTAATGACAGCCACAATCACAGCTAATCAAGAGTTCATTACAGCTGTAAATCAAGCCATAGACAGCCAATAGTTTCCTTTATTACATTTAGAATCCTGTCTATTTATTCTTGTATTCAACACATTGTAAAATTAATCAATAAAAAAAACTATCAATACAATAAGTTCTCTCTAAATATCAAATGACAACAGTCTAAACAAGAAATATAAACCTGAACCATATAACAAAGAGTTAATTATATAAAAGGTTCATGTGGTATGTTCATGTTATGGATCAGGTCCCTAATTTTGAAAAATTACAGGTCCGGCCAAAGTATGGTGGCGGGTAATGATAAAGGCCCATAACATGGACTTATGTTAAATTTTGAAAAATTACACCTTGTTGTCTTCCCAACCAAGAACCAACAAACCCTAGTAAGAGAAGACGTGATCTGTCGACGAGTATTCAATCGATCAACGGACCTCAAGCGACAACCGTAGGAGTACTTTGAGAGAGGAACAACCTCTGCCAACATCCTCATCATCTTCGCCTCTCTATACTCGCATAAACAGATCGAAAACACCGCCTCATCCGGTGTCTATTGACATCCTCTTGCTGAAATTATTGTTATAAATGTTGAACGTGGAGAGGGTTTTAGGATTCATAATTTTGTTTTAGAAAAAGTAAAGATTTAATTTTTGTTATTGCTTAACTAAGGACTTTTTATATTATCTGATATCAAACTTTTGGACCAAACTTTTAAATTTTGACAACAAGGGACCTTCCAAGTAGTTAACAAATATAATGGACAGGGGCGGATCTATGAAGAGGCGAGGGGACCTGATGGTACCCCTCAACTTTCGACGCGTAGTGGGAATTTTCGACGCGCAGCGGGAATTTTATTTTTTTACTGTTTTATATATCCAGATACCCCTGAACAAAATTTTAGATACCCCTGAATTTTTTTCATAGATCCGTCACTGATGGATGTAATACAAAAGATAATTTAGTTGGTTAGATTATTTACTCAATCCAACCCACCAAACAATGTCCTGATATTTGGAGCAAAAGTAGGTAAATTACCACACAGCCCATGTACTACATAACTAACCCTCTAAAAAAGTCAAAAATCCACCAAGGACAAAACAGTAAAATCAAAAACGACACACCAAACCTGACCTTTGAGCGTTTTTAAATTCTCAATGTCTCTGCTTTTTCGAGCAACTCATTGTCTTCTAAACCCCAATATTTTACCTCCTGTTTCCAAATTTCCGCCATTAATGACCTCAAAATTCTCTGTAAACAGCCATTGCAATTGCCGGTGCTGAAGACCAAACAAATGTTGAAATCGATATCAACTCTCTAACAATCACACACACTGGAAGCTTCCTTCTCGTGGTTTGGTAAGTATTCGATTCAGACGAAGTTTTTGTTGGCACAGACCCTTAATCACCAATACTAACAGAAAAATAGATGAAAAGGAATACTCGGTTGTTTTTTTGACCAACACAACTGATCGACTCTTTTATTAAGAATAATGTTCACAATTACAATAAACCAAAGACCTCCATTTATAACTAAGCAAACTTAGGGACCAAGCAACCTAATTAGACTCAACTTAGGAAAGTAAATCAAACAAAATCAGAATAAATCAAACTCAATATTCTACCTAAAACCCCAAATAATAAACCAAAATTAATAAAATAATTCTAATCAATATTAACCCAATAATCACCCCTTTAATATTGATTTAACCACTTCTAATCTTCACAGCAACGGTAGACCATCATATTGAACCAAATTTGCCATGTCTTCCTTCTCCTTCCACTTTGGACACTCCCCCACAAAATGCCCAAGCTCGTTACACTTGAAACACCGCACCCGGCTTTTGTCCCGCTCCCTTTGACCTCTGTTTTGTTGGAGTTTACCGTTTTTTCCTTGATCAGCCCCGCGACCTTCACCCCGACCACGTCCATGATCTTCACGGCTCGAACCTCCTTGACCACCTCGACCACAGTGCTCACAAAACAAGTCATTCCCTTTTTCCTTCCCAACATCCTTTGTAAGCAACAACTGTCCAGATGGATCTCCTCCTTGATCCAGTTCTTTGACGCGTTCTTCGTAGGCTTTAAGCCGGCCCACGACATCTTCGAAACCGATAGTCTTCAGATCTAGCACTTGTTCGATCGAAGCTACAATATGAATAAAACGTCTAGGGAGGCTAGTGAGGAACTTCTTGACGAGCTTAGATTCCTCGATTATCTCACCAAGGGAGGCTGATTTTGACGCTATACCCGATAACTTGCCTGCAAAGTCATCGATGGTGCCCGTGTCATTCATCTTCAATCCGTCAAACTCAGTCATTAGAGTTTGAAGTCTAGCCTCCTTCACCCGATCTGCACCTAGATGTCGGGTCTTGATTGCATCCCACATCTCCTTTGCATTTTTTAGATTGCCAATTTGCAAAATTAATTCTTCGGGTATTGATTGAAACAAGAGAGCGATTGCCACATTGTTTTTCTTAGCATCCACCCCTGTTCCCGGTTCAATGGCATCCCATACGCCATGAACGTTGAAAATCGCCCGAATGCGCATCACCCAAATCGTGTAGTTTGTAGTAGTTAAAACAGGACACAAATAATTCATGGAACCCACCTCCCGGACTGGTACGGCCGCCACTTGTTTGTCACCCATATTTTCTTTTGTAAACAGTAGAAACGTCTAACTTTGACTGGATTATACCAAGAACCTCCTTGATCGATCTGCACCTGCTGCTATCGACCACCAACACGACAAGCCCCTGCTATATTGTCTTCCTTGGATGCTAAACGATCTTCTTCAGCCCCTGCTGATATCGTTTCTTTTGCACCAATTCTGTTGGCTTGTTACCTGCCAAAAAACCGCCCCCGCAGTTGATTTCCGGCTAAGAAATCCTTGTAACCCAAGTCTCAGTCGAGACCTCCTACTGCCTCAAAAGAAAAAAAACTAACGACCCTTTTTTTTTTTTAGACCTCTAATCGAGCAGAGCTCTGATACCAATTGTTGGCACAGACCCTTAATCACCAATACTAACAGAAAAATAGATGAAAAGGAATACTCGGTTGTTTTTTTGACCAACACAACTGATCGACTCTTTTATTAAGAATAATGTTCACAATTACAATAAACCAAAGACCTCCATTTATAACTAAGCAAACTTAGGGACCAAGCAACCTAATTAGACTCAACTTAGGAAAGTAAATCAAACAAAATCAGAATAAATCAAACTCAATATTCTACCTAAAACCCCAAATAATAAACCAAAATTAATAAAATAATTCTAATCAATATTAACCCAATAGTTTTCACGTCGGTTTCTCTCGAATCTTCTTGCACCTGCATCATATTAATAATTTATTCGCATTATTTATCGATTTTCTTCTTCTACAGCCGATTAATCTTATTATAATCTGTATTTAATAATCAGCATACTGTTTACACCTAACAATTATTAAATAGATTCGTCGATTTGCTATATATTGACAACAGAACCAAAATTAGGGCTTCAAATCTTCCGCTGACGTTTCAATTTCACGTACTGTAGATTACTTTCCGATTGAATTGAATTGATCGCCATTAGAGGAGACGATTTTATGCTGCAACCTTGAGATTTACGTTGACTTTCGCAACTTCTGGTCAAGCAAAGGTAAATTATCGTTGACTAATCTTATTCACAATTCTGTTACGTTTGTTAATTAATCTGCAACTGCATGTAAGACGAATCTGGCATCCACCGTAAATACACTGAATAAGTTGTTGTGCGATTTTATTATGATCGCAAACAACCACATGTTACAAACAGTATTGATGGATAGTGAGTCATGAGTATGGGATGGACTAGCTGATCGGCACGTGATCAGTCCCTGACGTTTTGCTACTGTTGCTTTTTGTAATTTGGACTGAATGCTGCAGGGCGGGGTTCCTCCTGGATCCATTAAAATAAAGGGCCCGTTGGTTCATGTATACTCCCCCATGAATGTTCAATTGTGGAACCCACCAATTTTGGACTGTTTGTGTTTTTTACCATTGGTAAAGTGTTCACTGAAAAAAGTTCTTTTTTACCAGAAGGCCATGATGAAATTATGTTTTTTTAACCTCAAACTCATTTAACCTGCAAACCAAAGGATTCAGGGCGGTTGGTGAGGGAATACATCATTTTCTAACTGAATATCCCAGAAAGTGATTTATGTAAAATAATTAATTTAATTAATTAGTTTAAATTTGATTTTTTTAATACCACTAAGACCGCTTGTTTATTCTATTAAATGAAAAATGTATTTTAGTCCCTTACATGTAAAAAGATTATTAATCTGAGAACTTCTAAATATTTTAAGAACTCGCTAAAAATAATAAGAAATCATTTATTTGTTTAAAATACTAGAATTACTTTTCAAATGCAACATTTTTTATATAAATTGATATGTGTAAATTTGCATGTACTTGTATATTATAAACATTTTCACATGTGTCAATCTCTCATGTACACATGTTTAAGCCTTTACCATGTACGCATGTGTAAATGTTTATAATATACGAGTACATAAATTTACATATATTAATCGATATAAAAATGTTGTATTTTAATAGTAACGTTAGTATTTTAGATAAATAAATGATTTCTTATTATTTTTCACGAGTTCTCACGAGTTATCAAAATATTTGGAGTTCTCATTTGAATCCAACCCTATTTGAGTAAATTGCATAATTAGTTTCTTATATGTAAAAAGACTAAAGTACCTTTACTTCTAAACAAACGGAGTTAAATACTTAACATTAAGTGAAGAAAATGAAACCACGTTAACTAAAATAACCAAATTTAAACTAGTGGACTAAAATAATTATTTGGGTTAAATCACACGAACTAAAGAAATATAAAATTAACTCAAAAAACTATGCCATAAAATAGGTGAACAAATTTTGTATATATTTTTAGACATTTTTATAATACAGAAAACGAAATGATAAACTTTTTTTATTTTTATTTTCTAACCTTTCAAATTATTATTTCTTAGACCAATTTTTGTTTTTTATATAAATACAATATTTCATAGATATCCTCGATCTATGGGTTAAAGCATACTGCTTTTTCTAATAATTTACAGTAAATATAAGTGCTTTATCATCATTGTTTTAGTCTTTATGAACATCTACATTTGCCCTTTTCTTTTTAAAATATCATTCAGATTGCATAAATGATAAATCATTAGACCACCATTGCCAATCTTCCTTCCATCACTATCCCTCAATAATAATAATAATAATTCCAAAGTTTTCATTTCAGATGGATTCACTCAATCAAACCACCCTCACCCCAAACAAAACCAGATTGTCTCGTACATTTGCCAAGGTTTTGCACATCCAGAACACAAAGTCAAGCCAAAAAGTCAAACATGTTGATAAACCAATCACAGACGTTGATCAATATCATCAAGATGAGAAGACAATGGATGCGTTCGTTGCCAAAGTTTTTGCCACCGTTTCTTCGGTGAAAGCTGCATATGCCCAGTTGCAGGTTGCTCAATCTCCTTACGACCCGGAAGGTATTCAGTCAGCTGATCAGATCATGGTCTCTGAACTGAAAAGATTGTCTGAATTCAAACAGATGTTCTTGAAGAATCATCTACACGACGACGTTTACGCCCCGGAAACCATACAGATATTAGCTGAAATCCAAGAACAAAAGAGTCTTATACAAATGTATGAAATAACGACCAAAAAGCTCGACAGTCAGAAAAAGCTCAAAGATTCTGAAATCATCTTCTTGAAAGAGAAAATAAACGAAGCCCACAAAGAAAACAAGATGATCGAAAGGAGATTCAATTTCAATTTATCGTCTCACGAGAAATTCAAATTCAATTTCTCTTCGCTAACCGTTAACAATTTCTTACCATCTCTTCAGCAAACAACGAGATCGGTTAAAATTTTTGTGAGGTTTATGATGCGTGAGATGGAAGATGCCAACTGGGATTTAACTGCAGCTGCGAGTTCGATCCAACCAAATGTTGTTTTTTGGGAGACGGCTCATAAATGTTTTGCGTTCGAGTCGTTTGTTTGTCGGGTGATGTTCGATGGGTTTAATAATCCGGGGTTTTCGATCACGAACGATGGCTCTCCTCGATTCTTCTTCGACAGTTTCATGGAGCTGAAATCGTTAAAATCACGTGAATACATCACGTGGAAACCGAACTCCATGTTTGCGAAATTTTGCTGGTTAAAGTATTTGAAACTCGTTCATCCCATAATGGAGTCCTCTCTTTTCGGGAACTTAAATCAGAGAAATCAGGTGTCCGCCGGAAAGTTCCCAGAGACGGAGTTCTTTGCCTCGTTTGCTGACGTGGCACGACGGGTTTGGCTCCTGCATTGCCTGTCGTTCGCGTTTGATTCCGGCAAGCCGTCGATTTTTCAGGTCAGAGAAGGGAGTCGGTTTACGGAAGTGTTCATGGAGAGTGTGAATGAAGAACTGGTGAAAACGTTGCCGGAAGTGGGTTTTACGGTGGTTCCGGGGTTTAAGGTGGGTGGAAGTGTGATACAGTGTCAAGTGTATTTGACTTGTGATTAGATTGGACTTGTGTAGCCTAATCTGGTCCCAGAAGACATCAGCGGTTCCACATGGTGGAATTAAAGCATGGATCGTGATGGAAAGCGGCATGGGGCAGGGGCTATGTGGACCTTGGGGTCAATGGCTCGATTTTGGGCTCGTTATTATTCTTGTATAAAAAATGGAATCCATGTATATTTTACCTCTAGTTTAATCGTAGTTTAAATGTATTTTACTTTTATCTAATATATGTAATTAGTTATTTATAATATGAAAAAATATTTTAAAATAAAAATCTTACTTTCCGATAAGAAAAGGTGGTGTCACGTAGCAATTTGTTACTGAGTGCAAACAAAAAATAACGTGTAAAGGTTTATTCACATATGCTTAATTGTTTATTGAGTGTTAGCTTAGTGAGTGGACTTTTGTTTTAATCTATTTTATTAACTATTTTTAAACAAATGATATTAATTTTTTAAAACACTTACTTATGATTCGAAATATCGATCCAAATACGTGTTAAAATCACTTACGTTACCAAAAATACGTTTTTTTTTTAAAACAACTTTGTTTTTTGTTAAAACTTATATCAGAATGTTCAGAAAAAAAATAACCAAACCTGTGTATTTCGTTTTTTTTAAACTAACCAGTGAATCAGATTAATACCTAAATTAAATATTGTAATAAAAAATTAAAAAAAAAAGAATTGATGAGGTGTCATGTAACGAACCAAAATCCGGGTTTCGTTTTAAATAAATAAATATTTCTAATTAATATTATGGTGGAAATAATATTTTACAAATAAGTTGAAACAAGTGGGTTTCAAGTTAGTGTTGGGGTTATATTAGTTTTTTTTAACTAATTTTGACAAGAAAATGGATGAAATGAAAGTTGAGGGACTTAAAGTGTAAATATGTCAAATCTGCCATATTTGACTATTTTGAAGTAAAAATGCAGATTTTTAGTTGTTGATGGTGTTGATGCTCTCAAGAGAAAAAGGAGAAAAGGGGTATTGAAGCAAAATCGTGCATTTGAAGTTTGAATTGTGAAGGTTTTAGCTTACACATCACCTTCCTAACATTAAGTAAGTGATAATCTTCTATTTGATTTCACCATTGATGTGTTAGTTGGTGGGTTTTGTAGAAATCCGAAATTTATGATGCATGTGGTTAATTGGTGTTAGATTGTTGATAATCTACCTAAACTAAAGGTAAAGAATGGTGATTAACATCCTAGAACCCTTTGATTTTGATTATGAGAAGTTAGGTTCATATGGAGAAAATTGGGGTTTTTGGATTATGATGATAGGATGTTGAATTAATGATGATTAAGTGTTTATATGATGTTAGACACTTGAATGAACACTAAATTAATCTAATGTTAAAGATTAAATGAAAAGTTTGTGTTAAGGAAATGGAAATGAAACTCAAGTAGGTGAGTTTAGATGGAAAGAGGGTGTTTGGATATGGGAATAAACCAAACGGGTCAGTTTGGGTTGGAAATGGAAATTGGGTTGTGAACCCAATTATAATGTGATTTGGATGTATGTTAGATTACAAAACTAGGTGTATATGTTTAGGTAATCAAATTGTGAATCGAGAAGGTGGTGCGGGATCTTTTAACCCGAAAGGTAAGTGCCTTTGCACTTACTTAGTATTGTGATAAAGGGTGGTACATGTGTTATGCGTGCATTCTATGTTATTGAAATGAATGTGTATGAACTAGTATGTGTAAATGATTGAATGTAGTTATAATTGTAATACTACAATGGATATGTGCAAATGAATGAATGTGGTTATAGTTGTAATGCTATAATGGATACGTGGAAATGAGGTTCTGATTTAAGTATCATAATGGAAATGAGGTTATGGTTTAAATACCATAATGGATATGGAGTTATGGTCTAAGTACCTTAATGGATATGTGGATATCGAGTTATTGTCTAAGTACCATAATGGATTTATGGATATGAAGTTATGATCTAACATGAATGAGGTTATGGCCTATGTGTCATAATGGAAATGGAAATGTGTTAATTATGAATGATAAATGAAAAGAATGGAACTTGTAAGGTGAAATACAAGTTATTTATAGCATAATGACAAATTGGGTGTAAACGGGTCAAATGAGTGAAAACAAGTTGTAATTACTTGTTTGATATGTTTATCTTCATTACTAATGGTTGCTACATGTGGTGTTATGTAGGAAAAGCTCCAGGATAGTCAAGGTCAAGTCTGTGACAAATGTTGGATTCGCGTATGCACTTTTTGGTGATTTCGGGTGTAGTTAGAAGTCCATCTAATGGATGTAAATTTATACATGAAATTGTGTTTTGGTGTATGTAGACGGTGTTTTGAATGTTTTACTCAAAAACCCAAGTGTTGGGAGAATTTTGGTGTCTAGTTGAAATGGTAAAAGTTGAAAAATGGTTAAGTGTTGAAAATCTACAGATGCAAAAACTTTCCGTGAAAAAGGAGTCTTCGCGCCACGCGAAAAGACAGGTCTGCGCGAAGACCTGTATTCCCGGATTTCCCTTTTTGGACTCCCTCGCGCCACGCGAAGGGAGGGGGCCTGGTTTTCACGACACGCGAAGAATAAAAAAATAAACAAAAAATAAATTTCTTGAGATAAATGATTCCGCGTGTGTAAATGTTTATTATAACCAGTGTTTCAATTTAAGGGTGTTACATGTCACCATTAGATTGGCCCATTCCATTTCAACGTTTCCCTCACGCCGCTGCCAAGCTCACGAATCCTCACTCACGCCAGGCGACGCGGTGCTCCGTATCGTGATCGGATTACATGGCCCACTTATGCCTCCAGTCACGAGGAATAACACACGACCTTAGAGTGATACGTGTTGGGCTAATCTTGTCATAGTCTAATAGTGTAGGAGGTTTGGATGAAAATTGGAATCAAGGGTATTTGTCCTAGTATGAGTGTAATGTTTATTTTATTAATAATTTGGTATTTATCTAGTAGGTTAATATATGTTTTAGTTTGTTTTGGTTTATCATTAGACTAAACGTAATGCAAGGGTGAAGGGCCGGGCTTGGTGCCACCTCACCCACCACGGGCGTGGAACACCGCGCCGGGTGGGAGTGAAGGCGAGCGTGGAGGGTACTAGGTGGTGGTGTTCATCGGCGTGAGAGGTGTGACTCGGTCAAAACTAGTCGTTGGCTAGGTCAATATAGCCGTTGAGGCTATGATTAAATTAATTTTTTTAAAACTATCTATATATACAAACAAATTACCACTTCTTTAAAAACCTACACTCTATATATTTACAAATATTCTCTACTTGTTTCAAGTTTCAATGGATTTATCTTTATCATCGGATTCATCAACCGACTCATCGGATTGTGAAGAGCTTTTCGTGAGTGCGGTTCAAGCGTCGGTGATTTTTATAAATCATCTAGTCGAAGAATCATCTTCTAGAGTTTCAAGACGAGTCAACCGGGATCGTGCAGCTGCAAATGATCTTTTAGTGAGAGATTATTTTACGGAAAATCAAAATTATAATGAGAAATCTTTTAAACGTCGGTTTAGAATGAGTCGTCCGTTATTCCTTCGAATTGTTGGGGATTTAGAACGTGGGTTCGAATATTTCCAACAAAAATATGACGCCTGAAGGAGGCTTGGGTTCACTGCTTTACAAAAGTGTACGTCGACAATTCGACAACTCACGTACGGAAAGGCAGCTCACTCAATGGATGACTATTTGAAAATGGCGGACAAAACATCGCGTGATAGTCTTTTCCATTTTTGTGAAGGTATTTCTTGTGTGATAGTCTTTCCATTTTTCTAAACTAATTTAGTATGGTAAAATATAAATTACTTAGGGTAATGTGTAAGTATAATTAGCTTGTACGGGAAAAAATATTTAAGAAAACCAATGAAAGTTGATATACCGAAATTGTGCGACGCACATGAGTAGCATTATTTTTTATTTATTTGTGATTTAAATAGCATTTTTTTAATATCAATAATATATATAAATTAATTAAATTAAAAAAATAATAATTATGCAATTATTACAAAACTGGTCACCTTCACCCCACCATTACACACCTGGGTGAAGGTGATGGTGAGTTCTGACACTGTCTACGTGACATTTACGTGGCACAGGGTGTACTCTCACCTTCACCCTAGCATTAATTATATTCTTAAGGTTTAAGTATATTTAGGATAGGATTGTTTTTTGGCTATTTAAGGATTATTGTAATCATAATATGGATGGAATAAATGATTTGTTTCTCTTAAATCACCTTTCTTTCTTTACCCATTCACGAAGCAAAAGTCAGAAACATTAACTTGGTTTTTTTTCTTTTTGGTTACGTTTGGAGTTCAAGTTGTTGGGTTAGGATTTGTTTGAAAGTGATATTAAACCATTAATACGTATGTAAGGATGAGCTTGTAACGACAAACACAACATTGCTCATGCTCTAACACATGAATTATTTTAAGTTATATTTATTTTTTGAACATATTTTAATATAATTTTTGTTAATATATGCATCCATATAAACATGAAGGGTGATGGTGTGGGCTTGGTTTTCTTCAAACGATTCCTGACAGTGTAATTGTATCTTCTTTCGATCGCTGACATGTTGACAATTTAAAATGTTAAATTTCTAAACAAACAAGCAGAAAAGTTTGAAAATCTTGTCCCTAATAAATCTCTTCAAGAATTAGTTAGGGTCTAAAAACGTGGCATTCATAAATGGCCAATCCAATTGTCCCATTGCATCACCCTCCGTGCATTTATTATTTTTTAGAACGACTTATAATTTACTTCTATTAACCAACGATATTTATGATTTGTAAGATTTAAACTCTTAATCTTTAAGACAGAGATACGCGCATTTATTTAACTCCTTTAATAAACTTTAATTAAAAGTACACAAAATCCAAATACTAAACTTAATAGCTTTCACAAACTAAGGCTTTAAATTTGAGGTTTAAGTGTTTAACCACTCATAGTCAAAACCAGCTTAAAAACGTCTTAGAAACACACACTCTCTTACATAAACCGCTTTAGGCGTTATTACACAAGAACGCCCATTATCCCTCTCTCCTTCATATATCTCTTTCCCCTAAGACGCTCAAACCGACCTATTGTGAATAATCTAACGACTATTACAAGGATGACTCTAAAATAAGCATTGTTGTGTCGAAATATTCAGAATCTGTTATTATTGTTATTATTATTATTATTGTTATTATTTTATGTTTTTAATTTAAGAGTGTTTAATATTTTTTGGACAATAGTATTAGAATTTGTCCAAAGGTTGAAATCTATTAGTTGAGTATAATTATTTATTAACATAAATTAGATTTAATCAAAATAAGAGGTAATTTGACATATAATTTCAAAAGACATGATGATATTATAAACCAGGGAACAAGTACGCATGGTTAATGTGACATTGTGTACTTGTTCATTGAATGTAGAGCGGCCGCATCATCTCCCCATCCCTTCCTTTAAAAAGCAAGCATGGACTATTTTAATATATTTTTAAACATCGATCAAATGAACCAATCTCCATGTGATAAGTGGTCTAGTTAGCCAAAAGGGACCACATATGCCGGCCACACTTACCGACTCATATGAGCCGGCTCCGCTCCTCTCATCTAATAATATTGCGTTATGTGTGATAGAGAGTGCCCAATTGAGCCCGACTTTATCTTCCCGTCTCTCTTATGTAAGCTAAACCACTCTCCTCCAATAAAAACTTGTCACGTGTTCAACGGTGGGCACAAATACGCAAACTCACCGTAACTTAAAAACAAAAAACCAAAAATGAAGTATTAGAAACCGAACTCGAGACATTTGGGTTTTCACAACAAAACACAAAAAAAGTCCATTTAATTTGCTTTTAACAAGCATTTATACAGCCTTTTCTATTCAAATTAATTAAAAAAAAAATTAGAGTAAACTCCTCTTTTAGTCCCTGTGGTTTGCACCAATTCCCTATTTTAGTCCAATAGTGTAAATTTCTCATTTTTAGTCACTGTGGTTTCATTTTTGTTCCAATTAAAGTCAGATGGCTAACACCGTTTGATTTTCTGTTAAGTTTTTTATGAAAAGTCAAAAATACCCTTATGGCCCACCACCACTATCCTTCATCTTCATAAAACCCTAAAAATAACAATAAACTCCACCTCCACCTCCACATTCATCTTCACCACCACCACACCCCCACTACCGCCACACCCACACCACCAACGCCACTGCCACCACCACACCCCACCACCGTAACCGCCTCTACCACCCTCCACCACCACCGTTAATCAGATCTGAAAACCCACCACCACCCTCCACCACGTTTTTCTGGCCACACGCACAGGTGGAAGGCCAAATCAGATCTGACCATGTGGAAAACCCTAAACCGGCGCCGAGACCTACGTTGGTGGAGAATCCGAGCGTAGAAGACGAGGACGTAGACAAAAGGCGGGGGGGGGGGGGGGGGTAACCCGTTTTTCCGGCCAACCCTGCTTATCCGGCGAGTAATCAAGCTGATACAACCAAGGAGACGACGAGACGAGTGGTGGTGAGTCCATATCTGCCCAGATCCGGCGAAGCAAAGCATTTCCACCCTCACAACCGTGACATCGTTGCGGCAGAACCCTAGCCGCCGTCGTCTTCTGAGGCTGTTTCCACCCTCACAGCCGTGGACCAGAGGGAACCGCTACCACCATTGGAATCTGGGTGACGAGATCTAGCGTTGGCGTGGCGGCGGCGGTGGCGGTCAAAGGGTGGTGGGTGAGAGGAATATCTGAAAGTAGAGAGAGAATGTGTGTGTGGAGAGAGTAGGATAGTTTTTCTTTTGTTTTTTTTAAACTTTAAATATCTTTTTATTTTACTTTTATTTTTTTTATCTCACAGGGGTATTATGGTCAATTAAGAAAACTTAACAGAAAAAAACTAACGGTGTTAGCCATCTGGCTTTAATTGGAACAAAAATGAAACTATAATGACTAAAAAAGAGAAATTTAAACTATTGGACTAAAATAAGGAATTGATGCAAGCCACACGGACTAAAAGAGGAGTTTACTCAAAAAATTATTTTCTAAATCTGGGCTCATAGCTGTTACAAAACTACTAAATGGGCTCAATATTTGATTCATGGGCCCAAATATATCGTATGTGAATCAGGTTTCTTATCCTAAAAACGTAATAACTAAAAAACGGTCAAACCGGCCCAATTCTACAAATTCTGATTTATTTTGGATCATTATATTTTTCTTTTGAAAAAATATGATTATAAGATCGTTCTAATATCTTTAACTTCTAAGGGTATACTATACCTGAGAGGATTAGATTTTGCACCACGGTCATACATAAAGTTGCAAAATGCTGAAAATAAAAATTTGATGTAGCAACATTTTCTATTGTTTTCTATTGACTTTTTATACATTTAAAGTGTAACTCCCCCTTTTAGAATCTCTTACTGTAACATCCTGTTTGGGATAGGTCTGACGTGTCACCTTTACAGAATCAAAGACAAGTAAATGCTAATTAAATACAACATCAGACTTAATAAAGATACATATGTAAAAACTATTAGTTACTCTCATCAGCAACTAAACTATCTTTACTTTCCATCTTCTTTTCTTCCTTTTTGATCCCTCCTATAAAGCACCCTTCTCAGTGTCCCCGAGATAACCTTGAGTACCTACCGCGAAAGGGAATTTGGTCTGGGTGGCATAAGGGAATTTGGTCTTGCTAAATGTGATGTGACGGGAGATTAGGGTTTTTCCTTTGGACAAGTCCAAGCACCAGTAACCCTAGAAATTGGTTGGGTAGCCGAGGAAGACACAAGGGGTTGAGCGGGGCTCGAGTTTGTGAGAGCGGGTGGCGGAGGTGTTTGGGTAACACGCACAACCAAAGACTCGTAGGTGATCGTAGGAGGGAGCACATTGCTACAAGATGGTGATAGGGGTGCGGCTATGTAGGAGTTTTGTGGGAAGGATGTTGTGTAAGTAGCATGTCATGTGAAGGGCTTCCACCCTTGGTTTTAAAAAGCGGAAAACGCACCGAGGCGCAAAGCGCAATTCGCAAAAGCACAGGGATTTCGTACGCGAGACGCACATACTATAAAAACATGTAAATTATGTATATACTTGATATTAAACATCTAAAACATCCAAAAGAGGGTATAACCCAACCGTTAGTCCACCAAAAGTCCAAAATTACTAGTTACTACCACTTGCAAAAGTCCAAAACAGAAACAAAACATACCAAAAAAAGCCCTTAAGCGCAAAAAAGCGACTCAGAGAGCAGAAGCGCGCGCTTCTTGTACTCAGACGCGCCTTATGTAACTAAAGCCCAGACCCTTGCGCCTTATGTCGCCTCGCCCCTAGGCGCGCCTGAGGCGCGCTTTTTTAAACCAAGCTTCCACCCAAATGGTGTTTGGGGGGGTAGTGATGCATGGGTGAGAAGGGAGAACATGACTTCGTTAAGGCAATGTATCATGCGTCTCGATTTACCATTTTGTTGAGATGCTCGTGGACAAGAGAATCAAATGTGAATCCCATGTTGAGAGGTTAAGTTTAGTAAATTATGGTTATTGAATTCTCCTCTCATGTCACATTGAAAAGCTTGGATTTTCATGTTAAATTGGGTATTAATGTAAGAGTATAAATTGAGAAAGTTTAGTAAAAGTCTCATACTTGAATTTGAGAGGATAAATCCATGTATATTTTGTAAAGTCATCATTCAATACCATATAATATTTATAACCCCAATGACTAACAAAAGATGAAGTCCACAAATCACAATAAATATTAGCAAACGGTAATAAAGTACAACTTACAGAATCAGAAAAAAGGTAAGCACTTGTGTTTAGACAATTGACAAGAATGTCAAATAAATGGAAAAGACAATTTATTGCATGAAATAGGTCTTGTCAACCATCGTAATAGACGATCAAGAGAGCAAACAAGTATGAGGCTGTAAATAGTGGTTTGCTCGACGGCTTTAGGAGGGGGGGGGGGAGCTAGGGTTTAGCTCTGTAAAAGTATCGAATTATCTCTTGATCTCTCTCATTGATAGAACTTGGTATAAATAATACAATTACAAATAGATAATTATGGAAACTATATCAGAATCCTAACTAAAGGAATACACAAAATATTCATAACAAACCAATAATATCTCAATAGATATTATCGGTTAACAACCACCTTCCTTTAGGACAATCTAAAATAGTTTTAAGTAAAAATGAGATGACATGTTTTAACTGAGTGATGTTTAAGGTATTTATGAGTAAAAATGGAGGTGTCCCTCCTAAGATTTATGTGTATATATGTAATAATTAAATTTGATTAAATAGTTATGTTTTTAAAAGTCAATTAAGATAACCATTCATGTCATTTTCCCGAAGAATTGCAAGTAAAGCATAAAAGCAAGCCTTACCGGCTAAGAACGAGGTGATGCTTCTCTTGATTTTGTTAATTAGAATATAGAGATATTTGGAAATTATACTAGGACAGGTTATTATTTCTGGCTGACGTGGATATTATCCAAACTCAATGCCTATTAAAATATAAGTAACTCTCACATCACCGTACCACCTATTCATTAAGATATCACAAAAAATTTCTTTTTTAATCTCATAAAATCATCCAAATTGATCTTTTCCAAAAATTATTTTGAACACCTTTGATGGCTTTTGTTTTATTTAAATTGATACCCTTTAAAACAAATTTAATGATATATAAAAATAATAGAAATTTGATTATGTTTAATATTATGTTATTCTATACGTTATATATAGTACATATAAAATTAGAGAAAATTATTAGAAAACAAAATACCTTTTTTATATTTATACATCATTGTTCATGTCAAACAAATTTAACATGTCCATATTTATGAAACACATTAAATTATTTTACGTATTTACTTTACTTTTATTTACCATAAGAAACTTGACCCAAAATTTTTCATTTTATTTTTAGAGCATTTGCAACCGGTGAGTTTTATAGCCACATATTAGAGACTTGGAAAAAAGAGGGCTTAGATGTTGCAAACGTGATGATGAGAGGGGAAGAGTGCGGTCCGTAGCCAAGGATCGTCCGTGGGAGAAGACATATTCTATGAGAGGGAACGAGAGAGAGTTGTAAACGTCTGACGAAGAGAGCAATGATATATACTTTGAATTTTAGGGTTTAATTTCGTTTAATTTTCAGATTCTGACAAAGAGAGCAATAATGTATGTACTTTTAAGAGCTTTTTTTCATTGAAACTCACTCCAACTCTATTAAGTGTGATTATGTGCATTTTAGAAATTGTATTTAAAAATGTGTGTTATCATATTCAACGCATTAGGATCCTAAGCAAATATATAATTTTTTTAATTAAAAGCCGTTAAAAATGTTGAACCGACCCTGACCGGAAGGGATAGATTTTTGGCTGGTTAGTGAGGGTATACTTTGAACGGATTGATGATCAACAGTCCATGAGATCCTCTTATACTATTAGCACTTGATATTTGCACCAACGCTATTCCCTCGTATGTTGATAGCTGAGCCCATCGTCCTATGCCGGTTGTGGAACATGCTTTACTGCCATATTTTATTAGGCTAAGGATATGTGTTATGGTTAATGAGTGTGAGCCAAAAAAGGTTACCGCGTAGGCATCATGTTACAGTCGCTAGTGGGTGTTTCCACACTCACACTCACTAACCATGTGTCATGGTTAGAGAATGTGAGCCAAAAGTCAAAAAAAAAAAAATAGTAATGAGACTACGACTCTTTTGTGTTGGATCAATGAGCCTAACAGCTCGATTCAAACCCTTGAGATCCGTTACCACACTCACGCCCCCTGTCATGCCCAGGTAGCGTGATGTTCCACATCCTGACCGGCTACGTAGCCCACTCACACCTCCACTCACGAGGTATAACATATGACCTAAGCTACATTAATGTATGGATGACTATGTTACATCGTGTTTCAAAAAAATCTTCCAATAGTTGACATTTGAAAAGGTCTTCTGACTATTATATATTAAAAAAATAATTGAACTTTTATTTAATCTTATTTTTATTAATTATTCATTGTTTTTATAAAATGATCATTACAAATAAAAAAGAAAAAAAATGTTACGCATATTTTGTACCAACATTTTCATTAAGACACTATTTTATGGGATGAGAGTTCATAATATGAATACACATAAAAAAAAATAGATCTTAGTTCGTATGAATCTTACTGTGCAGCAATCATACAGTTTTCGATTGATATGTCTAATTCATTTAATATGTATTTAGCTTTTACTAAAATAAAATCTGATAATATGTTAACCCTTTAATTCTTTAAAACTAAAACAAAACAAAAATAAAACATTTAATTTATAATTTTAATCTGTCTACGACCTATTCAACTAATTTACAACTTCATTTGCTAACAAATTTATTACAACTTAATTATAATCTAATATTCGTCTTTGACACCGTTTGATCCGCTTAGATAAACAGGTGGCACGAATTTTGTTAAAATCACATGATTTTAAGTACGTACTAGTTAAAAATAATATTTTTGACAGAAATAAATATATAGTTATGTTTATTCGAAGAAATGAACATATTCACAATGATTTGCTCGATTATTATGTTAATTCTAGGAGATTAACCTCCCTAATTCAACAAACCTTTTCATCTTATTGCTTAATGCTTATTATGATGTGTTTATTATGTTTAATACAAATTAAGCTTACATCATATCCGGAATTAATTCTTAATACAATCAACATAGCACGCATACTAAATCTCGCCGGATCATGTTTGCTTATTGAACGGGCAGCTACCGGTGTTCGTCGGAGAAGCATCCACGTCAGCGTATTGATGTTCGGAGATCATCGGTCCTTTGAGCAGCTTCGAGATAAGATCTGCTGGATCGTAATAGATCTCAACATCTTCTGCTCTCAATTGTTCATCAACCTTCCAATTTCATCCACAAAATAATAGCGTTTTAGTTTTAAAACTGAAATTAATTATGTCCGAAACTGATTTTGGATCGGAGAGACGAATAGTACCAATGATTTTAGAACATGACCGGATAGCGAACTGTCCTCCGTATAGGTTCACTGGTCTAATCGGATGATGATATATTAAATAACAGAAAAATTAAAACTATTTATATATATCTAATTTGAAACAAAATATAAAAATAGTATATGCTTTAGTGTGGATTTACAATTTCAATAAAATATAAAGATTTAAATATCAAACATAGATCATGCAATACTTAATTAACTGGAAAATAAGATTTTAGATAAAAAGTTGTTAAAAAAATAAATATATTTGAAATCCGATCCAATCATCAGGTCCAGTTTACCTGGTTCATCTTTCCGACTGGTAGCCGGCTGATTAAAATGGAAATGGTCTAAATAGGCACAACCGGGTCGGTTCTATTACCGGTTCCTGATCCGATCCGGTCTGGTTATGAAAACACTGGATAGTACCTTGAGGATTCCCATGCCGTAGAAATCAACCATTTCGCCGGTCGGAGCATGGCCTTTGAACGGACCTTCAAAGTAACCCCAATGCCGGAACTTGTAAGTTATCACCGGCGGTCCAGAATGAACGCTTATCACCTCCCACGCAAATCCGCGAGGAAACGCTGATCGGAAAACGTCATGAGATGATTCGAAGGTCTCTTCCTCTGCTTTGTAATATTTGTACTCTTCTGGAAGCGCACTCTTCAGTAATGCGTTGTAACTCCCCACTTTCAGTGTTTCCTCCGCGGACAACCCTTCCCTCCCTGATTTTGACCATTTCATTGACTTTGACTTGTGTAATGTTTTTAAGGAACATCTAAATATACACCACCGTAACATCCCTGACATCCATACGACTCGTATAGATGTCAGGGTGGTGTAGATATAGTAGGCTTTTTTTAAACCAATTACATAAACTTGATTTCAGTATTATAAAGCAATAAAAACCTAACACGCCAAAGGCTATAACATGTAAAAAGGCCAGGTTGCATAAATCTGAAAAGACAGAATCACGTTAAAAAAAGCTCAAATCTCGTGTCAACGTGTTGATTTTTAATTGGTTTAAAATACTAAGATTAGTAAATCATAGAAACAACTTAAATTATATTATTGGTTTCTTGTTAAAATTAGGTGATTCTAAAGCTATGCATGCAACATTTAATAAGAAAGTTATTTATTTAAGAAAAAAAAAATTGGTTGGTGAAAAATAATTATTTTCTGCTATTTTATGTGATACTTGTTCAACTAATAAGCCGAAATTTAGATATTTTCGTTAATAATTGATTAATACTCATATGATTCAAACTTCAATTTAATTTCTTTGAATTATGTTTTATTCGTATTGACAAAATTCACAAGTCATTTTCATGATTTTGGATTTGTATCACAGTTTTCATGGTTCATACTTTATAATCAATGGCTGTCTATTGATAGCATTTATATCAGAAAACTATAGGTGTTAAATCGGTTATATTTACGGGTGGACGACTCAAATCTTCCTAAACTCGGTAATTGTAATCAAATGATCGAATTTGATATGACACTAACTTAAAAATTGTGTTAGACACACAAGCTTAAATGTGACTTACATCTTTGTGGTTGACACCACTCTGATTATAACGACCATAAAACACAAATGTATATAAAACGATTATGTTTAAACTATAGAACTTAAAGCATAATTCTCTTTCAACTTTTAAAATTGTGACATTGAACACCCAACAATTAAGGTTTGACACAAAATAGCTTTTAAAAAATTTAATAAATATAAATGGATCAACAATGTTGAACTGAGATCAACCCTTTTAGTTAAACAACATGTTTGCAAATTCAGCCTTAAAGTAAATTCAAACATATAAATTTCTTTTTAAGCTCATGTAATGTTAAAAAAATCCACTGAAAATAACGTATTACTTTATTTCATAAACAAAAAAGATTTATTATATCATTTGTTGTTTCTAATTAATAGCAAATAATTCGTGTGCCCATTTTCTAGAGTAGATTCAATTAAAATAATTATGTACGGGAGTGTAATTTTGGTGTCTTAAAACAAAATAGTTGTGGAATATGATCGGGTGGTACCACTGGTGGTACGATAATACTCCAGTAGTCTGTCAGTGATTCAAGTTTGTCGTTCAAAAAAAAAAATAGTTGTACTTATATTACAATTAACGAAAAGAAAAAAAAAACTTATAATTGCAAAACTTAAAAGAAACACTCAGGGGCGGACCTACCCTAAGGCTACCCCTAAACTTTTCATGCGCAGTGCAAATTTTTTTCTTTTTACGGTTTTATGTATCCGGTTACCCCTTACCTTACCCCTCAAATTTTTTTAAAGCTCAACACTTCATAAAAGTCTAAAATTTTATAAAAACCTAATACTTTATAAAAAGTCCCCACATTTTATTAAAGATTTTGAGGTATTGGGTTTTAATAAAACATTTGGGCTTTAGCCAGCCCAAATGTTTTATTAAAACCCAATAACTCAAAGTCTCAAACCCAACTTATCCAAGCAGCCGGCCAAGAAGAAAGACAGAGAGCAGGAACTGTGAGAGCCAGAGACCGACCACTCGACCAGCCGCTCGATCTGAGCTGAGACCACCTTCTGGCGCCGCCTCCGCCAAACCCCAGCGCTCTGCCTCTGCAGTCCGCCTAGGCAGTCGCATGTTACCGTACAAAAAAATTGTTTACATGAAAGTACGGCCAAATTTTTTTTTTGTTTAATTTACATGAAAATACGGTAAAAAAAGTTTTTTGTTTACATGAAAGTTCCGTCAAATTTTTTTTACGGTAATTTTTTTTCCGTTACTCCTGAACTTTTGTTCTAGATCCGCCACTGAAAACACTTGAGTTCTTTTATCCAATATTTGTAGTATCATTTTAGAATAGTATTTCGAAAATTCGGATTATTTACAATTTTATTAGTAAAACTTGAATTAAATAATTTTGTTACTCAACTCATGTGTGAGATGACCTCTCGTATTTATGTTTCAATTATTATGTCTATCATATTTATGTTTGAATTATTATGTCTCTCGTATTTATGTTTCAATTACTATGTATCTAACTTGTTATATGAAGCATATACCTTCATGTATTTAGTTCATGTTTGTTCAAAGACGGGTTTAAAGAAAAATCAAGAAAACAAGTTTACCGTTGACAATAAGCCTGAATTTCTCGGGATTGATGGTATTGAAGTCTTGTATTCGAGTCTTATGGCTAACTTCCATCTCCCAAGATTTTATTGCATTTTGAACCGTTTCTTCTAGCGATCCTTTTTCCCATATCTACCGCCAGATTACAAAGTTTTAACTTTTTAGTTACTCATAGTCGATAAAAAATCATATATTATATTACAAAAGACATAAATACACGCGTATACATGATGACAGGTGATTAAAAAAACATCATAAGCAACAGTTCAAGTTAACCTTGGTCCGGCCTTGTTCGAAGAGTTGGTTAACCGCATCGTAGATGGGTGGACCACCATGCCTCCAGTGAGTGTTCTCTGCTTCTTCATGGAGAAATGATCGATACTTTTCAGCGGCCTTGCTTATTGTTTCTTCTAGCTTTAAATTTTCCATCTCTACTTCTTGCTTTTCAACTAGAATTTTTACATCTAGCTTTGATGTACAAGAGGGGGGTTTTATAGATATGATAAGGCTAATAAAATATTAAAGAATTATATATATATATATATATATATATATATATATATATATATATATATATATATGCTTTTAAATGTGTATTTATATTTAATTTATAAATATCATGAAAAGAATATTACATAGGTTTTAATTTCACTTAAGGCTAATAGAATATCAAAAAGTAAATTATATTTGTTTAAATGTGTATTTATATTTAATTTATAAATATAAATGAAAATAATATTACATAATTAAGTTTTAATTTCACTTAAGGCTGATAAAATATTAAAAAATTAAATATATTTGTTTAAATGTGTATTTAGATTTAATTTATAAATATCATGAAAATAATATTACATAAGCTTTAATTTCACTTAAGGCTAATAAAATATTAAAAAAATTAAATATATTTGTTTAAATGTGTATTTATATTTAATTTATAAATATCATGAAAATAGTATCACATAAGTTTTAGTTTCAATTGATTAAGAAAAGGTCAAGGGCCTTGGAACCTTCTGATCGGTATGATTCACGCCACTATAAACCAAAGAGGTGCTGCAAAATTGTACAACAGGTGAATCGTATATAATACAAGTACGTTAGAATCTCATGTATTATACGGGTTAAATAAATATAATATTATATATTTAGTAATAAAAAATTATATTTTAAAAAACTCGTGTATTACACGAGTAGAATAAAATATAATTTAATCTGTTAATACATACATTTGTCAAAATATGTATTTAAAAATGTACTTTGACGTGACAATTATATTCTGTTAAGTTAATTTTTTAAACATTTTTTTTCAACCGGATATTAATTTTTTTATGAAATTGATAAATGTTAATTCATCTTAAATTCATGTGGTTAATGATATAATAGTTATCCATAACTAAATATTAAGTACCTATAATTAGATTTGTATTAAATATCTAAAAATACATCCTTCTAAAAATATCTAACTTTGTGAAATTTTTTTGACAAATATTATAACTTTTTAAAATTAAATGACTTAAATGAAATAAATATGAATCTTGGTTACTATATTTGATTATTTTTTTAATCTAACTTGAAGTATAAGGTAACCGTGAAGAAAAAAATCATTAAATAATAACAAAGTTTTATAATTTTTTAATATGAATCAAATTAAGAAAAATAATAATAACTAAACCGGAACCAAAATTCATATATATATATATATCTATATATATATATATATATATTTATTACTTAGTTTTAAGAACTTTTAATATTTATAGAAAGGTTTTACGACATAAGAAACACCAAAGGGAAGAACAATACTTTAGTTAAACAAATAGAAACTTTGTTTACTATTTCATCTTTACTACCTAATAAAGAAGTAACTTACGGTGCCACATGACGTCTTCCTAAGATGTCCACCTAAGATTTTGCCACATGTCAACACCACAATTAACCTCAACAATTAAATTAAATAAAAACACATATACATGTTTCTTAAATTAATTTTTCAATAATATTAATCAAAATTCAGTATTTAAAAACTTTCCATTTGTAATCAACATTTTTGAAATTTAAAATATTGAAAATCAAACTTACCTAATTGTAAAAAAAAAAAGATTGAAAATCAATTTTTCAAATTCAAAATTCTAATATTTAAAATATAATTTAATGCAAAATAGATTGTGTCAAATTACTTTTCTTTAATATTAATCAAAATTAAATAATTAGAAACTTTAATTAGTGAGGGTTCTACTCTGTATTAGGTGAAAAAGTCACCATTAGTTTCTTTTTTATTTAATAAACAGATGTTAAATATTTTTTTGTTGCATACCATAATATGTTGTAGTCTAAAATATAGATTTATATGTTATTTGAGTTTATTTTTAGTTCCATTAATTTAAAAAAAAGACTATTGATTTGCAAGGATTTAAAGTAAAACGAGTTTACAAATAGAAAAAAAAAACAAAATTTTATGAGCTATTTTTTATTCTACTCATCTGAGTTCGAAAAAAAAATGTATTTGCAGATTTATGAGTTATATCATTTTTAATATTCAACCCGTGTAATACACGGGATTGTAACCTAGTATATATATATTTTAAAGTATATAACATTTGTTTATGCATGCATACATACATATACACATACACATACACATATATACTTCCTACCAATAAGAGCATTCACCTTTGGTTTCATATCCTCATCTGTAAAATTTAGAGATACTACAAGGAATTCTTGTTTTTTCAATCCATATCATCCCTATTCACACACTCTATCTCTAAAATTGAAGGAAAACTTTAGGGGTTCTTTAAATAAAGAGACTTACTATTCATTCTCTATATTTACTTTTTATATTTTCTGTGAGTGAAGGAAAGAGAAAACATAATAAAAAAAAATTAAAAAAAAATATTTAATTAAATAAAGATAGATATGAGGATTGAGATATGAGAAGTTTTTAAAAATTTTTTAAATCTTAAAGATAAATACGTATTTTAGTTAAATTATAGTGATATCGACGTAAAAGGTGCTGAGAATACTCTAGGGGTTTGAAAGGACTATATGTATTTCCACCAAAACCCTAGGGGTTTGAAACCATCACATAGTCTATTACAACTTGTAATCATATCACTGCCTTTTTTTCAGACATTTTTCTTTGGATATATACAGGGAAATTTTAACCACACACGGAATATTACTAATTGGACATGCCGCAACCCTATACGCCTCGTATAGGTCAATACGAGGCGTATAGGGTTTAAGTCTCTGACATGGAATGCCACGTGTCATTCCTTGTCTAGCGGCTGGGACCCATGCATGGCGTATTGCCCTATACGCGACGTATGGGTCACGGGTAATATTTTTACCTCAAAACTTGGCAGATTTTGAGATATAAAGACACTATACGTAGTGTATAGCGCTATACGCCACGTATAGGAATTTTTTTTTTAATTTATATTATATTTATCTTTTTTAATTGAGTTAAGTGCTTTTTTCATCTTTGTGGTTTGCTAAAAATTGTCATTTGAATCCAAATGTTTAAATCTTGCCATTTAAATCCAAATGTTTCATAAAAATTGCCATTTGAATCCATCTGACTACACCTAATTAACACCGTTAAAATTTTCCGTTAAACGTTCCCAACTTGAGGGGTATTTTAGTTAAAATAATTACAAAATAAAGAACCAGCCCCACGTGAAGGGTTTTGTGTGTTCAATCTCCATAGCAAGTCATATGGGGACTAGGGTTGTTCAAAAAACTCGTAGGCTCGGCTTGTGGCTTGCTCGATAACTGGCTCGTTGGATCGATCGTGGCTCGCTCGTTTAGCTCGTTTAAAATAAGATTATTAATAACAATCATAATAATAAATAATATATAAAAGAATTGAAAAAAAACAAAAATAATACATATAATATTTTGAATCTGCCTCATTGTCTCTCGATCTTAAAAAAATATAAAAAATACCTAAAGAGATTGAACATATAATACATACAATATTTCAATCTTAAAGAAATTGCGATTGCGATTACGGCGTTTGTTGTTGATTATGAGGACGAAAGAGATTGATTTTGGGGTTAAGAATTCGTTTTTTGCGATTACCTAAAGAGATTGAACGCATAAAACTCTCATGTGGGGTTGGTTCTTTATTTTGTAATTGTTTTGACTAAAATACCCCTCAAGTGGGGAAGTTTTAACGGAAAATGTTAACGGTGTTAATTAGAGTAGTTAAATGGATTCAAATGACACGTTTTTTGAAACATTTGGATTCAAATGGCAAAATTTAAACCTTTGTACTCAAATGACAATTTTTAGCAAACAACAGGGATGAAAAAAGCACTTAACTCTTTTTAATTTATATATCTTTTTTAATTTATATAAATTTTATATTTTGTTTTTAATTTATATAATTTCTATCTTTTTGTAATCTTTTTTAACATTTTTTATATTTTTACATCTATAATTTATCATTACATCCAAACATTACATATAAACATTACATATATGACATCAAAACATTAAATATATTACATCAAAACATTACATATATTGCATCGTATTGGCCTATACGATGCGTATAGGGGTTGGAATGACCAGGTGTACGATGTTGTTGGTCTTGAAAATTGTGAAGAGCCTATACGCCTCGTATTGGCCTATACGAGGCGTATAGGTCCCGATCCACTTAGTAATTCATGTGTCTTGTTAGTAGTGCCCTGTATATATACACATTTAAAAAATAATAATAACTAGTGATTATTCCCCGCGCTTCGCGACGGGGACGTGGGAAACATGTAATGTTTAGTAATCAGAAACATGTGATAATGTTATTTCTATGAATAGGTTGTGGGCTGTTGATTCTAGTAAGCAAAAAAGCTGCTACTTCAAATGTAGTGCACATGAGATCCGGTGGTTGTATATTTACAAAGCGGAAATACATCATAACGTTATTTACATGAACATTGCATCGAGTACCGATTCTTGTAAGCAAAATGCTGCCACTTCTAATGTAGCGCACATAAGATGTAGCTGGTTGTTAGTACATGTATTTATAATAAGCAAAAGCCTGCTACTACTAAGGCAGCACACAAAAAGTATGTTTTTCGAAGTACTTCTAATACTTGCTCCAAAAGAGAGGCACTGTTCTTTTGCTTTAAGTTGGTGGATGGGCTTTCTTGGTGGGGGAGTTACCTGCAGTAGTTTAAATTATTATTAGTGTCTGTATGCATGAGATTTGCATAAGTGAAAGGTGAGTGCGTACCACTACTGACAGGAAGCTTTCTTTTTGCTGGCGGAGGGTTGATCGGTGTAGATGGTTGCTGTACTGTTGGTTTAAAAGTTAATGTTGCTGGTGTTTGTGGCTGTATTCCTAAGGCTGAATAGTGTAGAAGTGTGTTATACTAAATATTTCATGTAATTAATCGTATTAAAGAAAGAATTTGTTCCATTTTCTTTTAAACTTTGTTGTTTTTATTTCTTCTATTTGGTGGTTTTAGTATTGACGCACCTGTTGGTTCTTGTGGCTGCTTTGCTTCGATTAGGCTCATGGTCCTTACAGTTTGCTCTTCTGTCTCTGTAAGGGGTATAAGAAACATCAAAAGTGTTAGAGTTTAAGGTTTATCATTCATGTCTGTAGTATTTTCCTAGATTATAATATCTACAATGAATTTGTTCAAAAGCTAATATGATGCTGCAGGTTTTTCATAGTGAAATTAGTGTACGTGTTGTTGAGTCTTCTTGGTTTTCAGGTATGAATATAATGTGCACGTTCTCTTTATGTGGGGAATGTTAAAGAGTACTTTTAGTTACCTAAACAGTAAAAGGAATAATAATTTTATATTTATCACCTGCTGTTGCCTCTGGTTGTTTATCAGTTATGCTCGTAACAAGTACGATCTGTTCAGGTGGTGGCTAGATTTCTGCTGTGGTTGTGATGGCTGCATGTACTAATGAAAGTTTATTTTCTGGATAATAGGTAAAAAACGTGTAATTATGACTTGTACCAACCTTTTGTGATGGTTAGTAATGGAGCGGAAGGGTGTGGAACATCTGCCGGGGTTTCCTCTATAGTGGTTGGTGGTTCAAAAACTTCGGTAATTATGAACTGTGTTGACCTCGGTTGTGTTCGGTTACTCAGCCGCAGTTCAAACAACTTGATTATGCCTCTTGTTTCTTGTAGTGGGGTAGGGACAATTTCTGGGTCATCGTATTGGTTTTCAACAACCAATGTAAAGCAGTCACTTTTTAGAAGTGAGTTGACGGCTGGATCAAAGAGGATGACTGTTGCTGTTCCTGTTTTGTCCGCTATGACCGCTTTCACGCAATACCTGTTAGAAGTAGCTAATTTTACTGTCAACAGATCAATACATTACATAAATATGTCTGTAGAGTGGTCGTTGTACTGGGCTTACATGTACTTTGGATGTTGTTCGTCTGGGTGATCGCCACATATCCAATTGATATCTCTTTTTGATAGTTTTCTGTTACAGCGGGCGCATCCTTTGTAAATCCAGTCTCGTCCTTCAACGATTGATGCTAGATATGTGAATCTTCTTTTCTGCCACAATTAGTTATATTGTTTTTTAGTTTTTATGGTTTAAAAAGAAACATATACTAATAGATGCTGGTTATCAGCCCATAAGAAATAAGAGCAGATGTATAGAACTAAAATTTGTTGAATGTAAATGTAAAAGTAAAAAAAATGAAGAGAGATTGCAGAATATAGAAGTTGAAGGTACGAATTTGTTTATGAATGATATGGCTATATGTAGCCTTACATAGTGAACATGTACCTAAAAAAAAGAGCAAAAAATGACAATAATTCAGAATGATATCTTTGTTGTGTATCGAAGATAAGTTTGCTTTAATGAATAAAAAATCATGTATATATTTACATAAAAGGAGTATAATGACTTGTAAAAACGTACGGAATTTTATGCCGGGTTTTCTTGGAGTAACTGTGCAATAGTGACCTTGTTTCGTTCATTGTCAGGGACGTTTTCATATTTTTCTCTAAGCCTGCAAGATAGGAAATATTTAATAATATGTGCGTGCAGTTTTAGTATGGTTTAGTAATGAAAGTGAAGAGTAGTATTTTACTTTTGTGTCAATTCATGTGTGGCTTCAATATCTGGATTGATATACAGGTGGGTTGGTGCACTTGATTCAAGCTGGATGTATTTAAATTTTGTAACCCTCATTGAAGTGACATCAATTATACACGGGAAATAATCTTGAGTGACCTTTTCTGTATCTATCATTGCAGTTGCCTCGCACCATAACGCCGCTTCTAAAAAGTTTCCACTAAAACCAAAAAGTGCATAGTTAATGGGAAGGAGTGTGTTTTAAAAAAATGTGGTGGTACAAGATCATATATTAATAATGTATAATAGTTCAGTGACTTACTCTGCATTTTCCATTGTAAACTTCACAAGACGTTTTCCTGATGGTGTTTCAGTTTTTGCAGTGACATAATCAAATCTTCCAATGTAATCTTCAATGTTTTATGAAGTTAGAGGTCATACATAATGTAACTAACTGTAATAGTATATGGAAATTCTGAAGAAGCTGTTATAGTTTGTTTTAGCGTTTAAACCTGTGAGAATGAAGTTTAGGTTTAGTCGATTTGGTAGATTTTCAAATGGTAGGAAGTTGAAGTAATGAATAGGGAATCCACAGGCATCTATGGGACGGAAAGATGTGGCCCTTTTAAGTCTAACGGTGGCCTGGGCAGCTAAGATGGTAGAGTTCGACGAGACGGTTCCAAAGCTCAATCGGAGTTCGTTTGATATCGTTTCTTAAGGTTTTTGTCATTTCTTAGATTTCTTAACGAAAAGCTACTTCTTATTTGATCCTCCCCTATATATATATATATATATGTATAAATTAAAAACAATTTTGAACCGCGGTAAATTTCATAAAATGAAAACTAGCGAGAAGCTAGGAATGCTACAAGGACATGACAATTAAAAATCAAAACAGACCCAATTTCCCTAGCTAAGATTAGACAATTTGCCCCTGGTTTTTAACCAAATAAAGGATGTCCCCTTTATATCATCCACTAAAGTACTCCAAGAGCAAGTCGGTAAAGATTTTCCGGTTCCTTTCCTTCCAAATAGCCCAAAAGGTGGCGAGAATGATAGTGTGAAAGACGTTTCTGCCTCCCTGGGATTGACATCAATTATTGAATAGGAGTTGGAGCATATCGTGTACCATGGACGGGATTGAACTTAAACACTTGCACCAATCAAAGATGTTTTCCCTGTTAGCATAATAAGTCAGTTTATGGGCTTTAGCCCATTTAGCATGTAAGACTTTGCCTATCTATTTAATGTTTGTTTTCTCTTCATTGTAACCTAATCTTCATTTGAATAAAATCGAACCTCCATCTTTCTCTGTACATGTTTATTAGTTAACATGGTATCAGAGCTGGTTCGATCCATGCTTGATTGAAGACCTTTGTTGTCGATTCCGCTCCGTTGTTGATTAGTTCGTTGTTTGGTTTGTTCGCTGTTGAAGGGTTATTTGTTGCTGTATCGTTGTTGTTGCTCTTGTTTGATTGTTGATTTGTTGTCTTCGTGTTCATCATCTTCACATTTGTCTGGTTACTGAATCTGCGCCGCCGTCATCGAAACTAGGTAATCCTAATTTTTTCTGCTGTGGAAACTACCTGCTGCCCGAAACTACTATTCTACTGTCGTTCTGATTTGATAATATGGCTGGGAAAGATGACTCTCTTCAGTCCATTAGTACTCGCCCGGATGGTAAGAACTACGCCTACTGGAGTTACGTGATGAAAAACTTTCTTCGAGGGAAAAATATGTAGGGTTATGTCAAAGGTACTAAGGGAAGCCTACTGATGAGTCTAAGGCTGCTGAGTATGCCTTAGCTCTTGATACATGGGAAACGGATAACTCTAAAGTCATCACTTGGATCAACAACTCTGTAAGTCAGACCATTGGTATTCAGTTTGCTAAGTATGATACAACTAAGGAAGTTTGAGATCATTTGGAAAGGCTGTATACTCAGTCTAATTTTGCTAAGCTGTATCAGTTAGAGTTTGATATCCGTGCTCTTCAATAGAATGAGATTAGTATTCAAGATTTCTATTGTCACACCCCCAACCACGGCGGTAACTACCACGGGGCGTGACGGTCATGGAAATCATCGTCATCGATTACATCGAAAGAGCACTAAGTGGTTTGAAAATCATACGTAGTAAATCATTTCAAAATACATAATTGTTTTACAAGTTTTAGTACAGAAGCAAATGTGGAAGTAATAATTTTTTCAAAATACGACATTTGGTAATGCTAAATGTCCAAAAGTAATTGTGTCCCTAAGTGGCAATGCGACTACATGCAAGTATTTAGTTAACTTCCAAGCAATATCAATTACCTTAGAATACATGCGTAAAACGGGTCAACAATAATGTTGGTGAGTTCACAGGGTTTAATTGTAAAAGTAAATCGTTGTAGTGGATCACAAGACTTTATACGATTTAACTGTTGATCAAATAATGTGTCAATATTACCATAAGCACACCGAAACCGAAGCTAGACTGTAACTGTAATCTCATGCCCCTACCCATTACTACCGAATACATGGGGGTGTTTAGGCTAATGATGCACCCGTTTTGACCTACAATCAAAGTTAGCACGACTAACTCGGGTGGGGGTTGTCAAACCCGATAGTACTATCCATAATTACCACGCTTTGTGAAAGAAACTAACGGTCTAGTTGTGAGGGGACTTAGTACGGTAATTAAACCGCTTATGTAATATGTGAAATCATATAAATGTGATTGTGTCCAATGAAAACTGTAAGTATGCATGTAATCTCCCCCAAAAGGAAAATAAGTAAAATGGGGTCGTGAGACTCACCTGAAGCGTGAGTACTGGAAACGTGCAAGTAGCAAAAGTCCGAGAGTAAACCGACCTATGCGTGCCCTAGAATATATAAGACACCTTTAAGTCTAAGTAATGATTCTACATGCAAGTTGGTCATGTAACAGTTTCACCAAACTCGTTATGTTATATGTGTAAGTTTTGGTTTAAAATGTTTTGATTCGACGACCCGTTAGTGATATGTATTTGTTACCTGAAAATATATATTTACATAAAATAAATATAAATTTATAAATTCGATCATGAATGTCCATGTCTATAAGTAATTTGGTGACAACTTAGAGTTCGGGTTTCAAAATAATGTTTGACTCGACCCGAGTCGTAACTCGATGGAATGGTAAATAAATATATTATATATTTATTTAAAGTAACGTTTCCGGAATATAACGCATTTTTAAGTAAAAGTAATATTTATATTATTTTCTACAATAATTATTTTTAAGAATATGACTTTAAAATAAAATGTCAGTTTTTTTTTCACTATCAAAGTATATATAAGTATATATTTAATAAGATATATATAGTTTAAAATCTAGTCTTAACTTTCCAAATACCGATATATCTTTTAAAATACAAGATTTTTGTAATAAAATGAAGACTATGTTTTTAGTCATCTTTTTATGTAGCTTGGTACTTAGTATATATATATATATATATATATATATATATATATATATATATATATATATATATATATATTGTGACACCCGGCAAATTCAGGTTAATATCCATACCCGACTATTACCTGAATTCATGTGATTACACTTGCATCATGCTTAATTATAGAGTAATTAAGTACATATTTCATATACCAAGTCCATTCGGTTCATTTCATTTCATGCATCGGTAATCGGGCGGATTACCGGGTCACACACGCGTCCTGTCACACGAACGTTAACAAATATTAGAAATAATATTTAGACATATATTTGGTGTGTAAAAATTATATGTAATACTGTGATTTAATATTTCATGCTTATGTGAATTTTTCCGGAATTTTTAGAACAACTTTTATTTTAACGCTTTTCAAGCGGATACGCGATATGTGCCAACAACCCTAAATTGGATTTTATAAAAAGGATTTGTTTTAAACTCTGGGCTTACTAATTCAACATTTTAACTTATTAATCCATAGTGGAGCCCATTCCCTAGTTAAAAAGCCTCATTTTGTAGAAAAAGCCCAAGACCCATGTACTTAACCCACCCTTAATCCCCTTAAGCTCATTTTTACACAAACCTAACCCTAAACCACTCCTCCCCTCCCCTCTCTTTCTCTCGGCCGCACCCTCTCCCCTAGCCACCACCATCTTCAAAAATCATCCAAGCAATCCAAGCCATTCCAAGGTGATTTCAAGTGGATTCAAGGTGATTCAAAGCATCAACACCTCCATTTCATCATCATACTTGAATTAGGTAACCATCCCTCCATATATTTCTTATTATTTTCGGCCAAAAAGGGAAAACCATCATCCAAACGATTTTTGATGTTCAAAAGTGTTATAATACTTGTTTTCATCAAAAGATTTCATAAAATGATGTTGTTGATGCATATATGCACTTTTTATGTCTAGAAATGCTTGTTTATGTTGATATTTGCTCGTTTCTATTTATAGAAACTTTGTTGGATGCATTTTTGCAAAACTTGATGTATGATATGTTTGTTGGTTTAAATGGTACACATAATAGTAGAATAGATAGGAAATATAATTTTTTTGGTTGAAATGTCGTTTTTCACTCGGTTATGGACCACTTACTATATAAGGAAACTTTAATTTTGCATATTTTGTGTTATGAGTTTCTCATGGATAAAAACTTGATATTATTGTTCTATAATGTATATCAAAGTAGTAAAAAGAGTTATTTGGGGTTACACATATGCAATAGGGTCGTTTGGACCACTTTCCTAAAAAGGAAACTTTATTTGTTCATATTTTGTATGTGTAGGTTATAAATGTTTAAAATGGATTATATAGCTTCATTATCATATGAATAGATGACTTGTGCATGAATATGTAATTTGGAGTTGTGTTATGACGTGTTTTGGTGAACCTTGCTAAATAAGGAAACTTTATTAATTTGTGAACTTCAACTTTGCTTAGAATAGAAAGTTTGTGTGTAGAATCATGTTTATGGTATGTCACTAGTATAAATTCATGTGTAACTTGTTTAGTTGAGCCATTACACTTAAAGTACACTAAAACCCTAATTGTCAAAGAATGGAAACTTTGTTATGATAAGAGTTATGGAATTTCTATGACATGTTATGCTACTTGTTTAAAAGTGTTGAATTGATACTAATAGGTTATTAATATGATGACATGAGTTATGTGTGGGAATGGTTGGCATATATGAAATGTGCCATAAAGATGTGCAAATGTTAAATTACTTGTCACATGTTGATTTCTTATGCAACTAATTGAAACAAGCATGTTATGTCACAAGGTATTACTTATACATTACTTAGGTACAACTTGTATGTTCCTTATGTGTCACACATGTATAACTTATGTGCTACTTAGGTGTTACACATGTACAACTTGTATGATGCTTATGTGTTACATGTTTACAACTTATATGTTACTTGTGTGTTGTTTATGCATGACTTCAACATTGGTCAACATTAGTCAACATTGGTCAACATTAGTCAACATTAGTCAACATTGGTCAACATTAGTCAACATTAGTCAACATTGGTCAACACTGGTCAACATTAGTCAACATTGGTCAACATTAGTCAAACTTGGTCAAAGTTGGTCAAACCTTGGTCAAAGTTGGTCAAACCTTGGTCAAACCTCGGTCAACTTTGGTCAAACCTTGGTCAACCCTCGGTCAACTTTGGTCAAACCTTTTTCAAAACGTCAATGTAACCTTTCAACGTTGAGTCGTTTGGATGAATGTGGTTACATAAACCATGTTTACTTTCATAGACCTTATAGCCTTATTAATTCTTAGGGCTCGGTTAGGTCGGTTACCCGGAGTTACTCGATTTCTCTTGTTGCTTTCATTTCCCATTCACCGCATTTCCAGGTGAGTTTTCACGGCCCCATTTTACTTACTTTTCCAATTGGGGGAGATACATGCTAAACCATTTCCTTACTTAGTCGTATGACAATTACTTTGATTTCGCTTTAATTTATATAAGTGGGTGCATTTCCCGCACATAAAGTCCTCTCATATTCGAACCGTTAATTATTACACAAAGCGAGGTGATTCATGAATAGTACTATTGGGTTTAACAACCCCCACCCGGGTTAGTCGCGCTAACTCTGACTGGGAGTCAAACGGGTGCATAATTGACCTAATCCATTGCGTGCTGGGCACGTAAGAGGCAAAATGCTAGTTTCTGCATTCCTTCGTTGAGCTTCGGTTTCGGTGTTGCTTATATAGTTAATGTTTATTGTCTGATCAACAATCGAATCAATAGTATACATGCGTACTGTTACACTGTTTTCATTTCTGTTTCTGTTACTTAAACCTGTGAACTCACCAACCTTGTGTTGACACTTTAAGCATGTTTATCTCAGGTCGCTAAGCATTCACGCACGGACTAGGACTGCATGTCTGGAGTCGCATATCATGTTTTCATTAGAAGCTAGGTTTATGGGAACCTAATTTGTTATGCTTCTGTATTTTGCTACATTATTATTCCTTCCGCACTTTACATTCCGCATTTTCAAACTCTGTATTACTTAATTTTTGTGTATGATGTTCAAACGGGATGTCTTTTCGAAAACCATTTAGAGGTCGTTCGAAATGACCGGGACTAATGATCCTTGACAGTCACAACCCGCGGGTAACCCGCTGTGGAATTTCAGGGTGTGACAGATTGGTATCAGAGCCCTGGTTATAGAGAACTAAGTTGCATTTAGTATACTTAGACTATAACTGTAGGCTCACATAGTTACATCACATCATACATGCACTTTCATACATGAATACAATGGATTACTGGATATTGACTTGTTACAGGATGTCGACCTCATCGGACCCCATTGTGATCTCGGACTCTGAGGAGTACACACCGGCTACCCCATCATCATCAGTGGAGCCATTCACCCCACCCTCATCACCCCACTCATCCACGGATGAGGAACAGACACATGATTCAGTGGATCTTGTAGAGTTGGATTCTGAAGAGGATCCTGAGGAGGATCCTGAGGAGGATCCTGAGGAGGACCCGGAGGAGGATCCTGAGGAGGATCTAGAGGAGGAGGAAGACGACGCACCAGCCCCCGGAGGTGACGGAGACGCCGGCGAGGGGAGCGACTCGGGCGAGACGGTGCCCTACTCCGTACTACACGGGGACTCATCGTCCGACGACGGCTCCATACTACCTTCACCACCTCGTCTGGCGGACCCGACGCCGCCATCACCATTACTTGCACCGGTGGGAGCGAAGACCAAACTCACAGCTCGGAAGAAGAACATTCGTAGAGGAAAGCGACCAGCCCACTCCCCTGACGTTACTGGACCATCGGCCAAAAGGGCTCGGATTGCATCATCAGACACCTCATCTACAGGAGAGTCATCTGGACCATCCTACCCACCACCCTATTGGCTCCGGCCTACCCGGGAGGTACTACCGATACTTGCGACGCGCAGCAGGTTACATGACGCTGACATATCATCTCTCCAGGATGAGTTGGCACTGACAGACCAGGCACTACTGATAGTACGAGACCGGATCGAGGCCGCGGAAGAAAAGGCTCGGGAGGCAGAACAGAGGGCCGCAGCTACTGAGACTGCACTACAGGCATTGCAGGAACAGGTAGCAGGACTACTTGAGGATCGCCAGAGAGAGACGGATAGGATCACTGCACTATCCAGCCGCCTCCAGCAGACCGAGGAGCAGTTGGGGATGGCACACCAGCGAGCAGCAGTAGCCGAGCATCGAGCCTCACTTGCTGACTCTACAGCCTTAGCGGCAGAGCTTACGGCCAACACGGTCAGAGAGGAGTTGGAACCCGCCAGGGTTCTGATGATTCTCTGTGCCTTGTTACTTTTTACCTTCTTGCAGAGTGGTACTGTTACACCACCCAATTGATTAGCCTATCGTGAGCGGGCTGTGCTCACGCAATATTTTTGAAATATTACTTGTTTTGGAGGAGTGTTTACTCCTGAAAATACTTTGTATTTGGTACAACTTATTTATCAAGTGGTTGTCTTTTGATTATATTGCATGGTTGATTTATTGTTGATTGTTGTGTGTTATCTTATGCACGTGTGTTGATTGTTATTTATTACGCAATATCTAACCTTTATTATCATTATGATTATAAAGAAACATGCCGCCAAGGAGGACACCCCGCAACCCAGGAGAAGGCACCAGTTCCATGACCACTGCCCAAATTGAAGCCCTTATCGCCCAACGCGTGGCAGATGCACTCGCTAACCACGAAGCCAATCGATCCAGCGGAGGGTCGGGAGGCCAAGGCGAGAGCAGAGGTATAGTACAAACCGAAAATAGTATATACTGCAAGTAACATAGCCTTACCTCGGGAAAATTTAACCTAATTACGCTCTATCGTTGACACACAGAAACTGGGCATGGAACAAAGGCTTGCACCTACAAATCCTTTATGGATTGCAAGCCGCACACATTTACCGGGACGGAAGGAGCAGTGGGACTGCTACGATGGATAGAGAAGATCGAATCGGTCTTCAGCATGAGCCAATGCTCGATGGAGAACAGGGTCATGTACGGAGCTGGAACTCTCGAGGGCCAAGCCCTCTCCTGGTGGAACTCTTATATCCAGACTCTGGGCCTGGATAATGCGAACGCCATTCCTTGGGAGGAATTCAAGGAAATGTTGAAAGAGGAGTACTGTCCTCGTAACGAACTCCAAAAGTTGGAACAAGAGTTTTGGAACATAAGGATGGAAGGTGCTGACATCGCGGGATACACCGCCAGGTTCCACGACTTAGCAAGACTACTACCGCATATGGTTACACCGGAATACAAACGAATTGAGCGGTACATTTGGGGTTTGGCACCGCAAATACAAAGCATGGTTACTTCTGCAGAGCCCACAATTATCCACAACACAGTGAGACTGGCTCACAATCTCACGGATCAGGCAGTTCGCCAGGGACTGTTCAACAAGAAAGAAAGTTTTGTGAAAACCTTCGACAACAAGAGAAAGTGGGAAAATGCTCCTGCTAAACCTTATGTGCCTAATAACCAAAAGAAGCAGGAACCGGCCAGGGTGTTTGTGGCTAACCAACCGGATAAAAGGCCAAGAGGGACATACACTGGAACCCTACCTAAGTGCAACAAGTGCCAGTTTCACCACAATGGTACTTGTGAAGATTCTCGATGCCAGAAGTGTAAACGTTTTGGCCACACTGCCCAGAGCTGCCGATCAGTCGAACAAACCCCGGCTGGCGGGGGAAACCGCGGATGTTTCGGGTGCGGTGATCCCGGACATTTCCGCAAGGACTGCCCAAAGAATCGGAAGCCTGGAAATACAAATGCCCGGGGCAGAGCATTCGTGATTGGAGCCGGCGAGGCTAGACAAGACCCCAACATTGTTACTGGTACGTTTCCCGTAAACAACTGCTATGCTTCTATCTTATTTGACACGGGTGCCGATAAGAGTTTTGTATCCACTGAGTTTAGCTCATTACTTGGTGTTACTCCCATCGCCTTAGATTACTTATATACGGTAGAACTAGCAGACGGTAAGCTGATAGAAACTGAGCAAATAATTCCCGATTGTGTCTTAACACTAGCCGATCACCCTTTCACTATAGACCTATTGCCAGTAACATTGGGAAGCTTCGACATAGTAGTCGGTATGGACTGGTTGTCCAAGAACCGAGCCGAAATCGTCTGTCACGAGAAGATAGTCCGCATTCCACTGTCGGACGGAGAAACACTGACCATTCAAGGAGAACGGAGTGGTGCTACGTTAAGGATCATTACCTGCATGAAAGCCCGAAAGTACTTGCGGAAGGACTATCACGCGATCCTAGCACACGTGACGGAGACGAAAGAAGGAGAAAGGAAGATTAAAGACATACCGATCGTCCGAGACTATCCGGAAGTATTTCCTGACGACTTGCCCGGACTTCCACCGCAGCGACAAGTCGAGTTCCGGATTGATCTCACACCCGGAGCTGCTCCGATAGCGAGGTCACCTTACCGACTGGCGCCATCGGAAATGCAGGAGTTGTCTAACCAATTACAGGAACTGTTAGACAAAGGCTTCATCAGACCAAGCTTCTCGCCTTGGGGAGCACCAGTCTTGTTCGTTAAGAAGAAGGACGGATCATTCCGTATGTGTATCGATTACAGAGAACTGAACAAGGTAACGATCAAGAACCGATATCCACTACCAAGGATCGATGACCTGTTCGATCAATTGCAAGGGTCGAGCTATTACTCAAAGATCGATCTACGGTCGGGATACCACCAGCTAAGGATTCAGGAAGACGATATTCCAAAGACCGCCTTCCGAACTCGTTACGGTCACTACGAGTTCATGGTCATGCCATTTGGGTTAACCAATGCACCAGCGGTATTCATGGACCTCATGAACCGAGTGTGCAAGCCCTACTTGGACAAGTTTGTGATTGTGTTCATAGATGATATCCTGATATACTCACAGAACAAAGAGGAGCATGCCGAGCATTTGAAGTTAATTATGGAGTTGCTGAAAGCCGAGAAACTGTACGCCAAGTTCTCGAAATGCGACTTCTGGATTCGCGAAGTACAGTTCCTTGGACACGTGGTCAACGAGAAGGGCATACATGTTGACCCCTCCAAAATCGAGGCGATTAAGAATTGGGAAGCACCTAAGACTCCGACTGAGGTGCGACAGTTATTAGGTCTTGCGGGCTACTATCGACGATTCATCGAAAATTTCTCTAAGATAGCCCAACCTCTCACCACACTGACACACAAGGATAAGAAATACGAATGGAATGACAAGGCAGAAACCGCTTTTCAATTACTCAAACAGAAACTTTGCAGCGCGCCGATCCTATCGTTACCAGAAGGAACAGACGATTTCGTGGTGTACTGCGATGCGTCACATCAAGGGCTCGGATGCGTGTTAATGCAAAGAGAGAAGGTCATAGCTTATGCTTCTCGACAACTGAAAGTGCACGAGAAGAACTACACTACCCATGATTTGGAGCTGGGAGCGGTAGTATTCGCTCTCAAAATCTGGAGGCACTACTTGTATGGCACGAAGTGCACAATTTTCACCGATCATAAGAGCCTTCAACACATCTTCGATCAGAAGGAACTTAACATGAGGCAACGTCGATGGGTCGAGTTGCTAAACGACTACGACTGCGCTATCCGTTACCATCCTGGAAAGGCAAACGTCGTGGCTGATGCCTTGAGCAGGAAGGATCAACCCAAACCGCGACGAGTGCGGGCGTTACAGTTGACCATCCACACGAACTTACCCATGCAAATCCGCGACGCCCAACTCGAAGCAATCAAGGAGGTAAACCTATGCCATGAGTCCCTACGTGGTATGGACAAGCAATTTGAGGTCAAATCCGATGACATCCGTTATTTCATGGATCGGATTTGGGTACCAAGTTTTGGGGATCTAAGGGATCTGGTGATGGACGAGGCACACAAGTCCAGGTACTCGATCCACCCCGGTGCTGACAAGATGTACCATGACCTCAAGGAACATTATTGGTGGCCTAACATGAAAGCCGAAATTGCTACCTACGTCAGTAAATGCTTGACCTGTGCTAAGGTCAAGGTAGAGTATCAGAAGCCATCAGGGTTACTCCAACAGCCAGAGATCCCACAGTGGAAGTGGGAACAGATTTCAATGGACTTCATCACGAAATTGCCCAAAGCCTCTAATGGCTGTGACACAATCTGGGTAATTGTCGACAGACTAACCAAATCTGCGCACTTCCTTCCCATTAAAGAAACGGACAAGATGGAGAAACTAACCAGAACTTACTTGAAGGAAGTAGTCACAAGACATGGAGTGCCAATCTCCATCATTTCAGATAGGGATAGTCGATTCACATCCCGATTCTGGCAATCCTTACAGAAAGCCCTGGGTACTCGACTAGATATGAGTACTGCATACCATCCCCAGACGGACGGTCAAAGTGAAAGGACCATCCAGACCCTGGAAGACATGCTCAGAGCTTGTGTGGTTGACTTTGGGAACGGATGGGATGCCCATCTACCGTTGGTCGAATTTTCATACAACAACAGCTACCACACTAGCATTAAGGCTGCACCATTCGAAGCACTTTATGGACGAAAGTGTAGATCGCCGATTTGCTGGACAGAAGTGGGAGATAGCCAACTCACAGGTCCAGAAATTATTCATGAAACTACGGAAAAGATTGTACAGATACGCGAACGTATCAAGGCCGCGCGTGATCGTCAAAAGAGTTATGCTGACGTGAGACGCAAACCGTTAGAATTTCAAGTGGGAGACAAGGTACTACTGAAAGTCTCGCCATGGAAAGGAGTGATACGTTTCGGCAAGCGTGGAAAGCTTAACCCTCGTTACATTGGACCTTTCGAAATTCTGAAAAGGATCGGTCCTGTTGCCTACAAACTCAACCTACCGGAAACCCTCAGTGGCGTTCATGACGTGTTTCACGTGTCGAATCTGAAGAAGTGCTTGTCAGACGAGACACTAGTCATACCATTGGAGGAGATTCAAATAGACGATCAGCTTCACTTCGTCGAAGAACCAGTCGAGATCATGGACCGCGAGGTCAAACAGTTAAAACAAAGCCGCATTCCCATAGTTAAGGTTCGTTGGAATTCTAGACGCGGACCAGAGTTCACTTGGGAGCGCGAGGATCAATTCAAGCGTAAATACCCTCACTTGTTCAAAACTACACCGTCTATCAGTGACGCGAACTGAATTTCGGGACGAAATTCTTTTAACAGGGGGAGTATGTGACACCCGGCAAATTCAGGTTAATATCCATACCCGACTATTACCTGAATTCATGTGATTACACTTGCATCATGCTTAATTATAGAGTAATTAAGTACATATTTCATATACCAAGTCCATTCGGTTCATTTCATTTCATGCATCGGTAATCGGGCGGATTACCGGGTCACACACGCGTCCTGTCACACGAACGTTAACAAATATTAGAAATAATATTTAGACATATATTTGGTGTGTAAAAATTATATGTAATACTGTGATTTAATATTTCATGCTTATGTGAATTTTTCCGGAATTTTTAGAACAACTTTTATTTTAACGCTTTTCAAGCGGATACGCGATATGTGCCAACAACCCTAAATTGGATTTTATAAAAAGGATTTGTTTTAAACTCTGGGCTTACTAATTCAACATTTTAACTTATTAATCCATAGTGGAGCCCATTCCCTAGTTAAAAAGCCTCATTTTGTAGAAAAAGCCCAAGACCCATGTACTTAACCCACCCTTAATCCCCTTAAGCTCATTTTTACACAACCCTAACCCTAAACCACTCCTCCCCTCCCCTCTCTTTCTCTCGGCCGCACCCTCTCCCCTAGCCACCACCATCTTCAAAAATCATCCAAGCAATCCAAGCCATTCCAAGGTGATTTCAAGTGGATTCAAGGTGATTCAAAGCATCAACACCTCCATTTCATCATCATACTTGAATTAGGTAACCATCCCTCCATATATTTCTTATTATTTTCGGCCAAAAAGGGAAAACCATCATCCAAACGATTTTTGATGTTCAAAAGTGTTATAATACTTGTTTTCATCAAAAGATTTCATAAAATGATGTTGTTGATACATATATGCACTTTTTATGTCTAGAAATGCTTGTTTATGTTGATATTTGCTCGTTTCTATTTATAGAAACTTTGTTGGATGCATTTTTGCAAAACTTGATGTATGATATGTTTGTTGGTTTAAATGGTACACATAATAGTAGAATAGATAGGAAATATAATTTTTTTGGTTGAAATGTCGTTTTTCACTCGGTTATGGACCACTTACTATATAAGGAAACTTTAATTTTGCATATTTTGTGTTATGAGTTTCTCATGGATAAAAACTTGATATTATTGTTCTATAATGTATATCAAAGTAGTAAAAAGAGTTATTTGGGGTTACACATATGCAATAGGGTCGTTTGGACCACTTTCCTAAAAAGGAAACTTTATTTGTTCATATTTTGTATGTGTAGGTTATAAATGTTTAAAATGGATTATATAGCTTCATTATCATATGAATAGATGACTTGTGCATGAATATGTAATTTGGAGTTGTGTTATGACGTGTTTTGGTGAACCTTGCTAAATAAGGAAACTTTATTAATTTGTGAACTTCAACTTTGCTTAGAATAGAAAGTTTGTGTGTAGAATCATGTTTATGGTATGTCACTAGTATAAATTCATGTGTAACTTGTTTAGTTGAGCCATTACACTTAAAGTACACTAAAACCCTAATTGTCAAAGAATGGAAACTTTGTTATGATAAGAGTTATGGAATTTCTATGACATGTTATGCTACTTGTTTAAAAGTGTTGAATTGATACTAATAGGTTATTAATATGATGACATGAGTTATGTGTGGGAATGGTTGGCATATATGAAATGTGCCATAAAGATGTGCAAATGTTAAATTACTTGTCACATGTTGATTTCTTATGCAACTAATTGAAACAAGCATGTTATGTCACAAGGTATTACTTATACATTACTTAGGTACAACTTGTATGTTCCTTATGTGTCACACATGTATAACTTATGTGCTACTTAGGTGTTACACATGTACAACTTGTATGATGCTTATGTGTTACATGTTTACAACTTATATGTTACTTGTGTGTTGTTTATGCATGACTTCAACATTGGTCAACATTAGTCAACATTGGTCAACATTAGTCAACATTAGTCAACATTGGTCAACATTAGTCAACATTAGTCAACATTGGTCAACACTGGTCAACATTAGTCAACATTGGTCAACATTAGTCAAACTTGGTCAAAGTTGGTCAAACCTTGGTCAAAGTTGGTCAAACCTTGGTCAAACCTCGGTCAACTTTGGTCAAACCTTGGTCAACCCTCGGTCAACTTTGGTCAAACCTTTTTCAAAACGTCAATGTAACCTTTCAACGTTGAGTCGTTTGGATGAATGTGGTTACATAAACCATGTTTACTTTCATAGACCTTATAGCCTTATTAATTCTTAGGGCTCGGTTAGGTCGGTTACCCGGAGTTACTCGATTTCTCTTGTTGCTTTCATTTCCCATTCACCGCATTTCCAGGTGAGTTTTCACGGCCCCATTTTACTTACTTTTCCAATTGGGGGAGATACATGCTAAACCATTTCCTTACTTAGTCGTATGACAATTACTTTGATTTCGCTTTAATTTATATAAGTGGGTGCATTTCCCGCACATAAAGTCCTCTCATATTCGAACCGTTAATTATTACACAAAGCGAGGTGATTCATGAATAGTACTATTGGGTTTAACAACCCCCACCCGGGTTAGTCGCGCTAACTCTGACTGGGAGTCAAACGGGTGCATAATTGACCTAATCCATTGCGTGCTGGGCACGTAAGAGGCAAAATGCTAGTTTCTGCATTCCTTCGTTGAGCTTCGGTTTCGGTGTTGCTTATATAGTTAATGTTTATTGTCTGATCAACAATCGAATCAATAGTATACATGCGTACTGTTACACTGTTTTCATTTCTGTTTCTGTTACTTAAACCTGTGAACTCACCAACCTTGTGTTGACACTTTAAGCATGTTTATCTCAGGTCGCTAAGCATTCACGCACGGACTAGGACTGCATGTCTGGAGTCGCATATCATGTTTTCATTAGAAGCTAGGTTTATGGGAACCTAATTTGTTATGCTTCTGTATTTTGCTACATTATTATTGCTTCCGCACTTTACATTCCGCATTTTCAAACTCTGTATTACTTAATTTTTGTGTATGATGTTCAAACGGGATGTCTTTTCGAAAACCATTTAGAGGTCGTTCGAAATGACCGGGACTGATGATCCTTGACAGTCACAACCCGCGGGTAACCCGCTGTGGAATTTCAGGGTGTGACATATATATCTCCAAATCAATGGTAAAACTATAAGAATTTCTAACAATACTAACATATCATCTAATATATTTTCCACTTTTCATCATTATGACACAAGTTACCAATTCCATTGAGTTATTTTTAGTGCTTTTACACAAAATTAGTCTTAAGTAGTTATTAGTTTAGAGAAACTCCATCTTTTACAAATATGGATTTTAGTTGGTGAAAGTTGGTACATTAGCACTTGTAGATAAAGAAATATATATATAACAAGAGCAAATATATAAATAAGTAGGAGGGTTTTCTCACTAGAAGCAAGCAAGGAAGAAGAAGGAGTAAAGATGATGATCTTGAAGCTTGTAACTTGACTTGGTGTTGGATGTAAAAACCGTGAACAACAAGTAGCATCAAAGGAGATCAAAAACCAATTCTTTTGAGAGTCTTAGTGTAGGAAATGCTTTCCAAATGAGAGCATTTTTATAAGAGAGTTGAGGTATGAATGAGAATAGACAATTGTATGGTACAAGTAATGAATTGTAGGGGTCCCTTTTGGTTGTCCATTTTGCAGTCGTATACATGGATAAGGAACAGAGGGAGAATGGTTGATAGTATGGTTTGTAATTTGGATTTTAAGGATGTTTAGGAGGGGCCCCTTTTTGCAGCCGAAGTTCGGAAGGAAATGTATGGTAATATGGTGTTGTCAACTAGATATGAAAGTCTAAAGGTGTGTAGGGATGGGGGGTTCCTTTATGGCAGTAAGCATGGCAAGGAAAGGGTTGACATACAAGGCTTTATTACTATTATTTTGAGGCTTAAAATGTGTGTAGGGTAGGGCCCACCTTAACCGTAACTTAGGAGTCGTAACTCAGGAAGGAAAAAAAAAGACATGATGGCATGATTTGTTTGTCTAAGATTTAAACATGTGAAGTGGGGTCCCATGTTGTCGTATGCAAGGAAAAGAAAATAATAGATCATCATGAGATTTTGTTAGTTTAAGTTAAGTGTACATTTGTGTAGAATAAAAATGACATGCTTTTATAAATTATTCAATTCACATTTTAGGCATGTTTTTTTTGTTCTTAATGGTGTCGTACATCAAGAAAAAAAAAAGAAATATATGTGTTAGAGATTAAATAGTTAAACGGGTATTAAGGTGGTAGCTGGTATAAGTTGAACGCGATGAAAAACCATACTTTTTATTAAAACCGAGTTTAATAGAATTATACATTATATGTTTAGTGGTTTACTAACATGTGTATGTTTAGTAATTTAGTATAGCGAACTAGCGTGTTAAAATAAGGTATACCGGTGAAACGGTAAATGTGCGCGTTAAAAATACTAAGTTGAAATAAATAAATACACACATATATTTAGGTTCTAAAATAGTGTTGTAACACTTCGAAATATATGTTAAAACATAAAAAGTAATTATCACCAACGTTCGTGTGTGCCGGTTATACTGCGTGTGACCCGGTTATGAGTGGACTTTGCTATTTATGAAATGACCTTAATTAACTATAATTAAGTCTAACACGTATATGGTGTATGAAATTAATTAATGAGACAGGGACGGGTATTGACCTGAAATAGCCGGTTGTCACATCTATGGAGCTATGTAGGATTTATGGGATCAATTGGCACTTACGGAATCTGCAGAACTGAAGTTGTTTAAACCTTATATTTCTAGAAGGGAGGAACAACGTTTGGTACAATTTTTGATGGCATTATGTTCAGATTTTGAGGGACCGCGTGGAACGATTCTTCATCGTTCCCCTCTTCCAACAGTTGATTCAGTTGTTCACGAGTTGATTGCAGAGGAAACGAGGTTAAAATCTCAGGTTGATAAGGGTCCTAAAGTAACTACTACTCCATCTGTGTTTGCTGTTCCCCCTAATCAGTCTAGACAAGGTGCTAAAGTTTCTTTTGATGAATGTGCATTTTGCAAAGGAAAAAATCACCGAAAGTCTCAATGTCCGTTATTACTTAGTAGAAAGAATCCAAACTTGCAGAAGCCCCCACAACAGAACAGATCAAGTGGACAATTTCCGTCTCGCTCATCTACTTCTGCTGGTTCATCTGGTCCATCTTCGTGGACATTTAAACCACCTCAGTTTACTGCTGCTGCTACACCCTCTGTAGAAACTGCTAAACCACCGTCTGCTTTGGATCCGCAGGTTTTTGAACAGTTTAGACAGTTTCTTGCTGCCAACCCTACCGCCATGTCTGCTGCGGGACTGTCTTCATCTGGTACCTCAGGTATTTCGTCATCATTATGGATTTTGGATTCTGGTGCCTCATATTATATGTCTCCCTATATGTCTTTATTTCTTTCTTTGTCTCCTGTTTCTGTAATGTCTACTAGTGCTACATCTATGTTGGTAGAGGGTGTTAGCTCTGTGTCTACCCCTCATGTGTCTCTCAATGATGTCTATTATATTCCAAAGCTTGCCTTAAATCTTGCTTCGGTCAGTCAGTTGTGTAAGTCTGGAATTTGGGTTTTCTTTTGTGACTCTGTTTGTGTTGTGCAGGATCAACACACCCAGAGGGTGATTGGGATCGGTCGTAGGGTGGGAGATTTATATGTCTTAGTAGAACTCAAAGTTCCTGCACCTGGTGTTGCTGCCTCCGGTGTTGATTTATCTTCTTTTCGTTTAAGTCCTTTGTCGTCTGAATTTTATATTTGGCATTCTCATTTGGGAAATGTGTCCGTATCTCGTTTAAAATTTTTGGTTTCCACAAGCGTTTTGGGTCAGTTGAACACTTGTGATACTTCTGATTGTAGTGGTTGCAAACTTGCTAAATTTTCTGCTTTACCTTTTGATAAAAGTACTTCTCATTCTGTTGCACCTTTTGATATTGTTCATTCTGATGTGTGGGGACCATCACCGGTATCCACTAAGGGTGGTTCACGTTATTATGTTTCCTTTATAGATGATTACACTCGTTATACCTGGGTGTACCATATGAAATGTAGATATAAGTTCTTTGACATTTACAAAACCTTTAGGGCACGCAACATTCAGCTGTGATAAAGTGCTTTAGGTGTGACTTAGGGGGTGAATACACCTCTAATGATTTTACTCAGTTTCTTGCATCAGATGATACCATACACCAATCCTCTTGTACTGACACCCCTCAACATAACGGTGTTGCTGAAAGGAAACATTGCCATCTTTTGGAGACTGCTCGCTCATTCCTTTTATCCACTGAGGTACCTAGTGTCTTTTGGGGAGAAGCACTCCTAACCGCCCAACATGTGATTAATAGGATCCCTACTTCTCACAATGATGGGATGTCTCCATTTGAAAGTCTTTTTGGTGAACGCCCATATTATGGTGAGTTACGGGTTTTTGGATGTACTTTCTTTGCTCTCCGTCCTCATGTTGAACGAGATTAATTGACAAATAAGTTAGCCTTATGTGTTTTCTTAGGCTATGCCAGTGGTCCTAAAGGATATGGCACGAGACAGAAAGGATATCGTTGTTTTGATTCTATAAGTCAGAAGTTATATGTATCAAGGCATGTTACCTTTCTTGAACATATTCTCTTCTATTCGATTCCAGCTAAGTCACATGATGTAACAATGTCAGATCTTCAGAACATTGATCCTTTTGCTAGCAACATTGATGTCTCTACCTCTTATGTTCCAGATTCGTCTGTTGATCCTAATATGTCTGCTCCAGATACGTTTGTTGCACATGATGTGCCAGCTCATGAATCATCCACGTCATCTGGTACTACTGCTGATCCTCCGCCGGTTGAAACTAGAAATCAACCACCTTCGAGAAAGTCTACTCGTGAATGTAAGTCTACCCAACTACCAGACTTTGCATGCTCTGCTTCGTTTGGTTCATTTATCGCGAGCATTCATCATCTCTCTGAACTAGAATCATATAAAGAGGCTGTCTCTAGCCTTCTATGGTAGAATGCTATGGCTGAAGAGCTCACAACTCTCATCAGACTCACACATAGGATTTGGTTCCACTGCCACCAGGTAAACATAAAGTTGATTGTCGTTGGGTGTATAAGATTAAAACGAAGTCTGATGGGTCTGTTGAACGATACAAGGCCAGACTTGTGGCAAAAGGATATTCGCAAACGTATGGTATGGATTATGAGGAGACTTTTGCCCCAGTGGCAAAAATGACTAAAGTCCGTACTTTAATAGCTGTTGCGTCCGTTCGATAATGGAAGATCTGTCAAATGGAAGTAAAAAATGCCTTTCTGAATGGTGATCTTCATGAGGAGGTTTATATGACTCCACCCCCGGGAATAGCTCATCAGCCCGGTGAAGTTTTTCGGCTTCGAAAAGCTTTATATGGGCTCAAACAGGCTCCTCGTGCCTGGTTTGAGAAATTCTCTATAGTCATCACTTCCCTTGGTTTTGTTCCCAGCAATCATGATTCAACATTATTTGTTCGATGTACGAATGATGGACGCATTCTCTTGTCTTTATATGTGGATGATATGATTATTACAGGCGATGATTATGATGGCATTGAGTCTTTGAAATGTGACTTGGCTCACCGTTTTACTTTGAAAGATTTGGGATTATTACGGTATTTTTTGGGGATTGAGGTAGCCCAATCTAAAAAGGGATATCTTCTCTCTCAGACAAAGTAGGGGTGGAGGATGTTAGTAGAATTAGGGATATTGAAATGATTGAGGTGGAGTCGGTTCACTTTGACTCGAACGCACCTTTGATCTATACGCTTTGTGGGTGGAGGATGGTTGTTTTTTTGTATCCATTTAAGTGTTGTAGAATACTAGAGTAGTAGAGGAGAATATTTTTTTGGTATTAAAAATGTGTAGCAAAACTCCAAAAAGGTTTATTTATAGTGTTAATTTTTTTGTCCTAACGGTCCCCCACCCAACGGCTCCGATCCAACGGTCACCCAACCCAACGACTCCATTCCAACGGTAACTTTCTTGGTCCAACGGTCACCTTTAGAGAGCATGGTTCTAGCAGCTTCTATGAGAGTTCTATTCTTTCACTTAGCTTCTGATCTGTTTCAACGTGCGAGACTCTCTGATAACAGAATTGCAGACACTCCTCTTGAAACCAACGCGCGTTACTCTCCCACCGATGGTGTTCCTCAATCTGATCCAAGCCTATATCGTACCATTGTAGACAGTTTGGTTTATTTTACAGTTACTCGCCCTAATATCGCTCATGCTGTTCATGTGGTTAGTCAATTTGTTACCGCTCCTACTTCTGTTCACTGGGGAGCCGTTCTTCGTATTTTGAGATATCTTCGTGGCACTCAGTTTCAAAGTCTTTTGTTCCCCTCAACATCTTCTCTGGAATTGCGTGCCTATAGTGATGCTGATTGGGATAGTGATCCTAATGATCGTAAATCTACTACTGGTTTACGTATTTTCCTTGGTGATTTCTTAATTTCATGGAAAAGTAAGAAACAAGATGTTGTTTCTAGGTCCTCTACTGAGGCTGAATATCGTGTTATGGCTGTGACTACATGTGAAATTGTTTGGTTACGATGGCTTCTGACAGACATGGGGGTCGTCGTTTCCTCGCCTACCCCGTTGCATTGTGATAATCAAAGTGCTATGCAGATCGTCAAGAACTCTGTTTTTCATGAACGGACAAAACATATTGAGATAGATTGTCATTTTACTCGGGATCATCTCGCTTCCATTTGTTCCCTCCGCCTTGCAGATTACAGATATTTTCACCAAGGCTCAATCTGCATCTCGGTTTTGTTTTTTGTGTGACAAACTCTCAATGTTTATTTCTGTTGCATTGTGAGTTTGAGGGGGGATGTTAGCATAATAAGTCAATTTATGGGTTTTAGCCCATTTAGCTTGTAAGGTTTTGCCTATCTATTTAATATTTGTTTTCTCTTCATTATAACCTAATCTTCATTTGAATAACATCGAGCCTCTATCTTTCTCTGTACATGTTTATTAGTTAACATTCCCAAACCTTTTTTTTTGCCATTAAGCATATGATCACCATGTGATTAATGTTTTCGTCTACTTCATTACACGTGGAACATTGGGAAGAGACCAGAAAACCTCGTTTGAAAAGTTCAAGCTTTGTCATATGTTTATTCAATAGAGCCCGCCATCCAAAAAAGAGACTTTTAACGGAGTCCATCTGCACCAATTGTACGTGGTAATTTGAGATGGGAACATTTTTTCTTCAATTTTCCTTCTACACCATTTCACCTAGAAAGAGCCTGGAATGTCTCTCAAAAAAATGCATTTATCCTTGTCTGAAGATGGGGACCATTGGGAGGCTATTTGGTGGCAACAAACAGCAGCCGTGGAGAGACGGGAGGGAAATTAAGATTTCCAGCTCCAAAGGATATCACCTGTAGCCGAGAATTTACTAGCCAAGGTGCAGTTTTTGTTGCTCTCCAATATAAAGAGTTTCGGAAAAAGTTCTTTTAAAGCACCATTATTTGACTAATTATTAATCCAAAATAGAGTTTGATTACCGTTCCCGGGTGTGACTTGAAGCAGTGGCGAAATTTGAAGAAAAACGCAGGGGGCTGAGATTTTTTTTCCTATTACGGGGGCTGGAACTATAAAATTTTCGGCCGAATACATATAAATTAACACTACTGAGCGAAAAATCGGCCGAATACGTATAAATTAACACTACTAAGAAAAAAATTGGGCGGGGCCTCACTAAAATTCGCCTATGACTTGAAGCATGTCTGATTTATCAAGTCCCATGACCGCCAAATCGGAGTTGATTTTTTGGATATTGTTTCATGTTTCGCTTATGTTTTTCATGACTGGGATTCTTTCCCCTTTTCTTTTTGGTTTGTGCATGGAGGATATGACTAGTACCCAAAGACTCTCCGAATGTGCTTTGAACCGCCATAACCATTTTGCTAAAAGGGCAATGTTCGCCGCTCGAATGCTACCAATGCCCAACCCTCCATGTTCCTTAGCTTTTAGAATGTTGTTCCAAGCTATCCATGATATTTTTGAACTTGTTTCCTTAGCAGCCCACAAGAATCTTCTTCTTATGCCTTCTAAATTTTCAATGACTTGCAATGAAGCTCTATACAAAGACAAGTAGTATAAGGGCAAGCTACCAAGTACAGATTTAATCAATGTGATTCTACCACCAATTGACAGTGATTTTTCTTTCCATTTAGATAGTTTGGAGCTGAATTTTTTCACCACCGTATCCCAATTCTTAATCAAATTCATGTTGGCTCCAACCTTAAGACCGAGATAGGAGAAGGGGAAGGTGTCCGACTTGCAAGATACTTTCTTTGCCATGGCCGTGAGATTCCCCGGATCGACCCCCACTCCAAACAATCTACTCTTATAGAAGTTTACTTTTAGGCCATGCAAGGTGAAAGTAATTGAGGATTCTGGATAGATTCTCGGCATTTGACGCGGACCATTCACCCATTACAATTACATCATCCGCATAAAGGAGGTGGGATAAAGGCACACCTCCGTTAGGCAGTTTGATGCTCGAGAAAAGGCCCAAGTTACAAGCTTTGTGAAGGGATAGGTGGAGCGTCTCCATAACAATTATGAAAAGAAAGGGGGATAATGGGTCGCCCTATTTAAGACCTCTTTTGACTTGGAAGTTAACGGTGGGGGATCCGTTGACTAAAATGGAGGATCTGGCAGTAGCCATGCACCCCCCGAATCCAAGATATTTCAAAGGGGAGGGAAGCCCATTTGTTGCAATGTGGAATACAAAAGGTTCCAATTAACCAAATCAAAGGCTTTTTCGAAATCAATATTGAGAAATAGGGCCTTATTCTTTGTTTTTTTCAGCCAAGAGAGAACTTCGTTTGGTATTAGAGGGCCGTCCAGAATATATCTACCTTAACGAAAGTGGATTGTGAGTCACTAATAATTGAGGGGATGACCAATTTGTTACGGTTAGCAAGAACCTTAGCAATGACTTTATATAAGCAACCAATGAGGGTAATAGGGCGATAATCATGAAGAGAAAGGGGGTCCATTACCTTTGGGATGAGGGTGATGAAAGAAGAGTTGCACCCCCGTTTGAGTGAGGCTGTAGTTTGAAGTCAGCTTCAAAGAACTCCCAAAAAGTGGATATGAATTTGAAATTGAAGCCGTCTGGACCTGGCACCTAATCACTTCCACAATCCCACACGGCTTGTTGATTTCCGAGGAGGAGAACGGAGCAATTAAGAGGGATGCTTCATGCTCAGTGTGGATAATTCTAGACCATGCTCCTCAATGATAAGGGGAGGCAAATAAATAGATGAATAAAATTACATGAAATGTTACAATGAATGAAGAGTTACAAATATTAAACACAAGTAAATGAACAATAATAATAGTATAATTATGATTGAGGTGAGTTAATAGTCGCCTTCAAGCGAGAGGGAGGAGGACCAAGCTGAAGGAGCTCAAATTGAGGTCGAGGTAGACTTTTAGTGAAGATGTCCGCAACCTGGAGCTTGGTTGGTATGAAGCGCGTGTGTAGTTTGCCGAAAGAGACTAGTTCACGAATGAAGTGGTAATCCAATTCAATATGTTTCACACGTTTGTGCGAAATGGGATTTTGTGTGAGGAAGAGGGCACTTCGGTTATCACATAAAAGGGTTGGACATTCTAGAGGTAAAGCATGTAATTCTTGGAGTAGGTGTGTTATCCAAATTAGTTCAGCAGCAGTATTCGCCATGGCCCTATATTCAGATTCACAGCTTGATCTAGCAATAGTTGGTTGCTTCTATGCACTCCATGAGACTAGGTTACACCCTAAAAAGATGGAATAACCATATGTTGAACGTCGGGTTTCCAAACAACGGGCCCAATCGGCATCAGAGAAGCCCTTAAGATAAGATTTGTTACATTTGCTGAATGATAAGCCATATGATAATGTTTCGTTGATGTAGCGAAGAATGCGTTTAAGTTGTTGATAATGCTCAATAGTGGGAGCACTTAGGAATTGGCTGACTTGGTTTACTGCATAAGAGATGTCAGGGCGGGTGATGGTCAGGTATTTCAATGCTCCAACGAGTGACCTGTATTGAGTAGGATCAGAGTGAGGTTCACCATCTTTTAGGAAGGAGATGTTAGGTGATAACGAGGTGTGTGCCGGTTTTGCATTTGTCATTTTGGCTCGATCAAGGATTTCCCGTGCATATTTGGATTGGTTCAGAAATAAGCTGTTGGTGGAGTAAGTTATCTCAAGTCCAAGAAAGTAATTTAGGTCACCAAGATCTTTGATTGCAAATTTCTTGTGTAACCTGTCAATGAAAGCCTTAACAACAGATTCATTATTTCCAGTGAGAATGAGATCGTCAACATATACTAATAAGTACATGATGCAATTATCTTGTTTAAACACAAAAAGAGAGGGTTCTGCCCGACTGCTAATGAACCCATTTTCCAAAAAGAAGGTGCTTAACTTTGAAACCATGTACGAGGGGCTTGTTTAAGTCCATAGAGAGCTTTGTTTAGTTTACATACGTGATTAGGGAACTGGGGATGAGAAAACCCAGGAGGTTGTTCCATATAAACACATTCATCTAGTTGGCCATGTAGGAAGGCATTATTTACATCAAGTTGGTGAAGCTTCCAAGTGTTGAGGACAGCAAGTGATATAATGACCCGAACGGTTGATGCTTTAACAACTGGACTGAATGTGTATGAATAATCAAGGCCAAAAGTTTGACTATATCCCTGAGCCACAATACGGGATTTATAACGTTCAATGGACCCTTCTGAGTGGAACTTGCTCCTATAAAGCCATTTAGAACCAACAATCTGTCGATGTGGAGGTCGGGGAACTAGCGACCACGTATTATTTTTGTACAAGGCTTGCAACTCGGAGTGCATGGCAGTGACCCATTTAGGGTCTTTAGATGCTGTGGTAAAGGTCTTAGGATCAGTGGATGTAAGAAGTGCTGGATGTAGGGGGTGGTTGGTGAGTTCGGATAAGTCTGCAACATGTTTTGGCTTGAAGATGCCACTTTTAGCACGTGTAGTCATAGGATGAGAGGGGATGAGAGGGGCTAGAGCAGTAATGGTTTCTTGAACTGAGGTAATGGGTGCATAAATGGGTTCGGTAATTAGGTCAGGAGAGGCAGAAATGGTTCCTGGAACGGGGTTATCGGGTGCAGGAGGGTTTTCGGACACTAAGTTGGCAGGAGGGTTTTCTGGTACTAAGGGGACAGGAGCCGTGGGGTCTTGGATAGTAGTGTGGTTTTGGTTTTGTAAGGTAGATTGGGTATTTGATTTGGGTGGTAGGGATGTAGGGGTGGGATCAGGAGGGAGGGGTTGGGTGGTGGGAGTTGTGAATGGGGAATGATCAGGGCAGAGGGTGCAGGGAGTAGTTTGGGTGTTGGGTGAGCCTGGGGTAGGAGGTGTGTTTGGGGTAATGGGTAGCGGGTTAGGTATATTGTAATCAAGGAAGGTGATTATGGGAAGAGATGGGTTGTGAGAGTCGATAGATGTGCATCCATAAGGAAATATATTTTCATCAAAGCGAGCATGCCGTGATATATACACATGTGATGTGGTTGGGTCAAGACACCGGTAGCCTTTATACTTGGAGCTATAACCAAGAAAGATGCATGGGAGGCTACGAGGTGCAAGTTTGTGTGCAGAGTAATCCCGGAGGTATGGGAACACACGACACCCAAAGACTCTAATGGTGTCATAGTGTGGAGCATGTGAGTAAAGTAACTCAAATGGGGATTTGCCATTTACATTGGGGGTTGGAAGCCGATTAGTAATGTAGACAGCGGAAGAAAAGGCATCAACCCAAAATGGGGAAGGTAAGTGAGCATTGAACATCATTGGTAAACCTGTTTCAACAATATGACGGTGCTTTCGTTCCGCCATAGCATTTTCTTGAGGCATGTAAGGACATGATAGACGGTGAAAGGTGCCATTCGTTTCAAATAAAGTTCTAACTTTATTATTTGTAAATTCCGTCCCCCCATCACTTTGAAAATTTTTTATTTTCTATGAAAATTGAGTTTGAACGAATGCCATAAATACATCCAAGGCATTATGTACCTACGACTTGAGTTTTAAAGGGTATAGCCAAGTGAACCTAGAGTGATCGTCAATAAAGATAACAAAGTATCGGTAAGCGTCATTAGAGACAATCGGTGATGGTCCCCAAACATCACAATGAATAAGATTAAGAGGATGGGATGCACGTTTATAATTGTTCTCAAAAGGCAATTTATGACTCTTGGCCATCTGACAAGAAGTACAAAGTGCAGGTTTTGGTAACAAAGCATTAATAGTCACATGTCCATGTTTTTGTAAAGAAACAATTGTATCAAAAGCAACATGTCCCAAACGGGAATGCCAAGCCTCAAATGAGGCTTTGGGAGTTTTATTGAAAGCAAAGAAGGCTTGATGACTCGGGTGCAAAACATAGAGACCACGTTCACATCTTCCGTGGGCAAGTTCATGTTTTGTTTGTCGGTCCTGAATGAAAAAGTGAGGATAAGATAGTAAGACATCCACAACATTATCAGGAGTTAATTTGCTTATTGACAAAAGATTTTTGGTAAGGTGGGGAACAATTAAAATATCTTTTAAGAGAAGGCTATTGGGAAGAAGGGATTGACCTTTGTGAGTGATAGGGAGGGATTGGCCATTACCAAAAATAACGGATTCAGTACCTGTGGTGGGGGTGGGGTTTGTCATAGTTTCGGAGGAGGAGGACATGTGGTCCGTGGCACCTGAGTCAATGAACCAATCTGGTCCAGCAATTGTAACATGACAGTGGGCAGCGAAAGCTTTGGCAAGATCTTCATCAGGAGGACAAGTCTGAGATGCATAGGTAGAAAGTTTTGGACACGCGTTGGCATAGTGTCCATTGGTGCGGCATAGTTGGCAATGCGGAGGGCGACGACCACGGCCTCCAACAAAAACTAGCAGAGCGAGGGCTCCGACCACCACGGCCTGAAGTAACAGGTTCTGAGTTGGGGCTAATGGCATTGAAAGCAACAGTGGTAGGGGATGAACGATGAAGGGCTTGCATAAACAATTCATGTCCCTCAGCCCGAGCAAGGAGATCCGCAAATAACGGGGCTGGGTGAGTGGATCTAACAGCCGTTGAGAATGTTTCAAACGCAGGGCCTAAGCCGCATAAGAACCAATGTAGTTGGTCATCGATATCAACAGGGTGACCTATGGCAGAAAGTTGGTCACGCAAGGTTTTGAAGGAGCGGCCATATTCAGAGACAGTTCGAGATCCTTTGAGAATGAGACGCGGTTGATCCCGGAGAGTGTGGACCCGTTCTATAGAAGAGTTTCCATAGGCGGCCTCCAAGGCGGACCAGATATCAAAAGCAGTGGACAAGCCAACGATGATGGTGACGGCTTCTTCGAAGAGAGAGGCATGAAGGATGATGATGGTCTTTTGGTCGGCTGCTAACCATGCAGAAAAAGCCGGGTTAGGGGTGATTTTTTCAGCAAGGGTAAGGGTAGGAGCCGGAGCGGGTAAGGAGCCGGAGCGGGTAAAGACCCGTCAACATGCGGAAGAAGATCTTGGTAGGCTAGGATGGGGATCATTTGATTTTTCCATAGGAGGTAATTGGTGGAGGATAGTTTGATACTAATCATATGTAGGAGGGTGGTCAAGGAGATGGTTCCATCATTCACGTTGGAGGTGGTAGCCATTTTTGGAGAGGGAGGGAAGATAGAGAACGGAAGGCAGGAAGAACAAGGGAGAAGGGAACAAGAAGAGGCTCTATACCATGTGGATAGTTCTAGACCATGCTCCTCAATGATGAGGAGAGGCAAATAAGTAGATGAATAAAATTACATAAAAGGTTACAATGAATGAAGAGTTTAAAATATTAAACACAAGTAAATGAACAATAATAATAGTATAATTATGACTGAGGTGAGTTAATAATCAGCAAGTTTTTTGCAGTTATCGAGAATAAGGCTCGGTTCGTCAAATTTGGTATTGAAAAAATTCTGTATCTCCTCTTTTAGCCGTAAAGGGTCATCACACGAGGAGTTATAAAATCTGAAGGGGACAGGGCCAAAGTCTTTCGTTTCTGGTTTAAGGATGATAGGGCAAATACAAATATAAGTTTATTACCTTAAACTTTTTTCTCTACTTTTTGTTTTTCTATATTGTTGACTCGTCTTTTGTTTTGGTCAGTGGCGGATCCAAGATATTTTTACAGGGGGTTCACTGTTTTTAAATTCTTCAAATTCATAGGGCCGGACATAAAAATTTCCGGTTCAAGTCGGATGGACCGGTGAAAAAAAAGAGAAATCATTTAAAATAATTAAACCAAAACAGTCGCGCAGGGGAAAATTGGGTTCATATGGGAAAATTGGAGGGTTTTTGGATTATGATGATAAGATGATGAATTAATGATGATTAAATGTTTATATGATGTTAGACACTTGAACAAACACCAAATTAATCTAATGATAATTATTGAATAAAAAATTAGTGTCAAGGAATTGGAAAGGAAACCCAAGTAGGTAAGTTTGGATTGAAAGAGGGTGTTTGGTTATGGGAATAACCCAAACGGGTCAGTTTGAGTTGGAAATGGGAAATTGGGTTGTAAACTCAATTATAATATGATTTTGATGTATGATTAGATTACTAAACTAGGTGTATATGTTTAGGTAATCAAATTGTGAACCGAGACGGTGTTGCGGGATCTTCTAACCTGAAAGGTAAGTGCCTTTGCACTTACTTAGTATTGATGATAAAGGGTGATACATGTGTTATGTGTGCATACTATGTTGTTGTGTTTGAATGTGTATGAACTTGTATGTGTAAATGAATGAACGTAGTTATAGTTGTAATACTATAATGGATATTTGTAAATGAGGTTATGGTTTAAATACCATAATGGAAATGAGGTTATGGTCTAAGTACCCTAATAGAAATGGGATATGAGGTTATGATCTAAGTATCATAATGAAAATGAGGTTATGGCCTACGTGCCATAATAGAAATGGAAATATGTTAATTATGATTGACAAATTAAAAGAATGGAACTTGTAAGGTGAAATACAAGTTATTTGTAGCCTAATGACAAAAAGGGTGCAAACGGGTCAAAGGGGTGAATGAGTGAAAAAAGTTGTAATTACTTGTTTGATATGTTTATCTTCATTACTAATGGTTGTTACATGTGGTGTTATGTAGGAAAAGCTCCGATGTAGTCAAGGTTAAGTCCAACTGGCGAAAGGAGTATTCTCGTATGCGTTTTGGTGTTTTGGGGTTTAAATGAAAATCCATAAAATGTTGTGTAAATTGATACATGAACAATGTAGTTTGATGTTAAAAATGTGGATGAATGCTTTTGGTCAAAACCCAAGCGTTGGGAATTTTTTTGGGTGTCATGTTGTATTGAAAAATGTTGGATTTTGGTAAAGTGTTGAAACTGGGAGAAAAAGTAAACTTTCTGTTTACTGGGCAAGTTCGCGCGCGAAGAACCTGTTTTCTCGGACTGGTATTTCGGAACTCCCTCGCGGCACTCGAAAGGATAAATGCTTCCGCGCGTTTAAATGTTTTATTAATTAGTGTTTCAATTAAGGGTGTTACAAGGTGCTAACCTGATAACACTTTTAAATAAAAGTGGCAACCTTTCTGCAACATAAATTTACATTTATTTTTCATTAATATAATTGCGACTGTGTGAATCGTTTTCGATAGCTAGGTGTGCGACCATTTATTTTAGTCAATAATCATTTCACTATGCTTGAAACTGTTTCTGCAACAGAAGTATTTCTTATTTTATATACTTATTTTTTTTTTCAGAATTAAAAAGTGTTTTTGTGACCGATTTGTTTTCGGTCGCTAATTTTGCAACAGATTTTTTTTCCTGTTGCTAATTTTGTGACCTTGCGACCAAATTAAAATTTCTTTTATTTTTATTATTTTAAAAAAATTAGTGGACTATTTTACATCCGATTTTTATTTTGTCCCTAATTTTGAGACTAAGTTTGTTTCAGTCGCTAATTTTGCAACCGGTTTTTTCCAGTCGCCTATTTTGTGACCAATTTTGTGAATAAAATAATCATTTCTTTTATTTTTTATTAATTTTTTAATTAGCAACTATTTTTACCCCCCTTGGCACCTATTACGAAAATTTCAGAATAAATGATAATTAAAAATATATATGTTTAATCTATAGCAACAACTTGTCGTGGCTATAGGTGAAACTGATTTTTTAGGTTTTTATTTTTTTTAGTCATGAAGAAAAATAAAAGATAAAAATGTATTTAACCTATAGCAACCACTTGTCGTTGCTATAGGTTAAATTGATTTTTTTAGTTTTCTCTTTTTATTAATCAAGAAAAGAAGAGTAGGGAAAAAAAGGTATGTAACCTATAACAATGACTTGTCGTGACTATAGATTAAATTAATTTTTTAGGTTTATCTTTTTATTAATTAAGAATAAAAGAAAACAAAAAAATATGTATTTAACCTACAACAACGACTTGTGGTGGCTATAAGTTAAATTGATCTTTTAGGTTTTTTTTATTAATCAAGAATAAAAGAAAAGGGAAAAAATATGTATTTAATCTATAGCAACGACTTGTCATGGCTATAAGTTAAATTATCTTTTAGGTTTATTTTTTTATTAATCAAGATTAAAAGAAAAGTAAAAAAAATATGTATTTATTCTATAGCAACGACTTGTCGTGCCAATAACGTTTAAGAATGGCGGCAAATTTTCCCACCACAAAAGGTGGTCAAAATCCTGGAATAAACTATAGTAACAGAAATGTCGTTGCTATATCCCTATTTATATCAACGCCAAAAGTCGTTGCTATAGGCTTCGTTGCTTTAGGTCCAAATTCTTGTAGTGTGTATATGTATTTTTACAATGACGTTATTTTTTCTTTAGTTTCGAACCGTTGAGTCGTTCTCTTTCATTTAACACTCATCTTAACAATAACGTAACTTTATATTTTGTTTTTGTTTTCGTTTTCATGTTTCTTAACACTCATTTTTATAACTACGTCATTTTTTTTTATTTCGGAATATTTTTATAACACCCGTCGCAGCGGGTTACCTCACTCGTTAAGTAATAACCAGCAACCTTCCCGTCGTTGTACTTCCCGCCGACAGGCAAAAACAGGGCATATATAAACCAAAAGCAAGTCTTAACCATCAAGCTCAATAAACCTTTTTACATATATGGACTTCCACAAATTCTACGAAACATGGTACGACCAACTCCACCACCAAATACACGACCTCAACAAGGCTCCCCGTCTACCCACCACCGATGACCACCGGCACCAACTCACCCACCTCATCGACAAAGTCATGCTCCACTTCTCCGAGTACTACCGAGTCAAATCACTCGCCACTAACCAAGACGTCCTCTCCCTATTCTGCGCCAGGTGGGCCACCACTCTCGAACGCTCCCTCTACTGGATCGCCGGTTGGCGCCCCACCACCGCTTTCCACCTCATCTACACCGAATCAAGCATCCTCTTCGAGTCCCGCATGGTCGACATCCTCCACGGCCTCCGCACAGGCGACCTTGGAGACCTTTCGCCGGCGCAGTTTACACATGTCAGTGAGCTTCAGTGTGCGACTGTTCAACAAGAGAACAACATCAACGACCAGCTGTCGGCGTGGCAGGCATGCAACTAATCTATTTCACTTTTGTTCTTCCAATTTTGAATTTTTTTTTTAAAACGGGGACTAAAGATTTTCTGTCAATGGTCCGTGGACATGAGCAAGCGGACTCGAGCAAATTAGAGAGCACGGAAGTCAAATTGCTTTTATTTTCACGCACTTTGCTAGAGTCTACTTGACGGTACACGGATCGTTGGTTGGAGATCTCGAGTCCACTCCTAAAATAGCGGACTCCTCGTAAACCAAATGGTTTTCATTTCCCGCCTAGTGACCAAAGTAAAAACTAAAAAAATGAAAACTGGAAGTCCACTTTTAGTCTTGGCGTACTCCTTATAAACCAAATCGCTTTCATTTTCCGCCCATTAACCAAAATAAAAACAAAAAAAATGAAAAATCAAAGTCCACTGTTTCAGAAAAAAAATTCCAATTTTTCTTCAAAATTAGTTATTTTAATAAATTAATTTTTGACGACCTTCTGATGTTATAGCAGGATGAGGCATGTGAGCTATTGGGCGGCACGTGTGTGGATCTAGATAAGAAGATCGAACGGCTGGTAAAGATCGTTGAGAAAGCGGATGAACTCCGTCTGAGGACGTTGAAGATGGTGGTGGAGATGCTGACGCCGCAGCAGGCGGTGGAGTTTCTGATCGCGGCGGCGCAGTTGCATTTTGGGATACACAGGTGGGGTTTAAATCATGACCGTGAACGTGCATCACGTGTAGATAAGAAATAACGTACATTTCCGGCAAGTTCGTTGTATTACAAGTTCGTTGGAAACTGCCGTAGCCGTCATCAGATTTTGCATTACAAGTTCGTTGTATTGTTTCTTAATTTCAAGATCATCAATCAGACTCAAAAATTACGTTTTAGTAATCATAATTTGTCCTAGATTAATTAACGTCTTATGATTCTTTCTAAATTAATTGGTCACGATAAAATAATTGATAAAAAAAGTATATTTTAGGATAGTCAGGAGATGAGGTGACAGTTTGCAAAGATGAACCATGCATGCAGGGAAACACGTGTCACTTGATACAGTCCACGTGTTTCGAACATCTGAAATATCGGCCAATTCCTTTGGAGTGAAGGTTGCTATTGCCAAAAAGAATTATTTAAAGTAGTTTTTAAGTATACTGATGAAGTAATATAATATTTTAATAAACCTAAAATAATTTTGAGAGGGAAATTTAATTAGTGTGTGAGCATCAAGAGTAAGACTGCTACATTCTACTTGTTTTATGTTTTTAATCTAAATTAAAGTATTTTTTAAATTTACACGTTCAATATAGAACCAATTTCATGTCACGCGCTCTAGACATAGGCACTGCTCTTTTTTGTCAAGCATCATGATCAATATGTGTTTTCGCCTTGTGAGAAGTTGAGAGTGTTGCCCAACATCAATGGAATGAACAACCGATATTAAATGACGAATCAATAATAAACATCAATTGAGTTTAGTATTCTAAATGTCGTCGATAAAAAAACCACTAATATATAATCATTTATTGGTGCATGTGTTTAAAAGATATATATATATATATATATATATATATATATATATATATATATTATAGTGATACTATATGTCTAAACTTCATGTCTTAAAATAATAAACTCCAATATTATGTTAGGTTGTCGTTTCAGATTTAGATACGCTATGAAAATAGATGACACTTTTTTTTTAATTCATAAATTGTTGTCAAATGAGTGATGTAAAATTACTAATATAAATAATTATATATAAAATATAAATTGACATCTCCTCTCGGAAATTAATGTTCATAAAATGTACAAGTGCTTTAAGTAATTTGTATAGGGTTAATTATTTGGATATTCTTTGATTTTATTTGGACATCCTGCGTACCCTATACGACCTGTGTAGGGCTATATTACCCATATATGGTCCATTAATTACCAACCAATCATTGGCTGGGTGCCCTATACTGCCCGTATAGAGTTATACTACCCGTATAAGGTTATACTACCCGTATAAGGTTCATTAATTACCAGCCAATCATTGGCTGATGCCAATGATTGACTGATAATTAATGAACTCTATACGGGTAGTATAGAATGTGCATTTAATACTGATAAAATCTTATACGGGTAGTATAGCCTTATACGGGTCGTATAGGGGATGTCCAACTAATTTTCGAGGATATCCGAATAACATCACCCTTTGTATAAGTTATTTAAAGATAGGTTATAGGTTATTCAGTTACCAATACATCATAAATTTTCTTCTTTGTTTTTTTAACCATGACATGACATGTGACCTACTCATATGTGATTCTTATTTTTTCTTTTTCAATTTTTAATATATGACGTTCTATAGAATTCTTAGTGTACCGTTGCGACAATTTTATTTTTATTTACGTTTTGATATAAATTTTATTTAAAATCGAGTTGTGCATTATAATTTACAAGTAGTCAAAGCAAAAGTTTACAAACCGTCAAAGCCGCTTCGAGATTTCTTTTTTTACGGTTCTTTTTTGTTTTACTTCTACAACTTTTAAAATATGTTGTTTTATGAAATTACGAATTTGTTGTTGCGACATGCTTATTTTTATCAACATTTCGAAGTGAATTTTTTTCAAGGTTTCGTTTTCATAATATAAAGTCTCGAATATTATCAACGCCCACGCCGAATATGATGATTTATCAAATTCCGAATACACCACTTTTAAAATATTATGTTCTTTAAAATTCCGTATTTGCCGTTGTGGCGTGCTTATTTTTAGAGTAAATTACACAGATTGTCCTTAATTTATAATAGAAATTACACTCTTTATCATTTGATTTCAATAAGTACGCCACATGTCATTTTCTTACATACTTTTATACACCCTATGTACTTTACACTAACTGATGTTAAGTTTTAACATGTGCCTTGCATATGAGGGTATAATTGTCTTTTTACCTAATAAAGGACAATTTATGTCATTACTACACATTAAAGGGGGGTGAAAGGAAAATTTTTGATTTAACATAATAGGCTGATAGCATATAACCAATCTACCGTCCCTACCCCTCCCCCTCCATCGGCTTCAACCCAAGAACACCACCATCACCTTCAGTAAACCCTAATCGATCACCGGCATGCGATGGTTGCTCGGTTTCCATGAATACGACGACGAGTTCTAGTTCCTAACGCTAAAGACGACCTCAGGGATTGTCACGGGTCTTGTCAGAATCGTGTGAGACCTGAAAATCCGGCGGGTTGTAGACCGAGCAAGTCTGATTAGAGGGTGGATTTGTGATTATGAGTAGAAGCCGACCTCAGAGAGGGGTTGTTCATGCCGGAATTGCACCGGGCAGAAAGGAATCTCTATTTTCCCTCTTCCTTCTGACCCATCTCTCTTCCCTCTGATTCAGTGAAACCCTCGTTTGGGGTTCGATCATGTGAGGCGGACACAAAGCATGAGCCGTGGGCGTCCAAGTCACACTCCCGACAGGGGCCGAGGTTGTCGGTGGAGCAGCAGACGGAGATCTGTGAGTGGAGGTGTTTGCTAGAGAGGGCGTTGGCGGCGTGGACGTGCTGGTCACAGTACTACAGAGCTTGGCGGAATTGGCACGACAGAAGATGACAGCGATCTAGTGGTTGCAGTAGTCGCATGGATGGTCTTCTAGTGGTTGCAGTAGTCACATGGAGGGTCTTCTTCTCCTGGTGTTTGGATGGGGAAGGTTTGGGGAAAAAGGTGGATGATTATAGATAGTATGGATTTGATAAATTACATAAATTGTCCTTTAATGGGTAAAAAGACAATTATACCCTCATGTGCAAAGCACATGTCAAAACTTAACATCAATTAGTGTAAATGACATAGGGTGTGTAAAAGTATGTAAGAAAAGGACCTGTGGTGTAATTATTAAAGTCAAATGATACAAAGTGTAATTTCTATTATAAATAAAGGACAATCTGTGTAACTTACTCTTATTTTTATATCAATTCGACGTGAATTTTTCATGGTTTCTTTCTTCTTATATAAAAATTTTGAATATTATCAATGGTCGCGCTGCAACGCACGAGATTACATCAATTTTTATATATGTTTCGGTATAATTTTTATTTAAAACCAAGCCGGTTTACGTTTCGACATAAATTTTATTCAAAATTGAACCGAGTCGAATATGATATGTTTTTCTTCTTTTTTAAAATACGCTTTCGTGTTTCTTAACGCTTCGACGTGAATTTTTTCACTGTTTCTTTCTTCTTATATAAAGTTTCGAATATTATCAACGCTCCAGCCGCAACGCACGAGATTACGTCAATTTTTATATATGTTTCGGTATAAATTTTATTTAAAACCGAGCCGGTTTACGTTTCGACATAAATTTTATTCAAAATTGAACCGAGTCGAAAGTTATATGTTTTTACTTATGTTGATCAGTTCTTGTAACTATATAATGGAAAACAATAATCTAAAACATACATGCTAAGTTCACCGATTATAGGGAAGACATCATGATCTCTGATCTGGATCGGGTTCCCGTTTAGATTGTACGATTAGTATGGCTTAGGTGAGTTCTTGAGACTCACGGTTATGAGTTGAGAGAGAGGGACGATTTCTTTAGTGGTGATAGAATTGATGATTAGATGATTAGTCTATTCCCTCTAATAATCTCTCTATTTATATGTACACCCAAGGGGAAACCTATTAATGGCCCATTAAGAGTAATTAGGCCCATCAACTAATTACTAGCCATAGGTAATTAAATAAATAAATAATTATATTTGATCATTTAATAATTAGATAAATGATTATAAGAGACACATATTAAATCGTGTCTTACATTCTCCCCACTTGACTGGGTAATCATTTATTATGAGCATTAGTAAGTCTGTAGAGATTTAATACTCATTTTAGTTTTAAACCAATACTGTAGCAGAGAAATACAGTCATTGAATCATTATTCAACTCAAGACCCCCATTAATCATACTACAATCCTAATTTAAGACTTAAGTAACTTAGGATCAAATGTATAAATAAGCCCTTTAATGATGATTTGTATAATCAGTGTCTATATGTCATTAGGCATGCATAACATATTTAGAGACAAACAAATTCAAATAACCGAGGAAATTTCATTAATAAAAGTAAGTAAGTACAATTATGCTACTAAATAAGGTCTTTAGAAAAGCCCATCTTCGAAACATGTTCTTCGAAAACTTTAGGTGGGAGACCTTTAGTCATCGGATCCACAAGCATAACTTTAGTACGTATATACTAAATACAAAGATTATTTTCCTCAACTCGCTAACGTACGAACAAGTACTTTGTATCAAGATATAATCTAGCTCCAGTCGAACTGTTACTGTTCGAGAAACTAACGGCAGCTGAGTTATCACAATAAAGCTTCAATGGTATAGAAATGGAATTAACTATTTTAAGTCCAGTGATCAGATTCTTCAGCAACATTCCATGACAGGTCGCGTTACACACAACTATGTATTCTGCCATCATAGTGGATGTTGTGGTTAACTGTTGCTTATGACTCTTCCATGAGATAGGTCCGTCGGCTAACATAAAGATAAACCCCGAAGTGGATTTCTTGTCATCTTTACACTTAGCAAAGTCAGAATCAGAATAACCAACCACTTCTAAATTATCACTTCTTCTATAAGTCAGTTTATAGTCTTTCGTCCCTTGCAGATATTGAAGTACTTTCTTAGCTGCTTTCCATTGATCAAGGCCAGTATTAGTCTGATAACGGCCTAGCATTCCAGCAATATAAAAGATATCCGGACGAGTACAGACTTGAGCATACATGAGGCTCCCAACTACTGATGCATAAGGTATCATTCTCATTTGCTCCTTCTCAACCTCTGTTTTCGGACATTGGAAAGAACCAAAAACATCTCCCTTAACTACTGGAGCTACAGAAGGAGAGCAGTGTTGCATATTGTAACATGTGAGGACCCGTCCAATGTAGGCTTTCTGAGATAATCCCAAAATGCCCTTAGATATATCTCGGTGTATTTCGATGCCTATAACATAAGAAACCTCTCTGAGATCCTTCATGTCGAAGTTATGCAAGAGTAAGCGCTTCGACTCATGCAACATGTTTAAACTATTACTTTCCAATAGAATGTCATCTACGTAAAGGACAAGTATAGTAAAGTTGCTCCCACTCATCTTGAGGTAGGTGCATTGATCCACTTGATTCTTAAGGAAACCTTGTTTCTTCATGACTTCAGCAAACTTTAGGGGCCATTGATGTGATGCCTGGTTCAACCCGTATATGGATTTCTTTAATTTACAGACTAGATGTTCTTGACCTTCAGGTTGTTTCATGAACACGTCTTCATTCAAGTCGTCGTTGAGGAAAGCGATTTTGACATCCGTCTGATGTAGCTCTAAGTCAAAATGAGCTACTAGCGCCATCACGATCCTTAATGAATCCTTTCGAGAAACAGGAGAAAAGATCTCTTGATAGTCGATTCCTTCTTTCTGAGTGAAACCCTTTGCAACCAATCTCGCTTTATAGCGTTCAATGTTTCCATTCGGATCTAGTTTAGTTTTAAAGACCCATTTACATCCTACGGGTTTAGCACCGTTGGGTAATTCAACTAAATCCCAAACATCATTTTTCTTCATGGAGTCAAGCTCATCAATCATAGCTTTGTTCCATTCAGAATACTGATCACTGCTAATGGCTTCATGATAAGAAGTAGGATCAATAAACTTTCCAGCATCCATTTCAGCTTCATTCAGGTAGGTAACAAAATCATCAAAGTTAGTAGGTCTTTTGGACCTGGACGACCTCCTAAGTTAATTATCGGGTTCGGCATTGTCTTCATGTCGGTCGTTTGATGTGACTTCATTCTCTGGTATAAAAGGAGTAGCATTAGGATCTGATTGAGGAGGAGGTGGTGCAGTGACGTGCGGTGCAACGTCGTGTACAAGAGGAGTAATTGGAGGTAAAATAAGCGAAGAATCTCTCCGACTCGCGTCTTGTACTTCTTATAAATCTAGATAAGGATTTTCACTACTCACACTGACCTTAAAATCCTCAAGGAATTTGGCATGCTTGGTTTCTACAATACGAGTGACGTGAGAAGGACATTAGAATCTATAACCCTTTGAGTGATCGAGATAACCGATGAAGTAACAAGTGATAGTTTTCATGTCAAGTTTCTTTAAGAAAGGATTATAGAGTTTAGCTTCGGCAAGACTGCCCCATACTTTCATATATCTAAGACTCGGTTTCCTTCCTGTCAAGAGTTCATAAGGAGTTTTAGGGACAAACTTTGAAGGAATTCTATTGAGTATATGAATAGCTGCTTTTAAGGCCTCGGTCCAAAGGAATGAGGGTAAACCTGAGTTGGCTAACATACTACATACCATGTTCATTAGGGTCCTGTTTCTTCTCTCAGCAACACCGTTCTGCTGAGGAGTACCAGGCATGGTGTACTGGTTCACGATCCCCTGGCCCTTACAAAACTCATAAAATGGACCAGGAGCCTGACCCACATCAGTATGTCTACCATAATATTCACATCCTCTATCTGATCTCATAACTTTTATTTGAAGATCAAGTTGTTTTTCAACTTCAGTTTTATAATATTTAAAAGTCGCAAGTGATTCAGATTTTTCCTTAATGAGATACAAGTACATATAACGAGAATAATCATCGATAAAAGTGATAAATGAAGTATGTCCTGTTATACCAGCAACGGGGTAAGGGCCACTAATATCAGTGTGAATGAGTTCTAATAAATTAGAGCTCCTAGTGGCACCTTTCTTATTTGCTGATGTCATTTTACCTTTAAGGCATTTGACACATGTTCCAAAATCATTGAAATGGAGAGATGGTAACACTTCATCCTTCACGAGTCGAGATAAGCGTTCTCGTGAAATGTGGCCTAAGCGTTGATGCCACAACATGGATGAAGCTTCTAGGTCTCGCTTTCGTTTAGTCTTTGTTGAGTTTTCATTGATAGCATATGATAACAAAGACTTGGAAAATTCATCATCTAGTTCTAATCTATAGAGACCATCATCCAGATAACCACGTCCAAATGTGACACCAGACATTTCAGGTCAATATCCGTACATGTTATAAACAAGTTTAAATTATAATTGTTTTGTGATTTACTTAATTTCACAAACAAGGACATTAAGGTCTAACAAAAATCGTACAGGGTCTCATTTCACATTCTGGTAATTCTAGGAGTTACCGGTTCACGTACCAGGATAACCCGTCTAAATACGAACACTAGTGGTTAAATTTACACTTAAATCAAATGGTTTGATTTATTTAACCTCACCCACTCCCATTGACCAGAAATCTCGGCCTCAAGGCCATGTGGGTCCATCCCACACCCTAAATTTCAACATCTTCTACTTTCTTAAGCAATCTCCCATACCACCTCATTTTCTATCAATTCATCAAGAGCAAAAACCCTCAACCCCTGTCATCTCTCTCTTCTTCTACGACAACAACAAGAATACCTATCTCCACTTTCTTTTGGGGTTCTTCCATAATCGAAGACTCGAATCCTTTATTTCGGTGCTATAAGGAGAGTTCCAAGTGTTTTCTCAAAGGGTTTTAGCAGGAGAAGTCAAGATCATTCTCTTTTTCTCTCAAAAATCGTCATCTCTGTCCAGAGGTAAAAACTCGATATTATCCACTTTATTTTCTTTAAAACCGTATCTAAGCATACAAAAGGTTCAATCGCAAGTAAGATAACAAGAAAAGTGTGTCAAATTCAAGATTTGAACATAAAAATATACAGGACGAATTCTGTCAATCAAAGTGCAGTAATCGAAACTAGGAGTTTCGATACCTGTTCAATCGAAACTAGGAGTTTCGATACCTGTTATTCAATCGAAACTAGGAGTTTCGATACCTATTCAATCGAAACTAGGAGTTTCGATACCAGTTTACTCAATCGAAACTGGGAGTTTCGATACTAGTTGTTCAATCGAAACTAGGTAGTTTCGATACATATTGCTCAATCGAAACTAGATAGTTTCGATACCCTTCTTGCCAATCGAAACTAGATAGTTTCGATACCTAACTACTCAATCGAAACTATGAAGTTTCGATACTCAATTGCCCAATCGAAACTAGGAAGTTTCGACATCTGTTCATCAGTCACATTGGGCAGTAACTTAGAACTGTTTTTATAGCAAAACAAGTGTTGAAAATCTAAGAAGATATTTAAACAAAAGCAACTAGATTTACTAGGTCGATGAACAATTTGCAATATGAGACGTTCGGTCTTAACACAATTTACCCTTTGGTATCTAGGGTACGAATAGTCAAGTTCGGCTAGAACAATTATCATTGCAAGCATACACAAACTCAAGGTGAGTTCACGGCCCCCTTTTAACTCTTTACTGTTTTGTAAACATCGGGGGAGAAACATACTTACTTGTTATGTTTTGAAAACATGAATTACATTGTTTATACGTTTGACAATATGAACATTTTGGTTTAACTTCTTGTGAGTCTCCCAACCCCACTTTTACTACTGGTTTTTAAATTGTTTTTAAACAAACGGGGAGAAAACTTGCTCAACTAAACAGCTGGACACAACAACACACAACGATTGTTCGGATGAACAACACACAACGATTGTTTGGATGAACAACACACAACGATTGTTCGGATGAACAACACACAACGATTGTTCGGATGAACAACACTCAACGATTGGGGGAAACACATACTTACAATTATTTTATGGGATAACAAGAGAATAAGGCATGACTTTTATGTTTACATGAGATGAGAACAACGAGTTGAGCTAAAGTCCCCTGGAACAATGTAGTAACCATTAACTGTAGCCTAGGGTCCTATGAATAGTACTATGGAGAGTGACGTCTCCCGGTCATGGTTAGTCGCGCTAACCACAATCTGGAGGATTTATGGCCGCATAGAACCGGATAACGAAATTAGGGGCGTGTACAAATTGTCATGGTTTGGTTACGCCTCATGTATGAACATATTATTTGTATTCCTAGCTAGTTTACAAATGGGTCAACAATTCTTATTCTGTTTATCACATACACCTGAAACTATTTACGAACAATTGAATTTAAACAAAGGGTTCTGATCAGGTTAAAGTGATCAGGTATAAACAAAGGGTTCTGATCAGGTTAAAGTGATCAGGTTTAAACATATTTATGACGGTTAAGTCATGATAATGTTTTCAAATGAAAACTACTTAGTTTTATGACGGTAAAGTCATGAACAGGTTTTCGGAGAAAAACTATAAGCACTAATATAACTAACTCTGTGAACTCACCAACCTTTGTGTTGACACTTTCAAGTATGTTTCTCAGGTGACCTCTAGCCATGGCGCGGTTGGAATAGGCTAGCTATGTTGGATCAATTCCTAGTAGCTGGAAGGACGTAGAATATCAAGTCTCAAGTCTGTCGTTGATCTAGAAGAACTTAGATCATAGTATTTCTTAGTTTTAGTAATTGTATATGTAATCAAGTCTTAGAAATCATTATTACAGCTTCCGCTATCGTGTAATGAACCAATCGTTACAACCTGTATTTATTTAATAAGTAAATAAAATATGGGGGTGTGACAGATTGGTATCAGAGCAATGGTTTTAGCGAATTAGGTGTCCTTAGTGATACCTAGGCTCTAACCGGACTCATCTAGGGACCAAGATTTCTAAGACTTGCATCACACTAAAAACACCCAAGAGTTGAGCATAGGAATTCCAACCGTTGCCGAACGATTTGTGTAGTCTATTAGTGTATGGAGTTACACTAGGGTACCATTAGCTACACTAATACAATTACATAGCACATGTAATGAACACTTCAACACATACAACGATGTGAAAATAATAAATAGTAACAACATGTTATTGTTCGGGTTACGAGTCAAGAATAACGGGTACTCAGCATACTGCAACCTTAGAAGATCGAGTTAAGAGCTGAGCTTGAACGATGACGGCGGCGATCGTCAGTTACCGATCTTGGTATCACAACAGGTTGAACTCGTACCAGAATCTGTACCTATACCTGCACCACAACTACTCCAGCCATGGAGGCAACTATCTTTCTAACGTATTTACGGTATAAATACTCTCCTTCATGAGTTGTCGGATCGGATGCCTAGACTCTCGCCATGATGTATGGCAGGCATGATTGCCCAGACAGAAGGGAATTCAAGGTGAATAAGCAGGACTAAATGGGAGAGAACTCCAAGGGTCAGGAGACCCAGACATACATCAGGATCATGTGGATCCATGCATATATACAGACTTGGAGCATGAGTTGCTCGACACTCGTTTGAGGATCTCTGCCCAACACATAGTGCCTGAATTTCACCATGCACATTTTTTTAAGAGACACTGGTGGTGCCTCTCTACCCTTAGCCTCATCCGACAATTGCCATATTCGGCAGATTCATGAGTATTGGTACACATAATTAACAGTAATCCGATAAAACAATACACACTCCTATACAAATGTGCAAACGCAATCTAATGATCGTTTCAAATCACTTTTGATTAAAAGCTAGGGATAGAAGAAACACTATAGGGATCAGGCAAGGCAAATCATCATTACGGGTGCACACGTAATCATAATTTGCAGTGCATGGGAACTTTAGTGAGTCTTACTGTCTAAGCTGATGATCAACCCATGTTCTCAATCACTTGATTAAGGATTGAATCCTATCAAATCAGACTTCTCAATTAGGTGCTCACAAAGCATTCTCCTAGTTTTGGAGAAACGAGAGAAATTCAAATTGAATTCAACCAATCCTTAGTAAATCCTGAACGACGAAGGAATTCGCACATTCATTCTTTGAGATTCTACTTGTCAGGAATGCTTCAAATTGAGCGTTACCACAACTAACACTTACAGTAATTGCACAACTATTGTGGGAGATTATAGCGTAATCTCAGGATCCATCATACAGTTCAATCTCACAATTGCTTGAAAGTTACGCCAAGTGTGTTATGCACTAACTTCAGTAATAGGGCAGGATATTATTCTGACCCGCATACACATGGCACCTATGGATATTGTGGAAGCTCAACATGAGACAAGTAGGAAATCAGACATTTCAGAATGTCGGTCAAACAGGATTGCTCTCGCAGCCATTGACATTCAATATACCTTTAAGTCTGACTATTCTCTCTGCAATGGATAAGCCGGGGTTGATGCTCGAGCGAATGCCAAAGAAACCTAAGTGTGGACTAACGACTATTGTCGCATTAACCAAAACGACATGCAAAACTCTTAAAGGAGTCCCAAATGCGGAATTTCATGCTAATCTCCTTAGTTCATGATATGCATAAGGGATGTAAGCTCGAGCTATTCACAACAGGCCACTGTCCACAAAGAGTTGAGAAGAATAATCTATTACTCTTTTGTACTCGCACTTCCTCAAAGTTCATCTTGTTGGATGGATCCCAGATTTAGCCTAGAAAAGATGTGTGATTGCATCTTTCACTCCTAGTTTTCTATAATTGGGAAGCTCTAGAGCATCTATTGTTAAGAAATGATCTCTTAGAGTAGACTCAGTTAGAATACAAAAGTCTCGACGTTCAACACTCATTACCTCAAGTTTATCCTTGTGCTAAGGATTTTAAGGCTATAACCTGAATGAGTGGAATACGTAATGGTAAGTCACCAAAGTACCATTCAAACACTAAGGGAGTGCATACACACCGTATGACTAATAGTTGACTATCAGCTCTTTCTGCCAACTTAATGAGTTGACAAACCCATAGCCCATTTTGGGGAAAACACTAATTCGATGAGACCATTCTTACAGTATTATTATTCATTCCCTCAGCTAGACGGAATATGAATATCCCAAACAAACATCAAACTTCGTATGGCTTACATACTTTGAAGGTATGGTAGTCGAGACATGAGTTTACATATCAGGACGCTACAACCCAAAGGCTAGTCTGCCTCGAAAGGTAGGGCGAGCAAAGGGGTAAAGTGGTGATTAGACTCGAAGTTCGCAAATAAGAGCTCCCAAGGAACATCAATTCCTAGCTCCATGAAGGCACATGGAGAGGAAAATCATAGAAAACATGAAACCTGAAATAAGAGAAAAGTCTTAGTCCGGGAAAATGCTTTCGAAAAGCATAAGAGGGACAAACATAAAGTTTCATTTTCATACTTTTTCATTTCTACCCAATATACAACAAAAACTTGGACACCTCGTCGAGTAATTTTTTTTCATAAGACCGAGTTTCTCACCATGGGGAGTTCCGGTACTGTTTGTAAAGAAAAAGGATGGAACCTTTAGAAGGTGCATCAATTATCGGGAGTTGAACAAGCTGACAATCAAAAACCGGTATCCTCTTCTTCGAGTAGACGATTTGTTTGATCAACTTCAAGGGTCCAGTTTCTATTCTAAAATTGATATACAATCAGGATATCCTCAACTGAAAATTCAGGAAGAAGATATACCAAAAACGACTTTTAGGACTCGTTACGGTCACTACGAGTTCCTAGTTATGCCATTTGGCTTGACTAATGCACCGGCCGTTTTCATGGACCTAATGAACCGCGTGTGCAAGCCATACTTGAATAAATTCGTGATTGTATTTATCGATGACATATCAATATATTCACAAACCAATGAGGAACATGAACATCATTTGAAATCAATCTTGGAACTACTCCGGAATGAGAAGCGTTATGCCAAATTCTCTAAGTGTGAGTTTCGGATTCAAGAGGTTCACTTTCTCGGACACGTCATCAATAAGAAGGGTATTCACGTAATCCCAACCAAGATTGAAGCTATCAAAAACTGGGAAGCACCAAGAACTCCGACTGAGGTGCGTCAATTTCTGGGTTCGGCAGGATATTACAGGCGATTTATCGAGAATTTTTCAAAGATAGCCTTGCCTTTGACCACGTTAACTCAGAAGGACAAAAAGTTTGATTGGACTGATAAACAAGAATCAGCGTTTCAATTGTTGAAGCAAAACTTTGCAGTGCACCAATCATATCCCTTCCCGAAGGAACTGACAATTCCATCGTGTACTGCGACGCATCACACCAAGGTCTGGGATGTGTATTGATGCAAAGAGAAAAAGTCATAGCGTATGCATCCAGACAGCTAAGAGTACATGAGAAAAAAAAAAAAAAAATTTAAATTATACGACTCACGATCTGAAATTGGGTGCTGTCATGTTTGCACTCAAGATTTGGAGATATTTCTTATATGGTACAAAATGTACTATCTTTACAAACCACAAGAGTCTCCAGTACATCTTTAATCAGAAAGAACTCAACATGAGTCAACTTCGTTGGGTAGAACTACTGAATGATTACGACTGTGATATCAAGTATCACCCTGGTAAGGCAAATGTCGTAGCAGATGCCTTGAGTCGTAAAGAACGGGTTAAAACTCTCCGTGTTCGTGCCCTAGGATTGACAATTCATGCGAGTCTCACGACTCAAATCCGGGTGGCACAACAGGAGGCAATCAAAGAAGAAAACATTCAGAGTGAAGCTATACGAGGAATGATCAGACAATTAGAGCCAAAATCAGATGATACTTTATACTTTACAAATAGAATTTGGGTGCCATGTTTTGGTAACTTACAGGAGTTGGTTATGGACGAAGCCCACAAGTCCAGGTACCCCATTCACCCAGGTTCGGATAAAATGTATAAGGATCTGAAAGAACTCTACTGGTGGCCGAACATGAAAAGAGAAATTGCTATTTACGTCGGTAAATGCCTGACATGTTCAAAGGTAAAGGCAGAACATCAGAAACCGTCGGGATTGTTATAACAACCCGAGATACCTCAATGGAAATGGGAACAAATTTTAATGGATTTCATTACAAAGTTACCCAGAACACCTAGCAACTATGATACTATATGATAATCGTCAGTCGTTTGACGAAATCCGCGCATTCCCTACCAATAAAGGAGACAGATAAAAGTAAGACGCGTGCAAGGCTAAATATTAAGGGAATTAAGGCTAGGCATGGTATGCCAGTTTCCATTTTCACAAAAAGGGACAGTCGATTCATGTCAAGAACCTGACAGTCTGTACAAGAAGCCTTGAGCACACGCCTTTACATGACCACTGCATATCATCCCCAGATGAACGGTCAAAGTAAAAGGACTATCCAAACTTTAAAAGATGTGCTCCGTGTGTGCGTAATCGATTTCAGAAGAAATAGGGATACTCACCGCCGTTGGATGAGTTTTCATATAATATCAACTACCATACCAGCATTAAAGCCGCTCAGTTGAGTCTTTGTATGGTTATAAGTGTCACTCATCGCTATGTTGGGCGGGGGTTAGCGAAAAGCATTTGACTGGTCCTGATATTGGCTAGGAAACCACTGACAAGATCGTCGAAATAAAAGATCGTCTGAAAGCCACTCAAGACAGACGAAAGATGAGTGGAGCTAGCAACAGACGAAAACCAATAGAATTCCAAGTGATAGACAAAGTCACGTTGAAGGTCTCACCTTGGAAAAGAGTGGCAAAAATTTGGCAACCGTGGCAAGCTTAATCCTAGGTACGTTGAACCATTTGAATGAGAGGATCAAATGAAAACAAAAATAGTTCAAGAGGACACAAATTGAATTTCGGGACGAAATTCTTTTAACATGGGGAGAATGTGACACCAGACATTTCAGGTCAATATCCGTACATGTTATAAACAAGTTTAAATTATAATTGTTTTGTGATTTACTTAATTTCACAAACAAGGACATTAAGGTCTAACAAAAATCGTACAGGGTCTCATTTCACATTCTGGTAATTCTAGGAGTTACCGGTTCACGTACCAGGATAACCCGTCTAAATACGAACACTAGTGGTTAAATTTACACTTAAATCAAATGGTTTGATTTATTTAACCTCACCCACTCCCATTGACCAGAAATCTCGGCCTCAAGGCCATGTGGGTCCATCCCACACCCTAAATTTCAACATCTTCTACTTTCTTAAGCAATCTCCCATACCACCTCATTTTCTATCAATTCATCAAGAGCAAAAACCCTCAACCCCTGTCATCTCTCTCTTCTTCTACGACAACAACAAGAATACCTATCTCCACTTTCTTTTGGGGTTCTTCCATAATCGAAGACTCGAATCCTTTATTTCGGTGCTATAAGGAGAGTTCCAAGTGTTTTCTCAAAGGGTTTTAGCAGGAGAAGTCAAGATCATTCTCTTTTTCTCTCAAAAATCGTCATCTCTGTCCAGAGGTAAAAACTCGATATTATCCACTTTATTTTCTTTAAAACCGTATCTAAGCATACAAAAGGTTCAATCGCAAGTAAGATAACAAGAAAAGTGTGTCAAATTCAAGATTTGAACATAAAAATATACAGGACGAATTCTGTCAATCAAAGTGCAGTAATCGAAACTAGGAGTTTCAATACCTGTTCAATCGAAACTAGGAGTTTCGATACCTGTTATTCAATCGAAACTAGGAGTTTCGATACCTATTCAATCGAAACTAGGAGTTTCGATACCAGTTTACTCAATCGAAACTGGGAGTTTCGATACTAGTTGTTCAATCGAAACTAGGTAGTTTCGATACATATTGCTCAATCGAAACTAGATAGTTTCGATACCCTTCTTGCCAATCGAAACTAGATAGTTTCGATACCTAACTACTCAATCGAAACTATGAAGTTTCGATACTCAATTGCCCAATCGAAACTAGGAAGTTTCGACATCTGTTCATCAGTCACATTGGGCAGTAACTTAGAACTGTTTTTATAGCAAAACAAGTGTTGAAAATCTAAGAAGATATTTAAACAAAAGCAACTAGATTTACTAGGTCGATGAACAATTTGCAATATGAGACGTTCGGTCTTAACACAATTTACCCTTTGGTATCTAGGGTACGAATAGTCAAGTTCGGCTAGAACAATTATCATTGCAAGCATACACAAACTCAAGGTGAGTTCACGGCCCCCTTTTAACTCTTTACTGTTTTGTAAACATCGGGGGAGAAACATACTTACTTGTTATGTTTTGAAAACATGAATTACATTGTTTATACGTTTGACAATATGAACATTTTGGTTTAACTTCTTGTGAGTCTCCCAACCCCACTTTTACTACTGGTTTTTAAATTGTTTTTAAACAAACGGGGAGAAAACTTGCTCAACTAAACAGCTGGACACAACAACACACAACGATTGTTCGGATGAACAACACACAACGATTGTTTGGATGAACAACACACAACGATTGTTCGGATGAACAACACACAACGATTGTTCGGATGAACAACACTCAACGATTGGGGGAAACACATACTTACAATTATTTTATGGGATAACAAGAGAATAAGGCATGACTTTTATGTTTACATGAGATGAGAACAACGAGTTGAGCTAAAGTCCCCTGGAACAATGTAGTAACCATTAACTGTAGCCTAGGGTCCTATGAATAGTACTATGGAGAGTGACGTCTCCCGGTCATGGTTAGTCGCGCTAACCACAATCTGGAGGATTTATGGCCGCATAGAACCGGATAACGAAATTAGGGGCGTGTACAAATTGTCATGGTTTGGTTACGCCTCATGTATGAACATATTATTTGTATTCCTAGCTAGTTTACAAATGGGTCAACAATTCTTATTCTGTTTATCACATACACCTGAAACTATTTACGAACAATTGAATTTAAACAAAGGGTTCTGATCAGGTTAAAGTGATCAGGTATAAACAAAGGGTTCTGATCAGGTTAAAGTGATCAGGTTTAAACATATTTATGACGGTTAAGTCATGATAATGTTTTCAAATGAAAACTACTTAGTTTTATGACGGTAAAGTCATGAACAGGTTTTCGGGGAAAAACTATAAGCACTAATATAACTAACTCTGTGAACTCACCAACCTTTGTGTTGACACTTTCAAGTATGTTTCTCAGGTGACCTCTAGCCATGGCGCGGTTGGAATAGGCTAGCTATGTTGGATCAATTCCTAGTAGCTGGAAGGACGTAGAATATCAAGTCTCAAGTCTGTCGTTGATCTAGAAGAACTTAGATCATAGTATTTCTTAGTTTTAGTAATTGTATATGTAATCAAGTCTTAGAAATCATTATTACAGCTTCCGCTATCGTGTAATGAACCAATCGTTACAACCTGTATTTATTTAATAAGTAAATAAAATATGGGGGTGTGACAGATTGGTATCAGAGCAATGGTTTTAGCGAATTAGGTGTCCTTAGTGATACCTAGGCTCTAACCGGACTCATCTAGGGACCAAGATTTCTAAGACTTGCATCACACTAAAAACACCCAAGAGTTGAGCATAGGAATTCCAACCGTTGCCGAACGATTTGTGTAGTCTATTAGTGTATGGAGTTACACTAGGGTACCATTAGCTACACTAATACAATTACATAGCACATGTAATGAACACTTCAACACATACAACGATGTGAAAATAATAAATAGTAACAACATGTTATTGTTCGGGTTACGAGTCAAGAATAACGGGTACTCAGCATACTGCAACCTTAGAAGATCGAGTTAAGAGCTGAGCTTGAACGATGACGGCGGCGATCGTCAGTTACCGATCTTGGTATCACAACAGGTTGAACTCGTACCAGAATCTGTACCTATACCTGCACCACAACTACTCCAGCCATGGAGGCAACTATCTTTCTAACGTATTTACGGTATAAATACTCTCCTTCATGAGTTGTCGGATCGGATGCCTAGACTCTCGCCATGATGTATGGCAGGCATGATTGCCCAGACAGAAGGGAATTCAAGGTGAATAAGCAGGACTAAATGGGAGAGAACTCCAAGGGTCAGGAGACCCAGACATACATCAGGATCATGTGGATCCATGCATATATACAGACTTGGAGCATGAGTTGCTCGACACTCGTTTGAGGATCTCTGCCCAACACATAGTGCCTGAATTTCACCATGCACATTTTTTTAAGAGACACTGGTGGTGCCTCTCTACCCTTAGCCTCATCCGACAATTGCCATATTCGGCAGATTCATGAGTATTGGTACACATAATTAACAGTAATCCGATAAAACAATACACACTCCTATACAAATGTGCAAACGCAATCTAATGATCGTTTCAAATCACTTTTGATTAAAAGCTAGGGATAGAAGAAACACTATAGGGATCAGGCAAGGCAAATCATCATTACGGGTGCACACGTAATCATAATTTGCAGTGCATGGGAACTTTAGTGAGTCTTACTGTCTAAGCTGATGATCAACCCATGTTCTCAATCACTTGATTAAGGATTGAATCCTATCAAATCAGACTTCTCAATTAGGTGCTCACAAAGCATTCTCCTAGTTTTGGAGAAACGAGAGAAATTCAAATTGAATTCAACCAATCCTTAGTAAATCCTGAATGACGAAGGAATTCGCACATTCATTCTTTGAGATTCTACTTGTCAGGAATGCTTCAAATTGAGCGTTACCACAACTAACACTTACAGTAATTGCACAACTATTGTGGGAGATTATAGCGTAATCTCAGGATCCATCATACAGTTCAATCTCACAATTGCTTGAAAGTTACGCCAAGTGTGTTATGCACTAACTTCAGTAATAGGGCAGGATATTATTCTGACCCGCATACACATGGAACCTATGGATATTGTGGAAGCTCAACATGAGACAAGTAGGAAATCAGACATTTCAGAATGTCGGTCAAACAGGATTGCTCTCGCAGCCATTGACATTCAATATACCTTTAAGTCTGACTATTCTCTCTGCAATGGATAAGCCGGGGTTGATGCTCGAGCGAATGCCAAAGAAACCTAAGTGTGGACTAACGACTATTGTCGCATTAACCAAAACGACATGCAAAACTCTTAAAGGAGTCCCAAATGCGGAATTTCATGCTAATCTCCTTAGTTCATGATATGCATAAGGGATGTAAGCTCGAGCTATTCACAACAGGCCACTGTCCACAAAGAGTTGAGAAGAATAATCTATTACTCTTTTGTACTCGCACTTCCTCAAAGTTCATCTTGTTGGATGGATCCCAGATTTAGCCTAGAAAAGATGTGTGATTGCATCTTTCACTCCTAGTTTTCTATAATTGGGAAGCTCTAGAGCATCTATTGTTAAGAAATGATCTCTTAGAGTAGACTCAGTTAGAATACAAAAGTCTCGACGTTCAACACTCATTACCTCAAGTTTATCCTTGTGCTAAGGATTTTAAGGCTATAACCTGAATGAGTGGAATACGTAATGGTAAGTCACCAAAGTACCATTCAAACACTAAGGGAGTGCATACACACCGTATGACTAATAGTTGACTATCAGCTCTTTCTGCCAACTTAATGAGTTGACAAACCCATAGCCCATTTTGGGGAAAACACTAATTCGATGAGACCATTCTTACAGTATTATTATTCATTCCCTCAGCTAGACGGAATATGAATATCCCAAACAAACATCAAACTTCGTATGGCTTACATACTTTGAAGGTATGGTAGTCGAGACATGAGTTTACATATCAGGACGCTACAACCCAAAGGCTAGTCTGCCTCGAAAGGTAGGGCGAGCAAAGGGGTAAAGTGGTGATTAGACTCGAAGTTCGCAAATAAGAGCTCCCAAGGAACATCAATTCCTAGCTCCATGAAGGCACATGGAGAGGAAAATCATAGAAAACATGAAACCTGAAATAAGAGAAAAGTCTTAGTCCGGGAAAATGCTTTCGAAAAGCATAAGAGGGACAAACATAAAGTTTCATTTTCATACTTTTTCATTTCTACCCAATATACAACAAAAACTTGGACACCTCGTCGAGTAATTTTTTTTCATAAGACCGAGTTTCTCACCATGGGGAGTTCCGGTACTGTTTGTAAAGAAAAAGGATGGAACCTTTAGAAGGTGCATCAATTATCGGGAGTTGAACAAGCTGACAATCAAAAACCGGTATCCTCTTCTTCGAGTAGACGATTTGTTTGATCAACTTCAAGGGTCCAGTTTCTATTCTAAAATTGATATACAATCAGGATATCCTCAACTGAAAATTCAGGAAGAAGATATACCAAAAACGACTTTTAGGACTCGTTACGGTCACTACGAGTTCCTAGTTATGCCATTTGGCTTGACTAATGCACCGGCCGTTTTCATGGACCTAATGAACCGCGTGTGCAAGCCATACTTGAATAAATTCGTGATTGTATTTATCGATGACATATCAATATATTCACAAACCAATGAGGAACATGAACATCATTTGAAATCAATCTTGGAACTACTCCGGAATGAGAAGCGTTATGCTAAATTCTCTAAGTGTGAGTTTCGGATTCAAGAGGTTTACTTTCTCGGACACGTCATCAATAAGAAGGGTATTCACGTAATCCCAACCAAGATTGAAGCTATCAAAAACTGGGAAGCACCAAGAACTCCGACTGAGGTGCGTCAATTTCTGGGTTCGGCAGGATATTACAGGCGATTTATCGAGAATTTTTCAAAGATAGCCTTGCCTTTGACCACGTTAACTCAGAAGGACAAAAAGTTTGATTGGACTGATAAACAAGAAATACTATGATCTAAGCATACAAAAGGTTCAATCGCAAGTAAGATAACAAGAAAAGTGTGTCAAATTCAAGATTTGAACATAAAAATATACAGGACGAATTCTGTCAATCAAAGTGCAGTAATCGAAACTAGGAGTTTCGATACCTGTTCAATCGAAACTAGGAGTTTCGATACCTGTTATTCAATCGAAACTAGGAGTTTCGATACCTATTCAATCGAAACTAGGAGTTTCGATACCAGTTTACTCAATCGAAACTGGGAGTTTCGATACTAGTTGTTCAATCGAAACTAGGTAGTTTCGATACATATTGCTCAATCGAAACTAGATAGTTTCGATACCCTTCTTGCCAATCGAAACTAGATAGTTTCGATACCTAACTACTCAATCGAAACTATGAAGTTTCGATACTCAATTGCCCAATCGAAACTAGGAAGTTTCGACATCTGTTCATCAGTCACATTGGGCAGTAACTTAGAACTGTTTTTATAGCAAAACAAGTGTTGAAAATCTAAGAAGATATTTAAACAAAAGCAACTAGATTTACTAGGTCGATGAACAATTTGCAATATGAGACGTTCGGTCTTAACACAATTTACCCTTTGGTATCTAGGGTACGAATAGTCAAGTTCGGCTAGAACAATTATCATTGCAAGCATACACAAACTCAAGGTGAGTTCACGGCCCCCTTTTAACTCTTTACTGTTTTGTAAACATCGGGGGAGAAACATACTTACTTGTTATGTTTTGAAAACATGAATTACATTGTTTATACGTTTGACAATATGAACATTTTGGTTTAACTTCTTGTGAGTCTCCCAACCCCACTTTTACTACTGGTTTTTAAATTGTTTTTAAACAAACGGGGAGAAAACTTGCTCAACTAAACAGCTGGACACAACAACACACAACGATTGTTCGGATGAACAACACACAACGATTGTTTGGATGAACAACACACAACGATTGTTCGGATGAACAACACACAACGATTGTTCGGATGAACAACACTCAACGATTGGGGGAAACACATACTTACAATTATTTTATGGGATAACAAGAGAATAAGGCATGACTTTTATGTTTACATGAGATGAGAACAACGAGTTGAGCTAAAGTCCCCTGGAACAATGTAGTAACCATTAACTGTAGCCTAGGGTCCTATGAATAGTACTATGGAGAGTGACGTCTCCCGGTCATGGTTAGTCGCGCTAACCACAATCTGGAGGATTTATGGCCGCATAGAACCGGATAACGAAATTAGGGGCGTGTACAAATTGTCATGGTTTGGTTACGCCTCATGTATGAACATATTATTTGTATTCCTAGCTAGTTTACAAATGGGTCAACAATTCTTATTCTGTTTATCACATACACCTGAAACTATTTACGAACAATTGAATTTAAACAAAGGGTTCTGATCAGGTTAAAGTGATCAGGTATAAACAAAGGGTTCTGATCAGGTTAAAGTGATCAGGTTTAAACATATTTATGACGGTTAAGTCATGATAATGTTTTCAAATGAAAACTACTTAGTTTTATGACGGTAAAGTCATGAACAGGTTTTCGGGGAAAAACTATAAGCACTAATATAACTAACTCTGTGAACTCACCAACCTTTGTGTTGACACTTTCAAGTATGTTTCTCAGGTGACCTCTAGCCATGGCGCGGTTGGAATAGGCTAGCTATGTTGGATCAATTCCTAGTAGCTGGAAGGACGTAGAATATCAAGTCTCAAGTCTGTCGTTGATCTAGAAGAACTTAGATCATAGTATTTCTTAGTTTTAGTAATTGTATATGTAATCAAGTCTTAGAAATCATTATTACAGCTTCCGCTATCGTGTAATGAACCAATCGTTACAACCTGTATTTATTTAATAAGTAAATAAAATATGGGGGTGTGACACCAAACACTTGAGAATTTAACATAATAGAAAGTTTGCCATGACCATGAGAACAAACAAAACCGTCAATGTCTAACTTTGGTCCTGATACTAGATTTTGAGTAATCTCAGGAATATATAAGGTATCATAAAGTTTAATACATAAACCAGTTTTCATTATTAATTCTAAGGTTCCCACAACTTTGACAACTAGTTCTTCTCCATTCTCCGTATTAAGTGTTCTTTAGTTTCTTTCCAGCTTCTAGATTGTAAGGAATCCCTGTAAGGAGTTGGTTATATGAACCATAGAACCAGAATCAAACCACCATGTATTAGTTGGAACATTTAAATTATAGAACTCAAGTATCATGTAAAGATTATTGCCGCGCTTGCTCAGCCACTCCTTAAAGTCTGGGCAGTCTTTCTGCCTATGTCCAGCCTTACGACAGAACTTGCAAAGAGGCTTCCCTTTGAAGTTCTTAGAGCTGGAATCACCACTCGCATCTTTGTAGGATCAGTGTTTTACAAGATGGTTCTATTTAGTTGAGATTGGCGAAAACAATCACAACTATGAAAAGTAATAAGAAACAGTGAAGGTACTGATAAATGCAAATTGTATTGATCTTCAAAGTTTACAAACTACAAAGAAAACTCTAAGGAAGCACACACATAAAATGAAAATAAACAATACATATAAAGGAACTTAGAGTGATTCTAAGGATCATATCAAACACTAGCCGTTGATCTTTTACAGATACAAGTTACACTACAATTGGTAGACAACAAGAAGACAAACTGCAACAAACAGGAAGGATCAGAATAAAAGTCTTCATAGGAATCTTTGCAGGAGACTTCAGAAGTAGTAGCTTTGTCTTTTATCATCTGCACCAATAACATTCTTCTGCTAATAGGTGTGTCAATGTTGCAGCAGAAGGTGTCAGTAGTAAAGTCAAAGCTGTTGATGATTTGCCTATCAGCAGCATCAATGTTTGATGCTGATGAGAAGCCTATCAGCAGCAACTATGGACTTCAGGAGATAAAGCTATCCGCAGCGTAGTTGTTCATCAGCAGCAGAACTTAACTATCCGTAGCAACTTCATCAGTTATCAAAATTGTTGAGTCCGCAGCAGATATACATAGAGAATTTTGTAGCCATCAGTCTTTATCTCTACAAACTCCCCCTAGACTGATGCTACCCAAACTCTCTTACTGCCTTTGTTCCTGAAGCTGTTGCATGTGTAGGACAATCCTCGCAGTCTCATAGCCTCTTGGATCCTTGCTGGGATTGTCAAAGGGGATTTCAGACAAAGATTTGATGTCCCTTCTTGTCATGCTGAAGATGGCTTTGCTGGGATATCTCATCTTGTTTCCTTTTACATCAACCAGTGTGTATTCATCTCTGTCAGCATTGTAGGACCATTTGACAATAGGAAAGTCGGATTGGAGTGGTTTTGCATCAATAACAACATCTCTTCTATGATTGAAGTGATGTTTGATCACTAGCAGAAGATGCCTCCCACTTTCATTGCCAGGCTCATGAGCTTCACCCAGCTCCAATATTTTCTTTAGATCATAATCTGGAAGCTGCATCACTTCATCAACAGACTTGTAGACTGATCTCTTCTTTTCTACCTCTCCTCTGAACACTTCAAACCATTGATCTAGATCACTGTAAAACCATTGCACAATCATACTTGAATCTTCAGATATGGTAGGAGGTTTGATTTTATTTTTAGGAGGCTGTTGATGAGAGGGAGCTGGGTGGGAGGATTTGGACTCTATGGGAGTGGAGGAGGAAAGTCTAGGAGGGAGAGTAGGATTTTTTTGGACAGGAGGAGGAGAGACTAAGGGAATAGTTTTGGGCTTCTTTGATGTTCTTTCTTCTATAGAGGTATCTACCCTTTTCAAAGGATTAGTCTTCTTCAATCTTTCCTCTTCTTCCTTTTTTACTTGTATGTAGAGAGCTTGCAGATTTATGAACTTCATAGGAGCTAGTCTCTTCCTACTCTCACCTCTTGCCTTTAGGAAGTCAATCATAACCTTCCTTTCTTCATGGGTTATTTTATTAAAGGCAAAGGCTATCCTAGATTTCTGTCTTGCCTTTTCTTCTTCTTCATCTCTTTTCTTCTTTGCCAGTTCTCCTGGTTGACCCATAAAGGCCCTGTAAATTTCTTTATTTGATAGTTTCTAAAGGTAGTCTGCATCATCACCTTGAGAAATGAGAACTGCTATCCACTCCTCCCTCATCTCCTTTGCAAGTTCAGAGTCAGTAATTTTAAACTTGGCTTCCTCAGCCTTCTGTCTCTCTCTCTCTCTCTCTATTCATCTTCTTCATTTAGTTGTTCCTGCAGCTGGAGAGCTAGAGCTTCATCTTCTTCTATTTGAGAAGCTGCAGGAACCTGAACTTTCTTTGCATCCAGAGATGTTGCATACATTTGGATTTGTTGTTCTTTGAAGATCATGGCAGCTTTTCTTTCTTGATCCTTCTTTAGATGAGCCATCTCTTCTTCTTCTCTCTCCCTTCTTTTTCTTTCTATCTCTTTTTTTTCTTCTTCAATCTTTGTCTCTTATTCTTCAGACATAATGCCCTTCCCTTTATCTTTGTTGGATGCCTCTGCTTCTGCTTCATAGACCACAATAGTAGAGGGATGAGTTACTATTAAGGCCTTTGCATAGGCTTCATTGGCAAGTTGTGGAGTAGACAAGGGAGGAGCATCTTCTTCTTCATCTTCACCCATTACTGATTTCCACTATGTCATAACTTTCAGTTTAGTCCTTCTTGAAGATAGTTCTTCTGTATTGAGCACAACTTTGGGAGAAGAGGGAAGTGACAGGTCTGAATCAGAGTCTTCTAGTGCAATCCATACCTCATTTTGTAGAAAGGTTTTTACTGTGAGGATCATTTCTTGACTTCTTATTGAGTTGACATTGCAAATGTGTGTCCTTAGTTCAAACACCTTGTAGAGGAAGTCTGGGTTTAGTAGTAGAATTTCTTGAACATTGTTGATTATAAAAGATGATCCATCACACAAGAAAATTGAAACCCTGAAGGCTCAGTGCTTGACCATCCATGAACTTCTAAACCTCTGACTACCTCATTGTACAAATATCTCCTTAAGCACAAAACTTGATTTTTAGTAACGACCCTGCTTCTTATCAACCCCAGTCTTTGACTTTCTCTTTCTTGGGCTACTTTTGAGGACTCTGCTTCTTCATCCTCAAGGCTGGGATAAGCCACCTTCTTAGTTTCTTCAAGAAACCTCTCAAATCGAGGCATATTTTCTTCACATATATCATGAAAGCGTTCAATGGCAAGCCTAGCAGAGAGCTTCTTGGAGGTGTTGATGCATTCAGTCATGTGTATGACCCAGATGTCAAATAGACTTAAGTTATCCCAATTGTGTTATTGAAATCCAGCAAACTCCCATCCAATCCAAAATCTTTCAAATAGGCCATCATACCCCCATGCTAGAATAGAGTCAAACTCTAAGTTGTTTGCTGACAATGGGAATTGAGGGGATATGATCTACCTTGAGATACTAGCAACAACTTGAAGTATCTGGAATGTAGGGAGTACCTCTTCCTCTTCTTTCTCAATCTCCATCTCCTCAGGGAATGCTTCTTCTACATCCCTGGAAACTAATCCCCATTCCTCAGAGACCTCTTCTTCTTCATCTCTGGGAACCATCAGATTATGGATTTGGACAAAGGCAGGTTGGAAGAGTGTTCTATCAAATTTTTCCTGCTCTTTGAACCAAGACTCTAGGCTTTCAGTGTTCTTCTTCTGACATTTTCTCCCCCTTTTTTGTTGCATCAGTGCATATGGATGAGTCTGTTTGAGTGTCGACTGATACAAGAGAAGGAGGAGTCAATGTTGGGCATTGGTGGGACTCATGCACATAAACTTGGTGTCTTAGTTTAGACACCTCAACCTCTAGCAGAGCAACCCTAGCCGTCAATTCCAAATTTTTAAGTTTCAAAATGTCCTCATCCACAGATGTGGAATCCTTGGAACTGGATGGGGCCTTAGGCCTAGCCTCTGCATCCCCATCACCCTAGTTTTCTTGGATCCTGGGATTCCTCTCAGTGAAGAATGTTTCATGGCTGGGGTCTTAATGATGTTATCACTGTCCTCCTGGTCAATTGATGGACCAGAAGTAGTGATAGCCCCTTCCACATTCACTCTATCAAAACTCCTAGAGTGAACCTTCTTGGGTGATGAACTTGGGCTGGGTACATTGGCAGCCAAGTCCATCAGTACTTCCTTTATAGTGGCATTTGGAGATGGTACATCATCTTGACTAGGTGCCTCTTCACTTAAGTTCAAAGAAGAAAATAGTATAGGCTCAGTGGGGATTTCAACAGACCCGAGATGTAGTCCTAATCCTAATAGGAATCATTTCAAGGAAGTTTCCCTAGTGATGTGGCTATCCCTTTTGATATTCTCACCAGAGTGTTGTGACTCTGGATGAGGGCTTTCAGGGTGGGATTGGGCCATTGAGCCAAGAATAGAAGGATTCTTTTTTCTCTTCTTTTTCTTTCTTTTATAATAACCTCGACTGGGGCCCTTTGTTCCAGTTGGGCTTGAAGGATGGGAGTGCGTATTTGTTGTACCTGTGCACCCTCAGTAAGTTGCACAGGGGTTCGATCAAGGGAATCAGTTGCTGTATGTTTAGGCTGTGAAATGGAGAGTGTGGGATCAGTATCTGCTGGGACTATTGAACTGTCACCCTGGGTACTTTGTATGTTCATCATTGTAGATAACAATGGAACATTGACCCAGAGAACTTTTCTGAAACTGTTCTCATGCTTTTAAAAATGTTATTTTTATGTCCCCCTATCATGTAGACTCTTGCAGTTTTGGAAAGATCTTTTAGTTCATTGTTAAAAACTTCCTGCAAGAACCTAGGGTACATATAAAAATATTGTTTTGCCCCTTCCTGAAGATTGTATCTCAAACCTTCAAAAATTAAGTGAGAGAAGTTAAATCCTTGGGCAGTGATCATACCATGAACTGTAGATGCCAGTCCAGAGTTGAGTTGATGTCATCCACTCCTCTTTTGAGATATACAGTGAAGAAGAGTATGGCACAGGTACTTCTAGGGAGGACCCAACAGAGCTTTTTCAACAGTGTATTCTTCTTGATTTCCAGTGTACCCTATGGATACAAAGGTCCTCATGCATTCATCTTTGTTATAGGAGTGAGGAGCACCTTCATCTTGAAGCTTGAGATGTTTCCTGAGAGTTGATTCAGAGACGATAATGTCTTTGCCGTCTACCTTGGCTTTGATTTGGGGAATCCCCTGTTCAGTGGAGTAGGAGGCAGAGTTCTAGAAATCTTCCATGTGAGAGATGTAGATTGTTGGGTTGACGGTTAGAGCAAAGTGTATTTTTGATTGACACGGGAAGTTGATCATTTCATCAAAACCCTCAGATTTCTTCCCTTTTACAAGATATGTTGTGAGATTATGGTATGTTGAAAATTTATCACTAGGGTTGTTGATGTCAATGTTTGCCATGATGATGAAGTTTGGAGGGAAAGATGAAGCTTTTGAAAGTTGGTTACGGGTGCAGGGAGCTTTGAATGCTTGGATGCGGGAGAGAAAAGATGGAGAGTTAGGTCAGAATTTAATGTGAAGAGGTGAAGGAGGGAATTTAATTTTGTTATAGCGGCAATGGTTGAGTGGATTGGGCAAAGGTCACTTGTACCGTACAAGAAGAAGAAGCGTAAATATGACATCTACAGTAGCGCTTCACTTTTTACTGTTTTACAGCTGTAGCACACTGTGGCAGTCATGGTAAAGACTGACAGTGACTTTTTACAGCGGGTAAAAGTTAATTCGAACCATTTTTACCCATCCACAACAAACTTGGTTGCTGCTGATGGATATGATGGTCCGCAGCAAAGGTGTTGCTGCTGATTACCTTAATGCTATCCGCAACAAACATGTTCCTGCTGATGGCCTAAAGTAATCAGCAGCAAAAAATTTTGCTGCAGATGACTAAACCTATCAGTAGCAAAATTGTTTGCTACTGATAGATGAAATCATCAAGATTAACTAAAGTGTTTTCGAAATTTTCAGAAGGTTTTTATTTACAACAAAAGAAAGACAACCACATTTATTATTGAAGTTTTTGGAGAAAAATTTTAATCAAAGTTCATCATGCCAATGAACTCAACTAGATATCTAAATCTAGCTTCATCAAAGGCTTTTGTGAATAAGTCTGCATATTGCTCATTGGTATGAACTTTGGTTAAAATTATTCTCCTTTTCTCAGCTTGATCTCTAATAAAATGATATATGATGTCAGTGTGTTTTGTCTTGGAGTGCTGCACAGGATTATTAGTAATTGATATGACACTCTTGTTGTCATTGTGATTTTGTATCCAGATGACTTGTATCCAGATCAACGGCTAGTGTTTAATCTGAGAGCCAAAGCGCTGATACCACTTGTAGGATCGATGTTTTACAAGATGGTTCTGTTTAGTTGAGATTGGCGGAAGCAATCACAACTATGCAAAGTAATAAGAAACAGTGAAGGTGCTGATAAACGCAAATTGTATTGATTTTCAAAGTTTACAAAATACAAAGAAAACTTTAAGGAAGCACACACGTACAATGAAGATAAACAATACATATAAAGGAACTTAGAATCAAGACAAACCCTTGATTCTAAGGATCAGATCAAACACTAGCCGTTGATCACTTACAGATACAAGTTACACTATAATTGGTAGACAACAAGAAGACAAACTGCAGTAAAAAAGAAGGATCTGTAACGAACCAACTTTCGGGTTTCATCCTATAATATACTTATTATATTGTAAGGGGTGTAATTAAATAAAACATAGGTGAGGGTTTGTTTTTATGATGGAAAAACCTAGTTTTTGGTACAAAGAGTCATTTTGATAGATGGAGGGGTTGTTTTGTATTTAACATAAACTTATTTTGTGTTAAATGAGATGATCAGGCAAAACACACACTCTTGTGTGTGTGTGTGTTTACGATTCTTGCAAGAGAGAAGAAGGGGGAGAAGCCAAAAACCAAAATTGAAGAATTGCATGTAAAATCAGTGGGATTTAAGGTGTTCATCTTCATTTAGGCTTCATGTAAGTATCATTTTTTCTCTAAAACCTCCATTGATTCATGTTCTTGGTGGGTTTTTGTAAAAATCAAGTTAAGGACTGAATTGGTGGTTGATTATGGTTAGTAACTTGTTTAAAGTTAAAACCTAGCTTGATTAGTGTTAAAGAGTGGTTAATAACACCCTTTTAACACCTAATCCAAGAATCATAAAGTTAGGGTGATTTGGGGGTTTTGAATTCGGGGTGTTTGATTGGGTAATTGAGTACATACAAGTGTTTATGGTGTTAGATAAACACAAATTCATGTAGAAAACCCAACTGAATTGTTGAATTTTGAATTGGATGGAATTAGAGAAATTTGGGTGAAAACCTTAACGGGTCAAATGGGTGGAATTGACTTAGAATGGTTAAAAGCTTGTGTGAAGCTTAATAAACCAAGTCTTGATTGAGGGTAAAGATCATAAGGTCTTGGGAGTGCGTGGAAACCTTAATTGGTGTATACTTAGACCTTAGATTACTAAACCAGTGTGAATTGTTTAGGTAATCAAGTGGTCTCAATCAAGGAGCCATTGTGGAAAAATGGTGAAATTGGTGTAAATGGACTAATATGTGGTATAGGTCAAGCCATTGTGTAATAATGGTGATGTGGTGTAATTGACATAGGCAGTAAAAAAGCCTAACTAATATGTGGTATTTGGGTTATTTGACTTATGTGGTAAATAGTCAATTGTATGTTGAATGTGGTAGATATTATGTAGTTGACTTAATGTAGAAATTAGTCAAACTAAATGAATGACATGTGGTAAATTGGTGTAATTGGCTTAAGGTGGTAATTAGTCAAACTAGATTAATGAGTGTGATTAAATGGTGCGAATGACTCAATGTGGTTAGAGTTAACTAATTGTTGGATGTAGAAACAATAGACTAATATTGACTTAAAGTGGTAAGAGTCAACCGTTGGTGGTAAGACGGTAAATTGATTGATTACATGAAGTTGAATTGCTTCATGGGGTGTTTAACGTGAAGTCAAATACTTCACGGGTGGTAGTGAGGTCAAATACCTCACGGGTGAAAGTGAAGTCAAATACTTCACGGGTGACATGAAGTCAAATACTTCATGGGTCGGCATGGAGTCAAATACTCCATGTGGGGAATGCGCGTGGTGGTTCTCGCATTATACATGTGGAAATGTCTAGTTAATGAATGGTAAAACTTAGGACTTGTATGGGATTAATACATGTCTAAGTTTTAGGTTGTCGTATGCTTAAATAACGAGTTGGTAGAACTTGAAGTCAAACACTTCAAGAGTGAAAAACGAGTAGTGATGCTCGGGTTTGGGGGTACATAACTAACAATTATATGTTAGAATATATGTGTATACTCATATGTAGTTAAAATATGAGTTTATGATTGCTAATGGTTTAAATATGCAAACGGGTCGGGACTAAACATGTAAGGGTGTTATTACATGTTGTCGGAAAAAGCCCAAAACTTCTATTAATCATATCCCGGGCTAGAAAATGAGCTACGGAAGCCATAATATATGAATTTGGGGTGCCTCGACATGAAAAATATGAAAAAGGGATAAGTTTCTGCAGGTTGGGCGTATGGCAAGTTACTTCCCGTACGGTGACCGGTACGGTGACCCGTACGCCCAAACTGAAATTTTGGGTTTTTACCTTGTATTAACCCTTGGGACACCTGGGGGATGTTTGTATCAATACTAACTTGATTTGTGGGGTGTTTTGATGTAGGAAAAGCTCCAGAATGATCTCAGGTCTTTCCAAAGTCAGATATTGGATTCTCAATGCTTGTTGGAATGTTTGTTTCTTTTAAACTAACCCCGTGGATGGGATTACATCATGTGGATGTCTTTTGAACTTATGTTCGTTTAAAACTTGTTTGTTCTTCTTTTTGGAGTATGGAACGTATTACTTAATATTTGTAAATTGTGGAACCATGTTTACATGGTAATGTTTGACTGTGACCTAAATTCCGTGTTATTTTAAAAGGTTTAATTTGGTTTGCAAATTCGGGTGTTACAGGATCAGAACAAAAGTATTCATAGGAATCTTTGCAGGAGACTTCATAAGTAGTAGCTTTGTCTTTTGTCATCAGCACCAATAACATTCTTCTGCTGATAGGTGTGTCAGTGTTGCAGCAGAAGGTGTTAGTAGTAAAGTCAAAGCTGCTGATGATTTGCCTATCAGCAACATCAATGTTTGATGTTGCTGAGAAGCCTATCAGCAGCAACTATGGACTTCAGCAGATAAAGCTATCCGCAACATAGTTGTTCATCAACAGTAGAACTTAACTATCCGCAACAACTTCATCAGTCATCAAAATTGTTGAGTCCGCAGCAGATATACTTAGAGAATTTTGTAGCCATCAGTCTTTATCTCTACAATCTTGTTTCGGGACCTTATAAGATTCCTTCTTACGGAAATTTCCCTTACTCTTCTTTGAATCAGCGGACATAAAGTAAGCAACATCTGGTCTCTCTAGCTTTAGACGCTCTTCTTCTTGGACGCATATTGCAATCAACTCACTCATTGTCCACTTATCTTTCTGTGTGTTATAGTTGATTTTGAAAGCTTCAAAAGACTTAGGAAGAGAGGTCATGATAAAGTGCACTAGGAAACCGTCACTGATTTCCATGTCTAATCCCTTGAGCTTACGGTACATGTCATTCATCATCATGATGTGCTCACAAATACCGCTGATCCCGTCATATTTTGTAGTCACCAGCTTCAGAATTAGAGTGCTAGCATGCGCCTTAGAAGTTCCCTTGAATTAATCCTCCACAGAAGCCAGATAAGTCTTGGCATCTTTAGAATCAGGTATAGCTCCTCTGATTATCGGACTGATGGAGTTCTTCATTAGGATAAGAGCCATGCGGTTACACCTCATCCATTTCTCATGCTTTATAATGTCCTGAGGAGTGCTTTTGTCAGTAAGATCAGCAGGTGCAGGCTTGTCGAGTGCGTGATCGAATTCCATCATGCCGATAGACAGTATCAGTGAATCTTTCCAAGAGGAAAAGTTCGCACCAATCAAAGTTTCGATTCCCAAGTTAGGGGCTGCAGTGGATTTTATACGAGAAAAATTAAGATACTAATTGCTAAAGAAGAACTTAGAATGTCTATGGGGTAACTTAGACTAAGGTAGGCGGAAATTAGGACCATTATATATTAATGAAGCTGTGATAAATGTCTATTATAATCACCAAAATAATTGATTAATTAGGTTCTACTTAAACAATATAACACATCACCTTTGGGAAGAAGTGAAACATTTGTTTAGTATTAGGAACAATTTAATAGTGAGTCTGTGCAGTAAGAATGTAACACATCACCTATGGGCAGAAGTGAAATATTTGTTTAGTATGCACATAATTAGATTCACGAAAACCAAATGTGACACATCACCTTTGAGCAGAAGTAGAAACATTTAGTTATATTAGGCGAAGTAGTGCTTAATTAAACTTAAATAACTTTACAAGCGTAACACGTCACCTTTGGGTGAAGTGAAACTTTAGGTGTTATTTAAGTTAATCATGTTTTCTAATTTAATATCATGACATGCACTAGGTTATAATGCTTAATTAAGCTTTAACAAGTTTACACATGCATCACATCACCTTTGGGCAGAAGTGAATCTATTAGGTATTATTTAAGTAAGTTTTTTTTAAGGTTTTGAAAACATTTAATTTTTTAAGGTTTAACAAAACTAAAACTAAAGCATTCATTAATAGCAAACCTCCCTATTAGCGCGGATCGAACTAATAAGGCTAGGTTCATGGCTCCATAAGGGTTAACTGCTCATAAGGTATCACGACTGATAAGGGTTCACGACTCATAAGGGATCGCGGCTCATAAGGGTTCACGACTCAGGTGAAGGTTCACGGCTCATTAAGGGATCATTGTTCATTAAGAGTTCACGGCTCATAATTACAAACCGTGAACTTAAACCGTCAACCTTACCGGTGAAACTTGAACACCCGCGAACTGAGATAGCCATGAATCATAAACCGTGAAGAAAAAACGTGAAGAGTCTAAAACTGTGAATGTAAACCTGCTAAGGCATGTGCGAATTTTAAGGGATTTTGATTGTATTTTAAATTTTAAAAATCTTTTAGGTTTAAGTATATCCAAGTTTCTTTATTTAAAATAATAAAAAATAATATTTTATTAAATGTCGATAACAAATCTGCAATACTACTTATGAGATACCCATTCTTTCATGGGAGAAGTAAACATATTAACACAAGGTATCACTTCATACGTGAATGTGTTGAAGAATGAAAGATCACAGTGGAGCATTGGAGATAAAGTAACAAGATTTTATCAAACAAAATCATAATAATAATTTATCCCAAATTAAGGGGATTTTTATCGAAATTATGATGAACACGAAGAACAATTTATGAACATTGGATAAACTGTTCTTCAATAATATCAGATAAAAACCTGAAATCGAAATCTTGAACATTATATTTAACAGATTTAGAAAATATTAATGGATCTCAAATTTAGGAGATCTAAAACGTGATATTTTAATAGAACAGAAAACCGTGAACATTAAATAGAAACGATTTTCCATCAGGTTTTAGCAGAACTTTGTTCTCCGATTTTAATTCCAGTTTAGGGAAGGAAACAAGAACCGATTAATCAACATACGCTCTTATACCACATGTTGATCAGTTTTTGTAACTATATAATGAAAAACAATAATCTAAAACATATCTGCTAAGTTCACGGATGATAGGGAAGACATCTTGATCTCTGATCTGGATCGGGTTCTCGTTTAGGGTGTACGATTATGATGACTTAGGTGAGTTCTTCAGACTCACAGTTATGAGTTGAGAGAGAGGGACGATTTCTTTAGTGGTGATAGAATTTATGATTAGATGATTAGTCTATTCCCTCTAATAATCTATCTATTTATATGTACACCCAAGGAAAAACCCATTAATAGCCCATTAAGAGTAACTAGGCCCATCAACTAATTACTACTCATAAGTTATTAAATAAATAAATAATTATATTTGATCATTTAATAATTAGTTAAATGATTATAAGAGACACATATTAAATCGTGTCTTACATGGGGAGGTCTTGGGTTCAAGTCCCACTTGTGACAAAAAAAGGGTCCAGGTTGGGCCAAAGAGTTTTCTCACATATAATGGGTTTTCTTTTAAAGAAGATGAAGATGATCGGATAGGTAAGTGGCCCGTCAATTATCCAAATTGCTGTTAAAAAAGAAAAAAAACATATCAGAAAAAACCATAAAAGTTTGACATTTTGGTGGGGCTAAATTGATAAGGAGGTAAATATTTCTCTGATTGTCTGGAAAGATGGACAAATTAAAACGCTGTCGCCTTGTTTGAAAATCAGATTTCAACATCAATTTGAAGTTTAAACCTCAAAAATTATATTTAGCTTGTGGTGTAAAAGTTGTCACGTTCGTTACATAAATAATTATAGATCCAGACCCTGGTCAAAGTCTTGATCTCTCGGTGTCCATATGCGGCACACCGGTTGTTGAAAAAATTGACTGGTTTCATTTTTAATAAACAATATATTAAAGGATTATTGAATTTTAATAATCTCACATTTTACCAATTGGCCAATAATAATCCTAACTGAGAATATTCTTACCACCATTCGCTACTTTCAAACTACTTTATTACATTGGAACACCGTTAAAAAACCTTAACGCCATTAGATTTTATATGATGTGGACATCTGCAAACCGTCGGAAAGTTGAGCCATGCTAGCAGTGGTCTCGTGGTGGCTTTTAAAATTGGCCCAGGTGATGTTTAACTGGTCTCGTTTGTCCGACAAGTCCAAATAGAGACAACGGTGGTGTTTAACGAGACCAATTAAACACCACCAAAGCCAATTTCAAAACCCACCACGAGACCACTCCTAGCTTGGTTCGACTTTCCAACGGTTTGCAGATATCCACGTCATATAAAATCTAACGGCGTTAAGTTACTTTAATGAGGGGTCCAATGTAAGAAAATAGTTTGAAAGTAGGGACCAGTGTTAAAAATATTCTCAGTTGGTATTATTATTGGCCAATTGGTAAAATGTGAGATTATTAAAATCCAATAATCCTATATTAAATTGCTTGATATATTATTAATTAGGTTAGAATCTCGTATCTCGTGTATTATACGGGTTGAATAGATGTAATGTTATATACTTAGTATTAAAAAAGTTAAAAAAAACACGTGTATTCTACGGGTTGAATAAACATGTGTATTACACGAGTTGAATAAAATATAATGTAATCTATTAACAAATACAATCGTCAAGATATGTCTTTAAAAATGAACTTTGCATGAAGGTTATAAATTATGTAAAGTTAATTTTTAAAACATTTTTTTTCAACTGGGTATTAATTCTTTCATATAATTGATAAATGCTAATCAGTTAAAGTGTAATTTTTTTTAAAGACAAATTTCTTAATTACTGGTAGAAATGGGACTTAAACCCATTACCTACTCAAATCTTGGTGTTCCTAGAGAATTTTCCCCTATCAATGGGCTACCAACCCCAGTGATAATTAAAGTGTACTTAGATCTTTAAATATCCTTTTAGCACAGATAAGTTAACTTAAATTACAATTATAAATATATAAATACATATAAAAAATAAGAAATAAAACTTGGATTTTTTTAACACTGCCTATTTTTTAATTATTTGGCATATTGTATTTTTATCATTCAAACCATTTAACCACATTAAATTCTTTAAAAATTTTAGAAATCAATTATAAAAACAATTATTTATCATTATTCTTTATTTTTTAATATTTTAACAAATATATCTTTAAATTGATATGAAAGTCAGAAATTATAACTATCCATAGTTCATTTTATAGTAAATTTATTTGGTTAATAATAGAATAACTATGCATAATTAAATAATAAGTATTCATAATTAAATTTATACTAATTATCTAAAAATATACATTCTTTTAATTTCATCATTATTTAATAGGAGAGAGTGAGACGGGAAAATAAAATTTTAGATGATATAGAATTGTGTCATGTGTCATCTAAGATTTTTATTTATTAAGTAGTATAGATATAGATATAGATTAGTTTTTTATTTAAAAATATATTATTATTAAAAGATAGAGGTGTATTTAATAAGAGATGGAGACGAAAAAGAAATGATGAGAATTAATATGGATGCGACATCTAGCATGAAAAACCTTTATTTATTATATAGTATAGATTATACTTTATTATCGTCTAAAAATAATTTTATTATTGCGAGAAAACATAATAATATATTCGTTTTCCCCTTATGCATTTATGCTTTCTAGGCAAGAATCTTCTGTGTCCAACAAAAGCTATCTTATTCGTTATAGCGTACGAAGGTGTGTCAACGTTACACGTAGGGCATGCTTTATAACCTTGACCACTCCATCCAGACAAGCTGCTACGAACAGGATAATCGTTGATAGTCCATAACAGTGCAGCATGCATCCTAAATACAGTTTTGGTTGATGCATCTCTCACCTGGACTCCTTCAGCCCATAACATTTTCAACTCATCAACCAAAGGCCTTAAGAATACATCAATGTCCTTACTAGGTGATTTAGGCCCGGGAATTAGCAAGATTAACATGAAAGAAGACTTTTTCATACATAACCATGGTGGTGTATTATATGTTTTTAACACTACCGGCCACATACTGTAAGTCTGATTTATGTTACCGAACGGATTAAAACCATCGGCAGCCAAACCTAAGCGGATATTCCTTGGTTCTTTAGCAAAATCCTGATATCTCTCATCAAATTCTTGCGATGCCTTCCCATCAACCGGATGTCACATCATACCATCCGTTGAGCGTCCAGTATTATGCCAGATCATTTCTTTTGCCGTTAATCTTGAACCATACCTTCGTCGAAGCCGTGAAGTTAAAGGAAAGTAGCGCAACACTTTATGTGATACTTTCTTCCCCTTTGTGTTTTTATCAACCCATCTACTCTCATTACAAACCGGACAGTTTTGCATTGATTCATGCTCCTTCCAAAACAGTACACAATCATTAATGCAAGCATGGATAGACTGATATCCTAACCCAATCTTACTCAGTTTCTTCTTAGCTTCATAGTGTGATGCTGGAACATGATTTTAATTCGGCATTGCAATTTGTAGAAGCTCTAACAGTTGGTCAAACGAACTATTCGTCCATTTGTTGATAACTTTGATATGCATCAATTTGGCTATGAAGTTTAAGGAAGACATTTGACTATAACCGGGGTATAACTCCTTATTTAGCTCCTCAAACAACACATCAAACTCTGGGTCTAAACCAGTTCCATTTTCATCTATATTATCCTTGTTTGTATTTTGCTCAGCCATCACATCATCTATGGCATCAAACATCTCATTATTTGTTGTTGTAGTTATTGGAGGAGTTGGTGTTGTTCTTGAGGCAAAAAGTGATGCTATCTCCACCACACGAGGATGTTGTTCACCATGATAAATCCAATTCTGATATGATTGTAGAAACCCACGGTCATGTATGTGGCCATATATCGTGTTCAAATCCTGTCGACACGCATTACAACAACGTCTACATGGGAAAAACGCTCTACCTCGACCGTCGACATGGTTCTTGGTTGTCTCTATAAAGTTGCGAAGACCGCTTAAGAAAGCCGGAGAATTCTGATTTCCTAGTGTAACCCAACTTTTATCAATTGTCAAATCTAGTGTCATATCTATTGTGTTATAAGCATACACATATACGTGCATGTAATAAATGATATAAATGAATGTATGTGATTTGATCGGTACTCTAAGGCGGTGGATCCTTACCCACTTTTTGAATATTCTATCTCATATGTATACATTTTAACGAGTTGACTATTTAAGAAAAAATCAGCAGCATTTCACCTTAACTCCCCAAGTATGCAGATAAACCGCAAACTCGAAGGAGTAAGGAGAAATATCTACCAAATTTTTCTTAAATGTCAACCCGTTAAAATATATACATATTCTAAATAAGATAGAATATTTAAAAAACAGTCCCAAAGGGGACAATCCAAAATTTATCTCTTTCAGATAAATTTCGGACGGGTATATTCTAAAGAGTTATCCTAAATAAACATAATAGTGTACACAACATGAGATATACATAAAGGTATAAAAGTCGGGATGCGTACCTTAAAAAAATTCAATGAAACACAAATAAGATGTTATTCACACCTCTCCAACCGCAATGAGTTCCGAACTTGCAACAAAATTAAATAAAGTTACATATACATACAAAGATATATAAATACATTAACAATTACATAAATACATACACAATTATATACATACAAATCATACAATTACATAATCATACATACGAACATACATACAAATATACATACATATTATATACAAACACACATAAATAAATGCCCAAATTCTAAAATTACATACACAAACACAATTACATACATACACGTATATACATACATAGCCTTTACAAACATACATAAACAAATACCCAAATTACATAAATAAACATAATTCCATACATAAACATAATACAAATACATACAAACACACATACACATATATACATACATATTATATACAAACATACATATATAAATGCCCAAATTCCCAAATTTCATCTAAATCTAATTTCATCATAAAATTTTAAAAATATTTATAAAATCATACATCTAAACCATATATACATACATACAAATAAACACAACAATGCCCAAATTCTAAAATTACATACACAAACACAATTACATACATAAAAATACATACATATATATACATACATATATAAATGCCCAAATTCCTAAATTTCATCTAAACCTAATTTCATCATAAAATTTCAAAAAATATTTATAAAATCATACATCTAAACCATATATACATACATACATACAAATAAACACAAACATATACATACAAACATACATCTAAACCTAATTTTAATTTTTAGAAAAATTACTAACCAAGTTTGCAAATTAGATTCCTCTCAGCTTAAAATCCTTCAAAAATAGTTAAAGCTTCAAAAACCTAACAAAAATCAAAGAAATTAAGCAAAAAACACCAAAATGTTGATTTTCTTGTTAAGGTTGAACAATAGATGTTAACTCACCTCAAAACGAAGAGATTGGTGAAGATTGCTCCACAAAACACACAAAAAACGGGAAATCGCCAAAGAGAGAAGATGAGAGAGTTTTGGGTTTTTTTTCGTGGAAATGGGAAGCAGAAACCTGTTTCCTGGTTTATTCACACTGAGACCTATAGCGACGACATGTCGTCGGTATAGGCTCGAAAGTCGGCGCAATAGGTCCCCTGTACCGACGACACGTCGTCGGTATAGGCTTCGTAGGATTTTGACCGGTCGATAAAGTAAAAAATCCTATGCCGACGACATGTCGTCGGTATAGGACATTCAAGAATTTTTTTAATTTAAAAAAAAAACTTTTGACCGAAGAAAAATTATTATATTAAAAAAAACAAAAAGGAAATCAAAATTACCCTATACAGACGACATGTCGTCGGTATAGGTTTTCCCCAAAAAATCATTGGGCGCCAGCTTTCTCTTCAATTTGCCTCAACCCTATAGCGACGACATGTCGTCGGTATAGGCTCGAAAGTCGGCGCAATAGGTCCCCTGTGCCGACGACATGTCGTTAGTATAGGCTTCGGAGGGTTTTGACCAGTCAATAAAGTAAAAAATCCTATGCCGACGACATGTCGTCGATATAGGGCATTCAAGAATTTTTTTAATTTAAAAAAAAACTTTTGACAGTATAGGGTGTCCCATTCAAAATTTTGGTTTTCACCTATAGCGACGACTGATGGTATAGGGTCTCCCATTCAAAATTTTGGTTTTCACCTATAGCGACGACATTTCGTCGGTATAGGCGGCGTCGGCACATGGTCATTTCCTTGTAGTGTATGTATATTCATGTACCATGTTGTTTTACCATTTTATACTATGTAAAGATTCATATTCATAATATTGTTGAACGAAAACATAATCTAATTGTGAGAATGTAAAGATAGTCCTATGTTAAAAATATATGTTAATGTGTCAATTTAATGTTGCAAATGATTTGTATAAATGTGGGTTATTTGTACGAGTAACTTTGTTTGTTTGTGGTGTTAAAGTTTCAGGTAATAAAAGGCAGTCAAGGATTGTTGAGGGCTAAAGTTGCTGGTCGCCTAAGGTTGGAGTGTTGGTTAAAGAAAGACAAGCTGGAAAGTCGAGGGTGTTGAGCTGAATATTGGTGATATAAATACATACGCTCCTGAATCCTCTAATCTGCCGTCAACTCATCTTCTTCATTCGTATTAGCGTTTTGTCATCACAAACAAACCTCATATGTTTTAAAAGTGATGATCGTCTTCGGTTGTCTTTCTCTTTATCATTAGAGATCGTTAAATATTTCCACTTGCTCAAAACTTTCAAACATTTATGCTCAACTCTCAATTCATCTTCTAGGATTTCATTTTGTCAGTTTAGATTATGTTCATATGATATATCATATCGATGATCTTGTTATTATTTAGAGAGTTGTAATTTCTTTATTTCGATAGTTTTGTATTGAGACGATTTATTTTCAAATATAGTTGTATTAGTGTTTTGGTTTTATATCAAGATTATTAATAGAAATGTGATTTCGTGACATTTGGCGAAGGGTCGTGACAAGTGATCTATCTTTTCCAAATTATGTATATAAAACTTTAACTAAAATTTGAAAAATAAGAAACTTTTAACTAGAAAAATCTTTATAACCAATATCGCATATATCCGAAATCATGACAATCTCCCAAAAGATGATAATATTGCTAACAAAAGTGAAACAAAATTATTCAAAATCTAACGTTTATAAGCAATACAATACCTACTACAACAAATGCTACCGGTAAGAAATGGAACAAGATAACAAGAAATACGATAATGGTGCAAACTTCGAGATTTTTACATGATTGTTGTTGCTCATCATTGTAAAGCTCTATAATAGTTTTGAAATGTACCCAATAATAGGAATACTACTTCATTCTTATCGTCATCTGCGTATAGTTGGCGTATGAAACGTCGCTGGTATTCTTTTCGACAATAGCAAAAGTTACTTTTCAAAATCAATGAATTTAGTATGGGTAAAATTATCTTACGTGAAATTTATCACGTCACAAAGATTAGACATTCTGTCGAAAGGGTACACGCGAGGGTTGGTTGATTATACGCGATTGAAGCTCACGTATAATGTCTGGTCGAGTATAATAGTATATTCTTGAAGACACGACTAAAAGTTAGTAAGTGATCTTTTAATAAAAGTATTACTATTTGTGTGAAATTAAATTCACATAACAATAAATTTATAACACTTTAAAAAAACTAGCTATTCTTCTTATTTTCTCATAAATTAACAGATGTCGGCAGTTGTTATAATTTAATACTATTATGATCGGTCCCCCTCCACATGAATGTGTTCTTCAAATTGTGCACGTCATGACGTGGTCCTTCCAGTTTTGATAACCTTTAATTTGAAACACCAAGCGGATCTATTTTAAATTCTAACAATGAAAAGTTTTAAACTTTTTAAAAATAGTTATTTAAAATTTAATAAATTTAGTAAAACCTTATTAAAATGAACATAAAAAAACATCAAAGAATTTTTAGAAGAGACTTGCTACACCCTAATATTTTGTTCAATCCCTCTAATATTATTGAATAAAAAAGGTTTATTTATAAATGATATACGAAAATATCTAATCATAAATAGTATTTTTGTATAAATAGGCGTAAACCCATAACCAACATATCCAACACTTGTCACCAGTACCCATGGCTGCTTTATCTTTTCTTTCATTTATCTTCTTCTGCTTCCTCTTTCTATCATTCTCGATCTCCGACGCCATTGTTCCTCCCAATGAAACCTTTCGTTACGTCAACCAAGGCGATTTTGGAGAATTTGATTCTGAATACGCACCAAATTACCGTCCACTTCCGCCGTTTACCTTCCCGTTCCAGCTATGTTTCTACAACACCACCCCAAACGCCTACACTCTCGCTCTCCGCATGGGGACCAGACGTGACGGGACCGTCATGCCATGGGTCTGGGAAGCCAATCGAGGTAAACCAGTCCGCGAAAACGCCACCTTTTCATTAGGCTCAGATGGTAACCTCATCCTGGCGGAGGCAAACGGGCGGATTGTGTGGCAAACCAACACCGCCAATAAAGGTGTTGTCGGTTTCGCCATACTCTCCGATGGTAACGTCGTGCTTCGTGACTCAAAGGGTAATTTTGTCTGGCAAAGCTTTGATTCCCCCACCGATACTCTCCTGGTCGGCCAAACTCTCCGGGTGAGAGGAGGGCCGTACAAGCTCGTGAGCAGGGAGTCGGTGACTAACAACGTTGACGGGGTTTATAGCTTCGTAATCGAGCCTAAAAGACTGGCTTTGTATTACAAGAACAACATGCGTTACTGGTCATCCACGTTCCCTGAATTAAACCGAGAAAATGTGACTCTAGTTAATGCCACGTTACGAATTGCGGAAACTGAGTACGAAGAGAACAACTTTCACTCACTCACGTGTAATATTGAAAACGGTCAGTTTTTTGAGTTTCCTTCTATAGATATGGGCACAGTTCGGTACAATAGCTCGTTATCATATCTCCGATTGGGAATCGACGGCAACCTAAGACTCTACACTTACCGTGCGAATGTGCGGGGAAATGCATGGAGCTTGTTGTACACTTTGTTTGATAGGCGTGAGAACGAGAATGGGATGATTTTTGAAGATGAGTGTCAGTTACCAAATCGGTGCGGGAAGTTTGGGCTTTGAAAGGACAGTCAGTGTGTCGGATGCCCGACGCCAAACGGGGTGTTTGCGTGGAGTAAAGATTGTGACACCAAGTCACCAGGTTGTAATTCTACTGGTTTTACATATTATGAGCTCAAAGGGGTCGACCATTTCACGGTTAAGTATACGGCCGGCAATGGACCCGTGAAACGGAGCGATTGTGAGAGCAAATGCACGAAGGATTGCAAGTGTATGGGTTACTTTTATCATACGGATAAGTCGACGTGTTGGGTCGCTTACGAGTTGAAAACATTGACGAGGGTCGGGAATTCGACTAATTTGGCGTACATCAAAACGCCTGTTCGCTAGATCCTAGATTTGTTAGAAACCGGAAACAAAGAAGGTTAAGATAGGAAGAAAAACAGCTATTTGGTTTTAACCTTCCGATGTGTGTTTGTTTTGTATTTAAATAATATCAGTGTTTAAATTATGTATAAAAAAATTAAACGAGAGTAAATTACATATAATATATCTTACGAAAACCATCTCTTTCATAGCAATGTCCGAAGTGATCGATTAACTACTATATATTATTACTACCAAGCATTCTCTAGAGTGGTTGCCCCATGATTTTCTAAATATGAGGTCATTAGTTCGAGTCTCGCTTCGAACAAAAATGTTTTCAGGTTGAGCCATGGGGTTTTCTTAGTTGTGGGTTTGCTCCTGGGTGGTGTGGGGCCGGGTCACCAAGCTTCTGTTATTCGGGCGTAAGGGTGATCCGTTTGTCAGGGTAATCCCGGTTGTCCGAGCCTTTGCTGTTAAAAAAAAACTACTATATATTATTATAGCAATGCTCGACTCAATTTCCTCGGGATCTAGTGACATGAGATTATGAGAATGAGTGTGTAGAAAGATTAGCAGAAAAGTACTTTCTAATCCAAAAGGAAATCATACAATTGAGAATATAATTGAAGAATCAAACACCAAACGATTTCACTCTTATTGATCAAGAACCAAACGATTACAAATGAAAGAAGAATTACAAATGAAAGGCAAGAAAGCCGTATGAATGAATTGAGGATTACTAACTAACTATTAACAACCCTTATAGACCGATTAAGAGGCTAAACAATTCTTGCAACAAAACAAGCCACGGATGATGGGCCAGATATCAGGTCACCATAACAGTCGACGTACTCTCAACTATATATATATAGTGCTTACGATCTCTCACACTCCGGACTTTATCTCACGACGGAGTTGGCCCCTCTCTGTGACGAGGTTGACCAGTGTTTTTGTGTTACAAATTTCTAACCATAGACCATAGTGCTCAGTAGTCAGTCATTTGATCCAAACAACAATTTTCTAAAGCCGATAGAGTTCTCTTAGATACGAGGGAACTCTTTGAAGCCATATTGGCGCCATTCGTGTTTGACGCGAGTATTATATTTGAAACAACTTTCTGATGCATATCGTATCTTTTTGTTAGGAGCGATATGACAAGTACCGGAATCAAAGAAAAAACTTTGATTCAAGGAGTTAAACCAGAAAGTGCGCGAATAGTGGAGCTGGTGGCTCCCGTCTTGATTGGGGAGTGGAATAAGATCTGGAGTTTTTGAAGCGGACTTCCTAAAGAAAAATAAGCAAATCTTATGATATCATGTGAAGGAGCAGCAAGAAAAAGAACAGAAGCTTAAAGAGGTCCAAAATAGACTATTCTTTAGCCCATTTTATCCTGATTCCGGAGGATCCAATAGAGGAAATGTTGTTATGGCCACAAGAGTGACGACGCAACTTGAAAACTAGGCATTCACCACAAGGATACAACACTATACCCATGAAATAAGGTCGACCTATTCCCACAACATGTCGTGGTATAGGGTCATTTAATTTTTTAAATATTACTTTAGTATTTTATTTAGTTTAAGTCTTTATTATATATATATATATATATATATATATATATATATATATATTAAAATTTAAAACACTTGTTTTGAATTTAAATGGACTTTTAAGACGACTAATTCGATATCCGTTTCGATTATGAAAACATGGGTACCATAGGTCGATTAGTATATTTAAAAAAACATTTTTCGTTTATTACTTAATTGCATGTTCTAGAATCTAGAGATTGACCGCTAAATTAGTAAACGTATAAAAACTTAATTAAACAATAATATGTTCTAGAGAACGCCTAATAAGTTAATAAAAAATATAAAACATAATAACATGTTATAGAGCGGCCCGATCAACCCACTTATGTTTAAAACAATCTCACAGTGGTGCAATCTACACTCACTCTTTATATTCAGTATTCGAGATGTTCTACAAATTCACAAATTTATTTGAGGATTAAAGAGGAGAGGCAAGGTAATCCAGTCTATCATTTTAATTGCAATTTGGACTATATGGAAAGCTCGTAATGAAATGATTTTCAATCGCAAGCAAGCACACGTTGAAAGAATAGTGGAGGAAATAAAAATATTAGGGTTTTTACCGGTTAGAAACTGAGCTAAAAGGACTACTATAACTTGGGAAGATGTGTGTAGTAGGTGAGAGAGAAAGGAAACGCAGACATGGTTCGTTTTTTTCCTGTGAAAATAGCCCACTACCAGACTGCCACGTAGACATTGCAGAAAGGGATTGTACCTTACGCATTGGAGGATGTGCGGTGGCACTTTAGCCAGTGACATCCTCTTTTACTAGTAATGATAATATGTCGTTCTATTACGTGTAGAGATTCCCTTTTCCAGATGACAAAATGGCTCGCATAACATTGATATTAGTTACACGGATGGTCCTGTGGTTTGCACAAATTGCAAGTATAGTCCTCAAGTTTGAAAAACTACTACGACGGTCCACACAAGTTTGCCAAAAATAACATCGGTGGTCCCTAAAGTGGATGAACGTTAAGTTTCTCTATTAAGTTTGTATGAAATGACCAAAATACCCCTAAAATTAAATAAATAAAAACAAAACAATAATTGTAACAATATGGGGCCCACCCTTTAATATTATAAAACTCTTACACATGGACCTACCCTTCAGCCCTAGAATCCCCCATCCCTACACCTTTCTTCTACCTATTGTCCGACCAAAATCTCCAACCATCACGAAACAAAAACCCTAGAAGCTTTCTATCAACAAGTAAGTATTTGTTTAACAACAATTTGAAGCTTCAAGCTCATATTAAACTAATAGCCTCCAACACCCCCACCCCAACGTGTTTCTTAGGCGGACCACTCGCCCTCTCATTGTTTCTTCTCCGGTAAAGATAACAGGCGGCCATGTTTTTCTAACAACAAATTTTCTGACGAAGTAAACCATCCCCCACCATCTCAGGTTCGCTCTCCTCTCTTCCTTCATGAATCAGATCCCACATGCATTACATAACGACCACAAGTGGAGTAGAGGTGGTGTCACCATTTGCATGCCTCTGAGCAACAATGTTGTGATGATAAATGGAAATGAGAATGTAAAAGAAATAATTGGGGGAAACATGAATTTTGATTGATAACTCAAATAATGATTACAAAAATGCTTATATACTAAAAACTAAACAAAGAAGCGAAACTAGCTACATAAGCGAAACTAACAGTTTTGCCCAACACCCCCCCTCAAATTGGAGGTGTATACAAGCCCAACATTCCGATTCGGTAGCAGAGTGCAGTTGACCAACAAGACTTTTAGTGATTCAATCCGCAAGTTGATCTGATGTAAGAGTATGAGAAAACAGAATCAGACAAGCCTGAAGCTTTTCACGGACAAAATGACACTCCAACTCAATGTGCTTTGTGCGTTCATGAAAAACAGGATTCTTAGCGATGTGAATGGCCGCCTGACTATCACACTTCAGAGGAACCGGAGTGAGGTTGGGAAACTGAAATTCCACAAACAAACGAGTTAACCAAGCAAGTTCCTGTGTGACCCGACAAAGAGATCGATACGCAGCTTCAGCAGAGTTAAGAGAAATAGTAGCTTGTTTCTTGGATTTCCAAGAAATAGGACTACCCCTAAGAGAAATGAAATAACCACTCATAGATCGACGAGTATTAGGACAAGCCGCCTAATCAGAATCACAATAAGCAGATAAAGACAAATCAGAACTGTCATTAAAAATAATCCTTGAGAACAAGTACCCTTGACATAACAAAGACTATGTCACGAAACATCCCAATGAGGAACACGCGGATCACTCATGGACTGGCTAAGAAACTGAGCCGCAAAAGCAAGATCGGGCCGAGTATGAGTGAGATCATGCAGCTTCCAAACAAGCCGACGATAGGCCAAAGGACCATCAAGAACTTGACCCTCATTGAGTTTAAGTTGTAAATGCAATAGCAAAGGAGGCTAAACAAAAGAAACGTCGTCCGTATGAAACTCGGTCAACAAATCTTTTGCAAACTTGCGTTGAGTCATAATGAGACCAGAAGCAGACTTAAGAACTTCAATGCCTAAAAAATAGTTAATATTGCCAAGATCTTTGATATGAAATGTGGAATGTAAGAAAGCCTTTAAAGCAGACATCTCATGTTCATCATTGCCCGTAAGGATAATGTTATCCACATAAACACCCACATGAACAGAATTTCCCATGGACTTTGAAAACAAAGACTAATCATTGGGAGAATGCAAATAGCCTTTGGTTTTGAGAGCATCAGAAAACTTTCCATACCATTTCGAGAGGCCTGTTTCAAACTATAAAGAGATTTCTTGAGTTTGAGAACATGATCAGGGGAAAAACTGGCATGCCAGGAGGAGGACTCATATAAATGTCTTCATCAAGATCCCCATGTAAGAAAGCATTATTAACATTCAACTGATATAAATCCCAATGCCGTTTGCTAGCAACAACAACAAGACTACGAATAGTGGTCATTATAACAACAGGGGAGAAAGTTTCATTGTAATCAATTCCAGCTTTCTGAGTGTCTCCACGAAAACCAAACAGGCTTTATAACATTCAACCGTGCCATCATTATTGTAATTGACTTTATACACCCACTTGCATTTAATAGCCTTCTTACCCTTAGGTAAATTCATTACCTCCCAAGTTTGATTTCGTTCTAAGGCAGTAAATTCCTTAGACATCGCCTCTTGCCAAGCAGGATGTTGAGCAACCTCCTGATAGGAAGAAGGCTCTTTGACATTATCAAGATTGAGAATAAGCTTTTGAGAAAAAAGAGAAAGATAAGCAAGATTAACAAAACAAGAAGCCTGGCAAGCACTCAAAAGAGTATGAAAACAAGAAGAATCAATGGAAGCTGAATTACAAACATAATCATGTAAGTGAGAAGGGAGAAACAGAAGTTCGAGAAGATCTTCTGACCTCTGGAGGAGAAGGAACATGAGAAACCAAAGGAGGAGAGGAATCAACTTCAGGAGCAACCAAAAAATGTGAAGGAACAACAACAGGATCTGCATCCTTAAACATATCATTAAGAGAAGGAAACAAAGAAGAGGAATCGAAAGAATGTAAAAAAGGGAAAATTTGCTCAAGAAAAGCCACATCCCGAGAAATAAGAATTTGCAGAGTATCAAGATTATAAAGCTTGTAACCTTTCTTTCCAAAAGGATAACCAACAAAGATACAAGCTTGAGCCTGTGGCTGAAATTTATCTCTCCCAGATGTAGGAGTAGAAGCATAACATAAACACCCAAAAGTACGAAGATGAGTGTAGGACGAAGCTTTACCGAAAAGCATCTTAGAAGGAGACTTTCCGTGGAGAACCCATGTGGGTAAAATATTAATCAAGTGAGTGGAAGTAAGAACACAATCACCCCAAAACTTAATAGGTAACTTCGAAGCTCCCGGGCAGTTTCAAGAAGATGCTTATGTTTCCGTTCCACCACCTCATTCTGTTGAGGAACACCAGGACAGGTAGTTTGATGAATAATGCCTTTTTGTTTAAAATACTCGGTATGATGAACACCCAAACCAAGTTCATAAGCATTATCAGATCGAACACGCTTGACCTTGGTATTGAATTGAGTCTCAACCATCTCAATGAATCCTTGAAGAATATTAAAAGCATTGCCTTTGGTGGTCAAAAGATGAGTCCATGTTGTTCTAGTAAAATCATCAACAATGGTTAGAAAATATTTATACCCATTATATGTAGTAGAACGATATGATCCTCATGTATCAATATGAACAAGATCAAACATTTATGAAGTAGTTCTACTTCTAATAGAAAAAGGAAGTTTATGTTGTCTAGTCTTAGGACAAACATAACAATCAGCAATAGAACAATCATGAGCACTAGTAAAAACATTCAATTGTTTATGTTCATACAATGGTAAATACCCAAGTCTATGATGCCAAAGTTTCAAAGAAACAACATAATTATAGTGAGAAAAAAAGTCAACTGTAACAGATAAAAGTTTATTAGGATGTAAAAGATAAAGGCCATTGAGAAGATCTCCCAAAACCAACGGACTACTCATTGAAGGGGCCTTCAAGAAACAAGAAGTTTTAGAAAACTGAATAAGACCTTTTATATCCCTACAAAGTTTGGGAACATATAAGAGATTATGTTTAAATTGAGGCACAAAGAAGACGTTGGAGACAGAAAAGGTCTTTGTGATATTAACCGTTCCGACCTGGTAACAGTTAAGACATGCCCTTTCGAAAGAAGAACATAAACAGGCGAGTTAAGCAATTGAACATTAGAAAACAAATTGAAATCAAATCACATATGATTACTTACACCAGTATCAATGATCCAAATAGTGTCGACCGTAGTCGAATTGCAAGCAATAATACTTGCAAAATTAGCAAAGCTGAGTGGTTGAACAGTAGGAACACCACACTGAACTCCATAATTCTGCTGACGAAGTTTCATCAAAGTATTGTACTGTTCTGTAGAGGTTCTAGAATTATTATAGAACTTAGAAGCTACCATTTAAGAATAGCACCCGTGTGTTTGGATGTGAAGCTACATAATGCAAGGGGTGTATTGAAACAATTTCCTGCAAGTATGCAATACTTGGAATCAGTTATGTTGTAAATTAACAAAGGCAGAAGGCAGAGCACACCAACTCATTGCATATAAAAAAATAAATTAAGCATAAACTAATTCCTTGTTAACATAGGCAAAAAAAAGCGCTTGTGCTTACAATAGTTCAAGGCTTCACCAAGACAGAGTTGTCAGCTTTTGTTTTTGGGACATGTGGGGCCTGGATCATTTGGGACATGTGGGGCCTGGATCATGACACTCTGGATGAACGCAATCATCTGAAAATGCATACATTTATTTGTTAGAAAGATCCTTCAAAATGCTACTTAACTGAAGTGTCAATATACTTGTACTCGTGATAAATGATAAATTAAAACTAAAGTAAGAAAATATTGTAGAAACAAAAAAAAACCATGCTTGGTCCTGCAAAAATAGCCAGAATTTGAAACGTGGCTGCAAAATAAATAACCCGTTCAATACAAAAAGCCATTAGCTAAAATCAAGCACAAGCCCAATTAATAAAGAGAACTTTGTTCTTGATACATGAACACAAGTACATACACAGGATGACCAACTACACTTTATAGGAAATCTGCATTTAAAACTAAATATTATATCAGGGAGTAATCAGATTTGATTTTTTTAATGTTGATACCATGACAAACAAATGAAACTAAAAGAATTTCATCTTTGATGTTCTTTAGGAGATTGAGAAGTGTTATTAATATGTTTGTATGAAAACTTAAAATATAAATGTAAATTGGAAATCTACGTACATGTACACAGTTAAGATGAGCCCAATTGCAAGAATCTTTTCTTCATTGATTACGCTAGCCAAAAGGGGCATAAGAACCATCTGTAGCAGTCAAACAATTTTAATATTCAAGTTAAAAGCATTTACCCAAAAAACTATATTCACAAGACGTATTTGAGATATGATCCTTGAGATCCTGTTGATGATCACCAAGTCAGCAAACTGATTTTTATCAAAGTGGAATTCGGCCTTCAAATAGTACTGCAAGATAAAAAAAATAAATGCTTAACAAAACAACAAGTTTTAGTGAAACTGCTAAAAGTTGTATCAAGATATATGATGTACCAACAATGCAGAATAAAGACCCAGTCCACCCAGGCTGCTTAAGAATGACAAAATAAATGCTTGTGATAATGTTCAGCTGAGAGTAACATTCAGAACAAAGTACTTAGTTCTTTCATATTTATACACCATCCTTTCCTAGACAAAACATTCGATTAGTCAGATAGCTACATACCGGTCAGAAGGTCGCCTTCTAGTTAATGTGACGTTGATATAAAAAACACACAGCGGAAGACTAAAACTATTAACTATTATTCAAACATTAAAATAGTGTTTACATTATGTTCTCATAAAAGTTACATCATCTGTTCCTAACAAGGAACAAGTCAGTCGGGAGTTATAGTTCCTGGCATGCCCATCATCTGGATCGTTCATCTTTTCATTCTAGTCCTGGAAATGCCTTGTCTAATGACTACCTGTGACGCGTTCAAAACATTTGATAAAACATGAGTTAGCATAAAGTTGGTGAATTCATAAACTAAAATAGTTTATTAAAATGACCCGTCAAAGTATCTTGAATACATTAATGGGTTTCCACACCCAAATTCATAGATAACTATGAATAATCATTCAGTATATATATGACTAAAGATCGTTCCACGGGTCCTATCCAACATGTCGTTCCACGGGCAAGTGAAATATAATAAGCACTTAGAATACGTTATATATAAACAATTGGTACAATCGTTTCAAGATACTTAACATGTTTCATAAATCAATCATGCTAGACAAGGTCATGATTGGGTTCATGCATCACAGTTTAGGAACTCACCTTGACCATATTTCAGCTTATCGATTCAGTAATATGATCAACACCTCGGACAAGCTCTTAGATATCATATGGCATTACTTAATTACACAAGCCTAGCTTAATGGTATATAACCCAAGCTTAATGGGAGATCGGAACCTTACCTCAGCATTATCTACGGAAATTTGTAGTCGAATGGTCAGAAACCAGACTCTCGTAGGCGAACCGGGGCATGGGATCGGGATATCAGAGAATGTGTGTGTGTATTTGAGTGTGCTTGTGTGTGTAAAAGAGTTGAAATCGTTCAACTATTTATAGTGCATAAGTAGGACCCGTAGCGGACCGTTACGCTAGGTGGTGGCGGTCCGCCATCCCTAGAGGCGACTTAATTGGATTGATGCATAAGTAGCGGACCATTAAAGCTCGGGCTTGCAGTCTGCCACCCTTCCACGCATCAGATTTTCATCAGCGAGTCATAGGGGCACGTGTCATCTCCCGGGGGTTTCCTTAGCCAACACGTAGCGGACCGCTAAGGTCTTGGGTAGCGGTCCGCTACCCCTTTGATTTTTAGAAATTTCATTTTAAGTCCTTGGACTTTGTTTCTTTCCAAAATACACACCCTATCCTTGAATCATGGCAAGTTTAACCCTTTATTTTCTTAGAAATTTTTTGAGGTTTTACAAATCTCCCTTCCTTTAAGAAATTTCGTCCTCGAAATTAAGACGTGAATAAATGAGGATATTTGGCTCTCATCTGTTCTTCTAATTCCCAAGTCTTGTTGGCTCCTATCCGACCTTGCCATTGAACCAATACCATTGGTATAATTTTCTTCCTTAATTTCCTTTCTTGGGTATCTAAGATCTTGATGGGTTGCTCGGTGAAATGAAGTTTCTCGTCTATGTGTACATCATCTAGTGTGATAGCCTGAGTTGGATCAGCTAAATACCTGCGTAAGCAAGATATGTGAAATGTATTGTGAATTCCTTGTAATGCTTCGGGTAGTTCTAACTTGTAGGCTATTGCTCCGATTCTTTCAACAATCTTGTAAGGTCCGATATATTGTGGTCCTAACTTTCCGTGTCTTCTGAACCTTACGACATCTTTCCAAGGAGAGACTTTTAGCATAACAAAATCTCCAACTTGGAATTCTAACGGTCGTCATCGTCTGTCAACATAGCTCTTTTGTCGATCTTGAGCATCCTTTAATTGTTGTTTAATCTGGACTATATTATTTGTTATTTCCTGTATAACTTCAGGTCCAGACAATTGACTGTCTCTTATTTCAGTCCAACAGACAGGAGTTCTGCACTTTCTTCCATGTAGTGCTTCAAATGATGCAGCTTTGATACTTGAATGGTAACTGTTGTTATAGGAGAATTCAATCAATGGTAGGTGATTATCCCAGTTTCCTCCGAAATCTATAACATATGCTCTCAGCATATCTTCCAGAGATTGAATCGTACGTTCACTTTGTCCATATGTCTGAGGATGATGCAATACTCATGGTAAGTCGAGTTCCCAATTCTTTTTGAAAACTTGTCCAGAATCTAGATGTGAACCAACTGTCTCTATCAGAAATAATAGACAGTGGTATTCCATGGTGGCTCACAATTTCATTAATATAGATCCGGGTTAACTTATCCATAGAGTATGTTTCATTGATGGGTATAAAATGGGCTGACTTGGTCAGTCTTTCGACCACGACCCATATTGCATTATGTCCTTTCTGGGTTCTAGGTAGTTTAGTGACAAAGTCCATTGTAATACGATCCCATTTCTAGACACGTAATTCTATTTGCTGGTTTCTGGTGCTCAATCTTAACTTGGAGACAAGTCAAGCATTTATCTATGTACTGAGCTATTGATCTTTTCATGTTTGGCCACCGGTAATGAGTCTTTAGATCTTTGTACATCTTGTTTGTACCAGGATGCATGGAATATCTTGACTTATGTGCTTCATCTAACACCTTTTCTTGAATATCTCCAAGCTTTGGAATCCAGATTCTTTGATCAAATCTCATGACTCCATCATCTCCTTTGAATAGCAACTTTTGTTTTCCAACCATACGTTCTTTCTTAATGTTTCCTTCTTCTAATGCTTTTGGTTGGATTTCCTTGATTTGTTCTTGTAAATCTAACTTCAATTCTAACCGTAGTGCTTTTATTTTAATCGGTTGGCTTCGTTCCTTCCGACTAGAAATAATTTTAATCTTATTGATTTCGATATCACCGTAAATCATTAAACTAGTTTCATCTGGTTTCTTAATCTTGACCGTTCTCTGGTCATAATAAATCTGGGCTTGGTATTGGTTTAACCAATCCATCCCTAGGATAACCTCATATTTATTCAAGTTCATTGGCATTAGTGTAACTAATACCTTATCGTTACCAAAATTGATGACACAATCAGGGTATGATTCAGTTAGCCTAATCTGTTCGCCACTTGCCGTTACAACGACATAGGCATGAATAAGTGGAATCGATCTTACGCCTAGATATGGGGTGAATGCACATGAGACAAAACTTATATTCGCTCTTGTATCAAATAAAATCTTGACGTAAATACCATTAACTAAGAAAATACATGCCACCTCCTTAGCTTTATTTTTCTGTTCATCTCCACTTCCTAAGACGAGTACTCGTCCTGTTCCTTTATTCTGACCACCCATTTTTGGTTTAAGTGGTTTAGGACAAAAAGTCTTATAGTGCCCTATCTCCCCACAGTTAAAACATTTAACATTCGGACACTTGGTTGTAGAGTGGCCAAACTTTTGACAAGTCTGGCATTTCATTCCCTGATTGGCTCTATCAGGGTTGGGATTAAATCCTCCTCTCTTGGGAAACTTATTATTTCCCGGTTTGAACTTATAAACAACGTCATTGGTATTTATCTTGTGATCAATCTTTGGTGGCTCTTGAGCTGCCACCTCATCAAACATCACTGCACTTTTCTCAACAGCTAAGTCTATCATCTCGGGTGCGATAGATTTCACTAAGATACGAACCTTAGGTGGGAGACCTTGGATATAACATTTAACTCTCCTTGACTCAGGAGTAACCAAATGTGGCACCAGCTTGGCCATCTCATTAAATTTGGTGGTGTACTCCTGATGAGTCATGGTTCCGGCTTCGAACCACAGAAATTCAGCTTCAATCTTGTCCACAACATTTTGTGGATAGTATCTCTTCACAATCAAAGACTTGAGATCCTCCCAAGTTATTCTATTAGTTATAGCTTCTCCCTTTGTCTGCTTGACTGATTCCCACCGGTCAAGGGCCTCTTCTTCAAAAGAATGTGCAGCGAATTTCACAGCTTGGTCAGATCTACATTCGCTCATCTTGATTAATGCTTCCATAGAAGTGATCCACTGCAAGTCTGCAATGGCATCCTTCTTTCCGTTAAATGGCTTGGGATGACAGTCGCTAAAGTTCTTATAGTTTCATCCTTGTCCATGAACTCCTATGCTCTGATTCGTCATTCCTACTGTCTCATGCGTTCGGGTTGTTCCGATATTATTTCCGATTGGGGTGGTATGAAGGGTATCATATGTTCAAGGAATGGAACCACTTGTACCTTCGTTCCGGTTGCCCAGGCTATTATGATTCTCCCTTTTCCTCATAGCATCATTAAGAATTCCAGGTAAAGTCGTTTGAAGTACTCGGGTGACTTCAGATGCCACCGCCCCTTGAAACTGGGCTTCCGTCATAACAACTTCTTTCACATGTTGTTCGGGTTCAGTATTCGTATTGACGTTTTCGTTTGGATCAGTGTTCGTGTTTGTTGTGTCACGAGTACGAGACCTAGCGTTGGGCATCCTACCCCTACCTCTTCCTCGTCCTCTACCACGTCCTGCCATTTGTACCTACACACATATGTATAACATCAGAATTCGTATAACCGGTCAAAATCCAGAAATTCAGAAATTAACAACATTTGGCAAAAAATGCTTTTAATTATCTGATTTCTAAGTATTTCCCGTTATAGGTCGTACTAAATATATACACCTAACTTATCCTGAGGCATTTCCAGGCTAATTTCAGAGTCGTAGTTTAAGTCTAGATACTATTGTTGTAGTATCTAAATCCCTTAAACTGAGACTCTGATACCAACTTGTCATGCCCGTAACACAGGATAATTATCTAACCAGAGTAGTACTTCTAACAGAGATGTTCCCATGAAAGAACGACGGGTCTAGGAGAGATTTATACACCATCCTTTCCTAGACAGAACATTCGGTTAGTCAGATACCTACATACCGGTCAGAAGGTCGCCTTCTAGTTACTGTGACGTTGATATAAAAAACACACATCGGAAGACTAAAACCATTAACTATTATTTAAACATTAAAATAGTGTTTACATTATGTTTTCATAAAAGTTACATCATCTGTTCCTAACAAGGAACAAGTCAGTCGAGACGTATAGTTCCTGGCATGCCCATCATCTGGATCGTTCATCTTTTCATTCTAGTCCTGGAAATACCTTGTCTAATGACTACCTGTAATGCTTTCAAAAACATTTGATAAAACATGGGTTAGCATAAAGCTAGTGAATTCTTAAACTAAAATAGTTTATTAAAATGACCCTACCAAAGTATCTTGAACACATTCATGGGTTTCCACACCCAAATTCATAGATAACTATGAACAATCATTCAGTATATATATAACCAAAGACCGTTCCACGAGTCCTGTCCAACATGTCGTTCCACGGGCAAGTGAAATATAATAAGCGCTTAGAATACGTTATATATAAACAATCGGTACAATCGTTTCAAGATACTTAACATGTTTCATAAATCAATTATGCTAGACAAGGTCATGATTGGGTTCATGCATCACAGTTTAGGAACTCACCTTGGCAGTATTTCTATGGATTCAGTAATATGATCAACACCTCGGACAAGCTCCTAGATATCATATGGCATTACTTAATTACACAAGCCTAGCTTAATGGTATATAACCCAAGCTTAATGGGAGATCGGAACCTTACCTCAGCACTATCTACGGAAATTTGTAGTCGAATGGTCAGAAACCGGACTCTCGTAGGCGAACCACGGCTTGGGATCGGGATATCAGAGAATGTGTGTGTGTATTTGAGTGTGTTTGTGTGTGTAAAAGAGTTGAAATCGTTCAACTATTTATAGGGCATAAGTAGGACCCGTAGCGGACCGTTACGCTAGGTGGTGGCGGTCCGCCACCCCTTGAGGCGGTTGGATTGATGCATACGTAGCAGACCGTTAAAGCTCGGGCTAGCGGTCCACCACCCTTCCACGCGTCAGATTTTCATCAGCGAGTCACAGGGGCACGTGTCATCTCCCGGGGGTTTCGTTAGCCAACACTTAGCGGACCGCTAAGGTCTTGGGTAGCGGTCCACTACCCATTTGATTTTCAACAAATTCATTTTAAGTCCTTGGACTTTGTTTCTTTCCAAAATACACCCCTACCCTTGAATCATGGTAAGTTTAACCATTTATTTTCTTAGAAATTTTTCGAGGTGTTACAAGTTGATTGTCCACCAATAGCCACGATCTGAAACAGACAGAACTAAAATGGGCAAAGGTTGGTAAGTGTTGAGGTGTGCCGTGAGGGAAACACTCTGTTGTCAACCTCCTGCATCGGAAGATAGCTTCGATCGGAAGAGAGAGATGAGAGAAAGAGGAGATTGCTGGTCAAGAATTGGAGCCATCGGGCTTCCGCTTGATCTGAAGAAGCTGAAGCACGAGATGTGGATAATACAAAGGGGAGTTAGGAGTTGGTGAAGGAGCCAACTACATGGAACGTGGGTGATCCGTGTGATGAAGGAATTGGCGTGAAAGATCCGAGTGCTAGCCATTTTTAGGGTTCATGGATGAAAGGAAGCGATGTGGGAGGGAAGATCGGAGGAAACCGTCCCAAAAATGAAAACCGTCAAATTAATACGGCGGGGATCAAAAGAACGTGCTTTTGACGGTGGAGATGAAACCAAAATTGGTTTCTCGTTCGCAGTCAATAATATAGAGTAATATTAAATAACAATAATGTGTATAAATCTTTTCATCTTTTTCATTTCTTTTCATTAAAAAATAATACCCCCTTTTTCCTTTTAACAACGACACTTTTATAGAAACACGGACCCAACTAAGACAATCGATAACAACAAAAAAAAAATTTAATACCCACTAATCGAAAAGTTGGGAAAAGAGTAATATTTTTATGCAAATCAAGGTGATTTTAACTTTTTCATTAAATAACAATAATGTTTATTAAATATAAGAAAAAAAGATGTACACGTACTTTTTTTTAAAAAATAATTTCCAATATGCCATTCTATCACGTAAAGAGATTCTCTGTTTCAGATGACAAAATGATTCGCATAACATTGATATTATAAGATTAGATTACAATAAAGCAAGACGGCACCTTTACTGTAGGTATGTGTTTACACCGGCCCCCGCTTTCTTACAAGAAACCCGACTAGAAGAAACTACTCATTTTCTTACAATAATTAAAATATACTCTCTCAATTTCTTTATATATGAGTTATACTTTATACATAAATAATTTTTACATTGAAGGGGAGAGTTCAATTTATAACACTAAATATTGCGAGAAGACGGAGAACAAAATGAATCACTCATTTTTTCATTCTTAAAACAATTTAAAACTAAGAAAATGGTTAAAATGTAATGTTTATTCGTCTTTTCTTGAAATTCAAAAAAAATATGAACAAAATTCATTTAATTATAGAACTTACACATGTGCAAGTCCACTGTATGTTATATCACCTACACATCACCTGTGCATGTGTAGGTGAGGTTTAAAAGTTTGAAACATATATAAACAAATTAGTTTAATGGTTTTTATGTAGATAACATATATATTTGTATGTAGAAAGTAAAACCGTTGGCCATTTGGTGTAATGGTAGCCCCAAGACTCCACATAGTGGAGGTCTTGTGTTCGAATCCTGGCAACGGCAAAAAAAAAGGGGTCTGTGGCCAGGTCAGGGGGTTTACCCAGTTGGGGGGTTCCTCCTGTGGTGGGCTGCCCTGGAATTTCTAGGTGTTGCCCCGGGGAAACCCAATTATCCTAGAATATCTAGGTGTTGCCGTTCAAAAAAAAAAAAAAAAAAATGTAGAAAGTAAAAATGTTAAAAAAATATGATCCATTATCTAAAAATTAAACGATTTATGTTTGTTCTCTGTGTTCTCGCAATAATTTAGTAATCTGAAAGAAACCTCTCCCTAACAATCAAACCAACAAGGGATAATATGGTAGCCTAAAGTTATAAACTTAATTCTAGTGGAAACATGGGACAAAACATGTGTTGTTACAATAATGATGTTGCATTAAACTAGAAAGCTTAATATTCTAGTTGACAGATCATGTGTTGTAGTGTTGTTACAATAATGATCTTCCACTAAACTACAAAAGCAAAAGGTTATATTTTTATCTTTTTGTATTATTTAATGACAAAAGAATATTGATGATCATAAAATTCTCTTATTTTATGTTGAAAGTGTTGAATCTATATGTCTAACACAACCTGTAACAATGTAACCAGTGCCTATAAGGTCATACAGTAAATAATTTTGTCGTCCCCAAGGGATATGGTGTGGTGGTAAGGTGTATTCCCTTTATCCATAAGATGGAGGGTTCAAATCCTGCAAGGTGCAGGTATTGGAGTACTTAGGAGAAGGTTCAAGAAGAGATCTATGTCTGTCAGCCACCGGGGTTTGAAGACACTAATCACCCAAACCATGTCTACAAACCACCGGGTTATGGGTCACTGAGTTATGGAGCAGAAACCGGATGGGTTGGAAAATGTCTGTACGTTTTAAATAATGAAGAATTAGTTGGGATTTAACCAAGTTTTGTGAAAGTGTTAAGTTGATTCAAAATGTGAACGTTTAAAGTTTTCAATTAGCATGTGCTTTTCATTTATTGCTGGGTCAATTTAATCGGCCAGTTTGTTGCATGTAATTGCCTATATAAGGCTTGTTTTTATCTTCACATACATACGTGAGTGTTTGTAGAGTGAGAGTGTGGGGCCTGAACCAACATAAGGATCTGTTACGAAATCATGGCATTAATCACTAATATGTACTAATTAACTCTAGCTTTGTTATATAATTTACAGATTGCTTGTTGATTTCCTATCGGTCGTAATACATTTATAATTGTTTCAGGGCAATAGGTAGTTTTTCATCCAAATGGAATACCTCTTCCCACCTGCACCCATCAGTTGTGCTTGGGAAGCATGTGGTCCGGTCTCATGCACCCGCGTCTCTTTCCAACCGTTTGTGAGCAGCGATCTAAACTCCAAGTTCATGCAAGTTTATGATTCTCTGAAATCTAACCTACTTCACGATCCTTCATTTGAGTTCGATGACTATTCTCGTCAGTGGGTTGAACGGGTACAATTTACCTTTAATGCTAGTTGATTCATGACATCCTACTTTCATGTTTACGTATTAAAAATACCCTATCATGCATCTTCTTAGCAAGAAACTATTTGTTATGCAGATGATTGACTACAACGTACCCGGAGGTAATTAAAATGAGTTTCTCCCTTCATATTCAAGAAACTTTGTATTTCAAGATTCAATTCGTAGCATGGTATATTGAAACACACTTTATAGAGATAAGTGGATTGAATGGCATATATATACAATGCCATTATAATGATGATGCTATTTTTGCCATTTTTTTTACTTAATAAAGGTTTTTACAAGTCTACCCATCTTATTGGAGGTTTCGTCCTCGAAACCTTTTATAGGTCAAATAATCGAGGGTACAACTCCCTTATTTCTGACTCAGTCTCCCACATAGCTTCTGACCCCTTCAGATGTTTCCATTGAACTTTGACAAGTGGGAAAACCTTATTACGTAAACTCTTTTCCTTTCTATCCATAATTGCTTTGGGCTCCTCAATGTAGTTGAGGTTGTTATCTACCTTGATGTCATCGAGTGGCACATGCGCCAACTCGTCAACTAAGCACTTTCGCAGGTGCGACACATAGAACGTAGGATGGATCCCGCTTAATTCATCAGGTAATTCTAATCGATATGCTACTTCTCCAACATGTGCTAAAACTTTAAATGGTCCGACAAACCTCAGACTTAACTTTTCTCTTTTCCGAAATCGAATTATTCCCTTCCAAGGGGACCCTTTTAACAGTACCATGTCATCGACATGAAATTCAAGATACCTTCGTCTCTTATCTGCGTAAGGCTTCTGTTTATCCTTAGCGGCTTTCATCCGGGCTTTGATCTGGTCAAACTTCTTGGAAGTTGCCTTGACCACATCTAGACTTGCGAAGTATTTTTTCTCAATCTCAACCCAACTAACGGCCGTTCTACACTTCCTACCATACAACATTTCATAAGGTGGCATACTGATGGTTGCATGATAACTGTTGTTGTAGGAAAACTCCGCCAGTGGTAAGTGACTATCTCCAACTACCACCAAAATCGATGATACATGCCCGGAGCATCTCCTCGAGGGTTTGGATAGTCCTTTTGGACTGTCCTTCGGTTTGCGGTTGGTAAGCGGTGCTAATGTTAAGTCTCATGACCATTCTCTCATGGAATATTTTCTAAAACCTTGACATGAATCGCGTGTCTCGGTCCGATACAATAGATAAGGGCATACCGTGTCTTGTCACAATCTCGTTGATGAACAATTCTGCTAGCTTTTCGGATGAATAAGTCTCACGTATAGGCAAGAAGTGAGCACTCTTCGTCAATAGATCCATAATTACCCATATAGTATCATGACCTTTAGCTATACGCGGTAGCTTGGTTATGAAATCCATGGTAATATGTTCCTATTCCATTTGGGGATAAATAACGGTTGTATCTTCCCACATGGCTTCTGGTGTTCGGCCTTAACTCGAGAACATGTTAGGCACTTGCTCACATATTCCACTACATTATTCTTCATGTCGGGCCACCCGTATTATTTCTTTAGATCATGATACATCTTGTTGGTCATAGGGTGGATACAGTAGCGAGACTTGTGAGCCTCGTCAAGAATCTTGACTCTAAGCTCACCACTCTTGGGTATCCACATTCTCTCGAACCGGGTGCGTACTCCGTACGTATTTGTTTCTAACTTTCCTTGCTGACCTACTATCCTTTCTTGTTTAACATTCTCTTCCTTCAAAGCTTCATTCTGGGCGCGTTCTATTTCGGTCATGAGGACTGGAGTCACGATCAACTGGTATGCCTTCACCTTGATAGGAGTAGTCGGCTCTTTTCAACTCAAAGCGTCGGCCACCACGTTTGCCTTCCCGGGGTGGTACAGGATTACACAATCATAATCCTTCAACAGTTCTAACCATCTTCGCTGTCTCATGTTTAACTCCTTTTGCTCGAAGAAGTATTTCAAACTCTTATGGTCAGAGTAAATGGTGCATTTCACTCCATATATGTAATGCCTCCAGATCTTTAATGCGAAGACAACCACCGCGAGCTCTAGATCATGAGTCGGGTAGTTGACTTCGTATGTCTTCAACTGACGTGATGTATATGCGATCACTTTCCCTCGTTGCATTAGCTCACAACCTAACCTCTGACCTAAAGCGTCGAAATACACCACCAGGTCTTCGTTCCCATCGGGTAGGGTCAATACCGGTGCTTGGGTTAATTTATTCTTCAATTCCTCAAAAAGCATTAAACTGGGTCGGACCCCATTCGAACTTCACGTCCTTGCGGGTCAATTTGGTTAAAGGCGAAGCTATCCTTGAGAAGTCTTGAATGAACCTTCGGTAATAGCCTGCCAATCCTAGAAAACTCTGTATGTCGGTCGGGGTCTTCGAGATTTCCCAATCCCTTACTGTCTCAATATTTGTTGGGTCAACCATAATGTTGTCCGCATTAATTAGATGACCTAGGAATTGAACTTCCTTTAGCCAAAACGAGCATTTGGAAAACTTAGCATACAACTTTTCTTCTTTCAGCGTGTCTAGTACTTCTCGTAGGTGACAGGCGTGATCACCTTCACTTTTAGAGTAGACGAGGATATCGTCTATAAATACTATCACTGACTGGTCTAGCATCGGCGGACACACTCTATTCATCATATCCATGAATGTTGCAAGGGCATTCGTCAACCCAAAGGACATTACACAAAACTCGTAATGTCCAGACTGCGTGCGGAACGCGGTCTTTGGTATATCTTCTTCCTTTACATTCAGTTGATGATATCCCGACCGCAGGTCGATATTAGAAAACCATCTTACGCCTTGCAATTGGTCGAACATATCATCGATCATGGGTAGAGGGTACTTGTTCTTCACTGTACGCTTATTCAGTTCTCGGTAATTGATGCACATTCTCATGGCTCAGTCTTTCTTCTTCACGAAAAGTACCGGAGCACCCCAAAGCGAAATGCTCAGTCTGATAAAACCTTTGTCTAGAAGGTCTTCTAACTGTGTCATCAGCTCTTTCATCTCCAATGGCCCTAGTCGGTATGGTGCTTTGGCCACGGGCTGGGCACCTGGTAATAAGTCAATCTGGAATACCATTTCCCGATCAGGTGGTAGTCCAGGCAAGTCTTCAAGGAACACTTCGGGATAGTTGCACACCACGGGTACATCTTTTTGCTCTTTCACTTTTATATCTTTGTCAATTACATAAGCCAGGTAGGCCTCGCATCCGTGCCTCATGTACTTTTCTGCCTTAATCATTGAGATTACGTTCGTCAGCGGAATATCACGATCCTCGTAAATCACGACTTCGCTGCCATCCAGAGCCTTGAGCTGAATCATCTTTCGTTTACACATAATTCGAGCTTCATTCGTAGATAGCCAATCCATTCATAATACCACATCGAAACCTCCCAAGGCTATAACGAATATCCTAACTGGGAATCTACGGTCTTCTATTTTTATAGTAAGGATGTCTACTAGTTCTACTACTTTAGTGGTTCTACTCACAACAGTTTCTACCCTAAAGGCCCGTTCTATTATTGAGGTTTTGTATTTCATTCTTTTACAGATCGAAGAGGATATAAATCTTTTACTAGCACCTGAATCAAACAGAACATAAACAAAGGCGTTGTCGAGGATAAACGTACCTAACACCACACTTGGATCTCCCCTTGCTTCTTTCTATGTCAGGGCATATGCTCTGGTCTTTGCTCCCCTTTTCTTAGCTTCCTTTGTTTTGTCATTGTAGACGGCCTTTGGTTTATGACAATCCTTGGAGAAATGACTAGACTCGCCATAGTTGTTGCATTTCCCATAACTTGCAGGACCTGGAGTGTTGGTACAGTCACGGGAGTAGTGGATCGTCTTGCCACACCGATAGCATAAGTTCAGCCCATACTTGCACTCCCCAAGTTGAGCCTTACCACATATGCTCTTTTCTTCAACCCTCGGCTTCTTACTCTTTGATGCAGACCAATCTTCGTCCGAGCGCTTAGTGGTGCTAGACCACTTCTTTTGAGTTTCAGCGGGTGCTGCACCTTTAGCGGCCACAGCTTCGAATATTTTTTTCACTCAATGCTACCACTGAGTCTAAATCACAGGGGGTGTTGGCATTGACAATCGTGCGAACTCTTGGCGGTAGCTTCTGGATGTAACACTTGATCATTCTTTCTTTAGTGTTCACCAAGCGTGGAACCAACTGTGTTAGCTCATTGAATTTGGAGGTGAATTGTCGATGTGTCACAAAGGCTTCCTCCCTTTTATCAATCTCATTCTGGGGACAGAACTTTTGAATGATTAATGCCTTTAGATCGTCCCACTTCATCATGTCGATATCTCTTTCAGATTTAGCTTTCTTTACATTCTCCCACCATCTCAGTGCCTCGAAGGCAAAATAATGCGGGATAAACTTTACTGCCTGATCAGCACGACATTCACTCATCTTATGACCACCGTCATACGGTCAATCCAGTAGTACGTGGCAATAGCATCCTTTCTACCGTCAAAGGTTGGTGGATCACAGTTCCGGAAGGACTTATAGTCACATCCGTGCCTTGAATCATAGTCGGAATCCTCACCTTCAGACTCAGTTTCTACGTTGTCCCTGTTCTCAACCCTCGGGCCCTTTCCTCCTTCAAGCTCGACTTTAGAGCCTTAGTTAGTGCTGCTAGTGGAGTGCTCTTCAGAACCGCGGCTACCTCATCAGCTATAACTTTCCTTACAATCGGCTCCAGAACTAAGCCTTCTTCGTGATGCTCCTCATGGTTTCTAGGATTGTTCTCGTTCTCAGTATGAATCGACACTGATCCATGAACCGAGGGTTCACTTTCTTCCCTTTCAACGCGGTTAACACGAGGTCTACCCCTACGTCCAGTTTGTGCACCTCTCCTTGCACCCCTTATTGCACCTCTCTTTCCAGCTTTAATCGTTTCCTAACTGTGAACAAGGAACACTTGTGTCATCATGATAGGTAATTATTTAGAACATCTCTAGTAATGTAAATTACTAATTACAGAGACCGGTATGGAATTACTAATTTACTTTACTACTCAGGTTCTGAACATTTCCTGTCAGGGCAACATTCACATTCAAGTTAGGCATTTAGTGTCTATGTTCTAAGTAAATACATGGACTACCTTCTGATGTCGCCCAGACGGTCTATAAAAACTAACAAATAAACCTAACCTAGACTCCTAAATAATAAAAGGAGTACCTTCAACTAAACCGCACTGACAGGCAAGTGTACCTATCGAGTGTAGCACAGCTTAAAGGTAAACCGAGTATCGAACCCTAGAGACACTGTATAACTATACTAGACTCTGACACAGACTAAATATTGATTTGGTTTGGGGGGTTTTACTACACTAAAGATTAACTAAGAATGCAGCGAACTAAGGTCGACTCAACTAACCAGACAAAGGACAAAGGTAATATCAAGAATGGGAAAAATATCACCTAGGTCGGAATCCTACTTGCAAAGCACAAATTCTATCGGTTATGGAAACTATAATGGATCTGGGTTTCTAAGGAAACAACTCTAGACAGCCTAGTGGATCCCTAATCACTCTCAGGGTGTCACCAACTAAGGAACTTAAAGATTTACTAACTCACCAGATTGTTGGATCACTTCTCAGGTATTTCCGACTATGATAAAGTACCCTAATAGACAGATTACCTCTCAGACTCTCCGTCCACCAATACACTCGAAGAATGCACGGGGTAATCTCAAGATAACAACTATGACACGAATAGAAACAATCACTAGACACCTAATACTGGCTTCCTCTCGGACAGCTGACACTCGGATTCCTAATGACAAAGACTAAACGACTAATTCTCACCTCTCGTGTATTGAACTAGGATACACATTTAATTCTAATCAGCAATCAATCACAACTCCTATGGCTACTATGTCTAGCAAACCACCCTAATCACAAACCCTAAGATCTATGACCAAGATACGCTAATCAAACTGGCAGACAACCACAATCAACGCAAGGAATTGAAATCAAACACAAGATCAGATCTAAACATGCAATAACATCACAATTATCAACTCAAGATCTTTTACAAAATCATAAACCCATTAATTGAATTAAAAAACCGATAAAAATTCAAACTTTAACAAGTATTCATCATTAACCTAGGCAATATTAGAGTTTTAGCCTAGGATCATGCTTAAACAACCAAAACAAAAGTAAAAACACAAAACCATGGTATCAAACACAGAATTTAAACACAAAGATTCAAACTTGAAAACTTAGAACGTCTAAAGAACGAACCAGGAATCCAAAGCTTTCACCTTTAGCCTTCAATCGACTTCCTACTCCTCAAAATCGCCCTCAAACCTTCTCTGGACGGCCAAAAGTCGAACTCCTCTCATAATGAAAACCAAAATCTATTTAAATTCGATTTTTAGGGTTTTGCAGAAATTAGGTCCCTCACGTACCGCGAGACATTTGGGTTGGGTTCATCACGTACCGCAAGGAACAAAATAGTCGCGGCCGGATTTGGCTTCCCTCGCATACCGTGAGAACTTTCTTTCTCCTCTCTCGCGTACCGCGAGAGACTGAAATTTCACATTTTCTTCTTTTAAATTCCCAGCTTCATTTTCGTGCTCGGTTTCTTCTTATATTCCCTTGTAATCTTCACGAGCACCTAAAACTATAACAAAGACTCAAATGTAAATTAAAACGACTCAAAACAAATACAAAACTAAGTAAAAACGCACAAAACACTATGAATAAAGATGTGTGCTTTGCACTACATCAAACATCACCACACTTAAACTTTTTTCGTCCTCGAAAAAGCTGCAATGGAATCATAACTCAGATCTACTTAATAAACATCAATTACCAATTATCAAAATATACTCACGCGTTAAAAAGTAATAAATAGTATTTATGTCCGATTAAACCCAAGCACCAACTTTCAAGCCCCCGTATAGTGTTCTAATATTATATTACCAAGCATATCAATCAATTTATGGGACTTACACTTAACAATTACAGCTCTACATAATCCCGTCTCACGGTCATATCTAGGCACAGATCAAACCATATAGATTTACCCTACCACGTTAAAGTAAAATTTACAGGTTTTTAGAAATCAGATGATCAATTAATGAATGGATGAAATATGAGCATTATTAAGCAAATTAACTTTCGTCTAGAGGCGTTTTAACCCACTCACTATCCCGGAATGTAACACATAGACTAAGTCATATCAATGAAGTACATAAGAATCAACCCGATGGTGTTTCAATCAGGCTGGAACCCGACGTGTAACACGTAGGCAAAACTTAGATTTCAATCAAATAAGCTCAAGAATTATGGAATATGGATGCGGGCACCACCAAACTCGGATTTATTCTCATAAAAAGAAAGTGGTGTGCCATGAAATTTCAAAAAAACTCTAAATTTTAACTTAACTGTAGTACCTATCACCCTATCTTGACAGTTTCAGTATTACCATTACCCTAAGATGAGTAACCACAAGATTTCATGATTTTATTCAATTATTTCCTAAACAACACAAACATGATATTTAAGCTATTCAATTGGCTGGGTCTACCAAAACATCACTAATTAAACACGTTTTCTATTTTTTAACCATTTAAACTCAACAAGCAGATCTAGTTCTACTATCATTTTTCAAGTATAAGAAGTTATTTCCAAGGACATTTTTCAAAAAAAAATTAATTTTTTTGTATTTTTGATTTTTTATAAACAAGACAAAACTAGACTCAACTAGACACTCACATCCCCACACTTGAAAGACACATTGTCCTCAATGTGAAGCAAAACACAACTAAAAAATAAAATTGCACAACTAAAACAGAAACAGGAAGCTGGTAATGTAGCAGTGAATATATCCAGCTTCCTTCATCCTTATGTGCACCGTATAGCATTTCGGTCGCAGTTGCACAAACTGTCGGTTTGCCTTTACAAATTGAATATAAGTGATGATCAATCCTACCCGAATGGAGATTGAGTACGGGCGGAATGATAAAATCTACAAAATAAACCTCACAACAAACCCGCAGCATTAAACTGACTCAAATAAAATAAAGTAAAGACTCGACTGACTCAAACTAATTCACTAAAAACTTAAAGACTCAAGATAGATAGCATGCAGAGAAACATACTCAATGTGTGGCAAACACATAGACATGAAAGCCACAGCAAGGTGAATCATCGGTCACGAATGGTTTCAAATTCCCATGGTCGGTGTCGGATGGTGATCGAAAGTGATAATGGATGGTGTGATAATGGATGTATAGGTGGGAATGATAGTGGTGGTCGATGCGGGTGAACGGTGAACGAAACTATGTGAAAACAAGGAAAAAGGGTGAAACCAGCTAGCTCCCGCGTACTGCGAGAGAATCAGGCCCTCTCCTCGCATACCCCGAGGAGATGAAATTTAGGCCGGCCATTTGGTTTGTCCTTCGCGTACCGCGAGAGGACTCCCCAAATGCCTCACGTACCGCGAGAGCATGCTGGTTACAGAAAGTTTAGAGATTTTTCCAACTTTTATACTTAGAAAACTTTTTATCATTTAAAATTATTTTCACCCAAATTCCATAAAAACCTATTCCAAGCATAAAAACATATGTAAAAATACCTGGAACTTCATTCTCGATGATTTTCCTTGCCGAATCAAGCGCGAATCCCTGCAAAACATGACACAAACAAAACACACACCTAAAAACATAAAAAATGACACGGATTCAAACCAAGTAGTGCAAACAAACTCCACATCCCGAGCACTTGCCCGAGACTCAAACAAGCCTATCAGGAGGCTTCTCCTTAATCCTAACCGTTACCGCCTTCATCCTTCGCGGTCTCCCAGTCCTCCAATTCCTCAGCACATTCCTACCTCTATCAAACTCTAAATCTCTCTTATATTTAGCAATCAAGTCCTTCCACCACAGCTTAAACCTACCAGGTCCAAAGATAACCTGGTTCAAATACTTCAACAGGCTGTCACACCTAAACATCCCCACACTAGGGGTTTGCAGCAGATGTAAGACCCCAAACCCGGGAGGCCTCACTTGTTGGATTTACTCATTCACAAACAGTTCTTAAACTTGATTATCAAATAATGCAGCGGAAAATACTTCAATAAAACATAACCATTACATTCTTTAACAACGGAAACGTAACATAGTCTATTACATAGACATATCATAATCTAATAATATCGGGATGCCAGTCTTCATGATCAACCGGGTAACTCTTCTCGCTTGCCAAGCATCACCGTCCATCATCCATACCTGCCTTAACCTGAATGTGCATACTAAAAAGTCAGCTACGCTGGTGAGTTCTAGTTTTCGTTCGATTTAAGAAATGGTTCATCATTCAAAACATTCATTAGGGTTTAACATCACGTATTAGAAAACAGGGTCTTTCGTTCATCATTGAAAACCTTCAAACATTTTTCCTCATCATAAACACATTGAACGGATCATTTGTTTAAAACATTTAACATTCATATAAGTCATACATTACTATCTAAATCTGTGTTACCATTCGTACCGTCATTTAGTATGGTATTGCCCCTAAGGATTAACTGCACGAAGACCGACAATACCATACATTCCCTCAATTCCCTTTTGTATTGCCCCCAAGGCTTAACTGCACGAGGACCGACAATACCCATTCAACTGCCCCTATGGCTCTCATGTCCATAGACCGACAACTTCCATCGACGGCTATGGATCACGGCCATAACACCGTCGGATCATAATTTAACCTTACATAGGGTCACGTTAACCCCTGAGTAACCGTCGTTACTCCCTACCAGTTGTACAACATCAAAACCATTGGCAAGCCACCAAGACACTGCCCCTGTTGCTCTTATGGAAACTATGGCTCGCTGTCCAAAATCTACCACAAGGCTGGGAATTACATTCCCAGACTTCATTCGTCAATTCCATTCATTCGACAGATTAGATTTGTAATGACTTCTTTAAAACCTTTGCCCTTTTTCTTTTCTTTTCATAAAACCTTTTCACTCATTTTCGAAACCCTTTACCTTTAGTTTAAACCATTTCTTTATAAACATTTCGTTCGTAAACCTTCCATTCATAAAACTTTCTTTCCATAAACCGTTCATTCCAAATCATTTCATTTCGTAAACATAGTTTCATAAGCATCATTTTATAAACAAAGTTTCATAAACATCATTTCATAAAACATCATTTCATATGTATGCACACCAGCCCGAAAACATTATATAAAACATTTAAAAGATGGCTTATAGAACTCACCTGATAAGCTAATCCGGGTTGCCCTAAACAAAGGTCCCACTACGTCACTTCCGATCTGAATTTGATATTTAATACACATCAAACCCAATCCTGACTCTAACGGTTTAACCATTCTAAACATACTAACTTTACTTAAACAACCTGATGCCTGCGCACTTAGCAAGTGCGCAGACCCTGCTTCGTTTGCGCACTTGCTAAGTACGCAGGATCCTCTTCCTGCATACTTGATAAGTACGCATTACCCTCTTCCTGCGTACTTGATAAGTACGCAGGACCTGCTCCGTGCGTACTTGATAAGTATGCACGATCTTTTTCTTCGCAAAACCCTAAGTTTCGCATTCAGATCTGATCACGTCAAGATCCCGAACCTGTTTACATTCAAAATGTTTGCTTTCCATTAAGGAACTCAAATCTATGTTTATCTTTCAGTTTTATCCGTGAAAACGTTACCTTTTCACCCAAAACCTGAAAAACCCAAAAACGAACAAAAACTCAGATTTAGGCCCGATCGTTACCTGAATCGAGTTTCTGATCCGGAGGTTCTTCTCACGATCTATGGAGCAACACTTTGCTGAAATCTCGGGTCGATCCGCCAACTTTGTCTCTCTACGGTTTCTCTCTCTAGAACTTGCAAATGAGAGAAATGATGGGGGTCTAAGCTATTTATAGGGGAGGCTCCCCTTCCAGCCCGCCGGCCCATTCGGCCCGACCCGACATGCCTCGTTTGTTTATTTTGTCATTTTAACTGTCGTTTTATTTTTGGGATGTTACAGCAGACTAAAATCAGATGACTCTATAACGGGGCGGGTCCTCTAATGGGGTGGCCTAGACCTAGGAACACTAGAACTAGGGGTCGGATCAACGATTCTCCCCTTAGAAAGCACAATGGTGATGGGTAACGGTTCAGGAATGGGATTTTCTATATGTGGGACCTCTAAACCTTCACCAGTATCTCCTGGATCCTCTATACTCGCCACTAACTTCCCCACACTTGGGGTTGTGCCTATGACATCTTCAAATTCTGCAATCATCTCTAGCAGATTATTAGGCACCTCATCGCCGTAATCGTCCGGCTCATCTAACAACCCTTCTAACTCTAACGCCCAATCAGATATCTCTCCCAAGTTAGGGGCTCATCAATTTCTCTCTCTGGATCATAGTCCCGATGGTCGTCCATGAGGGCATCAAGCATGCACACGGAGTGGCTATGCTCTCCAACATCCTTCACGGACTTCATAGCATCGGATATAACTGACTCATCCCCCACACAAAGTATGAGCTTCCCGTCAAAGACATCGATTACTGCCTTGGCGTTGCGCAAGAATGGGCGCCCGAGGATGAGTGGGACTGTCGTTTACATGCCTCGTTCGTTTATTTCGTCATTTTAACTGTCGTTTTATTTTTGGGATGTTACAAGTCTACCCCCCTTACAATAGGTTTCGTCCCCGAAACCTATCATAAGTCAAATAGATGAGGGTACGACTCCCTCATTTCCTTCTCCGTTTCCCAAGTGGCTTCCGATCCCTTTCGATGTTTCCATTGGACTTTAACCAATTGGATAATCTTATTACGCAAACGCTTCTCCTTCTTGTCTAAGATGGCCACGGGTTCTTCGATGTAATTAAGGCTGTTGTCGACCTCGATGTCAGTAAGTGGTACGTGAGCTGATTCATCCGCCAAACACTTTCGCAAGTGTGATACATGGAAAGTAGGATGAATCCAACTCAACTCATCAGGCAACTCTAGCCGATAAGCGACTTCACCAACCCGTGCCATTATCCTGAATGGTCCGACGAACCTCGGACTTAACTTTCCCCTCTTCCTGAATCGTATTATTCCCTTCCAGGGTGACACTTTCAACATTACTCTGTCCCCAACATCAAACTCAATAGGCCTTCGTCATTTATCCGCATAGGATTTCTGACGATCTTGTGCGGCCTTCATTCGTGCTTTGATTTGATCAAACCTTTCTGACGTTTCTCTAACTACTTCAAGACTCCCTAATTCCTTTTGTCCAATCTCACCCCAACAAATCGGGGTCATGTATCTCCTCCCATACAACATTTCGTAAGGCGGCATGCCTATAGTCGTGTGATGACTATTGTTGTAGGAGAATTCGGCTAACGGTAGATGACTGTCCCAACTGCCGCCATAATCGATAATTCAAGCACGAAGCATATCCTCCAATGTCTGAATGGTCCTTTCGGACTGACCATCCATTTGTGGTTGGTATGGCGTGCTGATATTAAGCCTCATGCCCATCGCCTCGTGAAATCTTTTCCAAAACCTTGATGTGAATCGTGTGTCCCGGTCAGATACGATAATCAAAGGCATCCCATGCCGTGCTACTACTTCGTTAATAAATACTTCCGCTAACCTTTCCGACGAGAACGTCTCGCGAATATGTAGGAAATGAGCACTCTTCGTTAAACGGTCCACAATTACCCAAATGGTGTCATGACCTTTAGCTGTGCGAGGTAGCTTGGTTATGAAGTCCATGGTAATGTGTTCCCACTTCCATTCCGGTATATCAAGTGGTTGAATCTTTCCATACGGTTTCTGGTGTTCGGCCTTTACTTGCGAGCAAGTCAAGCACTTGCTTACGTACTTTGTCACTTCATGCTTCATTCCATGCCACCAGTATTCATTCCTTAGATCTTGGTACATTTTATTGGTACCAGGATGGATAGAGTACCGAGACTTATGAGCCTCATCCAAGATTTTGGTTCTAAGCTCGCCACCCATAGGTATCCATACCCGTCCAAAACGTGTCCTAACACCAAGGGTGTTATATTCCAACTTGTCATGTTAGCCAACCATCCTTTCCTTCTTTATGTTTTCTTCCTTAAGTGCTTCATCTTGAGCTCTTTCAATTTCCCTCATCACATCAGATGTTACCACCAACTGGCAAGCTTTCACTCTAATAAGAGGAGGCACATCCTTCCGGCTTAGAGCGTCAGCCACCACGTTTGCCTTTCCAGGATGGTATATTATTTCACAGTCATAGTCTTTCAACAGTTCCAACCATCGTCTCTGCCTCATATTAAGTTCCTTTTGTTCGAAGAAGAACTTCAAACTTTTGTGGTCGGAGTAAATAGTAAACTTCACCCCGTAAAGGTAGTGCCTCCAGATTTTTAATGCGAATACGACAGCAGCAAGTTCCAAATCGTGAGTCGGATAATTAGCTTCGTGAATCTTCAACTGCCGTGACGCATACGCGATCACTCTCTCGCGTTGCATCAACACGCATCCCAATCCCTGACCCGACGCGTCAGAGTATACCACTAAGTCTTTATTGCCCTCGGGAAGGGCCAAGACTGGAGCTTGGGTTAGCCTCTTCTTCAATTCCTTAAACGCCTCATCTTGGGTCGAACCCCATTCATACTTAACCTCTTTCTGAGTCAACTTTGTCAACGGCGAAGCTATTTTTAAGAAATCCTGGATGAATCTCCGATAGTAGCCTGCCAATCCCAAGAAACTACGGATTTCAGTTGGCGTCTTAGGAATATTCCATTCCCTTACCGTCATTATCTTCGCTGGGTCAACCATAATGTCGTTCGGGTTGATGACGTGACCTAGGAATTGGACTTCCCAAAGCCAGAACGCGCATTTAGAGAACTTAGCATACAACTTTTCCTTCTTCAAAGCCTCCAACACCTCCTTTAAGTGACATGCGTGATCACCCTCATTCTTGGAGTAGATGAGGATATCATCGATGAACACAATTACCGATCGGTCCAGCATCGGTCGACACACCCTATTCATTAAATCCATGAACGCTGCGGGGGCGTTCTTCAATCCAAAAGACATTACGCGGAACTCGAAATGTCCATAACGTGTGCGAAATGCGGTTTTCGGTATGTCTTCTTCTCTCACCTTCAACTGATGGTACCCGGATCGAAGGTCGATTTTTGAGAACCAACTTGCGCCCTGTAATTGATCGAACATGTCGTCGATCCTTGGTAAAGGGTACTTGTTCTTCACCGTACGTTTGTTCAACTCGCGATAATCAATACACATTCTCATCGAACCATCCTTCTTCTTCACAAACAACACCGGAGCACCCCATGGCGAGATGCTCGGTTGTATAAATCCCTTCTCAAGTAGTTCGTCTAATTGGACCATAAGTTCTTTCATTTCCATAGGTGCTAGTCGATATGGAGCCTTAGCCACGGGCTGGGCATCTGGTACTAAGTCGATTCAAAATTCAATCTCTCTGTCGGGTGGTATCCCAGGCAAATCCTCTGGAAACACCTCCGGGTACTCGCGTACGACGGGTACATCGTCTAGCTCCTTCACTTCCTTACACTCGTCAATTACGTACACCAGATAAGCCTCGCATCCGCGCCTCAAGTAATCTGCTGCCTTAATCATCGAGATGACGTTTGGCATCGGGGCGTCACGATCTCCAAGAACCTCGACTTTGCTATCGTCCGAAGCCTTGAGTCGGATTATCTTTCGTTTACATATAATTTGTGCTTCATTGGCAGTTAGCCAATCCATTCCTAACACGACATCAAACCCACCCAAAACCATAACAAACAATCTGAAAGGGAACCTATGACCTTCTATTTTTATCGTGGAGTTGTCAACTACATCGGTCATTCTCGCAGTTCTACCCTCAGCGGTTTCTATGCTAAAAGCCCTTTCTAGCTTACTAACAGTGTACTTCACTCGTTTACAGAAGGTCGCATATATAAAACTCTTACTGGCACCCGAATCAAATAACACAGAAACAAAAGTGTTGTCAAGGATGAACGTACCTGACGCCACGTCGGGGTCTGCCCTGGCTTGGTCTTGCGTCAGCGCGTACGCATGAGTCTTTGCTCAGGGCCTCTCTTCTTTTCTCTCGGCACTCTTTCCTTTCCCAGATTCGCCCATTTTCGGTTTCGGGCATTCCCTACTCAGATGGCCGGCATCCCCACAGTTATAGCACTTGAAGTGTTGTGGGCACTCACGGGAGTAGTGCCCGGTCTTGCCACACTTGAAGCACAAGTTAGATCCCAGTCTACATTCACCTGTATGCTCCCTTCCACACTTCTTAAAAACAGTCGGCTCATTCACCCGAGCCCTCTTATCACGAGTCCCAAACATCTTTCCATCAGTTCGCTTGTTTGAGAAGTTCGGTCTCTTCTTCGGTTCCTCAATGGCGGCATCGTTTAATGCCAGATCATCATACACTACACCACTGAGTTCCACCACTGCACTGAGTTCCACCACTGAATCGAAAGTGGTAGGAGTGTTTGCTTTGATAAAGGTGCGGACCTTGTCCGACAGTCCCTGGATATAACAAGAAATCTTTCTCTCTTCGGTAGTAATTAGGTGTGGCACCAGTCGTGCCAACTCATTGTACCGGGTGGTGTATTGACGGTGGGTCATGTTACCAGCCTTTAAATTCAGAAATTCCCTCTCCACCTTCTCAATTTCGTTCCTTGGGCAAAAATTCTTAATAACTGACGCCTTCAAATCATTCCATAACATGGAGTCAACAACTGTATCCCCCTTAGCTTGTCGCACTCCTTCCCACCAATGGGACGCTTCTTCTCTCAAGGAGTTAGCAGCAAATTTCACCACTTGATCCGCCCGGCATTCGCTGAGACGGATGACAGCCTCCATACGGATTACCCAGTCAAACGTAGCCACCGCGTCTTTCTTTCCAGTCAGGACCGGTGGGTCACATGCTTTAAACGACTTGTAGTCGCATCCGCGTGCAGGCGGCGCGTTGTCAGTCTCGTTGTTCTGGGCACCAGTTGCCGCGCTAGACCCACCTTCCCCATTAACCTTCTTCAATGCTTCAGCTAACAGACCTGGCAGATAAGTCTTCATCAACTCGGTGAACTCTCGAGCTATAGCTGCTCTCACTTCTGGTTCAAAAGTGAAAGGTTGTTCTTCAACCAGTGTCTGCTCAGTTCCATGCACACTAACCTCTGGTTCAGTGTGAACACTTCCTTCTTCACTATACTCTTGGCGCGCAGGGGTCCTGCCACGCCCACCATTTCGACCGCCGGTACGACCACCGGTACGGCCCCCACCACGTCTTCCGTTTCCTCTCCTTTCCATTTCGTTCTATAAGACAAGGAATCGAATGTCATCACGCTAGTTAACAAATAAAGTTCAATAAGCACTGTAAGATGTTAATATACACTGGCCATCTGCAATTAACCATTACACTACCTTTCGATTTCTATTTGACCACCTTTGTGATTCCATCAGAACACAAGTCCTTACCTAAACCTTTCTAAGGCATACTATATATGTAAATATATACTACCTTCATACCTGATGTTGTGGCCTGAGTTACCCGTACTGGCATCCGCTTTCGGTCCCATTCACAGTTTAAGTTCAGACACTGGGAGTGTCCGAATCTCTCAAACTATTGCTCTGATGCCAACTTGTAAGACCCCAAACCCGGGAGGCCTCACTTGTTGGATTTACTCATTCACAAACAGTTCTTAAACTTGATTATCAAATAACGCAGCGGAAAATACTTCAATAAAACATAACCATTACATTCTTTAACAACGGAAACGTAACATAGTCTATTACATAGACATATCATAATCTAATCATATCGGGATGCCAGTCTTCATGATCAATCGGGTAACTCTTCTCGCTTGCCAAGCATCACCGTCCATCATCCATACCTGCCTTAACCTGAATGTGCATACTAAAAAGTCAGCTACGCTGGTGAGTTCTAGTTTTCGTTCGATTTAAGAAATGGTTCATCATTCAAAACATTCATTAAGGTTTAACATCACGTATAAGAAAACAGGGTCTTTCGTTCATCATTGAAAACCTTCAAACATTTTTCTCATCATAAACACATTGAACGGATCATTTGTTTAAAACATTTAACATTCATATAAGTCATACATTACTATCTAAATCTGTGTTACCATTCGTACCTTCATTTAGTATGGTATTGCCCCTAAGGCTTAACTGCACGAAGACCGACAATACCATACATTTCGTCAATTCCCTTTTGTATTGCCCCCAAGGCTTAACTGCACGAGTACCGACAATACCCATTCAGTTGCTCCTATGGCTGTCATGTCCATAGACCGACAACTTCCATCGACGGCTATGGCTCACGGACATAACACCGTCGGATCATAATTCAACCTTACATAGGGTCACGTTAACCCCTGAGTAACCGTCGTTACTCCCTACCAGTTGTAAAACATCAAAACCATTGGCAGGACACCAAGACACTGCCCCTGTTGCTCTTATGGCAACTATGGCTCGCTGTTCATAATCTACCACAAGGCTGGGAATTACATTCCCAGACTTCATTCGTCAATTCCATTCATTCGACAGATTAGATTTGTAATGACTTCTTTAAAACCTTTGCCCTTTTTCTTTTCTTTTCATAAAACCTTTTCACTCATTTTCGAAACCCTTTACCTTTAGTTTAAACCATTTCTTTATAAACATTTCGTTCGTAAACCTTCCATTCATAAAACTTTCTTTCCATAAACCGTTCATTCCAAATCATTTCATTTCGTAAACATAGTTTCATAAGCATCATTTTATAAACAAAGTTTCATAAAGATCGTTTCGTAAAACATCATTTCATATGTATGCACACCAGCCCGAAAACATTATATAAAACATTTAAAAGAGGGCTTCTAGAACTCCCTGATAAGCTAATCCGGGTTACCCTAAACAAAGTTCCCACTACGTCACTTCCGATCTGAATTTGATAGTTAAATACACATCAAACCCAATCCTGACTCTAACGATTTAACCATTCTAAACATACTAACTTTACTTAAACAACCTGACGCTTGCGCACTTAGCAAGTGCGCAGACCCTGCTTCCTGCGTACTTGATAAGTACGCAATGCCCTCTTCCTGCGTACTTGATAAGTACGCAGGACCTGCTCTGTGCGTACTTGATAAGTACGCACGATCTGTTTCTTCGTAAAACCCTAACTTTCGCATTCATGTCTGATCAAGTCAAGATCCCGAACCTGTTTACATTCAAAACATTTGCTTTCAATTAAGGAACTCAAATCTATGTTTATCTTTCAGTTTTATCCGTGAAAACGTTACTTTTTCACCCAAAACCCGAAAAACCCAAAAACGAACAAAAACTCAGATTTAGGCCCGATCGTTACCTGAATCGAGTTTCTGATCCAGAGGTTCTTCTCACGAGCTATGGAGCAACACTTTGCTGAAATCTCGGGTCGATCCGCGCTATTTATAGGGAAGGCTCCCCTTCCAGCCCGCCAGCCCATCCGGCCCGACCCGACATGCCTCGTTTGTTTATTTCGTCATTTTAACTGTCGTTTTATTTTTGGGATGTTACAGCAGACTAAAATCAGATGACTCTATAACGGGGCGGGTCCTCTAATGGGGTGGCCTAGACCTAGGAACACTAGAACTAGGGGTCGGATCAACGATTCTCCCCTCAGAAAGCACAATGGTGATGGGTAACGGTTCAGGAATGGGATTTTCTATATGTGGGACCTCTAAACCTTCACCAGTATCTCCTGGATCCTCTATACTCGCCACTAACTTCCCCACACTTGGGGTTGTGCCTATGACATCTTCAAATTCTGCAATCATCTCTAGCAGATCATCAGGCACCTCATCGCCGTAATCGTCCGGCTCATTTAACAACCCTTCTAACTCTAACGCCCAATCAGATATCTCTCCCAAGTTAGGGGCTCATCAATTTCTCTCTCTGGATCATAGTCCCGATGGTCGTCCATGAGGGCATCAAGCATGCACATGGAGTGGCTATACTCGCCAACATCCTTCACGAACTTCATAGCATTGGATATAACTGACTCATCCCCCACACGAAGTATGAGCTTCCCGTCAAAGACATCGATTACTGCCTTGGCGGTGCGCAAGAATGGGCGCCCGAGGATGAGTGGGACTCTATCATCCACTTCCATGTCTAAAATAAAAAAATCCACGGGGAAGACAAACTTACCTACTTCCACTAGAAGATTTTCCATAATTCCCCATGGATACTTGACTGAACGGTTAGCAAAGGATATGCTCATGCGCGTCGGCTGCAGTTCACCTAGGTCTAGCTGCTTATAAACAGAATATGGCATCAGATTGATCCTAGCACCTAGGTCAGCCAACGCGTGGTTCAACGGTAAAGTGCTTAGTAGACACGGTATCGTGAAATGACCCGAATCCGGCAGCTTCTCAGGCAACTGGTTCTGAACCACCGCAGAACATTGCTCACTAAGTGAGACTTTAGAGATCCCCTCCAGCTTCTTCTTGTTGGAAAGAAGATCTTTGAGGAACTTGCCATACTTAGGCATATGCTGGAGGACCTCTATGAATGGGAGATTGACGTTGAGTTGTTTAAACATATCAAGGAAGGTACCGTATTCCCTAGCGTTCTTATATGGCAGGACGCGCGCTGGTAAGGAATACGACTCAAGTCAACCCCGGGGGACTTCATCTCCATCCCCTTATTCTTCTCCACTGCCCTATCGGCAGGCTACTCCATCTCTATCTTTTCATCCACCGACTCTTCTTCTTCGACAACCAGTGGGCTCTCCTTCTCTTCGGCCCTATGACTTCTTATCGACACAACTTTTAACTCGGGCTCCTCTATCCTCCTAGCATCGATCTCAGCAAATCGAGCTCTCCAGTCTACCTTTTTCACTTCCTCTACCGAAGGTATGCCATACTCAATGGAGTGGGAGTCATCCTCTACAACCTCTTTCTTCTCAACACTCCTAACAGACACGACCATCACTGAAGAATTTGAGCCCGAAGATGGGCCTCCTTGTCTACCCTTTAGGCTCTAAGCGATGTCTCCTACCGTGCGTTGCAAATCCTGGAATGCCGACTGTTGATTCTTCAATAAAGTGTCATGGCTATCCGGTCTTTGCCGAGCATCCCTATCATTTTGCACTAACTGATCAAGCAACTGTGTCTGATTCTCTATCATCTCCTCAATCTTCCTTGTGTTGACACTGCTTCCTGAACTTGCTCCCCCTTCAGCTCTTCCATACTGCTGCTGGCGGGCAATAAACCCAGATGGGTTGTTACCAGATCTCCATCCTGAGCCAAATGAATTGTAGTTGTTGTACCCTCGGTTCTGGTTGCCTGCAAAACTCACATGCTCCTGATTATTTACGGGGCAATCTCGGGTGTCGTGGCCTCCCCTGCACACTTGCCACCGCTGAGCACTGAGCTTCAGCTCCTTAATCTCGTTAGCCATTGAGGCGAGTGCAGCAGCCACGCTAGTCTTAGGAGTGACCTGATGCACACCTCTAGGAGAAGAGGCGGGTGCTCTAGCAGTAGGAATGGAATTCCTAACAAAATGTGGATGCTGCTGTTCGGCTTGAGAGAAGCTCTCGAACATTTCCTCGCACTCATCAAGCTCGAGCCTCTCCATGATATGGCCTCCCGCAACTGTATTGAACATTTGCTGCTTCTCGAAGGTGAGACCATTGTAGAACTTCTCTACTAGCGCCCAGTCGGAAAGACCGTGCTGGGGACATCGGCTCAACAGCGCGTTGAACCGCTCCCAGGCCATGTGATAGGGCTCGTCAGGGTCGATCCGGAACGAATGGATTTGGTCCCTAAGGTGGATAGTACTTCTTGAAGAACTTGGCTTCGAGATCCTCCCATGTGGTGATAGAATTGTCTTGGAGAGTGTCGAGCCAAGTAGATGCACGCCCAGAGAGGGAGAATGGGAAGAGACGCAAGTAGATAGCGTCCTTAGACACACCCGTGATATTGAATGTATCACATATCCGCGCAAAGCGGGCAAATGCCCGGGTGCATCCTCATCCTCGAGGCCATGGAATTGAGTGGCATGAGTGATCATACTCATGACATGTGATGGGATCTGCCAAGAATAGGTGTTTGGTATTGTGGGGCGTGTGATCGAAGATCTCGCGCCTGTGACCCCATCACCGGCCCTGTGGGGTACTGTACGCCTTGCTGGTGGGTCAGCGTCTCCCATTTATGGAAAGGGGATTGGGCTAGTAGGTCGTACCTAGGTGCCGCACAATGCTTTCAAACGCTCCCGGAAGTCGCAGGTGCGCTCGTGTAGCTCTCGCTTTGGCTCTAGGAAAGCTGAATAAGGTGGTGATCCCTGCAAGCGAGTATGGTGCATAAACAGAAAGACTCTAAAAGGAAACAGAACAAAGACTCAAATACACAAAGATAGATTCGATTCTAAATTAGACACTCAAATAAGACTCACTAGTAACACAGAAGACAAGTAGCACACAAGACTCAAAAGAAAACAAAACAAACCAAAATCACTAAAAGAACTAGTCGAAGCTAATATTTCTATTGCCAAGTGTCCCCGGCAACGGTGCCAAAAACTTGATGTCGCCCAGACGGTCTATAAAAACTAACAAATAAACCTAACCTAGACTCCTAAGTAATAAAAGGAGTACCTTCAACTAAACCGCACTGACAGGCAAGTGTACGTATCGAGTGTAGCACAGCCTAACGGTAAACCAAGTATCGAACCCTAGAGGCACTCTATAAATATACTAGACTCTAACACAGACTAAAGATTGATTTGGTTTGGGGGGTTTTACTACTCTAAAGATTAACTAAGAATGCAGCGAACTAAGGTCGACTCAACTAACCAGACAAAGGACAAAGGTAATATCAAGAATGGGTCCAATACACTCAAAGAATGCATGGGGTAATCTCAAGATAACAACTATGACATGAATAGCAACAATCACTAGACACCTAATACCGACTTCCTCTCAGACAGCTGACACCCGGATTCCTAATGACGAAGACTAAACGACTAATTCTTACCTCTCGGGTATTGAACTAGGATACACATTTAATTCTAATCAGCAATCAATCACAACTCATATGGCTACTACGTCTAGCAAACCACCCTAATCACAAACCCTAAGATCTATGACCAAGATACGCTAATCAAACTGGCAGACAACCACAATCAACACAAGGAATTGAAATCAAACACAAGATCAGATCTAAACATGCAATAACATCACAATTATCAACTCAAGATCTTTTACAAAATCATAAACCCATTAATTGAATCCAAAAACCGATAAAAAGTCAAACTTTAACAAGTATTCATCATTAACCTAGGCAATATTAGAGTTTTAGTCTAGGATCATGCTTAAACAACCAAAACAGAAGTAAAAACACAAAAACATTTGGGTTGGGTTCCTCGCGTACCGCGAGGAAAAAATTGTCGCGGCCGGATTTGGCTTCCCTCGCGTACCGCGAGAACTTTCCTTCTCCTCTCTCGTGTACCGTGAGAGACTGAAATTTCACATTTTCTTCTTTTGAATTCCCGGCTTCATTTTCGTGCTCGGTTTCTTCATATATTCCCTTGTAATCTTCACGAGCACCTACAAATATAACAAAGACTCAAATATACATTATAACGACTCAAAACAAAAACAACACTAAGTAAAAAATGCACAAAACACTAGGAATAAAGATGTGTGCTTTGCACTACATCACCTTCCGTCCTTTACTGTTCACTATTCCTACTGTTCTTCTATCACGCAGGCCTTTACCGTTCTATTTACTTGGCTTGGCTGTTCTGACTGACATCGCATTCTTCTGTCCCATTCTCAGTTTAAGTTCAGACATTTTGGCGTCCAAATCTCTCAAACTATGGCTCTGATACCAACTTGAAAGGACCCAAACCGGGTACCTCTCATAGTTGGCACTAACAAACATAAACATAGTTCTTAAACTTCGAATAAACATTAATTGAAATAAAGGAAGTCTTTACATATTTCAGAGTCAACTCAAACTTTTAATTCAATATTGTTGAACATTCGTAAAACTAGCAAACGGGGATGTCAGTCTTCATCAGCAGCCGCCATCCAGCCATCTTTTTCTAAGCCCTTGCGGCTTCATATCTTTCTCTTTCCGTATCACCTGATGTGCATAATAAAAGTCAGCTAACGCTGGTGAGTTCAAGTTTTTCTTTAGCTTTATGAAAAAGGGTTTTCTTAAAAACATTCTTTAAACATACATATTATATTATACACATAATACAATAAAATCTTTCTTTCTTCTCTTAAATACATACGCATTAAAATCTTTCTTTCTTTCTTTCTTTAAATACATACGTATTTACTTTGTGATCTTTTCTTTAAGTCATACATTAATGTCTACAATCTGTTATGTGCCCCCCAAGCAGGCTTCTTCATTCTTACTTCCCGAAGGAACATTCGTTCGCAGGTATTGTTCCCTAAGGCTCAACGTCCGAAGGTCGATACCCACTTTCTGTTCCCCCAAGTGGGCTTCTTCATTCTTACTTAGCGACCGTCGCCGCTAGAGTTACTCATCTTAACCAGCTGTACAACATCCCCATTACAGTGCCCTGCCGAACACTGTCCTGGTTGTTCATATGGTAACGTCATGGTCTCAGCCCATGATGCAACCATAGGCTTCGGGTAGCATTAGTCACTAGGACTATACTACTACCTAAAGACTTGCTACTATGCTTAGGGTAGCACTAGCCTCTAGGACTACGCTACTACCCCAAGTCTTTCTTCGTATAAGCATACTCTTACAGATTAAACAATGTATTTGACTTTCTCTTTCTTGCTTTCTCTTTGTTTATAAAACACATTGTTAAATAAACAATCTTATCTTTCTTTTTCTCTTTTATAATACATACAGTTTAATAAACCATTATATTTCTTATTATCTTTGTTTATAAAACATACAATTTAATAAACCATTATCTTAACCCTTTTCTTTCAAAACATTCTTTTACTGTTTAAACTCTTTCTTAAATGTTTTCTTTCTTTGAAACTCTTTCTTGTGCATTTTCTTTCTCAAAACTCTTTCTTAAACTTTTCTCATTTATAAACATACCGTTATATAGACCATAATCTTGTCTTATCTTTCTTTGGAAACATTTAAGTAATAAAAATACATTTAATATAAACGTCCAATTCTTGAGTATGTACACCACCCTAAAACAGTAAAAATAGGGATTCTTGAACTCACTTGATAAGCTAGCCTCAAAGTGTTATCTACTATCCCAACGCATAATCTGTATAACTGGGTAATTATCAAGTCTATTTGACACTAGTCGGTTTCCCTACTTAGATCCAGTGAGCTTAAGTCAAGTTCGCCCTTTATGATCCTAGCGAACTTACCAAGTGAATATATCAAGTTCGCTACTGCATGGCCTCGCGAACTTGCCCAATTCGCTCGTCAAGTTCGCTCAAGGAGGCCCAGCGAATCTACCAAGTTCGCCAACTTCATCCCAAGCGAACATGCCAAGTTTGTTGTCCCATGCTCTGACGAACATGTTAAGTTTGTCTGCATCAGCTTCTTCCCCATGAAACTAAGTTTACATGTCTATGGCGGCTCGGTTCAAGCACGATCAATACGCAAACTTTTTTACGTTCAAAACATTCCTTACACTTTTGTGATACTAGATCTATGGTTAGTTCCTTAATCCGGCCATACGTAAAAACCTTTCCTTTTTATCAAAATAACCCGAAAACCCTTAAACATGCAAAAAATCAGTTTTGGGTCGGAGATTACCTCTGATTAGCTCAAATCCTTGTAGTTCTTGTTTGTATATGATAGAGAGACTCGTAGCAACGATCGGGACTCGATTCCGGCTCTTTCTCTCTCTAGGATCACTCTCTCTCTAGAAATTGTGAATGAGGATGAGAGTGTGAAGGGGTGAGGGGCTGCTAGGGCTTGTAGTTCTCCCTTCCCCCATCCCATTTCGGCCCACGGTCCGGCCCGCGATCCCCGGAGCCCATTCCCTTTTATTCTTTCTTTTTTTGTTCCATTCCGAGACCCGCTCCCTTTCCTTTAACATTATTTCCGACTCTCGAGGTTTTTTATTATCTTCGGGATGTTACATTTTATGTATATGTAACTATATAACTTAAAGAAGCTCAAAAATCCTAATAAAAATACTAAGTTACATATACGTAACATGATAATTTACATATATGTAAAAGCAAGGGTTACATATAAAAAAACAAAAGTAAATATCTAATAAAATTACTAAGTTGCATATGCATAACGACAAAAAAGATGGATAAAAAACCCAACTAAACTAATATAACTATATCTATGTACCAATATAGTTACACGTATGTAATAACCAAGTTACACATGTGTAAACAACCGAGTTACACATGTGTAAAGACCGATACCCCTTTATATAATGTTCCAACCGGCCTTTCTACAATGGTTAAAACAAGAAATAAATCCAAAAATTGTCAATGATCTGTAACCGAGAACTATATAGGAGTGGGATGAATCAGAAATAATGCAGCAACCAATTGAACACCCAAAGCAAAGAATCACGACGATAGTACTTACACGATAAACCAAGCAGCCGAAAGGAGTTCACATACGCCGATCCAGATGACAGGAACTAATACCATCAAATCAAAGGTGGTGGAAGCCACCACACGCAGTGGTGGTAGTCGCGTTTAGGCGGAGCAGAAACCGAGAGGGGCGTCGGCGTAGCACTACACCGGTGGCGGTGCTAGTTTTGCGGTGGTTTCTGTCACGGCGGCAGAACTACCAATCGAATAGCTCGATACAAAGGTTCATAGAGAGTCAATCATTAGTATGTGGTTCGTCTGAAGCTGAGTGGTGGTCTTGATTTCATCGATGTGGCTATTTTGGTGGTGTTTTTAGGTCATCTAAGGTATGAATGGATTAGGGTTATTCATTCTTGGTGAAGAGAGAGAGGAGACAATTTAGAAATTTTTTGATTGGTTTAAGTTTATTAGAATATCCTTTTGACAAACTAAAAGAATAAATAATTTAGAAATTTTCTGACTGGTTTAAGCAGTTTTCGCAAAACTACTTTTTTTTTAAAAAAAATAGGCATTGCCCATGGTAAATATTATTAAAATTAAATAATGGTATTACATCCTAAGTGCAACCCCCCACTCCCCCTGTTCTGGGCCTTTGTACCATGGAGGGGGGAAACACGAGAATAAAAAAGAACAAACTAAAAGGCCAAAGCCCATATAAAGTGAAACAAACTTATGCCCTAAGGCCCAACCCAACTGAAAACATACTAGGCACGCTGGCCTAAAAAAATGAAATAAACAAATCACTAAGCTCGGGTCCAGAAGAATCCATACTTGTGAAGCCCAATGTCAAATACCACACAAAGGTCATCAAAGCTCAATCTAAGAAGTCTCGTCCGTATTAGCCACCACTTCAAGCCCATACTCGAAGTCCATCCTCGTCCCATTTCTAAGGCCCATTTAGGGGACTTAACATACACACGAGAGCACTCCAGTATCCGTTCCACATCTGTACTAGACATACACCCAATCCCATACTTGGGCTTATTTCCTACCCCATTTCTAAGGCCCAAAGGAAATAAGGAATACCCGGGTCCATATGTAGGTGGTGTTCCCAAGCCCAAACTAATTCCATCTCAAGCCCATACTCAAGATCCATCCCCGTCCCATTTCTAAGGCTCATATAGGAGGCTTAACCCATATATCCAAGTGAAGTCTGGCCCATTACACAACTGTACTAGTGACCAACCCAAGCCCATACTTGAGAATACTTCCTACCCCATTTTTAAGGCTAAAAGGAAATACACCTCCCCTAGATATACAAATAAGCCAAAGTTCCAGGCTTAAATACTAACCTTCCCGATAGAAGCCCAATGACCCAAATATCGTATCATCAATCCAAACCCAACCAATATAATAATCCAAGACCCAAGCTCATACCAAACAAGTTACATACTAAATCAAGGAGTTTTCGGCTTAGAAAGCCAATCTATGCATGAAGTCTCAAATAGACCCATGCAAACCCTAATTAACAAACAAGCCAGTAAGGAAACATAGTAGGCCAACCTTAAGAATTTCCAACCAAAAAAGATCTAAAAATTACCCAATTCACACAAGAAAAAAACATTTAAACCGATCAACTAATCCTTACTGGGTATAGCGTATAAGTCTATAGGGCCCATACATTTAAACAGAAAAGCCGTCCTTACCGTGCCTACTCCAAGAGAACAAAGCTTCTTTATAGATCCTTAGGAATTAAAAACACTCAAACAGGCGCACCATACTCATCACCAACCCATTATGCTGTCAAACTACTACCAACAAACCCATATTGGAGGGAGTGAACCGGGCACCCATGTGCATGTCGAGTAAAACCCAAAAAAATGCCACCCAAAAGCAGCCATGCAAGCAACCATTCCACTCGAGTATGTGTTCAAACCAAAATGTCAATCCAAATCAGTGGAGCAAACAAAAACCTCCCGCATGCAAATCATAAATACGTAGGCCCATCCCATGCAAACTTCCAAACTTAAAAACCATTCCAGATGCATTCAAACCCAATATTCCAAATCGACCCAGTGGATCACACACCCATCCATCCCGTAAGCGAGCCAAGAGGGACCCATACGCACGAATAGCCCATTCCCTTATGACATGCAAAACCCAAAAAACCGTGGACGCCCATGCTAGCCAAGCCCGAACAGCCCAGAAAGCAAGTCCACCAAGAAGATGGTTCAGCCCAACTCCAAACCCGTCACCACCCAACTCCCCCTAGCATGCAAACCCTAGCCGATTTTCCGGTGGGGTAAGAACTCCGGCGAGTCCGGGGGCCGTAAATCCAGAGAACGGAAAGAGTTTCTTCTTGCAATGATTACGATTCCAGTTAGTAGTTGAATCGGAAGTAGCACTCACCTGTGAAAAAAAAGCAGTCCCCTCCTCATGCAACCATCTTCAAGCTTCATGCAATCGGAACAAAACCCGCCCCCAACCTCCGGCCAGAGAGCATGTCGGCTCATTAGGGTTGACGAGCGGCTCTTAAGAACACCCAACCCACCTATTACGCAATAATAAATAAATAAACAAATAAAAAACACAAAATAAAAAACTTAATAGTCTTTGTTTTCACATAATAAAGGGAACACACCAGGTGGAATTAGGTAGGAAGGGACTAAATATTAAAGAATTATTAAAAGTAAAACAAACAATTGATTTGACAAGTTTGAGGCTATAACAACTAAAAAGGAAATAAAGGTTTAAGTTTATCATCGCCTTTATAATGTCTAGCCCTTTGCAAGCTATTGTTGGCCCAAAATTGATATCAAATACATGACAAACACACTAATCTTTTGTATAAAACATCCACTACTCTTTTGATATTTAAGAATGAAGAGCACACAATATAATGACCCTTAACCCTCTGTTTGTACTACCAAATAACTTGCTAAACAAGACATCTAATAAGACTCCAACAAGGAAGCTTAAACTACAGATAAACATCCCATTTATCTTGACCCATACTCGATAAACACTCAAACAAATAATAAACAAAACTCAATCCTATTCTATCTCGAACTCAAACAACCGAAACAAACTTTATCTTCAACCTTTTGACTCTATCTTGACCTGGAGTTACAACCGACCCGTTTCAATTGTGAATTTGAATATTAACACATTCATTGTCTCCCTTAATCCTGAACTAGGATCACTTGAAATCACAGTAGCGCCATCTCATCTTCTAGAACTAACTTTGCCTCTTCTTCCTTTTAGCTTTGACCTTGGGCAGTCATACGCAAAGTAGCCCAAATCTTCGCATTGATAACACTTAACCCATGACTTGTCTCGTCCTTCCATTGGTTCTCGTCAGTTGTTACTTGAATTTTGTCAACCCTCACAGCCTCTTCCTTATCCCTGACTTTAGTCTCTACCACGACCTTTTCCATCTTGATTAACTCATCCCCGACCTTCATGGCCTTGTTGAAGATAATCACTATCGTTTCTTGGTATACCTTGTTCATCAACACGAGTAAAAAATAACTATCCATGTGTATCATCAGTTGTATTTCGGGGTTTTACCCGTTCCTCGTATGCTTTCAGTCGACCCACCACCTTTTAAAAGGGCATTGATTCAATCTTTGAATACTGCTCTATTAAAGCCACGATTAGTAAGTATTTTTTTCGGTGTAGAATTTAAAAACTTCCTCACTAGCACCTCATCATCAAGTGTTGTCCCAAACCTCTTGTATCTTGATTGTAGCCCACCTAACTTACCGGAAAAATCATCATTGGTTTACAATTGAGCCTTTTGAACCCTCTCAGCTCCTGGAACCTGGAGTGCCTCCCACCTGTCCTTAGCATCTTGATACTTAATTAGGACCTTGAAGCATAACGTTTTCCGGCATTGACTAAAAATTAACGACTTTGCCATGTACTTCCTTCTATCCTCTATCGCACCTCCCATCACGAGATCTATGGCCTATCGCAACCCATGAGTAGCTAGGATGGTCTCCATCATTATTGACCAAGCAGTGTAATTGGTAGATGTTACCTTCGAGCATTGCAATGTCTCATTGATTAGTTCACGGACTGGTACAACAACCGCCCCGACTGGGCTTGCTCCTATCTTCTTGGTTTTTTTGTCCATTTCAGTAGATTTTAATGTGATTGCTTCCCATTTTTTTGCCTCAATCTATTTAACCCTTGTTGCTCAACAACGAAACACAACAATGTGTTTTTTTTATATTCAGTAGTTTCAACCATAACACTTGTTTCTTGTTTCCTTTCATCGCAACTTTTTTTTCGTTTTCTTCCTTGCGTTTAACCTGAATCACACAGGTCCTATTCACCCAACCTGAATCACACAGGTTATTTATCGATGAGCTCTTGAACGATCTTTCACATATCGTCTGTGTTTGGTTCCTTTTGATTGTCTCACACGATGCTTCGCAGTTTGATATGTGTTGTTTCACATGCTACCTTTCAAAGCTTATCGATTTTCTCGACTTCTGACTTCTTTGATCGATCTTTTATAGGTTCGGTCAGCTCCTTTGCATTCAATTGCATAGGTCCGTACTACACGGATTTGTTCTGTCGCCTTCAGCTCATTTGTTTTCTACCACAGTGATCCGTATCACACAGATCATTTTTCCTTTCTAGTTCAATCTCTCATAAATCAACTAACTTCCTCCACATGGGTCTGTTTCACACAACTCCTTGATCGATCTCTTACAGATGCCATCGGTTTCCTTGGTGGTCTCGTTCTTCATGACTCCTAGATAGGTTCACCACAATGATGCTGGGTTAATCAGTTGTTCACGGGTTAGTTCATGGGTTGCGGGTCATGGTACATGGATCTGAACTGGGTCAGATATAAATGAGTCACCGAAAGGCTAATGGGTCACAGGTATAAGACTGGTCTAAGGTTGACCGAGTTTGTTGGAGACGATTTTAAGATTGCGGCACGTGATTGTTTATGTTATAAGTTTGTTTGTGCGATTCTTTAGGTAAAGAATTAGTATTTGGAGTTAGTATTTTTATTGTTTTCCTATCTCCCACGTTGCATGTAATTGCCTATATAAGGCTTTATTTGGTTGGAATAAAGTACTAGCAGCAAGCATTTAAAAGAGGTAAATTCATGTAAATTGTGTGTGTGCAGTGTGTGTTGTTTTAGAGGGGCCTGAACCATCACTTGGTATCAGATCCTAGGACTCGTGAAGACGGAGAAGGCCGGTTTGAGAGTCTGTTTCGAGGAAAAGGGTGTAGCCCTTGACTGTGGGGCAAATGCAGCAGCAGAAAACCGATAGCAAGCGCTGTTCGGGACTGTTCTACAGTAGTAGACGGAGACAGTAAGGTGTTTTGGGTTAGCCGTTGTCGTGGAGGGAGTACGGTTTGAGATGACGGGTTGACCGGTGATAAACATTAGTGTTCCGTGGATGTTAGAGGCGTTCAAAGAACCAGAAAAAGTCTTTTATCGGCTTGTTTCATGATAAGGGGAGACCGGCGTACGTGCGTGAAAAACGGGTAGAAAGGATCCGTCAAAGCAGGTGGTTTTGGATTCGATTTGTTTGGTGGATGAAAGAAAATGGTAGAAGGCGGTGGCTTTGTTTTCTTAGTCGGTGGAGGAGCCTCTTTGAACAACTTTGATTGGAAAAGGTATGGGCTTCCGAAACAACATGTTTGATAACACTATGGCGGTGGATCGAGTTCAAACCGAGATGATTTTGGACGTGGCCGGGGAAGACGTCGTGGGTCCGTGAAAAGTCGAGATGGTAATGAACATTTCCGAGATAATAGTCATGTTAAATGTTGTAAGTGTAACGACTTCGGACGTGACCAAGGTGAATGTCGGGTGTCCGGGAAAGGTCGAGTTGGTGAGATGATGAACCGATGCTACGGTGAACGTATGGTGCGAACAATCACCGATTAAGGGGGTGATTGTTGGGTTAATCGGTTGTTCCCGGGTTGCGGTTCATGGTTCATGGATCTGAAGTGGGTCGGATATAATTGGGTCACCGAATAGCTAATGGGTCACGGGTATAGAACTGGTCTAAGGTTGACCGAGTTTGTTGGAGACGAATTGAAGATTGCTGCACGTGATGGTTTATGTTATTAGTTTGTTTGTGCTATTCTTTACGTAAAGAATTAGTATTTGGAGTTAGTATTTTTATTGTTTTCCTATTTCCCACGTTGCATGTAATTGCCTATATAAGGCTTTATTTGGTTGGAATAAAGTACTAACAGCAAGCATTTAGAAGCAGTAAATTGTGTGTGTGCAGTGTGTTGTTTTAGAGGGGCCTAAACCATCAAATGATTCTAAACAGTATACAAAAGGCGTCCAATATAGAGCAAGCCAAGCTTTTAAACCAATTGTTGGCCAAAATTTATATCAAATACACTACAAATACACCGATCTTTTGTGAAAAACATCCGCGACTCTTTCGATATTGTTAAGAACGAAAACAACAAAATTTTATTTATACTACAAAATAACTTGCTAAACAATACTTCTAATTAGACTCCAACTTGGAAAGTTAAACTACTAGAAAAATATCTCATTTATCTTGACCCATACTAGATAAACACCCAAACAAATAATAAACAAAACTCAATACGATTGTATCTCGAACTCAAACAATAGAAACAAACTTTATGTTCAACCTTTTGACTATCTCGATTTCTACTTCCAACCGACTCATTTCACATGTGAACTTCAGGAATAGCACCTTCAGCTATGCGTAGACCACGAGTAGTAATTAGTAAAACTAATGACTTTAAATAGATCAAAGTTGTTTTAAATAGGATTGCTGGTGTCCTGTTTTCTCCTTGATCCATAGACTTTTTAGCTATCTGCTCTGCATAAATGTTGCCAGGGCATTTCATCTCTAAAACGAAGGGTATTAATTGACTGGCTGTTCGAAAATATGATGTATGCAGGAAAGTTTAACCGAGCCCTCATTCTACTTGACACCTACAAGTTGCTTAAGGGACAAGAACTTACAGATGATGAACTTTTTCTTGTGTGTGCTCTTGGTTGGTGCATGGAATGGGTAATAATAAGATCAATACTCGATAGAAAGAATATATGCCCATTCATATGCTAGAAATTTCTTTTCCTGATGATTGACTATTATCATTGTTCTATTTCTTGAGAACGTCAAACCCCTTCCTGATATGATGCATGATTGCAGCCTCACGCATGTATACTTGTACTTGATGATGTAATCGATGACTCTCATATACGTAGAGGTCAGCCTTGTTGGTTCAGACAGCCCCAGGGGTGTCCATACTGAAATTATATTAGTTATATCTTTCTATTAAGTAGTAGTAATTGAGTTAGATAGAGATCCAAAATTACATATTGGTATTTTTATTTTATATCTTTTCATGTATTCTATTGATATTATAAAGCGAATGCTTAGTCTTGAAAATTTTGATGTAGGTTGGTATGATTGCTGTAAATGATGCCCTGATTCTTCGCAACCAAATGGCCATAATTCTAAAGAAATATTTTAAAGGAAAGAATTATTATGTAGACCTACTGGAACTCTTTAATGAGGTTTGTTTATTTGCATATTCATTGTATCAAGGATTTAACTGAACCATCAGTTTTAACTAAGACTCTTAAACATCTTGTTTTAATATGAGCAGGTAGAATATCAAAGCTTCTCAGGACAGATGATTGACATGATTACTACACTTGGAGAGAAAGATCTCTCCAAATTTACTGAATCTACGTAAGTGACAACCCCAATTGTTCTTTCGTACACTCGACTTAATTAATTTATTTAATGTATGTGTTACATCTTCTGAAGGACACAATTTCTTGTTGTTTTGCAGGAACCTCCGGATTCTTCAGTATAAAACTTCTTATTGCTCATTTTACATTCCTGTGGGTGGATCTCTCTGCTTTATCGCATCTTGAATTTGCTACTTCCCCTTTTTATTAGACTAATATGAATTATATATTGTCTGGTTCAAGATTGCCTGTGCTCTCCTTATGTTGGGAGAAAATTTGAGCGATCAAGTTCAAGTGAAAGACATCCTAGTTAAAATGGGTATCTATTTTTCAGTGCAGGTAATTAATTATTGCTTTCAAAAAATATATAAATCGACTTGGTCATCCTTGTATTATATTAATTAGCATATTAGCTATTATGTTTTTTGGCATTAATTTGAACAACTTTTGTTTGCTGTTGTTACATAAAAACTTGTGAATTGATTGTAGGATGATTATCTCGACACTTATGGTGATCCTAAAGTGACAGGAAAGGTTAGTCCATAAATATCACTTATCTTGGTCATGCCTTGTTAAGGTACCAAAACTTATGCTCGTTGTGTCCCACTATAACTAACAGATTGGAGTAGATATAGAAAACTTTTAGTGTTCGTGGTTGGTTGCGAAAGCGTTGGAGCTTGTCAATGAGGAGCAAAAGAAAATTCTAAACGTAAAGATAAACAAATACTTGTCTAGTTGTCTCCTTTTCATTTTCCCCCATTTCCAGCATGTGCTTCTATCTTGGATATCATCTATACATATGTTCTTACCTGTAGTTAAAACTTATAGGAAAACTATGGGACAAAGGATCCAGCAAAGATATCGAAAGTCAAGGAACTATATCATACTCTCAACCTTAAGGTTTCTTATTGCTGCTTCTTTCATGTGTATTTGTATAATGGGAGTTCATAAAATTTCACTTACTCTTTGCTGATATATATTATGTAGGGTGTCTACGAAGATTATGAGAACAAGACTCACCAGGAGTTGATCAAATCAATTGAAGCTCTCCCAAGTAAAGCAATGCAAGAAGTATTGAAATCTTTCTTGGGAAGGATATATAAGAGGCAAAAGTAGGTCGAATGATTCCTAGTCTAATAAGTGTTGCACAGTGGTACTCCCATGATCGTTGGAGAGGATGATTTCATAAGCAATGACAATCTGACTTTGAATGTAAAACAAGAACAATTGAAAAATAAAACAATTTGATATTGAATTCAAAGTAAGAATACAACATCGACAACTTGGTTTCTAAGACGTTGACAATGTTTAAATACCCCAAAGAAGTTCCAGATCGATGTGTCGCTTCATATTGCAGTTACAACAGCTAAAACGATGTTAAGAAAACGTCTAAACGACGTTAGCCTTCTTAACACTACGGTTGGATTATAAGAGCTATGATATGGGCTTCTTTTCTAGACATGATTAATGGGCCTAAAACATACAAAACCATTACTTAAACAATAACTCTTGACCCAGTGGACATAAATACATATCATTGTTTTTGACCCACATAAACTAGACACACACATGGATAAATATATTAAACTCTAATACTCCCCCTTAATTTATTTATCCATGTTCTTCATATCTTCAATCTTCACTGATGTAAGTTTCATTCCCACAACATGGACAAAGCCTCATCATCTTTTTCAAATATCCTCCATACCTCCTCGATTCCTTGCCTTATCCTTTCAACATCCTCATGCATTAGGAGAATGAAATCATCACTTTCTTCCGAGTCTTCTTCGGTTGTATATTGATCCTCCTCCATGCTTTGATCAATATCTCCTTGAAATGGACCACATCACGGTGGAAAGTCTCGTACAACACTAATCTTTCTCCTTTTTCCACTTTGTTCCATCACTAGTTTCTTCATCAATGTTTTCACCTTCATTTGCTTCCACCTTTTTCTTCATCATTTCATAATACCATTCGATTAAATCGAGGTATTTTACATAGATGTGTTTTAGGTCCTTTGAAACATCCTATAAGACACCTAATTTGATTGCAATGAACTCCCAATTGTATTCCATACAACACCTTCGATCTATATCTACCTTCTGATTGTACACACATGTACAAATCCAACAAATCGACTTCACTCCCATTTTTTAACCATGGAGGAAAAACATCATGCTTCATGAATCCTTAGCAAACCATCTCACCACTTTATCAAATTCAGACTTGAAGACAATCTTATGTTTCATAAATACATCATCAAATTTTAAAATATCAAGAAAGTTTATGCAACATTCCAAAGTGAGATCATTAGTAAGAAAGACAAAGTTACCAACCAACGTACTTTCTTCTTTGTTTCCATGACCCCTTACCCTTTTCCTATCTTCTTCACATGGATCTGACTTGGCCATTGTCTAGGTCCTCAAGACACTACTAGAAAACATGTATATTTTCTACAAAATTTTTTGACAAGTTACCAACAAAAGAAACTTCCCACAAGTTTGCGACAACTTTCTGACAAAACAAAAACAAAAAAGTAACCACAAGATTTCCTACAATTTTCTGACAAATTTATTAAGTAAGTTAACTTATTTATTTAATATAATCATCGGAATATTGTCAAAAATTACCGACGAAAGGCTTTTGTCGCTAATTCGTCGGAAAACTAGTCGGGACTTTGTCGGAAAATACATTTCCTTCGGGGTTTTTTCCAACAAACACTTTTTGTAGGAAACTTGTCGCTAACGGCCAATTCCGACAAATTTCTCACGAAACTGATGTCGCAAGTTTTTATTTTTTTAGTAGTGAGATATGCTTCGAAAGCAGTCTTTTCCTTTTCAAAGTAGACTTCTTCATCCATTCCTTGAACAACATCCTCTCCTTATTGATGATCTAACTCGTCCCCTTCCCGTGGATAGGTTGTCGACTCATCGAGTCGTTAATAATACTTCTCCATATATTCTTTCTCTAAATCTTCTTCAGATTTATTTCCAAATCTTCTTCGAAACATTTTAGAAACCAACTTGATATCGAATTCAAAGTAAGAATACAACATCGACAACTTGGTTTCTAAAACGTTGACGATGTTTAAATACCACTAAGAAGTTCCAGATCAATGCGTCGCTTCATATTGCAGTTACAAGTGCTAAACCAGTTAAGAAAACGTCTAAACGACGTTAGCCTTCTTAACCCTATGGATGGATTATTATAAGAGTTATGATCAGCTGGGCTTCTTTTCTAGACATGATTAATGGGCTAAAACATATAAACCTATTATTTAAACAATAAGTCTTGACGCACAGGACATAAATACATATCATTATTTTTGACCCACATAAAGTAGACACTAAGACACACACATGGATAAATATATTAAACTCTAATTAATAATAAGATGGCATGTTGCGTTCATGAAATCACATTTGTACGTGTGTTAAAATATTTTCATAATAGGTGTTCATGGAATTATCTCTCAAATGATGAGGGTTTAAGTCAGCACACTAGTGTAATATATAAGTAGATTAGTGGGTGTGTGAGTTTGTTATTAAAAAAAAGTATTCGGTAAATGTTACCAAAACATCAATCAATTTTTTACTGTTGTATTTTCGTAATTCTAAGTTTCTATTCTGTTTTATTAATTATATATATTGTTTGAGGAACTAATGTGGAAAATATATTTATTGAACCCGTTAGCTTGCCCAAATAACATTTTTATATAAAGTCATTAAATAGCAAATAACGAAGTAATGTCGCCATTAGCATCCCTTTTTATTTTTAAAACTCACTTGAGTCCGATTGCTTTGTACCCAGTTGGAAGGTTGGTTAGTGCAGAGGAAATTCGAGATAACCGAGGATGATCTGAGAGTCATATTGGATACTTTCAGATCAAAAACAATTTGGTGGTTCCTCAAATTTTTTGATCGAATAAAACTCAGAAATTTTGAGACCAGAATCAAGTATGGATCTTGAGAGGATTTTTATTAACCATAAAAAACTTCGTATAACCAAATTCGATTTTACTGGAAACAGATAACTCCCTTTGGCAGTTATCATCTTTTAAATTAAAATTCGAACATCTTTTAAATTAAAATTCGAATTTCGAATTTTAATTAAAATCCGCCCAATTTTGACACCGGTTTTATATAATAAAATTATTAGAAAATTAATTTCTAATACATTTTTTATAAAGCAATAAGTGTCAAAATAATTTTTGGGTGCGCTGATCTAGCAGCTCGATCTCAGCCAGGGGCTCTTCCCCTTGGACCCCTCTTCCAGGGGCGCTGCCCCCAGACCCTCGTTACTTAGGGCTTCGCCCCTATGTATTAATTAGGTAATCAAATAAATTTAAACAAGTGTGCACTCATCATCTCCTAACTTGTTTGATATTTAATATGATTAATTTGGTCAACTAGTTACTCCAATTACACTAAAATAGTCAACAGTTTGCACCCATGTTAGTGCAATCCACGATTAACTAAAATAAATCCTTAACAAATAACAAACTAATGCATAAATGAAATATCGTGACGATTGAATTTCATATTAGTATATTACACATTCCAAATATTCGAATATTGGGGTGTCACTATGGATTGAACCATTTCTATTCATAATGAATACATGAAGATAATACACACAAAAGTTTACACACTTATATATTCTTGCTTGACACTATTTTTACTAGCATGTGTCCCATCCTTCAATAAGCACATCAAAGCCAAGTCCTAGCTTCTTGAAGCGGCTAAACTCAGTGCTTATATAGGTAGTTCTTCTACTCTTGCACCTGCATATGCAATTTTTCAAAAGAACTATTAAGAAGTTAACCTTCAACCTCCTTAACTTGCAGGTATGAACACATACCTTGGGATGATGTTTACTTTGTTTCAATTTCTAGATATTGAGCCTTCCACATTGAATTCAGCACCTAATGTCATATTAGATGGGAATTGGGTATCTCAACATGAGAAATTTTAGGTGGACTTTAATCCCATCCCTACAGCCGACTTGTGCACAAGTTCTTTACTTAACCCTTTGGTTAAATGATCGGTTAAGTTATGTTGAGTTCTCACAAATTCAACTGAGTCACTCCATGCATGATGAGCTCATGAATCATGTTGTGTCTAACACCTAAGTGTCTAGACTTCCCATTATACACTTGGCTATAAGCCTTAGCCAATGTAGCAGCACTATCACATCTGATAGATATATGTGATATCGGTTTAGGCCACAATGGAATCTCATAAATCAAATTCCTTAGCCATATATTCAGCTTCTTTATCCGCCGCCGCTAATGCAACAAACTCAGACTCCATTGTTGAATTTGTAATGCAAGTCTACTTCTTTGATGCCCATGATATGGCACCTCCTCCAAGTAGGAATGTCCTTCCACTTGTGGAAGAATGAACTTCCATATTAGTAATCCAGCTTGCATCAGAATAACCTTCTAAAACATAAGGAAATCCAGAATAAATCAAACCATAATTCATGGTTCCTTTCAAGTACTTGAACACTCGATTAATAGCTTGCCAATGATTCGAACCAGGATTGCTAGTATATCGAATAAGCTTTCTAACATCATAAGTTATATCTAGTATAGTACTAATCATAGCATACACGAGAGATCCGATTGCTCTTGAATATTTAAGTTGACATACTGCAACACCTTTATTAGGTAAAAGCTTAACACTCGGATCCATAGGAGTGCCAACAGAAGAACAATCTTGAAAATTAAACTTCTTCAAAATCTTCTCCACATAATGAGATTGAGAGATTGAAATACCATTGTTCTGCCATTTAATCCTTATACCAAGGATCACTTCAGCCTCCCCCATGTCTTTCATGTCAAAGCAGGATGACAAGAATTTCATGTTTTTATCAACTTGATCTTGGTTTGTACCAAAGATCAACATGTCATCCACATATAAGCAAATTATGACACCTTTACTAGAGGCATCAAATTTACTATATACACATTTGTCCTCTTGGTTCAATAAAAAAACCATTAGACAATATAACATCATCAAATTTTTTATGCCATTGTTTAGGTGCTTTCTTTAAACCATATAGTGACTTAACAAGTTTACACACCTTATGCTCATGTCCAGGCATAACAAAACCTTCAGGTTGTTTCATATATATCTCCTCGTCCAAATCACCATTTAAGAATGCAGTTTTAACATCCATTTGGTGTATCACAAGATTATGAATTGCTGCTAAAACAACCAACAATCTAATTGTGGATATTCTTGCTACAGGAGCATATGTATCAAAGTAGTCTATTCCTTCCTTTTGTCTAAAACCTTGGATAACCAATCTGGCCTTAAACTTATCAATAGAACCATCTACTTTCATCTTCTTCTTGAAGATCCATTTACAACCTAATGGTTTACAACCAGGAGGTAGATCAGATAATTTTCAAGTATTATTATTCATAATAGAGTCCATCTCATCATTAACAGCTTCTTTCCATAAAGCAACATCTCGAGATGCCATAGCCTCATTAAATGTTATAGGATCTTCCTCAACATTGAAACAATATTGATATTGAGTTTGAATCTCACTTCTAGATCCTTCAACCAAATATAGTTGAAAATCAGAACCAAAGTTCTTTGCTTTTCTGGCTCTATTACCTCTTCTTGGTTCTTCTGAAGTAGAATGGATATTATCTTCATGGTTACTTCTTTGAGAGTTTCTTGAACTCGCAACCATGTCCTTTGGTCTAGGTATAGATGAGAATCTGTCCTCATCCTAATCTACATCTCTTGACTCAATAATAGTGTTTATTGACACATAGTCATTAGGTTCTATGACATAGAACCTATATGCCTTAGAATGCTCAGCATATCTAATAAAGATGCAATTTATACCTCTTTCACTCAAATTCTTTCTTTTGGGTTCAGTAAGCCTTACTACTGCTCTACGGCCCTAAACTTTCAAGACGTGAAATTTTGGAGGCTTACCATACCAAAGTTCATAAGGGGTTATCTTATTCTTTTTATTAGGAATCCTATTTAACAAATAGCAGGCTGTCAACATAGCCTCACCCCAAACCCTTCACTTAGACCAGAATAGGATAACATGGAATTAACCATTTCTTTTAACGTCATATTCTTCCTCTCAGATACACCATTTTGTTGTAGTCTAAAAGGAGCCATGGTTTGATGTATAATCCCCACATATTGGAAATAACCTGGATCATAATATTCACCTCCCTTATCGGTGCGTAAAATTTTTTTAAAATTATTTCTTTGCAATTCTACTTTTGTTTTGTATATTTTAAACTTATCTAAGGCTTCATCTTTACTATGCAAAAGATATACATAACAGACCCTAGATGCATCATCTATGAATGTGACTATATATTTTTTATTTCCTATAGATAGAGTTGCATGAAAATCACATAAGTCACTATGTATTAATTCTAGTAGCTTTGAATCCCTAATAACATCTTTAAAAGGTTTTCTAGTAATCTTAGTTAGCATGCAAGTTTTACACTTTTCATAGTTCAATTCAAAAGCAGGTATCAAACTCATTTTTGACATATCCTTTAACCTTTTATAATGAACATGTCCTAATCTAGCATGCCATCTTTCAGATTCTTTTAAGATATTACTAGAACTAGTTGAAGTCATGCAAACAGATTCATAATTAACAAAAGAAACACTTACATTCAACTTAAACATACCATTACATAGATAACCAAAACCAACAAAAGTACCATTTCTTGACAAGATATACTTGTCACTTTCAAAGACCTGTTTGTAACCACAATTAATTAAAACAACACCAGACAAGAGATTCTTTCGAATCCCAGGAACAAACAAAACATTGTCTAAACATAAAGATTTTCCTGAAGTAAAAACTAGCTTCACTTTGCCTAGTCCTTTGATTGGTTCATTTGCAACGTTTCCCATCTTTAATATAGATCCATCTTTAATTGGTTTAAAGTCTTCAAACCATCGAAGATCCTTGCACACATGACTCATTGCACCTGAATCAACCCACCAAGCAATATCATCATCCTGCACATAAAATGCTTTAGAAATTAGTGACACATAATTCTAAACCGAATTAAAATTTTGTACTAAATTCTGACCTTCTTGCTTACCGGGGTCCTTAGACCCACTTGGACCAGCCTCACTCTTGTTCTTTGGACCATTCTTGTTGAATTTCCCAACCTGACAGTCCCTCTTCAAGTGACCCGGTTTTCCACACTTCCAACAAGTCAAATTTGCCTTCTTGTTTCGACCCGTGTTGCTGTTACCTTGAAACTTTCATTTCCCTTTAAACTTGTTGTTACCCTGTGATGATCCACCTTCTTCAACCATGTTAACAGAAGAAGGTACAGCAGGTTTCTTGTCATCATTGACCCACACTTTTTCCTATGCCCTCAAAGACTCTTCAACCCATAAGTGACTTCCAAGTTCAACCAAAGTCAATTCTCCTTTCTGATGTTTCAGACTGTATTTACAATCCTTCCAGGAAGGAGGCAATTTATCAATGATGCTTGAAACCGAGATTGACTCATCCATCTTCATGTCATGTTGGGCAAACTGCCCCAGAATATTTAACAACCCGTTATATTGTTCCATGACAGGCCTCGAATCAATCATTTTATAATTGTTAAAATTACTCACAAGAACTTCTTGCTAGAAGAATCTTCTGCCATGTATTTGGCTTCCAGAGTATCCCACAATCCCTTTGCGGTTTCCACGTTTTGATAAACATCGAATAACGAATCACACATACCGTTCAAGATGTGGCCAATGCAGATGTAGTTGTCGTTCTCCCACTTTGACTGCTTCCTGATCTGTTCCAGATTTCCGTCTTCCAGTATCTCCGGTATGGGGGGTGCACAACACATACACCACTTTCAGGGTAGTCAAGAGAAAATGCATCTTCTTCTACCAACGACGGTAATCCTGCCCTTCAAACTTCTCCAATTTGTCAAATTTGCTCGTCATATCCTTCACCGATTGCTCGTTCGTCATTTTCAACAGAAAATTGTTTTTTGATCTTTGATATATCAGACCAAGTTTCAACCGGTGGTGCTGGTTGTCTTGAACAAGAAACAGAGGAGAGAGTGTGTGTTTTGAGAGAGAAATATTTGGGTTTTTATATTTTAACTTTTTTTTATTTATAAATGGGTAAAAAGACCAAAGTATCCTCATGTGCCTCGCACATGATCATACTTAACGAAAAAATTTAACTAGGTTAGGGACAAAGGACGTAACGTGCAAGATTTGTAAACGTAAAGGATGATACCTGATAATTTTTTTGCTAAAGGATGCAATCTAAAAAATGATATAAACATAAAGGACGATATATGTAATTTACTCATTTTACTTATCACGAAAAAAGGTGTTTTATGATAAAAGCTTATGCTTTTTTTATACTTTGGTATTTGAATTATTGAAATGATTCGTATAAAGTTTAAATAATAAACTAATTTAATGACTCTAAATAGTATTTTTGTAACTTAGAGCTCCAAATAGAGTGTCGACCGTGTTATAAAATGTTGACAAATGTTAAATTATGATCAGATTAATTAAGTAAAATCACAATGTTAAACTAAATATATATAAATGTTAAATCTACAAAATTTTCTAATCACTAAAGCAATTTTAATATGATTCGAAACAAATGAATATTTTTCTTCGGTTTAGACTTCAAACATGATTTTATACATGTGTTAACTGATGAATGTGAGGCAGGTCATGTGGTTTAAACATAATAATTATTTTATAAAAAAATTTATGTTTCAGTTGTAATTATATTTTAAAGTAGTGATAAGCAAAATAAAAATAAAAACTAGTCAAACAAGTCGTATTCATGCCAAACGATAAATACGTTGATAGTGTTCAAGATCGTGTAAAATTTTGAAGTTTAAGTCAACCCACGAACATAACCTGCTCAATCCCCTTCGTATTACTCACTTATTTTCTAAAATAGAAAATTTATTTGTTTTAAAGATTATTTAAGTCATAATATAATAACTCATTTAAGTAATAAGATAAGTGAATTATTGATGGGATCATGCAACCGACCATGGAGTTAGGTGATAAGGCATGTGAGTTTGATAATTGCGTTGAACTTTGCATTCCAATATAGCGTATCACGCTTGCACTCTCCCTTTGTTATTAAGCTAGTCAACTATGACAAGTGGTCCAAAACCGGTCAGATTCATTGTATTATTACTACTAATATTTTGCTAATTAAATATTTTAACAATCACTATTTTTTTCTTATAAACAAAATAATTTAACCGCTAAAAAGTTGGAAACAATCTCGTTAAATTAGACTGTCTACAATAGGACCGTGAGTACGTCCGTCTAAGATGAAGGAGAGAGCTTCCTCAGTTCACTGGTTCTGGTTAAACTAGCAGGCTCTTAAAAACCGGTCGGCTAACAAAGAAAAAGACATGTATGTTTTCACGTATCTTGCTTAGGTTTTCATGACTTTTTTTGTTAGTTCAAAACATATTATTTTTGTCCAGTCCATTAACTTATGATCGGGCAACCAACGTTGCCCACTAATTGTTCCCGGTTTACAGGATAGATTGACTTTTTCAGTCCGCTTTTTAAAACGCAGATAGCGACTCATTTAAGACAATTTAATCATAAATACCTTTGAATTTTATGGAAAATAGAAAATGATATTACTGAAAGAAGACAATTGTAAATTGACTTGACATATGATAATTAAATATGCACCAAACTATAACTACTAGAAAAGAATATCCCGTTGGAATCTAACAAGATGATATTCGGATCTTCCAACTAGACTATCATCATCATATTCAATAATACATATTTCTTAATATCAGAAGTGTTATAGTCTTTTTATATAATGACACCCCTTAAACTGTGTTAATTTTACAAGACACACCCCTTAGGTTCCAATTACATTATTATTATAAATGCGACATCTAAAATGGATTGACGAGACATCTTAAGTACGTAAAAATAGCAAGATTATACATTCTAGGATACGTGTAGACTGGCATACTCTTTTTTCATTCGAACTTAGAAAAATAACAACAAAGCAAACCGACGACAGAATACAATTTAAGGGGTTAAATTTCATATTTTAAAGTTGAGGTGCAATTGTGCACTTTCCTCATGTTTTGTTGCACTTTTTTTTGGCTGGATAAAAATATTTAAAAATTAGTGAACTTACATAAGTGACCTTCAATTATTCAATTTTTTATGTTTGTTTTTAAGAGAGAAATAATTGATATAACAATTCGGTTAGCAGGCGTGATTGATCACCTCATGCCACTTCATTTATCACATGTTTGGACTCGGTAAGGATTGGTTAAAATTAACTCATGACTCATATAACTTGTTCATTAGCTCGCTCATATAATCCATCTTCTTGTGCTTATCAGATATTGTGTCAATCAGATATTGTGTCACCTACGAGTTTTATAGTTTGAGTATAAGCCGAACACAGTCTAAGCTCTCTGTGCGGACCGAAGATTATAAGTCAAGCCAACTTGGCTTGTATTGTTATAATTTACGTGGACGCAGATGTTCAAATAGCTTTAAAAAAATTAATCATATTTTATGATTTATTAAATATGTTGAATAATTGGATAAAAAATTTGATTTTTCAGATTTAATATTTTAGGACAAGCATATATAGATCTAATCATGTTTATTTAATAAGTTAAAACTTAATTAAAAATAACTTAATATTATAATTGATAAACAATTGTGAAATATATATAAATAGTAAACATGTGATAGAAGTTTATCATGTTATTTTCTGTAGATCTAAAAACGTAAAGTAAAAAAATAAGCACTCAATTATTGAACAATGCGTTGAAAGATAGAATTCAAACCTTTTAGAGATCTTCGTTTGTCTACCAAGCAGCAAAGTCAACTTTTATTTCTTTGACAAAAAATTTCATAAAAATTTATCACTGAAAATTGCATTTAATCGAATTACTACACATGATTTTCAATGATAGTAACCTTTTCATCTTTTTTTCTGGATTTAAGGTAACATATTATATGAAATTTAATTATTAAGGTAATTGATAATAGTATCTAATAAACCAATATTTTTAATGAACAATAATAATATTTTTAAAGTTGTTATTATTGATATTAAAGACAAGACGACGTAGGGTCGTACCCCACTAGTGGTAACCTAAAAAATTTAGATTTGTCGTTATAACGTGTTAGACCTACGATATACACATGTACACGTGTATTAAAACTTAAAATCAAATCTCAAACATAAGAGGAATGATTATAAGGAATATTACTTTAACTAAAGTATACTTTTGAGTCTGATTAGAACTACAATAAGTTTTAGAATTTCTAGCATTACAAAGAGGGTTTTATCACAAATTATCCACATTAGTTTTTGTTTCACAAATTATCCACATTTTCACTCTATTATTCTTGTGAGATTTCCCCTTTGGTCGGTATCGGTTCGGTTCGGTACGTTATAGGTATGGAACAGGCACTCGTTGTAGCAAACAAAAGAGAAACTAAAAAATAAAATGCTCAAAAAGATACCTGCAAGTGTCTTACATCGATCAAAAACAAAAATAAAGAATATCGGTTCCGATAATAACGACGCCAGAACCAATGTTGTCCGACCGGTATCGATTAAGTATTAAAGTTTGTAACACTCGTTTTAATTACCTATACCCGCGTACTCACCCCGCCAAAAAATATCAAATCAAAACGCTTATAAAAAGGGCGTGGAAACGGCAAATCCCGAATTCGATAAAACATCATATTTTAAAGTTAGTAAGAGGAAAATAAGAAAAAAAATCAAAACTTTAAAGCAGCTTCGACGGCTTGTACCTTCGTGGTTCGATAACTTGTACATTGTAACGAAAGCTCGGTTTTGAATGAAACTTATATCGAATCTTAGATAAAAATAGGCACGTCGCAACAGAACACTCGGAATTTTGTAAAACATTATATTTTAAAAGTTATAAGAAAAAAATAAATATGTTTAAAATTAATTACATATATTAAAATATTATAAAACTTAAAATATTAAAAAAAAAACAAAGTTATACATCTATATCTATATCTATACTCTCTAATAAATAAAGGTTTGATGGGACACTTGTCACTCTATTATGCATCATCAACATTTTTTTCCAGTCTCTCTCTTCTATTAATTATACAAATTTCTTTAATTATTTTTATAAATTTTTGTTTCCCGCCTCTCTCTCCTGTTAAATAATAATGATTTCTATAATTCTTTTTATAAAACACTTTTTATTTAAAAAAAAATAGGTTTGTACATAAAACATTTTTATAAATTAAACATTTCTTTCATTCTTTTATAAAATAATTTTAAAAAATAATTATATAACGTTTCTATAATTTGTATTAAAAAACTATGTAATATGTCATAATATGTAATATGTAAATCTTTTTAACTAAGTATATATAACTTTGCATTTATTCAACCCGTGTAATACACGGAATTTATAACCTAGTATAACCATACATACAAAAAGGAAATGTGAGGACATTACTCTTCACAACTTCGTAATTGTATGTATATATATTTAATCTTATTTCTTCCATATTTTTATTTTAAACATAAATTCATAAACTCAAGAATAATAAGAAAATACAAGTACACATACATAAATTTCATAAATCCCTTAATGAACCTAGTTATTGTTAAAATCAAACTCTAACATTAGCGAAATTAAATCAAGCGAAACTAAATCAGAAACTTCAAAATATTCACCGTATTTAATTTAACAAAGAAAAAAAGCCTTCAGTTTTAGTTATTGTTTAAAATAGAATAAACTTGGATAATTCAGGGTTTTGATCAAGTGTCACAAATTTCACACACAATTCTAATACACCAATAGATTATGTATGTTATGTAACACCAATAGATTATGAATGTTATGTCGAATACCTCATGAAAACATATCCCATGTCACTTACTTCTCTTTTCATTCTTTCTTTTTGGATTTTGGTTTCTTGAGCTGAAAGACTGAAGCATTCCGAAATTTCCAAATGACCCACAACGTAGTCATCATCATCGCCTCAACAATAGACTTTTTTGAAGAGTTAATATGTAAAGAAGCAATCCATTCAATCATCAAAATGGGAGCAACAGAAGCCGACTTTGGTAAATCTAATCATCGAAGAACCTTAGACCAAATAGCATCAGCAAGCGAACAGGAGCCCAATATGTGAACCAAATCCTCTACTTCCAAATCGCAAAAAGGGCATAAAGATGAAGGAATGTCCGGCCCTTTTTTAGCTAGGATGCATCTCGTAAGAATACGATCCAAAAGAATTCTCCAAGCTAGAATGTTTACCTTTCAGGAAACAAACTGATTCCAAATAGTACTTCTAGAGTCGCACGAAAGAATGCAAGAATCAATAATTTTCCAGACATATTTAACCTTGAATTAATCTTCAATGCCATCCAATAACCAAACCCATTTATCATGGGATGAGAAAATAGAGAAAAAGGAAAGCATGGCAATAAGATAATTTAGTTGATATTCCTCAACCCCCCCCCCCCCCCCGGAGGGTATCAGCCTACACCAAAACCAAGATAAAGCATGAGAGGGTAAACGATCATTAACCAAACAATCTTTCTCCATATCAAGCATGTAAAGCCTAGGGAACAAAGATTGAAGTGTGATACCACCAAGCCATGAGTCCTTCGAAAACAAGATAGAAGAACCATTCCCAAAAGTATGGGTAATTCCTCTATCATGAAGGCTAGCGAAGGATTTGATGATACGGTACCAAACACCATTACCATTGAAATGGCGTATCACACTAGAAATGGTTACATCACCACCATAAATGGATATAATAACGTTGACCTAAAGACTACCTTTGCAAATAGCAAACCTCTCCATTTTTTTAAGAAGAGCAAGATTAAGAGCTTCTAAAGAACCAATTCACAATCTTCCTTTCTCTTTAGGCGCGAGAACAAGGCTCCATTTAATCCAGTGCATTTTTTGGCTATTCAAATCACCTCCCCAAAAAAATTGAGCACGCATTTTCTCAAGCTGTTTTAATAACTTGATTAAGAAGAAGAAAGAGTGAAACGCCCCAAACCGAGTACATCTCATAGTTTGCACAAAACGTAGCAAACATAGTTCTTAAACTGGAAATCATAATAGCTATTACAGCGGAAGTTTTTAATTCAAAACATTCATAATCCAGTAACATCTAACATTGTTCAAAACATAAACTATAGGGAATAGGAAAGTCGGTCTTCAGCACCACAGCCCGACGTCCATGCTATCCAGCCCTCACGGCTCCTTTACTTTACTTTTCATTTTCTTTTACTACATGTCATGCATACTAAAATGTCAGCTAACGCTGGTGAGTTTCATCTTTACTTTAAACTGTAACTTTATTTTGGTAGCTTAGTTTTGTAAATAAAATAAGCTTTCTTTCTTTATCTTTAAAACATCTTGCCTTTACTTTAAAACTTTACAACGTTACAATTATAAAACTGTTCCGTTACTATCTTTCGTTAAAACTTTACTTTTGAGAAAATCCTTTAAGGTGTCCTCCTTTACTCCTTAAAACTATCTTTTCACTTGTGCAAGACAAGTGACTATCATATACTTTAACTATCACATATGGATCATTGTCCGAGGACAGAATCCCTTTCTCGCTTACACCTCAGGGTAAGACTTTTACTTTAGCTGTGCCCACACCTTAAGGTAGGACTTTCTCGCTTACACCTCGGGGTAAGACTCCTTTAGCTATGCTCACACCTCAGGGTGAGACTTCTACTTTAGCTTGCTCACATCTCGAGGTGAGACTTCTACTTTAGCATGCATACAGGACTTTCTACTATGCAACTACTATGCAATGTAATTATTCTACAACACATAATATAATGCTAACTAACACATATCACATAGAAAAATAATACATAATAACACATAAATATATAATATGACATTTATCACTATCAAGCTACACCGAAGTACAGCTTCTCTACCTCCTTTACTTTCTTTAAAAACTCGTTTCAAAGAATGTACTATACTCTTTAACACTTTCACTTTCCTTTTTATAAAAATGTATCATTCTTATGAAAAAATACTTTAACTTTTAAAACTATCTTTCTGTCAATATGCATGCCAGCCCAAAACCGTAGGAAAAAAGAGAAATAAGAACTCACCCGTGTTATGTAACGGATCTAACGGGTCTAAGCACGATTGAGAGTCTCTAGGGATTCTTTTAACCTGTACATTCACATACACACCCTAAGAACTTAGTTTCATGTTCTAAGTATTTGTGATGAAAGTTCTCGAATCGTTTACAAGTTCTCGCTAAGTAAAGTTCTCTTTTCATCTCACCCGAGAACTATGAAGTTCTCGCTTGTACATGACATCCGAGAACTTTGGGAGGTTCCATGTTATCGGTTCCCTCTTTTTCGAGAACTATGCCCAAATACTAAAACCAAGCCAAGAACTATGAACCGAGAACCATGGCTGAGATCAAGCCGAGAACTATGAACCGAGAACTCGGTTGTAACCCCCAGGAATTTTCAGCCTTTATTTTTAACTATTCTGGCACTTGTATTTTCATCATTCTATGATTTGTACTCATGTATTTCAATGGAAGCCATCATAATTATCCATCTGATTACTTGATCATATACATACATAAATACATTGTGTACAACTGTTTCATTTAAAAAATAACAAAGATTTATATAGATGGTTATATAAATAAAGTTCAAAAATAAATATATGTTAGGTTATTATTAAGCCTATATATATATATATATAAACTTATAAAAACTAAATTATAAATTCTATAAATAAAATAGGGGTTATAAATGTTATTTTATTAATTTCAAAGAGAATGATTTTTAAAAAGAATAAAAATTATTTCTATTTTACAACTTATATTTTTATACAAATAACATTAATTATAATATACAACTATATTAGATTTTATAAAAACTTATAAAATTTAATGATTTTATACTTTATAAAAAGTTCAAGGTTCTTTTGGTAATTTCCAAAACTTTAATTAAACATTAAAACTAAGTTTGTGCATGAAATAATAAACCCTTGGAACTTCAGGGACTAAGTTGCAATTTCCGGAAACCCCTCCCCCCCCCCCCCTCCATTTCAGTCATGGGTTTGAGTCCCGCAGGTGACCGGTTTTGAGACCACAAATCATGAACTCATCCCTGAGATATTTTCGTGCGGAAATCTCAACGGCTAAACATTGCAGACATCCAATCGATTCATCATTCATGTTTAATCGAATTTTTATGAACTAATCAATGGCTAACTCGTAACCGAAACTCCATTTAAAATCCATTTACTCGATCGATCAATTCCTTTGCAATTGCGTATAAATAGACATCCACAAACCTTGGTGAAACTCATAGCAAACTCACCATACCCTCAATTACATCACATTTCACCTCTGGAACCCAAATCAAAGTCAAAGAACCCGAACCTGTTCATCGAGTCGTTCTCCTTCTCTACTTAATCATTTCAGGTAATTCCAGTGCCCATGGCTGCGTTTTGATGCGAGGAACAAAAGCCCCATGAATCGGGTTTCAATCGTTTGCTCGATCGGGTCAATTGACGAGCTACGGTTACGGGTTCCATTTGGGGAAGAAGATGGGTTTGGGATTGTTCTATTTAGTTTAAACGCATCAGTCTACGACCAAGGCATAAGCCCTGGTCTGATAACCTAAAGCGCGTGTGCATGTTGGCCCAGGCTCGACGCGGGTTCGAGTCCTAGAGGCAAGTATAGTGCCTAAACATTTTTCTTTTATTATTTTAATACCTCAAACAATATTTTAAATTCTGATTTATTTTTTATAAATCCTATAAATATAATCAGAAACTTTTATAAAAATAGAAAATATCAAATAATGTTTTATTCATTTTTAATTTATTAAAAACACGTTATAAATATTATGAAACCCTAAATAAACAATATAAATGGTTTATTTGAATAAATCTAAATATGTTGTTTTATTTAATAACAATGTTTATAAAACAAATTTTAAAAACATTTAAATACTATATTTTGGCAAAGAATAATTATTTAGAACATTTTATATTCATAAAAATAATTAAATAGTTATTTTAGATAAATAATTATACAAATTTAATTAATTTCATTTAAAACTTATAGTTATTTAATACCTCTTTTATAAATCATTTAAGTAAAAGAAATTATTTAGTTTAAATAATTATTTTATTTAAACAATTAATTAAACCTTTTCTATTCTATAATTTATTTATTAAATTATTTTAGAATAATTATATAAATAAATTCAAACATATTATTACTTTAAACACTGTATTATTACTTTAATTAATTCTAATAAATTTTATAAACTATTTTCTTATTTTAATACTTGTGATAAACATATACTTTCCTACAAACTTGTAAAAATCTCATATCCAATCACAAATCCTATGAAACCCTAAAATCTTAGAATTTCTTACTTTCATTAGACATACTTTGAGTTTAGAATACAATTATCCGTGTAGGTTAATTGTGAGAAATGCTCACGAAGCCTATCCATCATTAACAATTCATACTACCTGTTAGCTTCATTATAAGTGAGTTTCATAGCCCCCTATTACATTACTTTTGTTTATCCGTGTAGGTTAAATTTTGATTATGTTATAAACAAAATGTTTTTATTTTCCTTGTAACGAATATTTAATATGATGAATAATTATTGACACGCATTTAATAGATGATCATGTGCTTATGAACAACCGCGTCAGCCTCGACGTATAATTCGCCTTTGGCCGGGGTGTGTGATATGGCCTAAATTATACATGTTTTGCATGCATAATAATCCCCATATTATGGTACTAATTGATTAATAACCTTGCAATTGATACTTAAAACGTTAATATTTCACAATTGCAGGTTATCTGGTATCCTAAAGACGAATAAAGCAAAAAAATCAGCTTAAAACATGAAGAAATCAATCTTTTTGAAAACCAAACCTGAGCATTGACTCCCAAGAAGTCAAAATTGGACCACGGGAAGTCAACCAACAGCTAAAAGATAAAACTGGGTAGCAGAGGGGGGATGCACCGGCGTACATTGCCCCACTCTGCTCCCCAGAGCCTAGTACAATGTCCTTTGTACCCTGTTTGATTCCCGAGGTGTTTGCACGCCCGTGCAATCCAATGCACGGTCGTGCATTACTCATTCTGAGGCCTATAAATAGAGGGCTTGGGTTCTTGGTTTCACACACCCATACACACCTTACAACAGCTATCCAGACCTTATTTGAGAGCATATTTCATAGTTAGAGTAGAGAGTAGTGAGTGGAGGGGCTCTTCCTCCTTGTTCTGCAATAGGGGAGACTACGAAACTCAGCCTTATGTTAGTTAGTATGGCCATTTGTGGCTAAACTCTTTGTATTGCTAGGGTGAAGATGAAGTTTGGTGCATGTTAATGTTTAACGTATTAATCCAAGTGATGTGTTTATGTCTTTAACTATTTGTCCTTAAAACCACCATTTTGGTGGGCTTTTATTATTGTCTAAATCCGTCTTTATATTTATGAGTGTTCTTAATTTTAAAGTGTAAGATCGTAAAACCTTTTTAATCAAACTTCTTTTGAAACTTGTACGTCTTTATACAAGCAGAGATTGATAAGCCAAGGCTTGGTCAACACTAGTAAGGTCGTACGACGTTATACGAACTTATTATGCGACCAAGAATTGGTGAATTCATGTTGGGAACGGTACGTCTTTATACTTGGTCCCATTGTTACACCGCCTCCCGGTGAGCAAAATATAATCTCCTATTTAACTCTAATATAAAGCATTTTACGTTCGATGTCTTAAACCAACCTGGAGATGACCATTCGAAGGGTTGAGGGTAATTGTTGTCCTTAACAGGAGGCACTACCGCTTGTTAAAGCTTTTAAATTTGCAAATCAAATGTCGTGAGGACGAGGCTCTAGCGGTGACCCGGTTCACACGTTTGTAGTAGTCATATCACTGGATTAATCAGCATAACATTATCACGTACCAAGCGGCTTCAAAACCCAAAGCAATATTATTCGTAACATGATCATTCCCGACATATTTACTTTCCTGTTATTTACTATTCTGTTCGTTACGTTTCTATTACACACTTCACGCACGTTTTTAGTTTTCTGCTATTTACTTTACCGCCATTTACTTTTCTATCATTTACTTTTCTGTCATTTACTTTTCTGCTCCACAAGCACACAAAACTCACTGACTAATTAAACCGGCTAAACGATAACAAAAGTTGAGTATTGGAATTCGACCGTGTCCGTTGGTTCGATACTTGGTTCTTACCTAAACTATATTACGCAGCAATAGGTACACTTGCCTATTGTGTGTGTTTTAAGTTTGAGTATTTATCATTTTATAAATTTAAAACATGATCTCGTGAAACCATATCTAAAACAAATATATACATATATATATACTTATCACACGAAACGTCAGTGTGACAGATTGGTATCAGAGCCATGGTTTTAGGGAATTAGGTTATTAGTTACACATGACCTAGACTATAACCTAGGAGTCCAAAACATGAGTTTAACTCGTGTCTTTTATTAGGAACTCCACTCTATTCTTATTCTATACACATACTTACATCTATTCTTACATGAATCACATCCACTTACCTATACATATCTACATCTATCTATTTCTGTCTACGTGGTGCAAATACATGAACAACAACTTCAAGGGACTACATGAAACTACTTGAAACTACATGGATTACTTGAAACATACTCTTAGACTTAAAAGTCTAATCCAAAATGAAACTCTCATCAAAAGTATGTAAGTTCTAAATATTGAATGAGAACTTGTGCAATCCGGAAGGGTGGATGCCTGTATTCTCGAAAATTCTGTCTAGGAAAGCATTCCGTATAAATCCAAATCAACCGATGGACCAGTTATGTTTTCCTGGGAATTCTTAGGATGAGTGTCCACTTATAGGCTAAAGCACGACTTCTCGGACATTAGATGAACTTAAAAGACTTTTGATAAGTCAACGTATCCATTTGGTGATGTAAACTGAATGGGTGTCATCCGATATTTTATCACATGATTTTATTATAAATTCTTATACATGATTCATATCATATGAATTTCCTGTTCATCCCTTCTTGTGTTTATTATTGTAGAATGTCTCCTCGCTGTGAACGTAGGAACAACCTCACTGACAGGATTGACCAGCAAATGGCTGCAATTCTACCAACCATGGTCAACCAACTGAACCAGAATGCAACTCCAAGAAATCCCCCGTGCACATTCAAACATTTCAACTCATGCAACCCCACCAAGTACTACGGGAATGAAGGAGCCACTAGACTTCTCCAATGGTTCGAAAGCATTGAGGGTACTTTCATCAATGCCGACTGTCCCGGGAACCTAAAGGTTCGCTATGCTACTAGTGTCTTTCAGAATAGGGCACTCACCTGGTGGAACGGGGAAAAGCATAACCGTGGTATGGAATTTGCACTGGCCCCACCTTGGGCTGATGTTAAGACACTCATGACTGATGAGTTTTGTCCTCGCAATGAGATTAAGAAGCTAGAAGCTGAGTTCTGGGATCTCAAGCAGGAAAGTGTGAAAGCCTTGCCTATACCACGCGTTTTCATGAACTTAGCCTTCTTGTACCTCATATGGTTACTCCTCTTTCAAGGTCTATTGAAAAGTACATCAATGGCCAAATCCAAGATACCGTTTTGGGTAGTAATCCAGCCACACTTGAAGAAGCAACCCGTGTTGCTGCTACATTGACAGATAAGCACGTTAATGCAGGGACCTTGTCTAAGAAAGGTGCAAAGTAAACCGTTGAGAAGACTGCAACGGAACCTACCAAAGAAGTCAAGGCTGAGTTTCCATTCAGTGGCAAGAAGCGGAAAGGCAGAAACTTTGCTATTATCACTCATGCTGCACCTTTAGCCCAGGTAGCCCTAATGCTTACAACCCCAACAAGAAGCCGTATGTAGGGACTTTACCTTTGTGCAACACATGCAAGCTCCATCGTACTACTAACGTGCCACGTCGTCTATGTACCACTTTTGGACATTATGGACATGTGGCTAACACATGTCGTGTTCCACAAGTTATTCAAGTCCATCAACCTGTTGTTCCTGCTTCTGCTGCTATCACCCAGGGTCGGGCTTGTTACAAGTGCGGTGACCTTAATCATTTCAGGAACCATTGTCCTAGGTTGGTCATTGGGAATCAAGCCAACATGAATCAGGGAAACGTGAATCAGGGGAACATGAACCAGGGGAATACAAACCCCATAGCTCGTGGACGTGCCTTCAATGTTAATATTAAAGAGGCTCAAGCCAACAATGATGTGGTGAATGGTACATACCTAATAAATCAACAATATGCTTCAATCCTATTTGATACTGGTTCCGATAGGAGTTTCGTGTCTTTTGAATTCGAACCACAACTTGCTATAAGTCGAACTAAGTTAGAAAAATCCTTCGGTATAATAATAGTGGATGGATATTATGTTACTTGTGACACCATCATTAGAGATTGTACCGTAAACTTGAATGACCATGACTTCTCAATTAATCTTATTCCTATGGTTCTCGGAGGTTTCGACATCATAGTAGGCATGGATTAGCTAACCAAACATCATGTTGAAGTCGTTTGCTTTGACAAGTATATTAGTATCCCTCTCGACTCGGGAAACATTTTGAACGTCTATGAGGAGAAGTCGTCTAAAGGACTCGAGCTTATGTCCTGTACTACCGCGCAAAAGTACTTACGAAAAAAGTGTGTAGCTTTCTTGGCACAAATTGAGGAGCGGAAAGACAAGGGCAAAATCCTCCAAGACATTCCTGTGATCAAAGACTTTCCGAAAGTATTTCCCGAAGACCTACCCGGTCTTCCTCCCGCACGTCAAGTTGAATTCCGTATCGACCTAGTGTTAGGAGCAAACCCTGTGGCTAAGTCACCCTATCGTCTTGCACCCTCAGAAATTCAAGAACTTTCAAGCCAACTTCGATAACTTTTAGACAAAGGATTTATTCGTCCTAGTGTTTCTCCTTGGGAGCACCCGTCTTATTTGTCAAGAAGAGGATGGTTCTTTCCGCATGTGTATCGACTATCGGGAACTCAACAAGCTTACTGTGAAGAACCGTTATCCACTTCCGAGGATTGATGATTTGTTTGATCAACTTTAAGGCTCGACTTGTTTCTCAAAAATCGATCTTCGTTCTGGTTATCACCAATTACGAGTCCTTGAATACGATATTCCAAAAACAGCTTTTCGTACAAGGTACGGTCATTATGAGTTCATGGTTATGCCATTCGGACTAACTAATGCACCCGCGGTATTCATGGATCTTATGAACCGCGTGTGTAAACCGTACTTGGACAAATTCGTGATCATCTTCATTGACCATATTCTTATATATTCAGAATCAAAAGTAGAACACGAAGAACACTAGCGATTGGTTTTGGATCTCTTGAAGAAGGAACAATTATACCCCAAGTTCTCCAAGTGTCAATTTTGGCAAAAGTAAAACCAATTCTTGGGCCATATAGTCAACGAGAAGGGTATTCACGTGGATCCCGCAAAAATTAAAGCGGTGAAGAACTGACAAGCTCCAAAAACCCTGTAACATCCATGATTTACTTATGCTTTATTTTGTGCAATAACAACATTTCAACTTCAATTCAGGTTAATTTCATTGTGTCACTTTAACCATAATTACAAAAGTGTATTAAACTCAGAATTTCATTCATACAAATTTATCTTTTAGCCTTACAAAATATATATATATATATATGTATGATGTGACATCCGGCTATTTAGAGATAACTCCGTTAACACAAGTTCTGTTATCTCGCACAAACACAATTAGTCCAGTTAGTCCAAGTTATCCAATCACAAACCCCAGGGACTAATTCTGCCATTCCTCAAACTCAAACACCAAACTACAAGGATTGTTTCTGTATTTAATCAAAACTCAAGTAGACACGGTCGTGCCAGTGCACGAGCACGGTCACGCCAAGTGCCCAAGAACGGTCGTACCTAATTCTAGGCACGGTAGCGCCTCATGCACAGTCAAGACGCAAACTCAATCTGTAACGCCTCAAAACGTTTGAATTCGCAGCCATAACTCGAAATTGATTGTTTCGGACATCATTAGGTCGTTTCTAACCATTCATCATTGCCAATTAACCCTAATTAATTCCAATTATGGACTTTAATTCATAACCATTGAAGCCCCCAACGATTACACTCGAATTCGTACCAACCCTCTTTTCATTCTGCAATTAACCATCTGCACACCTCAAACGAGTTCCACGGAACCTGTAACATCATTCGATTTCACCGGAGAAGGAAACAGAGCCGTCGGAGAACAAGCCATTCGAAGGCAAACATGTTTTTGCTCCAACTCCATCAATTCGATATCGTTAGAGGTAATTAAACATGTCCACGGCTTCATTTTCATTCATAGATTAAAAGCCCTATGTTAATTGGGGCTTACATTATCGAAATTAACACAAACGAATTCTAGGGTTCATATTCATTCGGGTTTGATCGAACAGCACCCTAGAATTAATCTAAATTCAATTAAACTATACGGACAAATTCGCCATCACCTACTCTTTGAAAGCCCCATGATTCCAGCATTTAACCTTATAAGGTTTAACCAACTCATTTTCTGGAAAAGTTCAGGCACGGTCATGCTAATCGATTAGCATGGCCGTGCCTCGTGCCCAGGCATGATTGTGCCTCCTAGCTAGGCACGGTCGCGCCCCATGCCTAAGCACAGTCGTGCCCATACCCTGGCACAGTCGTTTGTCCCCTGATCAGTTTTTTTTAAATCATTTTAATATATTTTGTTTAAACCCAAATTTCTTTATAAAAAATATTTTATAAAACCCAAGGCACGAATTGTTTTATAAACCCAACTATCAACTTGGAAAATTTAAACCATTTATTTGATCCTTCCTAGCGGATATAAAACTAAAAATTCTAAATAAAAAGTTTATATGGTTATTTTATTCAAAACCTATATAAACTATTTATATACTAATATATATTTATAATATTTCTTAGCACACTATTAGTAAATGAATAAATGAGATAGATTAATTTATTTAAACCCTAAATGAATTTATTTATTTAAATTAATTAAACATAAACCCTAAAGACAAATATTATTTTTCATATATACTTTGAACTTACAATTTTACATATAAAACTTTTCTCGACTTACATCCTGTCACATAAAATGACACAACCCTTGTACAAATCCACACATATCAAACCGATGAACATTTGATCATGACATATACTCTGTACACATTATTAATTCAAGATCATACATTCTCACTCTAGGTTAACTTTGTGATTTACAAGAATCACTTTTACTACCTATTGTTCATGCTATCTACACCATCTATACAAGTGAGTTTACATAGCCCCTTTTCCTTTTGTACATTTTTGGGGTGAAATATGATTACTCAATAACACACTATTTACAATTACATACGTACAATTCTACAATATGATCATATGTGTTTATTTGTGCTTTGTGCTTGAATGCTAACTGTTAAGGCTATGGCATACTCGTGTAATCATTAACACATTACATCAGGATAACATTTGATTGTTATGCCCTACATCAGGATAACATGTGTTGTTATGCCCTACATTTACATCAGGATAACATTTGTTGTTATGCCCTACATTTACATCAGGATAATATGTGTCGTTATGCCCTACATTTACATCAGGATAACATGTGTTGTTATTCCCTTCAATTACAAGGTTACATTTGTGCAACTAGCTTAACTTAGATTCTCCATAAATGCTTTATAAACCATGTATCATATGATTTGTACACAAAACATTTGAACTTTACTTGTGGTGTCAGAACCTATGTATGCTCACCAACTATTTTTAGTTGACACTGTTTTCATCATGTTTCAGGTACTAGGGTATGAGATCATATGCAAGATACTATATATAGGATTTGGACTTAGTAAACAAGGAAATTGAACATGTTGATGTATTTGATTTTGGTTGTTGATTTGAACTATTGTAATAAAATCTTGATGTAATTAATATATGAAACTTTAATTAATCATGAGCTTATGAACAGTCCACACGTCCGCCCCGACGTATTCCGCCGTCGGTTGGGGTGTGACAGATTGGTATCAGAGCCTTGGTTATAGGGAATTAGGTTATTAAACACATTTGACCTAAACTATAACCTTAGGACACCCATCTATGCCATGCTCTATGATTATATAATATATGCTACATGATATGTGCTTCATGTCTAATATATTATGTGTTAATTTATTTAATGCCTATTTTTTTAAACTTCATAACTTATTAGGCTATATCTAAATAATAAACTAAATAACAATATCCACACCCATACCTAAGCCTCGTATCCTTCTTGCCTACTTCTATATCATTATCATTATAGTATGTGGAACGTCATACTCATAAGTCTATTAAACATTCTTTTACACATCATTAAGGTTTTAAACTTTGGTAATTAGTAGAGGACATGTGCAATCTGGAACGGTGACACATCTATTCTGGGTTCTCTGTCTAGGAAAGCATTTCATATAAATCCCAATCAACCAAGGGATCTGTATGCTTTCCTGGGAATTCCTGGGATGAGTGTTTACTTATAGGCTAAAGCATGTCTCCTTGAAAGTTATATAAGTTTGATTAACCTTAATATGTCATAGTATTCATGTGGTTATATTACTATATGAGTGCAATCCAAATTATGATTCCTCATGTTTATTTATTCTCTTATTCCTTTTAATCCAAACATTCTCATAAATTCTTACCTCTCTCCTTATGTTGTTTAAATCTATAGCATGCCTCCCCGTCGTGCCAACAAGACCAACAACAACAACAGCACTGGTCTTACTGCTCTTCTCACCCAACTTGTGAACCAACTCGCTCAGGCCAACAACAACAATAGTGGTAGTGCTACAGGTGGAGGTGGTGGTGGTACCAACCCAACCCCATGCACTTTCAAGCACTTTAACTCGTGCAACCCCATCAAGTTCTATGGTACCGAAGGAGCTACAGGTCTCCTTTAAGGGTTTGAAGGCATTGAAAACACCTTCCTCAACAGTGATTGCCCTGACAATCTCCGGGTTCGCTATGCCACCAGCGTCTTTCAAAAACAGGCGCTCACTTGGTGGAATGGTGAGAAGAGGAACCGGGGTATGGATGTGACCATGGCCTTGCCATGGGATGAAGTTAAGAGGCTCATGACCGAAGAGTTCTGTCCTCGCAATGAGATGAAGAAGCTCGAGGCTGAGTTTTGGGATCTTACCCAACACAGTGGTGAGAACTTGGTCTATACAACTCGTTTCCATGAGTTGAGTCTTCTTGTGCCTCACATGGTCACACCACTGAATCGGTGCATTGAGAAATACATCGGTGGCCTGCCCATGAAATCTAGGATACTGTTCTAGGAAGAAATCCTACTACCCTTGAAGAGGATGTCCGCCTAGCTGCCACATTAACTGACAACCATGTGAAGGCGGGAGCGTTAACAAGGAAAGATGCAAAGAAATTCACTAACCCAGCAACCTCTTCTGAACCCTCTAAGGAAGACAAACCCAAACCTCCTCACAACAATAAGAAACGTAACATTGTTGTCATTACCCCTGCTGTACCGATCAACCAAGTTGCTCCCCTAGTCCAAAACAAGAATAAGAAACCATATGTGGGCAGCAACCCTTTGTGCAACACATGCAATTACCATCACTTCCCAAACATGCCATGCCGTCTATGTGCCAATTGTGGAAGGTATGGTCATGTAGCAAACACCTGCCAATCCGGGCCACCTGTTAGTCAAGTCAACCAGGGAAACCGAGCCAATCAGCAAGTTGCCAATCAAGTTGTACCGGCTATTACTAATGGACGTGTTTGTTATGAATGTGGTAATCCAAACCACTTCTGAAACCAATGTCCAAGGATAACCAATGCAAAGCAAGGTAGTGCTCGGGGGCGTGCCTTCAACATAAACACCAACGAAACTCAAGTCAATACCGAGGCAGTGAATGAGACCAATTGAAGCTAGTGCCAGATGAAGTCAAATAGAGATCTAATCTAGAATAAATTACGCATTGTAATCATTTACGTTATCTTGTCATTGTTTGAAATATTTATGCCTATTACAGTTGTCACCATAAATTCGAGCTTGTTAGCCAACTTCAAGAAGACGAATCAATTCACCATTAACCATTTGTATAAGCACTAATGAAGTTAATATATATATATATATAACTCGACTACCCACATTATACATGAACACGCTTGTCCGCAACACTCGACCATCTACAGAATTAGATAGTTTACATTACTCATAAGATTCAATAGCTTACACCTGAACGTCCACAATACACATGAAACTCAGTTGTTTACAATATACATGATACAGGATTGATTACATTATACATGAAACTCAGTTGTTTACAACATACATGATATACGATTGATTACATGATACATGAAACTAAGTTGTTTACAATATACATGATATAGGATTGATTATATGATACATGCAACTCAGTTGTTTACAATATACATGATACATGATTGATTACATTATACATGAAACTCAGATGTTTACAACATACATGATACAAGATTGATTACATGATACACGAAACTTAGTTGTTCACAATATACATAATATAAGATTGATTACATGATACATGAAACTTAGTTGTTCACGATACACATGATTATATGACACTGAATAGATAATCCCAATTAATAGAGTCAAATGCCTTCTCAAAGTCGATTTCTAAAACCATCATATTCTTCCTCTTTTATAATAATCAACAATCACAATTAAAATAAGGGTCTCGTTGAGAATTTGACGATTTTTAATGAAAGCATATTGCACGCTACTGATCAAAAAGTCAATGACACATGCAACACGTTTTTGCCAAAATCTTGGCAATGATCTTATACTCCAGACCAATAAGACTGATAAGACTATAATCAGTGACATCATAATATAATTTACCTTAGGAATCAAGGCAGTAAATGATGAACTGCAACCGTTAGGCATGTGAGAAGAACCAAAAAATTCACAAACAAAGGCAATGATATCCTTCTTCAAAAGATCCCAAAACGCTTTAACGAAAGCAAAAGTGAATCCATCAGGACCACGAGACTTATCTCCATCACAAAACCAAATAGCGGACTTTATTTCCTCTTCTGTAACTTGCGGTTCTAGAAAAAGCACTTGGGCCGATGATAACGTATTAAATCTGCCATGATTATTTGGTATTGATAATCTTGAAAAAAAGATCAAAAAATGTTTCTTTAACCTGAGTGGGTTAGATAGCTAATCTTCATTTTGTTTAATCCTATGAATCGCTAATTGTCTCCTTTTTGTTAACAACCGCATTGAAAATTTTCGTTTTTTTTTTCTTTTTGAGCGAGATCTAAAGAAACCAAATAGTCCATGTCATTTTTTTTTTTTTAAATTACCCGATCACACCTGTCCTAATGTGTCCTAACCATAGGCCTGTATGCTTTCATTGTTAATAATTTAAATTATTTTTTTTGTGGTAACTGTGTGTAAGAAGGAAGCTAGAAAGGGACATTAAAGACCATGTTAGGTGCATTGAGATCTGTTTTACATAATTCGAATTTGTACGACCTCTCGGAAATATGAAGGACCTTATCTAATTGGCAAATGTTATTTATTTTATTATTTAAAATTAAATAGTAATTATAGTACAAATTTTATTTTGGTTTTATTAATGTAAAGATGGTAAAAGGAAAAAAGAAAATCCTTTTTTTACCAAAATAAAGATACCATCCATCCATTTATTAATTAAATAAAAATAAAAATGTTACAATGTTATATTCGGAGTGTACGAAAACATAATATTTTAAAAAATTATAAGAGAAAAACAAATTATGTGTTTTAAAAAAACCTCTTATTTTAATTTTTTTTAAACTAAATGTTAAAACGTAATCAAAATTTACTTATTTTTTAAATTAAAATTATTGATAATAAATTTAACCCATAGTGGGCTTGCTAAAGGGCAACCCAATAATTGACAATTGTGACTTCTCTGAAAAAAAAAAGTAGGTAGGAAGTCTCGAACCAAGGGATAGGGATAGTGGATTATAAGAAAACCGCCTCAAACCATTAGGCCAAACAATTTTAAGTTTAGATCATATTTCAAATCCTATATATACAACACTTAAAAATAATAAAAAAATAATAATTCAACTGTAGATACCGACCATGAATTACTATCTATACCGTATAATAAATAAAGGTTTTTCATGTCACGTGCCGTCTTCATATTTATTTTTATCATTTTTTCCCGTCTTTCTCTTATTAAATATATCTATATCTTTTAATAATAATATATTTTTAAAGAAAATACTAATCTTTATATTAATAAATCTCCTGCATATTTTGACGAGTGTATGTGTTAACGGATTATATTGTATTCCACGGGTTTATTATAACACGTGTAAAACAAGAGTTTTTAAAAAATAAATTTTTTAGTACTTAATATATAATATTATATTTATTCAACCCGTGTAATACACGAAATTTTAACCTAGTAGTAGTAATATACCGGAGTATTATTGGTTTTGGAATCAGATTTGTAACTACGAGGAAGACTAATATGCATAACACATTACAATTTTAAATGTTAAGGATTATAAATTATGGGTTAAGATATGGTAAAAAGGGTTTTAAAAATAAAAATGGTAAGAATGATTATGGGCTTGACATGTGTCCTTTTATTGTTTTTGAAGGAATGACATTTTGGTCATTGTGTAAAATATGTCAGGTCATTGTGTAATGTCAGGTCTGGTCATTGTGTTTTATGTTTTAGATTAATTTCGTGTTATGTTAGATTAATTTTGTCACTGTTTTTTTATGTATTATATATAACACAGTGATCAAAAAAATATTTGACACGATGACCTGACATTAGACACAATGACCTGACATTAGAAAAATATTTGATATTAGACATAATGATAAAAAATATTTGACACATTGACTTGACATCAGACACAATGACCTGATATTAGACACAATGACGAGCAAATTACACAATGAGCTGGAAAACGTTTTTTTTTCTTTTTTGTATATAACGACATTATACTCGTTTTAAAGATAAAAAAACGCGTTTTCGCCTTTGTGTTTTACGTTTTAAATAATTTCGTGTTATTTTTGTCATTGTTTTTATGTATTATATATAACACAATGATGAAAAATATTTGACACAATAAATTGACATTAAACACAATGACCTGACATTATACACAATGATGAAAAATATTTGACACAATGACTTGACATTAGACATAATGACCTAACATTAGACACAATGACGAGCAAATTACACAATGAGCTGGAAAACGTAATTTTTTTTCTGTTTTGTATATAACGACACTATACTCGTTTTAAAGATAAAAAATGCTCGTTTTTATGGTGTCTAATGTCAGGTTTGGTCTTTGTGTCAAATATTTTTCATAATCGTGTTATATGTATTTATCATTGTGTTTTACGTTTCAGATAACTTCGTGTTATTTTTGTTACTGCTTTTTATGTATTATATATAAAAAAGTGATGGAAAATATTTGACACCATGACCTAACATTAGACATAATGACATTAGAAAAATATTTAACATTAAACACAATGATGAAAAATATTTAACACGATTACTTGACATTAGACACAATGACCTGACATTAGACACAATGACGAGCAAATTACACAATGAGCTGGAAAACGTTATATTTTTTCATTTTTGTATATAACGACACTATACTCGTTTTAAAGATAAAAACGCTCGTTTTTTTGTGTATTTTTTTAAAAAAATAATGCCGTATATAAAATTTATGAACATTTAAAAAATGGGGGGAACTGGATAAAAAGTCAACAAAGGTGGCCATTGCTAAAATACTATTCCAACAACTTTTTTTTCTACAATTTAATCACAACCGTTAAATCCTTATCAATTTAATCTAATGGCTCTAAATCATTCTCACCCTTTTTATTTTAAAAACCATTTTTATTTGAACCTAACCCTATAAATTATAATGAGTTTCATATTTTTTTTATTTTTAAAACTAACTTATAAAATAATTCAAATAAAAACTTATGATCATCTATATGTTGCTTTTTATTTTTTTAACTATATTGATCATTATTCTTAATCAAGCCAGAGAATGTTTCGGGAATTGTAATAGTATATCTGAATTAGAGTATTACAAAGAGTATATATATGTTTGTATATTTACATAATATATCTACTTTGTATAATTACAATATCATCTAATATTTCCCCGCAAGCTGCGACATGTAGTTTGGAATGTAAAAACGTGAATCTTTGAGTCGGCAACGGTTTTATAAAAATGTCTGCGATCTGATTCCGTGTGTAACTATTCTCTAGAAAGTGAAAATCAACTTTAACATGTTTTATTCTAGCATGAAACACAAAGTTAGATGCAAGATAGGTTGCACCAAGATTGTAACACCATAGAGTGTGAGCGGATGTCGCGTCTACCCAGAGTTCTCTTAGTAGAGCTTCTAACCAGGTTAATTCAACAATAGTATTTAACTAGGGCTTTGTATTATGACTCTATAGATGACCGAGAAACTATTTTTTGTTTTCGTGCGATCCAGGAAATAAGATTAGAGCCTAAGTAGATAGCAAATCCCCTCGTGGACCGACGGTAATCTGGACAACCAGTCCAATCAACATCGGAAAAGGCACGAATGGGTAAGGATCATTGCCAATGAACATCAGTGAAGGCCTGAAGTTGGGAGTCCGAGTTGTGGCAAATTAGTAAATCATGATCAATAATGCTCTTTAAGTATCGAAGGATGCGTTTGACAGCAGACTAGTAGTTCTCTGACAAGGCGTGCATTTATTGACACACTTTGTTGACAACATAAGTAATATCTAGTCTAGATGGAGTGATGTATTGAAGAGCTCCAACAATTTGGCGATACTTTACCGGCTCAGAAAAATAGGGGACTGTCCCTAATAGATTAGGTCTGTGATATGCTTATGGAAAAGAGACCAGTTTATAGTGAGAAAGGTCGACTCAATGAATGACCTCAAATATGTATTTATGCTGAGATAGAAGGATATTTTGTCCCTGTGGAAAAATCTCAATACCCAGAAGGCAGTCAAGACTGCCAAGATCCTTTAGGGCAAAGTATTTGTCAAGTTGTTGTATAACTTGGTTGACTATGGTGGTATTGTTACCGGTAACAATAATGTCATCAACATAAACCAGAACATACATAATTAGTGTTCCTGAAGATGATGATTGTGAAAAAGGAGGAGTGTTTGATAGTGAAAGTGATAAGGGCGGGGATGGTTGGGAGGTTTGAGTGTTGGATGTTGGTGAGGGAGGTGTGGTCGGTTCAGTAGATAAGGGAAAAGGGGAAGTGGGAGTCTGAGAGGGAAGTGTTAGGACATGGTGAGGAAGGTGTAGATAGAGAGGTGACACGATTGGCGAAGGGAAAATGATCGTCATTAAAGCGCACATGACGTGAAATGTAAATGCGATTAGTTTGAGGATCAAGACATTAGTAATCATGATGTGCAGGACAATATCCAAGGAAGAAACATAGTGTGGAACGAAAATCAATCTTGCGACGATTGAATGGTCGCAAATGGGGGAAACAATGATAGCCAAAAACTCGAAGAAAAGAGTAGTCTGGAGATCTGTTGAACATATGTTCAAAAGGTGATATGTTGGAGGATGCTCGAGAAGGCATGCGGTTGAAGAGATAGACAACAATGTCAAAGCCAAAGTGCCAAAACCTTTGAGGAGCAGATGATTGAGCGAGAAGAGTGAGGCCAGTTTTAACAACATGGCGATGGTGTCGTTTGAAAAAACCGTTTTGTTCACTATTGTGAGGACAAGAAAGTTTGTGAACAATTCCAAAAGTGGTAAAGAAGCTCGTTAAAGTTCGAAATTCACCACTCCAATTAGTTTGAACATTTTTTATTTTAGTATTAAATTGACATTCAACCATGTTAACAAAGTTTGTAAAGGTGTTGTAAACATCAAGTTTTTAAGTCAAAGGAAAAGTCCACATGTAATGAGAGAAATGATCAAAACATAACAAGAAATAAAGATGGCCATCAGAAGATAATATAGGAGCAGGGCCTCAAAAATCACAATAAACTAGGTCAAGAAAATTTAAACTGCAAAAATTGGAAATAGGTAAAGATAATTTGACAGATTTGCCAACATTACAAGCAATGTAATGGAAGACAAGTTTGTAGTAATTTGAAGTGAACTGTTTGAAAACATAAAATTCAAAAGACGATGATGTGGATGACTATGTCGTCTATGCCAAACAGTAGAGGAGGCTCGTGTAGCATAGAAGGTTGTCTTGTTGAGAGAGCGAAACCGAGGAAGATGAATAGAGTAGAGACCATTTTCATTGGGGTCCATGAGAAGGATAGTGCGTGTAAACTCGTCCTTTACAACAAAAAAGGAAGAGTGAAATTCAAAAAATATATTGTTATCTAAACAGAACTTCAAAAAAGGAAGATACTTTCAACTTGTTGCACTGATGGTCCTCTGGAGTTGATGGAGTTTAACTTTTTCTGTTAAGAGGATGTGAAATGACTAAAATACCCTTAAAGTTAAACAAAAATAAAAATAATAAATGAAACAATTAAATATTAAATTATGTGAGCTCCACCACATTAAAATAAATCAACTAATATTAAATTCATATGGGTCCCACCCCTTTATCTTGCTCAACCCTTCATCCGACCCAAATTTTTGTGTGTTCGGCTACAACTACACCACCACCTTCCGCTAAACCTGCAACACCTCCCCCTCCTGTTGCTCCTACTTAACTTTCCGATCATAATACATTAATGACACAGTGGCCCACATAACTTAATATTCAATTATTTCATTTATTACTTTTATTTTTGTTTATTTAATCTTAAGGGTATTTTGGTTATTTCGCATCTACTTAACAGAAAAAGTTAACCTCCATCCACTCTAGGGATCATCACTGCAATAAGTTGAAAGTTTCTTGGGCCTAAACCCATAATTTCTCAAAGTTAGGGACCAATTCCGTAATTTGGCCAAACCACAAGAACCATCCGTGTAATTAACTCTTTTTCTTATTAATTTAACAAGATTAATGCAATATAACATTTGTAATTTTAAAATAAGTATACATACATCAATTGTAATATTATTATATTATCTTTGTTATATCATATTTCTTTCAGAGGTCGATCAATCATTTTCATCATACAAACGACATGAAAAAGATGTATGGTTTCGAATCTTCTTCATCTAAAAGAATCAAATAAACTTCCACCAAAATAACAATTAATTTTAATTTTAGGATCACACACTAGACTACTTTTTGAGGAGGGAAAATAAAAGGAAACAAAAAAGCTTGATTTATGAAAAACGCATCAAGAAATTGAGTTGCAAAGAAGAAATGGAAAGCAAAATTGGATCTTTCATATCACGAAAAGGCATGTGCTATTGTCACTTGACCGAGGAGTGTTCCTAGAGCCGTACTTCCACACCAATACAAACAAAGTGATGAATAAAGATGAATCAAACTTTTATTTCCTTCTTTTTATCATTTTATTCAAGTCTTTTTATATGTATACATATATATTCTATAATGGGTTGAACAAGAATTACAAGATAAATACTAATATACGTATGTACATATATACGCACACGGTCCAGTACAAAACATTTTTAGTCTAAAAAGCGTAAGAAACAATGAGGATATGACACGTATGCGTGTGCACATAATTAGTAAGGGGTATTTATATACATTTATGTATACATGTTACTAGCAAAAATAACCGCACCATGTTAAATGGGATAACCGCAACGTGATTAGCGTAATAAAAAACTATTTTAGACCTCGACATAACATTCGTTAGACACAAATCTACGACATTTAAAATGAGATAGCAACACAGTATAAATTGAAATTGTCTATCGGACAGTTCATCATAGAGCTTTTAAAAAAGAATTAAACTAGATCACAAGATGCGAATTTTCTCTTTTACAAAATAAATCATGTGAGAAGCTTAATTTGTGGTACTGAGGTTTTGTTGACCTTATCAAATTAATTTAGTTAATTAGTTTTACTTTAAGTCATGATGGAGTAATTAATTTGGGGTTTAATGTGAATTAAAAAATAACAATTTCAAACAAAAATATTCCCAATCGGCGTGGAGTTTAGCCGGTTTGGGGGGGGGGGGGGGGGGGACTTTCTTTGTATATCATTGCCACTGATTTCCTCTATAAATACCCGATCCCTGATCAATCTCATCAATCACTCTGATCAATCCGTCCTCCATTGTTCAGGTGATCAATAGTGTCTATACCTTCAATCAAAACAAAATTATTTGTTCAATTTCCGTTTGATTTGTGGAATTATGCGTCCCGATCAGAAATTTGTGATGTTGTCATTGATCCCCTTGTTTTTGTTTTAATTTGTCAGGATTGGAGGTAACTTAAGCGAAGGTTTGTGTAATGGCTAATCGGAATTTGGAGAAATTGGCATCGATCGACGCTCAGTTGAGGCTTTTAGTTCCCGGAAAAGTTTCTGAGGATGATAAGCTTATTGAGTATGATGCGTTGCTTTTGGACAAGTTTCTAGACATTCTTCAGGATTTACATGGAGAGGATCTCAAGGAAACGGTATACTAACTTGTTGTACATAATTTGGGTTTATGTGGTTTTTATGCGCACCAACTGTTCGACAAAATGCGTCAAAGAAATAAGATTGATTAATTTACTCATCAATAACTGTTTTACAGAATTTGGCTTTGTGTGTTTTATTGCGCACCAACTGTTCGACAAAATGTGTCAAAGAAATTAGATTGATTAATTTACCGATCAATGACCTGATTACCATGATTGTTTGTTTAGGTTCAAGAATGCTATGAGCTTTCTGCTGAATATGAAGGGAAACGTGACCCGAAGAAGCTGGAGGAGCTAGGAAGTGTGTTGACAAGTTTAGATCCAGGGGATTCAATTGTCATTGCAAAGGCTTTCTCTCACATGCTTAATTTAGCCAATCTGGCTGAAGAGGTTCAGATTGCTTATCGCCGAAGAATCAAACTGAAGAAAGGTGATTTTGCTGATGAGGCTAATGCAACAACTGAATCGGATATTGAAGAGACGCTTAAGAAGCTTGTGTATAAGCTTAACAAGTCCCCTGAAGAGGTTTTTGATGCTCTCAAAAATCAAACCGTTGACTTGGTCTTGACCGCTCATCCGACTCAATCTGTCCGCAGATCTCTGCTTCAGAAGCATGGAAGGTATACCCTTTAATCTTGTAATCTGTATATCAGTTAGTCAACTTAAAATTGACCCTTGATCTTCATAGGATCCGGAACTGTCTGGCCCAGTTATATGCCAAAGACATCACTCCTGATGACAAGCAGGAACTGGATGAGGCCTTACATAGAGAAGTAAGTATTATATACTGATTCAAGATCTTGTTTGATTCAAGATACATTGTGTGCAATATCATGTTTATGAATTATTTTTATGTCATTTTGTAGATTCAAGCTGCTTTCCGTACTGATGAGATCAGAAGGACACAACCAACCCCGCAAGATGAAATGAGAGCTGGAATGAGTTACTTTCATGAAACAATATGGAAGGGTGTTCCTAAATTCTTACGCCGTGTTGACACTGCTTTAAAGAATATTGGGATCAATGAACGCGTTCCATATAATGCTCCTCTTATTCAGTTTTCTTCATGGATGGGTGGTGACCGTGATGGTATGTTCCCCAAATAACACATTTTTAAGCCACTATATACACTTAAATGCAATATGTAATTGAAAAAAGTACTAAGATTTTCATTGGTATTATAATTTTCCTTCAATCTATATTAATCTTGATTTATCTATGCCTCAAGTAAATGGGATCTACAATCTCATCTTGTTTTTTACTCAAGATTCAAGAATCTAGATATGATAAATGGCCAAAACTAAGAGGTGGCAGTTTCAGCCCATTACTTTTAAATGGGCAAAAATCCTACACCGGTCAACCCAACCCGAATAGAAAAAGACTCGTTTTAACCTGAGCCCGTCTTGACCCATTACCTAACCTCACATCTTGCCACCTCTAGCCAAAATGAATGTAGATTTAAACATGTTTATTCGTTTGTGTCCTCAAATAAAATTTGGTTGTCATAAATACAGGCAACCCAAGGGTAACTCCTGAGGTAACAAGGGATGTTTGCTTACTAGCTAGAATGATGGCTGCAAACATGTACTTTTCCCAGATAGAGGATCTAATGTTTGAGGTATTTAAAGGCTTCTCTTTCTGAATTAATGTATTTTCTCATTGTGATTAATGGTTACTGATCTTAATCCAACATTGTGTTTGTTAGATGTCCATGTGGCGTTGTACTGATGAACTTCGTGTTCGAGCAGAAGAACTCTTTAGAACAGCAAGGAGAGATGTGAAGCACTACATAGGTATTTAATTTATTATTTATATTGATGTTTTGTATTTACTACTATATGATGATTTCAAAACACAATAATTATATTTTTGGTTTTCTCTTCAGAGTTCTGGAAACAGGTTCCTCCGACTGAACCATATCGTGTAATTCTTGGTGATGTAAGGGATAAGTTATATAATACACGTGAACGCGCTCGCCATTTATTAGCCCATGATATATCCGACATTCCAGAAGAGGCAGTTTACACCAACGTTGAACAGGTATCACCAATTACTTCCCGTATATGAGATATGGTGGCAAGTTCGACCCATTTACTTATTATTGGGTCAGATCGGGTTATGTTTTATCTCTAACGGGCAAAAATATAGCTTAAAAGGAAATGGTTTAAAAATTGTCCAAAATGTTATTTTAATGCATAAAACCTTTTAAAAAAAGTTTTGGGCAAATGTCATAAAATAGTAATATACTTTTGGCAGTGATATGTTTCGGTAGTTATAATTATTTTCGAGTCAACCCAACCTCAAGTTGTTTTGCCCCGTTACCTAACCTATGAAGTCCATTTTGCTACCTCTAATCCCTACCTACACGAACTGACTTGTCTCTAATGTCATTTTCTTTATGATATATATAATTATGTTATTTTATAAAATTATACAGTTCCTGGAACCTCTGGAGTTATGCTACAGATCACTATGTGCGTGTGGTGATCGTGTGATTGCTGATGGAAGCCTTCTAGATTTTCTAAGGCAGGTGTCAACATTTGGGCTCTCACTAGTGAAACTTGATATAAGACAAGAATCTGATCGCCACACGGACGTCCTTGATGCCATCACTCAACATCTGGAAATTGGGTCCTACCGTGAATGGTCTGAAGAGAAACGCCAAGAATGGCTTCTAGCGGAACTCAGTGGAAAACGTCCTCTTTTCGGTTCAGATCTCCCAAAAACTGAGGAAATTAAAGATGTTTTAGACACGTTTAATGTTTTAGCAGAACTCCCGTCTGATTGTTTTGGTGCTTACATCATCTCAATGGCCACATCACCTTCTGATGTCCTTGCTGTCGAGCTTCTTCAACGCGAATGCCATGTGAAACAACCATTACGCGTGGTCCCACTTTTTGAAAAACTTGCTGACCTGGAGGCCGCCCCTGCTGCCATGGCCCGCCTTTTCTCAGTCGATTGGTACAAAAACCGAATTAACGGGAAACAAGAAGTCATGATTGGGTACTCTGATTCAGGAAAAGATGCAGGTCGGTTTTCTGCTGCCTGGCAGCTTTACAAAGCTCAAGAAGAGCTTAAAAATGTGGCAAAGGAGTATGGAGTTAAACTTGTTATGTTTCACGGGCGTGGTGGGACCGTTGGTCGAGGTGGTGGACCCACCCATTTGGCTATCTTGTCCCAACCAGCCGAAACCATTCAGGGGTCGTTAAGAGTCACGGTTCAGGGTGAGGTCATAGAGCAATCTTTTGGTGAGGAACACTTGTGTTTTAGAACACTTCAAAGGTTTTGTGCAGCTACACTTGAGCATGGAATGAACCCACCAATCTCACCAAGGCCCGAGTGGCGTGAACTGATGGACCAGATGGCGATTGTTGCGACTGAACAGTATCGTTCTATTGTGTTCAAGGAACCGCGCTTTGTCGAGTATTTCCGCCTTGTGAGTATCTTTATAATTTCATTTTATTTCTTCAAACATCTTATTTTCGTATTTTGCTATTGATGATGATTTAGCTAGAGGTGGTCAAAAGGGCGGGTCAAACGGTTTTGGTAACATCCTAAAACAAGTTCGCGTCAAAATGGTAACTTGTGGTGCCGGGCAGGTTGAGTTAACCTCGAACATTTTTAGCGAAAATAAACTTCTTTAAATAATTATTTTGGTACATATGATGACTATAGCACGGGGTGGCAGAATGGGCATGTCGGTTCTGGTAACGTGTCAATGTTTATTTGTTGTGCGGGTCGAGTTGTGTCATAACAATTTCTAGCAAAATTTTAATTTCTTTAATGATTGTTATTTGTAACATATGATGGTTATAGCTTGAGGTTTTATGCATTAAAAGTATATACTTTGGGCGACTTTTGAACTGTACTTGTGTCCTCTTTAACTAACTTTATATATTTTACTTATTAGAGATAAAAGATAATTCGAGTTGACTCAATCATAAGTAAAATATAACCGACATTTCTTTAATTCTACAGGCCACACCAGAACTGGAGTACGGGCGTATGAATATTGGAAGCCGGCCATCAAAAAGAAAACCGAGTGGCGGCATAGAATCACTTAGAGCCATTCCATGGATCTTTGCATGGACCCAAACCAGGTTCCATCTCCCAGTTTGGCTTGGGTTCGGGGCTGCATTCAAACAAGTCATTCAAAAGGACAGCAAGAATCTTCAAATGCTTCAAGAAATGTACAAAACGTGGCCTTTCTTTCGGGTCACCATTGATTTAGTTGAAATGGTGTTTGCTAAAGGAGACCCGGGCATTGCTGCCCTGAATGACAAGCTCCTTGTTTCTGAAGATTTATGGTCCTTTGGAGAATCGTTAAGAGCAAACTATGAAGAAACCAAAGATTATCTCCTCAAGGTACAATTTTTTCAACATTTATAACTCATGCTCTTTCAGGTCAACATGGGCTCGGTTGTAATGGGTCCTTTTTAGTATGAGTCGAAGCGGGGCGGGTTGGGTTGGGTTGGCCTGCTAATACACTTTCTCCTTTTCTTATACTCTTTTTTGCATAAAATATCATTTTACTTTTTCATGTCCGGTTTTTGTACATGAGTCATTAAAAGTTATTAAAAGATGATTTCATGTACCGTTTGGGTCATTATCGGTACATTTAGAACTTTTATATACAAGTTTTAACATTTTTATACAAAAGTTATCATTTTTTACTCGAGAGTTATTAAAAGATGATTTTGTGTACCGTTTGGCTCATTATCGGTAAATTTAAAACTTTTGTAAGTTTTAACATTTTTATATATAAAAATGATATTTTTTACCCCTTTCTTTTGGCATATAAAATGACCTAAACAGAACATAAAATGATCATTTAATGACTCAAATGTACAGAGAGAATTACAATGATTAAAACAGGACATAAAAAGCTCTATAATGAATAGTTTAATTACGATTCCAAAAACAATATTATTACAATCATAATCTAAGTCTTTGAACAAAATATTCCAGAAGGTTGTATGCATTAAAAATAGATTATAATAGACATTCGAGTATTAAACTTTCAACCCATTTGATCGTTTCCCATTTATCTAAATTCTTTAGTTTGAGATAAAACATGGCACAGATCAGCCCATCCAATAAGTAAACGTGTCAAAATTGCCACCACTGATATGATTCTTTTTCGGGTTTGTAGATTGCTGGACATAAGGACCTGCTCGAGGGCGATCCCTACTTGAAACAAAGACTTAAATTGCGTGATTCATACATCACAACCTTAAATGTTTGTCAAGCCTATACCCTGAAACGGACCCGTGACCCGAATTATCATGTGACCTTAAGGCCGCATATTTCTAAAGAATATGCTGAGCCAAGCAAACCGGCTGATGAACTGATCCACCTGAACCCAACCAGTGAGTATGCACCGGGTTTGGAGGACACTCTCATCTTGACCATGAAGGGGATTGCTGCTGGAATGCAGAACACTGGTTAGCTGTTATGCAAGCATATCGTTTTTTTTCATGCTTTCTGAACATTGTCACGGCCTTGTTTACATGTTTTCTAGAGTTTATCATCGATCTATGCATTGATGAAGTTGTACCATATGCATCATCGATGGTGGTTTTATCCATGAAACTAATAAGTTATTGTGCACTTGATTACAAGTGATTTATAAGTGTTTCTTTCTTTTCTAAGTACCTTTTTTCTATTGTCAAAAAATCAAGATCAAATTGCATATTCACTGGAATTTTGAATAATGTAGAGATGATATCACACACAGAGGTAGATTACTGGATTATTTTCCATTCGTAATGTACGAAGGTATCCTGAATGTGGCACGTGTATTTTAGTGCGAGGTAATTTGCGTCTGAAAAATAGAAGATTTTTTAGACGTACCGTTGTAATGATTTTAGGACTGATTATCGGGACAAAACTGGAACCGCGAACTCGCAAAGGAACAAATACAAGAACCTAGAACCGGACCGTGAGAGTGTGGGTCGGTTCCGGTTAAAACGGGTTTCACGGGTATGGTGGTAAACGGTTCTGGGTAGAACAAAGTAGAACCGTTTTGGTGATGATTCAAAAAACATACACATTCATACCTACTGCGACGATGATGATGATTCAAAAACAAATACATACATACCTATCGATGAAGATGATGATTCCAAGAACTAAAACCGATAATCAATCCTTGTGATGAACCATAGAATGCGATGAACAGTCGGATGGTACGTAGGTTTGGAACACCCCTGCTACAATACTCGGTTACGTGATGCAATTGATTTTGGAAAACTCCTAAAAAATAGGTTTTAAAATTACTGTTCTGTTCTGACGGTTTATAGTTTGATTAGGCGGGTCGGAATCGGAATCAACCCGTAACCAATTATCACAAAACATCAGAACCCCTAACCGTATATAACTAGTGCATCTTTGGTTCTCGCGGGTTGTAACGGTTCGGTTCTTCGGTTCTCACTGTCCCAACCCGTAACTTGCACACTCCTAAATGGTTTGAATTCAACACTATAAGATGTTTTGGACCTTACTTGGACACAACGTTTACATCAGATACATTGTTGTAATTTATTTAAACATAACAAGTTTAGATGAATCGTTGTAATTAGACAATTTAAACACACTTTTGTGACTCTTAGATATATCGTTATAATCAACATGCATAAAGATTTAAAATAAATATAGAAATGTTATACTCAAATTAAAATTAATAAAAAAAAATATTTTACGGTGTAATTATTTTTAAAATGAAAAAGTTACTAAATAAAAAGTTAGTGGAAACAGATTCAAATTTTTTTTTTTCGTAGTAATACGTGTCCATTTATAAGAATTAAAATAGGACGATTACAATACAGTGGCAGGTAAACGGGTAACAAGTTGCGCTGTAACCCTCTTTTGAATAGCAAAACCGATCCTACTAAAAAAAAGTTTTTGGTCTTAGAGACCGAAATATTACTATGCACGACTCGTTGAACCCTGTTTAGGAATTCCACTGCCTCCGGTGCTAGGAACCCAAAAGTATCAAATGCAAAGGTCAAAAATTGACTTCCTTTGTTAACCTCCTATTATTTATAATATTGTTATTGTTTCAATCTTAACCATTTAAATAGTGAGATCAACAAACAAATCACTTTAAACTCAAAATATAAGTAAGCAAATATGTAAAGAGTTTAAAGGTTAGAAAGACAACTAATTTATAGAGGTTCAAATGGTTGTTAACTAACCCACACTACGTCATCTCTCTAATTCTTCAATCGATAGTTGCTCAGTTATACGTTTCTCTTGAATTGAAGAGATCACCGGTACACCAAGTTTTTCACTAATCAAAGGAAGTGATCACCTTGTACAAACGCTTCACTAATCAAAGGTAGTGATCATGTTCTTCGTTTCACTAGTTCTAGAGGTAGTGATCACCTCCTACTTCTCATTAATTCTAAGGTAGTGACACCCTCACAGACTTGTCACTCAAACACAAGAATTAGAAAGATGGAAGTTGTAGAACAACTCTTCTATTTTGCTATTTGATCTTTACTTGATCTTTGATCTCACTTGAAAGATGTTAGAATATGTTAGGAATTGAATAAAAATATATTAGATGTGTATATGAAAGTGTTTAAAGTAAAAAGAGTTAGTGTGAATGTTGAACAAAACTTCTATTTATAGCCACAAGACAAAGCAGAAAAGCCACCAGGGCTGCCCCAATCACGGTCGAACGTGGAGCTGGTGACATCTTTGGTTACTTTTCTTGATTGTTAGAGCATGTTCATTTTCACACTCCAAAGTCATTACCACTTATGTAAACATGATTCTAATTTTACGAAAAGTTTCATTTGACTCATTACTCGAATTACAGTCAAGAGGCGTACATGTCACTATTTGGACGGATTACGGTCAAGGGTTGTACCGGCCATAACCAGAACCGGATTACGGACATCTCTCATACCAGTCACAACCAGAACCGGATTACGTACAGCTCTCGTGCCAGTCACAACCAGAACCGGATTGCGTACATCTGTCGTGCCGGTCACAACCAGAATCGGATTATGAACATTTCTCGTACCGGTCACAACCACAACCTACACATGTGTCGGATAGTTTCCGTAGGAATGACACAGATGGCAGTGAGTCTTCCGTTCATTTGAAAAGAAACGATGGGGATGCGGAGAATGCATTGGACGATGATCGCATACGCAAGGCGACAATTTCATATAAAACAGACAAAGTATGACAACAACTCTTTCGTTCGTTTAAATTGTTTATTTATTTGTTTTATGTACTACGTTTTAAGTCTGACCTTGTAACTATTTCAGTATTTTAATTCTCGTGAGAATTTGGTGGATTGGGCTAAGAAGAGAGGACGCGAGCATGGGTGCGTCATTGTGATCAGTCGGTCAAGGAAAAAAGATGTGGAACTCGGATGCAATCGTGGTGGGGAACCTAAATGCAGTCAGGCGTACTGGGAGCATAAAAAATTATGTCCCTTTAAGCTCGTAGGGAGGTACATCGGAAAGAGTAATAGTTGGAGGTTGGACGTGACAGACGAGACACACAACCACGATCCTGTTGTATTTGAGGAGGGTCACGCGCAGCTTAGGAAGATGTCCGCCGGGGAAATTGATCTGGTTGAGAGGTTACACCGGCAGCACGTGCGTGCACGTCACATTCTTACAGCCGTACGGGAAAATTTTTCCGGTAGCAGATGTGTTGTTCAGGACATATACAACGCCACAACGAAGATTAGGGCCGAAAGTAAAATAGGCCTGACACCAATGCAGTAACTTGAAAACTTACTGCAATCCGAAGAGTTCGTGTATCACACCCGAGAGAATCCCTCCACTAATGTCATGGAAGATATTTTCTTTTGTCATCCTACCTCCTATAAAATGTGGCGCGCCTTCCCACACTTGATGTTGGTAGACACGACGTACAAAACCAACATGTACGACATTCCTTTTGTTCAGTTTATTGGAGTGACGTCGACATCGAAGTCATTTTGTATTGCGCACGCATTTATATCGAAGGAACGACAGGACAACTTCACATGGGTCCTTGAGCGGATCAAAGATATGCTCGATGGGTGTGTGGAGCCACGCGTCATTGTCACAGACAGGGACCTAGCCCTGATGAGTTCATGTGACATAGTCTTCCCGAGTGCTTCTAAAAACCTATGCAGGTGGCACATCATGGAGAATATCACCAGAAGGTGGAAAGGCCTTTTCAAAGTCAACATTTGGAAAGATTTTTCATACTGGTGGAAGGTTCTGTGTGAGTCTCCCACGGATGCGTTATACGATTATAATTGCAGGAAGATGGAGGAAAAATTAAATGAAGACGGTAAACAGGGTAAAATTTTCATACTTAATGTTTCTATAAAAATCTATTTTTTCATTTCATAATTTTTCTTTTTTCTTTGTTTCAGAGGTCTGGGAATATATTTGTAATAGTTGGTTGGGTCCGTACAAACAAAATTTTGTTTCTTATTGGATGTACGGCCGCCTCAACTTTGGTGAACATACAACTAATAGAGTCGAGGGCCAACACGCCAACTTTAAGAGTTACCTTACAGGGACAACAATACGTTGCACACACTTGTCGGATATGTTAGTAAAGTTGTACGGGGCTAGGAGATTGAAATCTCCAAAACCTTTGAGGAGTCCCAAATTAAAATATTAAAGGTCCATCGACTGCAAGTGTTTCCCGGATTACATTATAAGGTGTCTATTAGGTGTCTTGAACGTATCGAGATCGATTAGGGCTAGGGTTCATGGCGGGTTGGGGTGTATTTGAATTCTTCTTGTGTTAATAGCATGTTTTAATCAATTAGATCCGTAATATTTCAGCGAAACCACCTGGTCCGGCCGGTAAGTCACTGCGCCGCCGAACCAGGTGGCGTGGGTTCGAAACCCACCTCCGGCTCTTTTGCGCGTCTGTTTTACTCCAAACCCGGTTCCTCTTCAGCAGAATGATAAATGATTTTTCAAACGGTACTCTATCGGAAGTTGTACACTGGTCTAGTGGTAAAACGGATGACACACAGGGGCGCCACCCGGGTTCGAGCCGGGTGGCCTGTTTAAATTTTAAAAACCAGTTTTAAAGATTCAAAAATTTTGTAAAAAAATATTTTTATAAACCTTAAGATATTTATAATAAAATAAAACCAGAATTATTAAATTCCAATATAAATTAAATGGTTAAATTTGCACATTAAACTTTAAAAACAAAAACTTTAAATATTTAAAATTAATTTCTAAATAAAAGCAATAAATTTTATAAAAGTTTATAAAATATTAACTCATTTAAAGCAAACTAGTATTTATTTTAAAGATGATAAATAAATAAAAATTTATTTACTATAATACACAAATAAAAATTTCTTTTTCTAAATATAAATATATATTTACATTCTATAAGTTTTAACATATTTTTCATAAATAAATAAATAAAATTATTCATTTATATATATATTTACATTTTATATATTTTAACATATTTTTTTTCACAAATAAATAAATAAAATTATTTATTTATTTTATTTATTTAAATCCAACCCTACGTCAATGACTATTAAGTCATACATATATACCTTGAACTCGTATTATACATTAAATTCTTATACAAGCATAGCATAACCTTACATGGAATAACACAAACTTTCTTTGTATAAATCCACACACATCAAAACCCGCTAAACCCTAGACTTAGACATAGACTTTTTACCCGCTATTAACTCAATATACATTACACATTAGGTTAACGTGGTGAGTTACAAGGACCGTTTTGCTACCTAGTCTTGCGTACTAGCAACACCCTTGAATCAAGTGAGTATTACATAGCCCCTTTTTCTCTTTTACACTTTTTGGGGTGATTCATGAATTTTATACAAACGATAGCTTACATTTACGCAAACTACACAAACACAAATCCTATTTACATTCATGTGTGCAAATTTGAGCTTTATGTTTGAGTGCTAGGTGTGTTAACTTTTGTGTGCAAATTATGTGCAATCATTAACTATTTAAGCCGACGGTTAACAATGATAGATCTATTGAGTCTGACAAACCCATCCAGATTCGGGTGATTGTTACCGACAACACAATTTGCATGCTAGTTACAAAGGTTTGATTGTACTTTAGTGTAGGGGTGTTGTTCGGGTAATTTAATCGGGTTTCGGGTAGATCGGTTCGGGTTAATCGATTTTTTCGTGTGTGTAAATTTATCCGAAACCCGACCCGAATAACATTCGGGTAGATCGGGTTCGGGTTAATCGGTTTTCGGTTTAATCGGGTCGGGTTTCGGGTAGGGACACATGGTTGAAAAAAAAAATGAATCAAGTTTAAAAACATAAAATAAACGTGTATGTGAAACAAAAATAAGTACATTTCCAAGAGATTAAAGTTTCAAATAGAAGTATTCGTGTTTATGTGGTGGATTTTTTAAACTCATATTTTAGAAGCGGATTTTGGTGGTGTTGGTGGTGATGGTGAGAAAAGAAATGGTAGAATATATAAATGTTCGGTTTATTCGGGTTAATTGGTTCGGGTTAATCGGGTTTTTGATGCTTGAAAGTCTAACCGAAACCCGACCCGAATAACAATCGGTTTAAACGGTTTTAGGGTTAATCGGTTATGGGTTATTCGGGTACGGGTTTAATCGGTTCGGGTGAAGTTGGTTCGGGTCGGGTTAATCGGGTACGGGTAAAATCAACGGGCCTACTTTAGTTACATAATAGCTACTCCCCATAAATGCCTTATTTATCATGACATGTAAGGATTTGCTTATTCATATTTATACACTATTTATGTACAAACCTATGTATGCTCACCAACTTTTTAGTTGACCCTATTTTATTCATGTTTCAGGTGCTAACGTGTGAATTTGAGCAAGACATGCTACACTTAAGTTTGGACTTAGTTAATTTAAATTCAAAGAACAATTTGTATTTTTATTTATGTACTTGTTGAATTTTGCTATTTATGTTTGAATGGTTTGAAATGAAATTGATGATTAAATATTGAAATCTAGTGAACCTTGTGCTCATGAATAGTTTACATGTCTCGCCCCGACGTTTCCGCCATCGGTTGGGGTGTGACAGATTGGTATCAGAGCCTTGGTTATAGGGAACTAGGTTATTAGACACCCTTGACATAGACTATAACTTTAGGACACCCACTTATACAATGCTTCATGATTATGTGTTATGTGCTACATGCTATGTGTTACATGCTTATTATATTAATATTTATTTTATTATGGTACCTTATTTGTTAAAGTTCATGACTTACTAGACTACACCTAAATAATAAATTAAATAAAACAATATCCCTACCCTTACCCTAAACCTCATAACCTTCTTGCCTACTTCTTTATCATTATCATCATAGCATGTGGAAACTTCATGGAGTTAAATCTATAAAAAATTGTTTATTTCCTCGTTAAGGCTTTTAAACTTTGTTAATTATTTGAGGACACGTGCAATCTGGAAGGGTGACACATGTATTCTGGGCTTTCTGTCTAGGAAAGCATTTCGTATAAATCCCAATCAACCGAAGGATCCGTATGCTTTCCTGGGAATTCCCGGGATTAGTGTTTACTAATAGGCTAAAGCATGTCTCCTTGAAAAATTATATGAGTTTAATTAACCTTAATGTGTCACAGTATTCAAGTGATTATATCACTATTTGAGTACAATCCAAACTATGACTTACTATTTTATTTGTTATCTTTAAATTCAATCAACCTTCATAAGTTCTTACATCTCTTCTTGTGTTGTGCAAATCTGTAGAATGCCTCCCCGTCGTGCTACCGTGGTCAACAACAACACTGATATTGCTGCTATCCTTGCACAACTTGTAACTCAGCTCACTCAAGTTAATGGTGCCACAAACGGTAACCATGGAACTAATGGTGGTGGTGGTGCCAACCCACCGCAATGTACCTTCAAGCACTTCAATTCATGTAACCCTCTCAAGTTCTATGGTACCGAAGGAGCTACGGGACTCCTTCAATGGTTTGAAAGTATTGAGGGCACTTTCCTCAATAGTGACTACCCCGATGACCTTCGTGTCCGTCATGCCACAAGTGTCTTCCAAAAACGGGCACTCACTTGGTGGAATGAGGAAAAGAGAACCAGGGGTGTGGAGGCAACCATGTCCTTACCATGGGATGAGGTTAAGAGACTAATGACCGAAGAGTTATGTCCTCAGAACGAAGTGAGGAAGTTGGAAGCTGAGTTTTTGGATCTTACCCAGGACAGTGGTGAAAGTCTGGCTTATACGACCCGGTTTCATGAACTGAGTCTTCTTGTGCCCCACATGGTCACACCCTTATCCCGCTGCATTGAAAAGTACATCGGTGGATTACCTAGGCAGATTCAGGATACTGTCTTAGGAAGAAATTCCGCAACACTCTAAGATGCTATCCGTTTATCTGCTACATTAACCGACAACCACGTGAAAGCAGGTACTCTGACTAGGAAAGGCACCAAGAAAGCTCCCGACACCACAACCCCTCCCGTACACATCAAAGAAGCCAAAACTGAACCCTACCACAATAATAGAAAAAGAAAGGCTAGAAATTTTGCTGTGGTCACTCCTGCTATGCCTGTTAACCAAGTTGCTCCCATGGCTCAAGCATCAGTCAAGAAGCCATATGTGGGGACCTACCCACTCTGTGCCACATGCAATTTTCACCATCCCCAAACCATTCCCTGTCGCCTTTGCACTCACTGTGGGAAGTATGGCCATACGGTTAATGTTTGTAGAGCCAAAGCACTTGCAGGCCAAGTCAACCCACCAACCCGAACCAATCAACAAGTGACTAATCAAGGTGTTCCCGCCGTAGCAAATGGGCGTGCTTGTTATGAATGTGGCAACCCAAACCACTTCCGTGACCAGTGCCCAAAGTTTATCAATGCTAGACAAGGCGGAGCTCGTGGGCGTGCTTTCAACATCAACGCCAATGAAGCTCAAGCCAACAATGATGTGGTCAACGGTACGTTCCTTGTTAATAGTCAATATGCCTCCATTTTATTTGATACCGGTGCAGATAAAAGTTTTGTGTCACTTAACTTTGAACCTTTACTTGCAAAAACACGGTCCAAATTAGAGAAAACATTCACTGTCGAAGTAGTAAATGGTGACTCCCTTACAATAGACTCCGTTATCCACGACTGTTCCCTAGAACTTAATGATCATACATTTCCAATCAACTTCGTGCCAATGCCGCTAGGAAGTTTTGATATCATCATAGGCATGGATTGGCTGTCAAATCACCATGCCGAAGTCATCTGTTTTGAGAAGTGCATCCGAATACCCCTTCCGTCGGGAGAAACGTTGAGAGTCTTTGGTGAAAAACCCTTCAAAGGACTCAAATTAATGTCATGCACTACCGCCCAAAGGTACTTACGAAAGAAGTACGTAGCCTTCTTAGCTCATGTTGTTCAAAAGGATGCCAAAGAGAAGAGTATCCAAGACATTCCCATCATTCGGGATTTTCCCGAAGTATTTCCCGAAGACTTATCCGGTCTTCCACCCGTTCGACAAGTAGAATTTCGCATTGACCTTGTACCCGGAACTAATCCAGTGGCTAGAGCTCCATACCGTCTTTCACCTTCCGAAATGCAAGAACTTGCAAGTCAACTTCAAGAACTCTCCGACAAGGGCTTTATCCGTCCAAGTCATTCACCTTGGGGTGCACCTGTCTTATTCGTCAAGAAGAAGGATGGGTCATTCCGCATGTGTATTGACTACCTTGAACTCAACAAGCTTACCATCAAGAACCGTTATCCATTGCCTAGAATTGATGATCTCTTTGATCAACTTCAAGGCTCTACTTGTTTCTCGAAGATTGATCTTCGATCTGGTTATCACCAACTCCGTGTACAAGAGGAAGATATTCCAAAGACTGCCTTCCGAACAAGGTATGGTCACTACGAGTTCATGGTCATGCCTTTTGGGCTAACCAATTCACCCGCGGTTTTCATGGACCTCATGAATCGTGTGTGCAAACCATACCTTGACAAATTCGTGATCGTCTTCATTGATGATATATTAATCTACTCCAAGACTAAGTTCGATCATGAGCAACACCTTAGGTTGGTTTTGGACCTCTTGAGGAAAGAGAAACTATATGCCAAGTTCTCCAAATGTGAATTTTGGCTAAAGGAGGTTCAATTCCTGGGTCATATCGTCAACGAAAAAGGAATTCATGTTGACCCTGCTAAGATCGAAGCTGTTAAGAATTGGAATGCCCCGAAGACCCCCACCGAAGTTCGTTCATTTCTTTGTCTTGCGGGATATTATCGTCGTTTCATTTCGAATTTCTCTAAGATTGCTGTTCCTCTCACCGCTTTGACCCACAAGGGTAAACCTTATGAATGGGGACCAAAGCAAGAAGAAGCCTTCCAAAATCTCAAGCAAAAGTTGCGCGATGCTCCTATTTTGACTCTCCCCGACGGGAATGATGATCTAGTTGTCTACTGTGATGCTTCCAACCAAGGTCTCGGTTGTGTCCTCATGCAACGAGGTAAAGTAATCGCTTATGCATTAAGACAACTTAAGATTCACGAGAAGAATTATACAACGCACGACCTCGAATTAGGTGCGGTTGTATTCGCATTGAATATTTGGAGACATTACCTCTATGGCACAAAATGTGTGGTGTTCACCAACCACAAAAGTCTCCAACACATCTTCAACCAAAAAGAACTCAATATGAGGCAACGACGTTGGGTTGAACTCCATAACGACTATGACTGCGAGATTCGTTACCATCCTGGCAAGGCAAATGTTGTAGCCGACGCTTTGAGTCGAAAGGACCATGTCATGCTTCATTGTATCCAAATTCAAACCGACATTCAAAACCGCATCTTAGAAACTCAACACGTCTCAATCACCGAGGGTAACATGTACGAGGAAATGTCGTGTGGTGTTGAACTGTTGCTTGAATCAAAACCCAATGGCTTATTGTATTACTTGAACCGTATTTGGGTTCATGATCGCGATGATCTCCGTACATTTCTCATGAACGAAGCCCACGAGACTCGTTATTCTATCTATCCTGGTGCGGATAAAATGTACCAAGATCTTCGCCAAAAATATTGGTGGCCCGGTATGAAGAAAGGCATTGCTCTCTATGTTGCCAAATGTCTAACTTGCTCCAAAGTCAAAGCCAAACATCAACGTCCTTCCGGTTTACTTGAACAACCGAAAATTCCCATGTGGAAATGGGAGAACTTAGCTGTGGATTTCATTACCAAACTTCCTCGCACCTCAAGTGGTTATGATAGCATTTGGGTGATCATTGACCGCCTCACCAAATCTGCTCATTTCTTACCCATCCGTGAAGACTACCGGGTTAGGAAATTGGCCCAAATTTACATTGACGAAATTTTGAGCCGTCACGGTGTTCCCTTAAACATAATCTCCGATAGAGATGCCCGATTCACCTCCCGGTTCTGGCAATCTCTCCAAACTGCTCTTGGTACACGATTGGATTTAAGTACGGCTTACCACCCCCAAACTAATGGTCAGACCGAGCGTACAATCCAAACTCTTGAGGACATGCTTAGAGCTTGTGTAATTGATTTTGGTGGCAATTGGGATTCACATCTATCCCTAATCGAATTCTCTTACAACAGTAGCTACCACACAAGTATCAATATGGCCCCATTTGAAGCTTTATATGGCCGTAAGTGTCGTTCTCCTATCTGTTGGAACGAGATTGGTGAAGCACAAATCACCGGTCCCGAGCTAATTCAAGAAACATCCGACAAGATTATCCAAATTCGTGACAACATTCGAGTAGCGAGAAGTCGGCAAAAGAGTTATGCCGACAAACGACGAAAACCCTTGGAATTCCAAATCGGGGACCTTGTTCTTCTAAAGGTGTCTCCGTGGAAGGGTGTGATCCGTTTTGGAAGGAAAGGCAAGTTAGCACCTCGCTATGTGGGCCCATTCAAGATCATCGAAAGGATTGGGAGAGTAGCTTACAAACTCGAGTTACCCCCATCACTCGGCAATGTGCATCCCACATTTCATGTGTCCAACCTAAAGAATGCCTTGCTGATGAGAATCTCCATATACCTCTTGACGATGTGCGCATTGACGAAACGATGCACTTTGTTGAGAAACCTATAGAGATCATGGATCGCAAGATCAAACAACTCAAGCGAAGCCGTATTCCTATTATCAAAATTCGTTAGGAATCTGAGCGTGGACCCGAGTTTACTTGGGAACGTGAGGACCAAATAAAGCTCAAGTACCCTCACCTTTTTGCTGATTCAGTCACCTCAACTAGCTAAATTTCGAGACGAAATTCCCTCAACATGGGGATACTGTAACATTTCTAATTTGTCCTTGTTTTAAGTGCAATGAACCATGTTGGAATTCCAAATCCTAGTGCAATAACTTATACAAATGTTTAAATCCAAGGTTTTAGTACAAATCTACAAAAATCCTTTTGTTTGTTTTCCTTATTACACCTACATACGTTTTTGAACCCTACATATATATACACACACATATGTGAATACATATATAAATATAACAAAGAAAAAATCATATGTGTAGACATATAAAACAAATAGGTATTGGACGATCTATAGTTTATACAGTTATAAATACGTGACACTTTGGTTTTGAACCCCTAACTAGTTGGACTCTCAAGTTGAACCCATCCATCTAAAAACTGCCCTCTTTGACTTCCCAAAAGTCAACAGGAACAAATCCTTATAAATCGATGTTAAATCCGGCCCAACCCAACCAATTTCGGACCTACAACTATCCCTATATGGATAATCGAGTCTTGCTAAACCCAATTAACAGCCTAATTCGAAATAATACACGGATTTTGAAAAAAATTGACTTCCCTAGTCAAAACCGAGTCAATAAACCTCAAATCCATGAAATTAAACACGATTAAAGCCCGGTAATCACACACTGATTGATTCCGCGTATACCCAGTCCCAGAACATGACCAAATTCATTCATAGGCATTCGAATTTATGCATAATCTCAGCCCACAGCTGTCACACACGAAGTCGTAATCAAATCGAACAATTAGGGCAGAATCAATTCAATTAAACCTATCTCTCACCTTCGCACGCCTCACTCCAAACTTCCTAAGCACTCAATTGATACCCAATACACTTCTGATCGTCGATCGAGACTTAAGAACACCGAATCCGAACCCGTAGCAGTCTGCATTCGTGCCCAAACCAAAACAAGTAAGATTACTCTCATTCGATTCGTTTTTGAATCCTTGTCAAAAGCCCCTTATCAATTCGTGTCCACAGAACGTATCGAGATCGATTAGGGCTAGGATTCATGGCGGGTTGGGGTGTATTTGAATTCTTCTTGTGTTAATAGCATGTTTTAATCAATTAGATCCGTAATATTTCAGCGAAACCACCTGGTCCGGCCGGTAAGTCACTGCGCCGCCGAACCAGGTGGCGTGGGTTCGAAACCCACCTCCGGCTCTTTTGCGCGTCTGTTTTACTCCAAACCCGGTTCCCCTTCAACAGAATGATAAATGATTTTTCAAACGGTACTCTATCGGAAGTTGTACACTGGTCTAGTGGTAAAATGGATGACACACAGGGGCGCCACCCGCGTTCGAGCCGGGTGGCTTGTTTAAATTTTAAAAATCAGTTTTAAAGCTTCAAAAATTTTGAAAAAAAATATTTTTATAAACCTTAAGATATTTATAACAGAATAAAACCAGAATTATTAAATTCCAATATAAATTCAGATTTAATCCAAATTAAATAGTTAAATTTGCACATTAAACTTTTAAAACAAAAACTTTAAATATTTAAAATTAATTTCTAAATAAAAGCAATAAATTTTATAAAAGTTTATAAAATATTAAATCATTTAAAACAAACTAGTATTTATTTTAAAGATGATAAATAAATAAAAATTTATTTATTATAATACACAAATAAAAATTTCTTTTTCTAAATATAAATATATATTTACATTCTATAAGTTTTAACATATTTTTCACAAATAAATAAATAAAATTATTCATTTATTTTATTTATTTAAATTAAACACTATCTACATAAATCAAATTTCTTTTTCTAAACATAAATATATGTTTGCATTTTATATATTTTAATATATTTTTCACAAATAAATAAATAAAATTATTTATTTATTTTATTTATTTAAATTAAACACTATCTACATAAATCAAATTTCTTTTTCTAAACATAAATATATATATTTACATTTTATATATTTTAACATATTTTTTTTCACAAATAAATATATTTATTTATTTTATTTATTTAAATCCAACCCTACGTCAATGACTATTAAGTCATACATATATACCTTGAACTCGTATTATACATTAAATTCTTATACAAGCATAGCATAACCTTACATGGAATAACACAAACTTTCTTTGTACAAATCCACACACATCAAAACCCGCTGAACCCTAGACTTAGACATAGACTTTTTACACGCTATTAACTCAATATACATTACACACTAGGTTAACATGGTGAGTTACAAGGACCGTTTTGCTACCTAGTCTTGCGTACTAGCAACACCCTTGAATCAAGTGAGTATTACATAGCCCCTTTTTCTCTTTTACGCTTTTTGGGGTGATTCATGAATTTTATACAAACAATAGCTTACATTTACGCAAACTACACAAACACAAATCCTATTTACATTCATGTGTGCAAACTTGAGCTTTATGTTTGAGTGCTAGGTGTGTTAACTTTTGTGTGCAAATTATGTGCAATCATTAACTATTTAAACCGACGGTTAACAATGATAGATCTATTGAGTCTGACAAACCCACCCAGATTGGGGTGATTGTTACCGACAACACAATTTGCATGCTAGTTACAAAGGTTTGATTGTACTTTAGTGTAGGGGTGTTGTTCGGGTAATTTAATCGGGTTTCGGGTAGATCGGTTCGGGTTAATCGGTTTTTTCGTGTGTGTAAATTTATCCGAAACCCGACCCGAATAACATTCGGGTAGATCGGGTTCGGGTTAATCGGTTTTCGGTTTAATCGGGTCGGGTTTCGGGTAGGGACACATGGTTGAAAAAAAAATGAATCAAGTTTAAAAACATAAAATAAACGTGTATGTGAAACAAAAATAAGTACATTTCCAAGAGATTAAAGTTTCAAATAGAAGTATTCGTATTTATGTGGTGGATTTTTTAAACTCATATTTTAGAAGCGGATTTTGGTGGTGTTGGTGGTGATGGTGAGAAAAGAAATGGTAGAATATATAAATGTTCGGTTTATTCGGGTTAATTGGTTCGGGTTAATCGGGTTTTTGATGCTTGAAAGTCTAACCGAAACCCGACCCGAATAACAATCGGTTTAAACGGTTTTAGGGTTAATCGGTTATGGGTTATTCGGGTACGGGTTTAATCGGTTCGGGTGAAGTTGGTTCGGGTCGGGTTAATCGGGTACGGGTAAAATCAACGGGCCTACTTTAGTTACATAATAGCTACTCCCCATAAATGCCTTATTTATCATGACATGTAAGGATTTGCTTATTCATATTTATACACTATTTATGTACAAACCTATGTATGCTCACCAACTTTTTAGTTGGCCCTATTTTATTCATGTTTCAGGTGCTAACGTGTGAATTTGAGCAAGACATGCTACACTTAAGTTTGGACTTAGTTAATTTAAATTCAAAGAACAATTTGTATTTTTATTTATGTACTTGTTGAATTTTTTCAGAGTGAGCACAACTTCGCGGGCTATAGCATCCCTGACTTCGGGTTCCAATTGTATAGGCCTTGGATTGTCGTCCCTAGTTGGGGTCGCTTCTGTTTCGTGCACACTTTCGGTGTTTTCTGCGTGCACACTCTCTTCTTCTTCAAATCTTTGGTTCAACGGAGGTCTACCTACTCGGCCAGTGCGACCGCCTCGGCGTCCTGTTCTTCCCCCACCAACCATAGTTCTTAGTTTCCTGATAGTTATAAAGGGAATACATCATTGTCATTTCTTTAGATCATAGTTTGGAACAGTACGAGCAAGGTAAATTATTAAATACAGTGACCGGTTTGTGATTACTAATTTACATTGCTTTTCGGGTTCAAAACTCTTCACGTCGGTTGTGACATTAACATCTATTTGTTCTAAGTTAAGGTATCTATTCTTATCCAAGTGCATTAACTTCAATACTTACTTATCGTGCTGGCGTTGGCGTTGGTTACCCATGACTGACATTCGTGCGTTGGTCTCATAATCAGTTTGAGTCCAGACATTTAGGGATGTCTGAATCTCTCAAACTATTGCTCTGATACCAACTTGTAAGGCCCCAAACCCGGGAGGCCTCACTTGTTGGATTTACTCATAAACATAGTCATTGATCACTGAACTTTTAATTAAAAACATTCAAACACAGCGGAAGCATACATCATTCAATAACATAACATAGCAGCGGAAGTCTTAGAAATTAAAACATAACATTGTCTCAACATAAATAAAAGTGGGATGTCAGTCTCGTGCCGGGTAACCTTCACGCCTTCGCACGACCCTTCATTTCTGTACCTGAAATGTATACTAAAAGTCAGCTAACGCTGGTGAGTTCTAGTTTAAAACTATTAAGTATGATCTTTCTTTTCTTTATAAGTATACATAATTATATACATACATTTCTACAAATACGTATTCATAGCTTTTACTTTTCTTTCTTCATTCTTATGTGACTACATAGATATGCATTCACATTTTCTTTCCTTTACATTCATTGGTCATACACATAAGGGTGATCAACCCGTCTTTTACTGCGTATATCACAAAGACATACGCCCTTAAGCTACCGTCGTAGCCCTTTTACTCGTCCGGTCCTAGAAACCGTCCGCCTTAACTTTTCCGTCCGGCCAACCTTCGGCCGTCCGCCTTAACCGTCCTACCGTCGTAGTCCGTCATATTCGCCCGTCTGCCATAAGGCATCCGTTTCCCACGCGAACTATTGTTTATGCAACTGTTATACTATTTTAGCATTTACTTCGACCGCCCTTTTATGCTTTTTGTACGTCCTAGCTTGCGAAGGAACGTATCTTTCCCGGTTGCAAAATAGTCACGTGGTCGTCCATCTACAGAAGTAGCCGTTAGCTTCGTTTCCGTCCATAACATATACATACATTCATAACATGCAATATAAATAATTATAAAGCAAGATTTCATTTATTTACGTTATGCCATTCTTTCCTTCATTCTTTGTAAACATACGTTTCATTCTTTGTTTATAATTCATTCTCATATATATATAAAATATATATTAGTACATCACGTATGATCACATTAGCATTCATATCATTTATTCATTTAGTGTATACATTTCAGCCCCAAAACATTTAATAAGGTTTGCACATAACATAGAAGGGGGCACATAGAACTCACCTGATGAGTAGTTTCTGAGATACACTTAGCTGGTTACTGAGCGTCACTAATGTCACTCACAATCTGTATAATAAAGTCATACACGTAAGGTAATGCTCCTAGATGACACTAGACATTACTATGCTTGAACCTAGTAGTTTCGATGGATTTGCTTATGTCGAAACTTGGTAGTTTCGATAGGTTGCTTATGTCGAAACTTGGTAGTTTCGATAGGTTGCTTATGTCGAAACTTAGCTTCGGATCGTGGGCTGCATATATCGAAACTGGGTAGTTTCGATGGGTCTGCACATCTCGAAACTGAGTAGTTTCGATGGGTCTGCACATATCGAAACTAAGTAGTTTTGATGGGTCTGCACATATCGAAACTAAGTAGTTTCGATGGGTCTGCATATATCGTCTTCCCCAAAAATCTGAAGTTTTTGCATGCGAGTCTGATCAAGTCAATATCTCAATTTTCTTAGATCAAAACGTTCGGTTTTCATTCTAGATGCTATACCTAAGCTCATTTTCAAGTTTCATCCGCAAAATCGTTACCTTTTTATCCAAAACCCGAAAATCCTAAAAATCATAAAAAACTCAGATTATGATCGAACGCTTACCTGGATTGGATTGGATTTCTGATTCGGAGGAGATGATCACGAGCACAACAGCAACGTTCTCCTGAATTCCCGAGTCGATCCGTCACTTTCTCTCTCTAGACCTGAGCTCTCTTCTCTCTCTCTAGAACTTGTGAATGGTAGAAATGAAAGGTTTGGAGCAGCCCTTGCCCTTATATACTTGGGCTTCCTTCGGCCCGTCGAGCCCAAACCCATCTGTTTTCCTTTCGCCATTTAAAAATTATGAATTTCGATCGTGTCATTATTTATTTACTACCAGTTTTGGGATGTTACATTTAATACATTATTCCATGTTTAAAAATTCCATTTAATTTTTATAAATTCTATAAATCTATTCTGAAAGTTTTATAAAAACAAAAATTATAAAACAATGTTTATTTATTTATTTTTTAATTAAAAACATATTATAAAGCATTTTAAAATCATAAATACATAATGGAAATGATCTGTTTAGACAAATTTAACTATGTTAATTATTTATATTAATAATGTATTTCCCAAATTTTAATTATATGTTATTAAACTTTTTTTTAGTAATTATTATGATAAGAATAATTATTTAAAATTCTTTTAAAACTTATAAACACCTAAATAATTATTTTATATAAAATTCAATTAATCCTAATTAAAGATTACTTAGTTTTTATAATGCATTTAAAATGCCTTAATAGATTAATTAACCATTTCTTTATTAAATAACCATTTTATTAATGGATTAATTACCCACTTTATTTACATTAACTAATTATTTTGTTTACACAAAATAAAATTTACTAAACCTTTTCCACTTTATAATTTATTTATAAGTCATTTTAGAATGATTATGTAAATAGTTCCAAATGCATTATTTTCCATTCCATATTATTTAACAATTCACATGTAATATTATTTAAATCTTTTTTCATACTATGATTTATTTAATTATTGAAAAATAATTATTCGAACAAAGTCCAAACATTTTAACGTTATAAATGCATATATTTTCCTACAAAACTTACACAAACTCTATGCTCAAGTCTCAAAACCCTCATGAAATCCTAAAGTCTCAAACTCTCCTTACTACCATTTAGACGTACATTACATTTAGAGTACCATTACACGTGTAGTTTTATTGTGAGGAATCCTCACGAGGCCTATCAGTCCTTACCGATTCATACCAATTCTAGCTTTGATACAAGTGAGTTTCATAGCCCCAATTCTCTTTACTATTGTTTACAAATACTCGGGGTGGAATATGTTTACATTACATACCCGAATTCAATACCAATGTTCTCATGCTATTTACTATGTGCTTTATGTCTTAAACTGTTTGGTGACCATTACATGTGTTCATGCTAGTACATTCATTAACCTGCTACCCAGACCTAAGGTAGTACCTAACATGATCATTTATAGGGGAATCCGATTCCAGTTAACACGAACCTTGGCGGGTTTTGTGTGCACCATATTACTATTTTTCCAAAACACAATCAGTGGGATTGTACTTACCAGTTTTCCATTTACTACGGATTGAATTGTACGCTTGGAACCTTGTATGTTTTCACATTTATGCCATAATTATGCTTTGAACATATTGAATTTTCAAATACTTTTACTTAACTTTTGTTTAGTGTCAAAACCTATGTTACTCACCAACTACTTGTAGTTGACATTTACTCACATGTTTCAGGTGCACCAGTTTGAGGACACTACTTGGTCACATAGGACATGGACCTAGTTTAAATCCAACTTATGATTATGTCTTGAACGTTTCATTTTCTATTTTCTTTTGTAATGGATATTCTTAAATTGGATGAATAAATACTACCACATTAAATAGATGATCATGTGCTTATGAACGACCGCGTCAGCTCCGACGTATAATCCACCGCCGGCCGGGGTGTGACCGTCGCAGATCGCCAGAGGCCTGGGATACGCTCATATGATGGCAGGGCTACCTATGGGTGCGGTTTTCCCGGGCGTGGCGGGTCGAGCCACGGCGACCGAGATGAGGATCTCCCGGAAGTTCCCGGACGGGCAGTGGCATTTGGTGAGGAGATATGATGTTTTGGAGGATTGGGTGCCTGAGCCGTTGGTGGACCCCAACCCACTGGTTGCGCAAGAGGTCCAACTTGAGCATCTTCAGGAGGTGGCTGGCGGAGTGGATGAGCCGGTTCAGCCGCCGGTCCAGCCGAAGGCCAAGCCGGTGCCGCCGCAGCACTCTCCGCGCGTGTACCATGCCGTGCGGTTGCCTGCCGCCACACTAGATATGATTCGGGATACTTAGGCCCGGGGCACACGCACCGAGGAGATGCTACGGTTGATCATCGACCACACGGTCGCAGACTATCGGGCCGCGGCCGTTGTTGAGACCACCACCCCGGCCGTTAGGCGACGATGGTGCTAGGACGTCCAGTGCGGGTGGGTCCGGTGCGGATAGGTCCAGTACAGGTGGGTCCGATGCAGATGGTGATGACGAGATGGAGGGGTAGATAGATTGTTTAGATAGATATGTACTTTTGTTTTATGTGTACAAAATTATTGTATTTATGTATGCAGTTTTATATATGATGATTTTGTTGTGTTTGTTTGGTTGTTTGTAATGGTTGTATATGATGTTTATATATGTGATTTTATTTACGAGTAGTTTAACACGCGAAAAAAACTCTTAGTTTTACATCTTAAACCGAAAATTAAAACGAAAGCTAGTTTTATAATAAAAAAGACGTGGCCGGATTTTAAAAACTATAACTACCGAATTTTACAAACTCTTAACGTGATAAAACCAAAAGAAAAAAAAAATCGTTATTCATTTTTTACATCTCAAACCGATAATCGAGGTAACCGGATTTTAAAAACTATAAATACCGATATTTACAAACTCTTAACGTGATAAAAATAAAAAACCAAAAGAATAAAAAAAGTCGTTATTCACTTTTTACATCACAAACCGATAATAAAGGTGACCAGATTTTAAAAACTATAACTACCGATTTTTTCAAACTCTTAACGTGATAAAAACATACATATATAATTTAAAAAAAAATAAGGGGTGACGTTTAGCCCTATATGTGACATATACACCACCAAAACCCTAAAACCCAACTCAACCCTAAAAAATAACCCACCAACATACCCCGACATTCTCTGGCGCGCTGATTCCAAAGTCTGATGGATAAGGATGACGGATTGCCCTATACGTGACATTTGGTGCCCTAAACGTCACATTTAGCCCTATACGTGACATTTAGACATGTGTAGTTTCAAAAATAGATGGTGTCTCTAAAATTTCCCTATTGAAAACTTGAGGCGTAGAGTGTCAATAATTAAAACGACAGGGACCAGATTGCAATCATTACAAAAAGCACATGCCAGCCTGTTTTACGTGGCGCACTATTAGTGGTAGTCATACTCTAATGTCTACGCGTGGTGGGTCCCTTTTGTTGTTTCCGTCCACTTGCAGTGCTTCATTGGTCCTCTGAAGTTCCATTGGGACCCCTTAACTATTTATCTTTACATATTTAGCACATTACTTTTATTGAGGCACACTCAAATATGACACTTTAAGCAGAGAAGCGTAAGAATCGCATTACAAGTGTATCTATTGTTTTAAATGCGATAAATTAGAGGTTATTGGCTCTCTTTCTTTCTCTCTCTCACAATACTTATGCTTATCTTCCATACACTACGAACAAATGATTATACGAGACTCTACTTAAATCTGGTTCTATATTGAACACGCTCCCTTTCTATTATCTTTTATTGCCTCATACCTAGTCAAAATAACAGTTTCGACCATCAAAGTATTTGTTTTTTATTCCTATATTATTAAAACCACTCTCATCTCACAAGTAAACACACCAATCATGACTAAAAAACTCAAAGCCATTCTTTCAAAGTCTTCATTTTAATAGTTAAAGAGAACCACATATATGTTATATTATGATATGTCAAATCAAATAAAGAAACTTCTTAATCAGTCGAAAATATACTATCAGATTCACCCAAAAAGAATCTTACTGTAACTTAAAAGAAACGCTCACGAGTACCGTAATAGACTCGTTTCAAATCAACCAGTCTCGATAAACCGAACTACTCGTTAAATTTGTGGTAGAAGTGGGAAAAAACAAAGTTTGGTGGGTAGAAGTAATATTCTGTTGGATATATGAACAGACATACTCACAGCTAACGATCACACACGGACGCATCTTTCCGCGTTTCTCTTATTTTACGAAGGTAGTGGTTGAGCTCTGAGATCGGCATCCATGGCGGTTTCTGCGGAACGCGAAAACTTCATCTACGTCGCCAAGCTCGCCGAGCAAGCCGAACGCTATGACGGTTAGCATATTTTATCGCCTTTCTCATCGTACATCCGTTGTTTACATGTTGATTTCCTTATTTTATTCTGAAATTCGGTGCTAGATCGGTGCAAGATGTAGATGCTGATGTGTGGTACTATTTTAGGTTTACAGACAGATAAATCTCCATCCGAAGGATTTTGTATTGACTTGGAGATATTAGTTAGGGTTACAAAACAGTTAGTAAATTGTTCAAAAAGGGAAGTGATTTAGGGTTTATAGATTATACGAACTATACACAATCACAATCTATTCCAGAAATTGAGCTCGAATTTGTATTTTTTTTTTTGAAGTGTTTAAACACACTGAAATTGATGTTAATCGTTGTGATACTGTATGGAATAATACTGATCAATGCAATAAACGATGTTAAAGCTGTAAAATTAGAATCTAACCTTAAGATATCAAACTTTGACTGGTTTTTATACTGAATTTTGGTAGATGAACACGCGCATATACAATAATCTAGCTCTCGGTTTTAAAGTCCCTTCGCTTTTGTGTACATAAGGCGCGAGTTGTACGAAAAGAGCACATAAAGCGCAGTTGAGGCGCGCGCCTCATGTACGAAAAGCGCAATTGTGCATCAGGATGTTGTACAATAGGCTTTTTTGGTTGTACATGTAGGTAATTTATATATTAAATCATATATGAAACTGATTTATAGCTAAATTTTGGGAAGAGGATGCTAAAAATTCTATAGGCACCTTGTGCTTCGCATACGAAAAGTGGTGCACTTTTGCGTTTTGCGCCTCGGTTTTAGACCACTACGCATTGTTTACAGAGGACTTCATTTTGTGCATGTCTGCATTGTTTACAAGGCTGAATAAGTGTTCTTGATTCAATATGTTTACATATAAAATTATAGAAGTTGATTTGATGATTGATGGTGTTCTACTGTTCAGAGATGGTGGATGTCATGAAGAAAGTAGCAAACTTGGATATCGAATTGACTGTTGAGGAGAGAAATTTGCTCTCAGTTGGATACAAGAATGTGGTGGGTTCACGTAGGGCATCATGGAGGATATTGTCCTCCATTCAGCAAAAAGAGGAGTCAAGAGGCAATGAAGTTAATGTAAAGCGGATTAAGGAATATAGGCAGAAGGTGGAAACAGAGCTGTCCAACATTTGCAATGATATCATGACCGTGATCGACGAGCATCTGATTCCATCTTCTTCTGCTGGAGAATCCACTGTTTTCTACTACAAGATGTGAGTTTTACATATAAGTGTGAGAAAAAGGTCCAAAAGAACATTCTTGCCCCGTTTCTTTGTGGTTGTTGATTGTAGTTACCTTATTTTATTAATTATTATGTGGGGTTTGTATTCTACCAACTTGTTCCAAGAATATAACTTTTACATAATCTCAAGGGATACCTTTTGGCCTTAAGTTTTTTGGGTTCTAAATATTTTGTAATGGGTTTTGATGGAATGCAGGAAAGGGGACTATTATAGGTATCTTGCAGAGTTCAAGTATGGTAATGACAAAAAAGAAGCAGCTGATCAGTCACTGAAAGCTTATCAAGTAAGTTGCTTTTTTATTCTGTAGTTCAGTAATTCTTGCATTATGAACATGATGTGTGATGCCAATTTATTTATTTTGATAATAAAGGTTTAGACTTTTTATTATATATTTAACTTTATGTTTCCGACAGTTGGCTTCTACTTCTGCAGAGGATTTATCTCCAACTCATCCCATCCGATTGGGTTTGGCTTTGAACTTCTCTGTTTTCTACTATGAGATCATGAACTCTCCCGAAAGGTAACAAAACTCGTAACAATCTTGTTGGTAATCTTGGTATTAAAAGTTCATTCTAAATTGTGTTTTCTTAAAACATTGGTTTTTCATCAGAGCCTGCCACCTGGCAAAACAAGCTTTTGATGAAGCAATCTCAGAACTTGACTCCTTGAGTGAGGAATCATACAAAGATAGCACTTTAATTATGCAGCTCCTGAGGGACAATCTCACTTTGTGGACTTCCGACATTCCAGAGGATGGAGGTAAATCGCGTATTAACCTTTTTTAACCCAGATTTTACATTTGATAGCCAATTAACATGGTCTTTCCTTTGCAGAAGACCAAAAGATGGAGATCACCAAATCTGGTGCAGAAGACACGGAGGTTAGTCCCATCAATAGCGATTTCAAAAATAAAAAATAAAAAAGATCGTGCTTATCTTCTTGGTATGGTTTGTATATGCGTCAAAGTTTTTTTCTTTCACAATTTGTGCTTATATTATTTTTAAATTTTGTTGTGCAGTAAAATTTGAAGTGTAACTCTGCAACCTTGGAGGAAGTGGATGTGGCCTTTGGTATTGTATTTGTAAGCTTAAATTTCAAAGCGTTAATACGAGAACCGCAGTAGTTGTTTTCTTCTGTTGTAACAGTTGTGCAAATGCCCGCAGATTTATGATCCAGGCTTGTTTCTTCAAAAGAATCTATTTTAGTTAACTTAGGAGGTTTTTTTTTTCTCTTTGGTGAGAATGCAAATACGAACAAGAATTTCACTCGCCTTTTCGCTCTTGATTACCATGTGTTTGGTTTGCTTAAATCAGACTCAGAAACCCTCAAAAGAGCAACATGTTTGGCCATTAGACCGGATGGTCTTTAAATTATAAAAAATAACTACCTTGCCCATTGATATGGTGCATAGGTTTTCGGATATGACGGGTGATTGAGATGGGGACTTGGCCAGCAATGGTGGCGGAGGAGATGAGTAGCGGGCCTGAAGAGTAGGTTATGCTATTTTTATCTTCTAACAAAGTGTATAATGGTCATTTTACAACGATTTAACATATTTTTTAACGCAGTTAATTAAAAAAACCAAACATGTTACTTCTTACTGCACACTATGGATCATAAATGTAATTTAAAAAAAAAAGAATGAGCATATCCATGATGAACTATCATATAATTTACTGTGATTCTTATAATTACATTTTAGGTTTATGTTTTTCTCTAATTTTTAATTTGGATATTTCTTTTAATCCAAGTAATATACAACTAGGACTTGATGTGCGACATGAAAATATTCTAAAATAAATTAGTTATATTATATTTGATATATTATTTAGTAAATGAATTTAAAGATCTAACAAACACCAACAAATCTGTTTACTTGCAAGTTGCAATTACATAGACGAGAATAATTCTGAATTGGAATCCAATTTTATGAAAAGTAACCTGGAAGTTTGAAGGAACTCAATAAATCATCTTTATTTTATGGTTTGTATTAATTAAATCCACCAAATCGGCACATTACATGATTCAAACACTCACCGGTTGGTGAGAAAATACACCATTTACTTCCAGGATGTTCCTATAAGGATTTAGCCTCTGCTTTTCATAATCATTCAATGGAGATACCAATTGACGATCAAGAGCGTTTACTATATGGTTTAAGCAGATGAAACCGTTTATCGGTTTGGATTTTTGATATCTTTTACCTTTTAAAACTAAATGTTATTTCGGATTAGATGGTTTGATTTCTGGATTAATTAAGGAAGCATTTTTTTCTTTATCAATGTGTCCCAAAATATTCAATTAGCTACATGATGTAGAGGTGCACAAAAGAACCGGAACCGAAACCGATCCGATGGATTATCCGAAACCGGATCCGGTGAGAACCGGTTTTTTTAGAACCGGTCCGGATATTATGAGAACCGCCGGTTCCGGGACCGGTTCTGGGTTTTTTGACGGACCGGTTAAAAATCGGATAAAAATCGGATTTTTTGGAACCGGTTTTTTTTCGGACATTTTGGAACCGGTTCTAGCCGTTGGGGTTAAAAAAAAACGGCTATATAGCCGTTTTATGGCCGTTTTTTTGTTTTTTTTTTGTTTTTAAGGATTGAAATTTAGTATAAATAGGTATTGGGTGTTTGTGTTAGTTCACCACAACATTCTAGCTCTCAAAACTCAAAAACGCTCTCAAAACGCAAAAAAACGCTCACGTTAAGCAAAAAAAAAACGCTCTCATGGCTTCCGCTTCCGCAAGCACTCAAAATTCGGTTGGTGGTTCTACTAGCGATGTTACGGTTGTGTCAATACTTCCTTGCTCCCGAAACCAAGAAATATGGGCTTATTTCGATTTATGCGAAATGTCGAACGGCTCGCAAAAGGCTCGTTGCAAACGTTGTGGTAAACTTTTGGCTGCGGCGGGAAATAGCAGTTTAAGGAAACATATTGCTAGTCACGCAAGACACACTCAAGAAGGTGAAAATCAAACTCAAATTGGTAGGGATGGAGGAGTTTGACAATACAATGTCGAAAGTGTTCGTGAGAGAATGACACATTTCGTCATTCAAGAAGGCTTGCCTTTTGATCATTTTGATAATCCGCGCTTGACGAGGATGATACAAGAGACGCTTCAACCGAATTACACAAATGTAAGTCGTTCTACTTTGAGAAGAGATTGTTTAAAAATGTGGAAAAGAGCCAAAAAAGAATTAATTTTAGGTTTTGAAAAATTAAATACCGGCATTAACTTAACAACGGACGTTTGGTCCGCTCCACATGGTTTACCCGAATCGTACCTTTGCGTTACCGCACATTGGGTTCAACCGGAGTCGTGGCAAATGATGAAGCGTACGATTGCGTTTGATTATTTTGGATATCCACATACCGGTGAAAACTTATTTTATATTTTAGACTCGGTAATTCAAACTTATAAAATTCAACCGAAAATATTTTCAATATCTTTTGATAACGCTTCAAATAACACAAACGCGGTCGAAAAATTAAAAATAAAATATGAACCGCCTTGTAACGGTGTTTTTTTTCATAGTCGATGTGTTGCACACATCATTAACTTGGTTGTGCAAGACGGTCTAAACGTCCAAGAAATAAGAGACGTAAAAGAAAATTTTAAAGTGATGTTACGTGAAGTTTTTAGCACAAGCAAAAAAAGATATATAAACTATAGAAACTTGTGCCAACAAACGGATTCCATCTTTTTAGGTCCGAATTGGGACGTACCTACTAGATGGAACTCGACTTGGAAAATGTTTGAATCGGCCTTAAGGCAAAGAATTACTTTAAAACATTTCCATGATGAACTTGTGCAAAAGAAACGTTGTTTACAAAAATTTGATAATATAAGTTGGGATATGATCGAGAAACTAACTAATTTGCTTGAGGTTTTTAAAAATGCAACTACATGTTTATCGGGAGTTTATTATCCCACGTCTTCGCTAATACTTCAACAATTATACTTAATATGTAATAAATTAAAAGAGTTTGAATATCACGGCACTATTTTTGAAAAAATGGTAAAACCTATGAAAGCTAAATTTAAAAAATATTTTTCAGAAATGCCGGCCGTTGTTACATGTTCGGCCGCCTTAAACCCAACGATTAATGTAACCGGTGTTGAAACATTAATTGGATCAATATCGGATGATTTAAATATGTTCGAGGAAGACCCAAATTTTGAATCAAATGCAATAAGGGATTTCAATTCGGCTTTTAATAATATGTTTGATTATTATTTACGCAAATATGGTAGAAGTGGTGATCCATCAAACATACGTGAATCAATGGGTTCGGGTTCAACTTCTAGTAGTTCAAGGAACCCGATGCTAAATTTATTTAACACTTTAAGAAACGAAAATACTAAACGAGCTCGTGGAACCACACCAAGTAGCGAGCTTGGGAGATATCAAGCAACCGACTTTATTTCTACTCTAAGATCCGAAGAGTTTGAAAACTTTGATATCTTGAGTTGGTGGCAAGGAAGGGAATCCCAATATCCCGTTCTAGCCGCAATGGCCCGTGACCTACTAACCGTCCAAGCTTCCACGGTAGCTTCGGAATCCGCTTTTTCTCTTAGTGGCAGGGTTTTATCTATTCGAAGAACGAGGCTTACACCGGAATCTATGGAGATGTGTATTTGCTTGAAGGACCATTTGGATGCCGCCGAACGTGTACAACATGTTGCAAAACTAGAAGGCGAGCTTGACGTTGAACAAGAAATACATGAATTCGAAGTAGAACATGGGGCGGCGACTCCACTTTCGGACGAAGAACAAGCTTACGATGAAGCCCAACGTATCTCAAGCGAAGAAGAATGAAAACCGATGTTACAAAGACTACGACGAAGAATATTGAAAACATAATAAATAATTAATGCTTTGTGATTCAATTATGTTTTTTGTATTTTTTTTGTACGAACTATTGTTAAATAACTTTAAAAAATCTACAAAATAAATAAAACATGTATTTTATAGTGTATCTTTGTTAATTTTTAAAATTTTTTTTTTCGGAACCGGTGGAACCGGTTTTTTTTAACCGGTCCGGTTCTAAATATCCGAACCGGTCCCAATAGGTTCCAAGTCTCCACACTCGGAACCGGATCCGAACCGGAACCGGTTCTAATGGATCCGGTTATTGACCAACTTTGACGGAACCGGTCCGGATCCGAACCGGATCCGGTTAAAAAAAAACCGATTTGTGCACCTCTAACATGATGTAATAAAATAAATATTACACAATCTAAAAACATTTTTAGACTATCACCATCCCAGAGAGGACGGGTGGCCTCCTCTCTCTTCAGATCAGCAACAGACGTCTTCCACCTTACCTTCATTGGAGAAGGCCTTATGCAAAATTAATTTCCAATTGTTTTTTCCTCTGAAAACCATTACACGTCAATTAAAAATGTTACAATATTAAATAGTCCTAAAGGTTTTAGGTCAATCTATTATGTGTCATAAGTTACATATATTGAAAGCCAATAAGCCAAAACCAAGAAACCGAATTATGAACATGGTTTTGTTTGATCGGTTTAGTTCTTTTAACTGTTAGGTTTTGATTTACAAAGATTAAAACGTTACAAACAATTTGCCTTACAACTTGACCTAAAAACCGTTACTGGTTTCTTACATTATACTACACTCATTAATCATATATTATATATAAGTAGACAGAATCAACCAATTTACAATTGGATAGAAACCAAAAGATAGAATATTAGTAAATTAGAAAACCATATGATATGAAATGCTGGTTTGTAAACAAGACCATGAATTAAAGATAGATTCGAAAGTTTATTAATCTAAAATATGTATACAAAAGTTATAGAGCCGAACTGAATTAAACTCAAACTATAAGGTCTAATACGTCAATTTACTAACTTAAGAGGTCAAAATCATCAATTTTAAATTGACCGAGTCCTCATCTGATAAATAAAAAACCCCACAAATAAATACAATCGAATTCATCATTTCCCCCAAACTCTCTCTCTCAAGAAAACTCTCTCTAAAAAGCAAAAGCCCCTTAGCGTGAACCCTATGCTTCCATGGCGAACAGCAATCTACCTCGAAGAATCATCAAGGTATCATCATCGTGCATATGTTGTAATTTAAGATCCTTTTCCGTTGATCAGCTTTGTGTATTTGAAAACCCTAATTTCGGGTTTTGACTTTATTGTTTGATACAGGAAACGCAGCGTTTACTCAGCGAACCAGGTGATTTTGAACTCTAATTTCATTGCTACCATGAAATTCATTCAATATTGGGAATTATTGTTGTCATTTTACTGTTTGCGTGACTGTTAAGATGAAGAAAATTGGTTCTTAATTGTTTATATGTATATGATTTTGTGATGTAGCACCGGGAATAAGCGCATCGCCATCGGAAGAGAATATGCGGTATTTTAATGTGATGATTCTTGGTCCAACACAGTCTCCTTATGAAGGTAGATTGAATTATTAGTTTGTTATATACTTGTAATGGTTTCTTTGAGTGCAAATTTAGTTTATTAGCTATTTGTTGATTAGTTTATTAGTTTCACAGGTTTAGAGGTCGTTTGGGATTGCCTATTTAAACAGGTTATGATTATAAGCAGAAACAGATAATCAGCTTATTTCACCATTAGGGTAAACTTGTAATTTTCAGTGCACCAGAAGTAATTAGTTTAAAGTAACCAGTTTTGAAAACAGGTTAAGGAGATTAGCATAAACAGTTTTCTTAGTCAAAAGTCCAAACTCTTGAAAGTGTTTATCTGCCTTTTCAAAACCTAATAAGCAGATAAGTGTATCCACAACCACTCCCTTACCTGGTTATTCCCTAGACAGCTAGACCTAGTGAAAAAAAGAGCCACATTTTGATCTAGCAATAATGTTAGGGTAATCCTAAAAGATGAAAAATGCAATGGTTTTAATAATTTGTTTAAGAAACACAATGTTTTAGAAAATATTTCATCGGATGTTGCAGATGTAACATCTGCTCTTATTTTAAATTGAGTTAAGTCATATATTATAGGATGAATTGAGTATAACGTAACATGCACAGTGGTACTTTTGGTCATGAATTTTGAGTGCTTCCATTTTGAATATGTATCTTTCTGGTATCAGGTTTTTTACTTATTTTCTTGACTTAGTCCAGTAGCTGGAGCTTAGAGTCGAAAAGTTGTTTTATGTTCATTGTACTATTTACTTGTGTTTTATGGTTGAATATCTATATCTGGATCGTTGTCTAATAAAAAAAGAGGGCCTTGATCATGGTTCTTTTTTTATTATTTTACACAATTCTAACCTCAAAAAATGTCTTATTCTGTTATTCTTAACTTTTGTAAACAGGAGGAGTCTTCAAGCTGGAGCTATTTCTGCCTGAGGAATATCCAATGTCTGCCCCCAAGGTACAGGAACATCTTATACATGTTAATAAAGATATCCTTAAATGACCTTTTTCTTGTTTTTTCCCCCTACTATCAGTTTTAAGGCTACCTTTGGTTGTTATTTCATGGATCATGAAAACTTTTACTATGTTAATCTACAATCCAGTCTCTTTACTTGTATCACCCATTTTGTCAGGGGATTCTTTTTATGCATATTTTCAGATGCAACAGTAACCTGACATTTATTTTTGTTGTCTTTTAATTATGGGCACAGTATTCTTATATTTTTTATGCAATATTGAACATTAATTTATTTAACTTCTTAGCAAGCTATGTTCTGTCAGGTGGTCAGATTTTTAGATAGACCCCTGAGCATGATAGCAAAGGTCCTTTTGGTAGTATTCGGTAATCAATGATCAAATCAAGCATATTTAGACCATAGCTTACAATCCCTTTTCATAGAGTTAAGTGCTAACTTTTGAGGTGATGTAATATTGTTTTTACTTTACATTTTGTGGCAAAAAAAGAATTTCCGATTAGTTTTTAACAGAAAAAGCCGAGATGCAATGTGTTGTGGTTAGATCCTTGCATCAACTTACTATACATATCTTGGATGTTGATCTAAACCCATAAGCTTGACCCAAGAATCCTTACCATACCAGATAGACAGAGACATGATTACATGTACAGAAACACTAAAAGCTTGAAATTAATTGTTTGTCATCATGAATAATACTGATTTGCACTACTGAAATTATTAAGTTGCCTTTTTTTACTAATTACATTAAATAATGCAACTCTTTAACATTTACTTGTTCTAAAGGTGAAGTCCGATTTTTTTGCATTGATAGTCACTATTGATTTTTCTGGAACCCCAATTTCTTCTTTGAGCAACTCTATTGCCAAAGAAGCCCAAAATGAGGTCCAATCCGTTTTGTTAAGCCCAAGTTCAGTTTTAGTACTTGGCCTAACAGTATCATTCCACTATCATATATCAAACCTCCCTGATACCAAATTGATATATGTGACCCTATTGATTTTATTTATAAACATTAAAAATACAGTCTTGGTTTGCTTTCAAACAAACTATTTCAAATAAAATCATCCAATATCATACAAATCATCATCCACAATATCCCAAAATCTCTCTATGACTATCCACATACACATGTGAATAATAAGTTTTCTGTCATGTTAATTTGTATACGATTATCAGAGTAAAATAAGTAATAACAATGTATTGGTCACAAATCAGTGCAATTGATCCAAATCCATATCTAGACTGTACTATACTCGAGATTTAGAAGATTTGTTATGTCATTTCCCTCATTCAATTGATTTGTTATGATATGCATGTAATGTGCTAATTAATTTATCATTTAATTCATGTTGTTACAGGTTCGGTTCCTTACAAAAATATACCACCCGAATATTGATAAGGTATAATATGTGGTACCCACCTCATTGTTTCAGTCTGAGACTCTAAATTCACTTTAATTCTTATAGCTTTTGGTTTTATTTTTACTAAATGTAGCTTGGCAGAATATGTCTTGATATTCTAAAAGATAAATGGAGCCCTGCTCTTCAGATTCGCACAGTGCTCCTGAGGTAAAATCATTTATATTTTTTATTGCAAAATTTGTATTCCATTTTATATCACATGTATGTTATCATATGAAGTTTTTTTTTTTTTTTTATATATTTTGTAGCATTCAAGCACTTCTAAGTGCTCCAAACCCAGATGACCCACTGTCTGAGAACATAGCAAAGCACTGGAAATCAAATGAAGCCGAAGCTGTTGAAACAGGTAGTTATGCCAATAATATAACTGAATTTTAATACGGTTTCGGGTTTGAATTTTTTTTGGTTTTTTTCTGCAAGTGCAGCAAAGGAATGGACGCGTTTGTATGCAAGCGGCGCCTAATCGGCATATGTTACAAAACCAGAAAATAACAAATGTATTTCTATTACAACATGTCCTGATACACTTTCTTTTTGGTACCAATATATGATGTGTCCTTTATTTTTATGAATTTAGTGATGGAAGAGCCAATCAAGCACTTTTCAAGGTCTTGTCAAATAAGCATTATTTCTGGGGACCAATCAATAATTGCATCTATATACGCTAATTCGTATTTGATTCCTATACGGTTAGCTCGGGTTGATTTTGACAGGAGCTTATTTATGCACTGTATCAACTGTCCTATGTCAAACCGTTTTTGGCTCATTACATGCGGTAAATCATCAGACGGTTGCTCAACCAAACTTGATTAAACATCATGCAACCAATCAAGTGACAATAAAGAGTATTAAGTTATAACATTTAAGTCAGAAAATTGATTCATGCGCATATCAAAAGTGTTGATTTTTATTTACTGTGACTGATATATAAAATGGCATTGATAGTTCCCCAAGTGTTTAAGGTTTTTTTATTCTGTCTTTTAACTTTTTATTTTATTTTTTAATCACCCTTTTTATTTTATTTTTAATAATTAATTTTGATAATATATCTATGTCAATTTGGTTATCAAATTCCTTGTATGTTTTGGTTATCAAATCACTGAGTAGTAGTCCTTTTTTGGGGTTCTATTTTTGTTGCTTTTAAAAGAAATAATCAGAAAATCACCAAGAGTAGTCAATTTTTTTTTGGTAGTTATATCTCTATAGCTTGTCAGAAAATAATTATATTTATAGCCATTAGATACGAGACTATATGTCACGTGTCTATTTTTGCTCGGAGGTAGTTAGATAACAAAACATATAAGAACTCACGTATTATTTGTTTTCTCGTGTACATGAGATCAAATTAATAACACAATACTTGCGTTTAGTGTTTATGGCTTGGAGTTTAGATAATGAGCATCATTGATTCCTAACTTATCACTTACGTAGAGAGGTCGGTTGTCTATTAATTTTTTTCCTGATGCATCGGTCTGAACATATCAGGGTTTTTTCCTGATGCATCGGTCTGAACACATCGGTCACAAACGCGTGCATTGGAGTGGTTTGTTTGCGGGATGTTATTTGTGATTCATCCATGGTGAAGAATGCCGGTTGAGTTATTTTTTATTTTTATTTCTTTAATTTCAAGTTTTTAAATTAAATTTATTATTAAATATATAACTTTTTATAAGTTACTAAGCTTGTTAGATTATATATAGTTATATATTTGTAAAATTTTATAATAATGAAACTTTTATACAATTTACAATTTTGAAACTTTTACGAAATAAATTTATTATTAAACTTTTAAAAATAATTAGTTTATTATAATATATAACTTAGTTATATATATATGTAAAAGATGACGATGAAGTGAAAATGGAAGAATATTTGTGAAGAATAATAGATAAAAATGCTTTTGAAGAATGAATGTGTTGTTAATGTGTGATGCGATAGGGTGATTGAGCATATTTATAGGTTTATATACGCTGTAAGAGACGAAAGAAAGGAGCCGTGATGATGGTGAAGTGAATGACCGGCTAATAATCGTTTATTAGCTAGCAATAAATATCAAGTGATAAGTACGAGCGGTAAATTTTGTTATTTATAATTAGTTATTAAAACTACACTTATATTTTAATTTCTTATTACGATAAGAAACCGAGTTGAGAGAACCACTGATTACGAAAATTAAAGCAATGTCATTCACTATTAAATATAAATCTGTCAATGTTTGTGTGGTTGAAGGTATCAAATTATCTATTGATGTGTGTGCTTAATCATTTAATTGCATTTTATAAAATATTAATTATATGATTAAAAATCCTAGAAATTCAATAACAAAAACATGAAAATGGGGACCAACACACATGAAGAATCTTAAAATAAAAGGTCAGTATTTTAATGGATGGTTTAATGGTGGAGGCCATGGTTTTCTTTATAGTGGTTTTCCCCATTCATTGCATTCACATGTATTTTACACTCCTTATTCTTTAGTGCCCTTCACATGTCTTGTTTTTCAAGATAAAAAAAATGGTCAAGATACCCTTTTCTTTGACTTTTTACCCCAGCCCCCCAAATTTCCCTCAAGTTTACCAATTTTTTTTCATTTTTTTTACCTTTTACCCTTTGACCAATGCCATAATACAGAAAGAGGTAGGTGATTAGGTGAAAAATAGATTTGCCAATTACCCTTTACCATGTACCCTGAATGGCTCGTTTAGCTAAATGTGTTCCCGGGTCGACCCGAATCTGACTCAAACTCATTTAGACTAAACCCAGAACCGTAAATTTGGTGTTAAATTCATGGCGTGTCAGATATTCACTAATACACACACCATTACATAATAGTGAAATGAATTTAAAAAAAGAAAAAGATAAAACTTTTATTGATGAAATGTTTTAACAGAAAGAAAATCCCCCAAAAGTATGACTACTAATTCAGTACACCTAAGGCCTACACATCCAATTTCTTCCTCCAAAGTTTCTTTTCTTTTTTTTTTTTTTACTTTTTTTTTTGTATATATCTTCATCTTCACATATATACACAAAGGGCATATATCCATATCCAGAAGAAGCCATGGAAGCCCACTTGTAATTTACATTGGTACATGCTATCTGAAATGGAAGATGACACAACAGAACAGAGGATGATAGACTTATGATGAAGGGGGGTAAAATGGGAATTCTAGAAAAGCTAACATTTTGATAAGAAAAGAATGAGGGGTATCTATTGAAAATGGCTTTCTAATCCATAAGAGCCATGGTGGTGAGGTGAATAAATGGAATCTTTAGGTTTTAACTGCAAAGGGCAAAGGGAAATTACTAATCTAACCCTCTCTGGTCCTACAGGCACTGGCTTTGAAATTTGGCTCTTGATAATAAAATTATTGTGTTTTTATGTAGTACTGATACAGAAGGTTGATGATTGGAAGGGGAAAATTACCATTATGTCCTCCGTCGATAATTGAAGGGTGGGGAAATTACAGTTCTGCCCTTCATTAACTGACAACCGTTGGATGGATTTAGAAGCTGTAATGGCGGACAGAGGACTCCAACACTTCTCTACACGGGCACACCATTTCCTTCATTCGATTACCTTTTTTGTAAATCTTGATTGTTGGTACAATTCTTACATTCTCTACACTTGCAATTGTTGGGCTCTCTTCAATATCAACCTTTAAATTTAAAAAAAGAAAAAAAACAATTGTTAAACAAATGATATAAGAATCACATTTCTACATGTGCATATAATCCCATCATGTGTGTATGTTTCTTGATTAAAAAAATCAAAACTTTATAAAAATGGTGCACTAAACATAAAAATACCTTGAGAAAATTTATAGATGGATATCGCGTGCATAAGGTATCAAGAAATGGGGATATCTGCTTGCATTGAAGATCAGATGTGGTTTTGAAAAGAACAACAGAAGCTCCTGCATTTCAAACATTAAATATCAACAAAAAGTTAAAATCTTTAGCAAGAAACGTGGCGTATAATGTTATTATGTGAAGAATAAAGAACAAACCAGTTGAAACAACTGCAGCTTTGAACTGCTCAAGATTATTAATCAATTCAACTTCACCACCAAATTTCAAATTATAAACTTCTTCGCCTCGGGATTTCTTTAATGCAACTTGAGCATGAAATAAAGATTCAGCAATATCATTATCGTTTGGAAGCTCTCTCCTCAAAACCTCGTAATCTCTTACCGATTCGGCCCACCTTTCAAGCTGCAACATAAAAAACCTTAATTTATTAATAGCAATTAATTTAAAAAGAAAATAAAACAGCCCCAGCTCAATCTTTAAGTACTTACTTCATGGCTTTAAGCCCACCTTTCTAACTGTACCATAAAAAACCTTAATTTATTAATAGAAATTAAGAAAGAAAAAAAAAGCCCCAGCTCAATCTTTAAGTACTTGTTTCATGGCTTTCAGCCAACTTTCAAACTGTAACATAAAAAACCTTAATTTATTAATAGAAATTAAAAAAGAGAAAAAAAAACAGCCCCAGCTCAATCTTTAAGTACTTATTTCATGGCTTTCAGCCCATCTTTTAAACTCTAACATAAAAAAACCTTAATTTATTTATAGAAACTAAGTGCTTTTTCAAAAAACAAAAAACCCATCTCACTCTTTAATTACTTATTTCATGGCTTTCTTTAATATTCAGCTAATGTGACTCAAACCTAAGTTTAACTCATATTTAAGAGGCTTGTGCATGGCTCAAGGTAAAACAAGCAAGAAATTCGACAACTTTTTTTCATTTTTGTGAAGGAAGTGTATATCAGGCAATATCCATGACTGCAAACATACATCTTTTACTTCAATTACATATTCTTGGATATTAAGAATTTTATATATATACCTTGCTACATGTGGCGGCTCTTCGAAGAAGTGCTTTTGTATAACTTGGATGGATAAGAAGTGCTTGATTACAGTCATCAAAAGATCTTTCAAACTGCCCAAGTTTAAACCAACAAGCTGCTCGATTGCAGTACAGAATTGGATTCGAGGGATCACATTTAAGTCCTTCACCATAGGCCGAACAAGCTTCTGTATATCTTTCTGATTTAAACAAATCATTGCCACGAGCTCGAGATCTACACAATGATCTTATGTTTTGAAGCAAAACTGCAGCCTCAACATTCCTAGGATCAATCTGACCTGATTTTTCGATAGAAGTAAGCGCGTTCTCAAATCTTTCAAAAGAAAAAAACAAACAAAAAAGTCATTAGAATTGTTTCCTACATGAAAAACTTTTAAAGATCAAATCTTTATGATAATCAATTAATCACCTTCCCAATGCCAAATCAATCTGAGCACAAACAAACAAAATGTACGCCTCAGATTGCATCCCAAAAAACTTCACTTGAGAACAGGACAGGCTACTACTACATGCCTCAAACTTAGGCAAATTTGAAAAAACCGAATCTGCATAATCTAATTGATGGAGCTGCAACAATGCTTCGGCTTTGCATGCAAATAGCTAAAAGTTTGATATAAATAAACACATTCAGTTTCACTACATTGAAGTTGATGATTTAATAAATCATTTCAAATACAATCTGTTTACCTGAGCACACGCATCGGCTCCAGATGAAATAGCAGCATCGGCTTCTTTTAACACAGTGCCCCAGTCTCGAACCCTTCTTGAATCGGTACACTTATTCAAGTGTTTTTCAACTAATTGCAACTTTTGGGCCTCGTTCGGGTCGGGTTGGAACTCTTTGAAATAAAGGTGTCTCCTTGCATTTTCAACCTGTCCTAAACTGCCATTGTAATCTTTGTATCATAATCAAGAACAGCATGATAACAATACCCACAAGTAATTACGATAATATAAAATTAAAAAAAACAACATTAGAATATCAATACTGATAATTCACATGAAATTATTACACTAATGTGACATGAACTAGATCTGAGCAAATGGGTGTGGGTCAATTTTCATTTTCAAGATTTCTTGAAAAAGTTATGATCAAGAAAGATAAAAAGATTGAAACTTTTTTATTTTTAATTTTATTTCTTGAGCATACCTAATGATAAGAGATCCTAAACGATGGTGAGCTCTCACATATCCAGAATCCAGTTTTATGGCTTCATCACATTCTTTGACCGCTTCGGTCAACCTTTTCAAACCCATCAATGCGGCTGCACGGTTGCAATGGTAGGCTGCGTTCGCAGGCGATAATGCTATTGCTCGATCATAGAAACTCAATGCCTCTAAAAAATGCCCCTTTTTATACTCTTCATTCCCTAATTTCTTCAAATCTTCCGGATTCATTGACGATCTTTTCGAATTTGAAGTAGCCGGAAAATGGGTTTCTACTCCGCCGCCAGCAACGCTGGATTTGACGGCGGACCGCATTATGCTGCCGTGACCGTAATTTCCGGTGCCTAAACTTAAAACATCGGGTTTGGAGCTCCGATTTGACATCATACCCGTTTTCAGAACCCTCCCGGGCGGGCAAATATTGCCAGTAGGAAGTACATTAACCGCCGGAGACGTAGCGGAACCCCCGCCGGAGAATATGGGTGTCCCGGATTCCGACCGGGTGTGACCGGATTTGACCCTACCGACGGAAGATGTAAATGAACTGTCAACGGACAACTCGCCGGAGTCTGATTTTCTGGAATTCCCAATTCGACCCGAAACCGACCCGGATGAGCTAGAGCTAGTACTAATGGTGGGTCCGACCCGTAAAGGCGAAATGGGCGAACGCGAACCCAAATCGAGTTCCCGGAAGTCCGGTTTATTGGTGTCATCGGCGTCGCAAGTGAGTGAGTTCCGGAGACGATCGGAGAGTGATTGCGACATTTGGATTAAAGGTTGGAACTTTGGGCCAAAATGTTTGAGATTTTAGCAACGGAAGTGGTTGCAATTAAAGTAGAACCACCGACGGATTAGAACACCAAGAAACATAGAACACAAGAAAAAAGAAAGAAAGAAAAGAGACGGAGATCTCGTGATTTAAAGGGAGAAGCAAAGAATGAATGTGAAATGGTTCAAGAGAGAGAGAGGAAGGAGATGATGGCCTAATCTTTTTATTTTTTATATTTTAATGTTTTTTTTTTTTTTTTTCTCTTTTGATTTCTTGATCTATACTATTCTATTTATGATGATGTACAGTTCTAATGTGCCTCAACCTCCTTTAAATGTTGCTCAATATGTAATCAATCTGTTTTATATTTATTATTATTTTAATAGTGGAATAAAAGAAATAAATAAATATTAAATGAAAATGTAAATTCATAAATTAAAAAAATGGGTTTAAAATAAAATTTTGAAAGTCAAACTACGAGCCAAAGTTATTAATTAGTTTTAGATGAATTCAGTCAATAATAAGTCATTAATGAAAGATATCAAATCTTTATGTATTTGATTAGAAGCATGACTAATTTTAAAGTATATAATATTATTTTTAAGTAATAATATATTCTTTAAAACCTTTTTTTAGAGTAAATTACAGATATCGTCCTTTATGTTTATACCATTTTTCAGATTGCGTCATTTAGCAAAAAAATTACCAGTTATCATCTTTTATGTTTAATTTTTTTTGCAGCTTACGTCCTTTGTCCTAACGGACGTTAATTTTTTTAGTTAACTCAAGTCATGTGTCACTCACGTGAGGGCAAAGTGGTCTTTCCATATTTTAAAGGACTATTTGTGTAATTAAGTTATTTTAATTAAAAAATTAATATATATAAACCTAAATTGTTATCTCCTTCTTCACACACATGCAAGAAGCATACCCCCCCACCCACCACCTGCAACTGCCACCACTCTCCACCACCAGCCGACCAAACATCACCATCACCACCACCAGCCGAACACCACACAACCGAAAGGGGAAGTTTACTTAGCTAGATTTCCCATATCAGAATATTGGAAACTGCTGGTGGGCTTTTGATCAAGGGTTTGGGTCACTTAGAAGGCACCCGGTTCTTCCGTTTGATATGGCGCTGCCGCCCATGTAGCCTCTGTCTGGTTGGAATCCCGTTGCCGCCGTGATCCGTCATACCTGTTCCTGAACCCTAACCACCGCTTGCCTCCAATTACAGCCTCTAATCGGTCGGATCTTGGCTCGGAACCAGAAAACGACGGGATGATGGCCTGAAACCACCAAAATCTTCGCGACGACCACCACCTGAAATCACCACCGTTGGACCACCTCTTTCTGCTCTCTCACAAAACTCTAACCATTAGAAACCCTAATAGCATAACCCCCTAATCTAGATCTGTAAAATCGCAACCATTTGGGGTTTTTTGTGTGGCTGGAACTGATATCCAGGGAGGAGATAGGGTAGAGATAGAGATAAGGCATTTTTGTGGTGTGTAGCGGTGGTGGTGTGTGGTGGCGACGGTAATGGTGGTGGCGGATGTGGCTTCTGGTCCACCAACACTCGTCATCGGAGTCGGGGAGCATCACATTATCATCTTTTGGTTCATGTGAAGGCCATCAGACCAAGTTTCAACCGGTGGTGGTGGTTGTCTTGAACAAGAAAGAGAGGAGAGAGCGTGTGTTTTGAGAGAGAGATATTTGGGTTTTTATATTTTAACTTTTTTTATTTATAAATGGGTAAAAAAATCAAAGTACCCTCATGTACCTCGCACATGATCATACTTAACGAAAAAATTTAACTGAGTTAGAGACAAAGGACGTAACGTGCAAGACTTGTAAACTTAAAGGACGATATATGTCAATTTTTTTGCTATAGGACGCAATCTGAAAAATGGTATAAACATAAAGGACGATATTTGTAATTTACTCCTTTTTTATTTTAATTGGTATATTTTTTTAAAAGCTCACGTAATCTTGTTTTTATCGATTAATTAATAAATATTTATTAAAAAAATTATATGCATGATTTGTAACATTTGGTCTCTCGTACTAACAAATATCACTACCAAAAAACTGAAAAATGTGCGACAACAGATTTCGAGAGAAATTTGTCGGAATTGGCCGTTAGCGACAAGGTTACGACGAAAAATGTTTGTTGAAAAAAATCCCGTAGGAAATGTTTTTTCCGACAAAGTCCCGACTATCTCTCCGACGAATTAGCCACAAAAGCCTTTCGTCGGTAATTTCCGACAATATTCCGACGATTATATTAAATAAGTAAGTTAACTTATTTAATAAATTTGTCAGAAAATTGTAGGAAATCTTATAGTTACTTTTTTGTTTTTATTTTGTCGGAAAGTTGTCGTTAACTTGTGGAAAAAAAAAATTTGTTGGTACCTTGCTAGAAACTTTTATAAAAAATATACATGTTTTCTAGTAATGTATTATCTATTTTATCCCCAAGTAGCTCGTGGTTTGTTTTTTATTCTTTGAGTAGAAACTCTAAGGCATCAACAAAGTTGCAAGAGGGATGATGTGGAGCACGGTACCGCACGTGAGCACTGCCCCGTCCTATGCGGTAGCGCTAAGTTATAGGGAAGGGAGGTATAATCATGCCTAGCATGTGCACGAACCATCATTGATGTACGACCAAACCAGCTGAATGTACAACCTAAAAAAAAATATGATATGAAGAGAGAGTGTGTTAGAGGTGAGAGGGATGCAACTCCACAACTAAGGATATCATCTATTCTAGATTGCTCTCAATCAGACCCACTTAACTATGGAGTCTCCTATCATCTACAAAACGTGTTGGTGATATTTAAGATTTGCCTAAGATGTTATAATCAACTCCCCTTATGGAATATCGTCCTCGATGAGATTTGCCCCCATCATCCCAATGAGGGATGTGACATTGTATATTATGTATTAAAAACTTGTGTTTTGAAGGAAATATGATATTTTTTAACTTCACATGAGAATATATGAAATTCCAACCCCTTACAAACTTGTAAAGTACCATATTACCGGGCTATGCTTGTACATATGCATTAAAAATTTTACATTTTTGTAAAAATATAATATTTTACAAGTTTAAATTGAGATATATATAAAATTCTCCAGTATAATTTTGGTTATAAAATAACAACCAACTTTCCTTAATATACAAATATAATCAAAGTCAATTTTTTTTTATCTTTAACAAGACCATTATACTTTTTGAATTTTTGTTTCAATATGCATATTGACATTGTCATAAATATGAGAGTTAATTTTCAAATTTGCACACATTGATCCCTTATTCTAAGGTTCTTTTTAACATTGTAAACCGGCTTTGGTCCAGTGGTTATGGCAATGAAGATTCAACCTGCCCACGCAGGTTCGAATCCGAGCCGAACCGGGTTTTAGTCCGGAGTGCGTTACGCTAGTGGGGTTTGACCCGTGTAGCGACGCAACTGCTGTCAAGTGGCAGCAGACTTCATGGTTTCCCGGTGAAAGCCTAAGCCTCTCGTTCTGAACCCGCGGGCCCGGTTCAGACAACGTAGTGGTCAGGTTGAGGGGTAACGGGTCTCCGATTCGGAGATGCGGCTGCCATTTAAAAATGAAAGTCGCCTTTCAAAAAAAATATTAATAAAAAAAATCAATAATATTTTTATATGCAGGAATGTAAATTATTGTATAGCCTAAACTCGTATATAATTAGAAATATAGATTTATTCTAGACATACTATTTCACCATATAGTATACATCAAGTTGTGACTAGTATTGGTTTCAAACTAGAAAAACATAACTCATTTACTTGTATGACACTATTAATTTAAATTTTAACCTTTAGATGTCTATAGATGAAGATGAACTTTTGAACGTATTAATTTATGTCATGATATATTCCACCAAATAATATGTTTATAGAGTAAATTACCGTTTGCGTCCATGTGGTTTACACAAATTTTTAACGCTTTTAGTACCTGTGGTATACAATCTGAAACACTCTGAGTCTCTGGACCTAACTTCGTTAAATTCTTTCCGTTAAGTTTAGTTTCGACAGGGGTAAAACATGTAACTACTAAGTTCACACGAAACTACTAACTTCATCCGAAACAACTAAAAATCCAATCAAAAATACCTATCATCCCTGTCATATTCAACCTGAAAGTTGAAGTCCCAGTTGAAAAGGAACTTCAACACGACCCTTACCCGCACCCGAAGGTGAGTAGGGGTCGCGTTCACCCACATTCCGGCTTCAAACACAAAAAAATTGGTCAAAAGTTGGACCGATCGAATGTCCGATTATTAACACAAAAACGATCAAACACAAAATTGGTCAAAAATTGTACCTATGACAGCCTGGTTGTCGATGATGGCATCCACTCGAAAAGGCATTGTTTAGGCAGAGGTCGGGGACGACTTGGAAGAGGGAGGACGGCGAGTTTCGAAGAGAGGACGACGAGTTTCGATAGGGGGCGTGAGTTAAAATAGGCCCATCGGGCTCAGAGTGAGAATTAGGGTTGTAAAAAAAGTAAATTACCATCTTACCCCTGTCGAAAATAAACTTAACGGAAAGAATTTAACGAAGTTAGGTCCAGGGACTCAGAGTGTTACAAATTGTATACCACAGGTACTCAAAGCGTTAAAAATTCGTGTTAGGTAAGCACTGTGTTAAATCGTGTAAACCAAAGGGACGCAAACGGTAATTTGCTCATGTTCATACAAGAAATAAAATGAGATAACACTCGTAAATATACTAATTTTGAGGGTTAAAAAGGAGAGAATATGACAAACAATTTCATGAAAATCTTCAAACTTTGTAACTGCACTCTAAATATAAATGAATCGTTATCTAGTTAATACAATGTAATATTTTAGCAAATATATGTAGTACACGATTCAAATAAGATGATTCTTAAGAAGTACACCTACATAGTTACGTGTACATATATGCATGACACAAATGATCTCATATTAGAAGTTTATGATAGAGACCAAACTTTACATGTCATTTGCTTGTAATAATTCATCAAGCGAGGATTCAAACCGTATTATATTGTTATTTGAGAAAACACTTATCCTCTATGTAAAAACCGATAACTTCAATGGTTAAGTACCCAAAACAAGATAAGGTCAATACAATGATTGTAATGTTTGCCACACCAAATGGTATCAACACATAAACTTGTTGTGTTATTAAAAGGGACGAACCTTTATAAAACTAAGCAGGGTCGGTCTGTATATTTTGAAGGCCCTATGCGACAATGATTGTAATGAAAAATTCCTGCTTATTTTTTCTTCGTTGTCAGCTATTTAATATTTTTTACTAACTATTTAATAATTCTTTTATTAATTCTTAGATCTTCATTAGCATTTAATATTTCTTTATAATTCTTAAATCTTCATTAACATTTAATATTTTCTTTATAATTCTTAAATCTTCAAATTAACTATATAATATTTTCTTTATTCAACCCGAGTAAAGTAAATTATTATTATTGAAAGTATATATTTAGAAAACTTTTATGTGTGTGTATATATGAGTTATCGTACAAAGGATTTTTATTATACGAAGGATACTAAACCACCAGGACGGGACACGTGTTCTTGGGCGAGGTGTAAATCCGTCTACGCCATAATCACGCACAAAAATTACATAATCACGTACAAGATAAAATAATTACGCGACCATATATAATTAATTACGCATAAATAATAACGCAATATAAACACAATATGTATAAAATAATTATGCAACGTTTATATTAATAGTGCAACTTATGTTTATAATTACGCACGATATACGTACAGTACATCGACTTTTTTGAAAGTCGATTTTTTGTTAAAAAAAAGTATAGTAGGCTATGCTCAAATTTAAGAAAATAAAATTTTTGATTTTATGGTGTAATTTATTTTAAAAATAATGTCGTATAAAAAAATTATATACGTTTAAAAAAATGTAAAAACTTAAAAAAAATCAACAATGGTAATCTAACAAAATTCATATAATATTTTTTTATTATTATTCTTATGCATACCTTCACGTGAGAATTGCATATGCTATAATCTATAACAAATTCTCAACTATAACTGGTTACGATAATCTAAATTTGAATCAGGATTCGAGTATCTAAATATTATAAAAAAACCATATTAATTATAGATTCAAGTAGCTTTTTGAAAAACGAAAAAGAATTCTCTCTTAACACTTACATGGCAAAATAGGATGCTGGTTATCATAGTACATGTCCATAATATTGCCTCACCAAATACTCTTGATGTAGCAAAACTTTGCTATAGTGTGTTAATGAAGAGAATGTGATTCACGAATTGATTCTCATAAGACTAGCATTTGATACAGACTAACATCACGATATGGGGCGTGTCCCCTATGTTGATAGTATGACGCTCAACATGGGGAAGGAGGATACGTCTCCTATGTTGGTACTATGACGCTCAAGTAAACATGATAATAGTGAGATATGGAAGAGTATGAGTTTAGGTATGTAATTGTATCTTCAATGGGAGATGAATTGTACTTTTTCTTTGACTACTTTATTTGATCAATTGCATTTGAAATTGAAACAAGCATCATTTCTTATCAGTTTTTTCAAATGTTATTGACAAGCAATACTCCAAAATAAACTTATTTTCTTAAATTGCCAAGGATGCACTAAGTAAAGCCATGATGTGATGAGATTCCAAACTAGGCAGCCCTCAAGGCAAGGAGATAAAAATTATGTGTTTTTTTTTTATTAGACAAACCACGACTACCCATGGTTATTCCTCATTTCTTTACTATTTAGCATATTTTATATAAAAAAATATATTTGATTATATGTTTACTGTTACTATTATTTATGATATAGGTTTAGTGTTCGTTTCCATTTATAATCTTAGGTATACTCAATGTGTTAATAATCAGACCGGTCATTTAACTGGTCGTCTTACTGAATCATTGGTGGGACCGTTTTGGAAATTTAAGATAATGTCAAATATTTTAAAAACAAAAAAATATATGTATAAATAATTACTTAAAACAAAATAGAAACTACTTTATCTATGCATTAATCTGTAATGTTAACAAAATATGAAATCTAAATAAACAAAATATAGACCATGAAGTAGTATATGAATAACTAAAGAATTAGCAAATAATAAACGAGTTGAGTTTAAGCTTGAAAAACTATTCACGAGCCGAGCTCAAAATTTAGAAATAGAGCTCTAAACGAACCGAGCTCGAGCTCTCGTAAGTTAAACAAGTCGAATTAGAAAGCGAGCTCGGCTCCCTATTTTCCTTTAATCAAAACTGAAAAACTAAACCAAGCAAGCCGCTAGAAAAGAGTTGAATGTTGTCCGTATATTAACCCTAGAAATAAAAACAAGTAACAAATCAAATTGGGATTGAAGTAGGCCGGTGGGTTAAAAAGATTGGGTCACATAGGATTATCCGAATATATCAAATATAACCAATTTTGGAAAAAGATCATTTGATACATACATGGTTATGATTTTGACATAAATGCTTAATATATATATATATGCATAATTATTTTTATAAAAAAGGTAATTAAAAGAAGAACAACCCGATCTATCAAGGTTGACCATGGTTTGTTTGTTCATGATCTGTAATGTATTTTTTGTTTTTATCGTTAAATTATTTACGTCATTGTTGATGATAGGAGAATATAGGATATGGACTAACTGTATGTATCATTTTTATTATTAATAAAATAAATTTTACATTTATTAATGAGTAAAGTATATAGTTAGATACTTTGATTTTGAGTATACAACTATTGTTGAAAACCAGACCCAAGAACACGAAATAAAATTTGAACTCAACTAAGATTTGCTTTTATTAATATTGAAAACCAAACCACAGTTTACAATAAATCTCTAACCATTTATTTATAATAAACCATATACTAATCCTAACCCAACTCAAACTTAATTAAATAATCAAATAAATAATAACTCACTCCTAGTCTAATACGAACTCAACCAACCAATTAATAAACTAATATTAATATTTATTTTAATCAAGGTTAATCATTCATTCTCCCCATTAATCTTGATTTGTAACTCCTGAATCACTCAGGTCTTCCATGCCACTTCCGAATTCACCTTTCACAGGTTTCAGCTTTAATCTTTCACACCAATCCATATCACACAGATCGTTCTTGATTTATCAAAGATCTTCATCCACACAGCTCTCACAACCTTTTAATGATCTCTCACAGATCGTTGGTATTCTTCACTTCGTTCGAACCGCTCACAGGTTCTAATACTCTCACCGGTATCACACCGTACCACCCTGAATCGCACAGGTAAACACTTTACAGATCCCTACACCATTCGCAAGTGATTGATCCTTCACTCAATCTAAATCACTCAGATCGATATCTCCCTTGGTTAACTCCTACAACCCTTCGTTGCTTGATTGTATCACACAAACAACCCACAAACCGTATCTCACGATTTTATTCTCTGTCACGCACAGAGCTTCTGATCGGTCTCCAAACACCTCACATCAATGACTTACTGATTTAAATTGGATAAAAAATAACGAACCCAGTTTTTTTATTTATGCCATCCAAATCATCCCCACTAAATTGTATATCATCGTACAATTTGACGAGCTTCTACGGTATTTGAATCAATTCGGACCCACTTCATACAATTTGGATTTCACGCCACTTTCACGGACTTGGTTTACCCATGAAAGCATTGAATCTCATGTATATTGATCCATGGCTTCATGCTCATGCATGTATTCCCACATGCATCACATAGCCCATCATACACATAATATTTTAATTCACTAGCCCCCATCATACAAAATTTAGGTTGTTTCACACCACAATTCATGTAAGACAATTTGAATTACGATTCTGCTGATCCATTCAACTAATAGACTTAATTGTCTTTTGATGTGAATGCCAATTTTGTCCTTCCATAGTTCTTCTAGCATGTTGGCTCTCGTGAATTTCCACCGTCATACGATAATTCGAATGAACCCATCTTTTTGAGTGACGTATCAGCACATTTTCTTACCCCGTAATCGTTGCTACTGTCGATCACTCAAAACATCCACCGATCACCGTCTTCTTTCTCCCTTTCTAATTTCTTAGATCGTATACTTGCTTCTCCTTCTATCTTCTTTCGTTTGCAGCCACAAGGGTTGCTCCCCTTTCTCAGAGATACAACTCTTAAACTGACTTTCTTTTTCCCCAAACACTGATACCAATTGTTGGAAACCAGGCCCAAGAACACGAAACAAAATTTAATCTCAACTAAGATCGACTTTTATTAATATTGAAAACCAAACCACAATTTACCATAAATCCCTAACCATCTATTTATAATAAACCATATACTAATCCTAACCCAACTCAAACTTAATTAAATAATCAAATAAATAATAACTCACTCCTAGTCTAATACGAACTCAACCAACAAATTAATAAACTAATATTAATATTTATTTTAATTAAGATTAATCCTTCAACTATAAGCGTTAATGTGTGAGACACTAGATCTAATGTTTGATAACTTCTATCGATAAATTATGTTTGATAAGTTATACGAGTATGTATGAGTACTCAAATGGATAGATAAGAATCATAACTTTATAAGGTCGTAACTTTCAAGTTATGGATCTCATGAGCATTGTGATGAGTTGGATGTTATGATAGACAACCATTGTAGTTTGCCCCGAATATCGAATTCAAAATCTGCATTTGACATTTTCTATTCATTACATGAATTTGTATTTGATTTCCAACAGGTGAAATTTATATTATTAAAATTATTGAATTGTTACGAGTGTAGTTGAGTACTTCATACTTCAAATATGTTGTTGAGGTGGATCTAAGATCGCATTCGAGTAATGGGCATCTCATCGGATAACTTTTAACCACATAAGATAACACACGACTATATCTGATACCGGCAGGTATACCCTTGTACCCGATGGGTATTGAGTAACGGGTATCCGACATGTATAGGACAATATATGAGATACAACTTTATAATTGGGTATAGAAATAAGATTACTAAAACGTGTGCCATCCCTAAAAGAATATTGTCCAGATCTTAGTGGTTAGTATTTCTATCATATATTACAATTACGATGATGTAATGATTATAATAGTGTTATTTTATGATCGCATGTTATGTGTGTATACATATATGCGTATTTAGGGGTCTAGAGATGCATATGCAAATGTGAGTGAGTCTATTCTCCTCATTCAGCTTGCAAAGCGTTGGGTTTAGTAATAGCCAGAGGCCTTTGACACGTGGGCCACTAGTAAGGGTCCATCAACTACCTACAAATACTTGGTATGAAACTATGATATGCAATGTAAGAACTCTTCAAATAGTTCATTTGGTCTTTAATATCTTATATCCCATCATCAATAGAAAGTAGAAGTGCGTTTTACATTAATTTTAAGAATTATATTTTAAAATTTAAAAATTATATAATTGATTTATTGATTATGACGTATTTTTAATAAATAAACTAGCTTATTTAACCGCATAACACATAGAATTAAAATTAGTTCTATAACAACACTTTTATCAAGTAATAACAATTATTTATTAGAACAAAAAAGTAATTAATTTAAACAACACATAAATTTTATCATTTATTTTATAAAACATAAAAAATAAAAAAAAATGAAAAATGATATATGTGTATAGAGTATAATCGACTTTTAATACTTTTCTTATGTGCACGTATCTAAATAAATGTTTATAGAAGTTATGAGTGAACAAACTATATTTAGTTTCTTTCTTTTCTTTGATATAAATAAAATAAAAGTATTTTAAAAATATTAGTAGAAACTTTCTAATATTGTAATTTTTTAAAATAATACATTATCTTTTTGTAAATTATAGATTGATACATTAATAAATAAGGTGTTAGAGCATTCCCATCTCTTTCTCCATCCCCATCTCTATAATTACACTAAAAATCACTACCTTTTCTCTCTCCTTTCAATTAAATAATACTTTTTTTATACCTTTATCATTACCTTTTCTCTCTCCATCACTCACAACCACTTCAAAAAATATTAAAAAATTTATGCAGGTGAACAGTGTTTTTCCCAAATATACAAAAAATTTATACATTTTCTCTCTCCTTCACTCACAACCACTTTAAATCACTCCCTAAAATATAGAAAACACCACTCACAAAAATATGGGGACACTGCTCTTAAGGGTATAGGATTAGGTTTAGGTAAAAATAATTTTAATTGTAAAAAGGGTGAGAGGGATTTAGGGCCATTAGATCAAATTGTAGAAAAGATTTAATGTTTGATATTAAATTGTAGGAGAGAAAAAGTTGTTGTAAAGATATTTTAGTCTTGACCATTTTTTTTTTACTTTTTATCAAGTTCCTCCCTCATTTTTAAACGTTCATAACTTTTACATATGACATTATTTTTTCAAAAAAATTACACCATAAAAACGAGTTTTTTTTATCTTTAAAACGAGTATAGTGTCGTTATAAAAAAAATGAATTTTCCAGCTCATTGTGTAATTAGTCAGGTCAATGTGTAATACAAGTTCATTGTGTAATACAAGTTCAATGTGTAATACAAGTTCATTGTGTAATATAAGTTCATTGTGTAATACCACGTCTGGTCATTAGGTAATACAAGTTCATTGTTTTATATGTATTTATCATTGTGTTTTACGTTTTCCAGCTCATTGTGTAGTTAGTCAGGTCATTGTGTGATACAAGTTCATCGTGTAATACAAGTTCATTGTGTAATATAAGTTCATTATGTAATACCACGTCTGGTCATTGTGTAATACAAGTTCATTGTGTAATTAGTCAGGTCATTATGTAATTTGTCAGGTCACTGTGTAATACAAGTTCATTGTGTAATACAAGTTCATTGTGTTATACAAGTTCAATGTGTAATACAAGTTCATTGTGTTATATGTGTTTATCATTGTGTTTTACGTTTTCCAGCTCATTGTGTAGTTAGTCAGGTCATTGTATATTACAAGTTCATCGTGTAATACAAGTTTATTGTGTAATACCACGTCTGGTCATTGTGTAATATCTGGTCATTGTGTAATATCTGGTCATTGTGTAATACAAGTTCATTGTGTAATTAGTCAAGTCATTGTGTAATACAAGTTCATTGTGTAATTAGTCAGGTCGTTGTGTAATACAAGTTCATTGTGTAATACAAGTTCATTGTGTAATACAAGTTCAATGTGTAATACAAGTTCATTGTGTTATATGTATTTATCATTGTGTTTTACGTTTTTCAGCTCATTGTGTAGTTAGTCAGGTCATTGTGAAATACAAGTTAATCGTGTAATACAAGTTCATTGTGTAATACAAGTTCATTGTGTAATACTACGTCTGGTCATTGTGTAATACAAGTTCATTGTGTCAAATATTTTTCATCATTGTGTTTTACGTTTTCCAGCTAATTGTGTAATTCGCTCAAATATGTCAGGTCGTTGTGTAATATGCTCATTGTGTAATATCAGTTCATTATGTAATATCAGGTCTGATCATTGTGTAATATCAGAACTTGTATTACACATTGACCTGGTGTATTACACATTTACCTGGTATATTACACATTAACCATTATGCCCTCCCTTTAAAAACAATAAAATAACACATGTCAAACTTATAATCCTTCTTACTCTTCTTATTTTTAAAACCTTTTTTACTATAACTTAACCCTAAGGGTATATATGAAAATTAAATAATAATAAGATATTATTCTTTATTTTTTTGTATTATTCAACTTCACTTCAAAATCTAAAATAACAATTCGGTTTTCCTACAAACCAATTTAAAAATCTAAAATCTAAAGTATACAGTTAAATCAAATTGTATAGTTTTATTCAAATAGTGATAAATACCAAACTTTTATGTTAAAAACGAAAAATAATTTGGAATTGAAGTGGAGTTGTTATGAGTAATGATTATATATGGATTCATTAACAAATCTTGAAGGAACTTCAAGGCATTCATGTTGTCTTTTAAAGGATTATTTATACCTTTTCCCTTTTTTTTCAACTCAGGATACAAAAACATTTAAAAGAATCTCACAATAACGAAGTTAACTAAATATATTAACGAAATGATAACTTTTTTTCTGAAATTATCAATTAGTGGTCACAAAATCTCTTAAAGTGCTAGACACATTCACTATTGATAAATGCTGTCACGTGTCTCGTTATGATTGCTTTTCGTTGAAAGTGAAATATATGTAATTTTTAAATTAATAATTTAAAAAAGAAATTGTGAATCGCTACTTATAGACACATTTGATCAAATGTTTATTATGTAATTTTTTCATTAAAAATTATTAGAATCATTTAGTAGTTTTTATAATAATTACATCCCAAACACTTTTACTAAATATAGTCATTTTTAAATAACTAGATGGTTATACCCGCGCTCCGCGACGGGTGTCGTGTTCATTGTTACTAAAATTTAAATAAAGACGTAGACGTAATGATAAAAATAATGATAATAAAAAAGAAACATAAAACTAAATAATAAAAAGGAAAAAAAAACAAAATAAAAATTTACTGGTTCGGATCGTCGAAAACCATAAAATCGAATACCGATATGGGTTCCGATAATATCAATACCAACAATGATGTTGTTCGCTCATAATATGTTCGAATCGGCACGGTACCACAACGGTAACGGCACTCGCTAACGATACGAAAAAACTCCATTTTAAATACAACTCCGTTTTAAAAAAAATTATATCGGAACATTAACAAAAAAATAAAATAAAAAACAGCTGCGCACTCTGTATTCTGAAAAAAAATTAACAAACGAAAATTATTAAAGGAAAACGAAATTAATAGAAAATGAAACGGACTAAAAGCGTATATTCTATATAGTATAAGGGTTGAAATTGGAAAAAAAAATGCATTGCTTGCTTGTAGTATGTGCTGTTATGCTTGTACATTTATGAATAGTGGTTTTTTGTGAGTAAACCCAATTTGCTAATTAATACAGAGTTAATTGTTTCCCTACTTTGACTTGGTTTATTGGAACAAACGGGTTCCCATCAAAGCAAATTCTTTTGTTTGGCGAGCCCTCCTTAATCGACCACCTACTTTAGACATGCTTGTAAAACACTACAACAGTAACACTCTATAGGGACGATAAAACCTAGCCCTATCGCGACGACTTGTCGTTGGGATAGGCTATTTTGGCCTGTCGTCGGTATAGCGTTCGTCGGAATTGCTTCGTACCAATAGGTCAAAGATGTCGTCGGTATAGCTGTCGTCGGCATAGGTCGACCTATACCGACGACATTTCGTCGCTATAGGGAGTAATTAAAAAATTATAAATGAAAATCTATACCGACGACATGTCGTCGGTATAGGGTTTGAGCCTATCCGGATGACATGTCGTCGGAAATGACCCAACCTATACCGACGACATGTCGTCGGTATAGGTCTTTTTCAATTTTTTTAATTAAAGTTGAAAAAAACCTATGCAGGCTTTTCTGTTTTTTTTTTAATTTTCAGTTTTTTCTAGAAATATTAAATTTCTAAACACTACAACCTGCAAATCAGTAAATATAAACCATTCAAACATTCAAATCCGAACCATAAAAACTAATATCCGAAACATAAACCAACCAAACATCCAAATTGTTCGACAACTTATCCGACAAATCAAACATTCAAAACATAAACTTGTTCGACACATAAATATGAAAATTGTTCAAGACAAACACCAACAACAAAGGCAAAGGCGCAACAACTCCAAGTTAATTATCATCGCTGCTAGTTCGGCGATCCCACATTCGACGCAATTCGTCCATTTGCCGTTGCATTTCAAGCATTTATTGATTATGTTGTCGTTGTTCTTCATCTCGTTGTTGCTCTCGTCGTTGTTGATATTGGACTTGTTGTTGAGGTTGAGCCACACGCTCATCCACTTCTTGCCAATGTGGTTGTAGAGGGGGTACTGAACAAATCCGGTGTGGGATTACTCACCACACGACCGACACCCTAGATATGGCCACGCCGATGACCCAATGCACGCTCCATGCATGTAAACTCATCGACAGCAGACGAGTCACCACCAGACTCAGCAGAGGATCTTGTATACTCATCTTGGATTCGGTCCTGCATTAAACAATGTAATAAACAATCACTTGACTATTTTACTAAAATTCTACAGCATAACTGCTGTAAAATGGATAACCAACCTGTTAAACTATAAGTCATAAACGACCCAAATTCATAAATTCCAATCAACCAACACTAATAACAACAAATACTAATAATACCAACAAAAATATTCAACAATTGGGCTCGAGTTGGATGTTCTAAGTATATTAAAGTGTGTTTGAGTCATTTTGACCCGTTTAAAGTTACAGTTGGATGTTCTAAGTCTATTAAAGTGTGTTTGAGTCATTTTGACCCGTTTAAAGTTACAGTTGGATGTTCTAAGTCTATTAAACTGTGTTTGGGTCATTTTAACCCGTTTAAAGTTAAAGTTGGATGTTTTAAGTCTATTAAAGTGTTTTTGGGTCATTTTGACCCGTTTAAAGTTAAAGTTGGATGTTTTAAGTCTATTAAAGTGTGTTTGGGTCATTTTGACCCGTTTAAAGTTACAGTTTAATGTTCTAAGTGTAGTAAGTCTAACAACAGAATCATTTTACTTACATAGTCTGATGATGCAGTCTCGTTGGCCCAACCCGTCCCTTCTTTGTAATGGGTCGATCTGAACACTTCAATTGACAGGTACCCTGTGAAAAAAAATATCACTAAGAATTAATAAGCATGTTTGTATAATACTAAAAATTGTATTTCATACCTCCATGTGTCGGCGCTTGGCGTATGATTTGCTGCCATGGTAACTTGGGTAGCGTTGTTGTACTCGGTTTTGTTTGTTCTTCTCCGAGCGGTTTCTATAGCTCGCATATAAAAACAGCTCATTAATCAAAATCTCCAAAGTTCCTTGACCAACATCTTCTAGTGGATTATTCATCGCCGCCTCCACATCATCGTATCCCCCATTCTCGTCGAAATGAACTTTCAACTCTCTCTTTTGGTCTTTATAAGCCCTCTGACACTCGACGGTGATTCCGAGTTCAACGCCTCGTCACTTGTCAGTGTTTCTCCAAGCGTCCAGATCAAAATAATCCTGCAAATGGAAAGTAATTAGAAAAAATCTAATAGTTATGAAATTGTAAGTAATTATAAAATATCTATACTTACTATAAGAGTGGGATATACGGCCCGTTTCTTCTCATTTGGGACCTTGGCCCAATTAGGATAATGTGGAAGAACAACCTTTTCAACCTCCAAGTAGATAGCACGGATAAAATCAGAAGCGTTGGGACCCACAAACTTGTACCCCCCGCCATGAAGTTTTACATCAATGGGAAGAGGCTTCCTCCCATTTTGCTCAAATTTCTTATATAATTTGAGGTTTTTGGCTTTACAACGTCTTTTTTGGGAGGCACTACATACATTGACACATGACATTCAAAAGTTAAGCAATTATAAAGACATTTATTAAACACTAACAAGTAACCTACCACCAGATCCACCCGCATAACCCGAGTCAAAGTTATACGGACCCCCGTATCCACCGTCTCCACCATCACCACCGTGTAGCACACGTTGTCAAAAGGATTCGGCTTTTTGTTGATCACCAATTGTTGGATCCTCGGATACATGTATCCAAGCTTTAGGTAGAGCCAAATGTTCCTTTTCGGTCCAAAGCTTCGTGTTCACCCGATTCGGAAACTTTGCTTTACCTTTACGTTGTTGTTGTGGTTGAGTTTCTTGTTCTTCTTTATAGACTTGTTGGTCTAGAGAATCAGTATCAAAATCCACATTTTCAAACGGGTTAAAGTCTTCCTGAACAAGCCTTTCCAACTCTTCCTGAACAAGTCTTTCCAATTCTTCCATTGTAAGCGGAGTTTCTTGTACATCGGTGTCAACATGTCCGGGGGGATTAAAAGGTTGATTTTGGTAATATTGAAATGGTGGAGAAGTAGGTGTGGGTGGAAAGAGTTGATTTTGGTATTGAAATGGTTGATTTTGGTGTTGAAACGGTTGATTTTGGTGTTGAAACGGTTGGTTTTGGTATTGCGGTTGCGGAGAGGTTGACTTGAACGAGGTCGTTGCGGTTGCGGTTGACTTGAACAAGGGTGTTGCGGTTGAGATGCACGCACTTTGGGACGGTATTTTTTGGAGGAGGATGAATCCATTTTTTTAGAGTGTGAATGAGATTGAGAGTAAGTGTAAAATGTATATTTATAGGTGAATTTTTTTTTTATTTAATTACCAAACCCCCCCCCCCCCCAACGGTCCCCCAACGGTCCCCCAACGGCTACATATGGTTCCAATGGCTACATATTCTCAATGTGTATAAACGGGTTAATATACCCGTGCCAAAAAGCCCGTGCGAAGCACGCTAGACATGCGGCGGTGTTACCCGTGGAACCCTCCCAACCTGCACCACCACTCCATCCACCCTAACCTTGATCTTTTGCGGTTCAAAAAAATAAATAAATAAGCTTGATCTAGCATGTGCGGCAATAGTGGGTTTTGACAACCCTGACCAAGATGTCGATGTTTCCTTTGCCCGATTGAAACAGAGTAGACCTTCAAGCTTTATTTTTATTATACCATTGAATTATACATACACACACGTGTGTGTATTATTTCTTTTCTATTGGACATATATTATAACATAAATATTATATATATGGAAAGTATAAAATGAAAACCCACTTGAGTTAAGAAAACCTAAAAAAACCCTATGTAACAAAAAAAAAAATGTAGGTTTGTTACATATTTTCGTCACTTTTTATAAAAAAAAAATAAAAAAACACTGAGTATTTTTTTTTAAATATGTACAAAAATAAAAAAATGATCGTTTTTGGAAATGTTACATACGTAACATTTTTGTAAAAAAATTTTAAAAAAAAATCTGGTAGGCGCTTTTTTTATTTATAAAAAGTGATGATATTATGTAACAAATTTATCCCAAAAAACAAAAAAAAATTACACATGTTTTAAGCTGTTACATATGTGTTACAGGGTTTTCATTATAACCATCCCCTATATATATAGGGGACGGTTCCACTAAAAGTGGTTTTTCGCTAAAAAATCCTAAGAAGTGGGTCAAACGAACTCCGATTGAGCTCATTCCAGCGGCGTTGGAACCGTCTCATCGAATTCTAAGGCGGACCCAAAAACCTAAACCCCCTCCACCCACACCCCCAAAAACTTAAACCCCACCCTGAAAAGCCTAAAACCACCACCCTTACCCCCACCCCCCAAAAAAACCTAAACCCCCCCCACCCCACCCCCCCCCCCCCAAAAAAAACTAAACCCACCTCCAAAAACCTATACCCCCCACACAAAAAAAACCTAAACCATAAAATCTAAACCCTAAGGCTAAAATCCTAAAATTCAAACGTAAAATCTAAACCTTAAAAGCTAAACCCTAAAAGCTAAAATGGTAGAGTTCGACGAGACGGTTTCAACGCCGCTGAAATTAGCTCAATCGGAGTTCGTTTGATATCGTTTCTTAAGGTTTTTGTCATTTCTTAGATTTCTTAGCGAAAAACTACTTTTTATTTGATCATCGTCATATATATATATATATATATATATATATGTGATTGAGTTCAAATGCTAACCATTAATTTATGTGATAACCATGATAACCACCATCCAACCAATAAATAATTGACATTAAACATAATTATTTTTAATTTAAAAGGGTGTTTTGGCAATTGACTATCTATTTTATATTAGGTATTTATTTGTATTAACAAAAAAATCCCTAAATTACCTCCTTCATTCAACATTAAAGTCAAAATATATTCTTAACCTACATTCATAATTAGTTTGATCATTTTTCCATTACCATTCTTAAAATGTCCATTGCCATTCTTAAAAGGGTGTTTTCGTTTTAAGGTATTCATCTCAACAAAAATCACAATTTATATTTTATTTTAATTTTTTATTATTTTTTCAGAATTGATATAAAAATCTCCTATTTTTTCAGTTGTTCCATATATGTAAAACATGTCTGACAATGCTTTTGTACCAAATCAAATATATATAAAATATGACCAACAAAAATAACAACTTTTACCTTACTTATCAAACCAAATAATTCCATAAGTCAGCAAAAATACAATTTCAGTTCATGATCCAACCTAAAAGAACAAAATTAGTTCATAATACAACATCGATGTTGAAATACAATGGCCTTGTTGGTATACCATCGACCTTAAAATACAATAGCCGCTTGATAAGTTTAGAGACAGCAACAAAAAATTGGTGAGACGATGAACGGGTCCTAATCCCAAACCATTGTTTGAGTCTTTCTTTGCATTTTTCACTCCTCGTTTTACTTGTCATCCTCAACACGACTCTTCTTTTTCTTCTTGTCTTTTCTGTTATTAAATGTAACCAAGGTAGTTTAACACAACTAATCATATTTTTAGTTATGTACTAATAAAAAAGTTTCATAACATATTTACAAAATATTATGTATTAGGGGGTGTATACATACATAAAACAAAATTAGTACCAACATTGTTTATTAATTCATAAATACATATATGTATTCGTCTTGTACTAATATTTATATCCAACTCAATAGCAAAACAATATTTTATTTGTTATATTTATATTTCTATCATGGTCGTATGAATATACAGAACCTTCTCAATAACAAAATATGTTTTTCTTTAATCATATACATATGTGTACTAGGGGTTATATTCATATTTCTATCATGGGTATATGCATATGTATAAAATCACTTTATACATATATGTGAATGCACCTGGTTGCTTTTGTGAAGTTTATCATCTATATTTTGAACCCACCTCAGTAACAAAATTTGATTTTATACCTACATATATGTATCACAATAACTAACAACTTTGTAATGTTTAAGAATGATGCGGAATAAAACTAACGTCAAAAAAAGGTTGGTTAGTCACATTACCTAAAGGTTCTATCTTTCCTCCACTTGTTTATCCCTATCCGACTCAGATTCTTTGGGATCCCTGCACATATAATGATATCAAAAATACATATAGGTGTTTACATATATGTATAGTCAAATGAAATGTATATAATCCTATACCAGTATCAATTGTTAGAAAATTTTAAAACAAAATACCGGATTATTATTTCCAATTTGTACATATATGTATGTATCATTGGTGCATACACGTACCAGTGGTGTATACATCTTTACAAACAACTTCCTGTTTACATCCTCTATCTTTTCCAAATTATAAACATACGTCTGTCTGGTGTGTAAGTCTAATTCAGAGGCAAAATTAGGTTATTCTTATTTGGTACATATGATGTATATACATCTACAAAATACCACAAACGAACAACACTCTATAATTTCACCCACGTATCAGGTAATTATAAAACCCATACCATAATAAAAAAAATTTAACTTACTGTACCAAAAACAACACCACATTGTAATGATTCAGATATAACCCGATGTTCTTCACAAAAGACCTAAAATTTACGGAAGCTTTGGGATCATCCTAGTGTTGTTAATGAGATAGATATATTGCACGGCACTCAATCAAATTATTATACTTTGGTTGTCGACACCGGATGCGAAGGTGGTGAATCAAGTCACGTAGGTGGTGACCAAACTCCAATTACCCATGCAGACAGTCAATCTATTACACGGGAAAATCAATCATTTTTTGGTAACTTGGTTGTCGACTTAGGCTACTTGCCCATGCGTACAACTTTAAATGAGGGTGGTGACCCAAGTTATGTTGCCCCGGTTAATCTCGATGAAAGTTTTATTAATGATGATGAAGAAGATGCATATACGCAAGCGGTAAATTTATGTTTTTTTTAATTATTTCTTATATTTTATATTTTTTGTAATTTATTAACATATTTTTTTGGAAATTTATGTTTTTTTAGAAACGCTGTTGGGGTAGTAGGAAATTGCGGCAAAATACAATTGGCCGTGTAATTTTTAGGTTATTTTAGTTTTTTTATTTTGATGTTTCATTTTTTTAGGTTAATAATCTATTTCTTCTTTTTATTATTTTTAAATTTTAGGTTTTTGATATGTATCATTTTTATTTTTATTTAATGAAATGTGGTTTTTTATTTTTTTAATGAAATAATAAAAAAAATACAAGGGCTTATTGGTTCCACATCCTCCTCTGTGGGTTGGAGAGGGTTCAAGAGGATAAAAATGACATAACAAATTTTAATTGGGTAAAATGAAAGAGTTCCATGGGTTCCTTGGGTACCACTCCCTCCACCCTTATGTAACACTACAATATTGGATATTATCCGGTATGGCTAGTGAGTGTGATGAGGCTTTTTTAAATAAAAAGTTATTTAATAAAAAAAATGCATATGTGTCCATCAATGATTGGCTGGTTTGGAGTCAGCAAGAGGGGAACGGTGTTCCTGAGAGCGTGAGTAAGTCACTAGACTCCCTCACGTACCATACCCCTCGGCCTCGCTCTAAGGCTCTAAAACTGACGCTTATGTGGCACTTGTCAGTTGCCCCCACTCTGTGTTTTGCACCTCTTACAAAACCTTCTCTCTTTAAAACCAACATTTTTTTCAAAACCTTCTCTCTCCTTATATAACAAGTATGAATACTAATATACCCATTGATTTTGATGTCATATTACCATGTAGTTTTTGTTAACATCATCATGAAGCTGGTTACGAAGGGTGTTTAATTGATTTCAATGCTACTAACAGAAATTATGAGTATTAAGTTAGAGACATGACAAGAGATAGCATCATCAACTGTAACCAGGGGAGGGTAAAGAGAGTACATTGACTCTTCAGTCACAAGAATTTGTCCAGTTTTTATACATAAAAGTTGATTTTTTTTAAAGGAAAAACTGAATTTTACGCTTCAGGTGTAGTCGGTATAGAAGAGAAACTTATTATGACCATCTCACAAAAATGTTCTGATTCCGTCACTGAACGCAAATATGTATACAAGACATTATGGTATGTCAGAAGTATTTATGTTTTCGTACAATAGATGTGATTAGATTTGATCCACTCATGCTTGTTATCATATAGTAGTGACAGACATACCAAAAATAAATTATGATCGATCATGTATTGCAGTTTACCAATAACTTATTATAATTTCTTGCAATTATCATTTCATTCGTGGAGGTCAGATTAAGCATTTTATGAAAGATATCATTCCAGTGTTGGGCTTAGAGCTTTTCACAACGGTGGATGTTATTTACCAAACCAAACGCGACATCAGATTTCCACTCATATTTCAAAAACTCACTTTTTTACTTCAACTATTCATCCACTTTCAAACACCCCTATATTTTCAAATCATCACCTACTTTTACATTTATATTCTATATACCAATAAACTTATTTATTATAATCTTATTTTTTATATTTTGCATTATTTTAAATAATATAATATTCCAAAATAAATAAAAATAAACAAAAATAAAAAAATTTCATAAAAATAAAAAATTTCATAACATAAAAATTAAAAATTTCATAACATAAAAATTAAAAATTATATAACCTAAAAATTAAAAATTACATAACCTAAACATTAAAATAACACAAATAAAAACATAAAAAGATCACATAAAAATTATATAATTTAAATAAAATTTAAAAAAAAATAAATTTAAAGGTTTATAATTTAATTTTAAAATTTAAATTAAATTAATTATTTAATACACAATTTATATTAAAAAAACAATTTTTAAATTAAAATAGAAAAACAAGTTGAAAGTTTGAATGATGGATGGCCCACATGGTCCCACCCTTTCCCGTTCACCTTCATCCTCAATTGCGGATGGCACTCCAACCGGACAGCAAGTGGACGAGCTCTCCAATGGTGGCCCTCATCCACTCCAACTGGATGAGTGCATTGGGGAAGCTCTTATTATTAAACCTTGAAGTGATCATCTATTTATACTTGTTAAAGCTCCAACCTATTATTTTACTACATATGTTATTCAACCCATTGATGTTTGGACTCGTAACCTTCAGCCATAGGCGGACGCATGATTGTACTTGGTTGGGCTATCCTTGACCTCTGGTCATAGGTTGACGAACGATTATAACTTGTTGATCGAGCTATCATATAACCCGTTCTATGGCGTTTGACAAGCATGTCTTGTAATTCTATATCACATGATTCGCTCCATGACATTGAGAGAATATAAAAAAGGCGTTTGTAGCTTATAGGATTTGAAGTTTGAGATATGTCGTACACATTCTTGCATAATAGTGATGTTTGTGTTTTTGCCTTATCAACCAACTGCCTCTTTTTCTTTAAAACACGTACAACTTTGTATGGGTTTCTGATGTGTTGCAAAACACATACGATAATCCGTGTATATTTGTGCGTATTTGTATAAGTTTTGTATCAAATTTGGTTCTTTCTGAGTTTGGGTCATAGTTGCAGGTTATAGTGAGCGGAAAATAAAGCAAAAGTATGAAGGAATCGAGCACACGGAGTTGGAGAGCGAAGAAAAGAATAAAATATTAATTTTCTGTGAATTCATGGCCCTCGCGGTACACGAGGCAGGAGAAGAAATTCCCTTGCGGTACGTGAGGGAATCAGAAATCAGCCGTGACTAATTTGTCCCTCGCGGTACGCGAGGGACCAGCCATACTTCTCTCGAGAGGGCCGTAGATCCCGAAAAAAAGGAATTTTAGGGTTTTAATGTTTTAGAACGGCCATTCTTCCAATATATCGACTAATTGCTGTCAAAGCTTGGATTTTTTGGGAGAGTTTAGCAAGAAAGCAAGGATTTTGATCGAGAGTTTAAAGAACTGAAGAAGATACGAGTTAGAATCAATCATTCAGTCACATTTAATCATTTTATTGGTGTTTGCTCTTTGTTTATGAACATGTTTGCTAGTTTTTCTTTTGGATCTTCTGATTTTACTATGACTCTTGGCTAAAACCTTAGAGCTACCTAGGTTTATGATGATTGCATGTTAAAGTTTGGATTTTTATTGATTTTTGGGATACTGATGTGATTTTATGCTTTAGTCCAGATCTGGTTCAATGTGTTTGATGATTATGCATGCTTGTTATTGATTGTTTGTTAGTTGATTCATCCATACATGCTTTGTTGAATGTCTTTCATGAATAAGTGTGTAGTAGGTCGCTTAATATGTGTTTGCGATTAATTTGTGGTTGTCTAGACGTAGTCACCATAGGATTATCAACTAATACTTAATTAAAATCAAGTGTTCTTCTTATTTAAAGACCTGGAAAGTGATAGGTAATCGGTTAGTCTTCAGTTTTAGGGTTTTCGAGTGTTGAACAGTCTGAGAGGACGTTTCCTTAGAGGTCTAGTATTGTTGCTAATCCATGTCAAATATAGTGAATTCAGATTGCTCCTTGCATCTTTGATGTATTAAGATAGCATAACCGAGAGGTGAGCTATCTTTCGAGTCTATAGCATAATCGGTAATACCGAGAGGTTATCCGATAACTAGTGAGTTTAATATCCTTTGATTTGCCTTCTGGTCACATCCCGAGACCGAGAGTGATCGGGAATCCATTAGTCAGTCTTGAGGGTGTCATATCTTTATATCTCAGTTCCATATCATATTCCTTAACCAATAGAAGCCAAGCTTAGCATTCATGATTCACAGCCTAGGTAGTCCTTTCCATTCTTATTGATTTCATCCAGGTCCTTGTTAGATAGTCGTTTGTCTTCTTTATAATCATTTGCCTAGTTTAATCTTAGTTGATAGAACCCCCCCCCCCTCCAAACCAAATATTAAGTCCTACTTAGAGTCTAATTTGTGTTAGAGTCAGTGTCTCGTGGGTTCGATATCCGGACTTCTTTTAGCTGTGTTACAATTGATATGTACGATTGCCTGTCTTTGTGGTCTAGTTTAGTAGAGTTGTCTAGAGTTTAACTAGAGTGTCTAGGTTAGTTTGTGTTTAATTTTATAGACCGTTTAACCGACATCAGTTTCCGACGTCATAGTCTGCCAGAAATGTTGTTGTCACACACAGACAATACATCATCATATTTTTTTTCATTTTGTTTTCTTTTTATTTGCAAAACTTAACCCGAATTACATCATTGCCATTGTTCTTTATTAATTTAAAGAATAGCCATTGAACTATGGATTACCATATTATTTAACTATGTTAGAAAACCGTACTCGTGTATTACACAGGCTAAATAAAGAACCATAAATAAATAGTAATTAGTAATGTTGATTTAGAAATTATAAAACGATTAAACAATTTAATTGATGATTAACAAAATTTTGAATAAAAAAATTTACAGATAAAAATTGAAACGAATTATTAATCTAGTTGTCCAAAATAATGGAGTTAACTATTCATAAGTGAATTTATATTAAATATCTAAAAATATATATTGTTTTAATATCATTATTATTTAATAGGAGAGAAATAGGAAAATAAGGATGATGAGTAACCAGAGAGTGACATTAACAGGAGAGAGAGACAAGAAAATAAGGGTGAGGTGGCACCAAAGAGTGACACGTGTCCTCCTAGTTACTTATTTATTATAATAAGGATCATTTTCATTTAACTTCATTTATATTAGGGGTGTCTACATATATAATAGAAATTATAAAAAATTACGGATAACCTTAAACAGAAAATGACACGTTATATAAGTTACCGATAACCTAAACAGAACAAAAATTATCTTTTAATGATTTCGAAACACAGTTAAGTTATCTCACATGATATAAGAAAATACAAAAAAAAAAATAATAATTTATTTTGTTATATTTAATATTTTCATGATTAACTATAATCCAAGCTAAAAAAAAGTTATCGGTTCTAATTCATAACCGATAACCTTAATATTTGTTCTTATTTTGGTCTTGATTAAGTTATCTCATTCTTCTATAAAGAGTGAAATACGAAACCAAGCACATCCCTGGAGGGCCTAAGTGCCAACAAGAAGCTAAACAATTCAAAACTAGGAATCTAACGTGATATCAAACTATTACTATGCTAAAAAAAAGTTATCAGACCAACGCAAATAAACAAATTATAGAACTTCCTTTGTCATAAACCTAGTTGCATGACTGGTATCAGAAAGCACATCATCCTCACTCTCGCCAACCATCAAGTCGCCTATAATCAAGACCAAAATAAGAACAAATATTTAGGTAGAATGATCTCTCCTACCCTGTCATTGCATATACGTCTCTTGAGAGTATGATTTGTGAGTAAATAATCAACAACGGTTTAGGTAGTTGATATGTTTTGTCAAATGATGCATCAATGTTATGATAATACTGCATCACTCTTGTTTATATGTTAGAATGGAATACGATGTAGTTACAGAAGCATTCAAATGGATCAAGAATTGTTAGTTATCAAAGTCTCAAAAGGAATCAAAAGGTTCAAAAACAAAGTTCTTATAAATTCAAATTCAATCAAAAACTGATAATAAACGTTTACCAAACCCTAATGTTTATACTAGTTCGTAACTACTTAAAGATAATGACAAACTAAAGAAAAAACGAATTAAACAACAAAAAGATAATTAAAGAAATAAATATTCAAATTCAAACTTAAATTACAGATATTCTTGAACCCATGCATTTTTTTCCGTATCATCCTCCCAGACTTTGAAAAAAACTCGTTCTTGAGTTTTGCCTCAGGATCAAAGCCACCTGGGTCAAAAGGAAATACCGGTCCTCTTTTTGTATCCACCTTTTTGCGCTTCTTTTGTTCTTCTGCAAGTAGTTTAAACCATTTTTTCATATTATCCTCATAACAGTTGACTAAATTACCCATGTCTTTAACTTGAAGATTAGATGGAGGTAATGTTTAAGAAGAAACTACAATTATCTTGCCATGCTCACAAGCCAAATATTCAACGGACCATGTTTGAGTGGTTCATATAGAGCATTCTTTGCGTGAGATCCCAACTTTGAAGATACCGAACCAACAGTGACATCCTTCTTTACTGATGTCGTGTTCCTTACATGCTGAACCACCAAGTCTTCACCCAAACAATCGGTTATCCATATACACTCTTCCTCATCCCCGTATACATCATACACGATGGAGAATTGTAATTGAAATCCCCACGTAAGGATGCTCCCCCCCCCCCGGTGTACTCGCACCAGGTGGGTTGTTCCGGTTTAGTTTCGTTCAAATGTTGATGATGCCTCAAGATCTCGGATCCGTTGCTTGAGCGCCTGATCTCGTGTTGTAACTCGAAGTATCGGACTCGTTTGATCTTAAGATCCTGTGGGTCGAGATCAACTTTGTCGTTGCCTCGGTTGGCGGTTCTACGAACTGTGCGTCGATCTTCTCCATGAGCCATTTGAATCAACCAAAGCGTTGATACCAAATGATGCAGTTACGAAAGCAATCAAATGACCCAAGAACGATTAGTTAATCAAAGTATCAAAAGAAACCAAGAGGTTCAAGAACAACGTAGAGATATATATAGTGACAAAGTAAAAAAAAGAAGATAAATTAAATAAACTAAAAAAGAAAATTAAAGAAATAAATATTCAAATTAAAAATCGTAGATAATCTTGAAGCCAGTTATTTTTATCCGTATTAGAATACATAATCTAAACTTATATTATTATTATTATTATTATTATTATTATTATTTTAATAGTAATATCTTAAGTATTATTAAAAGTTGGTTATTTCAATCGTCACTTGAAAGGGTGTGATGGTGAGGTGTCTATTGTCTACAATATATAATTTAACATTTAATATTTCTCATTAATGACATACTTTTTGACGGTTGTGCAACGGTTTTAATGTTGTTATGTTTAAAAGATAATGTAAACACGTTCAAAAAGTCTTTGAATCATGACACGTGTTAAACTCTCTTCTTCCGGCCTACCTTTTACCATAAATTACATTAAGCTAAATAGGTTTACGTGTGAGTGATCTTTTTTATACTTTTTACTGAATATCATTTTCTTATACAAGTTTGCAGTTAAAAGTATAAAAGGCGTATGGTTTGATCGAATCAATGAAGCACTGAGAAGGGATCCAAGTGTGAAGTTTTGTTTTCCCGTGTACGGGTCAGAAGGGTATATTCAAATAACCGTTTTTACTTTGTTTGTAGAGAAATGATTTTCTAGATTTGTTCGACTCGTATTGCACTTCAGCTTTGGTGCAATCTTGATCTAAGTTGTAGTTTGAGTTGAGGTCGTGTCGAGGAATAGGGTAAAAAGTGTTCAATGGTCTTCTTTTTTTTCTTTTGCGTAGACGAATTGTTTGAAATAGAGGTTTCAAAATATGTGTTCTTGATGTGTGGGTTACACGACTCTTTTGATCCCTTCATCTTTAACTGTGTTTTTTTTATTTTTACCTATTTGACGAGTTAAAGTGAAACGAAAAAAGAAATAAATAAAAAAGAAAATAATAAAGATAGCTATGCAAGGTCCTCTAGCTAGCTAAAAGAAATTAATTCATCTCCCGTAGGCAATAGGGGACGTTTGGTTGAACATTTTAAAAGTAGTTATTGCAGCTTAAGAAATCTGATAATTTCTTTCTTAGAGATAGGGATAGTTCAAGTTAATGTGCTTTGATTTTAATATTACTACTAACAATAAAGCTACAATTATAAGATAGATTAAAACACAACCTACTTGAATAGTTACCACACCATTCAATTGATCAAACTTTTTTTTTCTCTCTCTCTTCATTTTACCCCTTATATTATATATAAAATACGTTTTTAACCCGTTTAATAATCTAATAATTTTGTTTTTCTTTAATAACTTTCGTTCATTAACGTTTTTCAAAAAAACGAGCGCGCGACTGTTTTTAGTTTTTTTTGTCAACGTTCCGATACAATTTTTTTTAAAACGGAGTTATATTCAAAATTGAGTTTTTTTTGCTATCGTGGCTTATAGCGTGTGCCTTTACCGTTGTGGTACCGTACACAAATGAACATGTTATGAGCGAACATAATAATTGCCGGTATTGGTATTATTGGAACCGATCTCGCTCTTCGTTTTTATGTTTTCGACGACCCGAACTTTCCCCGGATTTTTTATTATTTAGATTTAGGTTTCTTTTTTATTAACATTATTTATAACGTTGCGCCTACGTTTTCTTTTAAATTTTATTAATGATCAACCCGACGGTCGTGTCGGAGCCCTAATGTTTGAACTTAAACCGATAATGGGACCAAATCAAGGATTTTTTTTAAACGTTCTAATATAAATTTAACTGAGAACGGAGTTTTATTCAAAATGGAGGGTTTTTTATGGTATTGTAGTGTATATCGAGTACCGTTACCGTTGTAGTACTGTGACGAACCGAACCTATTATGAGCGAATTAGGCGACTTGACACCCGCGCGAAGCGCGGGTATTCAACTAGTTATAATTACAATGAATGGTTTTCATATAAAAATTTACAATTTTTGTGTGGATGTTTACGTGTAGAGAGTGTTCAAAATTGGATATCCGAAATTTTCGGATTGTGGATTTCACTATGCAAATCCGAATCCGAAATTTCAGATATCCTAATCCAAAATTTCGGATACGGATTCGGATATTTAAACGGATATCCGAAATTTATAGAAGTTCCAAATTAGGAAGAAAAAACTCCACAATCCCAACCAAATTTCAAACCTGAGCCAATTTTAGCTCTAATGCAACTATTGATCAATTTACAACATGATGAAGCATCTGGGTATACATTAAATTTATAAAAAAATTTAGAAATTAACCAAATTGGGTTCCAATTCTTCAAATGAAGTGAGTACCTGTTCCAGTTCTTCAACCCCATTTGTTCAGTTTTTGAATCCTTCAACATATTGCATATCAACATATTGAAAATCTCAGGAAGTGATGAATCTAGAATATCGTGAAACTTCAGATCTAGTTCAATAACTGGTGGTGGGCAGTGGGACCAGCGGTGGAGGTGGTCGTCGCGTGGTGGGAAGACTGAAGTAAAGAAATCACCGATGGTGGAGAAGCGGACTTGCGGAGTAGCAGTGGTCGTGCGGTGGGAAGGCCGGAGTAGCGGTGGTCGACGGCCGGTAAGTAGGTTTTTTTTTTCAATCTTGGGATGAAGTGAGGATGAAGAATTGAAGATGGATGGTTCCTGGTTAAGTTAAGTAATAAGTAGGGTTTTAAAAAAGAATTATTTATAATTTAAAAAAAATTAATATAAATATTAAATTTCGGATATTCAGATATCCGAACTATCCGAAATTTTGAAACAACTATTTAAAGTTTTTTTTATTTTTATTTTTTTATTATGTTAATTTTTTATTATTTTAATATTTATAATTAATTTTAGGCATATTTTATTTTTCTCTTATAACTTTTTAAATATAATGTTTTCTTAAATTCCGAATATACCATTGAGATGTGGTTATTTTTAAAACCGAGTTTGATCAAATATAATATATTTTTACTTCTTGTACTTTTGAACTCACTTTCGTGTTCCTTAACACTTATTTTCCTAACAACGTAATGTTTTCTTAAATTCTAAATATACTATTGCGAGGTGTTAATTTTTATCTACATTGTGATATAATTTTTTATTCAAAACCGAGCCGTCGCACCGGACCGGCATACCCCTTATTTTGTTCTTCTTTTATAACTTTTAAAATATAATGTTTTCTTAAGTTATGATATAGTTATTTTATCTACGCTTAAATTTTCTTCAAAAACGTGCAGGGTCAAAATATAATATATTTTTACTTCTTTTATTTTTAGACTCATTTTCGTATTCCTTAACGCTCATTTTTACAAAAATGTAATATTGTTTCTTAAATTCCAAATATACTGTTACAATGTCCTTATTTTTATCTATGTCTCGATATAAATTTTATTCAAAATTGGGCAGCCACAACACGCGGGCATAACCTACTAGTTTAACATTAATCAACCAAAGTATAGTAAAATAGTCTACAACATTTGCACCTTTGAGCAGAAGGTTAAAAAGACAAGAAAATTTAAAACAAAACAAAATGAACCATTATTAATTATCTTGTCTTTTTAATTATCAAGACATTAAATTTAAAATAAAATGAACCATTCATTTTTCAATCATATAAAAGATTAAAAATGAAAGAATCTAATATAAATGTAATATTTACCTTTTCTCGCTTACCTTTCCTGGAATTCAAAAAACAAAATATTAATAAGCTTCTTTTATCTATAGAACCTATGGCCTACACATTTATACGTTATGACTTATGCGAAAGTAAACGGTACAAATTAATATATACATATATATTTATGTAAACAAATTAGTTTAATAGTTTTTTATTTACATAACTTACATATATAGTGTATATAGTGTAAAATGTATAAAATTTTAAAAATATAAATAATTGATAAAAGTTAAATGGCTTAAGTTTGTTTTGCATGTACTCGTAAAAATTTGGTTATAAGTATGAGTATATTTGTATTCTCCTTCTCCATTACTCAGCTTTTTTTATTAATATTCTAACATAATGGTTTTATTTAACCTCGTGTAATATTATTCTATCACAATAACAACCGAGGTTTTGGATTTAGTGAAAAATATATATATAATTAAATTTATATTAAATATCTAAAAATATATTCATTTTATATCATGTATCATGTAAGATTTTTATTTATTAGGTGGTATAGATATAGATAGATAAGCAAAAATTAATATTAATACTATTATTGAGCAACGCTCATGAATAGTCAAGCACTCAAGCATCTGATTTTTTTTTCATTTTCACCCTATACTATATATAATTTACATTTTTAACCCGTTTAATTATGTATTAATTTCGTTTTTCTATAATAACTTTTTCTTCTTAAGTTTTTTTTGCGCTGTTGTTTTTATTTATTTATTTTTTTCAGCGTTCCGATATAATTTTTTTTAAAACGAAGTTGTATTCAAAATTGAGTATTTTTTTGGTATCGTAGCCCATATCGAGTGTCATTGCCGTTATGGTACCGTGACGTGACGACCCGAACCTATTAGGAGCGAACATTATTGCCTATATTGGTGTTATCGGAACCGGTGTCGGTATTCGTTTTTACGTTATTCGACGGCCCGAACAGATAACGACCAAACTCCTGCCGTTGGGCGTTGGCGAAAAACGACCACACTCCCGCAACGAGGCGCGGGTGTTCGTTTATACAAGCTTACTCAACTCTTTTTTTCGTTTTACGTGGATACGTCCCGCCGCGAAGCATGGGTCCACGAACCAACTAGTTAGAGCATTCCCATCAGCTTCTCTATCATCTCCTCCACTCACAACCACTTTAAAAAAATATTAAAAAATTAATAGAGGTGAACAATGTTTTCATAAATATACAGATGAACAGTAACATTTTCTCTCTCTTTTACTCACAATCACTTTAAACCACTCTCTAAAATATGCAGAACCACTCACAAACATATACAGAACCTGCTGTGAATGCTCTTATAATAAAAGTGTAAATCTATATCTATATCTTTATCTATACTATATACTAAATAAATATTTTTTCATGCCACTGTCACCTCCATTTTCATTCTCATAATTTTTTTCTCGACTCTCTCTTTTACTAAATACATTTATATCTTTATTAATAATATATTTTTAAAGATAATATTAATTATACTAATAAAACACATTTATTTTAAACTATCCTTTATTTTAAGAAACTTTGAAATCTAATTACGTAATTTTTATTTCCAGTCAAACAGTAAATGAAAGTCAAATTATATTAAATAGTAATTAACTTATTTTCGAAACTCAGTTATATATTAGTTTTTACATATTTTAAATTTTGTTTTCTATTCGTATTATATGTAATACATTTTTACATCTGTAAAATATATACATAAAAATTTAAGAATTTTATATATTGATATTTTTCACTCCATTTGTAAACACGGGTTCTAAGCTAGTACTTGTATATATATTTATGTAACCTTTTGATATGTCATTCTTAAGACAATAGGCATAAATGTTGGGTTAGGCTATACGTACCCCCACCCTGAAAAAATAACTTTTAAACTTGTCATTTTACCCCCTTTTGAAAAATCATTATTTCTAAAACCGTTCTTTTAAGTTTGAAAACACTTTTATAAAATAAAATGTATACTCCTCCCCTCTCCTACTTGTCGCACACCCCATCCTACTTGTGGTACCCCTTCATTTTACCCCCTTCGAATACTCATTATTTATAAAACCGTTTTTTTTTAAGTTTAAGAACTTTCTATAAAATAAAAACAGGTTAGGTCATACATATCCCCCTCCTACTTGTCGCACCCCCCCTGAAAAAAAAACTTTTAAACTTGTTCATTTACCGTATTCGAAAAATTATTATTTCTAAAACCGTTTTTTAAGTTTAAAAACATTTTCTATAAAATAAAACGTATACCCCTCCCCCCTCCTACTTGTCGTACCCCCCTCTCTCCCCATTTACCCCATATGAATAATCATTATTTATAAAACCGTTTTTTAAGTTTAAAAACACTTTTTATAAAATAAAAACAAGTTAGGCTATATATACCCCGCTGAAAAAATAACTTTTAACCAACAATGACTAATTAATAAAAAGACAAAAATAAAAAATAAAAAGATTTGAATTGCATTTATTTGAAAACTTAAAAGGGGGGTGCAACAAGTAAAAATCAATGAAAAAAGGGTACGTATAGCACAAATCATAAATGTTTTATACGTTTTGGGTAAATGGAAAACATTAAGATGTAATGAAATAGGTTATAAAACCCGGTTCAGCTTCAACCGGCCCGTCGTAATTGTGCATTTCCACGACGGCGTGCTGCTCCCGGTCCCCCTTCAGCCAAAACCCTACTACTTACAGATATTCAATTCCTTCCTCATTGGCAGGCTCCACGATCCTCCATTTACTAAATTGTTTATTTTTTATCTGCAATCGATCATCACTTTGATCGAACAAAAACCATCGAAAACCCCAAATATTTTACACCTTTTGAAGCTCCGTTTACGCGATCCAACGCGATTGCCCCTCTCCTATCATATATTTGCTTAGGGTTTCGAAATCTGATCTGGATTTGTTCTTCCGATTTCGATTGATTTGAGTTCTGGTTTTGTCGGTTGAAAACTGAAAACCCTAACCCTAATGGCTGATGAGAAAGAGGTGAAGGAAGTGGTTGAAGACAAGAGTAAGAACAAAAGCAAGAAGAAGAGCATCTTCTCTCGAATTTGGAATTCATTGTTTAGATTACGCGGTGATGATTTTGAGAAGAGATTGCAGCATATATCCAAAGAAGAAGCTACTCTTCTTTCTAGAATGAAAAGGAGATCTTTGAGATGGAGAACAACTGCCAGGAATTTAATCATATTTTCTGTTATTCTTGAGGTAGTTACATAAAAGCCCTACAATTTGAATTCAAGATCTATATTCCTTTGTGATGTTCATGTAATTAGTTATTAAATAGCATTTGTCTAGTTACTTGGATGTGTTGTGTAAGTTGTAGATTTATGTCTATATTTTGCTTTGAATTTAAGCCCTAGAATTTGAATTCTGTTACAGTTGGTTGCAGTGGGTTATGCTATCATGACAACAAGAACAGTGGACATGGATTGGAGGATGAGATTGTTACGGGTCTTACCCATGTTTCTTTTACCTGCTTTGTCGTTCGGTTTGTATTACGGGCTTTCACGTTTCACTAAATTTTGTAAGTCTACTTGCTTGTAATCATGTTCTCTTTTCGTTTTTCAGTCTATGTGTGCATCTTTTAGCCTCTTGATCTGTATCTTATTAATAGCAGAAAGTAGTGACTTTTGATGTGGTCTCGTGTAGGTGATCGAAGAGATCAGAAAGCATTAGAGAAGCTTCGGGATGAAAGGCAAGCAAAAATCGATGAGCTTAAGGAGAGAACTAATTATTACACCACTCAGCAACTCATTCAGGTACTCTTTGCAGCTGATTATTAAAGATTCTTGTACCGTGATATTAATCGTACTTAAAAACTTCATTTTCCAACCTGTTTTGCAGAAATACGACCCGGATCCGGCAGCAAAAGCAGCTGCTGCGTCTGTTCTTGCATCAAAATTGGGTGCAGATTCGGGCCTGAAAGTGTTTCTTGGGGACGAATCACAACCAGAGGAACATGCTATAGGGAAAAGCAGTGATGTTGACCTCCAAAACACTACTGGTCTTAGGAAACGAAATCAATCAAATCCTAGATCTCCTGGAAGCAATCCGGGCCATCAATTTGATAAAGAAACACCTCAATTTGGTGGAAACGAGGTTTCTGGGAATTCGCCACGCGGACCGCTTGTTGTTGAGCATCATAATCCTGCAGCTTTGGGTGCTCAAGATGGTGGTTGGATGGCTAGAATTGCTGCATTGCTTGTAGGAGAGGACCCCACACAGTCCTATGCACTTATATGTGGAAATTGCCATAAGCATAATGGTGTGTACACCTTGATTTGCTGTTAAATTATGAATCATTATATTTGATTTATTGTTTTATATACAGGTCTTGCAAGAAAGGAGGATTACCCGTTCATCACTTATTATTGTCCTCATTGTCATGCTTTAAACAAACCAAAGAATTCGGTACTTCCTTCAGATAAAATGTCCCCTGTTTCGGTGTCTACAAAAATAGCAAGTGAAGATGTTAAGTTGACTGAAGAAAATGATGAGTCAACGGTTGAGAAAGTATCTGCTGCTAGCAGTCCTGTGGTAGCTGCAGTGGAAGAGAGAAGCAAATGAGAAATAGTGGCTGCATAGATTTATAAAAAGGAGTCAACTGGTGAGAAACTGTGTGGTTGTAATGGCTGTTATTGCTTTTGCTTTGTTGTGTAACAAAAAGAATTTTGATGATATATCACTATAGTGGGACAACATTGTGTTAATACACACTTCTTTTCTAATTGACATTTTGTTTTGCCGCACAAATCAAAGCAAGTCAGCCGGTTTGATTTGGCGGTTTAACGGTACAACCAACTACTTGGAGCTTATTTATTTTTAAACTTTTCAGGATATGCACTTATGTATTATATTTGTGAACCATTTTATCATTTTAAAAAATTTAATATACACCAATGATTGTGAAAAAATATTGGTTGAAACGTTAAACTATCAAAACCGAATCATTAAACTACTAGAAACGGCCGGTCCAGCCAACCGGCTCAACACAGCCGCTATTTTTTGAAACAATAGTTAGTGATTCGACTTGGAACATTCGTCAAAACCAGCCGAACTGGACCTTTGAAACAATAGTTGGTGATTCGACTTAGAACATTCGTCAAAATCAGCCGAACCAGACCTTAAACACCCCGTGTGTGTCCAATCATTCATTGACAAATAAGTAAGTTTTAACAGTTGGCTCTTTAGAAAAGAAACAGGCAGAAAGAACTGCCACATCTAAAATTAACACATGATATTGTGAACAGCACATGCTCAATACAAACTCTCGAGAACAAACACTTTACAAACATACTAATTTTCTGATACGATTTCGGGTGAGTGGTGGTGTTCCCTAAAATTTCTTTGATCAAGTTGGTATATAATAGAAGATTGGATTCTGAGTACAAAAGATCATCCAGGGGCATTGCACAAATTTGCTTTGCTATTGATCAAACGCCAAAATCTGGAATTCTTTGCATTTAAACTGCATTCTGAGCTACTCATCAGATACCAAAGTTGGGCTGTTTGCACATATTTTCATTTGATGAAGTTCCAACATCTTCTTCTCAGGGTTGCAGAGCCCTGCAAGATTAAATATTTTGTATTACATAATAAGCTTTCAAGAAATATATATTTATTTTCTCTTTTGCATTTTTTACAACAACTTTTTTTTAACAATGAAAAGCAAAGTAAGATGGGTTTCTTTAACAAAAAGTTCAGTTTTGGATGGAATGTTAGGAGAAACAATAACCTGAACACTTGGGAATATCCCACACAGCAATGGATGTAGCAGTACATTCTGGTTGACGGTTATTCTCGTGTTTAACATTCATTGCAAGCATCCATGCACCAATTGTAACATCTTCATTGCTAAACATCCGGAAACTGGAAGGTCGAAAGTAAAAATGGTCATTTTTCAAGGAACTGAATTTCACTTTAGAGTTTGATATCATTAGAAATATTAAATGCCAAAAAAAAAATTAAATGTAATAACAAAAAAAAAAAAAAAAAATACTTGCCTGTTATTTCTTAAAGCAACGAATCTTGCAACAACATCTGCAGAAAGAGCATATAATGGACCATAAGCATGGAGAAAGTACTCTTTCCCAAGCATATATCCTAGCGGCTCATGCCTGCATTATATAAACAAGTTAATTATTTGCATATCACCAAATTAGGTTGTCTCACAAAAGAAAGATGGTATGTTTGGCAAAATTAAGTGTAGCTGTCAGTTGTATAGATTTGACAAAAGCATCTATAAACGTGGGCGAAAAGAGTAGAATGAGATAAACGAACACACACATAAAATAACTTTAGTTTAACCAACCATTTTAGCTTCGGGTCAGTGAACACAGGGCCTTTCTTCATGCATCCAAGGTATGTCTGTGTGTGATGGCGCTCTTTAGCCAAAAGCAGCGAGAGGCAATCTAGCATTCAGTGAAACAAAAAGCCGAGAATATTATAGTGACTTATACCATAAATTATGTTACAATAAACTGATTCTTAAAAAACCAGTCACCTGGTCGCAAATATATATCATCATCAGCTTTAACATAAAAATCAGAATCAAATAGCGCGTAGGCAGCTTTGAAGAAAGCCAACCTGTAACAAACACAGTAACTAGAATGAATATCTATCTTAGTGATCATAATTAGCTTATAACTATCGCTTTCATTAGCACTAACGTTTTGTACGGGAGCTTACTATACTCCTCTTCGATATCCAAAAGCAAGAAATCATCATACTCCTCCACTTCTTTCCTGAGCTCTGCCATTTTTGATTTATCACGGGTTTTACCAATAACGAACCGGAAGGCCAGCCCGGTGGACTCTTCCAATCTGCATAACATTTGATCAAATAATAATCTGAATTTGTAATACAACTGAAACAAGTATCATCCAATCAATTAACTTGTTCCAAATCTGTAAATTAGGTTGAAATAAATTGTATGACCTAATTAACCTAAATTTTGAATTAGGGATTTCTGAATAAGATTGTGTGACCTAATTCTTACATCTAATTCAAAATTAAAATTAAGAGAAGAAAAGTTCGAATTTGTACCGTTGAAGCCCTAGATGATCGGAAGGCATCCAGGTGTTTCTCAAGGATCGCCGTCGACAAGCCGATGCAAAACCGGTTTGAATTCCGACAAACGCCATTACTTTATGCCGCGTCTGATCTCCATCAGATACCAAACCGCCGGCGCTTTGATCCCAAACGACAGACACCGATATAGGGTTACATTTTATATACTCCGGTGACATCTCGTCTTAAAACGGCAATGCCGATCAACAATAAACCAGCGAAACAGAGGGTTACGGCGATTGATTTGCGACCTATGTTAGATGGATGGCGAGCGTGGAAGAACTTCCGCGTCGGCATTGGAAGAAGTGAAGAAAATATTTAGGGTTTTGGATGTATCGATTGAGATGATTAATTTAGAAAGAATGAGTCGTAACAGAGATCTAGGTCAGGTAGAAGTGATGAAGTTTGGGTTAGTTATGACGGTTGTATAGTTGCAGCAAGTTTGGGGAATATAAAATGATGCTTTGCAATTACTTGAAAACACTGTACAAGTGTCCATGATGATGATGATGTACCATGTAACTATGTAAGGTGCACCTAAAATATCCTCTTTCTTATATATTTTTCTCAACATATAAGATTTTTGTTACATGTGATCTGTAGGAGTGAATGCATGAATAAAAATGGATTTAAATTGTAAAAATAACCATTGGAGATGCTGGCTTGAAGGATGGCAGATGTGGCACATCATTCATCTAAACCATTTGACAATCTCCTAAAGAAATTATATAATCCTCTTTTCATACGTTGAAAATCAAACAAATAGCTAGAAACAAATGATAGTTTTTTTTCTCTTAATCTTATGCACTTCTTAACATAATACTTGGTTTTGAAAAGAATAATTGAATCCTACGTTTGATTTCGCATCCTTTGTTGTTGCCTTAGTCGAAAATCGTTATCATCGTTATTGGTTGACTTTTGTTTATGTCTATCAAGTGTTCGATGAAATGCACCAGTGGGGTTTCCTTGTTTGCCCTCTGTTATCTTACAAGCTTCTTAAGTCGAAGTTGAAAGTTTTATAAACCCAGTGTGATTTGAGGTAAACTATTACCTATATAATGATATAAGTTAACGAGTATGGCCACGGCCGAGTATAATTAAGGCACTAAACCGCTAAATTTTTTTAAGTTTGATGGGTAATATTCAACATTAACCCTTTCTTTATCATTGAGGCTTTATAATTTGTACCAGAAGCTGGATTTCCAACTGCTCGGCTAATAAAACTTGTTCTACCAACTTATCATTACAGTTTCCAGCTCTTGCAAGAATGTCGTGTCATAAACGGGTATTGTATCCACCAGAGGTGCAGCTTCTTCGAGATCACAATTCATGTCTGAAGATACAGCTTCGATTGATGTACCTGCACATGGTTTTTAGAACAAAAAAGAGGTAAGGATTTGACTTCAACTTAGAATGCAAATAAGTAAATAAGTGGGAACTCAACCAATTTGCTTATAAATGAGTTAACTAAGGTTATGTATCATGAATCGATCAGGTAAAACAACTTTAAGTAGAGAACTGCATGATAGGGGGCATTCACTACAAAACCTCTTAAACATTTTTTAAAATTTGATTATTACTGACATAATAGAGGTGGCATTCAATACAAAACCGGTTTTAAGCAGAGAACTGCGAAACTTGCAAAAGCACTTGTACGTAGTGCTCGCCACATATAGTGGAAGAGAGAAAGAGAGGCGGTTATAGAATTGTCTTATATATCATAACTAAGCAATGGGTTTATGCAGTTCTCGTAATTCTCTACTTAAAAGTGAGTGGTTCTGCACTGAAGTAATATAACTTCTGTTGTCATATTTGACCCACTGTTTATTTATTAAAAAATCACAAATTTTGGGAAAGAAAGTATTTTGAGTTGACCCAACCCGGCCTAGTTTGATCGGTACAAAATTATCCATTTCGACCCGATCAATTTGCCACCTATATAGAAGTGGAGCTCACCAAGAAAGTGTGTGCTCTGGGTTGACCCCTGGTACATGGGCTTCTTGAGCCAAACAGTACCCGGGAACACCATGAGGTTGGTTTTGTCCAGGCTTTTCTTCTCATCGGCTTCCAAGGGTGTGAAACCGAAGCCCTGGGTCCATGTCTCAACTAAGCTCGGGATGGCAGATACCACTAACTTCTCAACTTTGAATGACTTCAACATCTGACAACACACCAAAATAGGAATTAAACATGTAATTAAATGAAGAGTCTCCTAACCAGTAACAGTTGAGGGGCAATTATTAATTTATCTTGTTCCCAACTTATAAGTTTTAGACGAGAACCACCGCAATATTAGGGGTGTAAACGAGCCGAGCCGCGTGTGAGCTACTTGAGATTGGCTCACTAAAAGCTCGAATCAAGCAAAGCTAGACTAGGTTCGCGAGCCTAAACGAACTTATACTTATATAAATATAATAATTTTTATTTAATATAATAAAGATATAATTAAATGACAGATATTATTATACATATAATTATGATAAAAATGACTAAATAATATATATTATGTGATATATAAAGTTATAATTATAAATGTATATAAAAATAATTATATATGCATATGAATAAATAATTAAACAATTAATTAATAATGAGTGAGCCCAGCCCAAGCTTGAAAAGTTACTCACGAGCCGATATATCTGGTTACTTCTATTTCTTATAGAACTATTAATACTACTATGTTTTAATCCAACTAGTGATCCAATAGATATACCCAATTAGGCAAACCAATACTTGAGTCAGTCCAACCATCTAGGTTATTGCTTCATTAAAATGATAAAAAAATAACATGTTTCATTTTCTATTTTTGTAAAATTAAACTCCTAATTTTCTGTTCACTAGGATTGTATTCGAAGAAACTTTACAAAGCATAGCTTCTATAACATTAAATTTTGTAAAAGATGTGTCGATATTTTGTATCAAATTTTGAAATATGAGAAAAAAAATTGTTTTAAATTTAAACAAATTAAAATGCCAGTTTTTTTTTTAAATGGTTATTTTACTGACAACTACGTTTTAAAACATGGATGATCTTATGGCACAATTTTTGAAGTCGGACTCGCATGTTCCATGATGAATTTTGATAATGTAGAGTGTGACAATGTTTATAGAGTAAAAACTGCTTTACAAAATTTACAATAATAATTTTATGACAAATAAAAAGAAGTCAAACAAACAAAACTAAAAATAAATGGAGCTCTTACCTCTTCAATAGCATTCATAAGGCGCCTACACATTCCTTGGCGCCTATATCTGCTACATGTTGCAATGAGGGGCACCTCTGCAACCGTTGCACCATGAATCCTGAATCAGAATACAAAAATAATAATAAAGCAGGAATTAGTAAATAAATAGGTATGTCAAAATAAATACCATAGGATATAGAAATTACAAGTAACATGTATTAAAAAAAATGTACCTTAAGGATGCTACACAGAGTAAAATGTCATCTTTCTCCAAGACCATTGTGTAAAATCCCTCATAGTTAAGACGGGTATATTCTGATCTACAGAAAATCAAACAGAAAACAATAATTTCACAAAATCGTGATAGAATTTAGAGTTGGTTACAGTAATTTGGAAAGATTACTCACCCCCAATTGTACACTACATGGGGTAGCATATGGATGCCTGTTCTTGTATCCACCATGGGAAGAAAGCATTCCTCCATTATTGTCAGGGCAACACCTAGTTTTAGATTGCATTCTGCTTTAAGGGCAACAAAATTTTGACCAGAATGGACCTTTTGGTCACCTTGAATACACCTCAGTAGGGTCCACGAGTAACCATCAGAAAGTGGATTCATGCATCCAATTTGGGAATCAAGACTTGAATGGATCTGCACAAGATGGTGACTGAAGATTAAGAATCTACTAATACGCCGTTAAAAAAAAATTGCAGGCACATGGTGTTCTTTATACAAAGTCTGGGCAAGAGATTAATGTATATCACCTTCTCACATGTTTCTCCACAGAACCAGGTAGGACCCACCAAAAATTTCTCGTTTCTGTTATCTATGATGCATTCCTCATGATCTGTTTACAAGCAATAAAGCTGTCAGTAGATAAATAGTAATTATTTGTTGGCCCAGAATTGATTTAAACACAACACCGGGATTTTGTGACTAAACTCAACTCACGACTCTATGAATATTATTATGAACAAAAACTACATATTTCAATGAAACCCTACACCTTTATTTATACTAAAACAAAGATTTTGTTTCCTTTTTTTGTTTAGTATTTAGTTAATTTTTTTATACAAAGATTTTGAGAAGATAAAGATTATCAAGGGTTTTTTTTATTGGTTTTATTGTTTGATTTGTTTCCTTGTTTTGTTTAGTATTTAGTTTATTTGGTTAGGATATTATTTGTTTCCTAGTTTAAGGTTTTATGAGTCTTGGTTATTAAGGTTTGTTATAGTATAAATAGAAGTGTAAAGTTTCATTGTAATTTGTGGTTTTTGTTCATAATAGTATCCATAGAGTCGTGACTTGAGTTTAGTCACCAAATCACGGTGTTCTTGTGTGTTTAAATCAATTCTTGGCCAACAATATTATGGTATCATCATTTTCTCCATGTTTTATACAATCTAAAAATAAAAATATGATTGGAAGAGCTTATTCATCAACCTAATTCATTTAAAATTTGACACATGACTTAACCATTTTCTCTCTCCTCATATTTACCTTTGATTTTGCTTTTTGTCTCAATCTCCTTGTTAGGTTGATTAATTAGGCATTCAAATCATTTCTCAACATATTTCTAATATTTTAAGTGAACTAATTAAGCTTCTGCTTGATCCCTGATTAGATGGTTAAGCACCAGGTCAATTGACAATTCAAAATTCCTTAAACACTGCATGACACTGAACGAATAAAGAAAGATATCTCTATACACCAAAGGAAAAAAGAGACAAATTTAAGATTTCTAAAAAGTGCATTATGGATGTAAACAGCTATGCCATGGTGGACAAAGGTGTAAATTTAGGAGTAGGATTAGTGGGTGTGTGAGTTAGCCGTTCTAAAAAAACAGCTATGCCAAATAAGCTTTTACAGGTGGAAATGACAACTCACCACATCCGTCATATAATCAGATGATTAAATCAACTGAAAATAGAAATATATGTGAAATATAATCAGCTATTTGTCCTTAGGATAACTATATACAACTTCAGTTGTTAATTGTTATGTAGAAAAAAATTAATCAGAAAAATGATTACCAGCAATTTACAAGGAACAACAATGACAATTTAAAACATGTGTAATGGTTTATCTAATCATTTTGTCAAAATTGAGACAATAATAAGAAAAGAGATGATCTTCTGATTGATAGGTATAGAAAATTACATTTCCGTTCACACTGCAAACATTTCAGAGCATTGGAGTCTGAAGCCTGGATTTGACTGACTACATCCCCACACCTACTGCAACAACACATTGAACAATACCAATTGCCTTCAGGTAGCTCCTGGAAAAAAAAAACACAAGCACAAAATGGAGTAAGAACTCCACCTACCAAAAAATAAAAATAATAAAATAAAGCAGGCTAATTAATAGGCTGTGCTTATTTACTAATATTCACATGTATATGCTGTTAAACAATAAAATGCAGAACAACATGAAGACCAACCAAACTCTAATGTTCAATCAGGGTGTATGTGAATTTGAAATTAGGAGCATGACAATTACATACATCAATATAAAAATTCATGAAATTGTTGTTGGCAACCTAGAAAATACTGCCCAGCCAATAAAAGGTTAGTGGTTTAGATTTCTGGTACCGGTTGCGTTATAAATCAAAAGGAAATTCAGAGTGTTGAAAATATTTACACGGATTTTTGCAGACCGGAAGCACAGGCCTTAAACTGGTTAACCATTAAGAACATTAATCTATACAAAGTCAATACAAAAATTAATAACCCACACTTTGAATACCTAATATCACCAACAGAGGGGAATTTCAATTCCTTCATAAATATGGGTAAACTATTATATTTTATTGCTAATGGTCAGATGGGTATAATTACAAAATCTAAAAATAGAAACAGGTCAAACCGTATAGAAGTCGCCCAAAACAACTTAAGTTGCTTTACTAAAAAGGAATGAAAATTCATAAAATAATGATAATTTTGTAATCATATTTTATATAATATGAAAGACAGACCTGTGTAGACAAGCATGCTTGATGAAATGTGGAAAGGCAGTTATCACAGCATATCAACTCACCACCATCACCACATAGGCCACAACTATCATCACTTCGGTCAATCTCATCAAACTGTACAACCCGTTTAGTACCTTTTCTAACCTTGTATTCAGTTGACCAAGCTTCCAGTTGACATAAAGTGAATGATTTTCCAGATTCCATATAAAGATTCAAACATGAACATTTCATGCTAAAACCAGCATGATTCTTGAACTCTGTAACAGAGAGCACCTTCTTACAACATTGACACAATATACCATTTCGAGTCACTACACCATGCTTGACCACTGAATCATCCTGTGGGTTCCTGTACTGGATCACTTCATTGACACGAATAACCCCAAGATCTATCAACCAAGATAATACTGTTCTTACCCCTAACCCAGAACATTTTCCAGAACTGCGTGGCAGCAATCTGCAACTGCCTTTTTTACCCTTGTACTTTCTTTTAACACCCAAACGTTTGTTAGTAGACCAGTTAGTAAATATAACCGAGAGCAAAAGATCATCATCTTTAAGGTGACAATTTACTTTTTTCTCCTTTTGATGCTTATTGGACTTAGACCTTCCAGAATGGTTGACAACACTTCTCTCTCCTTTGACTTCTTTCCCTTGTTTCAAACAAGGAAGACTTCTGTCTATGAACACCACTTTTGCAAAGGGATCAAGCAAGTACCACCAATGAGCTAAGGCAGTTTTAGTTCCCAGATTTCTCAACTTATCAACCTCGGTCAATGCGTTAGAAAGATCAGACCAAAAATGAGTCAAACTGGTCCACCGTGTGCCATTACATACACCAATAAATCTTGCATCTTTGACTAACCTTTGACCACACATGTTCCAAGATCTATGAAATTGTCGAATCGGCCTTCCTTCGGGTGTTTTGAAGATATATTCCCCACGCCCTTTTCTGTTACGCCTCCCAATTAACCACCCTGCTGCTTTAAGTAAGCAATAGGTGTAATAACGCAAAATAGGTTTAGGATTTGTGGCAGACTCTTTAGGGGGAATTAATAATTCATCTTTATCTAGTTCAAGAAAGGAAGAATCTTTCCATCTTTTCTTGGAAACTTTTACTGGTGGTGGGATAGCCTTACTTACATCATATGTTTTCTGATCATTTGAGTTAAAATTGACTGCTATTGATGAAACTGAAGAATTAACTACCTTTTCTGGACAAGATTTAGTCTCAAAATGTTCTTCAGGTGACATCTTTCTTCGCTTAACTTCAACATCAGGGGCATTTCTCATAAATAAAGCAAAGTCTTCAGAGATGCCACCCTCTCCAGAATCTTCCTTTATATTCTGAAAATCTTCTTGATTTGTCATGACTGAACTGCCACAGTCTGAACAGAATGAGATATCTTTAGGTATCTTTTTGTCATTTTCAAAATTTATTGCTCCAGTTACGTCATACTTTTTACTAATTCCATCAGTTTTTTCATGTCCAAAGAAGACCTCTCTAAAAATGTGATTCTCATTGATTGAACCTTCAAAACCATCATCATGGAGATCATTGATACCACAGCTTAATAACATCTTTAAGGACTTGATGCAATGCCCCTTCATTTGTATATTCTCTCTTGGCTTCTTGATCAAATATACTTCAGGACACGCAGGCTAAACCTGTGAAACAAAATTCATGGATCCTTGTATTATTAAAAAAAACATCCCCATAGGTTTACGCATCAAAACATGATCATTGCTGAACTGCACGTTAGACAACCAACCTTCGAATGTCATACCATCTACAGTAACACAGGTCCTCTCAGATTAAATGAAGGTTCGTGAACAACAAAATGTTTGAAGGCGAGACCCCTAAAAAGTAAATGAAGGTCTATCTAATAGAAAAAAGTTAATGGCAAGATCTACCTCTTTCTTTTAATAACAATTCTTTACGACAATAATCACCTTTGTACAAAACTAAAGTTTGAAAAACAGCAATGATCCTCACTCTCACTTCTAGTTTAGATGTAAGAAAAGGTAAGAATCAGCAATATTCACATGAACTACACGAAATCCATCACCATTACTAGTTATAACATTGGTGGACTGTAAACGTAAAGAGAGAGAATCTAAAGGGACATATATAATTATAGCTCTTGCTAAATTAAGAAAAATTTGATAAATTAAAAGGAAGAAAGGGGAAAGAAAATGAATTTTGAAAACTGAACAATCAAAGATAGACTATTTAGTGTTAAAGTTGTCTAGATGAATGGTTCATGCCAACTTCCAATCAAATCTTACAAGTTAATGAAAATCAAGCATCTACCATACGCACATAAAATATTTTTTTCTGCGCAGATTTAGAAAGCAAACGAAAATAGAAAGCATAAGAAAATCATTATCCAGACGATTTCGAATCTACATACAGAGACGTAATTCATCAAAAGCTAAAAAACTCCTAACGCCATCGGTGAGAATCACCGAGCTTCACCTCGAATTCCCCTAATGCTGCCGAACTTAGCAAATAAACGACGAAATCATAGAGCGTTACCAAAATTATGCAGTTAAGTACATAAATCGAACATGAAGATCGAAGACGTTATACCTAAATCAGATTAACAACACTTTATCGCCAATTTCATAAATCCGGAGAGTTCCAGCAACATTCAGCTGAAAATGCAAATAGATAGATATATTAGTAGGTGATCAAACCTTCGGACTGCATTAACGAACCTAGGGTTTGAAGATGCGGATGAGAAAGGAAGCAATTAGGAAAGAAACTAAGCACCTCCAACCATGGGGATCATCTCTGAGCCGTCTCGCATACTTGTGACGAGTAAATCAACAGAAATGAGTGAAGGATTGAGCTGTGGAGATTATGATAGCAGAGGAGATGGCGAGCATGACGGCGTCATATTGCTCACACTGCAACATTTCCTTCAAAACAAAATCATAGGCGGTGGTGGTGTGTATGATGACAATTATTGTTACTATATTTCTTTTTTGGTCATTTCGAGTCTCCTTGGTTATCGATATGTAATTTTTTTTAAATCGACTTAATTTAAGTTTGGTATTTCTAGATTAAAGATTGAGGGTGGAACTTCAAGCAACCGGTAAGGTGTTGTTTTATGACCCGTAATGGGTTCAGCCGTGGAAAAAAAGTGTAGGATAAGGTTGCGTACATGAAATCGCTAAGCGATCTGGACCATACACAAATGTGAGAGCTGAGTCAAACACCGAGTACGTTTTTTTTTATTTTTATTTCTAGCAGCTTAAAGATTGATGTTAGTTATGTAGATATATAATTAAATAACACTAAATTATTGCAGAAAAAAAAGTGAATAGTTGATTTTTTTTATCAATTGTTTATATTTATTAATTTTTCTTTCTCATATACACATGTGCTTAAAAACTCATCAAACTAATTTATTTATATTTTTTTTTAATTTTGTATCTTTTACATATACATGTATAACTTATATTACATACATATGTATATGTTATGTTATGTTAGCCACACGTGTATAGGTTATAAACCTAAAGAACAATCAAACTTACTTGTTCATGTGTGTACATGTATATATTCTTCGTTTTAAGAGTCACTCGTATACCACATGAGAGATGTCAACAACTTCCAGCTCACATTCTTCGTCTATGGTCTTTCGTAGCCACGGACACATACCTTTCTTTTCAAAATTTATAGACATCACTGTAAGGAAGCCCAAAAGCAGTGTCATGATGGCCACGGTTTGGGATGCTCTTAGATTGTCTCATTATTGTTATCATAATTAGTGATAAGCTAAAAACTATGATGTTGTTCTTTTTTCGGCTCATGAACCAAAAGAGAATTGCCATGAACGACATAAAGGAAACAACGAACCTTCCCACTTATTTTATATCTTCATGTAACATGGTACTTATGTTGGAATCTATAACTTGGGTTGAGTAACTAAAAGCCAATTAATCGATAACCGACACAAATCAATAAAACTTGACCCAATGCTTATTTAAAAGATGCATAGATTCACGTTCCAATTAAAAAAAATCATTTTTATTGATGCAATCACAAATCCTCTATATATCTTTATTCGAACGTTTGGTTATTAATTACTTTAAATAAATTATAATTTGGTTAAGAAATTTGAATTTGAAGAAATTGAGATTAGAATATGTTAAATGTGCATTTAGTTAATAAAATGATCATGTTTGATTTGTAATTTTATTAAAGAAAATAAATCTGGTGGTGGTGATGGTAACGCCAACAACGATGATGATGGCGAGAACGGAGATGGTGATCGTGATGGCAGCGACGTCATCCTTTAAATTTCAAGTTCCGATTCAAATAAATCTCGATTTATTTTGATAACACCAATTTCACAGCCCCAACAATGGTTTTTATTTACTGTAAAATACAAAGAATCTTTGTAGTTAAATGAATATATTATTGAACTAGGTTAGAATCATGTGTATTATACGGGTTGAATAAATATAATGTTATATACTTAGTAATAATAAACTTATGCCTTTAAAAACCCGTGTATAACACGGGTTGAATAAAATATATTATAGTCTGTTAACATGTACAATCGTCAAAATATGTCTTTAAAAAATAAACTTTGACGTGACAGTTATAAATTCTGTTAATTTAAATTTTAAAACATTTTTTTCTACTGTGTATTAATCTTTTTTTTATATAATTGATAAATGTTAATTAATATTAAATTCATTTGGTTAATGATATAATAACTATCCATAATTAGATTTATACTAAATATTTAAAAATATATTCTTTTAATATCATTATTTAATAGGAGAAAAAGGGGGAAAAAAAATGTTAAGGATGCACCAGAAAATAACACGTGTTCCCGTAAAAATTTTATTTATTAGTATAAAGATTCTGTCAAACAAACCAAAATAAACCTCCAAAATATGAATTTTAATAAAAAGCTTATGCAATAATAAAATTGTTAATTGTTGGTCAATATATTCTTTCATTCTCACTTTAAGTTGCAATTAAAGTCAATCTCCAAATAGTATATGAGTTTTCAATGGCTGAATCAAGTACTAGCGATGCCGTTACCACATTACCACTTGGCTATCATTGAGTAAAAATATGATTGGAACTTCTTTTGTGCTCACTTTTTTTATGGTTTTGTACACTTTAAAACCATGATAATTGATTTTGTACTACAATATGACAGAGAGCTATGAGTTTACCGCGTTTCAGGTCAGGAACAATTGGTTTCGACAAAATATTTGGACTGAACTGTTAATTATGGTTTCGGAAAACGAAAAAACAGCCGGGTTAGGTAGGTCTGGTGGACCGACCGGTTAGCGGTTTGATGGTTCATTGATATAATTATAGGCCAAGAAACTAACCATGATTTCAAAATAGTTAGTTTGTGCTAAGAACCTTAATATGATAACGATTATTTATGAAAATAATATATACACATGACTGCATATTTCAAATATGAAAAATAAATAAATACATAAAGGTTAAACGATTGATCTAGTTTATACGACTGGTTTCAAGTTCTAAATCACCGGTCAGACCGTTAACGAGCCAAAGCGTCAAAGTTTAACCACATAAATCTCAAACTGGTTGACTTAATTCGATTTGTGTGATTCGGTAGCTTTCAAAGATTTAGGAACACCGCCAAAGATGCTAAAGATTACCAAAATTTAGAATTGTGTGCTCATGCAATTTAAGCAATGGGTCATACCCAAAATATACATAAATATATATGTGACATCTTCAAGAGAGTGAAAGAAATAAGAAACACAAGAATATATATCTAACATGTATATTTATTATATCAATGGTATTTAAAATGTTAAAGGATGTATAGATAAAAAAATGACGACTCAACCAGAGTTTAGTTGATAATTTTAGTGTCTTCAAGTTATTTTAGTTTAATTGTATTTAGTTAAAACTAAAGGAAAATGTAAGGCCCCAAACCCGGGAGGCCCCACTTGTTGGAATTACTCATTCACAAACAGTTCTTAAACATGAATATCAAATAACGCAGCGGAAAAATTTCATTTAAACATAACTTAATCGTTGTTCATACATGCGGAAGCGTAAACATTGATTAAAACATATTTACATCATAACTAAACATAACGAGATGCCAGTCTTCAAAGCAGTCGGGTAACTCTTCATCTCTAGCCAAGCATCACCGTCCATCCTCATAACCGGCCTTAACCTGAATGTGTACACTTAAAAACGTCAGCTACGCTGGTGAGTTCTAGTTTTCGTTCGTTTTAAGAAATGGTTCATCATTCAAACATTCAGTAGGGTTTAACATTCGTATAAGAAAACAGGGCCTTTCATTCGTAAACCTTCGCACATTTAAACACGATCATTTGTTTAAATCATTAACATTCATTTAAGTCATACAATATTATCTAAAATCTGTATCGTTACGCGTCTCTATGTCCCCGTAGGAACTTTTAATGTTGTGGGCAACCGTTACGTATCGCCGTCATTGCCACAACCATACACTACGTAGGGTCAACCGTTACGTATCGCCGTCATTGCCCAACCCTTCAATGCGTGGGGTCAACCATTACGTATCGCCGTCATTGCCCAACACGCATCTTTCCTTTGGAAATCAACCGTTACGTATCGCCGTCATTGATTTTCCCATTACCTCGTTCGTTAGGATGATCGTCATCACCCGAGTAACCGTCGTTACTCCCTTACCAGTTGTACAACATCAAAACCATTGACATGCCACAGAGACAATGCCCCTGTTGTTCTTGTGGTAACTATGGCTCACTGTCCATAATTTACCACAAGGCTGGGAATCACATTCCCAGACTTCATTCGTCAATTCCATTCATTCGACAGATTAGATTTGTAATGACTTCTTTAAAACATTTGCCCCTTTTTTTGTTTTCTTTTCATAAAACATTTCCTTCACTTTCAAAACCCTTTACCTTTTCATTAAACCATTTCTTTATAACATTCGTTCGTAAGCATTTCGTTCATAAACTTTCTTTCCATAAACCCTTCGTTCCAAATAATTTCCTTTCGTAAACGTAGTTTCATAAACATCATTTTATAAAACATCATTTCATAAAACATCATTTCATACGTGTACACACCAGCCCGAAAACATTATATAAAAACATTTAAAAGAGGGCTTCTAGAACTCACCTTATTAGCTAGTCTTGGTTGTCCTAATCAATGGTCCAACCATGTCACTTCCGATCTGAATTGGTTACAAAACACATATATCAGACCTAACCTCGATTCCCACTCTTCTCAGCTGATATAGGCGAACTTAATGCTAAGTTCGCCTCCCCTGGCTTAGGCGAACTTATAAGCGAACTTAATAAGTTCGCTTACCCTGTGGCCAAGCGAACTTAACCCAGGCGAACATAATAAGTTCGCCTACCCTGTGGCCAAGCGAACTTAACCCAGGCGAACATAATAAGTTCGCCTACCCTGTGGCCAAGCGAACTTGCCAAACGAACATAATCAGGCGAACTTGATAAGTTCGCCTCCCCAAGCGAACTTGACAGGCGAACTTGCTAAGTTCGCCTGCAACATCAGTCATCTTCCCCAAAAGTCCCGAAAATTGCGGATTTGGGTTCGGTTATGTCAAAACTTCAACCTTCTTTGCTCAAAACAACCGTTTTTCATTGTAGATACTAAACCTAAGCTTATTCTTAAGTTTCATCCGTAAAAACTTCCGATTTTCACCCAAAACCTGAAAAACCCTAAAACGAACAAAAACTCAGATTTAGGTCGGATCGTTACCTGAATCGAGCTTCTGATCTGGAGGTTTCCTTCACGAGTGCAAGAGACACGTTCTGGTGCAATCTTGTGCGATTCCGTCACTTTCTCTCTCTAGAATGTCAAAGAGCAGAAGAATGAGTGCCTTGGACTATTTATAGGGAAGACCTCCCCAAGCCCGGTTCGCGACTGACCCGGTCCAACTTCGGCCCGCTTGAACTCGTTAACTTTATTTTTCGTCATTTTGGGATGTTACAAGTCTACCCCCCTTATAATAGGTTTCGTCCCCGAAACCTATCACAAGTCAAATAATTGAGGGTACGACTCCCTCATTTCCGCTTCCGTTTCCCATGTAGCCTCCGATCCCTTTCGGTGCCTCCATTGGACTTTAACCAATTGGATCACTTTGTTACGCAAACGCTTCTCCTTTCGGTCTAAGATAGCCACGGGTTCTTCGATGTAGTTAAGGCTGTTGTCAACCTCGATGTCAGTAAGTGGTACGTGAGCCGATTCATCCGCCAAACACTTTCGCAAGTGTGATACATGGAAGGTAGGATGAATCCCACTTAACTCATCAGGCAACTCCAACCGATATGCGACTTCACCAACCCGTGCCATTATCCTGAATGGTCCGACAAACCTCGGACTTAACTTTCCTCTCTTTCTGAATCGTATGATTCCCTTCCAGGGCGACACTTTCAACATTACTCTGTCCCCAACATCAAACTCGATAGGCCTTCGTCGTCTATCCGCATAGGACTTCTGACGATCTTGCGCGGCCTTCATTCGCGCTTTAATCTGATCAAACCTTTCCGACATTTCTTTTACGACTTCCAGACTTCCTAACTCTTTCTGTCCAATTTCACCCCAACAAACCGGGGTCCTACATCTTCTCCCATACAACATTTCGTAAGGCGGCATGTCTATCGTCGTATGATGACTATTGTTGTAGGAGAATTCGGCTAACGGCAGATGACTGTCCCAACTGCCACCGAAGTCAATAATACAAGCACGGAGCATATCCTCCAAAGTCTGAATGGTCCTTTCGGACTGACCATCCATTTGCGGGTGGTATGCTGTGCTGATATTAAGCCTCGTGCCCATCGCCTCGTGAAATCTTTTCCAGAACCTCGATGTGAATCGTGTGTCCCGGTCAGATACGATCGTCAAAGGCATCCCATGTCGTGCTACTACTTCGTTGATAAACACTTCTGCTAACCTTTCCGACGAGAACGCCTCGCGAATAGGTAGGAAATGAGCACTCTTCGTTAATCGGTCCACAATTACCCAAATGGCGTCATGACCTTTAGCTGTGCGAGGTAGCTTAGTTATGAAGTCCATGGTAATGTGTTCCCACTTCCATTCCGGTATATCAAGTGGTTGAATCTTTCCATACGGTTTCTGGTGTTCGGCCTTTACTTGCGAGCAAGTCAAGCACTTGCTTACATACTTCGTCACATCACATTTTATTCCAGGCCACCAGTAGTCCTTTTTCAGATCTTGGTACATTTTATTGGTACCAGGATGGATAGAGTAACGAGACTTATGAGCCTCATCCAAGATTTTGGTTCTAAGTTCGCCACCCATAGGTATCCATACCCGTCCATAACGTGTTCTAACACCAAGGGTGTTATATTCCAACTTGTCATGTTGGCCCACCATCCTTTCTCCCTTTATATTTTCTTCCTTCAAAGCTTTATCTTGAGCTCTTTCGATTTCTCTCATCACATCCGATGTTAGCACCAACTGGTAAGCTTTCACTCTAATAGGAGTAGGCACATCCTTTCGGCTTAGAGCGTCAGCCACCACGTTTGCCTTTCCAGGGTGGTACATTATTTCACAGTCATAGTCCTTCAGGAGTTCCAACCATCTCCTCTGCCTCATATTAAGCTCCTTTTGTTCGAAGAAGTACTTCAAACTTTTGTGGTCGGAGTAAATAGTAAACTTTACCCCGTACAGGTAGTGCCTCCAGATTTTTAATGCAAATACGACAGCAGCAAGTTCCAAATCGTGAGTCGGATAGTTGACTTCGTGAACTTTCAACTGCCGCGACGCATATGCAATCACTCTACCGCGTTGCATCAACACACACCCTAACCCCTGACCCGACGCGTCAGAGTATACCACCAGGTCTTCACTGCCCTCGAGAAGGGCCAAGACTGGAGCTTGTGTTAGCTTCTCTTTCAATTCCTTAAACGCCTCATCCTGGGTCGAACCCCATTCGTACTTTACTTCTTTCCGAGTCAACTTTGTCAATTGCGAAGCTATTTTTGAGAAATCCTGGATGAATCTCCGATAGTAGCCTGCCAATCCCAAGAAACTGCGGATTTCAGTTGGCGTCTTAGGAATGTCCCATTCACTTACCGTTACTATCTTTGCTGGGTCAACCATAATGCCGTTCGGGCCAATGACGTGACCTAGGAATTGGACTTCCCTAAGCCAGAACGCGCATTTGGAGAACTTAGCATACAACCTCTCCTTCTTCAGAACTTCCAATACTTCCTTCAAGTGACACGCGTGATCACCCTCATTCTTGGAGTAGATAAGGATGTCATCGATGAACACTATTACCGATCGATCCAGCATCGGTCGACACACCCTATTCATTAAATCCATGAACGCTGCGGGGGCGTTCGTCAATCCGAAAGACATTACGCGGAACTCGAAATGTCCATAACGCGTGCGAAATGCAGTTTTCGGTATGTCTTCTTCCCTTACCTTCAACTGATGGTACCCGGACCGAAGGTCGATTTTCGAAAACCAACTTGCGCCTTGCAACTGGTCGAACAGGTCATCGATCCTTGGTAAAGGGTACTTGTTCTTCACCGTTCGTTTATTCAACTCGCGATAATCGATACACATTCTCATCGAACCATCTTTCTTCTTTACAAACAACACCGGAGCACCCCACGGCGAGATGCTCGGTTGGATAAATCCTTTCTCAAGTAACTCGTCTAGTTGGACCATAAGTTCCTTCATTTCCACTGGTGCTAGTCGATATGGAGCCTTAGCCACGGGCTGGGCATCTGGTACTAAGTCAATTCGGAACTCAATTTCTCTATCGCGTGGTATTCCAGGCAAATCCTTTGGAAACACCTCCGGGTACTCGCGTACCACGGGTACATCGTCTAGTTCCTTCACTTCCTTACACTTGTCAATCACGTACACCAGATAAGCCTCGCATCCGCGCCTCAAGTAATCCGCTGCCTTAATCATCGAGATGACGTTTGGCATCGGGGCGTCACGATCTCCAAAAACCTCAACTTTGCTACCATCCGGAGCCTTGAGTTGGATTATTTTTCGCTTACATATGATTTGTGCTTCATTGGCAGTTAACCAATCCATACCCAACACAACATCGAACCCTCCCAAAACCATAACGAACAATCTGACAGGGAACCTATGACCTTCTATTTTCATCGTGGAGTTGTCAACTACATCGGTCACTCTCGCAGTTCTACCCTCAGCGGTCTCTACGCTAAAGGCCCTTTCTAGCTTACTCACAGCATACTTTACTCTTTTACAAAAAGTCGCAGATATAAAACTCTTACTGGCACCCGAATCAAATAACACAGAAACAAGAGTGTTGTCAAGGACGAACGTACCTGACGCCACATCGGGATCCTTCCTAGCCTGATCCTGCGTCAGTGCATACGCACGAGTCTTTGCACGAGATCCCTCTCCCTTCTTTTTCGGGCCCTTTCCTTTCCCGGTTTCCCCCATTCTGGGCTTCGTACATTCTCGGCTCATATGGCCGAAATCCCCACAGTTGTAGCATTTGTAGCCTTGCGGGCATTCACGGGAGTAGTGCCCGGTCTTGCCACACTTAAAGCACAGGTTAGATCTCAGTCTGCATTCACCTACATGTTCCCTTCCACACTTCTTACAAACAGTCGGCTCATCCACCCGAGCCCTTTTATCACGAGCCCCAAACATCTTTCCCTCAGTTCGCTTGTTTGAGAAGCTCGGTCTCTTCTTTTGTTCTTCAACGACAACAACATTCAGTGCCAGATCGTCAAATACCACGCCGCTTAGCTCTACTGCCGAATCATAGGTAGTGGGGGTGTTTGCCTTCACGTAGGTGCGGACCTGGTCCGGCAACCCTTGAATATAACAGGCAATCTTTCTCTCTTCAGTAGTGACAAGGTGTGGCACCAGACGTGCCAGTTCATTAAATCGGGTTGTGTATTGCCGGTGCGTCATGCTTCCGGCCTTCAAACCCAAAAATTCCCTCTCTACCTTCTCAATCTCGTTCCTTGGGCAGAAATTCTTGATTACCAAGGTTTTCAAGTCAGTCCACATCATCGCATCTACAATCTCGCTCCCTTTTGCCTGTCGTACACCTTCCCACCAATGGGATGCTTCCTCCCTCAAGGAGTTAGCAGCAAACTTCACTACTTGATTAGCTCGACACTTGCTCAGACGAATGGCAGCTTCCATACGGATCACCCAATCAAAAGTAGCCACCGCGTCCTTCTTCCCAGTCAGGATCGGCGGATCACATGCCTTAAAGGACTTATAATCACATCCGCGAGCAGGCGGTGTATTGTCAGTCTCATTATTTTGGGCACCAATTGCCGCGCTAGACCCACCCGCCCCATTGACCTGCTTCAATGCTTCTGCCAACAGACCTGGCAGAGAAGCCTTCATCAGTTCTGTGAACTCTCGAGCTATAGCTGCTCTCACTTCGGGTTCAAAAGTGAAAGGTTGTTCTTCAACCTGTGTCTGCTCAGCTTCATGCACACTAACCGCCGGTTCAGTGTGAACACTTCCTTCTTCACTATACTCTTGGCGCGTAGGGATCCTGCCACACTTACCATTTCGACCGCCGGTACGACCACCGGTACGGCCACCACGTCTTCCGTTTCCTCTCCTTGCCATTACGTTCTATAAGACAAGAAATCCAATGTCATCACGCTAGTTAACAAATAAAATTCAATAAGTACTGTAAGATGTTAATATACACTGGCCATCTGTAATTAACCATTACACTACCTTTCGATTTCTATTTGACCACCTTTGTGATTTCATCAGAACACAAGTCCTTACTTAACCCTTTCTAGGGCATACTATATACGTAAATACATATACTACCTTCATACCTGATGCTTTGGCTCGAGTTACCCGTACTGGCATCCGCTTTCGGTCCCATTCAAAGTTTAAGTTCAGACACTGGGAGTGTCCGAATCTCTCAAACTATTGCTCTGATACCAACTTGTAAGGCCCCAAACCCGGGAGGCCCCACTTGTTGGAATTACTCATTCACAAACAGTTCTTAAACATGAATATCAAATAACGCAGCGGAAAAATTTCATTTAAACATAACTTAATCGTTGTTCATACATGCGGAAGTGTAAACATTGATTAAAACATATTTACATCATAACTAAACATAACGGGATGCCAGTCTTCAAAGCAGTCGGGTAACTCTTCATCTCTAGCCAAGCATCACCGTCCATCCTCATAACTGGCCTTAACCTGAATGTGTACACTTAAAAACGTCAGCTACGCTGGTGAGTTCTAGTTTTTGTTCGTTTTAAGAAATGGTTCATCATTCAAACATTCAGTAGGGTTTAACATTCGTATAAGAAAACAGGGCCTTTCATTCGTAAACCTTCGCACATTTAAACACGATCATTTGTTTAAATCATTAACATTCATTTAAGTCATACAATATTATCTAAAATCTGTATCGTTACGCGTCTCTATGTCCCCGTAGGAACTTTTAATGTTGTGGGCAACCGTTACGTATCGCCGTCATTGCCACAACCATACACTACGTAGGGTCAACCGTTACGTATCGTCGTCATTGCCCAACCCTTCAATGCGTGGGGTCAACCGTTACGTATCGCCGTCATTGCCCAACACGCATCTTTCCTTTGGAAATCAACCGTTACGTATCGCCGTCATTGATTTTCCCATTACCTCGTTCGTTAGGATGATCGTCATCACCCGAGTAACCGTCGTTACTCCCTTACCAGTTGTACAACATCAAAACCATTGACATGCCACAGAGACAATGCCCCTGTTGTTCTTGTGGTAACTATGGCTCACTGTCCATAATTTACCACAAGGCTGGGAATCACATTCCCAGACTTCATTCGTCAATTCCATTCATTCGACAGATTAGATTTGTAATGACTTCTTTAAAACATTTGCCCCTTTTTTTGTTTTCTTTTCATAAAACCTTTCCTTCACTTTCAAAACCCTTTACCTTTTCATTAAACCATTTCTTTATAACATTCGTTCGTAAGCATTTCGTTCATAAACTTTCTTTCCATAAACCCTTCGTTCCAAATAATTTCCTTTCGTAAACGTAGTTTCATAAACATCATTTTATAAAACATCATTTCATAAAACATCATTTCATACGTGTACACACCAGCCCGAAAACATTATATAAAAACATTTAAAAGAGGGCTTCAAGAACTCACCTTATTAGCTAGTCTTGGTTGTCCTAATCAATGGTCCAACCACGTCACTTCCGATCTGAATTGGTTACAAAACACATATATCAGACCTAACCTCGATTCCCACTCTTCTCAGCTGATATAGGCGAACTTAATGCTAAGTTCGCCTCCCCTGGCTTAGGCGAACTTATAAGCGAACTTAATAAGTTCGCTTACCCTGTGGCCAAGCGAACTTAACCCAGGCGAACATAATAAGTTCGCCTACCCTGTGGCCAAGCGAACTTAACCCAGGCGAACATAATAAGTTCGCCTACCCTGTGAACAAGCGAACTTGCCAAACGAACATAATCAGGCAAACTTGATAAGTTCGCCTCCCCAAGCGAACTTGACAGGCGAACTTGCTAAGTTCGCTTGCAACATCAGTCATCTTCCCCAAAAGTCCCGAAAATTGCGGATTTGGGTTCGGTTATGTCAAAACTTCAACCTTCTTTGCTCAAAACAACCGTTTTTCATTGTAGATACTAAACCTAAGCTTATTCTTAAGTTTCATCCGTAAAAACTTCCGATTTTCACCCAAAACCCGAAAAACCCTAAAACGAACAAAAACTCAGATTTAGGTCGGATCGTTACCTGAATCGAGCTTCTGATCTGGAGGTTTCCTTCACGAGTGCAAGAGACACGTTCTGGTGCAATCTTGTGCGATTCCGTCACTTTCTCTCTCTACAGTTTTCTCTCTCTAGAATGTCAAAGAGCAGAAGAATGAGTGCCTTGGACTATTTATAGGGAAGACCTCCCCAAGCCCGGTTCGCAACTGACCCGGTCCAACTTCGGCCCGCTTGAACTCGTTAACTTTATTTTTCGTCATTTTGGGATGTTACAGAAAATAATAATAAAAATTAGTAAGACTTAGGAGGTGTGGAGTACACACTCATTTAAATATTGCAGGTACTAATGAACCTGGTTATTCAAGGGGGCAACACTCTCACCTCTAAGTGAGGTCCAAGGGGCAGAGCCTCTGGTGTGGTCTTGTTGTTCGTGTTGAAAAGCTTTTGAAGTTGTTTTGAATTTACATATGATCATCATCAGCTTGGTCTATTAACGACAACTTTGATCAACAACAAACATGTTTTCAATAGTAAATGTGATTAGCAGTAACTTGAGTTATCAATAACAACTTGGTTATAAGCAGTTATTGTGCATGAGCAGCAACTTCGACGATCAACAATAACTGAGTTACTGCTGACAGATAGACCAGTCATCAGCACTAAGTCAGTAAGTGAGTTTGATGCGGGGCATTTAACGATTGAACTCGCAAAGTAGCAAACGATGATTAACATTATAATAATTTTGATTTTTTTATTATTTTCCTTTTTTTATTATTGCTTTGGTTTATCTTTTAGTATTTGAGTTTGTTAGAAGTTTATGGTTATCTCTAGTTCATTGAAACTTTATATACGTTGGATTTCTTGTATTTAGAGGATTAGTTTTTTTTATTGAAGTTTAATTATCTATAAACCTTTTGCGTTTTTTGAAGCTTCTGTGAACTTAGAATTCTTGAGCCATTTATTGCTTCCGTTCCCGCATCATTTGGTATCAGAGTTCTAGGTTAATTCAAATGGCTCGTGGAGAAGATCGACACACTGTTCGTAGAGCCGTCGACCGAGGCAACGATGGAGTTGATCCCAAACCACAGGATCTTAAGATCAAACGACTCCGGCGACGAGTCCGAGACCTCAAGTTACAACACGAGATAAGCGACTCAAACAACGATTCGAGATCTTGAGGCATCATGGACATTGAAGAAAATTGAACCGGAACAACCTGCCTCGTGCGAGTACTCGGGGGAGGAGTATCTTTCACGTGGCGATTTCAATTATGATTCTCCACCCATGTATGATGTATACAGAGATGACGAAGGTGATAATGGAAGTGATTCAAGGGATGAAGGATTGAAGACCGATGTGGTTGTGGAAGATGGATCGGTTTCAAAACAAATGACTGATGATGGGGTGGCATGTGGCTCGGTCATGGGATGTATGGAATATGCTTGTTTAACTCAAAAGGTTGATAGTTTGAAGCTTAAGGCTGAGAACGTGAATACTAGGGTCGAACAAACTGATCTTGATGATATCTTCATCTATGACATTCATGCTTTTCATTCCTTTGAAGAATCATGTTTTCTTACGTGGGTATTGACATCTCAAAGGAACGACTAGTGTGGGTTGGACGGGATGCATGGAAAGATGATCGAGGTCTCATTGGACTCCAAGGGTTCATGTGTGGGTATGCCGCCTCTCTAACACCCCACCCGGAACCCGGGTGATTATGCATAATTGATACAATCTTAACAGTGGAAGGAAACTGAACTTTCATTAAAACTTATAATAATCTGATTACATTGTATTATTTATTTACAAAACTATAACAACTAAATAGTTCTTGGTCTTCTAGGCTCCACATTCCTCAAGTAGTTCTTATTATTGTCCTCACGGTTCACCTGTGACAAGTATACTCAAAACGACGTCAGCTAAATGCTGGTAAGCTCGTGCTACACAGTTTACAAAAATACAATTGACAATTATGCGTACACAATATGGGTTATGACTACCGTACTGGATATCCCATAACCACTGTACAACGGACATACTGACCCCCCAGTAATGTCCCCACAGCCATCATGTAGGTATGGAATCCGTTACTGAGCGCATGGTTACTCCATATTGGACTCCCTGGTCCTATTTCAGCTTTTCGTAACGTATCCATTAAGCATACAAGGATCCTTTATACTCCCACTGATATTCGCATATTGCAACATTCTCATTATTACCAGTTTAGACAGGATGAGTATACTATCACTTTTTATAAACAAACATGGTAACTCACTTGTGTAACGGTTGCTAGCACAATTAGATAATATATTTGGGTCCTGACACAGTTTAAGTAATCCTATGTTAGTTAATGGTACATCTAACTAATTATTATCGTGGTTAATATTGGCTAACGCTGCCTTAATTAAGCATGGTTGATCAATCCATGCCTAGCTAAGGCTAGGTTACTCAATACTCATTCCTAACAATAACCCTAATGCCTAAAAATAATAATACTAATGCTAATAATAAAAATAGTAATTAACTATACATAAACTTAAATAAGAATATAGCTGAAAACTATCTACAACAATTTGAATCAGAGTCTCTCTACTCGTACTCTAAAATGACTATTAACAATATCCAAAGAGATATTGAGGACCCTGGATTCTCTTTTAGTTATAGTGTTCCCAAAACTTAAATATACCTTTGGGTTAAAGCTCTATTTATACTTAAACTTCACAGGAGTACTTCTACTTGAGTTTCGATGTGGGATTGTTGGTTTTGAGCACGTCACATTGACGCACACATACACAAGTATGTTAAGTTATATTTTTATTATTATTTTATTATTCTGATTAATTCAGCTGCTTATAACTTTTATTATATAGCGTTTTATAAAATTATGAATATGTCGTTGAGATAAGCTTATTTTTCTTTATAAGTCGACCTAAGTTTCGTTAAAAACGGAGCAAGTTTAAAATAATATTATTATTTTATTATTATTATTATTATTATTATTAAAGGATCTCTTATGACACTACAAGCTCCTCTAAACCTCAAATTTCAAATAGTCATTTTACTCGTTACTTACTCGTTTGACAATATATTTTTCACGTTTATAACTATTACATAAAAGTTCAAGGTATTACAGCCTCTGACGGAGGCGTCTTCAACATTGAATGAGGTTGAAGATAAACACGAGACTTCATCCACCCCGAAGGTATCTCAACAACAAGTTTTTGAATCGGAGTCAAAGTTTTATGGCTATCGGTTTGCAACTCCCTCGTCGACAGAACAATCGATATCGTCTTTAAAAAATATTGATGGGTTTTGGTCGAGATCTGATCGTTGTGGATTAACGAAAAATATGAGATTGGACGGAAATTCCCTAAATTAAGAGATGACAGACTATGTGAAGGTTTTTGCGGTTATTTTTTATGACTTTTTTAATGGTGAAAATACAGTCGTCGGAGGTGATGCGCTAGCTTCTGGTGGTGATACGGTGGGTAATGGTGGCGGTGTTCTGGCCGGTTGTGATGCTATGACTTTGGAAACTCCAACAAAATATCCTAGTATGGAAGAATTGAAATTTTCTTCTACAAACATGGCATCACACTTTTTAAAATTCAAATTAATAAGATTAGTGAAGATGCAAAAGTGGCAGATATGCCTACCGTAATTACCGACAATATTTCGAATTTCAAGGTCAGCCAAAGATATTATGTGTGTTGAGTATGATATGATGGCCCAAAGTGAACAATGATTGCATGGATTTAGATGAACTGCATGAAGTGGTTACTAAATGTGATAGACCCATACAAACAACACCTAAATGTGTACCCGATTTTCCTTACGACCCAGGTGACTTTGGTCCAAAGGCAAAACACGAGGACGAGTTTTTTTGAAGACGGGGAGTATGATGCGGGGCATTTAACGATTGAACCCGCAAAGTCGCAAACAATGATTAACATTATAGTTTTCAATTTTTATTCTTTTCCTTTTTTTATTATTGCTTTGGTTTTATCTTTTTGTATTTGAGTTTGTTAGAAGTTTATGTTTATCTCTAGTTCCTTAAAACTTTAAATACTTCGGATTTCTTGTATTCGGAGGATTAGTTTTTTTTTATTGAAGTTTAATTATCAATAAGCCTTTAGGTTTTTTGAAGCTTTTGTGAACTTAGAATTCTTGAGTTATCTGATTGATTTCGTTCCTGCATCAGAGTTACCACTTAATTACTTCCTTTTAAGAACTTTCTTGATGATAGAAGTTACTGCTTATGGTACCAGAATAAACGCAAACCATTTCAATCGTCAACTGACATGCTCTTTCACTAAGGGTTGTGTCGTTTTAACAAAAACATTGTGATGGTTCCCTAACTATGAAACACATGTATTTGGTCATTGTTTGATACACACTTTCTGAACTGAATAATATATTCATCGTTCTTGTTTTATACTTGAATCATCGGATTAAAGATTTTTGAAAGCAACACCAAAATACTTTAATATAAAAGTAAGCATATATGATTCAAAGAGATATCCGGTGCAATTCCAAACTGTAAAACCAGTTAGGTTCATGTAATTGGCATTGTTAACCATGTCTAGTGTTCCCTTATGTTATATCTCATCGATTGAGGCCAAAATGAGTGGGGGCGTGCAATGATGAGAGATAATACAGGGAAAAAACCGAACATGAACAATAAGAACAATCATATGTTAATTTCGATTGTGCCATCATCTATTTTTCTATATATAAACCCTTTTAAGTGTTTTGGATCGAATGAGTGTATGAATTAAATTGGTTCTTATTTTACGGTTGTTATAAAATATCTCTCTCTATCTCACATGCACACACATGTATATTCGTGATGGTTATTTACAGAATCACGATATTGTAAGAACTATCGAGAATTAATCCAAACCATTCATTTGTTATTGAAAATCAATGAAAATTATGTGGTTATAAAAGATTAACTAAGTAAGCTGATAAAAATTAAGTAATAAGATTGTCAACGTAGGAAACTATAACAAATAATTACCTTACGTGGGATAATTGGCTTGAGTTTAACTCCCTTACGTGGGATAATTAGCTTGAGTTTAATGTTAGTGACTTTTTGTAACTATGTTGTCTTTCTTCCGAGTTTCTTGCTATATATATATATATATAGCTTTTGCCGTTCAAAAAAAAAAACAAATAATTACAACACAAAGAATGTTGAATCTGAAAAGTTGAAAATGTTGAATTTTGGATATGACCCACGCGACGAGTGACACGGACCACGCCATCCTTTCTTCCCAAAGTCGTTGCACCCTTTCTCGTTCAAAATAATCTCCTGCGATTCTTCCTTTTTCTTTTTCTCTTCACACCTGCAAATTCAATGCTCATATCTACATATATATGCATATTATGTTATGACTTATGGCTTAACATATCTTCTTTCTTCAGCTGTATTTAGTTGATTTATCCACTGTGTCATCTTCTCTTAATTCTACTTATTTTGCTTCATTTACAAGGCGTCCTGTGTTGGATCACTTCCAGCAAATTCGGCTTCCAGCTGTACGGATTCCCTCATTTATCCTCGTTTTTTGTTTAATTTTGATACAGGATCTCAAAATTGATGTAAATGAGCTCATTATATGCGTATTTAGTCTTCAATTCCTTGCACACATGTGATTTATTTCAATAATTATGTGGATTATGTAGGTGAGATCAGACTGCGTGATTTATTCTAAATTTAATTAGAATTTGGGGAATTTTTGGTTAGTTGCCCTAATTTTGAATTTTCTTAGCATGATGTGGTAAAATGGTAGTTTCTATCTTATACGTTTTTGAGATTGATTCTACTTTATAAATTTTTGGTTATGGCTTCTATCTTCCATTCTTGGTTTTAAAAAGCGCGCAAGGCGACATAAGGCACAAGTCCTGGTGCTTTTGTGTAGGCAAAGCGAGCTATGTACAATAATTTGTGCTTGAAGATGTTGTACGCCAGGCTTTTCAAGTTGTACTTATAGGTTTGTTAGATATTGAACCATATATAGAGCTTATTTGTGTCTAAATTTTAGGTAAATGACATTCGAAATGTATTAAAGTTTTATATAATAAATTGGGCCTCGCGTGGCGCTTTTGTGCGCTTCTCGCCTTTTAAAATCAAGATCTTCATCTTCAATGATGCATTGCAGAGTCATTTGTGTTGTTGTTGCCCTGATTTTGAGTTTATCTGGCTTGATGTTGTAGAATGGTACTTTCTGTTTTATTTATTTCTGAGACTGATGATACTTTATAGTTCTTTTTTGTTATGATTTCTATTTCCATCCTAAATGCACATTACATTGTTTTGTGCCTACAGGCATTTGAGAATCTGCTAGTCAACATAGATAAGCCTTACAATGACCATGTTCAGTTGTTGTTTTGGGAAGGCAACTTCCCCAAAAGGGGTTGCTGATAGAGGTACATGGTTAAATTTAACTCGAGTTTTATAATTATAATATATAATTTCTAATTCATGTTTCAAGTAGCCTTTCCTTTTTCACATTCAATGCTAACCAGTTTTTCTTGAATAATTTCAGCAAACAACCGGGGAAGCAACATGGATGTTAGTACAGGTAAGACCACCTATTAAGTTTGTAACTGTATGCAATAATTTCGTACTCTCGCATGTGCTTAGGTAATAATCTTTTCATTCATGAGTTTACATTAATTTACTTCTTTCGTCTTTGAGATATAACAAGCATGTGTGGATATTTTTTGTTTCTTGTAATGGGATATTCTGTTACCTGACAATCAAAATGAGAATTTTCTTCACATGAACTTTAATTTGTTGATATGAGTTTATGCTCTATATATTGATGAAATCATTTAATTAGATATTAATTTCTTGCAGAACTTTTGGATATTGAGAATATGAGATCTTATACATACAGAGATTTGCGAGTTGCTACCGAAGATTTTAGACCAGAAAATAAGATAGGGCAGGGGGGGTTTGGTTCTGTTTACAAGGTAACTTTAAGAAATTCTAAACTATCTCTGTTCATGTGTGTTTGAGTATTACTAATATACATACTAATATTTTAACACAAACACTTATGATCTTTAGGGGATGCTAAAAGACGGCTTATTAGTTGCTATAAAAGTTCTGTCTGCTGATTCAAGTCAGGGCTTGAAGGAATTCTTGACTGAAATAACTGTTATTTCAGATATACAACATGAAAACCTAGTAAAACTGCATGGTTATTGTGTGGATGGAGATCATAGAATCTTGGTCTATGGTTACCTTAAAAACGGCAGTCTAGATCAAACCCTACTTGGTAATTACAAATTACAGTCACTTTTTCATATGTTATGTGGTGTTATTCTTTTGGTGTTCTTGTGTAACTTTTTTTTTGTTTTGTAATTTGCAGGAAGTGGTCACTGTGGCATTAATTTCACATGGGAAATAAGAAAGAAGATATGCATAGGTGTTGCAAAAGGGCTTGCTTATCTTCATGAGGAAGTGCACCCTCATGTTATTCATAGGGATATCAAGGCAAGCAATATCTTGCTTGATGAAGATTTTACACCGAAGATTTCGGATTTTGGTCTAGCAAAGCTTTTCCCATCTCATTTGACTCATATTAGCACGCGTATTGCAGGAACTCAGTAAGCTCAACACCTCATTATATATTTTGATTTTTTTTTTTTTTTTTCAGTTAATGGGGTGTTTCGATTTGCGTTTTGGATCCGGTTATCTGATTCTCAACAATCAGTTTTTAGTGTTTGGATTAACATATTTTGCTTGAGTCGATCAATCATTCTTGGATAATCAATTTCGTATCAGTTGGCAATTGCAACAAAACTGATTTTAAACGAGTCAATTAATCAGTCTTGTACCAGCTGCAATAAAGTTTATTATATAAGGGTAAATAGAGTTACATATTTAACCTTCTTATAACCTAATTTGATAGACTTCTAGGGTGAGGTTCAAATGCTAACCAATATTTATGTGATAACCATGATAACCACTCTCAAACATAGTGTTACGTATATGTAAAAATTATCATTATGTTAATGTTACATATATGTAACATTATCTGGTACGTATACGTAAGCCTCATCATTTCCGTATTTACGTTCAAAATATTTATCCAAGATACTTAAATACTATTTTAACAATTAAAAGAAAAAATAATTTATAAATTATGTGATTGTTTTATAGTGGTTAGCACGGTTATCTCATAAAAAGTTGGTTAGTATTTGAACCCTTCCCTAGACTTCTATTACCATTTCACAAAATGTCTCCTTTTTGTTTACAAAAAAAATATCTATTAACTCCACATATAATTAGAAGTTATCAAACATTCAAGTATCTGATTATGTGATTATTACAACTTCAAACAACATATCCACACCCAAATACTGTTGTCTACAAACCTTTATTTTTATTTTTATTTTACATCTAATTTCACTTCAGGACATACATTCAAGTATCTGATTATGTGATTATTATAACCTCAAACAGCAAAAAGCATATCCAAACACAAGTTTCTACAACCCATTTTATTTACAATTGATTATTCAATATCACTTAACTCAAAAGTGCATTCAGAATGAGCATCCAAACACCCCCTTAGTAGATTTTACTGTTTTACTTCAAGGTGAAGCGTGTCTTTCCTTGTTTTGCACATTACATTGATTCATGTTTCCTTATTGTAGTAGTAATATTTTGTTAAATGATTACTGCAGAGGCTATTTGGCCCCTGAGTACGCAATGCGAGGCCAGTTGACTAGAAAAGCAGACATCTACAGTTTTGGTGTTTTGCTTTTGGAAATTGTTTCCGGAAGACCCAACCAAAACAGATGGTTACCTGTTGACGAACAATATCTTCTAGAAAGGGTATGCTTTTTAATTTCCTACAACAAGATGAAATTCCAAATTAAATTAATTTATCAACTTTACACATGACATGGATCAATGATGTGGCATCCACATGTGAAAAAGATGACTTGGCATGGCTGATAGACTCTTTTCTTCAGGTATGGCAACAATATAGGGAAGGGGAGTTAGAAGGGTTGGTGGATACTTCAATGGAAGAAGATGTTGATTTGCATGAAGCTTGTCGATACTTAAAAATCGGTCTTCTTTGCTCCCAAAGTCTACCCAAAAGCCGACCATCCATGTCCGATGTCCTGAAAATGTTAAATGGTGAAATTGATCTTAATGAAAATGATTTATCTGATCCGGGGTTATTATCTGAGTTAATGAATTATAAAACTGTGAAAAATAGCACATCGGGTACAACATCTAGTGGCTCGGGAAATCATGAGGATTCGAGGTCATATGGCAACACAGAAACATCGTATGCCAATATGACCTTCACAACGATCACTGAAAGATGATGATCATCATGAATATGGCTTGATATAAAAAGTACTGTATATAGAAAATGCAAACATCATTGTTGGCATGTTTTATTTTGCTTGATTATAGGTTAAATGTTTAGATGGTTTTGAGGAAAAGGTTGTGAAATCCATTTATTGGATATTGTATATCAACAAGCAATGTTTGTTTATTTGTAAAGATTGGATGATATTGATTATGGTTTTCGAATAAGGATATTTAAGGTATCATGGAGCTGGTTTGTCCTATTATATGCAAGCTATTTTCACAGGAAGCTGGTTTGTCCTATTATATGCAAACATTACCTGTATATTAGAGGACAGAGAGGCTCCAAAAAATATTCATATTTAAAACGATTCTAATAAAAAAAACCTATGGGAAAAAAAATCATGAAATAATAGGTGCATTCACTTGAGATATTTTCACAGACTGATTCAAAGGTCAATTTAGACATTGTACATCTTAGAAGATAAGAGATCTAAACCCTCAACCCCTTCCCCTCGTCGATAATTAGGGTTTAAAACTCTAGAGGCCACACTCGAAACCCCTAAAAATGGCGACTCGCGTTCTTCTTCGCACTCTTCTATCATCCGTCAATCAAAACCTAATCCCTCGTTCCTTCTCCAATTCCTCTTATTTCCTACGATTCCGTCCTATCGTCATCATCGCCGCTGCTAATTTCCGTCAGTCCTCCCTTGCGGCGAAAAATGTCCGTGCGTTCTCGACACGCCCGACCACATCTTCTCTGAACGATTCGAACCCTAACTGGTCTAATCGTCCCCCGAAGGAGACGATTCTTCTTGACGGTTGCGATTTTGAACACTGGCTTGTGGTGGTGGAGAAGCCTGAAGGCGAACCAACGAGAGATGAGATAATTGAATCGTACATCAATACCCTAGCTAAGGTTGTTGGCAGGTGAGAATGATTTTTAGGTTTCTTTGATAATATTGTTGATAAAGTGCTTGATTATATGCACGTGGAGGTAACTTTAGATCTGTTTGTGTGTTATCAATCCAGTTATGATGAAGCAAGGATGAAAATCTACTCGGTTTCAACAAGATGCTATTATGCTTTTGGAGCCCTTGTGTCTGAAGAGCTTTCTTACAAGCTCAAGGGTAATTGATTCTATGAATTCTCAAATTATGTGATTTGTTGATTGTATACTTGAAGAATATTTTTTCATCATCTGTATCAGAATTACCTGGAGTTCGTTGGGTGCTACCTGATTCTTACTTGGATGTTAAGAACAAGGATTACGGAGGTATCGCGTTATTTACTTATTTTGAATTGATTAGCAACTATGCAACTGGCTTTCTGTTATAATCTTTAATCTTGTTTTGTTAGCTCTAATATGAAATTATTTGTGAAATTTGTTTCTTTTCATTTGGTTCCATCTCTGAATTGGAAGGATAATGGATGAAATGAAGGCGGTTTTGCAACAAAACATATATTTTGGTGTGTATTGATTGTTGTTTTTATAGTTGCTGGTGTTTGAATTTGCATCAGGTGAACCGTTTATTGATGGGGAGGCTGTTCCTTATGATCCGAAATACCATGAGGAATGGATCAGGAATAATGCTCGGGCCAATGAGAGAAACAGGAGGAATGACAGGCCTCGCAACTTTGACCGATCAAGAAATTTCGAAAGAAGAAGAGAGAACATGCAAAGCAACCGTGGACCTCCCCCACCCAACAACATGGGCGGTCCACCGCCCAACAACATGGGCGGTCCACCGCCCAACAACATGGGAGGCCCACCGAACACGTCTGGTGGTCCACAAAATATGGGAGGTCAGCCCAATAACTGGAATGGACCATCACCACCATACAGTGGAGGGCCGCCAAACATGCCAGGAACGAGGCCTCCTAACATGAGTGGGGGGATGCCTAATACTGCTCCTAACTACCAGCAGCAGGGGCGGTATGGACCAAATGATGGAGGCATGCACTATCAGTCTGGGCCCGGCCCAAACAGAAACGCAGGCGGTGGAAACCCATACCAGACCCAGGATGTACCTGGAAGAGACATGCCCCCTGCAGGCAACCATGAATGAGGTAATTAGGGGTTTTGGGCTTCTAAGATGGTTATGCAGTTTGTATGAATTGCAATTTACAACTGATGTTTGAGGTGTGACAAGATCTTGGTTTATTGTATATTATATAGCTTAATAACATCATTTAATTTCTGCTGCATTTAGCTGGGAACTCATTATTTGCTGTTAGAATCTTGCCTAGGATTCTAGTTCAAGATTACAGCTTTATTCATTATGCTTATTGGTGGGCTGAATTTATGTTCATCTGACCTATTTTAGATGGGCTTACAGTGGTACCAAAAATCTTGTCTTATTTCTCATCATGTTGGTTAGTTAACGGATAGGAAATTCGAATTTGATCCCGTGATACAAGATAAACAAGTCTATGGATAGTTTCCAAGAACACCACACAAAGAGGTGCTAGCAATGGAAAAAGGGATATGCTTCCTCGCGAGAGAAAAACAGCATGACTTTTTCAAAACAAATCAACCCTCTTTTCATTAAACATGACTCGGTACATATAGTCTTACCGCACGTCTCTAAATTCTAGCTAATCAGAAACTGTTTACTACCTAAGAAAGCTAAAGTACAAATAAACAAAACATGGAATTAAAAGCAATAATAAAAACCTGAAATTTTGGCGCTTCTTTTAACCTGGGTCTCCTTTTGACCCCGCTTGAGAACGTTAAATATAGTGATAACACATATAACAAAATGAATCTTTTATTTTTTTCATCTTAAAAGTACAAAAAATGAAAGAATTACAATGTTTATTTGTATCATTAAATTCAAACAAAATATGAACAAATTTTGTTTATGTATATCCTACACACGCTAAATACATAAACGTAGGGCTGTAAACGAACCGAATGTTCAGCGAACGGTTCGTGAACCGGTCGACGGGAAATTCGTTTACGTTCACGTTCGTTCGTTTAATAAATGAACGAACATGAACAAGGAATTCCGTCCGATTAACTAAATGAACAAACATGAACAGAGGTCTCGTTCGTTCAATTGAGTTCGTGAACGTTCGTTTATTTACGTTCGTTCGTTTATGTTTGTTTACGTTCATGTTCGTTTGTTTATGTTGTCCATTAAAGATTTTTGTATACTTTTGTTTTATTTTATCTAAATTTTTTATATTCTTTAATTTTTATTTTATTTTTTTATCATAACAATTAACTAAGTAAAGTAAGTTCGATACAGGTAAATAAAACTTGATATTAAAATGATCTTTTTAAATGTTTATTTCGGAAGACATTAGGGTTGACATCAGAAGTCACAAACAAGGCTTCGTTCGCGAACAGATCCATTTCCTTAATGAACGAACACGAACATGAAATTTCGTTCAGTTAGTGTTCGTCAACCGTTCATGAACAAGTTAAATGCTAAACGAACAAACACGAACAAGGCTTCGTTCGATTCGGTTCGTTTACAGCCCTACATAAACGCATGTAAAAAAATAGTTGAATGATCTTTTATGTACATAAGCATACAAATTTGTATATAAGAAATAAAAATCATAGATAAAAAAATTAAACGATTTAGGTTTGTCCGTTAAATAAAAACACAAGCAAAATAAGTAGCTAAGACCAATTCACTTTGAGAACACACTTTATTGTGATGTGTTATGAAATTATATTGTTGTAATAATGGTCTAATTTAAGAAAATCATATAGTTCTATTTTTGTTAAATCAATACATTATAATCCACGTATTATATAAAGCTTAGTCTTTTGTTTATGTGAATTTATTTATCAAACGAATGATTCAAATCATGTTAATTTTGTTTGTGTTTATTTATGAAACTAAGAACAAGATTCAAATCACATCATCAAGTAAATTACACGAAAAGTCTTATTCATCGTTAACATTTGACAGTCCTTTTATTAAGTTGGTTTAGTTTCAAACATTACAAATTCACCCGGAGACATGTATTTTATAATCAATACCTTGGAATGGATGTTAAGAACACGGATTCTTTTGAAATGATTAGCAACTTGCTTTATGTCATAATTGTTTTATTTACTAGCTCTAGTTATGAAAATATTTGCGCTTAAACAGAATATGAATTAGGCTACAAACTGAAACAAAAACATATATTTTGAACAATTGCTGGTGTTTTATTTTGCATCAGGGGGAACCGTTTATTGATCCAAAATACCATAAGAAATGGAACAGATATTAATGAGAAATTTCGAAAACATGATGTCAATGAGAGCAGATTCTAATGACATTTGAACTTTTCATCAATGACGGATTCAAACTGCAAGTTAGACGAGATAACTTCAGCAAATATGCCATCACAACCTATTTACAAAATACAAAAACAGACGCATACTAAACAAGACAAACAACAAAGGCACGCCAAGTTAACAGTCTAGAAGAAAACTAAGGGGCTACCTCCGCGTTTTCATTCAACAACCTACGGCAAATACAAAGAATGCAACCACCAATTGAGCATTTATGGTTCCATACAACTATCCACCACAACAACCGATAACCGATGCGCATTCTGTTGCCACTATTCAAGAAAACCCCTACCACATGTTTCTCATAAACTTACACATTTTGCTACTTGATATGCATAGAGACAACCAATCTTTATATCATACACCCTACTTTCTAATAAAAACCATCTTTTTTAATTACACATCAACATGAGCAGGTCAAAACACCCTTTTGGAGAGTTTTATGTTTTATAACCAGCTGGTTGGCCCATGCACACAAACATCATATGCATAGCGATAGCAGAAACATTCTTTGTTAGGAGATTTGTCAGTTGTTGATAATCTGCAAAAGAAAACAAACAGAAAATACACCAAACATCCATCAGGAAATTCGTCTAATTCCAACATGTTAAGTCATCAAGAAAACCTAATTAACAAATACAAGTGTGAAAATGAAACACAATATGTATACGTGTAAATATTAACTCAAGATATTCTAAATGCTTTATGTAATAAATGCCAGAAGTCTAGAACTTCTAACGTTTTCTGTAATCACCCTCAAGGGTGAATGATGTCACAAAATAAAAATAGTTGGTATACATAACGATCATTGTGACATGCATAACAACCATTCAATAAGACTCTTTGACAGGGTCATTCAATAAACTCAATTAATGATATACGTAACGATCATTGTGATAACTTATTATATTCCCCATACCAGCAATCAGCTGTGTGCATATGAAACCCGCTTGAAGTTAAACTCTAAGCTGATGATATAAAAAAAAACTCAGGGTAATACAGTTTACCAGACGGAAATTGAGAACACCATGGGTTGAAAGAATTTCTGACTTGTATTTTTAATAAAATCCAAAGAAAACATAATCAGAAACCTATACTAGTGACTCGCTATTTATAACAGATATTATTAGACTTCGGTTCGTACAAGGAAAGCAATTAGATAATTCTAATATTAACCTAAGTAGGAGTCCCTAAATAAAAGGAAACTAATTATCCAACCTTTTTTTGACCTGCAAGCTATTGGAATAACCCTAAATTAAAGATGGGTCAACGGTTTTAGCTAGCAATAGCCTTACAGCTATTGTTAACAACCACTTTTAAGTTTTTAATCCATTTGCTTAAAAAATAGTTTAAACGGAAAAGGGTTTTCAACCATCAAAGATGAAAAAGAACAAGATTCACAGGGTTAAGTGAGAAAAAGCAGGATTGCACGAGGCAATTGTTGAACAAATCTGAGATTTTTTTGTTCTTAATTCCTTTTCAAGAATTGTTTTTGAGAGCTAATAGTTAACAACAGCCCTAAGGGCTCTTGTTAGCATTTCCCATAACAGAAAAGTAAAAGATATTTTTTTTTAATATTCTAAGTATAACCCAACAGCTTTGATCTCATCATCTGGTCAATATTGCTCATCAAACTCTCTCACGTCGAGACTTCACAAATTAAAGCCGTAGATCTATCGATTGTCTTCTACTGTATTAAAACAGGAAATAGTATATTAATATATTCGTAAACTAATACAATAAGACTTCTCAATCCGTTCCTCTACTCCCGCTACTCTTAATGTTACGCCTCAAATATGGCAATTATTTTATTTCCTTAGTTAATATGTCATTTTTCTATTTCCTTAAATACGGAAGGGTATTAGTTAATTAAGGTTAATTCACTATCAGATTAGGGTTAATTTGAACATTCCTGTTCGGATAGCTTTTCTTTAGATGTACTATTATGGAAAGATAATTACTCTAGTTCTTTTCAATTTCAGAAATAAGATGATTAAACTTGTCCATGTTAATACACAATGATTCAATCTTTGTTATTTGGCAGTTACATGTTACTCCTAAATTACCATGTCTCTAGATATTATTAGGAGTCCTAATAATATCTAGAGACATGGTGACTACAGGCAATATATGGTAGTCTATAAATACACGAAAGATGCTTTAATTACACCTGAGCCCAAGTTTTAGGATGACAATTGTTCAGATATAATTATGCAAAACAAAACGTAATAAACCAGATACTTCTTAGTCTTCCAATTATGTTTACAAGACTTGATTAAGAAAGGAAAAGTGATTTTACCATAAAAATATTCAAGCAGGTGGTGTCCATTTCTGTCATTAAGTTACACTTCTTTTTTTCTTTATATCAATTTCAAGTATCTTTAAGTTCAATGAACCAACAAAAAAGGATTTCACACTCGAATAACTTATCTCAAGAAACACAATCAAATAACCTGCTGTACACTCCCACCCTGTTCTACGTAAAAATCTCTGAGGTGGACCTAACACCCTAACAATGATCCCTCATCTCACATTGCACCAATCCAAGAAACAAAGAAATGTGTTCATATTCCTTATTGAAAATAAGTAACAATGTTGGCATATACGAACAAAGCTTCAAATAGATAGTACCATTATAGTAACAGCAAAAAGAATCAAGAACCAGTGTAAATAACAGTTAGAATATGATTATATGCTTGTATATATTTTTCTCAAAATATGCGTTCGGTTACCTTAATCTATGTCTTTCAACTTCTAGGTGAATGACCTGCATCTGATCCATCTTCAGATGAAGTATCACTATCTGAATCTGCAAGGATACATCTAAATGATTAGAACACTATGGCCAAGCTTGGTTACCCTAAAAAATCATCCACCGCTTAAAAAATAACTTGTATAATTACCGCTAGAAGAGGATCCAGAATCGCTGCTAGAACTGCTTGAGCTACTGGCATTATCTCCTCTTCCTCCTTGATTCTGAGGTGTGCTAGCAAGAGTCTTTTCATCTGCTTAAACGGCAAAAAGCACTGATTTTTAGATATTCTGAATCGCAGAAACAACAATTAAGATTAAATCATGCAACTCTGAAATACTCTTACTTGTATTATCTTCAGGGGCCTCCGGAATGGATGTTGGTGGGTTCTGCATTAAAATATCTATAGTCAAAACATGCATCTTTCAAATGTTCACTTTGGAGTATAAAAATAATATAAAGAACCATATTACTCATAAATTTACCACGGCACGAATAATATCACCAGCTTCTACCCTTGCTTGTTGAGCAAGTGCAGCTTTCCTTTTATGCTTGCTCAAATTCTTTTTATAGTTGGTGACAAACCTATCGAGTTCCCAAAGGGTTTCTATATCAACACTATCAATATCAACTTCAATCTCATCATCATGCTGAGACAGTGAGGTGTTCTTTTTGATGATCTGGACAATGCTGTCAAGCTTTTCAGAAGGTAAACTCTGAAGATTTGTACTAAGTTTTTGCTTCTCTTCATAAGTCATGTTCCTCTTATTAGGGTCCTTGGCTTTAGGTTTCTTTGGTACAGGCGTCCTAACTGTTGGCACAAATTTTGAGGGCTTTTGCCGAGTCATCGCAGGCAAGTTCATTGATTCTGACCTGTACAGCATTCTTGAAGGAGCATGTGCAAAATGAGGAACCTTTCTCGAAGTGGGAGTCGGAGTGTTCGCGTCATAAATCATTCCATATCTCAAATCTGGATTAGATTCTGATTCAATCACAGCCCACCTTTCTTCAAAAATATCTGATAACTGCTCGGCCATAACATGTACATCTTGCCCTTTTGGATTATAAGTCATGGCGTTACGAAATGTGAGTCTAACATCATCTGCAAACTCCATGGGAGACTTGTAGAAGTTTTGCGCAAGGCGACTCTTGATCGTGCCCAAATCCATTGGGTGTTTGATGATGTCATGGTAATCATGAAGTCCCAACTGTTTAGCCTTAACGGGTTCATTAAATACCCAACCAAATTTGTGCTTCATTAACCTCTGCAGCAAATTATTACAATTCTTGAACACTTGATTCCTGACGTAATCAATTTCCTTGCTGTGTTTTCTTCCACTGTTAGATTTACGCCTCTTGTTGGTTTCAGGGGGTAACCTGTCTTTGCCAAGAAGAAAGTCAGAATTCCGATAATACTGATTAGCCTTCGGTGTTCTCTTCTCTTTCTCCACAAACTCCCCAACTCCATGGCTATTATTCACAACCGATACACTTAACTGCCTAAAAGGCCTTATATCATTATTCGTAACTGATCCCACTTCAGAATTTATTCTCATCAAGGCTCTACGGTCCATGAAATCAGTACCCATCTCCGAATTAACTCTAAGTAAAGCTCTCCTATCAACTACATCATCACCTGAATACTGCGAATGATTGTAAGCCTCACCGTCGCCAGCACCACCAACACCGGTTGAAAACGCAGTTAGCTCAGCTTCTTTATCTTCAAGCCTTTGAGCTAGATGTCGGACCTGTTCAAGCTCCGCTTTCATCAACTCGGTGAGCTCGGCAATTTCGTTCCTAGACTTTGCAGCTCGTAAATTAATCCGGACCCGACCATCCACCAACACAACAACCGGTTTTATCACCCCGTTTCCGGACGGCTGCCGAACGGAATGATCATCTGATACCTCCACCACAGGTGATAAAGCATGCTGAATTTCAAAATTAGCATGTACGGTTACTTCGGTAGCTAGGGTTTGACTGTTATTTGGGGTGGTAGGTAGAGAAGCAACGGTGACGGTGGTGGTAGGGGTTGGGGACGAGGCGGCGGCGTTATTCGCGGTGGTTTTTTTAAACCTTCTTCTGTATACTTTACTATCCTCTCCCCACTTACTCTTCCCCTTGCTTATTTTATCCGCATCTAATATCCCTGAATCCATACATATACGACCACCCCCTCCCGGAGGAAAATTTCACAAAATTCAAGCCCTAGAATTCCAATAACGAAACCCTAGCTTCAGATTTCCACGAATCACAAACTCGGAACCTTCGAACGACGAACAAACGAGATAACGATGATAGAATTTCAAACCCTAAAATTGAAGCCCTATGATTTCAGAAAATGGAACCCTAGCATCAGATCTAGGTCGAAAAGCCTTGGAATCGAAGGGAAACAGAGATCGAAAACCGTACGGATCTAGGGTTTTCAGCGGATCTGGGACGAAAGAGGGAAACGGAAATTAAATTTTTTTTTAAATAAAAAAAATAGAAATTAAAAAAAAAAATAGAAATTAGGGTTTGGTGTTCTTGAAATGAAATGAAACAAAAGAAAGGAACGATTGAAAGGAGGATTGGATCGAAAGTGTGGTCTGTTGCTGATGAAGCCTGAGTTTGACAGAACACGCGCTTCACCAAAGGCGGTGAAGTGTTCTTTATACACCAACTTTTTACTAAAACCAAATAAAGTTAAAGCAGTCATTTTTATTTTAACTTTTTTTTTTCTTGTGATTTTGAGTTAAAAAATAAAGTAAATTGTATTTTAATATTTAGAAAAATTTATACGTTTCATTAATGTCCGTTAATTTTTTCTGTTAAATTCATGAGGGTATTTTTATCTTTTTATCCTATAAAAACTATTTATGTAATTTACTAAATAAAAATTATTTTGGTACTCTCCCTCCACTCACTCTCTCTACACAACCCACGACCCTAAAACTACTTCTGAAACCATCACTTGAAGCCGTCACCATCATCTTAACCCCACCACCATCGCTTGAAACCGCCACCATTTTCTAAACCCACCACCTCGCCTGAAACTGCCACTTCTACGAAAGAGTTAATGGTCGTGTGGATGTTGCAATCCCCCTTCGTCACCTCCATCCCCTCTTCATCACCTTCATCTCCAAACCAAAACCCCGCCCTAATGTAACCTTTCATCATCCCCATTTGCAACACTGGTGACTAGTTTGAAATCGAAAAGGAAAATGAGCAGTAACATTTGGGTCGTTGGATTTAGAGCGATTTGGGCTATTTTGGTACAAAATTGTTTCGGATCAACCCATTCTTAACAGAGTCTCAGTTTTGATATGTGAATTTCTTTTTGCTTGAGACTGATCCTTGTTTAGGAGAACATGGTGATGAAGAACGAGAAAGTGAAAAACAAGTGGACAGCATCATCTTTTTCTTGGAATTTTGTTGATTTCTCTGATAATCATTTGATTGAATCGTGTTTGTTGTAGAAATGGGTTTTGTGGATTAATGCTTCTGAATATTTGGGTTTTAAATCCGTTCAATTTGGGTGTTCTTAATCGATTGAAATTGGAGTATTTAGGTTGAATTCGGTTTATGTCTTTGGGTTTTATGGGTGTTGAATGATTAGCCATGGTGGTGTGTATAGACTGAGAAGATAAGAGACGGCTGTGGTGGTCGCCGGAGACCGTGGTAATCTCTGGTAGACAGGATTTTTTAATTATTTTTTTTATTATCATTTAAGTAATTATGTAATAATCTTTTTGATTTAGTAAATTACAAAAATAGTCCTTTTTGAGTAAAAAAAGACCAAAATACGTTTGCACATGACTGGATTTAACCTAAAAAATTAAAAAGTCAAACTATAATCACAAATTTGCCCAATTCTCAAAGTCAAAATGGGTTTATGTGAAACAACATATTAATATAAATTTCTTTGATTGGTGATTTGCAGAAATGGTGAAGCTATAGGAGTTAAACTATAGAAATGAAAGCACGGCATACTTACTAAAGAAAATGATAGCAAACTGTCAACTATAGGAGTTAAACTATATAAATTTTATTGTTTTAGTCTTTACTAAGTTAGTACTCGACATACTTACCAAAGAAAATGATAGCAAAATGTCAATTACAGGAGTTAAACTATATAAATTTTATTGTTTTAGTTAGGTTAGTACTCAACATGATTATTTTCATTTGAGATGTTTTCAGTTGGCATTTATGCATATATGTGAAAGTTAGCATATCGATTGCTTTTATTTGAGATGTTTTAAGGTTTTGGTGTATGCATTTTGATATCTAGGATTGTACTTTCATTTAATAAAAATTCTATGTTTATGTAAAAAAATTTTTATCACATTAAAGAATTGTGTAATTTATATTATACACATTATTACCCCTACGCCACCAATTACTTCTTGAATTTCCCTCGTCGGCAGTGGGTGGCCACTCGGGAATAACTCGTACTTATCAGCGGTTATCCGCCACTTTTTATTGGAAGCATATGAAGGCTGCTGTTAAAGATTTTATTGCCCAATGTCAACAAACTAAACCTTCTTTTTTATCTCCTGGTGGTCTACTTCAGCCGCTTCCTATTCTGAACGCGGTGTTTGAGGATATAGCTATGGATTTTATCACGTGTTTGCCGGTTTCGCAAGGAAAAACCGTTATTATGGTGGTGGTTGATCGGCTATCTAAGTATGGACACTTTATTGCTTTACCCTCTTCTTTTAACAGCCTTACATGATTGCCACAGCCTTTGTAACCGAGATTGTCCGTTTACATGGCATTCCGCTATCTATTGTTACCCATCGCGATGCTCGATTTATGACCGAATTTTGGAAAGAGTTGCACCGTATTAATGGTACCACCCTTAAATTCAACACCGCATACCATCCCCAAACGGATGGCCAATCCGAGGCACTTAACCGTTGCTTAGAAATGTACTTACGTTGTTATGTGGCCGATCACCCTCACAAGTGGTTGCAATTTCATCCTTGGGCCGAGTTCTGGTATAACACCTCTTACCAAACTTCTTCTCAAATGACACCTTTTGAGATTTTATATGGCCGCAAACCTCCTTCTCTTACTCGCTATATTCGGGGATCTACTTCCAATTCAGAGTTGGAAAATCAACTTTTGGAACGTGACACTGTTTTATCCATCCGGTATTTCACGTATCGCTATTGCGCAAGTGTCTTGGCAAACCGAGTACTCAAATCACTCCTTTACATCTACTCTGATTCTTCAACCGCAAGCCGTGCTTCAAACTCGCACGGATTCTGAAGGAGGTCAACAAGTTCATTAATGGGATAGCCTTTTGATTTACTTCTGGTATGAGTCTTTTTTTAGTGAAATATCTTATGAAAAGACCTACCAATCTCAACAAACAAATATCTAACCTTCATGTGAGTTGGTTTGTTTACGTAGATGAGACATATAACAATGAGTTTAGTTATCAACACTTCCTAAAATACATAATACTTCATAGTTTTTTTTAATGTATTCTTCCTTTCTTTTCATATTATACTTATTTTTTTATGTATATTGTTGGTCACCTGCAGAACCTTCTTTCTTTCACCAGATTCCGAGTAAGTTGTTGCTTCATAGTTTGTGTTTATCTTTTTTTTGTGGTAATAATCATTTCTATATTGACATTATGAATCATATTGATACTTCTTACGAGGAATTTCACATCCGAGAGGGCTTTACAAAATCAACTTTAGCATGTTCCAACATCAACTCAAACGTTAGAAATCAGAGCCCAAAAACTAGTTATCCAGACACCGTTGAAACTCGCCTAAACTAACGCAAATTTACCCAAATTAAATTTGTCAACTTTGTTTTAGAGTTGGATTTTTAGTGGCTATGTTTCTGAAATACCTTAATTTATTGTTCCCTTTGGGTGACTTAATTGCATCTCCTTTTGTCTGTCTACTACTTGCATAGATTGTTTGATGAAGTACCATTATCAAAGAATATGGAAGTCATCACATCTCAGATAATATTTTTTTTAAATTTCGGATATCCAAAAATTAAATTTTTTTAGATATTGTTTCCTAGAAAGTGTTATAAATACAATATACAGGAAGTATATGATTTTTATGATATGCGTTTAGCTTTCTTATTAAAAAAAAAATTAAAACGTATTCGCGTCGTAATTTCGTAAATTGGGTTTTTAATGTTTTTTTTAAATATTTTATAAAGATGATTTTTATTTAATATATTTTATATATTTAGATTTTAATTTAAAAAATATTTAAATTAAAAAAAACCGGATATCTGTTTCACTATCTGAAGAAATTTTCGAGGTAAGGTTTTATAAAGAAATATTTTATAAAAAAACCGGATATCTGTCAATGAAAACGATGACGAACTGATCTAGGTAAGGTTTACACACTTGGTTCATGAGGTCCATGAATACCGCGGGTACGTTGGTTAATCCGAATGACATGACCAAAAACTCGTAATGGTTGCAGTTTTAGAGATGTCCTCCTCTCGAACTCTCAGCTGATGATAACTAAATCTTAGATCGATTTTCGAATAGAAGCTCGACCCTTGAAGTTTATCGAATAGATCATCAATACGGGGAAGAGGATAACAATTCTTGATAGTTACTTTGTTCAGCTCACGGTAATCGATACACATACGGAAAGTCCCATATTTCTTCTTGGCGAATAGGACTGGGGCTCCCCATGGCGATGAGATAGGTCGGATAAAAACCTTATCTAATAACTTTTGCAGTTGTGTGGATAACTCTTGTAACTCATTCGGTGCAAGTCTGTACGGTGCTCGAGCAATAGGCGCTGCTCCGGGTGTTAGATCAATCTGAAATTCGACCTGACGGTGAGGTGGAAGACCATGCAAGTCTTTAGGGAATACTTCTGGAAAGTCACGAATGATAGGGATGTCATCAATCTTCTTCTCTTCAGAAGGTTTCTCGGTGACAAGGTGTCACACCCTAACCGACGGCGGATTATACGTCGGGGCGGACACGGTTGTTCAATAGCACAAGGTTAACTATTAAAGTTTCGATATTTCATTAATGAATAATTTAAGATTCAATACAAGGAAGAATAATACGAATACAACATTTAATTTAAGTAGTCTAGGTCCAACGCATCCTATGTGATCACAAACAAGTCTCATGATGTAGAACTTGAAACATGTGAAAGAATCTGTCAACTACAAAATAGTTGGTGAGATACAAAGGTTTTGACACAGTTTAACAAAGATTTGGAAAGAATTACAATTCACTATGATATATGCATTCTATAATGTAAGTATGAGAACAAGTATCTTAAACATTGTGCACTTCAAACCTCCAACCAAGTTTAGGCATAACCCGCAGGTTACCCTTATAAGTCTCAAGTTTAAAGTTTATTTTAGTAACAATCACCAAGGGCTCCCCCCCCGAAAGGGTCAATCAATCAAGGTGGATTGGTCAAATACAATAGATCTATCATTGTTACTATCGGCTTGATCAAAGCTAATGAATGTGCTAGTTTTAAGTTTAATCTAAGCATACAAGTCTCAAGTTTAACATAAGAATAAGCATCTAGTCATAGTTGTACAAGAATATTGTATAAGTTTAAAGTTTTAAACATGTTTCACCCCAAAGGTATAGAAAGAAAAAAAAAGGGGCTAAGTATACTCACTTGGATGATGAATAGTATCCGACACGGATAAGTATTTGCAAGACTTGGAGGGAGAATATCCTCACGATAAGCCTAAGTATGCAAGTTTAAAGATTTAAGTATGATCCTATAAGTCTATGGTAAGGATCTAGGATTTCAAGATCGACTAGGGTTCCAAGTGGGAGATGGGAATGATTTGTGTTTATGAAGTTTAAATCAAGTTTATAATAAAGGTTTCGAGGGAATGATACAGGACTTGTATGTCAAAGTTTAATAGATTTATAGATTAGAATAATTATTAATTAAAATAATTATTTAAAAGTTTTACAATTATTAATTACCCCAGTTAGGTAAAAACAATCAAAATAGTTTTCTATGTATTTAGAAATAAGTAATTTACAAGAATAATTACCAACTTAAATCATTTGAGATTTGATTAAGTTTCTAAGTATTAAGTATTTGTAATACGAATTAATTCGTAATATAAATACGTTTAAATAAATAATAACACTTATAAGTTTATAAGATATTAAATAGAATATGGTTATATCTTCTTTATAAGTTTATAAACATTTTTTTTAAAGTCTAAAAGAGAAACATAAGTTTAATAGGTTTTTAAATAGAGTTTCTATTAATTTATAAGTTTATAAGTGTTTAAATAAAGGTTTACAAGTTCATAAATGTTTAAAGTTTTTATTTGAATTTTATAAAGTTTATAACTTTATAATTATTTAGAAAATCAATAAAGTATAATTATTTCTCTCGTTTTATATAAACAAATAGATTTAAATATTATAAAGTGTACGAATTTATAAGTTTATGCTTTTTAAGTAAATTTTTATAAACTTTTATGAGTTTACAAAAATTATATAAGTTTAAATGTTTATAAGTGTAAATTAAAGATTAGGGTAAAAGAATTCTTTAAAATACAATTAATAATAAAAGTTTACTTTAAATAAATAGTTTATGTGAAATCACAAGTTTTATAAAAGTATAAAACACTTTCATAGTTTTTAAGTATTTAAAACTATTTTTAAAGATTTAATTGTTATAACTTTTAGTTAAGTTTAATTAATTAAATTGGTTCTGGAAAATAAAAATGTAATTGAAAACCATTTTTAAGTTTATAAAAGTTTAACAAATTTATAAAAATAATTAAAGTATTTAAAACTGATTGAAAAAACATAAAAAAATGAAATGGGCAAAACCGGTGTACCCAGGCTCGAACCCGGGTCACTGACCGGGTCGAGGCACACACACACACACACACTAACCGCCCGACTACGGGTCTCGTTAGTGTAATACACGGAAAAAAAAATGGTTAAACAGAATCCCAAACCTCCCCCAATTCCCGTATGAACCCTAGAATTTGAATCCTCAAATACGTATCGGTTTGCCCTCTGTTAATGAAATTAAACAGAGGGCTTTTGATCTATACACGAATGCGAGTAATATGGTCACAAGAATTACCTTAAACGATGTTGAAACGAGTCGAAGGTCGAGATCGGCTGTCACTGAGATCAAACGAGCAATGCAGGGGACGAATGGCTAAATTGAGTGTTTGTGTAGTTAGAGTGTGATGTCGTTGGTGTTTAGTAACTAGTATTTATAGGTGATTTCGACGATTAATGCTTGAACGGTTAGGGAGTTTACGGTTGAGAGTAATAATCCGATTTCGAACCCACGCGTTGATACAGTTGGATTCGAGCATTGAATTACCTCGAGCTAGGGTCGCACTCTGGAGGTGAAGCTCGAGGTGCAACACATTTGGCCGGGATTGCGGTTTCGGGTGAAAGAGGGTGAAAACCGGTTGATGTGGGATTCGAACTCGTGATCAGTTCCTGACTCGGATGTTTGGTCAAATTGCACAAATGGTCCCTGAAGTCTCAAGCCTTTATTATTTCATGTTAAAACATAACTTTTAAGTTTAAAATAAGTTTCTATAATAGCAGTTTTAGTCCCTGGACTTTATACAACAAATAATATGTTTTATTAAAACTACATAAGTTTTATAGGTTTTATTATTTTATAATTTTTATAAAATAATTAATAGGATTTAGAGCTTACAAGTTTAAGTATTAAAAATAAGTTTATAAATTATTTTATTTATATAATTATAAACTTATAAAGTTTTAAGAATTTCAAACATTTTTATTTATAAGATACATCTATATATATATTTGTCTTATATATATATATATACCAAGTATAATTGTTTTTACTAATTGAATTAATATTTAATATTTAAAAAAAATGTATTTTTAATAAGTTTCTAAGATTTGAATGCTCAATACGTGCACGGGTTTAGGGAAAGATACATCGGAAAAATCCTGGATATTACAGTCTCCCCTACTTTAGGAAATTTCGTCCCGAAATTAAAGTAGAAGGGTCTAGTTCAGGATTTAAGTTTATAGTACGTACGAGATAATGAGAGAAAATATTTTACGTTCCCAAGTAAAACTCTGGGTTACGTTTAGAATCTAAATTGGATTGTAATGATAGGAATAAGATTACATCCGAGTTTCTAAGTTTCACAGTCCATGATTGCTAGAAGTTTCTCTAAGAAGCATATAGTTTCGTTGAAATATATGAAGATTTTGTTTTCAGACACGTATTCGAGAGAATATCTACTGAATTTCCATTCAGGATTTCAAGTGAGATGCATCACTTAGGATGGATTCGATGATAGTTTAACAAATTGAGTTTGTAGGCTATTACGTCTAAGGATTTCTTTGGTGCCTAAGTTCTGTGGCTACCTTTTACGATAAGTCTTAGATCATAGCACACGACAGAGTTTACTATGTCTTTCCATACGCTGATTTTCATACTTACGTGTGCACCCGCAAGCATTCAAATCATCGCATAGTCCGCATAAGTCCTTCTGTTTGTGTGTGGATCAAGAAAGAGTACAAGAATTTGTTTCACTCATGACTAGTGTTTCCACGTATGAGTGATCATTGATTAACGGGTCCCTTAGAGAGAAACGTCATTCAATAATTAAAGAGAAAAGAATGTGACAAGATTTAGAGTTTCAAAGTTTTCTTGTGTTTGAATAAGAATACATCAAACATCGAGTAGTTTAAAGTCTTTACACTTTCCTCATGTTTGATCAAGAATACATCAAACCTTGAGTAGTTTAAAAGTCTTATACGTTCATCATGTTTGAACAAGCATACGTCAGACATGGAGTAGTTTAAAGTCTCATACGTTCATCAGGTTTGAACAAGAATACGTCAAACATAGAATAGTTTAAATTGTGTTTGAACAAGAATACGTCAAACATAAAATTGTGTTTGAACAAGAATACGTCAAACATATAATAGTTTAAATTGTGTTTGAACAAGAATACATCAAACATCGGATAGTTTAAAGTCTCTTAGTTTAGCCTCAGTGTGTAGAAGTATACGATTACGCTTTGAGTATAAAGCGGTTATCTAAATACTCTAGTATTTAAGAGAGGTGTGGAACAACGTTTGGAACAGGATTAACCGTTATACGCTTTCTCACGGAAGATTCGAGTTGTTCAGAAGTTTAGGTGGATCCCGATGTTTGGTTTAGATAGGAGTCAGGGGATGTACTCTGCTAAAGAGAGTAATGTCCTCCTTCCTGCTAGTATCAAGAATGAAATTTTCTCGTGTATTTGGAATGTACGTTTATCAAGTCTTATAGGGTTTGGTTAAGATGGACACCCAAAAGTTTTCAAGACTAAGAATTCAAGTATAAGTTTGAAAATAGGATAAGTCAGTTGAGTTTCAAGTTTCAGTATTAAGCTTTACATGATCCTTTATTGATCATGTTTAGTTTTAAGAATATGGGATTGAGTATTTGTACAAGTTTTACATGACTCAAAAATCTCTGACCTTATAGTTGTGTATACGAAGTTTAATGTTTTTAATAACGTGTATTTAAGCTTTTAGTTTCCGTTGTGATTCATAGCAAACCTTTTAGGTGGCAAGAGTTTGATGGGGAAAGTCTTCTAGTATAGAGTAACGGGAAAAGTTTTGGAAATGATAGTATGTTTACAAATGATTGTTTCATAAAAGACTATGTAGTTTTCTTTTATATAGTGTATAATTAAGATGTTCAAGAATAATGAGTTAAACAACGATGAGTAATATAAGTAGGACTTACAAAGAGGTATGTATGATTGTCAAAAAAGTTGGTCAAGTTTTGAAGTGTGAAGTTTGTGTAAAGGGTAAGGATCTTAGTTGATTACGACAGTGGTTCGTAAGTCGTGTTGTTTTAAAAGGGTGCTTACGAATCAGAAGGTTCATTCAAGGTTTATTCTTCAAGTATACGTGCCACTTAGGGTTTTTATAGTTTAATGCTACGTTGTTAATTATCTAGTACTAATGCGGGCTGCTCTTGACGGAAGTGTTTGGGTTAGAGGGTTAAGTTTGTAATGATGAAAGAAGTGTCAAATTAACAAGTGATAACAAGATGAAATTTCAAAATAACTTTCATTAGATGTTTCAAAATTTGGGCTACTAGCCCTTACATAAGACAAAATTTAAAATTTAATAGAAATGGAGGCTTCATGCACGCCTTAGGTAGCTCTCCACTAAGAAACAGATTAGTACTACCACAAGTACTGCTAGGGTTACTCGGATGGCAAACCTAGCCTCTACCCTAGTGGTCTCGGTGCGGTGCTCGAGGATCTCCCTGTCTTCCTCCAAAGTCGTGATCTTTTCTTCCTGGATCCAGATTTGATTGGCCAGGTCGTCGATCCTTTGGTTTAACAGGTCTTGCCGAGCCCTATGCTCCATCTCCCGCCTCATAAATTTCGTAGTTTCCACAAACCTAGGAATGTTAGGCACCGGGATTCCCATTGCCACGGAAGGTACTCCGGCATGCCTAGCCCTTAGGGTAGGGGTAGGTGCTAGGTACGGGTCCCTTGGTGGTAATGAGAACCGGTGGTGAAGATGAGGTGGTTGATAGGGATTCCTCGGTGGTGATGTCCTAGGGTTTCTGGTCCAGTTGGTGTTGAGTTCAGCTCTTGCCTGTGCATTAGGATAAGGACTTGGTTGATACACCGGTGACTCGCTACTCTCTTCTCGGTCGGACTCTCCTCCTGGACGATACACTGGTGAAGAATGTGAGTGGGAGTCCATTACCTAGCAAGAGGGAGAGTAGAAAGAAAGGTTGTAAGTGAGTTATCACAGTAATATTTTCAAAAATAGTTTTAATTGTAAGTTGATGGGCTAACGAGGAGGATTCCCGGAAGAAGGGGTGCTCACAAGGACTTACTTAAGTACCCTATTTCCCTAGCCAGAACTTACTCATGGGCCTACAACTTCTCTCAGTTGTTGTCACCGATGTTTGGGTTTATGGTACTATGTCAAGGTTCATTGTGGGCTTAGAGTCTTTAAACGTGGAGCTTGTTTGTTCTATAGTAGGCTTCTTCCTCTACAAGGAAATTACTTAGGTTACAAATTTCTTTGTTAATGTACTTTAGATTTTAAAAGACGTTAAGTTTTGTTTATAGGAACGGTGATGCGTAAGTTTTAAGGACGTATGAAGGTTTTGAGTTTTAAAAGTGTAACAAAGTTTTGAGTTAGTCATAAAATGAAGTTTGCTTGAGTGACGAAAAATGAAATGAGACACAAGGGTTTCCTCTTATGTGCCAAGTTTATAAAATAATGAAGTTTATAGGAGAATTTGTAGAGTAATACATAGTTTTAAGGGTTGTATTACAACGATCACGAAGTTTATTGGGTAGTATCTATAAATATAAGTTTATGTATGTAGTATAATCTCGTAAGAATTTCTCCTTGGAGGTAACTCCTTCAGGTCATGAAGAGTAAGCATGCTGTCATGTGACAAGACGGGACTTAAGAATCATAGAATAAAGGTTATAGAGGAAAGTTTTTGAATCATGAATTTATGAAGTGTATAGTATTTGAGATGGTACTCTTTTAGTGCATATCACTAAGTAAGTACTTCGACATATCAAGAGAGATCTAAGCTCATTAATGTTTAGAGAAGTCATGCATTCATATAAGTGGATACTCATCCCAAGAATTCCCAGGAAAGCATACGGGTCCAACGGTTGATTTGGATTTATACGAAATGCTTTCCTTGACAGAATTTCCCAGAATACAGGTATCCACCCTTCCGGTCCGCACAAGTTCTCACACATTATCTAGAACTTAAATATTCTTGACGAGAGTTTAGTGGTGGATTAGGCTTGAAGCCTAAGAATGTACCCTCGATGTAGTGGACTCTTGTAGCACGTAGATAAGTAGAAACGTAGAATCTCCAAGCGTATAAGGTTTAAGAATAGAATGAGGAGAGAATTCCTAGTAAGGGACATGAGATAACTCATGTTTGGGTCTCCTAAGTTATAGTCTAGGTCAAGTGTTTAATAACCTAATTCCCTATAACCAAGGCTCTGATACCAATCTGTCACACCCCAACCGACGGCGGATTATACGTCGGGGCGGACGCGGTTGTTCAATAGCACAAGGTTAACTATTAAAGTTTCGATATTTCATTAATGAATAATTTAAGATTCAATACAAGGAAGAATAATACGAATACAACATTTAATTTAAGTAGTCTAGGTCCAAAGCATCCTATGTGATCACAAACAAGTCTCATGATGTAGAACCTGAAACATGTGAAAGAATCTGTCAATTACAAAATAGTTGGTGAGATACAAAGGTTTTGACACAGTTTAACAAGTATTTGGAAAGAATTACAATTCACTATGATATATGCATTCTATAATGTAAGTATGAGAACAAGTATCTTAAACATTATGCACTTCAAACCTCCAACCAAGTTTAGGCATAACCCGCAGGTTACCTTTATAAGTCTCAAGTTTAAAGTTTAATTTAGTAACAATCACCAAGGGCTCCCCCCCGAAGGGGTCAATCAATCAGGGTGGATTGGTCAAATACAATAGATCTATCATTGTTACTATCGGCTTGATCAAAGCTAATGAATGTGCTAGTTTTAAGTTTAATCTAAGCATACAAGTCTCAAGTTTAACATAAGAATAAGCATCTAGTCATAGTTGTACAAGAATTGTATAAGTTTAAAGTTTTGAACATGTTTCACCCCAAAGGTATAGAAAAAAAAGGGGCTAAATATACTCACTTGGATGATGAATAGTATCCGACACGGATAAGTATTTGCAAGACTTGGAGGGAGAATATCCTCACGATAAGCCTAAGTATGCAAGTTTAAAGATTTAAGTATGATCCTATAAGTCTATGGTAAGGATCTAGGATTTCAAGATCGACTAGGGTTCCAAGTGGGAGATGGGAATGGTTTGTGTTTATGAAGTTTAAATCAAGTTTTTAATAAAGGTTTCGAGGGAATGATACAGGACTTGTATGTCAAAGTTTAATAGATTTATAGATTAGAATAATTATTAATTAAAATAATTATTTAAAAGTTTTACAATTATTAATTACCCCGGTTAGGTAAAAATAATCAAAATAGTTTTCTAAATATTTAGAAATAAGTAATTTACAAGAATAATTACCAACTTAAATCATTTGAGATTTGATTAAGTTTCTAAGTATTAAGTATTTGTAATACGAATTAATTCGTAATATAAATACGTTTAAATAAATAATAACACATATAAGTTTATAAGATATTAAATAGAATATGGTTATATCTTATTTATAAGTTTATAAATATTTTTTTAAAGTCTAAAAGAGAAACATAAGTTTAATAGGTTTTTAAATAGAGTTTCTATTAATTTATAAGTTTATAAGTGTTTAAATAAAGGTTTATAAGTTCATAAATGTTTAAAGTTTTCATTTGAATTTTATAAAGTTTATAACTTTATAATTATTTAGAAAATCAATAAAGTATAATTATTTCTCTCGTTTTATATAAACAAATAGATTTAAATATTATAAAGTGTACGAATTTATAAGTTTATGCTTTTTAAGTAAATTTTTATAAACTTTTATGAGTTTACAAAAATTATATAAGTTTAAATGTTTATAAGTGTAAATTAAAGATTAGGGTAAAAGAATTCTTTAAAATACAATTAATAATAAAAGTTTACTTTAAATAAATAGTTTATGTGAAATCATAAGTTTTATAAAAGTATAAAACACTTTCATAGTTTTTAAGTATTTAAAACTATTTTTAAAGATTTAATTGTTATAACTTTTAGTTAAGTTTAATTAATTAAATTGGTTTTGGAAAATAAAAATGTAATTGAAAACCATTTTTAAGTTTATAAAAGTTTAACAAATTTATAAAAATAATTAAAGTATTTAAAACTGATTGAAAAAGCATAAAAAAATGAAATGGGCAAAACCGGTGTACCCAGGCTCGAACCCGGGTCACTGACCGGGTCGAGGCACACACACACACACACACTAACCGCCCAACTACAGGTCTCGTTAGTGTAATACACGGAAAAAGAAATGGTTAAACAGAATCCCAAACCTCCCCCAATTCCCGTATGAACCCTAGAATTTGAATCCTCAAATACGTATCGATTTGCCCTCTGTTAATGAAATTAAACAGAGGGCTTTTGATCTATACACGAATGCGAGTAATATGGTCACAAGAATTACCTTAAACGATGTTGAAACGAGTGAGAACGAGTAAAAGGTCGAGATCGGCTGTCACTGGGATCAAACGAGCAATGCAGAGTGTGATGTCGTTGGTGTTTAGTAACTAGTATTTATAGGTGATTTCGACGATTAATGCTTGAACGGTTAGGGACTTTACGGTTGAGAGTAATAACTCCGATTTCGAACCCACGCGTTGATACGACTGGATTCGAGCATTGAATTACCTCGGGCTAGGGTCGCACGCTGGAGGTGAAGCTCGAGGTGCAACGCATTTGGCCGGGATTGCGGTTTCGGGTGAAAGAGGGTGAAAACCAGTTGATGTGGGATTCGAACTCGTGATCAGTTCCTGACTCGGATGTTTGGTCAAATTGCACAAATGGTCCCTGAAGTCTCAAGCCTTTATTATTTCATGTTAAAACATAACTTTTAAGTTTAAAATAAGTTTCTATAATAGCAGTTTTAGTCCCTGGACTTTATACAACAAATAATATGTTTTATTAAAACTACATAAGTTTTATAGGTTTTATTATTTTATAATTTTTATAAAATAATTAATAGGATTTAGAGCTTACAAGTTTAAGTATTAAAAATAAGTTTATAAATTATTTTATTTATATAATTATAAACTGTTAAAGTTTTAAGAATTTCAAACATTTTTATTTATAAGATACATCTATATATATATTTGTCTTATATATACCAAGTATAATTGTTTTTACTAATTGAATTAATATTTAATATTTAAAAAAAATGTATTTTTAATAAGTTTCTAAGATTTTAATGCTCAATACGTGCACGGGTTTAGGGAAAGATACATCGGAAAAATCCTGGATATTACACAAGGGCTAGAATAACTGTATGACCTTTACGCAAACACTTATGTGCTTTCTTGAAGGATATGATGCCTATGACTGCCCCACTTTTCTCGTCTTGAACGGGATAAGATTTCTCCACTAGCTAGGGGAATACGAACGATTTTATTACGACAGATGATTTCGGCTTGGTTTTTGGATAACCAATCCATACCGACAACAATGTCGAAACTGCCAAGTGTAACTGGCATGAGATCGATATCAAGTTTATGACCAGACATTCCTAGCTTACATCCCTTGAGGATGTGAGTTGCTTCCATTATCTTACCATCCGATATCACTATGGTGTACTTGGGTTCTAATAGGGTTGGGGTTGTTTCTAACTGTTTACTAAAGCTTTTAGATACGAAGCTCCTATCAGCACCAGTAACGAAAAGAACAGAAGCAAAACAATCATTTAAAGGAAATTTATCTGTAACCACATTGTGATCATTCCTTGCCTCCCCTGAACCAATCTCGAAGGCTCGACCCTTCGCACCATTTACATTGTTATTGCCGTTGTTGCCCTGGTTGTTGTTACCGTTACCATTACCATTACCGTTCCTTTTCAATTGCGGGCAATTCCTCTTGATGTGCGCTTCTTTCCCGCACTCAAAACAGCCTTTGGGTGCTTCACCAGGTGGTGTATGTTTGGCTTGAAGCTCAACTCCGTAGTCCTTGGCTGCATGACCCATTTTGCCACACCGCTGGCAGTGGTACTTATCACATGGCCAAGTATGGTGAAAACCGCACTTGTTGCACTTTGGGTACTTTCCAGCATAGGTACCCTGATTCTGGTTGGAAGAGGTAGACTGATTTAAGGTCTTAGTAGGTTCATAACTACGCTGCTGCTGCTGAGGGGGGTGGGTTAGCTGAGAAAGCTTTAGAGTTGGTGTTATTAAACTTGCGCTTGTTATTAGCAGTTTTGGTGACCGCACCTCTCGGAGGTAGGTTTCCCTGAGCTACATCTTGATAGGTCAACATATGGGCTAGCCTGATAATCTGCTAGATAGTAGTAGAGTTTGAAGAGGTCACCATACTCTGGATTTGAGGGACTAGACCCTCAATGTACTTCTCAATTCTCTTATACACCAATTGAGGACATAGAATTGCCAACTCGTGCGAACGAGTAGTGTAGTTCCAGAATTCACCCTCCAGTTTCTGTACCTCGTTATGGGGACAATACTCTTCTCTAAGCATGGTTTTGAACTCTTCCCAGGGTAATGCATTTGCCATGTCCAGACCCAACATCTGAATTTGCGAGTTCCACCAAGTAAGGCTGGACCCTCAAGTGTGCCAGATGCATACTTGACTCGGTTGACCTGGGGACAATTGCACATTGCGAACTCGGTTGACCTGGAAATTTTTTTTAATCTATATCAATTATCGATTAGTTAAAGATTTGAGGTTTTTTGATAAATTTGAAGTAGACTATCTGTATCCATGTATCTTATGAAATGATCTTGCTTACATATGGAAACATAAAAGTTGGGCTTGCAAATCGAATATTGTTACACATATGTATCAAGAAGAGATGATCTTGGAAAACATAAAAGTTGATATAATTACTGTAGTTATGACCTTTGTATATGCTAAGTTTTATTATCTTTTGGTTTTATTTTATCAATATTCAATACATTTTTGCCATTTGTTATCTTTTTTGTTGTAAAAATTAAAGAATTGTTGCTATGGTTTGAGTGATTACTCAAGTTCTGGGTAATCGGTTAATCAAGGAGGCTTTAGGTGGCAATATAAAGTTGGAAAAAAAATTGAGCTACAGAGTCATTGGCAGAAACCATTGTTGCTTAATGCGTGCAATGAGGTAAATGGATAATATACAAACTTACTTTATATTGCTTCTTGCTTTTGATTTTGTTTTAATTCAAAGTTGTAAAATGATGGAGAGACATGAGAGAGAATGAAGAAAGCAAAAGAGACAATGAGAGATTTATGGGATTTTTAAAAATAAAAAATGGTAATCTACCTAACATGGCAAAATAAATGAACACATAATATTTACAATTTTACCAAAAATTCTAATAATAAATATCAACCATAGATAAAAAAAATTAATGGTGAAAAAATGGTTTTCATGGTTATCATATAAAATGTGTTTAGCATTTGAACCACATCCTATTCATATATATATATATATATATATCATATATATATATATATATATAGGGGTGAGTTCACTAGAAAACTTATTTTCATTAAAAAACCTAAAAACTCTTTATTAAAGGTACTGCATATGTGTAGTACACCCAAAAACCTAACCCCCACCCAAAAACCTAAACCCCCACCCCACCCCTCCCCTCCCCCACCCAAAAACCTAAACCCACCCCACCCACCTCCTAAAAACCTAAACCCCCACCCCCCAAAAACCTAACCTAAAAGCTAAACTAAACCCAAAAAACTAAACCCAAAAGCTAACCCTACTACACATATGTAGTATTGCGCTAATTTGTTTTTTGAACGAGGACGACGTGGGGAACAAGGTCTCTGAAGCAGTTTTTTAGTTTTTGATTTATATTTGAGTTATGATTTTTTTATTATTTTTTTTACCTTTAATAAATAGTTTTTTGGTTTTCTCATTAACAATGAGTTTTCTTATGATCATTCCCATATATATATATATATATATATATATATATATATATATATATATATATATACACACACACACACATATATATATATATATATATATACTAGGTTAAAATCACGTGTATTACACGGGACACGGGTTGAATAAATATAATATTATATACTACGTAATAAAAAACACGTGTTTTACACAGGTTGAATAAACATGTGGAATACAATATAATCTGTTAACACATACACTCGTCAAAATATATTAGGAGATTTATTAGTATAAAGATTAGTATTTTCTTTAAAAATATATTTTATTATTAAAAGATATAGGTGTATTTAATAAGAGAGAGACGGGAAAGAAATGATGAGAACGAATGTGGAGGTGACACGTGGCATGGAAAACATTTATTTATTATATAGTATAGATATATACACACACGAGGATGGATCCTGTACAAAACACATGTAAGGCCCCTTTCCCGGGAGACCTTACTTGTTGGATTTACTCATAAACATAGTCATCCATACTGAAATTTTTAAGTAAAATCATTCAACATAGCGGAAGCGTACAATAAGTCAAATACATAACGTAGCAACAGAAGTCTTAACATTTAAACATAAACATTGTCTTAACATAAACTCAAGTAATTGGAAGCGTAGCCGTCACGCCTTAGCACGCCCCTTCTTCTTTCTACCTGAAGTGCATACTAAAAGTCAGCTAACGCTGGTGAGTTCTAGTTTAAAGCAATCAGATATAAACTTATCATATAATATATATATATATATTCTTTTTCTTTACTTTACTTATTTCTTATAACATTCGTAATAAGTACGTATATATATACATACATGCTTAGTTCTTAGTGCACAATCGTTAGTCATACACATATGGGTGATCAACCTGTTACTTTGCTTACGTAAGTCACAAAGACAAACGTTCTCGAACTACCATCGTAGCCCATTTACTTAACCGTCCGGCACTAGAAATCGTCCGTCATATCTTAAACCGTCCGGCAAACCTTCAGCCGTCCGTCTTTACCGTCCTACCGTCGTAGTCCGTCATATTCGCCCGTCTGCCCTAAGGCATCCGTTTCCCATGCGACTTTTATTCATGAAACCGTTCTACTTATCATTGATAAGGCATTTGCTTTGACCGTCCATTGATTGCCTTTCATACGTCCTAGCTGATGGAGGAACGTACTTGTCCCGGTTGCATGATAGTCACAAGGTCGTCCGTCTACCGAAGTAGCCGTTATCATCGAAGCGTCCATAACATTTACTTATACTTGACAAGCAATATATACATGGATATAAAACAAGATTTCATTCTTACACGTTATGTTATTCTTTTCATACTTGGCAAGCAATATATATATAGATATAAAGCAAGATTTTATTCTTACACATTATGTTATTCTTTTCATACTTGACAAGCAATATATACACATATATATAAAGCAAGATTTCGTTCTTACACATTGTGTCATTACTTTCATACTTGGCAAGCAATATATACATAGATATGAAGTAAGATTTCATTCTTACACATTGTGTCATTCTTATATTCAACATGTATTGTCATATACACAACATAACATTCATTCATATCATGTATACACTCCAGCCCCAAAACATTTAAAATCATTTGCACGTAACACATAGGGGCACATAGAACTCACCTTAGGAGTGGTTTCTGAAGTACACTTAACTGGTTACCGAGCGCCACTAATGTCACTCACAATCTGTATAATGAAATCATACATATAAGGTAGTGCTCCTAAATGACACTAGACATTACTATGCTTGAACCCAGTAGTTTCGGTGGGTGGCTCATACCGAAACTATGGTAGTTTCGGGTCATGGGTTTATATCGAAACTATGGTAGTTTCGATAAGTAACTTATGTAAAATCTTAGTAGTTTCGGGTCATGGGTTTATATCGAAACTATGGTAGTTTCGATGGGTCTGCATATATCGAAATTATGTAGTTTCGATGGATTCGCCTATATCGAAACTATTCGCCTATATCGAAACTAGTAGTTTCGATGCATAAGACTTCTTCCCCGACCAGAACCCTAGGTCTGACCTTATGATTTCAAGTTGTTAAAACCTCGAACTTTTTACGTTCAAAACGTTCCATTTTCATCCATGATTATGAATATGTGGTTTGTTTTGAATATCATACGTAAAAATTACGTCTTTACCCATTTTTAACCCGAAACCTAAAAGTTATAAAACTCATACTTGGGCCAGATGGTTACCTGTTTTCGTTCCCTTTTCGATGCTAGACGATCCATAGGTGATGAGCTACAATCCTCGAGACTTTAAGCTTGATCCCAAGCTTTCCCTCTCTAGACCCGAGCTCTCCCTTTCTTTCTCCAGCTTGGCGCAAATGAGGGAAATGAGGAGAGGCTGAGGTGAGGGCGCTGATTAGTAAGGGTTTCCCATCATATTTCGGGCCCATGGGTCGAACATTTGCCAAACCCACCTTGCTTTTCTTTTATTAGTTTTCTATTTATTCGGGATGTTACAAGTCTACCCTCCTTATTGAGTTTTCGTCCTCGAAACCTGCTACAAAATAAACAACTTCGGATGCAGTCCTTTCATCTCGTCTTCCTTCTCCCAAGTAGCTTCAGACTCTTTCATGTGCTTCCATTGTATTTTGACTAAAGGAATCGACTTATTGCGTAGTCGTTTCTTGGCTCGGTCGAGAATAGCTATTGGTTCCTCTACATAGTTCAAACTGTTATCCACTTCGATCTCGTCATAGGGTATGTGAGCCGTATCGTCAGCAAGGCACTTGCGTAAGTGCGATACGTGGAATGTAGGGTGAATTCCACTGAGCCCATCGGGTAGGTCGAGTCTTTAAGCAACCTAACCAACTCTTGCTACGATTTTGAAAGGTCCAACAAACCTTGGACTTAATTTGCCACGTCTTCTGAATCGGATGATCCCTTTCCAGGGTGACACTTTCAGTAGTACCATGTCTCCTACTTGAAACTCTAAATCTCTTCTTCTCTTATCCGCGTATGATTTCTGTCTGTCTTTAGCGGCTTTCATTCGAGCCTTTATCTGGTCAAACTTCTCCGAAGTATCTTTGACCACTTCGAGACTAGCAAAGTCTTTCTGTCCAATTTCTCCCCAACAAACCAGGGTTCTACATTTTCTTCCATACAGCATCTCAAATGGCGGCATGTCAATGGTTGAATGATAGCTGTTATTATATGAAAATTCTGCCAAGGGAAAATGGCTGTCCCAGCTACCACCGACATCAATGATACAGGCCCGGAGCATGTCCTCCAAGGTCTGAATGGTCCTTTCCGATTGACCATCGGTTTGAGGGTGGTAAGTTGTGCTGATGTTTAGTCAAGTGCCCATCGATTCGTTGAATTTCTTTTAAAACCTTGATGTGAATCGAGTGTCCCTGTCTGACACGATCGTTAATGGCATACCATGTCTGCTTACGATTTCCTTGATGAATATCTCTGCTAACTTCTCAGACGAAGAAGGCTCACGTATTGGTAAGAAGTGAGCACTTTTCGTCAAGCGGTCGACGATCACCCAAATGGTATCATTGCCTTTAGCTGTTTGCGGTAGCTTGGTAATGAAGTCCATTGTGATATCTTCCCACTTCCATTCTGGTATCGGCAAGGGTTGCATTTTACCGCATGGTTTCTGGTGCTCGGCCTTGACTAGTGAACAAGTTAGGCACTTGCCCACATGTTCGGTCACGTCGTTCTTCATGCCAGGCCACCAGTATTCTTTCTTTAGATCTTGGTACATTTTCGGGGTGGATAGAGTAGCGAGACTTATGGGCCTCATCAAGGATTTTAGCCCTAAGCTCACCAATCGTAGGTATCCACATCTGGCCAAAACGAGTTCGTACACCATACGCATTGGGCTCCAGATTTTTCTGTTGTCCTACTATTCTTTCTCGGTTTACATTCATTTCTAACAGTGCTTCATCTTGTGCCTTTGCTATTTCATTTATCAGATTTGGAGTTATAATCAAATGACATGCTTTGACCCGGATAGGTGTCGACTCCTCCTATCAGCTTAAGGCGTCAGCTACTACATTTTCCTTTCCTGGGTGGTACAATATCTCACAATCGTAATCTTTTAGGAGCTCCAACCACCTCCTTTGTCTCATGTTTAATTCTTTTTGTTCGAAGAAGTACTTCAGGCTCTTGTGATCTGAGTAGATGGTGCATTTAACACCGTACAGATAGTGTCTCCATATCTTTAATGCGAAAAGTACCACCGCTAACTCCAGATCATGAGTCGGGTAGTTAACCTCATGGATCTTCAACTGTCGCAAGGCATAAGCAATTACTTTTCCTCGTTGCATAAGTACACAACCCAATCCCTGACCTGAAGCGTCAGAGTAAACCACTAAGTCTTCGTTCCCCTCAGGTAAGGTCAAGACTGGAGCCTGGGTTAATCGTGTCTTTAGTTCTTCAAAAGCATTGTTTTGGGTTGGACCCCATTCATACTTTACTTCCTTACGCGTTAGTTTTGTCAGTGGCGAGGCTATCCTCGAGAAATCCTGAATGAATCTTCGATAGTAGCCTGCCAATCCTAGAAAACTCCGTACTTCCGTTGGCGTCTTCGGGACGTTCCATTCCTTTACTGCTTCGATCTTTGCAGGATCCACCATAATGTCGTTCGGGTTTATAACATGACCTAGGAATTGGACTTCCCTAAGCTAGAACGCGCATTTGAAGAATTTTGCATACAACTTTTCCTGCTTCAGAATTTCTAATACTTCTCTTAAGTGACAGTGATGATCACCTTCGTTCTTTGAATAGATGAGAATGTCATCGATGAAAACTATCACTGACCGATCCAACATTGGTCGGCATACCCTATTCATTAAATCCATAAATGTTGTTGGTGCGTTGGTTAGTCCGAAGGACATCACGAAGAATTCATAATGCCCATAACGTGTGCGAAACGTGGTTTTTGGTACATCCTCATCCTTTACTTTCAATTGATGGTAACCCGACCTAAGATCGATCTTCGAGAACCAACTCGCGCCTTGTAGTTGATAAAAAAGATCGTCTATTCTAGGCAGTGGGTACTTATTTTTTACTGTTCGCTTGTTCAATTCACGGTAGTCGATGCACATGCGCATGCTGCCGTCTTTCTTCTTTACAAATAATACCGGAACACCCCATGGTGAGATGCTCGGTCTTATAAATCCTTTCTCTGTCAGTTCTTCAAGTTGAGACATTAATTCTTTCATTTCTGACGGAGCCAATCGGTAGGGTGCTTTGGCAACGGGCTCAGCTCCTGGCAGTAAGTTAATCCTAAATTCTATTTCCCGATCTGGCGGCAAGCCATGTAGGTCATCTGGGAACACTTCTGGAAAGTTGCACACGACGGGTACATCGTTGAGCTCTTTCGTTTTCATTCTATCGTCAATAACATAGGCCAGATATGCTTCGCAACCGCGCCTCATGTAACTTTCAGCCTTGATCATCGAGATAACGTTCGGCATTGTGCAATTGCAATCACCATAAACCGTAATCGGACTGCCGTCAGTGACTTTGAGATGTATCATCTTTCGTTTACACACGGTTTGTGTTTCGTTGAGAGCTAACAATCCATGTCCAACACTATGTCAAATATATACTTAATAAGTTAATATTTAATAATCCGTTATATTTATCCATTTGATTATCATTTCCTCCTTTGTTTGAAAAGTGAAAATAAAAATAAGTCTAAATGTTTGAAAAGAAATATATATGATATTATGGTTTTTTGAAAAGAAATATAATAAAGATGAAAGAAAATAAATGATATTTCCTGACCTGCTGCAAATGGACTTGTAGGCCCCCCAAACTAATTAATAATGTCTTCCTTTCCTTTCTAAAATCTAAACCCCCTCTTTCTCTCCGACAACCACCACCCAAACCTGTTTTGCAGAATGGGTTAGCCACCTTTCATTTCTTCTTGTCATATATTTCTAGGGTTGGATTCTCAGAGGGATAATAATTATAGTAGTTTCCAATTTTATGAAAATCAACAACAACTGTTTAATGTAGAAAATCAGATTGATTTCCAAGGACAATTTCAACCCCCAATATGCCGGAGCAGAGGATACGGTCAACCGGCCTCAAAGACCGACACAGCAAGGTTTACACGGCCAAGGGACCAAGAGACCGCCGTCTCCGCCTCTCAGCCCTCACCGCCATCCAATTCTACGACGTGCAAGACCGCCTTGGCTACGACCGTCCCAGTAAAGCCGTCGATTGGCTTATTAACAAAGCTAAAGCCTCCATCGACCAACTTCCCCCGATTGTGAATCTTCATTACAGAAACCTAAAATTGGATAACCATGTTGTTGATAATCACATGGGTATCTCGACCTTTTTGCCTGCATCTAGAACCAGTTCTCTTCAATCAGTTGAAGGAACTAGTACTTATTTTGACGCCTCCGGTGGATTTGGTTTTAATCCACCGTTGGTGGGCAAACCAACAACCAGTCAGTTGTTAAATTACATTTCTCAGAGGGGAACCCTTCAGTCCAACATCTCACCTGCCTGGGTCCAAGCCCTGCCTTTCCATCACCCGTCTTCTTCCATGCCAGGGTTTCATATTCAAGGTGACAAAGAGGAACATGACGGCATCTCCGACAAGCCGTCCTCTGGTTCCTCCCATTGATTCTTCATAATCATCTCTTCGAAAGGTCAGTCAGTTCCCAATTCGATTCACTTGTACTTGTAAAGCATGTGACTTGTTCTAATTTCCATGAATTGCAGGAAAGCTTGCTGCTTTTCCATGAGAGGCGCTCAAGTTTGGTGAATCTAATGTTGAGAATAAGAAATCTGAGTTTGATTTCAGGTTTACTTTATTACAATATTCAGTTTCTATGTTTCTGTTTGGATTAAACTATCTGTTTTCTATTTCTACAATCTTGAATTTGGTTATAATTATGCTTTCAAGTTTTGGTAACAAATCTAATCGATGATGGTGAAATTTGAACCGCCTACAAAAAGAATGTGATGAATCATGAATCGACCGCTTTTTGGTTTGTATGTTTGTTAACCATGGCTTCCCCTTCCTCTTTCCGATCCCTAATTTTGATTGGAGGCATCACTTTTTCATTTTTGACTGATAATTATATTTAAGATCAGGGCTAGATTTTGAGCAATCAAAGAATCCAAATAGATTCTTGGTTCGGCTTTTGGAAAGATATCAATTGTTTGTGGGATCTTCCTGGAGGAAGTCTAGGATTACAGAGATCGTTCTTTGGCCAAGCTCCAATGCGGGCATCAATTTCATCTAGGTCCGTTAATTTGATTGTTTCAGAGATATGTGGATTGATTAAGTGAGAAAGAGGGGTAATTTTAGGGTTGGAAAGAAAGAGATGAAGTGAAGAGATAGAGGAGAGGAGAGGAGAGGAGAGGAGAGAGTGGGAGAGGAGAGTGAGAGTATAGAGAGATGGGGTTCATAATTTTTTTTGTTTTTTTATATTTTTATTAAGAGGGGTATTTTAGTCTTTTTTTTTTTTAAGTTAACAGAAAAATTTAGATGTAGTTAGTGGAATGGAGTGTAATTAATACGAAAATGAAACTAATGGACTAAAAAAATTAAATTTAAACTTTTGGATTAAAACTGTTATTTTGGTCAAAGCATAGGGACCAAAACCGTATTTAACTCTTTCTTTTAATTACTTTTATTTATCTTTCAATAACAAAAGGTATTTCGATCAATTGATAAAAACTTAAAAATAAAAGAGTAAACTGTAGTTTCGTCCATAAGATTTACCGTAAAAATCACTTTACATCCCTTCTTTTAAAAATCAGTTATTTACGCCATCGTACTTTCTGATTTCATCACTTTTCGTCCCTTGACCAAATGTCCGTTATGAGTCTGTTAAATAATTGACGAAATGACTAAAATGCCCCTTTTGTTTTAACATTTTTCGTTCCCGAGGTTACAAAATTTTAACACTTTTCATCACCTCACCCCATTTCTTCATCACCAGCCCCATCTTCATCACCACCTTCAGAGCTTGAAAAAACCCCGTTGCCGCCGTCCCCGTATTTCCGGTATCATGAAAGAAGAGTTCTACTAATTTCTATGAGGCATTTGATTAAGATTAGTGTTTTGTTGCTTAGACTCTGGAATTAGATGTTTAATGTTATTGGAAATTGAGTGGGGTAGCAATCTGGTTCTGTTGGTTTTTTACGATTGAATTGAATCCTTTGTGGTGGATTTTGCGATTATAAGGAGGTTTTTAAGAAGTACTTTATAGTCTGATAATTGCTCATTGTGTTTAAAATTGGTTGATACTTGACATAATTGCAGAAGTCCCTTGTTTCCCTGATTCATTGGTTTCAGAGGACACACATATAACATTTTTAGCACTTAAGATGATAAGTCGGTTCATGTAAAATAAACGATTCAATACATCATCTATCCATGCACTGACACCTTTCTCTTAGAAAGACCAAATGTTCTTCTGTTATATCTCTTTTTCAAAAAAAATAAATATATATTTGATATTTTTATTGATTTGGTTATCTTGAATGAACCCTTCTTAGGGACATAAGTTCACAAAGTGCAGAATGAATTATATGATTTATCTTGAAGTACAACTTAGAAAACCTATAAAATCTATGATGAAGGGTAGGTGCATGGAAATCTTGAACCAAACGTTAACCTCCATGTTAAAGCGATAAATGTAAAAACTAGAACGAAGTCAGTTTAAGATTTGGGTTCGTTGGTTTTGGCGACGAAGGTGGTGGTGGCGGTGAATAAACCAATGGTGGTGGTGATGGGGGAGGTTTAAAGTTGTAAGGACAAAACCTGATTTCTGGTGTAAACCTTAGGAACTAAATTGTAGTTAACTCTAACAATTGGGTGGATTGGACCAAAATAGCATCATAATGTGAAGTGAAAAGACATCATTGCCCCTAAAATCTAACCACTAACTAACAGACGCTTGGTCAAGGGACGAAAAGTGATGAAATCAGAAAGTACTATGGCGTAAATAACAGATTTTTGAAAGGAGGGACGTAAAGTGTTTTTTGGAGTAAACCTCAGGAACGAAAACTGTTGTTTACTCAAAATAAAAACAGACAAATTTGATATTTTGTTTCCGACAATGTTTTCATAACAAGACATGACAAGTTATCGAATCGGCTGCCTCATCGACTAGTTGGACGGGACTCAAGAATCGGATATATTATAATTAATTTTGAAAAATATTTAAATATTACATAACATTTAATTATTATATTAAACTGAAACTTTAAAAAATTAATTATTTCTTAAATAAAAAATAAGATAATAAATATATATTTTTTAATGGAAGAGATTGGATGAATTTAGTATTTACTATTTTGTTTGAATGAGAAAAAGATTAGGTGTTTGGAGAAAAAGACCATTGATTCATGGTTGACAGTACTTCTTTGTGGTTGAAGAAGACAAGTCATGGGAACAAAATAACACGTTTTTTCTGCTAAACTTAAACCCAATCAGACTATATCCATTATTTTTCACACATAATATCCATGTGGTTTATTATTTTTTGAGGTTCAAGATTTAAAGCATTCATGTTAGTTATCATATTTTCATTCATATCTTTAAAATTTAGGGTGAATATAAAAAGTTATTGTTTTTTCACTTCACATCAGGATCCCTATCTCTATACCCCACCACTAATATTTAAAGAAAAACTTTAGGAGCCCTTAAAGTAAGGGATGTACTATTCAATCATATATTATTTTTTATTTTATTTTTGTGGCTGGTTGTTAGTAGATGAAAAAGAAAAAGTAATAAAAAGAATAAAAAAAAGTATTTAATTGAATAGGGATAGATATGGTGAACCTTGCGTGAGAGGTTTTAAAAAATTCTTTAAATTTTAAAGGTTAAGGTGTTTTTTAGTTAAATTTTAGGGATGAAGATGAGGTGACTGCTGGGAATGCTCTAATTATTTAAAGTCCTAACAAATTTGTAATTAAAAAAAAGAAGAAAGATCTAAATCTAATAATCCTGTCCCAAACCAAATTTTCCGAGTAATCTAACATTTTTTATTTCTGGTTTAACCGTCTAAATTATCCAGCATTAGGTGTTAAACAAGTCAAACCAAGCCTGCTTAAGATTGATTCATTTAACTTAGAAGAGGTTAAACTTGTGAATAATTTTTCAAACTCATGCTTGATTTGTTTACAATTTATTAATTATTTAATACTTTATTTATATACATTTATAACTATTTATACGTATATTTATAATTATAATTTCTAGACATAACATACTAAACATTATTTAGTTATCAACATAATTTTATATATAATAATAATTATATATATGGGAGGGTTATACTAAAAATGAATTTTTTTTTCCTAAAAAGACTAAAAAGGAGATTTTAGAAATAGTGTTATTTCATTTTAGGTATGATGTTTTTATTTTATTTATGTGAACATACTTAAACGTTGAATAACACTATGCCTAAAATTTAAAACACCAATCCCTTTTTAGGTTTTTTTTAAAAAAAAGTCATTTTTAATATAACTCAACTCTCTCTCTCTCTCTCTCTCTCTCTACCTACCTACCTAAAACCATTTTTTTGTTTTTACTATTTTTATCGTTAGAATACAACATAAAAAAATGAATTTATATATATAAATTTACATGTTTTCATATATTAAAAAAAATATACACTTGTGTAAGTGTTTATCATTTACACATGTATATAAATTTTTTTAAGGATAATTTAGAGAGAATGGATGAATTAATTGAAGAGGTAAATCATTTTTTATGTTATATTTTAATAATAAAGATAGTGAAAAAAATGGTTTTAATTGGTTTTTTAACGAGTTCTCACGAGTTCTCAAGTATTTATGAGTTCTCATTTGAACCTAACCCTATATATATACATATATATATACACATATACATATACATATATATATATACATATATATATATATACATATACATATATATATACATATATATATATATATATACATATACATATATATATACATATATATATATACATATATATATACATATATATATATACATATACATATATATATATATATATACATATACATATATATATATATATATATATATACGGTGAGGTTCAAATGCTAACCAATATTTATGTGATAACCACTCTCAAGCATAGTGTTACGTGTGAAGCCCCAAACCCGGGAGGCCCCACGCGTTGGATTTACTCATTCACAAACAGTTCTCAAACTAGAATATCAAATAACGCAGCGGAAAATTTCATTTCAAACATAACATTACATCGTTTAACATGCGGAAGCGTAACATTTTCAAATACATGTACATAACAAAAACAACTCGTAACGGGATGCCAGTCTTCATATCATCCGGGTAACTCCTCAAGCCGCCCAGCATCACCGTCCATCATCATAACTTCCTTAACCTGAATGTGCATACTAAAAAGGTCAGCTACGCTGGTGAGTTCTAGTTTTAACGTAAAACATTAACATCAAATATTTGCCAAAAACATAACATCATACTTCATTTAATAAAAGCGTACATAAAACATGCAATAACTTAACATCATCAAAACATCGTAGCATAACATCGTAACAATAGTCAATATGAACCGAATCTGCGCCTTCTCGTAACCGTCAAATCCATACATCGCATACCAGCGGATGAACTTAAGGCTCGCTACCTCTAAGTCATCCGTCATCCAGGTCTCCTAAGGCTCGTTACCTCTAGGTGGACCAAACATACGTCTCCTAAGGCTCGTTACCTCTAGGTAGACCATACACACGTCTCCTAAGGCTCGTTACCTCTAGGTAGACCATACACACGTCTCCTAAGGCTCGTTACCTCTAGGAAGACTAAACATACCATAGGCAATATTTCCCCGCAAGGAATAGTACCTTCCATCGGGATCCCGGTAATCCCATGGGCGACCGTCGTCACCCCATCCTCAACCAGTTGTACAACCGTTAGCCAGCCACAAAGGCCCCCCGTAAGGTAAGGCCAATACATACATACATGCATACTCTAGCTCCCGTAGGAACTCGTGGCAGATTCGTTCATTCGTGACTTTCATAAAAACCTTTACCTCGTTTTAGTTAAAGCATTCGTACGTTTTATTAAATAACACTTCATTCGTAAACCTTTCACAACTTCGTTTGGCAAAATATTTTATAAACATCATCTCGTAAACCTCGTTTCGTAAACATCTCATTAACTCGTTTCGTCTTCCCCTTTCGGAAGCATCGTTCATAAACCTCGTTTCGTAAACCTCGTTTCATAAACCTCGTTTCATAAACCTCGTTTCGTATGTATGCACACCAGCCCAAAACATTTAATTAAAACATTAAAAGAAGGGCTTCTAGAACTCACCTTATAAGTTACTCTTGGGTTGTCCTAAACAAAGGTCCAACAACGTCACTTCCGATCTGAATTGATTAATTAAATACACATCAGACCTAAATCCCGACTCTAACGGTTTACTCGTTCTGTTACAGGTGAATACACTGACTTCACCTACTGATGCAGACCTATCGAAACTACTTAGTTTCGACAGGTGCAGGCCCATCGAAACTTCTAGTTTCGACAACTGCAGGTCACTCGAAACTTCTAGTTTCGACAACTGCAGGTCACTCGAAACTTCTAGTTTCGACAACTGCAGGTCACTCGAAACTTCTAGTTTCGACACCTGCAGGCCACTCGAAACTCTAGTTTCGATACCTGCAGAACTCAGCTATCTTCCCCAAAAACCCTAACTTTCGCATGCAGGTCCGATCTTTTCAAGATCCAGACTTTTTGTATTCAAAACGTGTATTTTCCTTTCGTGATTCCAGATTTATAACCCTTTCCTCATTTGGTTTATAAAAACCCGTCATTTTCACAAAAATACCCGAAAACCCAAAAACGAACAAAAACTCAGATTTGGTTCGGGTGCTACCTGATTTCGAGATTCTGATCCGGAGGTTTTGCTCACGAGTTCAGTAGCAACAAGCTCCTTCAATCTCGGGTCGATCCGCCAACTTTCTCTCTCTACGGTTTCTCTCTCTAGATTCTTGCAAATGAGAGAAATGGTGTGTGTGTTGGCTATTTAAAGGGAGGAAACCCCCCCTTCCTTCAAGTTTGCCGGCCCAACCGGCCCGGCCCGTTACGCCTCGCCCTTTTATCCCGTTCGTCCCGGTTCAACCCGTTATTTAAAATCCTCATTTATTTTGGGATGTTACAAGTCTACCCCCCTTACAATAGGTTTCGTCCCCGAAACCTATCATAAGTCAAACAGTTGAGGGTACGACTCCTTCATTTCCGTCTCCGTTTCCCATGTAGCTTCCGATCCCTTCCGGTGCTTCCACTGGACTTTAACCAACTGGATAACTTTGTTACGTAAACGTTTCTCCTTCCTGTCTAGGATGGCCACAGGTTCTTCGATGTAGTTAAGGCTGTTGTCGACCTCGATGTCCGTAAGTGGTACGTGAGCCGATTCATCCGCCAAACACTTTCGCAAGTGTGATACATGGAAGGTAGGATGAATCCCACTTAACTCATCAGGCAATTCCAACCGATATGCGACTTCACCAACCCGTGCCATAATCCTGAATGGTCCGATAAACCTCGGACTTAACTTTCCTCTCTTTCTGAATCGTATGATTCCCTTCCAAGGCGACACTTTCAACATTACTCTATCCCCAACATTAAACTCAATAGGCCTTCGTCGTTTATCCGCATAGGATTTCTGACGATCTTGGGCGGCCTTCATTCGTGCTTTGATCTGATCAAACCTTTTCGACGTTTCTTTTACAACTTCAAGACTTCCCAATTCCTTCTGTCCAATCTCACCCCAACAAACCGGGGTCCTGCATCTCCTCCCATACAACATTTCATAAGGCGGCATGCCTATCGTCGTGTGATGACTGTTGTTGTAGGAGAATTCGGCTAACGGCAGATGACTGTCCCAACTGCCACCGAAGTCGATAATACAAGCACGAAGCATATCCTCCAATGTTTGAATGGTCCTTTCGGACTGACCATCCGTTTGTGGGTGGTATGCCGTACTAATATTGAGTCTCGTGCCCATTGCCTCGTGAAACCTCTTCCAGAACCTCGATGTGAATCGTGTGTCCCGGTCGGATACAATCGTTAAAGGCATCCCGTGCCGCGCCACTACTTCGTTAATAAATACTTCCGCTAACCTTTCCGACGAGAACGTCTCGCGAATAGGTAGAAAATGAGCACTCTTCGTTAAACGGTCCACAATTACCCAAATGGTGTCATGACCTTTAGCTGTGCGAGGTAGCTTGGTTATGAAGTCCATTGTAATGTGTTCCCATTTCCATTCCGGTATCTCGAGTGGTTGAATTTTCCCATACGGTTTCTGGTGTTCGGCCTTCACTTGTGAGCAAGTCAAGCACTTGCTTACGTATTTCGTCACTTCGTGTTTCATTCCAGGCCACCAGTATTCCTTCCTTAGATCTTGGTACATTTTGTTGGTACCGGGATGGATAGAGTAACGAGACTTATGAGCCTCATCCAAGATTTTGGTTCTAAGCTCGACACCCATAGGTATCCATACCCGACCATAACGTGTCCTAACACCAAGGGTGTTATATTCTAACTTGTCTTGTTGGCCAACCATCCTTTCCTTCTTTATGTTTTCCTCTTTAAGCGCCTCATCTTGAGCCTTTTCGATTTCCCTCATCACATCCGATGTTACCACCAACTGGCAAGCTTTCACTCTAATAGGAGCAGGCATGTCCTTTCGGCTTAGAGCGTCGGCCACCACGTTTGCCTTTCCAGGATGGTATATGATTTCACAGTCATAATCTTTCAAAAGTTCTAACCATCGCCTCTGTCTCATATTCAACTCCTTTTGTTCGAAGAAGTACTTCAAACTTTTGTGGTCGGAGTATATGGTAAACTTCACCCCATAAAGGTAGTGCCTCCAAATTTTTAGTGCAAACACAACAGCAGCAAGTTCCAAATCATGGGTCGGATAATTGACTTCGTGAACCTTCAACTGTCGTGATGCGTATGCGATCACTCTTCCACGTTGCATCAGCACACACCCCAACCCCTGACCCGAAGCGTCAGAGTATACCACCAGGTCTTCATTGCCCTCGGGAAGGGCCAAGACTGGAGCTTGGGTTAGCTTTTCTTTTAACTCCTTAAATGCCTCATCCTGCTTCGGACCCCATTCGTACTTTTCTTCCTTTCGTGTCAACTTTGTCAATGGCGAAGCTATTTTCGAGAAATCCTGAATGAATCTCCGATAGTAGCCTGCCAACCCTAAGAAACTGCGGATCTCCGTTGGCGTCTTAGGAATATCCCAGTCCCTTACCGTCGTTATCTTTGCTGGGTCTACCATAATGCCGTTCGGGTTAATGACGTGACCTAGGAATTGGACTTCCCTAAGCCAGAACGCGCATTTGGAGAACTTAGCATACAACTTCTCCTTCTTTAGAGCTTCCAACACTTCCTTCAAATGACAAGCGTGATCACCCTCATTCTTGGAGTAGACGAGGATATCATCAATGAACACAATTACCGATCGGTCCAGCATCGGTCGACACACCCTATTCATCAAATCCATGAACGCTGCAGGGGCGTTCGTCAATCCGAAAGACATTACGCGGAACTCGAAATGTCCATAACGCGTGCGAAATGCAGTTTTCGGTATGTCTTCTTCCCTCACCTTCAACTGATGGTACCCGGACCGAAGGTCGATTTTCGAGAACCAACTTGCGCCTTGCAATTGATCAAACAGGTCATCGATCCTTGGTAAAGGGTACTTGTTCTTTACCGTACGCTTGTTCAACTCGCGATAATCAATACACATTCTCATCGACCCATCCTTCTTCTTCACAAACAACACCGGAGCACCCCACGGCGAGATGCTCGGTTGGATAAATCCTTTCTCAAGTAACTCGTCTAGTTGGACCATAAGTTCCTTCATCTCCACTGGTGCTAGTCGATATGGAGCCTTAGCCACGGGCTGGGCATTTGGTACTAAGTCAATTCGGAACTCAATTTCTCTATCGCGTGGTATCCCAGGCAAATCCTCTGGAAACACCTCCGGGTACTCGCGTACCACGGGTACATCGTCTAGTTCCTTCACCTCCTTACACTTGTCAATTACATATACCAGATAAGCCTCGCATCCGCGCCTCAAGTAATCTGTTGCCTTAATCATCGAGATGACGTTTGGCATCGGGACGTCACGATCTCCAAAAACCTCGACTTTGCTACCATCCGGAGCCTTGAGTCGGATTATCTTTCGTTTACATATGATTTGTGCTTCGTTGGCAGTTAACCAATCCATACCCAGCACGACATCAAACCCTCCCAAAACCATAACAAACAATCTGACAGGGAACCTATGACCTTCTATTTTTATCGTAGAGTTGTCCACTACCTCGGTCACTCTCGCAGTTCTACCCTCAGCGGTTTCTACGCTAAAGGCCCTTTCTAGTATACTGATAGCGTACTTCATTCTCTTACAAAAAGATGAAGATATAAAACTCTTACCGGCACCCGAATCAAATAACACCGAAACAAGAGTGTTGTCAAGGATGAACGTACCTGACGCCACATCGGGGTCATTCCTGGCCTGTTCTTGCGTTAGTGCATACGCTCGAGTCTTCGCTCGGGGCCTTTCCTCCCTCTTCTCTGGGCCTTTCCCTTTCCCGGTCTCGCCCATCCTGGGCTTAGTGCATTCCCGGCTCATGTGGCCACTCTCCCCACAGTTGTAGCATTTGATACCGTTCGGGCACTCTCGGGAGTAGTGCCCGGTCTTGCCACATTTGTAGCACAAATTCGATCCCAACCGGCATTCACCGGCATGCCTTCCCCCACACTTCCCACAGACTGCTAATTCATTTACCCTGGCCCGTTTGTCCTGAGCCCCAAACAACTTCCCACCCGATCGCTTAGCGGGAAAACTCAGCTTCTTCTTAGGCTCTTCAATGGCAACGACATTCAGCGCCAGATCATCAAATACCACGCCGCTCAGTTCTACTACCGAATCGTAGGTAGTAGGGGCGTTTGCCTTAACATATGTGCGGACCTTGTCCGGCAACCCTTGAATATAACAAGCGATCTTTCTTTCTTCAGTAGTGACAAGGTGTGGCACCAGACGTGCCAGTTCATTGAACCGTGTCGTATACTGCCGGTGCGTCATGCTCCCAGCCTTCAAACCCAAAAATTCCCTTTCTACCTTTTCGATCTCATTCCTTGGACAGAAATTCTTGATCACCAAAGTTTTCAAATCATCCCACATCATCGAATCAACCACCTCGTTCCCCTTAGCCTGGCGTACACCTTCCCACCAGTGAGATGCTTCCTCCCTCAAGGAGTTAGCAGCAAACTTCACGACCTGATTCGGTCGACATTCACTCAGACGAATGGCGGCTTCCATACGAATTACCCAGTCAAAAGTAGCCACCGCGTCCTTCTTTCCAGTCAGAATTGGCGGGTCACATGCCTTAAAGGACTTATAATCACATCCGCGAGCAGGCGGTGCATTGTCGGTCTCATTGTTCTGAGCACCAATTGCCGCGCTAGACCCGCCCGCCCCATTGACCTGCTTCAACGCTTCAGCCAACAGACCTGGCAGAGAATTCTTCATCAATTCTGTGAATTCTCGAGCTATAGCTGCTCTCACTTCTGGTTCAAAAGTGAAAGGTTGCTCTTCAACCTGTGTCTGCTCGGCTTCATGCACACTAACCGCCGGTTCAGTGTGAACACTTCCTTCTTCACTGTGTTCTTGGCGCGCAGGAATCCTGCCACGCCCACCATTTCGACCGCCGGTACGACCACCGGTACGGCCACCACGCCTTCCGTTCCCTCTCCTCGCCATTTCGTTCTATAAGACAAGAAATCCAATGTCATCACGCTAGTTAACAAATAAAATTCAATAAGCACTGTAAGATGTTAATATACACTGGCCATCTGCAATTAACCATTACACTACCTCTTGATTTCGATTTGACCACCTTTGTGATTTCCATCAGAACCCAAGTCCTAACCTTAACACTTCCTAAGGCATACTATATATGTAAATATATATACACTACCTTCATACCTGATGCTGTGGCTCGAGTTACCCGTACTGGCATCCGCTTTCGGTCCCATTCTCAGTTTAAGTTCAGACACTGGGAGTGTCCGAATCTCTCAAACTATTGCTCTGATACCAACTTGTGAAGCCCCAAACCCGGGAGGCCCCACGCGTTGGATTTACTCATTCACAAACAGTTCTCAAACTAGAATATCAAATAACGCAGCGGAAAATTTCATTTCAAACATAACATTACATCGTTTAACATGCGGAAGCGTAACATTTTCAAATACATGTACATAACAAAAACAACTCGTAACGGGATGCCAGTCTTCATATCATCCGGGTAACTCCTCAAGCCGCCCAGCATCACCGTCCATCATCATAACTTCCTTAACCTGAATGTGCATACTAAAAAGGTCAGCTACGCTGGTGAGTTCTAGTTTTAACGTAAAACATTAACATCAAATATTTGCCAAAAACATAACATCATACTTCATTTAATAAAAGCGTACATAAAACATGCAATAACTTAACATCATCAAAACATCGTAGCATAACATCGTAACAATAGTCAATATGAACCGAATCTGCGCCTTCTCGTAACCGTCAAATCCATACATCGCATACCAGCGGATGAACTTAAGGCTCGCTACCTCTAAGTCATCCGTCATCCAGGTCTCCTAAGGCTCGTTACCTCTAGGTGGACCAAACATACGTCTCCTAAGGCTCGTTACCTCTAGGTAGACCATACACACGTCTCCTAAGGCTCGTTACCTCTAGGTAGACCATACACACGTCTCCTAAGGCTCGTTACCTCTAGGAAGACTAAACATACCATAGGCAATATTTCCCCGCAAGGAATAGTACCTTCCATCGGGATCCCGGTAATCCCATGGGCGACCGTCGTCACCCCATCCTCAACCAGTTGTACAACCGTTAGCCAGCCACAAAGGCCCCCCGTAAGGTAAGGCCAATACATACATACATGCATACTCTAGCTCCCGTAGGAACTCGTGGCAGATTCGTTCATTCGTGACTTTCATAAAAACCTTTACCTCGTTTTAGTTAAAGCATTCGTACGTTTTATTAAATAACACTTCATTCGTAAACCTTTCACAACTTCGTTTGGCAAAATATTTTATAAACATCATCTCGTAAACCTCGTTTCGTAAACATCTCATTAACTCGTTTCGTCTTCCCCTTTCGGAAGCATCGTTCATAAACCTCGTTTCGTAAACCTCGTTTCATAAACCTCGTTTCGTATGTATGCACACCAGCCCAAAACATTTAATTAAAACATTAAAAGAAGGGCTTCTAGAACTCACCTTATAAGTTACTCTTGGGTTGTCCTAAACAAAGGTCCAACAACGTCACTTCCGATCTGAATTGATTAATTAAATACACATCAGACCTAAATCCCGACTCTAACGGTTTACTCGTTCTGTTACAGGTGAATACACTGACTTCACCTACTGATGCAGACCTATCGAAACTACTTAGTTTCGACAGGTGCAGGCCCATCGAAACTTCTAGTTTCGACAACTGCAGGTCACTCGAAACTTCTAGTTTCGACAACTGCAGGTCACTCGAAACTTCTAGTTTCGACAACTGCAGGTCACTCGAAACTTCTAGTTTCGACACCTGCAGGCCACTCGAAACTCTAGTTTCGATACCTGCAGAACTCAGCTATCTTCCCCAAAAACCCTAACTTTCGCATGCAGGTCCGATCTTTTCAAGATCCAGACTTTTTGTATTCAAAACGTGTATTTTCCTTTCGTGATTCCAGATTTATAACCCTTTCCTCATTTGGTTTATAAAAACCCGTCATTTTCACAAAAATACCCGAAAACCCAAAAACGAACAAAAACTCAGATTTGGTTCGGGTGCTACCTGATTTCGAGATTCTGATCCGGAGGTTTTGCTCACGAGTTCAGTAGCAACAAGCTCCTTCAATCTCGGGTCGATCCGCCAACTTTCTCTCTCTACGGTTTCTCTCTCTAGATTCTTGCAAATGAGAGAAATGGTGTGTGTGTTGGCTATTTAAAGGGAGGAAACCCCCCCTTCCTTCAAGTTTGCCGGCCCAACCGGCCCGGCCCGTTACGCCTCGCCCTTTTATCCCGTTCGTCCCGGTTCAACCCGTTATTTAAAATCCTCATTTATTTTGGGATGTTACATTACGTATATGTAACAATTATCATTATGTTAATGTTACATATATGTAAACATATGTGTCACGTATATGTAACATTATTTGGTACGTATACGTAAGAGTCATCATTTCAGTATTTACGTTCAAAATATTTATTCAAGATACTTAAATACTATTTTAACAATTAAAAGAAAAAATAATTTATAAATTATGTGATTGATTTATAGTGGTTAGCACGGTTATCACATAAAAAGTTAGTTAGTATTTGAACCCTTCCCTATATATATATATATATATATATATATATATATATATATATATATATATATATATATATATATATATATATATATATATATATATATATATAGGGGATGGTTCCAGAGAAAACCACAAGTTAGGCGAAAACCGAGAAAACCACTAAAAAACCAATTTTAACCAATCATATAATAATTTTTTATTTTATTTTTATTTATTTATAAGAGTATCAGTATAATATTAAACATTTTCACCAAAAAACATTTTTACACATAGTGTTACGTATACGTAAACATAAAACAAAAAAATTGCGGTTACGTATATGTAAATCAAAAAATTTACTTTTAGATACGTATACGTAAATAAAAAAATTGCCTAAAATGATGTGGTTTTCTTGGTTTTTGCCTAACTTTGTGGTTTTCTCTTGATCCCTCCCCTATATATATATATATATATATATATATATATATATATATATATATATATATATATATATATATATATAGGGGTGGGTTCCAGAGAAAATCAATAGTTAGGCGAAAACCGAGAAAACCACTAAAAACCAATTTTAACCAATAATATTTTTTTTATAGGAGTATGTAATATTATAAATTTTTACCAAAAACTCATTTAAATATTGACTTACGTATACGTAACCCATAGTGTTACGTATACGTAAACAGAAAACAAAAAAAATGCGGTTACGTATACGTAACCCATAATATTAGACATTGTTTTAGTGGTTTTCTCGGTTTTCGTCTAACTTTGTGATTTTCTCTTGATCCCATATGTGTGTGTGTGTATATATATACTAGCTTAGACCCCGTGTCTACATATAGGGTGAAAAATATCAATTTATAAAATTCTTAAATCTTTATTTATATATTTTATAGATATGAAAATGTATTACATATACTAAGAATAGAAAACAAAATTCAAAATATGTAAAAATTAATATAATTAGGTTTCAAAAATACGTTAATTACTATTTAATTTAATTTGACTTTCATTTGCTATTTAATTGAAAATAAAAGTTATATAATTAGATTTTTAAGTTTCTTATAATAAAGGATAATTTAAAATAAATGTGTTTTATTAGTATAATTAGTATTTTCTTTTAAAATATATTATTATTAAAAGATAGATGTGTATTTAATAAGAAAGAGATGCGAGAAAAAAATGATGAGAATGAACATAGAGACGACACGTGGCATGAAAAATCTTTATTTATTATGTAGTATGTATATATATACATATATATATATATATATACATATATATATAGGGGAGGGATCAAGAGAAAATCACAAAGTTAGGCGAAAACCGAGAAAAGTACTAAAACAATGTGTAATACTATGAGTTACTTATACGTAACCGTATTTTTTTTGAATTTTTTTGTTTTCTGTTTACTTTTACGTAACACTATGAGTTACGTATACGTAAGCCAATATTTAAATGATTTTTTGGTAAAAATTTGTAATATTAAATTGATACTCTTATAAAAATATAAAAACAAAATAAAATAAAAAATAAATATTATTATATTATTGGTTAAAAATAGGTTTTTTTAGTGGTTTTCTAGTTTTTCGCCTAACTATTGGTTTTCTATAGAACCCACCCATATATATATATATATATATTTAATATAATAAATAAAAATTATATAAATAATATTAGCTCGATATGTGAAGCTCATGCTTGAGATCGTCAATTAAATGAGCTTTAATATAGGCTAGAGCTCGTTTAATCTTGGTTCGATTCAAACTTTTAATAAACCGATGTTGAATAGCTCACAAACCTATGCGATTCTATCAATCCCGTAAATCAACTCAATTAAATAATAAGTATAGTCACATACACACCAAATTATATTTTACAGATCAAAAGGATAAACCACTCTCACTCAATGAAGTATGAAAACTTGTCAGTCATGCATCCAAATCATTTCAGGAAGTACCTTTTACATTACTCACATGAGGTTTCACTGCCACCACTATCTTTGGTGCACCACCACCACCACGCTTTGTTTTTTTACCTGGTTTTGGGCCTACAACCACCCGAGCCTCCCACGGGCACACCGCGATCCACCGCTCCTTCCAGCTCCATCCCCAGCTCTCTTTGCTTAGATCATAATAAGCTTGCCCAAAATATCGATTTGAGTTCGCCCTCCACTTTACACAATATTAGAAAAAAAAGGTCAATTTCAAAATTATCGGGTTTTTGTTTATTAGTCGTGTTTTAAAGGGAAAATCACCAAAATAGACAAGTTGACCATAAAAATCATCAAAATAAACGTTTGACATTTAAACCGTCAAATAAGGTAGCTAAATATAGCCGGCGGTTAAAATCTTGAAAACACCCAATCAAATCAAGACATGTATGATGGGCTTTTCCATTTTGCAAGGCTTTTTTAACTGCTGGCTAAGATTTAGCCGCCTTAGCCAGCGGTTTTAAAAGTCAATGTCTATTTTAGTGATTTTAATGATCAACTTGTCTATTTTGATGATTTTTCTTTCTATAAAAGGGGTGGGTTTAGACGCACTTGATGATAGAAGGCATAGGCCATTGCTCGCTCACGCTTATTTGTGGCTTCCTCACGCTGTTGCATCCTGGATACGATCTCTTCCATTGTCTCGGGCCCTCCACACCATTCGACCTGTGAGTCTCAAAAGATGAGGTTTCAAAATGTTAGGGGTATTTCTTAAAACTAGCAAAAGATGAGGGATCGTTAGTAAACTTCTGTTCAAGGATCTAAACAACACGAAAATATGGCATGAACCTAGCACGAAATTCACGGGTTTGGGTTTACTATAAATGGCTCGAGGTAAGTTTCAGGTCGAATCCGTGAACACATATATCTAAACGGGTCGGGTATGATGGTTTTAACCATTTATTTTTCGTAAATTCAACCGATTGAGTATTTTATGACAAAGGGCAATTAAATAAAATAAAGTGGGTTTTTTAGTGTGAACGAGAATAGTGGGTTTCTTGAGTATACACATACATCCGCCAATAGGCAACCCGTGGGTCAGTTAGTTTTGGAACCGCCATCTAATTTAAAATTGCAATTAAAGGTGGAATTTAAAACATACCTCAAGTTCATGAAGCCTAGAGTCAAACTTGACTTGATTTTCAAACTTCTTTTGCTTTATACGGCCTTCAGCCACCATCCAATGGCGGCGGTTTCTAATTTCCAATTGTATTTTGCTCCAAAGATGTATTTTGTTAAGAGCAGAAGAAGCTTGTTTTGTAAGTGCATCAGCCTCGATTAATTCCCGAAATCTTGATGTGCCTTTCAAGCAACGTAACGCTTTTCGTGCCTACCCAAAACAAACGCATAAAATTATATTAAATCTAAATCTTTTAATAAAAATAGACTTTGGTTGACATCTGACCTATTCCTTTTTTATCTATTTTCTTATTGGACCGTTTGAGATTAAACAGAACCCAAATCAGCCCGATGTGTTAGGAGTAGGTTGTTTTTGAATTTATAAAATTGTATACCCGATAAGAACGATATGCAGTTTGGATTCGAGTAGCAGCAAATTCTTTTGTTCCGGTGCTTCGACCAATAACTTTTGTACTACCAGCACGAGAACTTGATTCTCTCACAGAAGAATCTCGGCCTCTTGAAATCTTGGAATCCTGCTGTAAGTCAAGAAAAGATGACTTTGAAGGTCAAATTGTCAAGTTTATAATTTTCTAAAACTTATGATAAAGTTGTTAATGTTTATTTTACTAATTAATGAATACTACCAATACAAGTTAAAATACTATTATAAGTTGAGTTAAGTTTGAATTTGAAGGTGTTTGGTTTGACCTTTAAAGTCAAACATCCCATGGAGTTGTTTTTTTTTTTGGATTAGAAAAGATAGCATTTTACCTCTCCTTTTCCGGGTCTCTTTCTTTTAGCGCGGAATAACCTGTTAAACCACCCACAAGCACCCATTTAATTTGATCAAACACCTGGCACACAAGTTTCAATTAAATAGTATGTTTATCTTGATGAAATTAAACAAACATGTTATTTGCTTGATCAAAACCACATACATCTAAACTTCAAAATTAGAGAATCTACACAATCGGAATCAAACAGTAACAAAAGATGATGATCACTGAAGCAAATAACGAAAAGGGTTTTGCGTACCGGAATCTGAGATGAAGATAGCAGATGGGAAACAGGCATAATTAACAACAAAAGAAGGCGAAGGCATATGACAGTCGTGGGCCATAAGGATGTTTGTTTAGGTGAGAAGTAACCTCGGAAGCTGACGGACCAACAACAGGCTTTCGAACCTAAAACTGAAAATGAAACCGCAACTGTTTTACTGATCACTCATAAATTAACCAATGAAAATATTAAACGACTCCGTATTTGGAAAAAAAAAAAAAACAAGTACAAGAAAACATGGTCCCGGCTTCGGCTCAACGCTCTAACCAACTACCTTTTCTGTTTTAAATAACGACTTTGAATAAATATAAAAAAAGTATATTTTGATTCCTTTAGAAAAAGTTAAAGTAGATCACATCAATTTTTAAGTAGAGTTATGAGGAGGAAGAAATCTAATTAATTAAATGTTAATAATCTCAATGTCTAGATGGTTTTGAGATCGCTTCAGATGAGTTGACTTAAAAAGGTGTATACATATATTATAAGTAATAAAATCATCATTTTTAATCACCGGATAGGCAAAAGTTTTATTAATTAAATACTTCAAAGAAGATCTCAAGTTTAATCTGGTCAACTTCAACTACGTATGTTTATGTTAAAAAGAGAAAATCACGAAAGTAGTCATTTTTCACGTGTATCTCTATAGTCATGTGATAGTAAATCCATGCATATCACGATTCTGGTCGTGCATGGTGCATCTTCGCTTGTCAACTTTTAATCCATAAACGCATGCTTAAAATCATGTTGTACGTGAAAGGCATTTGTGTAACAACTTTTCGTCACGTATCATCAACAAACGTACTTGCAGTGGTCATAGTTAGCTGATAAAATTTAATACATACACGAAATGGACTTAAGTGTTTCTTCGCTCGCTATATACATGTTTTTTTACTATGATAGTAGAGGTGTAATACAACTGAAAATAGATAATTTCATAAATTCCTCTTTTTAAGTTAACTTTCTATATATATATTTGAGGGATAAATGACAAGTGTTGACCCATTAGTCCTTTATTGAGGGAAGAAAATGTATAAACACCATCTTCAAATCCCTCGCCTCTTCATATATCCGCCCTGTCATGTAGATGTTCTTTTTTGGTCTTATTAATGCTAAGATGGGACCCTTTGAGAAAGAGCCAAATTATTTTCATGTGTTAAAGAAAATATTTTGGTGATGGTCTCATCTCGTGGGTTTGCTTTATTCATTGGATTTTGACTTGAAGAGATATATGTGGGGTTGTCATTGCTTAAAACTCAAGACTTTTTTGCCTTAGTTGTGACAACCAAGAAAGGAAAATAAGTGCATGATTTTGTTTTTATTTATGTATGTATCACATATCCATATGACCTATACTATTTTAAAAGAAATATTTTATATTACGATTTTATACGTTTATAATGTTTTAAAACAAAGTGCAAGCATTTTTTTTAAATGTGTATAGCTTTTTAAAAAACAGAAATTGTATTAAAATATAATGAACTTTTATCTATTTATTATTGTATGTAAAAAACTTAACTTTTACCTTTTAATATAAAAACGTCTAATTTATCATGATTTCATGTAATATTTAATGGTTATATTATACTTATCCATTTAGGTGAAATTACTTCTTATACCCCATCTCTTAAGTTCTTAGTAGATACGATTTTCACCTATTTGTTTTCTTTTTGTTTCTTTTATCTTTTAAATATTTAAGAAAGCTTTGATTAATTAATTTTATTATAAGTATTAATTATGAGTTGGATACATATAACACCAACTTTTAAAAAAAAAATAAAAAAACATATTTTATAGTTCTTATAAAAATTGTTATATAATTATTTTTTAAAGATGTTTTGTAAAAAATTAAAATACTAATTAGAAGAAGTGTTTTAAACATGTGTTAATTTATTTTATTGGTTGCGGTAGACGGTGGTGGCGGGTCGGGTTTGTAGTAGTGGAGGTTAGCGGCAGCGAGTAGCTTCCGTTGGTAGGTCGAACTTGGTAGTGCGGTTGTGGCAGACTTACGGTGATTTTAGGTTGAACTTGGTAGTAAAGCTTAAAAAAAAAGGAAACGTTATATTGATTATTTTTTAAAGACGTTTTGTAAAAAACAAATATATTAGTTAGATTTTTTTTTAAATACATCTTAATACGGAAAGTGTTTTTTAAACGTAAAAAAAAACTATTTAAAAATAACGAGTTGTCGAAGCAAGTGAAATGACAAGTTTAAAAGTCATTTTTTCAGGGGAACTAGAATTTCTTCGTCGGAGGTCCTCATAATGTTCTCTTCTCTACCGACTACAACTAAGAGATACAACTCATATTTTGTTTTAAAAAAACTCAACTTTTATATATAAAAAATTGATACTTGATCCTCCTAGTTCCACCCTTGTTTGTTTACTTTTACCTTCATTTACCATTTTAAATATAAAATATAAAAACCTAACTGAACTTTTTATCTTTTAGTGAACAAACTACAAACAAGAAAATTTATACATTTTGGTTTACGTTCGTTTCTATCACGTAAACTTACCACCATATATGCTGGATCAAGGTTTGGTATTTTCATTGAATTGTTAATTTATTTAACCTAGAAAAATTTGGAAAACCAAACAAAATCTCATTGGCTAGGGTTAATGTTTATAGTCATTCATTTTTAATAGAGATTTTCATTTTTAATAAACTATATAATATTATTCTAATATGCACTTGTTATATCATTAGTTAATTAGCCTAGTGACAAATGTGTATACCCAAGAGTTCATTAAAATAGAAAAGTATTGGGTTCAAGTCTCACTTGTGATAAAAAAAGGGATCATGTATTGCCCTTCAAAGAGAAAAGTTAATTATATTCTTTATTTTCACTTAAAACTTAATTAGACAACTATAATTAATGGAGGAACACACGTGCAACTAGGGCCGTCAACGAAAAAGTCATATGGATTATTTGTGTACTTTACTCGTAATTTATTTATATATGTTATTTTAATATATTCTTGCTATATTATTAGTTAACTATATTATTTATATTCATCTAATACTTAGTTTAATATATCGGCATATTAGTAATTTAAAATCAAAATCTATACTTAATAAATAATAACTTGCTGGGCCACGTGTCACAATTTTTTTTTAAGAACGGTGAATTCTTTATTTATATAAGACTTGAATCCAAGACCTCCAAACCTAGATACTCTAATAGTCGAGCCCCAAATTCTTTTTTACGCTTATTTTTTTTTCATTACTAACTATTTAATATTTTTTTTATTAATTCTTAAATCTTCATTACTATTTAATATTTCCTTTATAATTGTAAATCTTTAATATTTCCTTTATTAAACCCGTATAAAACACGGCTTCTAATCTAGTATTATTATATACTTGTTAGAGAACTATAATGAATGGAGAATACACATAACTAGGGATGTAAACGAAAATGTTTATCCAAGTGTCCGTGAATTGTTTGACGAGAAATTCATTTATGTTTGTTTATTTATTAATAAGCGTACGTAATAAGATCGAATTTATGTGCATTTGATTGAATGAAGTAAAACGAATAGATACGGTATTTATTTATTTAATCGTGTAAATGTTCAATGATCTATTTGTTATGATTCGTATTATTAATTCATTTACAACAGTATACGTAACAAGACAAACAATATCCATACTATACCATAAAACTTGTATAGAAATTCAACCAATTTTGAAATTACTCGTTTATGATTGTTTTATTGTTGTTTCATAACAACGATTTTGCATTAAATATAATTATACGACATAAAAGACGATCTTAATTTGTCAGGATATTTAACCTACGAGATTTCATATTTGACTTTATTGTTGATGCATGCATGGTAACATTTAATTATAAATGTATAACATTTCAACCTAAAATTTCATAATCCGATCTTAATTGGAACGTTAGGCCGGATTTATTAATTAAATACAAGATATTGCTCTAAACCCAGAAACATAATTAATCGCATATATATATATATATATATATATATATATATATATATATATATATATATATATATTCTTTACTAGATATGCGACCTCACTTAAATTACAATAATGAAAAAAAGATTACGTACTGTAATTAATTACCAATTTCATATATACTTTCACCACGAATAATCTCGGACGTAAATACATCACAATTTATATTATTATATATATGTATTATAAAGTAATATTATATCTTTATAAACTTATACTCATTCCAAAAATCCAGATTAATTAAGAAGTAATTTTATTATTATTATTTGGAATATTCTAGAGAATAATCAAGTTTCTTTAGCGTTTGTTTACACATTTTTAATAATAAAACCACTCAGGTTTCAGTATTGTTTCATTATTAAATTTTTTTACAAACATTAATATTTTTTTTTAAACTAAGTGATCATATGAAACTTGGTTACTATTTAGTGATTATTTTTTTCAAGTTTAAACAGAAGTAGTAATTAATTATGAAGAAAAATAATTCACTAAATAATAATCAAGTTTTATAGTTATTTCATTTAAGTTAACGTAAAAAAAATAATCACTAAATAGTAAATCAAATTTCATGTATAATTCTAAAATATTAAAAAACTAATTTCACAACAATTAATTAATTGGAATATTTTAGATTTTGAATTTCTGGCAAGTTTTTTCCGATATAGTTGCCGTGGTTATTTGCTGACAGCTCAAGCACCAGTTGGCATTTAAATTTGGATTTTAAAGTGAAGGAGATCTTGTGTGATTAGATGCAGATTCGATCAAATTGTTAGTTTTGATTTTTAGATGTGCGTATCTAATTAATCTCGTCTAGGATTTAGTTTTAGTTTTGGTTTTGATACACCAATGTGATTAATTAGATGCATGGGTGCTCATGAATCCTTGAAGCATAAGAAAGTGCCACAGAGAGGAATGGGTTGAGAAGACAACAAACACAATTCCACAAAGATCAATGGTTTGTTCTTTTTTATAAACTTTAAGTAAACTATAATAATAATAATAATAATCTTTAAATATATATATGCAGGAATGGGTTGAGAAGCTTTTCTGCCAACAACTACTAACAGATGGTTGGATTGAAGAGGTCATATCATATCCTTTTTCACTGGAAAATATACCAATTCATTTTTGCAGTATTCATTTTAATGAATACTTAATGCATTAGATATATATATATATATATATATATATATACATATATATATATATATATATATAATATTTATTTGGGATTTTCAAGATTCTTTTGACAATTGTGGTTTGGATCTTTTTTATGTAGAGAGAACACTTGGGCTCGATAAGGGATCAAAAGACCAAGAAATATATTGATGAAAATCGCGATCTTGCGAAAGATTTTCTCACGTTGGCTCCACCTCGGGCTTCACATTTAAAATTAAAAGAGAAGTTGCCATCTTATCAAGTGAGTTCTTTTTCAAGAGTTTTGTCTAGATGTCCGGTCATATGGGTTGGGTAACATGTTGAAACAGGCCGGGCTAGGTCAGGTTGTGACAAGCTTTCTTGTTTTGTTTTATTGAAAGATTTTTTTAATAAGTTAGATATGATTCAGAATAATATTATTGCTATAATAATCTAAAATATTTTAAAGATGCATTAATAGTAAACTTTCAAGTTTCAACCCGATTGACCTATTTTCTTATTTCACCCTCTAGTAGTCTAGTTTCTTTCCATTCAGTTTGACTTTATGGTTTGACATTTTGTTTAGGGTGAAACAAGAGATGCATCTGAAACAGAATGGTCAAACCAACAGCCATTGCATAGTTTCTTTCCAGCAGCAATGGTGAAGTAGGGGAACATGTTGATCTGAGTTTGAAGCTATACAAGTCTGGCTGACTGGCTATTCATGTTTTATTATTTTTTGTTGTTGGCTTGTTTTTCCCATTCAAATTCAAATGTCCCTCGATGGTATAGTAATCTACTGATCCACGACTTTATAATTTTTATATTTCTAATTCCTTAGAAATAAAATTATATAAAAGCTAAAGTTAGTAAGAAATGTACCGGGGAATCCTAACGGGTATACCCAATACCCAATGGATAATAAGTAATCAGGTACCCAGCAGGTATGGGAACGAGTATTACCATCCCTAGGACCGGCCTAGTTGAAAACACTTGAACAACCTTCATTTTGAGCTGACCAGTTGAACCGGCAACCTAGATCATGCTTGGACTGGATTATCAAACGATTTTATTTTTTTATTTCAAAATCTTATTTCCTCATTAATTTACTAATTTCATATTTTGTTTATCACTGACTTCATATTTTATTAACATTGCAAATAGAAAAAAAAAGTAGTTTCATATTTTATTTTAATTTATTAAGACGTTTTTCAATTTTCAATTTTTTAAACCGATCTGATGGACAGGTTTTTGTGAGGTCGAATATCAGAAAGTTTGTTTTAGCAAGGGCGGAGGTTTGTGAGGGCCCAGAGCCCCCCCCCCCCTCCCCCCGATTTTTTGCTCAGTAGTGTTAATTTATATGTATTCGGCCGATTTTTCGCTCAGTAGTGTTAATTCATATGTATTGGCCGCAAATTTTATAGTTCCGGCCCCCTGATAGGAAAAAAAATGCTTAGTAGTGTTAATTTATAGTATTCGGTCACAAATTTTATAGTTCCAACCCCTGATAGGAAAAAAAATCTCGCCCCCCCCAACTTTTTTTCTCAAGCTCCGCCACTGTGTTTTAGATAATATATGATGGATAGTTTTAAAAGTGTGATACATAATTTACATATCAACATAAACTCGTAAATCTGTAGTTAAAAGTTTTTTACCCGATATTTTATAATCTATACGCATAATTAATCAATTTATAACTTTACCAATGGTTTGTATCTGCCTTCTTCAAACCGGTTGTAAAAATCCGGAACCGTACTGAACCGATCACGTTCCCTCTCTAAAAACCGGTTCCACCAAGAACCGTTTTTTACTTCAGTTGACAAAAACCGGAACCGAACCAGGGAAAAAACCGGTTTGTACACTAGCTTCACATATCAACCAAAGATCTTTAAAAAATTGGACCAAACCATTTATTCAAGTAACTTTCATATTAGGTACAAAAGATCAAATCAAACTGCATGCCAATAAACTGAGGTTCTTTTTCTTTTCTACATATCTCATTTTTCAAAATAAAAAAGACGATGCTCCGAAAAAAAATTGAACCTATGACCAACCGAAAACATAGTCGAGAACATATACCAGGATAAGGGAAAATGGATAGAGGGCAAAAGCAATGAAAGATGTCCATAGAGGGAAGGTGGTGCGTAAACTTCCAAAAACGCCCATCACGATGCAAACAATCAGAATAACGAGCACTTCAGATGAAAAATCCCATGTTAATCCTCTCGCGTATACAAGTGCTAGAAATACCGACAGGCAAAGTATATTATTCATCGTTACTGCCCCGTATAACTGCAACATAAAACATAAGTCATCGTTACCTAGAAAATGCAGTTTCTCACTAAATTCAGGTTAACACAATTTCATTTTTACTGGTTAAAATATTTAAATATATTCAGTGCATTAATGTTTATTATTTTTGTTACCTAAGATGGTCGATATAAAGGTACCGAATTTTTTCACCTGCGTAGATGCACGTTGAAGACAATTATGCATTGTTTTGTATTGTATGTTTAAGAGTCTATTATTTTTTTTATTATTTATTTCTGTTTTTAATGGGTAGTTACTAAATCTGAGCTGAGTATAACATTCAGTGAGTATAACATTCCGTAACTGTTCTGATCCTCCGTTCAGTTTTTTTTCTGTTACATTTGAAGTGGTCAATATTTAAACCTCGCTCATCCACTAACCTAACTACATTGGGGTTAATGGCGGGCTTTTAAAATTTGACAAATTGACCAATTAATATGACATTCTTATTTATTTTTTAAAGTGTTCAAATTTGTGATATTAACATAACTGTTTTAAAATGACAATCCATCATTATTTACTAATTTTATGAGATGAGTTGTTTATTAAGTAAATATAACTTTATGTACGGTCTTTTACAAAATCTTTTTGTTAGTGGGCGGGTGCTGATTATACATAGACCTAAAAACCGAGTACGGTTGTTTTGCTATGTGTGCATTTGAAAAACGGTCAAAGAAGGTTTTTATATAATTGAATTGAAGATTTTTATGTAAGGGGCGTTGGATTTTATAATTTTTCAGGATTGTCGCGAAGATATCGTCGGTTACTATATAGGAAACAAAAACGGATGTGTTGATATGTAATCACGTAACATGTTAATTTTTTATTGAAAAAAACTATAACAATACCATACTCAAATTAAAGAGAATAAAATGCTCGTTTTTGTGGTGTAACTTTTTATAAAAAATATTAAGGTATGAAAAAGTTATGGCCATTTAAAAATCGTGGAGGGTAGTTGGTTTAAAAGTGTAATTATTGCTTAAATAAAAATAAGTTGAGTAAAGTTGAGGGGGCAAAGGTGTAAGTATTATTTGAAAAACATATTTACCCCTAGAAAGTAGTTAACAAATGCATTGGGTAATGTATTATAATCTATACTATATAATAAATAAAGGTTTTTTCGTGTCACGTGTCGTCACCACATTCATTCTTAATATTTTTTTTCTCGCCTCTCTCCTATTAAATACATTTCCATCTTTAAATAATTATATTTTTAAAGAGAATACTAATCTATACTATATAATAAATAAAGGTTTCTCAATGACACGTGTCGTCTCCATATTCATCCTTATAAAAATTTTCCCGCCTCTCTCTCATAATAAATACACTTCCATATTTCAGTAATAATATATTTTTAAACAAATTATTAATTATACTAATAAAACACCTTTATTTTAAAATATCTCATATTATAAGAAACTTTGAAATGTAATTAACTAGCTTATTTTTCAATCAAATAGTAAATGAAAGTCAAATTACATTGAATAGTATTTCATGTGTTTTTTAATTTCAGTTATATAATAATTTTTACTTATTTTTGGATTTTGTTTTCTATTGTTAGTATATGTAATACATTTTTCCACCTATAAGATAAATATATAAAGATTTAAAATTTTTATATATTGATATTTTTCACTGTGTAATACACAGGTTCTAAACTAGTATAGTATAGATAAGTGGCCTCTTCAAATTACTTAATTATCTAGAGGTGGTGATTTTGACCCGTTGCTTGTGAATTAGTTCGATTTGGGTTATGGTTTAGCCCTAACGTATCAGATGGGTCGGTTAGAAAAGGGATAAAATTATGAAATAATAACAAAGTTTCAATATAGTCACTCGTACTTTTTTTAAATATAAAAGATTAAAAACCACTCAAATTTCATTTATTATTGGCCCATTGCTTCTGACCCAACCCATTTCCCCACATTGGATCAAATCTAATCATGAATGTAAGAAACACACAAACCTCTGAAAATGTAAGAGATGCAGATCTCTGCTTCTTGCGTGATGCAAAGATGATTGCAGACACCGCTTCACTTGAGTTGGTTGCTACAGGTAAAGCAATGAATGAGATGAAGAAAGAAGGAATACTTGTAGCAGCAGAAAAATTGCCAACAGCATCCACAAGTGGATCAGCAAAAGCAGCTGCAATAAAGGTGCCAATTAACAAAAACAAAACTGCTTTTATCGTTGTCCCGCGTGGATCATCTACACCTTCCTCTTCATCTTCTTCACCAGCATCATCTCCTAATAGATCATGCTCTTTCTTTGTCTCCTGAAAAATACATTTTTATATAAATATTTTTCAAAAACAAGAATAAAAATGTCGCCCAGCTCAGCCGGCTTACCTCATAATAGTCATGAATGTACTTCAATGTGTCAGGACCAGCAATGTGAGCATTTATTTTGGAACCCTTGGCCTCCTCAAGCCAGTTTGCAATTCCAGCAACGAATTCTTCAAAGTCAATTTCATTGTTTTCAGATGTGTCGAAATCTTTCATAACTTTATTAACAGCATCATCTTCGTTTAAATTTATTTCATATAATCGCATTCCTACAACCAAAGCCCTTAGTTCTGAATGTGACAGACGTGCATCTCCATCCGAATCGATGGATGTAAATAGCCTGTCATGGATTTTTGTAAAAGGTTATTAACATGGGGCACATACTGCAAATACAATTTGGAAAAATGTAGATGAGCTGACTTTGCTAGAACATCGTGGTTAGGTTTCCCATGATCATCCAAGAGTCTTCCGAGTGCACGCATTTTTAAGTACTTGAGAATTCTGGATCTTACATGCTTATGCTTTGCAAAAGCAAGACGTCTTCTCTGCAATTTAGGCTGAATAACCTGAAATATGTATGCAATTTATTCATCGACTAACTAAGGAGCCAGAATATAGAATAATAATAATAATCCTCAAACTGTTAACAAATGCATTGCAGTATCAATATTGACCTGATAAACACAGTATGCAATTAAAAGAGAGACTGATACAATAAGCCCAATTAAAACTGCCAAGTGTCTTCCAGAATCAGAATGCAGAATTTGTGGGAATTGAACAACAATAAAAGGGAGCACAGATACAGCCATAATCATGGCAGAATATCTTGTCCAAATATCAGTACTCACACCAGATCCTGCAGGATGACAGATGCATATACACAAGAATTAAAGTTAAAAAGACATCAAACACGTGCTTGATTTTATAAAACAAGGATTGATAACAGTTTATGTTGGATAAGAGGAAGGGCATACCAACTAAGTTAAACCCTTTAGTATCTTGGTTATCTACAGCAACTGAGCTCACTATATCACACTTGCCAACATTGATGCAGGCTCCCCATATTACAGTAATAAGCATGACGGTTGAACCAGCTAATAAACCCATTCCTACATAGACCTGCTCCTGAGCAACTTCAACACTTCCAGATAGTCCGGACACTGCAAGAAGCAAGTAGATCGTAAGCACATACCTTTACAGTAACTATGCTAGCACATCCCAATTAAAAAACGTTGAGAATTACTTTTCGAAGCTCCAATGATGTTCTAACTAAAACAAGTAGTATTCATGGTGGTCGTACTTAATTATTTAGATTCAATTATTCAAAGGGCTCAATTTCAAGATTGTCAGTAGCAATAACTAGAGCTGCTTACTTCTCACAAATACAAATAACTCTTGAACTTGAAATACAGTGAATGAATTTGCTTATAATGAGTTAGGTGTTTTAACCATTCAGCCATGGATGCTTAGCCGGGAACTGATTTTAAGCTTCAGAATTCAACTTTATCTTAAGAATGACAGTTAATTAGCAAAAAAAAAATATGAAAATAACAAAAGCAAGTAATAACCTATGATTGATTTGACGCCAAGTATAAAGATAAAACATTCATCAATAACTTTACATGTGTTATAGTTCATAACACAGAATTTTTCCTTTTCAGAATATTCAAAAAGTTAAAATCCACATAGAAAAGTAAAGCAGAGGAAGCATCGTCTGGAATGACGATTAACTAATCAGATCAATAAAATTTAACTTGAGAATATTCAAAATTCATCTTCAGACTACTGGATCTAACACGAGCCTAAACTAATCAGGTTATTAGAAAAATGTAAAGTCACATCTCTGAGAACAAAAATAGAAAGCAAATTTATGATCGAATTCATGATGATCTGGTAGGTTGTTGTGAATTTTACCGAGAATGAGCATCGCGTCGGGAAGAGCACCGAGCATCGGAAGCAAGAGGCCGCCAACAAGACCTGGCCCTAAGATCTCCAGTAGCAGCTCGCTACCGGCGGAGAGGTAGGTAGCGGCGAGGAACATGAGATAACCGTACACCAAAATGAGGAAGAGATTTCCGAGTGCTGTGTTGGTGCAAGGCATGAATCCGTAGGTCTGCTCACAGGCTTCTGATTCTTCGGCTGATACGAAGGGGTTGAGACGAAGTATGCCGCCGTATCCATTTTGAACGCCGTCAGAGACGAGATCTGATGAAGAAGTGGTGGTGATTACGGGGGCGGCGACGCTGAAGAAGAGGAGAGTTGAGATTGCAATCAGGAGAAGCGAATTGGACGCCATGTGGCGGACGTGGTGATGGAATTGGCGACTGTTGAGAGCGTTTGGGCCAGCTTATATAACGACAAAATCTAAAAAAGTACATTTTTACGGGCGGGATATTAACCTTTTTAATTAAAGTACATGTTAGAGCATTCACAGCAGGTTCTGTATATGTTTGTGAATGAGTTCTGTATATTTTAAGGAGTGGTTTAAAATGGTTGTGAGTGAAAAAAAAAAGAAAATGTTACTGTTTATCTGTATATTTATGAAAACACTGTTCACATCTATTAATTTTTTAATATTTTTTTAAAGTGGTTGTGAGTGGATGAGAGAGAAAATGTAATGATAAAAGTATAAAAAAGTATTATTTAATTGAAAAGGAGAGAAAAAAGGTAGTGATTTTTAGTGTAGTTATAGAGATATGGATAGAGAAGCTGATGGGAATGCTCTTATACCCTATCTAGTGAGGGTGAAGTTGACCTATGTCAAAACCCAAGCAACAACGCTCCTTGTTAGGGCAAAGGGTATACCTTGCCATCACCTTACCATCACTTTGTTAGGCACTTTGTAGTGGAGCCGTGAAAGTGACGGCGTGAGCAGACCTTACTCAAACACGGGCGCGGAACACCACCCCCTTGTGGGCGTGAACAGGGCGTGGGGCTCCTGCGTGATCAGGTTCACGGGGGAATGGGCATTTTCCAGGGCCGGAGCTGACCATGGGCAGGGTGGGCGACCGCCCAGGACCCGTTCTCCGGGGGCCTAAAATTTTTAATTTTTTGAGTAAATTACAAATTGTGTCCTTTAACTATTATTCAAATTGCAAGTTATGTCCTTTGGCTTCATTAATTACACTGTATGTCCTTATTTCGAAACCTTTACACATTTTAAGTCCTTTTAACTAACCCCCATCCAAAACTTATGTTAAGTATGGTCATGTGCCCCTCACATGAGGGGCATTTTCGTCCTTTTACCCCTACTTTTTTTAAATATATAATTATCTTCATCCAACATACCCCCACTCTCTCGAACCAAAACCCAAAACCATCATCATCCTCATCTTCCACCCACAAATACACCCAATCCTTCCACTGCCTGGTTCGTCGGAGCTGGGCCACAGACTGTGATGCCACCTCCTCTCTCTCTACAAGTTATAAACTCTCTATCTACTCTTACTCTCTCCCTACACTCCCCACCCACCTATAATTTACAGCCCTAAAATCACCGGTCGTTAAAAGCTCGACCTGAACCGCCATTGTCTTTCCCTTATGGTTTCAATTTGGATTTCAGAAGCTAGAACTTACAGCTATTTCGATTTGGATATGGGTTTCAATTTGGTCAGATGTCGTGGTTCCAATTTGGTCCGATAGGTCTCGCCGGAATTACTCCTTGGAGTTGGTTATCACTGGAGTTGGGTTGGTGGGTTCGATGGATCTTTAAAGATTGAAAGCTGTGAGCGGAGCAATGTTTCAAGGAACGCTATTTTCTATTTTGTCGATGAAGAGAGAGAGGGATATTGTATTCACGGTACAACTATTGTTGGTGGTGGCTACAAAAGCTGGTCGAAGAAGATGAACCGTTATGGTGGATTAACGGCAACAAAAACCCGCAACCCTGCTCTTTCTATCCTCTATGACAGCGGCCAATCATTTTGTTTTAGACAATGAAATTTCTTGTATCATAATTGTAACGAACCAACTTTCGGTTTACCCTATAGTATATTAATTATATTGTAGGGGGTGTTTTTAAATAAAACAAAGTTGAGGGTTTGTTTTTATGATGGAAATACCTAGTTTTGGGTACAAGGAGTCATTTTGATATATGGAGGGGTTGTTTAGCATTTAACACAAACTTAATTTGTGTTAAATGTCTTGATCAGGCAAAAACACACACTTGTGTGTGTGTCACGAAATTGAGAAGATGAGAAAGGGGAGAATGAGCCAAGAAGCTTAAAATCTGGAAGATTGAGGTGAAAGATCATGGATTTGATGATGATTGAAGCTCAAGCAACCATCAAGTAAGTTCATCTTCTTCACCTATACCTCCATCAATGGAGTTTTGGTGGGTTTTGGGTAGAAAACCCAAATTGTGTGGTGATTCGGGTTTAATGTCGTTTATAAACCTTAATCTAGTATCACTAATGTTGGAGAATCATGTTTTACATGATTTTAACACCTAATTTGATGTTTGAAAAATTAGGGTTCTTGAGGTGAAATTGAGGGTTTTTGAAATTAAGGTTGTTTGGATGTTGATTAAGGGTTTGTAAGTGTTTATGGTGTGATTAAACATATAACCAAGTAATAACCCTCAATCAATTTGGTGAATTAAGAATTTGAGGTTTTGGGTGAAAACCCAAATGTCAAATGGGTGAATGTTATGTAGGGAGGTTAAAACATGTTTATTGTGTAATTAATCAAGTTTAGAATGGGTGTAATCCATAAGGTCTAGGTTGGATGTTAGACCTTAATCGAAAATGGTGAATTGGTGGATTGAAAGTTTAACTATTATGGGTGAAACTGGTCATTTGGGTTGTAAGGTGATAATTATTGTGGTTTAATTAAGGTAATGTTAGTCAAACTAAGTTAGGGTCTTGATCTTTAGATCATAAAGGTGTGTTGGGTTTCAATCGGTGATCAAAGGCTTACTAATTGTAAATTGGTTGTATAGGTAATCAAGTAGTAAGGAAGCTAGCTTGGAGGATCAAGATGGATCATCTTTAGCAAAAGGTAAGTGATTTGCACTTACTTAGTAATGATAGGTGGTGGTAATTGCACATATTTAATTTACATGATTGGTTGTTCAAATATCTTATATGTGTTTAATTGTATGTTGGAAATTAAGGAGATTGCATATGATGAAAATATGCAAGGGTGGGTGCGTGGTGTTTGAGGTCTAAGAACCTTGCCTTGTTGTTTGATGAATTAAATTAATAAACTTATATGGTGTATTGGTGTAAAGTTGACTTATGTGGTAAAAGTCAAACTTGTATGCATAATGTAGTTTGAAATTGGTGTAGTTGACTATTTGGTATATAGTTAAACTAAAATGTAGAATATTAAAAATTGATGTAGTTAACTATGTGGTATATAGTCAAACTAAAATGTAGAATATTAAAAATTGGTGTAGTTAACTATGTGGTATATAGTTAAACTAAAAAGTAGAATATGGTAATTTGGTGTAATTGACTTATGTGGTGTATAGTCAAACTAGATGTGGTAAATTGGTGTAATTGACTAATGTGGTGTAAAGTCAAACTAAATGTGGTAATTGGGGGTAATTAACTTATATGGTATATAAGTCAAACCATTGTGGAATAATGATGAATTTGGTGTAAATTGACTGATATGATATATAAGTCAAACCATTGTGGAATAATGGTGAAATTGGTGTAAATTGATTTATGTTGTATATAAGTCAAATCATTGTGGAATAATGATGAAATGTTGTAAATTGACTTATTGTGGTATAAGTCAAACCATTGTGGAATAATGGTGAAATTGGTGTAAATCGACTTATATGGTATATAAGTCAAACCATTGTGGAATAATGGTGAAATGTTGTAAATTGACTTAATGTGGTATAAGTCAAACCATTGTGGAATTATGGTGAATTAGTATAATAATAGAACTTGTATGATGTCAATACTTGTCTAAATGTCGGTCTTGGAGTCAATTACTCAATGACATAAATTAACGAGTGTGGTAAACTCGGGTCGTAAGTTTGTAGTCAAAGACTCCAAATAATAATGAATTAGTCGGATTGGATAAGGGGTAAAAACGAGTTGTGGTTCTCGTATAAGGAGTTTAAAACATTCACAAAATGTTGTTGGTTGCTTAAAACGACCGGGGGTCGAGTCGGGAGGGTCGAAAAGGTCAAAAAATGAAAAAAAACTGGGTGTGCAGGTTTGAGACCAACGTTCTGAACGTCGGTGGGCTTCTGGTGAACGCATGCTCAAACGCCAACTTCTGAATTTGGGGATTTGCAGGGAATTGCGGAGTTAATCATTTGGGGGTTATTGTGCAATGTTATATCATTACTAATTGTGTTCTTATAGGTAAAGCTTCGGTTTGAGCCTCGGGTCATGCTTCGTGTCGGATGGATTCTCATTAGTTTTGGTGGACGTTAACGGTTGAAGTTAGAACTCCGGTTGGGAGTCTTTAAACTTGTATTAAGTTGTTTCTTTGATGCTAAAACTTGTTGTTATCTTTAATTTGTCGGATAGTTGTTTTGAAACAAAATCACGTCGTTGTCGTCTTGTTGTTTTTAAAACGAGTTGTTTGTCAAGGGTGTTTTATGGGACCTATTTTCGGCATGTTTTTGAAAGTTAAAATCGGGTGTAAAATTTTGTGTGTTACAACTTGGTATCAGAGAAATGGTTTGAGGGATTCGGGTGTGCAAGACACTGAACTCAAACTTATTTGCTCTTGATAAGATGGGTGTAATGAGAATCCAACGAAGGCATGACCGAGACTCGGAGCTTAAGAGTGAAAGGTTTGTAATGATTATTGTCGTTGGTCATTATAATTGGTGTCTAAGGTGAATTATTTGTGCTGAAACTTGTCTTGGGAGTTATCACATGGGGACAATGAATATAATTAGGCATATTATATTACTAATCATGTCTGGCCAGGATGATTAGTAATGTAACATGTCTACGTGTTTTTATGGTGGCTATGTAATAATAACCATCACCAAGGAGTAAGTGAAGGTGATTATATATGTATTTATATGTATATAAATGTAGATATACTTATATACATATAGGCGTATAACTTAAGATAGATGCCTATAGTTATGTTTATACACGTATGACGAGTTAATCGTTTTAACACAGTTAGGGAATGACTGATGGAGACAGATGTTAGTAGGCGGAAATAGTAGATGGGAGTTGTCTTAAAGACTCATGTACGAAAGATTCTACGCGTGTAACACCTCGGGGATGGTGAGTAGCATGGAGTTATTTGGGAGAATTAGAAAGCAACATTCTAGTGGAGGATGGCTAAAGCTTTCTATCTTGTCGTGTTAATCTTCGTTCAAGGAAGATAGGGCTCTACGAGGCAAGCCTTTGGAAGAAACGTATGAAGCCTAAGGAGCGGGAGGAACAACATTGGCGAATTAAAGAGGAAGAAAACCTTGTTCCACAAGGGGTTCGTGGCGTGCGAGCCAAAGGAGTTCATTAGAGGTGGTTTATTCGTTGGTTAATCAACAATACATCACCATAATGGTATTGACTTTGAAGCAATCCATTGTGATGGGTGGATGGAGTACTACTCGCAGAGAGTCGACTCCGGAAAATGGTGGATATTAGACTGGAGTTCTCAATTTGGAGAAAGGCTTAAAGGCTTGAAGATAGTGCAACACGGTGAATTCAAGAGACGTTCTTGAACTAGCTTTGTCCACAAGCCGTTGTAGATCTTGCATCTGGGAGTTTCTTCACGTGCGTTAGACCATGTGAGATAATCAAAGGATTATAGACATGTCGTATGACTAAGTGTGGTCTTGCCTAAATCTTGGAGTATCAGAGGGATGAAGATAGATCGGTTTTCTCGATGCTATCGGTTGAATTATAGAGTGGATTCTCCTTCAAGGAAATCAAACTCGGGAAACTAGTGGGGTGTGAGGAGGAATTAGTGGTGGCTTTAAGAAAGCCAAATATTCTAGACGAGCTAGAAATCCCTTTGGGAAGGCAATACTTGTTGTTGCCATATGTGTGGAAGTTACATAAGTGGAATGATGGGACACACTACGCCATAGTGTTCTAGTCCTAATCATATGTGCTACAGTGGTTACAAGTCGGGACACATTCGAAGTGAACGTCCCGAGTTTAAAGCACGCAAATGAACGGGGGAGAAAATAGAAATTTTAAGGCCGTCGAGCCGAACATTTCTAAACTATCAAAGACGGGGCTGAAGTCTTTTGGCATAATTGTTGGATTATATTTTATGAGAATCGGTGGATTCGGAGGTGATCAACATTGCGGATTTCATAATGTTGACAAATGTATGAGTTAATAATCGAAGGATGTGGGTGAAACAATCACATGGAATGGAGTCTTAAGATTTTAGTGGAAATTGTGGCATTAATTAGTAACCGTATCGACGTCGTGTATGACTAAAGGGTGATGTGTCGACTCGTTCTCACCTATAGACGGTGAAACACGTGGCGCATGAATTGGTGTATGCATGACTTATGCCATTGGCACCAACCGGAAAATGGAATACTTGATGTTCCAGTTGCAAGGAAGTTCATGAGGGTTCTATACCCGAATGTCTATTCTTGGGGTGTAACCGTTCTCTTGAGAAAAAGAAGAATGGAAGAACGTATACGTACATTTGTCGGGTTTGAACAGGTGTCTAAGTCCTAGTTCCAACAAATGAATGTAGAGGAAGGCGATATCCCATGGATGGTATCATTTCCGTTGTGAACACTATGGGATTGCGGATGTAACTTTCTAGCTTATTAGAAGTTACGCGGTTTTGTGGATCATGTGAAAGGTGTGTATACCTATGTATGCTAATACGGTGGTCGTTTATTCGATGATAGTCGTTTCTATCTTTGAAGCAAAGTCGTTCAAGCTCATTATCTTCATGAGTTTCTTGGAATTACCTGAAGGGAGACTCCTTTCTTCGGAATGATTTGGTGTGCCATTTTGGCAAAGGGTGGAAATTCATTTTTGGATAAGGCGGTGAATTCAAAAAAAATTATATGTTGACTCGGCACTGATGGATGTAATCAAGAGGTCTATGGTGTTGGAGTCCTAGAACTTCATAGTGGTGTTTGAAGTCTTAAAATTTCACAACCGGTGATTGAAAATGAAGTCTTTGAACTTCAAATGGGAGAATTTGGAGAGGGAATTGATGAATCTATACGCGGGCAAGAGTTAGAAGTTTGAATTGAAGTCCTCAAACTTCATCGGTGTTCTTGAAGTCCTTGTACTTCATGGGTGATGACTGAGACTTAAAAGTCTTGTGGGTTATTATATGGTTGTTTTAGAGTTTAACTTTTGGTGGATGCGGATGAAAAGAGGCACAATCTAGTGTGTGGTTATAAATGTTTCACTTGCCTACGGGTTAAGTCCAAATATCAAAAGGGAACCTACTCTTCCATGTGGTCGGAGAACTTTGGTTCAAGAAGTGTGTGATACGACATAGTACATCTATACCTGTTGAGTCAGATTGAGGTGTTAGTTTCTTATTTGATTTGGAAGAAACCAGGTGACTATTTACCATTAGTTGAAAGATGGTGTCATCTTATCTACCATTTGAGTATTCATATTCGATTGAATGAATTATTAAATAGTGAACGGTGTCGAATACCGTTTGGTTGGGTGGTATTGGTTTTCATGAAACTAAGAATCATGTTGTGATTCAAGACTTAGCGTGTAAGATGCTGTTTATTGAGTGTGATTGAGAAAACTACTCAAGGTGGATAGAAAACCCTAAGTGGATTTAGGAAGGAGGTGTATTGAAATTCAAATGGGAACTTTGGCAATATAAAAGTTTCCTTTATAAAGGGGTGTAACGGGTTCGAAAACGTGGGAGGCTAAGTCCTCGTTTAGTGGGATCGTTCAGACTTCACTTTAGTTTGTAAAGTGGTATGTCATTAGGAGTTACTCGGGGGGTTCGTGTAGTCTCCATGGTACATTCCTCGTGGTTCATCCACGGGAATGTATGGCAAGAGAAGTGGACGTTGCTTTTCTTAGCGGTGTTGAGGTGGATGACGGATGTTTCTTCTAAACGAACCAACTTTCGGGTTTGCCCTATAATATATTAAATATATTGTAGGGGGTGTTTTTAAATAAAACAAAGTTGAGGGTTTGTTTTTATGATGGAAATACCTAGTTTTAGGTACAAGGAGTCATTTTGATATATGGAGGGGATGTTTAGTATTTAACACAAACTTAATTTGTGTTAAATGTCTTGATCAAGAAAAAACACACACTTGTGTATATGTCACGAAATTGAGAAGAGGAGAAAGGGGAGAATGAGCCAAGAAGCTTAAAATCTGGAAGATTGAGGTGAAAGATCATGGATTTGATGATGATTGAAGCTTAAGCAACCATCAAGTAAGTTCATCTTCTTCACCTATACCTCCATCAATGGAGTTTTAGTGGGTTTTGGGTAGAAAACCCAATTGGGGTGGTGATTCGGGTTTAATGTCGTTTATAAACCTTAATGTAGTATCACTAATGTTGGAGAATCATGTTTTACATGATTTTAACACCTAATTTGATGTTTGAAAAATTAGGGTTCTTGAGGTGAAATTGGGGGTTTTTTAAATTAAGGTTGTTTGGATGTTGATTAATGGTTGGTAAGTGTTTATGGTGTGATTAAACATATAACCAAGTAATAACCCTCAATCAATTTGGTGAATTAAGAATTTGAGGTTTTGGGTGAAAACCCAAATGAGTCAAATGGGTGAATGTTGTGTAGGGAGGTTAAAACTTGTTTAATGTGTAATTAATCAAGTTTAGAATGGTGTAATCCATAATGTCTAGGGTGGATGTTAGACCTTAATAAAAAATGGTGAATTGGTGGATTGAAAGTTTGACTATTATTGGTCAAACGGGTCATTTGGGTTGTAAGGTGATAATTGGGGTTTGGGGTTTGATTAAGGTAATGTTAGTCAAACTAAGTTAGGGTCTTGATCTTTAGATCATAAAGGTGTGTTGGGTTTCAATTGGTGATCAATGGATTACTAATTGTAAATTGGTTGTATAGGTAATCAAGTAGTAAGGAAGCTAGCCTGGAGGATCAAGAGGGATCATCATTAGCAAAAGGTAAGTGATTTGCACTTACTTAGTAATTATAGGTGGTGGTAATTGCACATATTTAATTTACATGATTGGTTGTTCAAATATCTTATATGTTTTTAATTGTATGTTGGAAATTAAGGAGATTGCATATGGTGAAAATATGCAAGGGTGGGTGCGTGGTGTTTGAGGTCTAAGAACCTTGCCTTGTTGTTTGATGAATTTTTAATTGTATGTTGGAAATTAAGGAGATTGCATATGGTGAAAATATGCAAGGGTGGGTGTGTGATGTTTGAGGTCTAAGAACCTTGCCTTGTTGTTTGATGAATTAAATTAATAAACTTATATGGTGTATTGGTGTAAAGTTGACTTATGTGGTAAAAGTCAAACTTGTATGCATAATGTAGTTTGAAATTGGTGTAGTTGACTATGTGGTATATAGTTAAACTAAAATGTAGAATATTAAAAATTGGTGTAGTTAACTATGTGGTATATAGTCAAACTAAAATGTAGAATATTAAAAATTGGTGTAGTTAACCATGTGGTATATAGTTAAACTAAAAAGTAGAATGTTGTAATTTGGTGTAATTGACTTATGTGGTGTATAGTCAAACTAGATGTGGTAAATTGGTGTAATTGACTTATGTGGTGTAAAGTCAAACTAAATGTGGTAATTGGGGGTAATTGACTTATGTGGTTTATAAGTCAAACCATTGTGGAATAATGGTGAATTTGGTGTAAATTGACTTATGTGGTATATAAGTCAAACCATTGTGGAATAATGGTGAAATTGTTGTAAATTGAATTATGTGGTATATAAGTCAAACCATTATGGAATAATGGTGAAATGTTGTAAATTGAATTAATGTGGTATAAGTCAAACCATTGTGGAATAATGGTGAAATTGGTGTAAATTGACTTATGTGGTATATAAGTCAAACCATTGTGAAATAATGGTGAAATGTTGTAAATTGACTTAATGTGGTATAAGTCAAACCATTGTGGAATAATGATGAATTAGTATAATAATAGGACTTGTATGATGTCAATACTTGTCTAAATCTCGGTCTTGGAGTCAATTACTCAATGACATAAATTAACGAGTGTGGTAAACTCGGGTGGTAAGTTTGTAGTCAAAGACTCCAAATAATAATGAATTAGTCGGATTGGATAAGGGGTAAAAACGAGTTGTGGTTCTCGTATAAGGAGTTTAAAAAATTCACAAAATGTTGTTGGTTGCTTAAAACGACCGGGGGTCGAGTCGGGAGGGTCGAAAAGGTCAAAAAATGAAAAAAACTGGGTGTGCAGGTTTGAGACCAGCGTTCTGAATGCCCGTGGGCTTCTGGTGAACGCTGGCTCAAACGCCAGCTGCTGAATTTAGAGATTTGCGGAGAATTGCGGAGTTAAGCACTTGAGGGTTATTGTCCAATGTTATATCATTACTAATGGTGATTTAAATGGTGTTCTTGTAGGTAAAGCTCCGGTTTGAGCCTCGGGTCATGCTTCGTGTCGGATGGATTCTCATTAGTTTTGGTGGACATTAACGGTTGAAGTTAGAACTCTGGTTGGGAGTCTTTAAACTTGTATTAAGTTGTTTCTTTGATGCTAAAACTTGTTGTTATCTTTAATTTGTCGGATAGTTTTTTTGAAATAAAATCATGTCGTTGTCGTTTTGTTGTTTTTAAAACGAGTTGTTTGTCAAGGGTGTTTTATGGGACCTATTTTCCGCATGATTTTGAAAGTTAAAATCGGGTGTAAAATTTTGGGTGTTACAATAATCGGCTATATTGATGAACATAATAATCTTCAAACATTGGGGTCGATTGTTTCAATTCAAATCGATGGTTGATTTTAGCATTCTACCTGTCAAAATTGGGGATTGTTCATCACTAGGGCATAATAAAAAATCAACCAAAACCTTTTTTTGGTATTAAATTAATTGTAAATTCAATCTTGTGGGCGATGAACTCACAATGTGTGATGAAGAAATGGTTGTGAATATGATGAAATGGAGTATAAAATTAAAATGGGGTGATGGACTCACAGTCTGTTAAAAGAAATTCAAGGTGAATTTGGTGGTGAAGAAGATGGGGTATCGATGCCAAAGGATACGCCGGAGACGGATTCACCGTCGACGATGGTTATGTTGAAACCAGGGCTGGGAATCTGGGATGATGCATTTAGAGAGAGAACTTATTTTGGGGTCTGGATTTTTTATTTATTTTTTTATATTTTCAAGTCTGAACAAAAAAAAGAGTGTAAAATGACAGTAATATCCGTCACATGAGGGGCACATGACATGACTTAACGCCTCAAGTGGATGGTGATTAGTGTAAAGGACGAAATGTGTGCAAAGGTTTCAAAAAAAGGACATCCAATGTAATTAATGAAGCCAAATGACATAACTTGCAATTTGATTAATAGTTAAAGGACACAATTTGTAATTTACTCTAATTTTTTTTATATATCTATACATACTAATAAATCAAAGTTTTGGGATGGACACTTGTCACATTTATAGGACTCCGAGTTATCATTTTCCCCCTCTCTCTCTTCTATTAATAATCAACTCTACTATTTTAGATAGCTAATTTAATTATTTGTTTCAATTTTTATATACAAATTTTAAAATTTAAAATTGTGTTTATCATCAATTAAATTGTTTTATCATATTTTTATGAATTCTACAATTTGAAAACAATTTTATAGCTATGTAATATCCAAATAAAAACTCTTTAATCATGTATTTATATATTCACATTGTTCCATTTTGACAAATGTATGTGTTAACATATTACATTATATTTTATTCAACTCGTGTAATACACGGGATTTTAAAGACATAATTTTTTTATTACCTAGTATATAACATTACATTTAATCAACCCGTGTAATATACGAGATTCTAACCTAGTTACACACACACACACATATATATATATATATATCTTACTATATAATAAAGGAAAATGTTGGGAGACACATGTCGCTTTGTAGTTAAGCCTCACTATAATTTTTTCGCCTAAAACAATAACTTATTTTATCAATTATTAAATTAATTAATTACAGTTGACTTTTTAGTATCATATTGTTTATTAATTTAAATTGTTTTCTTTTTTAAATGATTAATTCAAATATTTTTCATAAGAGTACAATTTACATAATTTATAAATACTCATACTATTCACTTTTCCTATATCATTTTCAGTTGCTTCTTTTTTTCTTAAAACAAGTTCCTTTTAACTTTAATTTTAATCATAATTAAACATCAATGCTTAATATTTTTTAGGAGTTGTTAGGTTTATGTTACTTTGTGGGATGAATATCTTGAGCAGATGTTTTCTATATTTCAAACAATCCAAATGATAACAAAATCGTTATCATTCTTCATTTTGTCAAAGTCAAGTTTTTTTACGGTACAATAATTATGTTCTATTTTTATTACGGGATGTTTCCTATTTTCTGTTTTTTGTCTTTCATACAATATGTATAATTTATAATTTGTTACTTTCTATTTTTTTTTTCACGCTGTCCATATGTTTTCAATTCTTACAACGTTGCTAGACTTTTCATCAATGATACATTGCTAGAGTTTAAGAAAATGTTCATTAACTATCAGTTTTCTTTCATATTATTTGTGAGCATGCCAAGGTAGCTGGAATTTTTTTTATTTTTTTTACGTTTTTATTTTTAGGACACGGGTAAGTTACACCCTACCCGTATTAGGAACAACGTGTTTCGACATGTCTTACCTTGCATTGACCGCTTTGTATGTTTGTTAATTTAGTTGAAATGACTGATTTATGAATGCATTACAACCTATTGAAATGTATCGACACTTGATTTGTATAAATTTAATTTTTATAACCCGTGTAATACAGGGTCCATAACCTAGTATATATATATATATATATATATATATATTTAATCAATTTAGATAAAATTGGTTTTGACAACACATAAAATAAAAGAGCCCACGAGAAGAAAAAAGGATGGCCCACGAGGAAAATTGTAAAATCACCATGAATTAAAAAGGGAGGCACACGAGAGGGGAATCAGACGACAATTTTAGGAGTGCCTAGGGCACGGTATTCCGTATTCGAGAGAGGCAAGCAGAACTGCAAGTTTATCTTTATATATTCATCGACATATTATCTTTATATATTCATTGCTATTTTGATGACATATTTGCTGCTCCCGCTCTCTTGGAAACCGATATTGGAGAAAGGAGGACTTGAGAATTGCAAGTTTATTGGGGATATTGCAACTATTGTGGTATGTTTTTCTTTGCTAAAACCTATAGATTTTTTACATTATTAGTGTTGTTGTGCTTGATTAGAATATTATGTATTCAAATTTAGATATGATTTTCAGAAATTATGCCTCCTAAAGGGTCATCCGGTAGTCAAAAACGTAAAAAGGAAAACTAGATGAAGAAATGAGAAAGTCTCAAGCGGGAGCTCTGTTAAAAATATTAATTCACTGGCAAACATATTGTGCTTAATGTCATGTCTAACTTGGTATGTTTTATGTTTGTTTTGTATGATAAGGGACTAATGTTGTTGTGTACTGGAACGCTGTGGGACTTGTAGCAGTTCATTGAAGCTAGGAAGGACTAATTCTGCAAAGTTAGAGATCTTGAGGGATTGCTTGGTTATCTTAGAAGTTGAGATATATGTTCATTTGGGTTTTTCATCCATCAGATTAGAGTGTGCTAGGGTCTCCGTTACATATTATTTTCACATATTCTTTTATGTAACAATCATCTTCTTCCAGACACTTCTCAGTAGCTACCGATTAGGGTTTCGTCTTGTTTATAGTTTTCCATTCTTATTTTCCAAGTGGAGAGTTATTACAGGTCATCATGTTGATGATCTACTAAGTGTATTAGTCTGGAGACTATGTTCTTGGTGTAATTATAATTTTTTTGTTCTTAAGAACATTTGTTTGTGATTTTTGGTTAAAGAGCTCAGATCCTGGTTTTGTGACAAGCTCTAGATAACTTTATCCATAAACAACATGTTGAAGAGCAAGAGCATGTTCAAGATGTTGAGCCTAATCTAAATGATGAACATGTTGAGCATAATCCCGTTGTTATATTTTATCCAAGAAAGTGGGATGGACTTAATTCTGACGAGATCAAACTTTTGGTGGCGAAAGGTCCTAAAACAGAAACTAATATTATCAATTGTCCCAAGGATAAATTTGGTAGACACTTTTCGGCATCTACTATACTAGAACTCTATCAAATATGAAGAAGTGCGATAGATAATGGCTAGCATATTCGAAAGAGCTAGACAGATTTTTTTGTTTATGTTGTAAAGTGTTTAGAAAAGGGTCTTCGAAAGGTAACCTGGATGGTGAAGGTTATGTGGATTGGAAACATGCTAGCAACCAACTTAAAGAACACGAAGTTACATTGGATCATCTCACATATATGACTAAATGGGTTGATATGTGTCAAAGGTTGAAGATTAATGAAACAATTGACAAAGTTCAATACGAGCAGCTCAAGATGGAAAGAGATCACTAGAAACAAGTCATTTTGAGAATTATTACAATAGTGAAGTATCTTGCTAAACATAATTTCTCAAAGTTGAAGTTATTAAAATCTTACTTACGATCAACAATGTTACAAGAAAGACTAAACGGATTGGCAATTATAGCTACCGAGAACGAAATATTAGATGATATGGACTATGAAGACTTGATCAATCAATTTGCTATAAAAAATGTTAGGAGATTTGCACGATTCGTCGGTTAACTACTACTAGATGTCATTCTAAAACTATGATTTTGTTTTGTTTATTGCTATAAAATTTTTTGTCTTAATAATGAACTTTTTTATTTAAAGTTTTTTATTGTTTGGGGCCCATTTTTCTAGCTCGTCCCGGGCCCCTAAATCCTCAGCTCTGGCCCTGACGTTTTCTTGTGTGTGTGTTATGTATATATATGTGTGTGGATAGTGAAACCACTACGCACCTTAGTGATTTGGTTTAGTGATAACCCATGTTGATGTGGTGGTGACGTGGCATGCGTGAATGTCAAACCACTACGGATGGTCTTTTGGTGAGTGTGAACAACAAAAAGATGCGGTAATGTGCGGTGGTTCATTCTTGTATTTTATGTCAAATTGTGAAGAAATTGAGAAGGTGCGGTGGTGTGGGTTGATGTGCTACTGCAATGAGTGCGAAAACACTGCCCCCTCCTACGGCGATGTGCGCCGACCTCACTCTCACCGCACCTGCGAGGGTATAACACCCAGCTTTACGATGTGAAATCCATATCATTTTATTTTTATTTATTACTATTAAAGTCTTTTAGTTTTACTTAAAGTTATGTAATACACGATTTTGTATCTCTTTTATTTGTTATGTTTCTTCAAATGTATATTAAACTACGATTTCTAATGGTTAAAGAGACGCCACGTAGGTGCGGCAGTTTCCCCTTCTCACACTCACTAAACGTATGTTATATCCATGTGAGAGAGGATTATTCATTTAAATTAATTTTTTAATTGACTTCGTTAATTATTTTAAGCATAAATAAAAAATATTATTAATATATATTTTTAAAACACAAAAAAATTACATATTTAAGAAAGATAATTTGACCTCGAAGACCGCACAACTCACTCACCCACCGACGACCGTGACCTTGCTCACGCAGGCACCTCTCACGGGCAGCTTACGGACACCTGGCGTGGTGTTTCGTGAGCGTGGCTCCTACGTGGCATGGGCCTGATAGTATAATATAGTCTTATATACAAGTTTTTTTTATTTGTTATGATCAACTCATATTCGATCTTCTATGTTTATTTAAGTCGTTTTAAGTGCGTGAGGGAGCAGTGACAGACCCATGGAAATATTTTGTGGGTGTTAGAAATTTTCGGTGTTTGGATTTCTATTAAAAGAGAACTTATCGGGTCGGATCATTGAAAATTTTTTGCCGGATTGAGTTGTGTCATCGAACTTTTTTAACGAATTGAGTTAGGTCATTGAAATATTTTGAGTTTTTGATTCGGTTCATAAATTTATATAATTGAAGAATTTTACAATATTCCTAAAACTGAAAATTTAAATCAAAAAATCTATAAACTAAATATGAAACATTCAATTATAGACTAACAGGTCTAACATAGTAACATTAAAATACGAGTCTATATAAATAATCGTAAAATATCACATCAATATTCATATAATCAATCAGTAATCTAATATTCTAATAAATAAATAGCAAAAATCAAATAATAAAGTAAAATTTAGAGAAAAACTTCAAAAATATATCTAAATTGTGGTTTTTTGGTCTTTTGAATGCGGATTCATAATAGTGGAGGAACGACACTTCTTAATCGATAGTCGCTTGTTTTCCATTTCACTGAATCATGTTTGATAGAGAGGGGGATTTCACAAGGCCGGTTAACTGTTTAGAAGGGAATAGATGGGCTTAGGGTAAGGTTATTGGGTTGAATGTTTACTAACATAATGGACTTAATTGTTTATAAAAATTAATGGGTATGTCTAGGTAACTAACTAATTTATAACAGGTTTATCTTTGTAAAATTTTAAAGTTTTAAATTAATTTTTTGGGTGTCGTTTTGATAAAAAAAAGTTTAATGGGGTCGGCGTCAAAATTTCTTAGGCGTCGCTCGAGATTAGATCGTATATATAATAACAAAAAAGTTTTCAAGGGTGTCGTGCGACCCCCATCCCCGAGTGGATCCATCAGTGTGAGGTAGTTTGGGGTGTACTTTTTCATAGCATATATACAGTTCGATTAAACATAACTTACAACATCGATAACATAAATTGCTAGACAGGGTGTGTGATGCATTTGGCAATTCTAGTTACATATTTTGATCATCCAACAATATATGTGAGACGATATTTGGTTTGCCGATAGCACCTTGAAACTTTACCCTATATTGTGAGATGTTGACATGGTATTGTTGAAGTAAAGTCATTTTTCTAATAAAATAAGACAATATTATTATTGATTTTATAATTTATTTTCCTTTGGCGTCCATAATAAATATTGACTCTTTATGAAATTGCATCCCCACTTGTTTAAAACAGTCTTATTCCACAACAATTAATTAGAGTAGTATTCATATATCCTCAAACGCTAGTTATCTTTCTTCCACATGTTTGTACATACTACGTGAAATAAAATCTATATCACATGCTTTAAGTCGGCAATTAGGTTTATACACAAATATGAAATGGTTATGCGAGTTGAGGTTTGGTATATCTTGGCTATATAGGTGGAAATTGTGATTGTGATTTTTCCATTATATATAGTACCTATTTTTTTTTAAATGAGTGTGAAGGGTTTAATGGGTATATTCACATAAGTTCAAAGGGTTAACTTGGAAAGCTTGACGGTTGGATAAGAAGACGTGGATGGCAAGTTTAAGTATTAGATAAGTTTGAGTCTTTGTTTTGTTTAAGTTAATTAAATAAGTTTGTTAGAGATAATTATTTAAAATGTTTGAGTATATGCAAAGATAAATAATATGTTTTATTATTGATTATTCAACTGATTTATAATATTTTTTATTTTTGATTTATAAGTATATTTTATTTATTTATGATTTACAAGTGTTTTTTTCCTTATTTGTGATACATTCTTGTTTTTAATCAATTATCTGCACACGTTTAAGTAATAAGTATGAATGGTTTTACAATATCTTTAAGTAAATAGGTATAAATATTTTTATTATATCATTATGTAAATAACTATATATTTTTACCCCACCCATTTTCAACCTATTTGTTTTGAGCAAACCCGCTTTAACCAGATCTATTTTGTACACCCGCTCACAAAAACTTCTGGATCCGTCACTGAGTACCGAACACAAGTTGGACACTCTGAGAATTCTTTTAAGATTTTTTATGAGCTAGTATTTAACTATTTAAGCATAGATCAACATGTATTGGCTAATCTAACCCCTCTAACTCACTTTTCCATGTGAAAGCAGAAGTGAATACGCTATATAAATATCACCCATTTTATATCATCACTAAAAGCCATCACGACTTTACAGGCCACGCATAATCAATCAAGAAGGTGACATGTCAACGTTCAACAAATGGATTGCTAAATTTTTGTAAGCTACTTTTAATATATTTAAAAAATAAATAAAATAATATTAATATACAAAAATGTTTAAGGAGATAGATGAGTAAATAGACATTTCAATCTTATTAATTATTTAATTATCAGGTTATTATTATGATAAAATAATATAAAAATATTATTAATAATCACCTAAAATACTATTTTTTTTATAAAGAAATGTATTAGTATGATCCAAAAATAGTAAAATACAAAACTTTTTTACCGCCTTGAACATTTATTTTAAGTATATTCATATAACATTTAAAATACAAGAGTAGCATCAACAACGGGCATTCGTGGAGTCTGTCCGTGAGCACGTATGATCCGCATTTATGAAAGTAGAGACAGACGCATGTGGGTCGTTCGAGGACAGTGGTGAGGGACGAAGTCAGATGGGTTTTCGTGGGCCAGGGTTGGGTTTTCTACCTTTAGTTTCATTTTTTTTTTCCAATCGATCAACGTTAGGAGCACTTGGAAAAATGGAAAACATGGAGAGATGGGGATAAGGGACGATTTACAGTCAGGAGGTGAGGGAGAAACCAAGAAAGTGGTTTATATATTTCTTTATTCTTTTTTTTTTCTTTTCTATTTTTTCTTATTTGTATTTTCTTTTATATTAAAAAATAAATTATATTTATTTTCTTTTAAGAATTTTTAAAGTTTTTCATTTTTTATAAAAAAATATAAATATATATATATATATTATATTAAACAATAGACTAAATTACAATGTGTGTACTTTATGTATTTTTAAATTTATGACTAAATTACAATTTTTTTCCTTTATGTTTTTTAAAATTATGGAACGGGTTCTTTAAAACTTTTATTTTCACTCACTGTCCTTTATTTGAATAATTCTATCATTTCTTGTCATTTTGACTAACTGGAGTTAAATATTTCTGTTAAGTCAAGGGCATTATTGTCTTTTGGCCCTAAAATACAATTATTGTAATGTAAAGTTTACTTTATTTTTTTCTTTTTCTTTTATTCTTCACTAGGTTAAAATCCCGTATATTATACGGGTTGTAAAAATGTAATATTATATACTTAGTAATAAAAAAAATTATTTTAAAAAATCGTGTATTACACGGGTTGATAAAATTTAATGTTATATACTTAGTAATAAAAAATTTATATCTTTAAAAACCCGTATATTACACGGTTTGAATATTAATTTGACTTACATCACTATTTAGTTAAAAAAAAAGTTACATAATTAAATTTCAAAGTTTTTTAAAATAAGAGATAATTTAAAATAAATGTGTTTTATTAGTAAAATTAATATTTTTTAAATATAAATCATTATTAAAAAAAAGATAGGTGTATTTAATAAGAGAGAGAGGCGGTAAGAAAATGGTGAGAAGAGATGTGGACGCGACACGTGGCATAAATGATTTTTATTTATTATATAGTATAGATTTATTCTTTTTATCACTTTTATTTTATAGATTTTATTTAAAATTTTATTAATTAATTAACCAACTTATTTATTTTATAAAGATATATTTTTTTTATTTATTTATTTTCGTTTGTTTGAATAAATATTATACTTTTCTCAGTTTTATTTTAAAGGCTTCTTTAAAATTTTATTAATTAAATAAGCAACTTATTTACTTTATAAAAAATATTTTTTTATATTTTTATAATTTATTTATTTTCTATTTTTTATTAAGCTATTTACTTTTATCATTTTATGATTTTACAATTATTATATTTCTTTATACTATTTTTTATATAGGGTTTTTTACATATTTCCCCATATTAAACTTCTAAATTACATATATCCCCAACCCCTAACTTTAATTACATATTTTCCCAATTAGTTTAAAATTATCTAATTGCCCCTCACAAATAATGATTAAATAGTGATTAATTTATGAATCTTGTGTTAACGATTAAAAAGTTCGACTCCAATTGGATTTATTAGCGTTCGATATGTTCGTGTTAACATCGACTTGGTTTGGGTTGAAATTGGGGATATATGTAATTGATATATTCGATCCAAGTAACAATCCATTACTCATATATGTTCTTTAAATCCACAATTGAACCCAAAATTGAACATAAGGTGCTGCATCGAACCCAAAATCATATACCCTTGAGGGGTGTACATTGAACCAAGAAAGAAAAGGACCAAGTAAACAAGTCAATCACAGGCTGTGGATTGACATCTATCACAAATCAGGGCTTTGGTAAACTGCCGCAATCAACACATCTTCGACTCTCGTTCTCTCCCAATCTCACATCCCGAACTACTTTATTTCCATTCATTAGTTTTTTATGATGGTAATCGTTTAGGTGGGCTCCGAACATCGCCAGAAGACTGGTGGGGTTGTCAGATGCAACGACAAAAACGAGAGGGGAGGAAGGTTTTCGAAAGCGTTTGTGTGGGGGGTGGAACATCCCAATTTTTAAGAAAATATGAAGTCCAGGGGTTTAAAATTAATTATCCCAAAGATGAGGGACTAAAAATAAAGAAAATTAGAAAATCAAGCTGGTAGCGGATCGCTACCGGGCTTCATAACGGTCCGCTACGTGCGAAAGAGGGTAATGATGAGAAAATGACACGTGGCGGGTGCGTGTCTGATGACTCAGCCCAATGGTGGACCGCCACCAAGGCGGGTAACGGTCCGCCATCCGCAATTAGACGCGGACAACGAGCAAACGACACATGTAAGTTGACTGGCGTAAAAGGATTGGGTAGCGGGCCGCTACCCAGGACCTTAACGGACTGATACGTGGGCAACACGTAGGACACCTAGCAATAGGCGGTAGCAGACAACTAGCCCCTAGCTTAGCGTTCAGCCACCGGTCTCACTTCAGCCCTATAAATAGATTGCATGGCCGTTCATTTTGAAACATCAAACACCATCACTTTCATACACACTGACACGCATACCGAGGAAACCAGGACGACGTTTTCAAAACAGGACAGTTACGAGTGCGGTACATTAAAGTTACAAGCGAGATTCGGATAAACGTTTAGGCAAAGAACCAAGTGTAGAAAAGACCCGAAGATAAAGTAAGTACACTGGACCCGTACCTTAAGCAAATTAATTATGTGATTACATGTTATGTGTTATGTGTAAACTAAGGTAGAGGAAATAAGGGAATAATCTAGATACTAAAATGGAATAATGGAGTAATCACGAGTTATTAAAGAAGTGGTAGGAACGCAACGGGGAACCCTATATATAAGCTTCTTTGATACCTCGGGATGAAACAATTATAAAAGTTTAGGGGTTTAGATTAAATAAGCATGACACGAATGCATGCTAAATTATATGATATAATGCTTAATTCTAAATAAAGAAGTATTCATGTGACCTTAAAGAAGTGGTGGGAATGCTGCGTAGGACCCTATATATAAGCTTCTTTAATGTAACATGGAGAACCCTTTATGAATAATTAAGGCTGGGACGGGATAAAACCATGATAAGAGATCATGCTAAGCATGAGAGAAATCATGTAATATGTGATGAATGTGAATATGTGAAAGCATGGTAACAAATCATGCAATACATGTTATACGTGAAAAGATGATGGAACAAGTCTAAGTCTTAAAATAGAGTAATAGAGTACTCATGAAATATTAAAGAAGTGGGAATGCTGCGAAGGACCCTATATATAAGCTTCTTTAATATGTCATGAAGAAACCATTACAAAATTTTAAGGTAAGGACTGGTTGGGAATAAATCAAGCATATACATGATGAAAAACAAATGCTTGATACATTGGGAGGCTGTGAGTCTAAGATACTTAAGATCCCAATGAAAAGAAATATCCACCTTACAAAGGTGGATATTAAAAAAGTAGAAAACTACATGAAAGATTAAAGCCTACAGGCAGATCTCAGAAATGAATGAGCCTTAGTGGAAAGGAGTCTTTGTGACAAAAGCAAGGGGCCTACATCGACGGGTGTAAGGACCTTGCCAATACTATGACCTAAGTACGACCTAAGATAGTCATGAGGAGGCCGGTAAGCCCATAGAATATACGATTGACGTGACCGAAGGTACGTCCGGAGATGGTCACAGGGGCAAGAGTGCCTAGGAAACTTGAATAATAAGAACCTAAAAGGTTCTAAATAAAATGAACAACACAGTGTACTTACTTAGCGTAAGCTAATATAAAAATGTTTTCCAAACAATGCAGGAAAGAAGCACGTAGAATGAGCTTCCTATTGAAAAGGTCGGTCGGGGTGAAGAATCCCTAATCATGTGTAATAAGAATATTATATATGTAAACAATGTTTATAAATAAAATATGCCTTAGTTATTTAATGACAAGGTTTTGAGAAACTGGGATCGTTTTCCACGATTAAACTCTGATAAAATAATAATAAACAAGTAGGGTGTTTCAGGTTGGTAACAGAGCACAGTTTGAGGGATTTGAGTATCGAAAGGGTATTTAAACTCAAACCATAAGTGCTCGTGATATAAATAGGGATTCAATCTGAGGTCGTCCAAGGAAGCAGGTATGTTTAAATTCCAATGCTTGAACAGAAATGCGTGAATATACGTGGGCTGAATTTTGTATGAGATAAGCTCCATGTGATAGTTGGGAGTATCATGATATGTAACATATATTACCTCATACCTGGCCAGTATGAGAGTTAATGTATGGGACCATCGTGATATCGCAAACATCATATGATAACTTATGTCAACAAATAGTAAGCCGGGAATATGATTATGTATGATTAAGATACATGAATAAATGTTCATATGTGTAAATACATGAATATGAGCCTTATGTGAAACCCTAGAATACTTGAATAGGGTTAAATTAATAAGAGGCTTGTAGTGTAAAACCCTAGACTATGATTAGGGTAAACAAATGAGAGAATAAACGAAATTCGTGTATCAACAAACGATGGCTGAACATCAGAACAATGAAGTACGTGATGAAGGGAGCCACGAGAGAGCTGCTTCTCCACTTCATGATGAGAACGAAGTCGAACAAGTACCGGAGAATATCCGAAAACAAATTACGTTAGAAGTAGGAAAGGCTTTCGATGCAAACTTTCCAATTCTACAGGTGGAATTACATAGCTCATTAGAAAGCTGGTTTGAAAACCATAAAGATATTACTCATAACGAAGAAGGAGGAAATCCAAAAGTTGATGCGAAATCAACTCGTTGCACATATAATGATTTCATGACGTGCAAACCTTTGTAGTTTAAGGGAGCTGTTAATCCCTTAGAAAGTCAAAGATGGATTGCTTCTATAGAAATGGCTTTTGATACATGTTATTGTGAGAAAGAAGATGAGGTTACCTTCGACACCAATCAACTAAAAGAACGAGCTGGCGATTGGTGGGGAGTAGTAAAAAGAGAGAAATGAAGAGATTGGATTAAGGAGATGAGGTGGGAAGAATTCAAGGATATCTTCCTAAAGTACTGTTGCCCTCGAGCAACAGTCGACATAATTACAGAGGAGTTTCTTCAACTCCGTCAAACAAAAGAGTCGGTGGATGAAATCACTGGCATTTTCTTTGACAAGGCCAGATTCTGTCCAGCTTTGTTAACAACTCCAGGGATGTGGATGACGAGACACCATCTCGTTCTAAAAACAGAAATTAGAGAACTTATTCATCCATCTAAGTGTGCAAACTTGGAAGAAAAGATTGATTGGGCGCGAGAACGTGAGACTGAGCTTAAAAGGCAGGCAGATAGAGATGGAAAGAGGAAAGGAGAGAGTTATCCTTCTCCTATGCCTCTTAAAAAGTTTAAATTCAGTAAACCTGGAGGCGGTTCCTCCCTAAGAAAAGGAGTACATGACTGCAGGATCTGTGGGAAGAGGCACCCGGGAGAGTGCTGGTTTAAACCTTCTACTTGTAACAAATATGGAAAGACAGGACACACTGCACTGCAGTGTATAAGTGCAACCATATTATGCTACAACTGTTACAAGCTAGGACACTTTAGCAGGGAATATCCTGAGCTAAAGCAACAAACGGAAAAGACCAGAGAAGGGTCAAGAGTGGTAGAAAACGAAGTTAAAAGGATTGAAGCTCTGAAACCAAGAGGTAGGACCTTTCAGATCACGACCGAGGAAGCAAAAGACGTCCCTGGTGTCGTATCATGTACATTCCTTCTGAATTCCCTACTTGCTTGTGTTTTATTTGATACTCGATCATTTATTTCATTAAAATATGTGAATACTAGAAATCTAAATAGAAGTAAGTTGGCTAAGGCATTAGAGGTCGAAATCGCAAGTGATAGAAACTACATAGTGACCGAAATATGCCGAGATTGTCGACTACTGATAGAAGGAGAAGAATATCTCGTCGACTTAATTCCAATGTCGATGCAAGAATTCGACGTAATCATTAGAATAGACTGGTTATCTTCACATGTTGCAACGATCATATGCAATCAAAAGATTGTACGATTCACGACGTATACAGGAAAAGAAGTTAGTATCATTGGCGGACGACGACACCAGATTACATTATGTACAATGGCTAAGATAAATAACTACGTGAGGCAAGGCTGTCACACCCCGCCCCAGGCACCCCCTGGGCGTGTGCGGGCTCGATTGGTATCACCTGCTTTGATTTCAGAGTTTTTATAAATACATCAGAAGTCTTTCTTAAAATGATTGTTCCAACATTCTTTCAACCTCAAGGGTCGTATTTGTAAATATCAAAACTCAGTTGGAAGACAAAAGTTTTATATTTACTTTATAAACATAGGTCTTAAATACCCTCCTTGATTTGATTACAAAACATGGTTTGATCAATTCCCTAGTCCTATCTCCGTTTCATCTTTCCAGGATTTCCCTTTACACGAGGCCTGAGAATCCTACGTGCATTCCATCCGTTTCTTTTCATGGGTCAGATTTCATATCTGCCCGCCCTATTTCCTTTTTCCATCACATTTTATTGATTTCCTGAAAACATTTTGAAAATGAAACGTCAGCGCGAACGCCGGTGAATACAATTATCTTGCCACTAAAAAGCATTTGGCACAAACAAGTATTAATTCGATAATTACAACTTCATTGTTCAATCTACACATTCTGCAGGCCCTCATGTCCTGACTATTGCAACATTGTATACACTGGTAGTATGCCATTATAACAACGGGGACTCATGTCTCCTCATTTGTTAAAAAGGGAAGTACCAGCCGCGATCCGAGACTTTCACCCGTGACCCGTGTATCCCTTGCAAGTTTTACGTATACCTATGGCCCGAATGCTTACACGCAGGTGAACGTTGAGCATTACTCCCTTAACCTTTATTTGGCCATTTTCGTAAACAAAATGTTTAACACAAGTTTTCAGAGAGATAAAGTATTCACCTTTATAATGGAATGAGCCTCTAGAGTTGGACTAGCTTATTATCTTGATTTCTCTAGCGTTTCGACCTTTCTACAAGCGTTTTCTTCTTAAACCGGCTGCTAAAAAGAGCAGGAGTTGGTCCGGGATCGTTGGGAGTCGTCTAGGAAGCTTCTGGAATACAATGTGAGAGTTGGAATTCGTTTTTGTTGTGAGAAATGAGCTGAATTCGATCAGCTATTTATAGGCTGGAAACCAGACCCGTAGCGGACCGCTATGTAGGCGGGTGGCGGTCCGCCACCGCCCATGCTGGCGTCAGCCCTATACGTCGCTGTCTGACTGAACCGTTTATAAGTTTGCGGCTAGCGAACCGTTACCATGGGGCGTAGCGGTCCGCCACCTTTACGTGTGGCAGATTCTCAAAGTTTTGCGGCTGGCAGACCGTTACCATCTGGCGTGGCGGTCTTCCATGAGTACACGTGTCAAAATATTTTCCCATTAGTCATAGGACACGTGTCATACCCGGATTTATTGCTTAATGACCAAGTAGTGGACCGTTACCCATATGGTGGCGGTCCGCCACCCAATGACACAGGGTGGGGGTTCCTTAGCGGACCTCTATCAGCAACATGCACCTGTAGCGGACCGTTAGGCTTGACCTTAGCGGTCCGCTAAGGTGTTAAATTCCAATTTTTCATTTTTAACCCTGAACTTATGTACTTTAGATACAATAAGTTCTTAAGGTTCTAACCTTGGCATTTCTTGGACATTTTTGTGGCAGGTGTTACAAAGGTCACCAAGCGTTCTTGGCTTAGTTAGCTGATACAAAGATGAAAGGAAAGGAACTGGATCAAGTTCTAGTGGTAAAGGAATTCCTAGACGATCTTCCAGGTACTCCACCTGAGCAAGAGATCGAATTCAAAATTGATTTAATTCCTGAAGCTAAGCCGATGGCTAAGGCTCTGTACCGGTTAACACTAACTGAAATGAAGGAATTAATGTCACAACTGCAAGAGTTGTTAGACAAGGGATTTATACGTCCGAGTGTATCCCCTTGGGGTGCACCAATTCTGTTTGTCAAAAAGAAGGACGGTAGTATGGGAATGTGTAGCCGATGCTCTGAGCCGCAAGGAAGAGCATCATCCTATTCGAGTGGAAGCATAAAAGTTAATAATAACTCCTGATTTTATGAGCCAGCTTCGAGATACACAAATCGAGACATTAAAAGGTGAGAATGTTAAGAAAGAAAGAATGGCTGGTCAGGAAAAATTGCTAGAAGAAAATGAATATAAAGTCAAGACTCGATTTGGTCGTATGTGGATACCACAATCAGGTGAGTTTAGACTTAAGATTCTTTATGAAGCTCATAAATCACGATATTCGATTCATCCGGGTACTACGAAAATGTACCAAGATCTGCGTAAAGATTATTGGTGGCCCGGAATGAAGTTCAATATCATGAAATATGTAGCAAAGTGCTTAACTTGTCTACAAGTTAAAGCAGAACATCAGAAACCATATGGAGATTACAACCATTAGAAATCCCAGAAGGGAAGTGGGAACATCTCACTATGGATTTCATAACCAAGCTACCAAAAACAGCTAGGGGTTATAATACCATTTGGGTGGCTGTAGATCGGCTAACTAAGAGTGCTACTGGCTTCATAGTGGTCCGCTACGTGCGGAAGAAGGTAATGATGAGAGAATGACGCGTGGCGGGTGCGTGCCTGATGACTCAGCCCTATGGCGGACCGCCAGGCGGGTAACGATCCGCCAGCCGTAATTGGACGCAGACAACGATCAACCGACACGTGTAAGCTGACTCACGTAAAAGGATTGGGTAGCGAACAGCTACCCAGGACCTTAACAGTCCGCTACATGGGCAACACGCAGGACACCTGGCAATGGGCGGTAGCAGACCGCTACCCCCTTGCTTAGCGGTACGCCACCGGTCTCACTTCAGCCCTATAAATAGATTGCATGGCCGTTCATTTTGAAACATCAAACACCAACACCATCACTTTCATACACACACTGGCACGCATACCGAGGAGACAAGGACGACGTTTCAAAACACGACGGTTACGAGTGCGATACGTTATGTTGGATATATGATGTCCGATCGTCAATTAAGTCAACGTTACTAACAAGATACGATCCAAAGAGTTACACTTTGGGTAACGAGCAAATATAAAATATTGAATTGTTAAATATTATAGTTCACGAAAGACGGGTTTAATGAACGACAGGTAAATATTTAGAGAAATATTTATCAGTGAATGAGTTAATTGATTATTTAGCGAAATAATTATTTACGGGGAGTTAATGTTTAAATGTTAAACATTTAAAGAATGTATTTTTACTGATTATTTATAATTAGGAAAATACAGGGTTTAGTAATAACTAATAGTTAATTATTGGGTATTAAGTGTTAATAACCCAAGGGTGCAATCTGTATGTAGGGTGGTTATAAATATAACCTTAAATCATAACCCTAAAAAAACAGTTGTTAGCCACCTCAAAACATGCGCCCCCTCCCCTTGTTCCAACCGACGCCACACGCCGCCACAGGGCTGCCTTCGATCGCCAGCCACCACCGTGAGCCGCCTGTCCAGTCGCTGGAAACTGCCTCCGCTGTCGTCGCTAGTCGTCGCCGCCGCAGAGTCATGTTTAGCGCAAACCGTGTGACGAGTTTTGCAGGTTTTCGTGATCGTGTCATCTAGCTTGACGCTCGTTGAACCAAGGTTTTATGATTCGGTTAATCGCCGAAGGTATAATCCTTGAACACCCTATGGTTGCATTTAATATTATTGTTTATACGCGTGTAATCGGATCACTGACCGAGATCTAGATCTGATCTGATATCGTACTAAAATTGCTTCGCTGATTTAATCTGATTTATTTATTTATGTTTTTAAATCTGATTTACTAAAATTACCTCGGGATGAAACCATTATAAAAGTTTAGGGGTTTAGATTAAATAAGCATGACATGAATGCATGCTAAATTATATGATGTAATGTTTAATTCTAAATAAAGAAGTATTCATGTGACCTTAAAGAAGTGGTGGGAATGCTGCGGAGGACCCTATATATAAGCTTCTTTAATGTAACATGGAGAACCTTTTATGAAGAATTAAGGTTGGGACGTGATAAAAGCATGATAAGAGATCATGCTAAGCACGATAAGAGATCATGCTAAGCATGATAGAAATCATACAATATGTGATGAATGTGAATATGTGAAAGCATGGTAACAAATCATGCAATACATGCTATACGTGAAAAGATGATGGAACAAGTCTAAGTCTTAAAATAGAGTAACAGAGTACTTATGAAATATTAAAGAAGTGGTGGGAATGATGCGGAGGACCCTATATATACATGATGAAAAACAAATGCTTGCTACATTGGAAGACTGTGAGTCTAAGATACTTAAGATCCTAATGAAAAGAAATATTCAGCCTACAAAGGTGGATATTAAAAAAAGAAGAAAATTAAATGAAAGATCAAAGCCTACGGGGCAGATATCAGAAATGAATGGGTCTTCGTGGCAATGAGTCTTTGTGACAAAAGCAAGGGGCCTGCATCGACAGGTGTAAGAAACTTGCCAATACTATGACCTAGGTACGGCCTAAGATTAATGTAATTGTTTTTTTTAAATGACACGTTTCATAATTTTAAAAATACATAAAAGGCACGAGTTGTAATTTAGTCTAAACAATATAAAACTAAAAATAAATAGTTTATTATGATAAATATTTATTATAAAAAATAAATATAAAATATAATAGTGGATGAATATATCGTATAGTAAATGAACGGATCCTTTTTAAACGTTTTTAACCCCTCTCGTTAGAGACCTCTAAAAATAGAAGCATTTATTGAATATGGTCTCCCCTCCAAGTCGGCAGGTCCCATTTTACTTTTCTTTTTTTCATTTCTTTTTGGTCTTATTCGATCATTATGTAGCTTAGATGATGTTACATAAAGGGGGTCATCACTTATTATTATTATTATTATTATTATTATTATTATTATTATTATTATTATTATTTATTTAAACATTTATTTTGATTGACTTAGTGATTCACTATTGAAACCAACCAACAAACCAGCCACCTGTCAATCTGATCCATATCTTATCCTGTTCGTGGGGTCTTCACAGATCTTACAAACTACAACATTCAAATATTTAAATTTTGAGAGTATTAAAAATAAACAAACTATTATAATAATAACTAGTTTTTTTCCCGCGCTTCGCGGCGGGAGTTTAGTCGGTATCGGTTCGGCTTGTTTGCGGGTATAAAACTTTTGTCGAATGTACTCGCTATAGCTTACGGTACAGAAAAAATTAATAATAGGACCCTAATCTTGTTTAAATTGTATTGTTTCACTTAAAAAAATTATATAAAAAATAATATCATGTTATCGGCTCTTTACATCACTCGATAAACATCTAATAATACTGGTGTATGCATGTTATTTATATTCAACAAATTAATTTGCTTTAATATTTTTAACACTTGAGAGCACGGGCGGACCTACCCTAGGGCCAGGGGTAGCCCGCGCTACCCCTCAACTTTTTACGCGCAGTGCAAAATTTTTTTTTTACGGTTTTATGTATCCGGTTATAAATTACGTTACCTCTCAATTTTTTTAAAAACTCAACACTTCATACAAAGTCTAAAATTTTATAAAAAAACCCAATACGTTACCCAAAGTCCCCACATTTCATTAAATGTTTTAAGGTATTGAGTTTTAATAAAACATTTGGGCTTTAGCCAGTCCAAATGTTTTATTAAAACTCAATACCTCAAAGTCTCAATTCTCAAACCCAACTTACACAAGCGACCGGCCAAGAAGAAAGACAGAGAGAGAGAACTGTAAGAGCCAGAGAACGACCACTCGACCAGCCACTCGACCTGAGCTGAGACCACCGCCCGGCGCCGCCTCTGCAGTCCGACTCGCTAGTCGCATGTTAGCGTAAAAAATTGTTTATATGAAAATACGATCAAATTTTTTTTTGATTTCATTTACATAAAAGTACGGTAAAAAAATTTGTTTACGTGAAATTACCGTCAAAATATTTATTTTTTTAATTTACATGAAATTACGGTCAAAACAAATTTTCGTTACCCCTGAACTTTTGTTTTAAATCCGCCACTGCTTGAGAGTAACCATTTGATTTAGTATTTCTAATAAAAAAAACAACTTTAAAGAAAAAAAAAACTCCATAAAAAATTAATATCATAGAATTAATTATTTTTCCGAGTAATAAGATAAGAACTTAATTATAAAAGAGAAATATAGGGGGAAGTCTCGAACCCGGGGTACTTGTTAGGAGTGGAGTGTTCCAACCACTTGCTCTAGCGTTTCCTTTTTTAGGGGGGTGTTTGGGATTTACTTATAGAAGCTACTTATAACTTTTCTATCAAAAGTAAGAATTTCTTACTTTTGGATTTTGACTTCTCCTTCTCACATCTTTCATCTTATTTTGAATTTACCAAACAAACTTATAACTTATTACCTTATTTTAAAAGATAATAAGTAAATAATTTGTTTTAAAAAGTAATCCCAAACACCCCTTAAAGGCAATGTTTTCAGAACCGGACCGGACGTCGAACCGGTCTCCTTACCGGTCCACTGGTCGGACCGGTCCGACCGGTCGGACCGGATTTAAGAACCGGACGACGTCATAAATATTATAAAAATATATCAGTCTAAATAGCCATTAATCCTTTCAAAAACCACCAACAAGTCAATTCCAATAATTTTAAACTAACAATTACCTACGAAATAAGAAGCCAAGAGACTTAAAAAAGATTAAAAAAAAAAATGTTCAAGCGGTTCAACCGGTCCGACCAACGGTTCGCTACAGAAACGGTTCAACACATGTAACCGGACCGGTCAAACCACCGGTTCCCGGTCCGACCGGCCGGTCCGGTCCGGGTTTCAAAATATTGCTTAAAGGATTCCATACCATATAAGTGGAAAAGGTAGCAGCTCTATATTAGTAGCATGATGACCCTGTACACGTGGCCAAGAAGTGGCATCTATAAAAGAGTAAACTTGTATGGCAAAAACTAAAACAACAAAAGTATACTATTCCCTCAAGTTTTATTTTAATCTTTACAAGTTTTTTACCCGTGCTATGCGGCGGGAGCCTGATTTTTTCCCGGTTTGGCTGGTTTGTAGGGATAAACTTACGTCGAAACGCATACTTGCTATAGCATACGATAGAAAAAAAAAGTACTCGATTTTGAATACATCTCCGTTTTAATAAAATTTATACCGGTACGTTGAAAAAAAAACTAAAAAAAGCCGCGCATTCCGTTTTTTAATATCAACTAATGAACGTAAGTAATTACTGAAAAAAGAAATTATTAGAAAAATAAACGGGTTAAAAGCGTATAATATATATAGTATGAGAGTGAAATAGAAAATAAATAAAAAAAATTAAATTGGCACTTGTCACCCCCTTATTGGTGGGATACTATTCTCCCCAATATTATTTAAATAATTATATAATTTCTAATTGTGTCTGTTAAATCGCGTAAGAAATTAACGTAATTGAAAACTTATAAAATAAAGTAATAGAAAAACGGAATCGTGAAAAAAAGTTATCGTTTACAAACTAAATAATAATTATTATTATAAGTAAATAATAATTGTTATTATAATAGTAAAAACAAATAATTATTTTTTTTTATTTTTTATTTGTTGCATTGAAAAGTTGTACATAGTGCATTGAAAACTTATACATTGATGAATAGTGATATTTTGTGAGTAAGTCAATTTTGGTAATTAATACGTAGTGAATTGTAATAATAATAATAGTGGTAGTGGTAGTAGGTGGTGGTAGTAGTAGGTGGTAGAAGTAGTAGCGATAGTAGTAGCAGCAGTAGTAGGAGTAAGCAGCAACAATAGTAGTACATAATTAGTAGTAGTAGGGTGAAGGTAAGAGCACATCCCGTGTCACGTAGGCTCTACGTAGACACTGGTTTCTCTCACCTTCACCTTCACCCAGGTATGTAATGGTGGGGTGAGGGTGACCAGTTTTGTAATAATTACATAATTATTATTTTTTTAATTTAATTAAATAAATAAAGTAATACTAAAAACAACATAATATTAAAAAAATAACTAAATATTAAAAAAAACAACATAATATTAAAAAAAACACCATAAAAAAAAATAAAATGTAACACCCCGAATTCTCTACTACATAAAATACGAGATTTCGATTAGGATTAAAGTTGTCAAAAAACAAAAATACGACACGATAGTATAACAACTAATTTAAACTAAAAGTTAAATGTAATTTCTTTAAAAATAGGGGGCCAAAGTGAAAAATTGTTTAAAACCTAAATGCTAAATACCCCCAACCCAGCCGCCACCACATCCATCTTCTTCAAAAAAAGTGTCCCTGCAACTCCATTGTTCCTCCCCTCTCGTGAAACCCTAATCCGGCCTGCAATAGCCATCTATGGCGTTTGAGCTGTTAAGGAGTGAGTAAGTGACAACCCAACGACACATTTGACTCTACCAACGGCTAGTTTGACTAGCCCCTTCCCCCTCTCACGCCATGAACACCACCACCCAGACCCCTCACGCCCCACACTCACCTTCACCCGAGGCGGTGTTTCACGCCCGTGGTGGGGTGAGGTGGCACCACGCCCTCCTTCTCACGCTACCACTACGTTCAGTATAAGTTTCTTAGGTGGTCTACTAAAGTTAATCTAGTTTTTCTAACAACAAAAACAACTCAAGTTTCAATACTGTTGGAGTTGTGATTTTTTTTTTCAAAATAATCACTAAATACTAATACTTCTCATATATATATATAATAATTTTTGTTATTATGGCATAATATTGTTTTTTCATTAATCTGCAAAATTCATTACAAGAAGGAGGCGCCCCTAATATATAGAAGGAGATCGAGAATCAAAGCTGCAAATTAGGGAGCCATACAAGAGGAAACATTCTACAAATATGAAGAGAAATAAAATTGACAGGGGGAAATCTTGGAATAAATCTCGGTTCATTACTCCCCCTCAAGTGGGCACATGGAGGTTCATGCTGCCCAACTTGCCAAGTATGCTATGGAGGCTTTGTATTCCTAACGGTTTAGTGAAGACATCCGCAATTTGTTCCTTTGTGTTGATCGCCTTGGGTTGTATCTCCTTTGATTCAACTCTTTCTCTGACAAAACAACAATCCATTTCGACATGTTTAGTTCGTTCATGAAAAACGGGGTTGTTGGCGATGTGCCTAGCGGCTTGGTTGTCACAGAAAAGTTGTGTGGGTCTGGTACACGACATTTCAAGTTCTTTTAATAACCATCTCACCCACAAGATCTCACTAACTGTGGATGCCATAGCTCAGTACTCGGCTTCTGCAGAAGAGCGGGAAACAACTGATTGTTTCTTTGACTTCCAGGATATAAGAGCTCCCCATAGAAGTAATAGATACCCCATTCTTGACCTCCTTGTAATGGGGCATCCAAGCCAGTCTGAGTCACAATAGGCTGTGAGGTTCGTTCCTCCATCTTTGGTAAGTAGGATGCCCTGTCATGGAGTTGCTTTTAGGTATCGTAAGACACAGTTGGCAGCCTCAAGATGACTCTCTCGTGGGTCGCTAACAAACTGACTTAGGACATTGACAGAGTAAGTGATGTCAGGTCTTGTTGCCTGTAAATAGAGAAGTCTCCCAACGAGTCTCTTACATCGGTTTGCGTTTACACGAGCTTCGCCATCAAGTTTGTCTAATTTTAAGTTTTGTTCCATGGGGAACAAGCTGGGACGACAACCTAACATGCCCATGTCTTTCAGAATGTCCAACATGTATTTTCGTTGACTAAGAACCATGCCATGCTTCGGTCGAGCAACTTCGATGCCAAGAAAAAACTTCAAGGGACCAAGGTCCTTGATGCTGAATTCTTGGTCAAGGAAATTTTTGGTTTCTTGAATTTTGTGAATGTCGTTTCCTGTGATGATAACATCATCCACATAAATAAGAGCAACAACAAAAACTCCTTTCTTTCTTGAATAGGAAAAGAGAGTGGTCGGCTTTTGATTGTTTGAAGCCGAGTTTTTGCAAGGTGGTGGTGAATTTTTGGTACCAATTTCTTGATGCTTGCTTAAGCCCATAAAAAGATTTCTTGAGTTTGCAAACCCGGTTATCATCTGGTTTCCCAAAACCTTGGGGTATCTTCATGTAAATGTCTTCATGCAAATATCCATGCAAGAAGGCGTTATTTACGTCTAGCTGGTGAGTGACCCATTCCCTTTTTACAGCAACTGCTAGGAGACTCCGAACGGTGACCAATTTTGCAAACGGGGCAAAGGTGTCGTGGTAATCGACCTCTTCCATTTGTGTGAAACCTTTGGCAACGAGAAGTGCTTTGTACCGTTCTATTTCTCCGCTTGGTTTGTACTTTATCTTGTATACCCACTTCGAGTCGATGGCACATTTCCCTTTTCGCAATTCTTCTAACCTCCAAGTCCCGTTTTGTTCAAGAGCTCGAATTTCGGTTTGCATGGCTTCGACCCATTTTGGATTGTGAACTGCCTGACCGAAATGTTTTGGCTCATTATTTGAAGTAATGGCCGCTAAAAAAGCTTTATGAGAGTTAGTAAAATTATCATAAAAGACAAAATGTGCTAAAGGGTGTACCGTTGAGGGGTCTTGATCGGAGATAGATGATGAATGCTCTTGGTCAAGAGATGGGGGTAGCTTCACTTCATAGTCTTTTAAATGTGGTGGTATGGTTCTGTTGCGTTTAGGCCGCTCAAAAAATTCTGGACTATCTTCAAGACTTTCATTTTCGGATGTTGGGCCGGATTAGGTGGCCTCATGGCCCTCATTGGTTTCTGTTGGTAGACTTTCATTCTTGGGTATTGGCCTGGATGAGGTGGCCTCATGGCCCTCTTCTGTTTCTGTTGGTGGGCTTTCCATACCTTCTGGGCTACTTGTTTGTGGGCTGGGAACCTCTTCATTGTTGTTGGGCTCATGTTGGTTAGAGTTTGAATCTATCACTTCGTGGCTTAACAGTAGCCTCATTTTCCCAATTTGTTGGCCAAATAAAAATTTCTTCCTCATTCTTGGGGATATTGATTTTTTGTGAGGGGAAAAATATTTTCTATAAACTTCACGTCTCTTGTTATGAGGATCTTCTTGTGTTGAATGTCATAAATTTTGTAGTTTTTTGTGCCCGGTGGATAACCCAAAAAAATGTCGGGCCTCCCTCGCATTCCAAATTTTTCCCCGTTTGTCTCTGTGCTTCTATAATACGCAAGGCAATCAAAAACCCTTAAGTGTTCATAATTAGGACTTTCATTGTATATTAATTCATAAGGTGTTTTACCATCAATAACATCGGACGGGAGCCGATTTATGATGTGGGTTGCCGTTAAAATACACTCCCCCAAAACCTATGGGAAGATTAGCCTCGAATTTTAAGGCCCTTTCCATTTCCAAGAGGTGTTGGTGTTTTCGTTCCACTACATCATTTTGTTGAGGTGTGTGTGGACACGTGGTTTCCAACATAATTCCTTCCTTAGCATAAAAATGGAGCATGTTGTTTGATGTAAACTCTCCCCCATTGTAACACCTTATTTTTTTAATGTTCTTTTCAAATTGTACTTGTACCATTTTATGAAAATTAATTAAGACCGTACTTGCTTCATACTTGTGTTTGAGAAGAAACATCCATATGGCTCGACTAAAATCATCAACGATAGTGAGAAAATAGTTTGCTTTTGTGAAAGAAGGTGTCCAGTATTTTCCCCACATATCACAATGTATAAGTTCAAAACAAACACTAGTTTTTGTGGTACTGATAGGGAAGGGCAATCTAGCAAACTTTGCTTTAACACAAGAATCACAAACACCCTTTGAGTCCAGAGAAACATTCTTAAGAAAACCAACATGAGAAAGTTTAGAGATAGATGCATGACCTAATCTTTTATGCCACGTATTAACCGTTACCATCATCGCTTGCCTCTCGGTTCCCATCATCCCCATCTTGTATAGACCTTTAATGCATTCACCAGCTCCAATCAATGCCCTCGAACTTAAGTTCTGCATGACACAGAAGTTTGAAAAAAATGTCACAGCACATAGTAAGTCATTTGCTAATTTACTAACCTATAATAAGTTGCATTTGAAATCAGGGACATGTAACACATTCTCAGTGGTCATTCCGTTTGAAAGGGTGTAGTCCACACGACCCTTAACAGGTATTGTTACACCATTAGGTATAGTGACAGGAGATTCATAATTTCTTTTCGTTATGTTTTTAAGGAGTGAGACATCATACGTAAAATGTTCGGTGGCACCCGAGTCAATGATCCACTTACCTTCTCGATTAACGTTACCTGCAATGTTATAGTGACTGGTGCATCTTCTTCCTTGGTGTTCTGTTCCTTGTCTCCAAAGAACCTTATAAATTGTTGGTACTGCTCGTCATTCAATCCCACTATAGGGCTTGTCTCATTTTCAACACATGTGGTCTCCGGTTTGGTCGATTTTCCCGTGCCCGGCCACCACTCCGGGTAACCGATGCGCTTGAAACAACCATTCTTGTTGTGGCCATTCTTCCCACAAAAATCACAATGTTCAAATTGGTCTCGTTTGGCTGGAACAAAAGCTTGTAACGCAGCGGAATCTGCCGATGTTCTCTTGCCGCCTTTGTTTCCTTCGCCGTCGCCGGCCATCAGGCTAGGGTTTTTGTTTGTGTATAGGATGTTCAATACCTCTCTGATACCATAATAATTTTTGTTATTATGGCACGATATTGGTTTTTCATTAATCTGCAAAATTCATTACAAGAAGGCACCCCCGATATATAGAAGGAGATCGAGAATCAAAGCTGCAAATTAGGGAGCCATATACAAGAGGAAACATTCTACACAAATATGAAGAGAAATAAAATTGACTGGAGGAAATCTTGGAATAAATCTCGGTCCATTAATATATATATATATATATATATATATATATATATATATTCCATTTAATTCGTTTAAAATACAATATACATATTTCTTTATCCATTCATAAAATAATGTAAAAAAAGATTTAATATCTATTTATATTAATAAAAATAGTATGTTATTTTGTGAATTTTGTGACTTGCGTATTCAAAGTCCAAACCATCCACCTGTCACGCGACCCTATATTCCTATCCGTGGTCTTCACGTATTTATTATTCAATCAATCGATATTTGTCAGACATTTGAATTTTCATTTAATTTGTATGTTTATGTGTAATTCGTTTAAATTTAATTTTCTTATTTTATAGTTTTATTTTTTCGGTAAATAGCTTTCTAGAATTAGTCATTTTATATGTGCTATTTTTTTTAAAAGTAATATATGACAGGCTAAAAGAAACTATCAGACAAACAAAAGAATAAAAAGAACTAAAGGAAATAACAAAAAAAAACCATTAAAATCAACAACCCCAATTTCCCTTATATTTTCCCCCCAAATGTAGCTTGAATATTTAACATCTTTAAATAGCCAACTGAGACATAAAAAACTACCTCATTCCTTAATTTCCAAAAACACCAAACTACAGATAGTACTACTAATTGAAAAGCTTTGTGTTTTTGTGAAAATAGAGTTAATTACATTCTAGAATTAGTCATTTTCTATGTGCTATTTTAATCAATGAAATACAAAAAGAAATTAGAGCTAATTACACGGATGGTTCCTGTTGTTTAGTCAAATTACGGATTTGGTCTTTAACTTTGAGAAATTACGGGTTTGGTCTCAAGAAACTTTCATTTTGTTTAACTGACGGTGCTTGGAGTGGATGGGGGTTAAGTTTTTTTGTTAAGTGGTTATGAAAAGACCAAATTATCCCTCTTCACAAAGAAAACAATAATAAAAACAAGAATAAAGTACACGGATAGTCCTTGTGGTTTTAATTTTTTTTATTTGGTCCCTAAGTATGAAAAAGTACACAAATAGTCCAAACATATGCACACACGTAACATGTTTAGTCCCTGACTTGGATGGGGTTAAAATTTTCTGTTAATTATATAAAAATGACAAAAATACCCTTTATTCTTCTTCACAAAAGTAAAATTTTTAAACTTGGGTCCACCAGACTTTCTCCCCACCCACCCCCACCCAATCCCTTTCTTCTTCTTCTTCTTCACACAGGTGAAGCCAAGGCAGCAACCTTAAACATTCCGGCTACCTCCGGCGATGATTCCGACCACCGTCTCCAGCCTGTCCCGCCTTGCCTTCTACCGACCACCATCTCCACCCCGTCCCACCTTCTGCTGACCACCATCTCCAAACGACCGTCCCCATCGCTGGTTACACAGGCCACTCCGAAGACCCACATCGATCTCCAATGACCTTTTTAACCTTGTACTCCATAATCTCCACCTCGTCCCAACTTCTTCCGATCACCAAGAGTTCTGAGGACCTTCACCGTCGCTGCCTCAATATTCCAGCGACTTCATAGATTTGGGTTTGGTTTGGGTCCATGTACGTTGGTTCAGAGTTACGAGAATATGGTTACGAAGGGAAGAACGTTAAAGGCGATTATGGTTGATTGTTTGTGGACAGCCCTCGGTGGCCGAAAAACGTGGCTCGCAGGAAAAAATGGAGTGTCGGGAAAAATTAGGTCGTCGGGAAGATGAACATGGGGTTGGGGTTTGTGTATTGGTGGTCTTGTGGGCCATACATAATTTATTCTTTATTATATGTTTTTTAATAAAAAAGATGTGGACTCATGAGATTTTAATATTTGTTTTTTTCTTTTTTTAAGGATAAAGGTATAAGGGTAGTTTTGTCATTTCTCACACACTTAACAGAAAAATTTAACATCCATCCAAGTCAGTGGCCAAACAAGTTGCGTGTGTGCATAAGTTTGAACTATTTATGTACTTATTCATATTTAGGGACCAAATCCAAAATTTTTGAAAACCACAAGGACTATCCGTATACTTTATTCTAATAATGCAAATTAAAGATTAAAAACATAGACCCACGTTCCTCCTCCTCTCTAAATCTGATCGTCTGCCATAAAACACATTTTTTCTATTCTCCCTAAAATCAACTTTTTTTTTCAAATTTCCTAGGGTGGTTTAGTTTTTGGAATCCTTTCTAAATTAATTGTGTATTTCTAATCAATTTAACCATGTCGTATCATCATCATCTGGGCCGGAGGATGTAAGGCCCCAACCCTGGGAGGCCTCACGTATTGGATTTACTCATCAACACATAACACTCTAAACATAAAACATTCAATCACTAGCAGCGGAAACGATTTAAACTTTCAACATAACAGCGGAAGCATAACATGTCTAACACAACATTGTCAAATACAAACTGAAACTTGTCTTAAACAACAAAAGATAAACCGGATGCCAAACGCTGATCTTCGAGCAACTCTTCTCGCCAAGCCAAGCATCCACATCCATCTACTGCCACATACACTTAACTGATGTGTATACTAAAAATCAGCAACGCTGAGTGAGTTCTAACGTTTACTTTAAATCAATCATACAAAATATTTATTAATACATACATACATACTGCACTTAAGGCAAAAATTTACATACTTTACTTTTCAAATAAGTTTTTAAAAACATATGATAAGCCGTCAATTCCCTTTACATTGTACTGCCCTCATGGCTCACGTTCATGAACCGACAAGTACTACTTTACCGTCAATTTCCTTGTCACTACTGTACCGCCCTCATGATCAACGATCATGAACCGACGAGTACCCGGTTAATGCCCCCATGATCAACGACCATGAAACGACAATACCCCCATGATCAACGACCATGAACTGACAATACCGCTTAACGCTAAAGGGAGTTGCGTGGTTCTCCCGAGCAACCGCCGTCACTCATCCCAGTTGGCAACTGTTAGCGAACCATAAAGGTTCTTACTAATGGGCATAACCCATATCTGACATCTTGTACAAGTAACATCTGTCCCAAGGAGCTTTACATGCTGGTACACATTCTCGAAGGAAAACTGTTCGTAAAACTTTCTGTAAATCTTGTTCATAACTTTCACATATAATATTCCTTTGTTTATGTATATAAAATATAGTAAACGCTTGCCATAAAATATAGTTATGCTTTACTAAACATAGTTTAACACACATATATCATGCATTTGTTTATGTATATAAAAATATAGTAAACGCTTGCCATAAAGATATATTTTGCTTTACTGAAAACATACTAGCACATATATTATGCATTTGTTTATGTATATGAAAATATAATAAATGTTTGCTAATAATATAGTTATACTTTGCTCAATACGTACTTTTTCCTCTTTTAAACTTTACACTAAAACATAGCTTTCACTTTTGTTTATAAAATATGATAAACACTTTATACTAGGTATGCACACCACCCCTAAAGCAGGCAAAAAGGGGGATTAGAACTCACTTGGTTTACGATCTACTGCGGAAACTAAAAAGTTTTGGGCTACACGAGTGCTACGTGATCTGTACGAATACAATACATTACATTGGTTAAACTTTGCTAGTGTCGGCTGACACAAACAGAGTGTCGCCCGATAGTGTCGACCAGGCAAATAGAGTGTCGACCAGGCAAACAGAGTGTCGCCGACATTGTCGACCAGACACTCTGAGTGTCACCTGAACTTGCGTTTAGGATTTAGGAGGGCCGACTCTATGGCCGACTCTCACTTCATCTTCTTCGCTGAGTGTCGCTACTTGCAGGTAGCGACACTCAAGTGTCGGCTCAAGAACACCATAACCATACAGACCCATTTTTAGTCCAAAATCATAACTTTTACGTTCCAAAACGTTCTAATCCTATCCATGAAGCTAGATCCAAGTTTAACGTAAAAATCCGACCTTTAGGTTAAAAACTCCATGAAACCCTAATACCCAATTTTTAACAAAAATTCATATCTGAGCTAGTTTCTTACCTCAAATCAGCTTGTTTCTTCAGCAAAGCTTCATGTAATCACTGGAGAAGAAGAATGGTTCGATCTTGGAGCAAAACCGACACTTTTCTCTCTCTAGAACTTGAAAAATGATGGAAATGAGCTAATGAGGGTGGAGAGGATGAAATTGATGGAGCCCAACTCCCTCTCCTTCGACCCATGTGTTTCGGCCTAAGGCCCACCTCCTTCCACCTTCCTTGTTCTTTGTAAATCCCGTGCCCGACCTACGCCTTCGAATGTAGGGATGTTACAGAGGAGAAGGATGTGGGCATGGATTCGTACATGAATGGAGGCTAACACACGGGTAGAGTAGGCGATACGTTCACCGGTGGCCGATACATTGCTCAATGGAAGCTTGGATGGGGCCAGTTCTCCACCGTTTGGCTTGCATATGATTCCCGTACATCTGTAAGATTGTTGTGAATTCATATTAACACAACTAGAGATAATCAATTAGGTAACAAGCAGATGTGATTATATTGATTTAAGGACTGATTACAATGATAAAACAGAAAAACAAGTACCATAGAAGGAGATGGGGAGATCAGAATCACATATAGGAAGATGGGAGAAGAACATTATCATCAAATTCATTCATAATCCTACTCTCGATCTCTTTCTTTTTTATATCCAGCCGCTTCCACTAATTCATTAATTTATTGGGCTTCTTAAAATGGGCTGGGAGGTTGGGCTCATGAATACGGTTCATAACATTACTCCCCCATTCAAATACACCTTGTCCTCAAGGTGTAAGGTGGTAAACGATTGGAGCAATCCCACATTATCGTCCCAAGTAGCTGCATCATTTGCCTTCATTTTGGATTGTATTAGTTGAAAGTTGTTGTTACTCCAAAAAGTATTGCCAAGAAGGTTATGGATGAAACAAACAAAGTTAGGTGGCTTATGCCCATAAATGGAATCGAATGGAGTGAAAACAGGAAACAAGTGCACATTTATTTGTTTTGGAAAGTATGGGTAATAGAAGGAATGAACCAAAGTTAAAGGTGGATTACTAACAGTGTCAGTAGGTGTACTTGTGGACAACACACTGTCCAGTGCATTCATGAAAATCACTGTGGTTTGTTGAGTAAGAACAACTGCAAAAAGGTTTGGAACCAAATTTTCCCTTTGTCCCACCTCTTGTTCCATGAATGTTGGAGTATGTCCATTAACCAATTCTTGAACAGGTGTTGAGTATATCGATTTGGTGTATTGAGTTAGGGTCATGGAATCATGTAAACTAGTATCTGAAGACCTGTGCGATAACACTTATGTAGCATTAGACTATGATGAAGAAACCAAAATGATTCGCAACTGAGATAGGGTGTTCACTTTTATTGAGGAGCCATTAGACATCAGATGTGTAATTGTTGTTCCCCCTTCCAACGAAGGCGTTTATCTCTGATTTGAAACAAAATAACCCAATAAGCAATTCTCACCTTAATACTGCCCTTAGCAATCAGTACAAACGTGTGCGGCCTATGAGATATATAAACTGCGTCAAGGTGTGTGGCCCAAAACATCCCCATAGTTTGGTCAAAATGGAGCACAGTCTGAGTAATAACAACAGGTGTATGGCCCAAAATCGAATGAGCAAACTCAAACACAACATCATGGAGAGAGCCCTCAATGATTTTTTTCCTTAGAATCTTTGCAACATTCTTTTGCATTGATTCATAGTTCATAAAAATGAGCAGTAACAACCAAATGTCAAACACCTTATGAGTTTGTGGTGTGTCAACGTATGGAAGGTCGCTAGGTATCTCCTGGCATATAAAATTTTTAAAACAAAGACGCGACCCAAAAGCATCAAGAACTGAATTTGTAGAACTCAACCTACTGCACAAAAGTGGGATTATACCTTCAGTATCAATCCATTCACTAGTAGTCTTATTATCACTTACCAATGTGTTCAAGGCAAACTTTGCAATTGTTGACTGCTCAATATATCCTCCCTTGAGATACAAAACCTCTTCAACATTAGGACATGACAAACTTTCTGCCACTTCAATTATCTTGATAGCAACAGCTAGAAAATCTGATTTATTGGAAGGACCTGCAAGACTGAACTGTAGAACACTCATTATGTTGCTCTGTAAGGCATCGAGGTTTTCTTTACCGTGTATTAACACATAATGACTAGTACTAGGCTGAATAAAGACCAAAATAAGGGCTGTATATGGTTCAGAATGGTTTGAATCAATATCCAAAACAATCAGCTTAAGAGTAGGGAGTGCAAAATTCAACATATGCAGATGAAGTCTTCTTGTTAGTCCTTTCATGAGTTCTCGAGCTAGTGGAATGATTATACCCGGTTTTCACTCAAAATTTAAAAAATCTATTGAAATTGTATCTAACAACCATTTGTTCATAATGTGTAGCAAAGAAGTCTCAATCACATCTCGATAAACAAGAAGCGTTCCAACAGAGATTGGACTATTAACAACACCGAAAGTTTTTATGTTCAAATCGGACTCAGATTGGATAGGAACTAAAGTGAGAGTGGTCATGTGATTGTTCCACCCACAACCTACAAATATCAAATTATACACTCATCAACATTTTATCTCCCAATGTTGATCACCTCCAAATCCACTGATCTAAATAGCTTCTCACCCAACAATAAAACCAAAGGACTTCAGTCTCGTCCTTGGTAGTTAGAAATGTCCGACTCGAAGGACTCAGAATTTCTAATTTCACCCCTTTATCACCCTTGTGCTTTAACTCGAGACATTCACTTGGAATGTGTCCCGGTTTATAACAACTGTAACACATGATATTAGGACTATACCATAATGGAATAGTGTGTCTCATCATTCTCCACTCGAGTTACATGCCACACCTACAACAATAATAAGTATTGCCTCCCCCAAAAAGGTTTCTAGCTTGGCTAGAATATTTGGCTTCCTTGAAGCCACCTCTAATTTCCTCCTTCCACTCCATTTGTCTCCCGAGTTTGATCTCCCTGCAACATAAAATAATCAACTCCACCCGGGTTATACACCATGTAGGAGAATCAACTCTATATCGTCAACCGATAGTATCAAGAAGCCGATCTATTTCCATACCTTTCGACACTCCAAAATTTAGGTAAGACTGTGCTTAGTCATACAACATGTCCTTAATCTTCTTCAATCCACCGGTCTACCATTTGTGAAAGAATTCTCCAGAAACATGATCCACTACAGCTTGTGGATAGAAACATTCCATGAATGCCTCATGAATTTACCCCGACGCCTTGCCTTCACGCCATTAAGATTTTTTCCTTACGGAGAACTCCCAACCAATTCTCCACCATGTCCCGGAGTAGACTCACCGCTAATCTTACTGATGTCGTCCAGACGGTCTATATAAAAACAAACAAAACCTAACCTAGACTCCTAAGTAATAATAATACCTATGAACTAAACCGCACTGTGTAACATCCCAAAATATAAAACGGAAATTATAATAACGGAATAAACGAATGAGGCATGACGGGCCGGGCCGGATGGGCCGGCGGGCTTGAACGGACGAACATAGGGGAGCTTCCTTTATAAATAGCCTAAGTCACTCCACATTTCTCTCATTTATAAGTTCTGGAAAGAGAAACCGTAGAGAGAGAAAGTTGGCGGATCGACCCGAGATTGAAGAAGTGCGTTGCCCCATAGCTCGTGAGAAGAACCTCCGAATCAGAAGCTCGATACAGGTAACGATCCAACCTAGATCAGAGTTTTTGTTCGTTTTTGGGTTTTTAAGGTTTTTGGACGAAATGTGACGTTTTTACGGATGAAACTGAAAGAAAAACATAGATTTGAGTTCCTTAATGAAAGACAAACGTTTTGAATGTAAACAAGTTCGGGATCTTGACGAGATTAGACCCGAATGCGAAAGTTAGGGTTTTTGCGGGGAAGCAGATCCTGCATACTTATCAAGTTCGCAGGAAGAGGGTCCTGCGTACTTATCAAGTACGCAGGAAGAGGATCATGGATACTTATCAAGTACGCATGAAGCGAGGTTTGCGCACTTATTAAGTACGCAAGAGCAAGGCCCTGCGCACTGGCATCAGGCTGATTAGGTAAAGTCCGTATGTTTAGAAGGTTAAACCGTTAGAGTCAGGATTTGGTCTGATGTGTATTTAACTAATCAATTCAGATCTGAAGTGACGTAGTGGGACCTTTGTTTAGGACAACCCGGATTAGCTTATCAGGTGAGTTCTAGAAGCCCTCTTTAAATGTTTTATATAATGTTTTCGGGCTGGTGTGCATACATATGAAATGATGTTTTTACGAAACGATGTTTATGAAACTATGTTTATAAAATGATGCTTATGAAACTATGTTTATGAAATGAAATGATTTGGAATGAACGGTTTATGGAAAGAAAGTTTTATGAATGGAATGTTTACGAACGAAATGTTTATAAAGAAATGGTTTAAACTAAAGGTAAAGGGTTTCGAAAATGAATGAAAGGTTTTATGAAAAGAAAAGAAAAAAAAGGGCAAAGGTTTTAAAGAAGTCATTACAAATCTAATCTGTCGAATGAATGGAATTGACGAATGAAGTCTGGGAATGTAATTCCCAGCCTTGTGGTAGATTATGGACAGCGAGCCATAGTTTCCATAAGAGCAACAGGGGCAGTGTCTTGGTGGCCTGCCAATGGTTATGATGTTGTACAACTAGTATGGGAGTAACGGCGGTTACTCGGGGGTTAACGTGACCCCATGAAGGTTAAATTATGATCCGACGGTGTTATGGCCGTGAGCCATTGCCGTCGATGGAAGTTGTCGGTTTATGGACATGCGAGCCATAAGGGCAACTAAATGGGTATTGTCGGTCCTCATGCAGTTAAGCCTTGGGGGAAATACAAAAGGTAATTGACGGAATGTATTGTATTGTCGGACTTCGTGCAGTTAAGCCTTAGGGGCAATACAATAGGGAATTGGCGGAATGTATTGTATCGTCGGTCTTCATGCAGTTAAGCCTTAGAGGCAATACAATACTAAATGACGGAACGAATGGTAATACAGATTTAGATAGTAATGTATGACTTAAATGAATGTTAAATGTTTTAAATGAACGATCCGTTCAACGTGTTTATGATGATGATAAATGTTTGAAGGTTTTTAATGATGAACGAAAGGCCCTATTTTCTTGTACATGATGTTAAACCCTAACGAATTATTGAATGATGAACCATTTATTAAATCGAATGAAAAACTGGAACTCACCAGCGTAGCTGACTTTTTAGTATGCACATTCAGGTTAAGGCAGGTATGGATGATGGACGGTGATGCTTGGCAAGCGAGAAGAGTTACCCGGTTGATCATGAAGACTGGCATCCCGTTATGATTAGTTTATGTATTAGACTATGTTACGCTTCCGCATGTTGAACAATGTTATGAGTATGTTTTAATGAAATTTTCCGCTGCGTTATTTGATATTCAAGTTTAATAACTGTTTGTGAACGAGTAAATCCAACAAGTGAGGCCTCCCGGGTTTGGGGCCTTACACACTGACTGACAAGTGTACCTATCAAGTGTAGCATAGCTTAATGGTAAACCGAGTTATCGAACCCTAGAGACACTATGTACCAATACTAGACTCTGACTCGGACTAAAGATTGATTTGGTTTGGGGGGTTGACTACACTACTGAATTAAACTAATGAATGCAATAAACAAAGGTCAACTCAACTATCAAGACTAAGTAATAAGGTGAAATTAGAAGACGGGAAGAATACCACCTAGGTCGGAATCCTACTTGTAAAGTACAACTTCTACAGGTTCTGGAAACTAAGATGGATCTGGGTTCTAAGGATGATAACTAAAGACTACCTAGTGGATCCCTAATCACTCTCAGGGTGTCACCAACAAAACTACCTAAAGTGTACTAAACTCACCAGATAGTTATATCACCTCTCGGGTATTTCCAACAAATGATAATGTACCCTAAAGACAAATCAATTTTCAGTCTCACTGTCCACGATACAGTCAAAGAATGTACGGGGTAATCTTAGGTTAACAACTATGATTCGAACTAGCAACAATCACTAAACACCTAATACTAACGTCCTCTCAGACTGTTAACACTCGGATTCCTAATGACGAAGTCTAGAGAACTAATTCTCACCTCTTGGGTATTGAACTAGGATACACGCTCAATCTAATCAAGGATTAACCAACACTCCTATGGATTACTACGTCTAGCAAACCACTCAGGTCACAAGCAATACGCAAACAACCTAAACATGCATCTATTAATGAAAGACATTCAACAAGACAACATGAGAAACATTAATCAACACAAAACCAGATTAAAGCATGCATATTCATCACTATTAATTATCAAAAGACTGTTTACAAAATCATTCAACCATCCTTAGAATCCAAAACTGGATAAAAATCATAACTTTAACATAGTATTCATCATGACCTAGGCAATATTAACGTTTTAGCCTAGAATCATGCTCAAAACATCCAAAACAGAAGATTTTAACTCAAGAAACAAAGACAAAGGTTCAAGCTTTGGAACCAAAAATGCTAAATCTAATGCACCCGGGATCAAAGATTCGTCCTTTGCACTTCAATTCTCTCCTCCAACCTCAAAATCGCCTCTCAAAACTCCTCTGGACGGTAATACAATCGAACTCCTTAAATAATAGCCTTCTAATCCTATTTAATTTCAAACTAGGGCTTTTTGAGGAATAATAGGCCTCTCGCATACTGCGAGACTTTAGCATGGGTACCTTGCGTACCGCGAGCAACAAATTAGTCACGGGCGCTTCTGAAGATCCTCGCGTACCGCGAGGCTTCTCTTCTCTCGCGTACCGCGAGAGGCATAATTTCACCATTTTTTTACTTTAATCTTTAGGCTTCACTTTCTTGCTTGGTTTCTTCACGTATTGACTTGTAATCTTCTCGAGCACCTGTAAACATAACAAAGACTTAAATACAGACTTAAACGACTCAAAATGAATACAAAACTATCTAAAACGAACTCAAACACTAGAAATAAAGATGTGTGCTTCGCACTACATCAAACATCCCCACACTTAAATCTTTTTTCGTCCTCGAAAAAGCTGCAATGGAATCATAACTGAGATCTAACTTAACAAACATCAATTACCAATTAGCAAAACATACTCACGCGTTAAAAAGCAATAATCAGTATTTCTGTCCGATTAAACCCAAACACCAACTTTCAAGCTCCCGTTATGTGTTCTATTTCCATTTTACCAATATCACTCAACCTATGTGACTCACACTCAAAAGTTACAACTCTACTTAATCTTGTCTCACAGTTATGTCTAGGCACGGATCAAACCATATAGATTTCTCCCACCACATTAAACTAAAATTTACGGGTTTTAGAAATCAGATGAAATCATGAATGAATGGATGATAATGAGCATTAATAAGCAAATTAAACTTCATCTAGAGGCGTTTCAACCGAGTCGCTATCCCGGAAGTTAACATATAGCCTAAGTCATATCAATAAAACACATAAGTATCACTTAGGGGTGTTTTCTCCAAGTGGCCATCCCGGAGGGTAACACATAAGCAAAACTCAGTATTCTAAAAAATAAGCTCATGAATTATGGAATTTATAGATGCGGGCTCCACCGAAACTCAGATTTATTCTCATAAAAAGAGAATGGTGTGCCAAGAATTTTTAAAAACCTCTAAATTTTAACTTAACGTGGTACCTATCACCCTATGTTGACAGTTTCAATATTACCGGTACTCTAAGATGAATACCCACAAGATATCATGATTTTAAATACAATTAATTCCTAAACAACACAAACATGCTATTTAAAGTATTCGGCTAGCTGAGTCTACCAAAACATCACCATTTATACTTTTTTTCAATTATTTGAACCATTTAAACTCAACAAAGATCTAGTTGTACTATCATTTTCCAATTATATGCAATAATTTCCAAGGACATTTTTCAAAATTTTTTTAATTTTTTTGTATTTTTGAATTTTTATAAACAAGACAAACTAATTACACTAGACACTCACATCCCCATACTTGAAAGACACATTGTCCTCAATGTGAAGCAAGACACAACTAAAAAAAATAAAAATGCAAAAAGTAAACAGGAATCGACTTAGCTGGTAATGATATGCATGAATGAAAATCCAGCTTCGTTCTTCCTCTTGTGTGCAACGTATAGCATTTCAGTCACGGTTGCACAGACTGCTAGGTTGCCTTTACAAACTGGATATAAATGATGATCGATCCCACCCGAATGGAGATTGAGTACGGGTGGGATGATAAAACCTGCAAAATAACCTTACAACAAACCCACAACATTAAACTGATACAAGTTACAGACTCAAAGTAAAATAAAAGACTCTACTAGCATTGACTCAATACTGGATAGATTAAAGGGACACGTACCCGATGGGTGACAAACACATAGATATGAATGCCACAACAAGGTGGATCATCAGTCACGAACGATTTTTTAAGTTTCCCATGGTCTTGGTGGTCGGTGGATATGGATGGATGGATGATGGTGATTGATGGAGGGTATAATGGTAGTGAGATGATGGATGATAAGGATGATGAATGGTTTTGGTGGTGATGATTGGTGGTGAACGATGAACGGTATGGGAATCCATGGAAAAACAAGGAAGTACGGTGACACCATGAAGGCCCCACGTACCGTGAGCGAAGAGTCAACACTCCTCGCGTACCGCAAGAAGTCATAATTTTAGCCGGCCCATCATTTTGTCCCTTGCGTACCGCGAAGGAACTTCCTCAAGGCGTCGTGTACCGCGGGAACCTTCTGGTGATAGGAAGTTAATGGGGTTTTTATACTTAGAAAATTTTTCACCCCTTAAACTTTTTTTCACCCAAATTCCATATAAACCTATTCCAAGCATAAAAACATATGTAAAAATACTTGGAACTTCATTCCCGATGATTTTCCTCGCTGAATCAGGCGTGAATCCCTGTAAAACATGACACAAACAAAACACACATCGGAAAACATCGTAAATGACACGGACTCAAACCAATTAATGCACACAAGCTCTACATCCCAGGCACTTGCCCGAAACTCAAATAAGCCTATAAGGAGGCTTCTTCTTGATCCTAACCGGTACCGCCTTCATCCTATGCGGCCTACCGGTCCTCCAAATCCCTAACAAACAACTACTCCTATCAAATTCTCCATTATGTCTATCACTTCGATCCTTCCACCAAAACTTAAACCTACCAGGTCCAAAAACAACCTGGTTCAAGTACTTCAATAGTGTATCTCCCCTAGACGTCCACACACTTGGGGTTTTCACTCTCCCTAATTCAGATGACTCTATCCGCGCACGAGTTCTCTTACGGGGTGGCCTAGACCTTGGAGAACTGGAACTAGGGTTCGGATCAACGGTCTCCGCTCAGAATGAATAATAGTGATGGTTAAAGGCTCAGGCATGAGATTTTCTATGAATGTGACCTCTAAACCTTCACCAGGATCTTCGGGATCCTCTACACTCTCCTCAGTCATCCCCACACTTGGGGTTTTGCCTATGATACCTTATAATTCTACCATCATCTCAAGCAGATCACCAGGCACCTCATCGTCACCGTATTCATCTGACTCATCTAACAGCTTCTCCAACTCCAACGCCCATTCAGATATCTCTCCTAAGTTAGGGACGGGCTCACATACTTCTCTCTCCGGATCAGAGTCTCGATGGTAGTCCATGAAGGCATCAAGCATGCACACGGAGTGGCTATGCTCGCCAACATCCTTCACGGACTTCATAGTATCGAATGTGATCATCTCATCCCCCACACGAAGTGTGAGTTTCCCATCAAAGACATCGATCATTGCCTTGGAGGTACGTAGGAACGGGCGTCCTAGGATGAGTGGGACTTTATCATCCATTTCCATATCCAGAATGACGAAATCCACGAGGAAGACAAATTTTCCTACTTTCACTAACAGGTTCTCCACAATTCCCCATGGATACTTGACTGAGCGGTCAGCCAAGGAAATGCTCATGCGCGTCGGCTGCGGTGCACCTAGGTCCAGCTGCTTGTAGATAGAATATGGCATCAGATTGATGCTAGCACGGGATCTTGAAATGACCCGAATCCCCCATTTTCTCCGACGGTTTGTTCTGAACCACTGCAGAACATTGCTCACTAAGTGAGACTTCAAAGATCCACTCCAGCTTCTTCTTGATGGAAAGAAGATCTTTGAGGAACATGCCATACTTAGGCATATGCTGGAGGAGCTCTATGAATGGAAGATTGACCTTGAGTTGTTTAAACATATCAAGGAAAGTACCGTATTCCCTAGCATTCTTATATGGCAGCAAGCGCGCTGGATAGGGAACACGACTCAGGTCAATCTTGGGGGACTTCATCGCCCCCCTTCTTCTTCTCCATTGCCCTCTCAGCAGGCTTCTCCATCTCTATCTCCTCATCCACCGGCTCTTCTTCTTCTATGACCGGTGGGCTCTCCTTCTCTTCTGCCCTTTTACTCTTTGTCGACACAACATTCAACTCGGGCTCCTCTAACATCCTAGCATCTACCTCAGCAAATCAAGCTCTCCAATCTACCTTCCACACCTCTTCTACCAAAGGAATTCCATATTCAGCACCGTGCGAGGCTTCCTTCTCTACTCTCTCCTCCTCTCTATGACTCAGGACTGACACGGCCATCACTGAAGCATTGGGACCTGAAGATGCACCTCGCTGTCTGTCCTTCAAGCTCTTCGCAATGCCTCTTACCGTGCATTGCAAATCTTAGAATGCCGACTGCTGATTCTTCAATAAAGTGTCGTGCGCATCCAGTCTTTGCCTGCGTCCTTGTGTAACACCCAAAAATTTAAAACATAAATTTAAATTCTTGTGGAAAATAGGCCCATATTTTTCTTTTTAAATAAAGAACTCATTTCACCAAAAAGAACACCTCATATAATATTACACCAACATTCACTCAAAGAATACTCATAAAACGCACCCAGGTTTTCTCATAAAATTTCAACATGACCCGTTCGTAAAATAAACAACCCTTATGAAGCATTAACCTGTTTTGACACCAAATAAAACCAAACCAAGTGACCAAAACATCCACGGACACATCGACAAGTAATAAATCAACATGGAGTTTTGATGTGATAGGATTTACACATCTTTTTGGCACAAAACTTCGCTCATTTAACGATCAATTCTTGGTTATATTCAACGTTTAGACACTTATTTGCTTCATTTCCTGTTTTGTAGGTTTTTGTGAAGCTTGGTGAACAAACAAGAGGATTCCAGGATAAAAACTTGAAGTTTTTGGGTTTCTGTGATGGAGGCACGGTCGCGCCCCCTACTTGGCACGGCCGTGCCAAGCTTGCAAACCCTAGGCATGGTCGCGCCCACATCTTGCACAACCGCGCCAAGCCAAAATTCAAGGCACAACCGTGCCTTGACTCCCCACGGTCGTGTGTCACCTCGTGAGTCTGAACAGCCGTACTTCCTCGATCAGTGGGACCCATTGGAAGCTCCGGATCGGTCAACCCTCTGTCACACGGTCGGGTTAAGACCTAGACATGACCGCGCCTTTGTACCTGGCACGGTCGTGCCTCCACTTTTCTATATAAACAGAACTTAAACTCTCATTCAGACATCGAGCAAACGGGGAGAAAAACCCACTGTTCCAGCTCGTATCATCCTTGTTCCAGCCACATTTCAAGCTTCTTGGAGAGGATACAACATCAAGAGGATCACCATACATCAACAACAACATCTAGGCTTGGAGGAGTGGTTTGATTCTTGTTTTCATATCATGTTTCTCACTATTTTTCCCTGTTTATTTGTAATTCTTGTGCTCATGATGAGCTAAAACTCTTGTTCACTTTGGTTTAGATGAAGTTTAGATACATTTGACAACATTCATGGATTATTGTCAATTATTGTGTTAATGTTATGACAACTGTATGATTATTCTTCGATGAAATTATGTATTCAAGTATTTTGAGTTGTTTACAAGACTTGTATTTGTGTATGCCATATTATGTTGGAAAACTTGTGGGTTATGCTTATATTCATGGATTGGTGTATGTATTTATACTAGTTTATGGTATTTGACTAGGAATGGTGAATGAAATCTTGTTTATGAATCATTATATTTGTATGTGTATCCTTATGCTTATGTTTGGAAAGACAAGGTGTTTGTTATGATGTTCCATGCTTAGTTTTATGTTTATCTAGGAATTTTTGACACATTCTCCTAATTTATATAACCTTTATATGAACATTGTATGTTGAAGAAATGCACATTATTGTCTAATTTAATCAACTTGAGGTGGGTAGTGTGTTGTTCATGTTATCTTTCCAACTAGTTGTTGGATTAGTATATCTTAATCGGAATCTAGTTCAATCTTTATAAACATTGACATGATTGTTAAACACGTGAGCTTCATTTTATGATTTTAGGTGGATGGTTTGTGTAATTCATGCTAGCTTTTCGAATGGTTATTTGATTAGATATCTTAGACGAGAATTTAGTCAATTTATGTTTCGTGTATTTGCCATGTTTCTATGAGTGTATTGAATGTATTCTTGATGGATTCGACACCGAAGTGATATTTTCTCCTTGATTGTTTGACTTGTGATCTTAGCTTAGTTTATATATTTGCATGCTAGTTAATTAAAACAAACTCTTCAAAATATCTTTATACCATCACTTGATTGAATCTTAGTTCTGGTCTATTATTGTTTCCCACCGTATCCACGGATTGATATCCGGTTCTTACCTTTACTATATTGCTATCCGACGGGTACACTTGCCCGACGTGTGTGTGATTAATATTTGGTGAAAACCCATTTTAAAACTCAAATTGTGTGAAAAATACTTATAAAAATATATATATATAGTTTACACACATCAAGTTTTTGGCGCCGTTGACGGGGATACGGTTTTGCGAGAACGATTGGAATTAATTTTTAGTCATTTAGTATATATATTTTTGTACATATCGTGTTTTCTTGTTTGTTATTTTATAATTTTTTATGTATAGATATTTTGCATTTTACTTGTTATTTTTAGCTTCATTTTTTATATATATATTAGTAAAGTTTTTATTCCATTTTATTTTTCATTTTATTTTTTATTTTCAATTATTTTATTTTTGTTTTTGTCTAACTTGTGTTTTCTTTGTCCTAAGTTCGCGTATTTAAATCCAACTTGTCGTGCAGATCGTGTATGTTCTCAACTCTCGTCGAGGAGGTTCCTGAGCCGTCTTCAGAGCCGGAGCGTGATCTTCATTGGAGATTGCGAGCCCGTTCCCGATTTGTGGCCCCGTTACTCGAGTTTGACGAGGTTGTTGTTGACGAGGTAGAGGAGATGGCGGACGAGGATGCGGGTCGGACGCTTTCGGATTTTGGCAAACCGACACTTGAGGGTTTGGAGTCGAGCATCAATAGGCCGACGGTTGGAGCACATCATTTTGAGATCAAATCCAGCATTATACAGATGGTGCAGAACATGTGGCAGTTTGATGGCAAGGATCACGAGGATCCTAATACTCATTTGGCTGGTTTCTTAGAGATTTGCGCCACTTTCAAAATTCGTGATGCTACCGATGATGCTATTCGGCTCCGGTTGTTCCTGTTTTCCTTACGGGATCGTGCCAAGGCTTGGTTACTATCACTTCCCCCTAGGTCCATTAATACTTGGGACCAGATGGCTGCAAAATTCTTAGAGAAGTACTTCCCTCCAGAGAAAACAACAAAGTTGAGGGCTAGGATTCTTTCTTTCCAGCAGGACGACGGGGAGACGATCTATGAGGCGTGGGAGAGATTTAAGGAACTGATGAGGAAGGTTCCCCACCATGGATTGTTGAAGTGGCAGCAGTGTGAGACCTTCTACAATGGTCTAGATATGACAGGGAAGCAGCTGATCGACGCATACGCGGGTGGAGACATTGGAACGAAGACACCCCAGGAGGCGTATGACTTGCTAGAGAAGGTAGCATCGAAGAGCTACACTCATCATACTTCCCGAGCGAGAACTCAGAGGCAGGGTGTCCATCAAGTTGATGGAATTACCACTTAGCTGCCTAAGTGGAAGCACTTTCCACCAAGATTAATCAGACGCACGTCCACAAGGCCCAGTCCTTGTGTGAGTTTTGTGGTGGGGCGCATCCCACGAGTGCTTGTCAGGTTGGGGATCAGGGGGCTCACGAGCAGGTTGATTTCATATCCAACCAGAATCGTCCCCAGAATAATCCCTACAACAACACATATAATATGGGGTGGAGGAATCACCCGAATTTCAGTTGGAAATCTGGCAACAATAGCCAGCAACCACCCGGATTCACTCAGCGTCCCCATTCCAGCATCAGTCCCACCAGTCTCAGGGACAGAGTTCCCAGTTTTGACCTTAGTAGGGCCAGTTTCAAGGCCAAGGTTCTAGCAGCGGTCCACCACCCGCACCTGAGGGTAAATCCAGTTTAGAGGACATGGTTGCACGGCTACTTGCCAACTCGGAGAGTCAGAATCAGTTGGTAGAGAAGCAGAACCGTTACATGGAGGAGCGTTTTCACACGTATGAGACTGAGTTGAGGAATCAGAAAGCTTCGATCCAGACCATAGAGAACCAGGTCGGGCAGATCGCGAAGCTTCTTTCTGAGAGACCCCCAGGTGGCCTTCCTAGCAATACTGAGCCCAATCCCAAGGCTCATGTGAAGGCCATCACTTTGAGGAGCGGTAGAGGCACAGGACCGGATCCACAGGTTCCTGTGCATGAGTCATTCGAGGAGGAGGTTGCGATTGAGATTCCTGAAGAGACACCACCGAGGGGTAAGCCGACGAGCACATCGCGCCCTCGTGAGCCTGTGAGGGATTACACTCCCGCCGTTCCATACCCAGGCAGATTGAAGAAGCAGAAGATGGAGGAGCAGTATGGTAAGTTTTTAGGGTTGTTTAAGCAGTTGCATATCAACTTCCCATTTGTGGAGGCTCTAGCTCAGATGCCTAAGTATGATAGATTCTTGAAGGATATCCTCACGAATAAGAGGAAATTGGAGGAGTTGTCTCAGGTGACGCTGAATGAGGAGTGTTCAGCGTTAATTCAGAACAAGCTATCGGAGAAGAGACGATATCCGGGGAGTTTCACCATCCCTTGTTTGATAGGTAGCTTGTCGGTTAGCAATGCCTTAGCTGACCTTGGTGCTAGCATTAATCTCATGCCATATGCGGTATTTGCTAAGCTTGAGTTGGGAGAACCTACACCGACATGCATGAGTATCCAGCTGGCCAATCGTTCGATCAAGTATCCGCGAGGGATAGTGGATAATATGTTGGTTAAGGTTGATCGTTTTGTGTTTCCTGCAGACTTTGTGATTCCGGACATGGATGAGGACAAGAATGTCCCTATTATCCTAGGTCGACCGTTCCTGACCACCGCCAAGGCCTTTATTGATGTGTATTCTGGGAGGCTTACATTGAGGGTGGATGAAGAGGAGGTGACCTTTGATGTTGGGAGATCCATGTAGCACACCCAGAATCAGGATGATTCACTTTACTTTGTTGAGAATATTTATTCTTGTGTGAGTGATCACCTCCAGGACATAGCTGAGGAGGAGTCCCTGGACACCCAGATTGTAGGAGGGGAGACATTTGATCCAGTTGGTGAGGATCAGTTTGATGAGCAGTTGCATAGCCAGGAGAGCTATGAGTTTCCCCAGTGTTCAACGGTTTTTTGCGGTTGATAGAAAGTCTGAGCCGATTGAGCGGACTTCTATTGAGGACCCACCATCTGTTGAGCTTAAGGAGCTCCCGAGCCATTGGAGTATGCCTTTTTAGATGGTGAGTTTCGATTACCTGTCATTATCGTCTCTGATTTGACGAGTGATGAGAAGGAGAGGATATTGGAGGTGCTGAAGCAGCACAAGCGGGCTATTGCATGGAGGATTATGGACATTAATGGAATTAATCCTTCTTTCTGTACCTATAAGATCCTTATGGAGGATGAATACAAGCCCGTTGTGCAGCACTAGAGGAGGTTGAACCCGAACATGCAGGAGGTAGTGAAGAAGAAGGTGATTAAGTTACTTGACGCTGGTTTAATTTATCCCATCTCCGATTCACCTTGGGTTAGCCCGGTTCAGGTTGTCCCTAAGAAGGGAGGCATGATTGTTATCACCAATGAGAGGAATGAGCTGATTCCTACTCATACAGTCACAGGTTGGAGAGTTTGCATCGATTACCACAAACTTAATGATGATACTCGGAAAGAGCATTTTCCCCTCCCGTTCATTGATCAGATGTTGGAGAGATTAGTGGGGAAGATGTTCTATTATTTCCTGGATGGCTTCTCTGGATACTTCCAGATCCTGATTGCTCCTTAGGACCAGGAGAAGACGACATTCACATGTCCCTATGGCACATTTGCTAATCGGCGGATGCCCTTTGGATTGTGTAATGCTCCGGCCACTTTCCAGCGTTGCATGGTGGCCATTTTCCATGATATGATTGAGAACTCCATACAGGTTTTCATGGATGATTTTCGATGTTTGGGAGTTCCTTTGATCATTGCCTCTGGAATCTGGAGAGGATGTTGGCCAGGTGCGAGGAGGCCAATCTAGTGTTGAACTAGGAGAAATGCCACTTCATGGTGAAGGAGGGCATTGTGCTTGGGCACAAGGTTTCACGCGCGGGGATTGAGGTTGATAGAGCTAAGATTGATACCATATCTAAGCTGCCCCCGCCCACTTCTGTGAAATCTATTCGGAGTTTCCTTGGTCACGTGGGCTTTTACAGACGCTTTATTAGAGTTTTTTCTAAGATTGCCCGACCGATGACCCAGCTTCTTGAGAAGGAAGCCCAGTTCGTGTTCTCCGATGAGTGTCTCAGTGCATTCAATTTATTGAAGGAGAAGTTGGTGAATGCCCCTATCATGGTGGCTCCTGATTGGAAGCTACCATTTGAGATCATGTGTGACGCGAGTGACTTCGCTGTTGGGGCGGTCTTAGGACAGAGGAGAGAGAAGCAGTTTCACCTGATTTATTATGCGACCAAGACGCTCAATGACGTACAGGAGCACTACACCACGACGGAAAAAGAGCTCCTAGCTGTTGTCTTCGCTTTCGATAAATTCCGGTCTTATCTCGTCCTATCAAAGACCATTGTATTCACTGACTATGCAGCTCTTTGGCACCTGTTCAGCAAACAGGATGCCAAACCCCGACTAATCTGGTGGGTTTTGCTGCTTCAGGAGTTCGACATTGAGATCCGCGATAAGAAGGGCGCGAAGAACGTCGCAGCGGACCACTTGTCCCGTCTTGAGTGCTCAGCTTCATCTGAACTTGTGGGGTCATCCATAAATGACAATTTTCCCCACGAGTTTCTCATGCACATACAGACACAGGATGAGGAGTGTCCATGGTTTGCTGATTTTGCAAACTTTCTTACTAGTGGGATTGTGATTAAGGGCTTAACGCATCAGCAGAAGAGAAAGTTCTTTGCGGATGTGAAGCACTATCTTTGGGAGGATCCATATTTGTTTTGAGTCGGGGCTGATCAAATCGTGCGCAGGTGTGTATTTGGAGATGAGGCACGTCAGGTGCTTAGACACTGCCACGAGGGCCCGACAGGTGGACATCATGGAGCTACCTTGACCGCGAAGAAGGTCTTTGACGTCGGTTTCTTCTGGTCTACCATCTTCCGGGATGCTCATGAGATGATCCGAGCTTGTGATGCTTGCCAAAGGGTGAGCAACATTTCATCGAGGAATGAAATGCCCTAGAACAGCATCCAATTTGTGAGATTTTTGATGTCTAGGGTATTAACTTTATGGGACCTTTCCCAGCTTCTCGTGGCAACCGGTATATCCTAGTGGCTGTTGACTACGTTTCTAAGTGGGCCGAGGCTCAAGCCTTGCCTACTAATGATGCTAGGGTGGTTGTTCGATTTCTGAAGAAGCCGTTCTCTCGCTTTGGTGCCCCCAAAGTTCTTATTAGTGACCGTGGGACCCACTTCTGCAACTCCCAGCTGGAGAAGGCACTATCACGATATGGTGTGAACCATAGATTCTCCACAGCCTACCATCCACAGACTAGTGGACAGGTAGAGGTCACGAACCGGGGCATAAAGCAGATTCTTGAGAAGACGGTTTGTCAGAACCGAAAGGATTGTTCGGATAGGTTAGATGATGCACTTTGGGCCTTCCAGACTGCGTATAAGACGCCTATTCGTACCACACCATTTAGGTTGATCTATGGGAAGGCGTGCCATCTTCTGGTGGAGTTGGAGCATAAGGCTTATTGGGCGTTGAAGGCGGTGAATCTTGACTTGGTGAGCGCGGGTGAGATCCGGTTCACTCAGATTCATGAGCTTGATGAGTTGAGGAATCAAGCCTATGCAAACTCCACGATCTACAAGGAGCGCACTAAGAGTTTACATGACCGACGCTTGAAGGACAAGAAGGAATTCCGAGTGGGTGGTCGTGTGTTGCTTTACAACTCTAGGTTGCGATTGTTTCCCGGGAAGTTGAAGTCCCGATGGATGGGTCCCTACACGGTTAAGGAGGTGTTTCCTTATGGGACCGTCGAGATTGAGCACGAAGATGGGAGGATCTTCATGGTCAACGGTCATCGTCTTAAGCCATACATTGACGGACCGGTTGACCCGGCATTGGAGGTGGTTGACCTCCACCCCAAGGACAAATGAATTTAGGGACTTGAGTCTAGCTAACGACTCGTTAATAAACTTAGCCTGTTTCGGTATCATCTTTGGTAACAATTCTTAGATTTTGTTTCTATGTTTATTTTCCTATTTTTATTTTTATTTTTCTAGGAATTTACAGTTTATTTTTGAGTTTAGGTTATCGGGATGTATTTTTGGATCGAGCGGATTTGGGATAGTGATTGGGATATCTCAGGTATGTCTTCTGAATTTTCAAAAATTTTAGTTTGGAAGAATCGCAGTCGGGTTTGGTACAAGCTGCATAAAAATCAGGGTTTTCTGTCTGCTGGGCAAGAGACACGGTCATGCCTCCCTATGGGCGCAGTCGTGACACTAACCCTAGGCGCAGTCGTGCCTAAGTAATTGGGGGCGGTTTAAATTAATTTTCAATGGCAGAATTCTCATTCCCCCCCTCCAACGAAACCCCCTACTTGCGATTTTCTTCTCTTCCAGATTCCTTGTTTCCGTTTCTTCGATTTCAGGTACGCCCCCGCAATCCTAATCTTTTCGTTTTATGTTGAGGATTAGGATCATCATTTTTGTGTCTGAATTTCTATGGTTTTATAGATTTTCTTGTTTTGAACTTCATTTTAGTTGTAAATAAGTAGAACTTGTTAGTTTTATCCCCCCGGGATGATGTTTTTGCAAAAGCCCTTTCATAAACAAGTAGAAAATGGTGAATTTTGAATTTTGAAAACCCTAAAATGGGATGAGCACGGTCGCGCTCATGACCAGGCGCGGTCGTGCTCGGCTTTTGATATCCCAGGAGAGCTTGGTTTGGTCAAGCGTGGTCGTGCCTCTGATGAGCGCGGCCATGCCTATTGGATTTTGCCTTAGTGCGGTCGTGCCCCGCACCTGGCGCGACCGTGTTGTCGAGTACTTGTGCCCGTGGTCGGCCACAGCGCGACCGTGGGCTGGACAACTGGCCTAGGCGTGGTCGTGCCCCTTCCCAGGCGCGACCGTGTCCCTTCATAACTTAGGTCAGAAACTTCATAAATTCAGTCTAGCGTCTTCATAACTGTTCTGATTTCATTTTTGTTGTCTTGCAGATGGCAGGCAACCGAGATCACCCATACTTGGAGTTTGATCTCAAAGAGCATGAGTACGAGGCTCGTCTTGATGTTTTGTGGCCCCGTTGGGGCCGGATTTTGGTTGCACGTCGCCTTGAGCCAGCTGCTATTGACGCCATCGGTCAGCGGGACCGATGGAACGATCTTGTCACCGCCCCCTGGCGCCGTTTGTTTAGGTTCCACGCTATTTAGTACGTAGAGCTTGTGATGGAGTTTTTCTCCATGTATGAGTTCGATTATCCTTACGCAGACCTAGAGCATCCCGAGACGATTAGGTTTAGGCTAGGCGAGGAGTGGCGAGTGATGTCTGTTGCCAGGTTTGGGAGACTATTGGGTTTGTACACGAGACAGGATCTCCAGACCTTTATAAGTTTGGAGCTCTATTGGGCTCCTTGGGTTTCATTTAGTCAATTTTGCATTTCTTGAAAAGCCTGTCAAACCTTCATAAGTTTATTAACGCTTACGGTTTTCTGAATTGATCCATAGTGCCATTGGAAGTTTTGTTTTATTTTGATTTCTTACTTGAGGACAATCAATGTTCAAGTGTGAGATTGCGGGGGCGTACCTGACCGTGGGGAGTCAAGGCACGGTTGTGCCTTGAATTTTGGCTTGGCGCGGTCGTGCAAGATGTGGGCGCGACCGTGCCTAGGGTATGCAAGCTTGGCACGGCCGTGCCAAGTAGGGGGCACGATCGTGCCTCCATAACAGAAACCCTAAAACTTCAAGTTTTTATCCTGGAATCCTCTTGTTTGTTCACCAAGCTTCACAAAAACCTACAAAACAGGAAATGAAGCAAATAAGTGTTTAAACGTTAATTATAACCAAGAATTGATCGTTAAATGAGTGAAGTTTTGTGCCAAAAAGATGTGTAAATCCTAACACATCAAGTTTACACTCCAAAACGTGAATACAAAACCACAGTGTGAATGAAAAGATTTTACAAAACGACCATGTAAAATCATGCACCACGCTAACTCCAAATCTACATCCCGTTGACCCGATCCCTTGACTTAATCACCAACGCCTTTCACCATCCAAAACTATCACATGACATCACCCAACGGTTAGTCAACTCACAATTCAAGTATTTCTATAGTATTATCTTCGTAACGTCATATACATGTACACACATAATTATGTGTTTATCACCCAACTCAATTAATTGGAAACGGCTTATTTATTCACTTATGTTTTAAGTCGGGTTAAGCCACCTCTTTGACCTTCCCGTTACTCCAGGATAAACGCCTTAAGTTAATCCCCCAAAGGTATGTAATCCAAGCCGATCCGCTTAATCCACATATCTTCACCACCTCCGTGTATAAACGCCTTTTCATACCTGCACATTTCCATCACCATAACTAATTAGCTGAAGCTAAGTGAGGACTCACATTCCACATATAATTTATACAAATACGATTCAAATATATAAACTCGAAGTATGTCAAGCTTCACCCCCGTGGCACGACTCCCATAACGGTTTAAAAGTCCGATGTATACTTCTTTGTTCTTTTATTCTCTCGGCCCCAAAGTCGGGTCGTTTCACATTTGATATCCCTGTTAATACGAATTTAAAACACTACAAACACTATTAGTAAGTTAATTCACATCGTAAGAATTAAACAACATAATAGACCAACATTCATTGTGTTTCACACCACAACCCGTTCGGTTAACAACTTGTTATTACCCCGCCACTGACCCTTATTAAGTTTGTAACATTAACCCGCCTTTGGTTTGTAAACCCACTTAAACACCACATACGGTAAAAGTATATTTAAACCGGGTTACAAACTTGTGACACCGTAATTACAACAAACCCCACAAATTAACCAAAATCTCACCATATAGTTTATTCTAAATCAAGATATACCTCATCCCTAACTCATCTAAAGAGTTTTAAACACCTTAAGGTTTACCAACATATTAAAGACGCCCTAACGAATTCTCGGTTAATCCCCAACACTGTTTCAAAACAGCCTTAAGTGGCTGTAAAAATTCAACGTTTACACCCATTTACAATAGGTATTTCACCTCAACTAAAAATTATGAGTAAAGTAAACACATAGAGCTTTCCGTCGATGTATAATACACCTCGAACGGACATCCGATTAATTTACTATGAATATTTCAAAACCGGTTAAATTTTGGATATATGCTGAATTTTCAGCACTTGGGTCACTCGACCCATTACCAATTCGCACTCTTTATTTATGAGTTTAAACTCCCACAACGCCGTCAAAACAATACGTTATTGTTAAGTTAAACCATATTTAATAATTTATATTAAACCATCTAAATCATAAGAATCCCAAGTCATTATTATGATTATTCTAATTGAAATCAAATTCGAGTCACTCACCTTCGCACGTAGGATTGTTGTTGCTTTATCACCCGTTTGACCCGTTGCCATCCGAGCTTTGTTACGCCTATCTTGAAAACAAATCAAACTTTCAAACCATTAGAACACATAACGGGGTTATTTATCCCCCTCATACAAAAGTATTTCATTCATCCAATACATGTGTTCTAACTCACCATTCTTTAACATACAAATAATAAGCGGGTTACTCCCACCCATGAGACCCGTCATCCCCCATTTGACCCGTTATCACCCGTTCTTTTTCAACCATAACCATGGGTCAAAGTCATCAATTCAACATACACCATTTAACAACAAGTAATGATCTTTTTATTATAAACCAAACTATGTTAATCCCACATACCCATCCGACTCATTAAGGTGATTAGCTAAAAATAATATTCACATAAGTAATTTATGTTAACCCCATTCACCATTAGCTTCACCCAAGCTTTATGTTTACTAAACACCCATTGATTATTAACAAATCAATTAAATCAAGTAAACATTAGAAAATCTCCCAATTTCCACTATTTATTTAGTTAGGTATTTCATCGAACACCTTGTGGGCATGATTAAAATTCACCATTAACATACCCATTTGAACTCCCAATACCACCATTTTATCATCAAAGTTATCCAGTTCATTAAGCATACATATACATTTTGAAACTATAATCAAACTCCTACTTTGTTAATCAACTATCACTATAAAAGTATCAAATTGCTAGAACCCAACATAAATCATTATGTTTACACCTTTTACACACCAAATCATATAATTTAACATCTAGATTATAACATGCAACCATACCCATAACTCAATAATCACAAACAATCATTTTAACATGAAGTTTAGGGTTGATGAAAATATGACGGTAATATCGAATCAACGAGTAATGGCATTAAAGTTGTAAAATAAAACTTAGCATAAAATGATAAAATGTCAAAAGCTCAATCCAAACATAAGGTAGCGGTTTCAAACGGGAATTTAAAGACAAAATCATAACAATCCATCTAGCGTCTCAGGTAGCTCTCCATGAGGAAACAGATGAGTACCAAGACGGATATCGCTATGGTCACTCGGATAGCAAAATGGGCCTCAGCTCTAGCTACCTCAGTACGAGTGACAAGTATTTCCCGGTTTCCTTCCATCATGTTAATGTGGGTACCTAGATTTGAAATCAGGTCTTCCTGGTACCTCACTTGACCCAAAAGGCTGTCTATTCGTTGACTTAGTAGGTCTTGCCTTATCCTGTGCTCCATCCCTTGCCTCATAAACTCTGAGGCCCTTACGTATTGGTGAATGGCATCAGCCGGTACTCCCATAACACTGGTTGGCGCCATGGTCTGCCTTGCTCTTGGGTTTGGGTTTGGGTGGTATGGATCGGGTGCTAGGTAGGGGTCTCTCATAGGGGGTGGTAACTGGTTGTGTAGATGGGGTGCCTGATACGGGTTTCTTGATGGAGGTGATCCAGATGTTCGAAGTCTCGGTCCAGTATTCTTGATCCAATCTGTCCTTTTGTCAAACATTGACCTAGCAGTTGGGGGTGTTGGTGACCGAAAGCCTGGTGATCCATTGTTTTCTTCCTGTTCAGACTCTGATCCGAGATAGTATACCGGGGAGGGAGAAGAGTAGGAGTCCATGTCTAGCAGAAAAAGGGAAAATATTGTAAACGGTATATAAAAAATTTACTAAGTGTTGAATATAGGAGTTTTCATGAATTCAGAGTTTGACTAGTCATGACACCGAGTCTTCACAATAGTATTTTAGGAGTAACACTTGACCTATAAGTAGTGTACCCATGAAGAGAATTCCTAGGAAAGAGGGGTGGGCCACAAGGGACACACTTAAGTACTCAGTCCTTCCTTAGCCAGAATCTCTCTTGGGTCTACACACACTCTTCCAGCCATCATGTACCAATAATACTATCGTTTGGGCTCATGGTCATGATGAGAATCAATATGGACTGGGCTTTGAGGCCCAAAGGTGATGTTTTATTTACTCCAGCAGACTTATTCTTCTCGAAGGGTAAATGGGCTCCTTAGTTTCTTATTAATAGGCATTAGGCCCAATGGTTTGAGTTTTGTCCACAAAAGATAATGGTGACATAGTGTGTAAGGATGAGAGTGTATAAAGACTTAGGTATGGATAAGTGTGTGGTAAAATTTAGGATAACACTTAATAGAATCAAATAGGTAGCATGTATATAGCAGTGTTTATTAGCACATGAGTTATCAAGTAATGTAGTACATAGACTATCATGTATTGTATCATGTGACGTAATACTTAGAATATCGTGTAAGATGATCACACAAAGTAGTAAACATGTTGCATTTAGTAATGTAGCAAATACCATGTAACATGGAGAATGGCATATGATGGGTGTCCTAAGGTTATAGTCTAGGTCATGTGTGTCTAATAACCTAATTCTCTATAACCAAGGCTCTGATACCAATCTGTCACACCCCAACCGACGACGGAAACGTCGGGCGGGACATGGAGACTGTTCATGAGCACATGGTTGACAAAATTGTAATATATTAAATCATCACATTTAAATTCAAACCAAACAAACATCCAAAAAAGTACATGAAATTTAAAATACATAACGAGTTCCTTTATTATCTAGGTCCACAACTTAAGTGTAGCAAACTTGATCAATCTCAAACTTTCGTACCTGAAACATGGTTAAAACAAAGTCAACTAAAAAGTTGGTGAGCATACATAGTTTTAACTCTAAATAGTATCATTGTGTTGTGTGCATACAATCCATACAAATCATGGTTAATAAGGCAATTATGGAGAGTTACTATTATGAAACCAAATTGTACAATCACACATTTGTAACTATCATGCAAAAACCAAAATGTGTTGTCGGTAACAATCACCCTACCTGGGTGGGTTTGTCAGACTCAATAGATCTATCATTGTTAATCGTCGGCATGTATAGTTAATGATTGCAAATGTAAATTGCACACAAAATAGTTTACACACCTACTACTCAAACATAAGGCTCAACTTTTTACACATGAATGTAGGGTGTAATTGTATTGTGTAATTTGTAACATTGTATAATTGAAACTCATGTTCCACCCCAAAAAATGAAAAATGTAAAAAGGGGCTATGTAAACTCACTTGTATAAATTGTGTAGATAACACGAGAAAATACGAAGCACAAGTGATTCTCAAATCACCAGTTTAACCTAAAGTGAAATAGTATGAACTTGAATTAATAATGTGCACAATGTCTAAAGTAGAGTCTAGGGTTTCAACGAGATCGAATGTAGGGACTTGTGTTATATCATGTAAAGGATGGGTTTGTGTTTGTATTTGAATGGGAGTTTGTAAATTCAAAGTGTATGGTTTTAATAAAAAAACGACTTAGGGTTTAATTTGAATAACTAAATAATTAAATAAATAATTTTTTTTTTTATTTATTTAGAAAAAGTAGTGTGCATTTATATTAAAATATAATTTAGTTAAATAAATTTATTTTATTTATTTATTTAGGAAAATGTGTCAAAATTTATAGGGTAAATATATATTAGTATATATATATTATACTAAATATAATTTTAAGCCCTAAATGAATTATTAATGTAAAAGTTAATTAAACAAAAAATTATTTTTATTTAATTATTATTAAAATAGTGTGTCTAACAAGAACATGGAAAAAGTGAAAATATGTGTTAATATTTATTTAGCAAAATTTTATATTACAAATTTTAAATCCTGAATAGGTAATTAATGGAAAGGTGATTTATAAAATTGTTTCTATGAAAAATGTATTTTATAAAACCTTGTCGAAATTTCTATAAAATAAGCAATATAAATGCTCTAGTTGAAATTAAATAAAAATGAATTTCTTTTATAAGTTCCATCTTGTAAATGGGGTTTTAAAATTGTTTAAATGGTGAAAATATAAATTTTAATTTAGAATTTTGATTATTTTTGCGCAACCTAGTTCCAAAAGGCAGTAGGGTTCATAAAATAATTTTTTTATAAATAAAGTGGTTATTAAAAACGGTTTTTTTAAAAAGAATGGGCTTGCCTGGGATCGAACCAGGGTTTGCCCTATGAAGATAACACGCGCCAACCACCAGACCAGGGGACTAGTGCTTCAGAAATTGTTTTATCCTAAACTAGGTGGGGAACCGGGTCTGGTTGTGAGTCATGCGCAAAAAAAGCCGGATGTGTGGGATGTGGGTTTTGAACCTATGCCACCGGTCCGATGGTGCAAGTTCTTAACCAGTCGGTCCGGTGGTTTCGCTGGTTAAGTGTGGATCCTAAATAATTAAATACGTCAAACTAAATCAAGCTTTAACCCCAAAACTGAATTCGTACGAACCAGCCAAGAACCCTAATCCCAATCGAACCTGGTAGGACCTGTTAACACGGATTGATAAGGGGCTAATGACCAGCATTCGATGACGATTCAAACGACATAATACTTACGTAGTTTGGTTGAGTGGTGAACGCAGACGGATAGAAGACCAGGGTTGATGTTCTTGAGGCTCGATCGATGTCCAGGGATGTAATGAGACGCGAATAAGAGTTCAGAAAGTTTGAAATGGGTTATGAAAAGGTGTGTAGATATATTAATTCGTTCAATTTCATCTTAATTACCTGATTCGATCTGGGGTTTGAATACGACAGCTGTAGGGTGATTTACGTGTTATTTCAGACGTGTGATTGATGAATTGAGTCGTGTTTCAAGGTAGGATACATGTACGATCAATTAGTGCGTGATTTGCGGGTGCTAATTCCGTCGGATTGCTTGATTTAGGACTGAATTGAACGTGTGTTGACCTTGAGAAGTCAAACTGTTTGAAATTTGAATTCTAGCCGCGGGTTTGATCAAATTGAAACTGTAAATGGGCTCGGGTGTGGTCTATTACTGATTACGTGTGTATGGGAAGTCCAAAACAATGGATTTGTCGATTTAGGATGTTGAATATCAGTTGATTTGGGCCGGATTGACTTTCAAAAGTTAAAATAGGTCAAGGATTGTGGGTGAGGTCAAAATTGAGGTCAATAGGTTCAATTCTAAAGGGTGAGGGTTCAAATTGAGGGTTTAAGTGTTTAGAGGGGTTCAAACCCTTTGTTTAAATCCCAAATATATATATATATATATATATATATATATATATATATATATATATATATAATTTCCAAAGATGGAGTGTTTGCTTAAATCAAAGATGTATAGAACTTAAAATCTTATAAATTTTATAAATAATTGAATGAGGCTTTTAGGAATAGTATTTCATAAAACCAATTCTTATAATATATACTTATATATTTATATGTACAATTGTAAAAGTGTTAAATCCTTAAATTTGAATCCATTTGAATTGTATGCATATGCACTTGTAATACAAATTGTATTTGAATGAAATATTGGATTTAATGCTTGTATGGGTAACACAAGGAATTCCACTACAATTTAAAGTGTAACATTGTTTATTGTATGAAACAATTACAGGAAATTCAAGAGGGTTACAGTTTCGATCTCTACAATCGAGTCGGCGTAACTTTATACGTTTAGATTAAAAATAAAGATTAGTAACAAAAGTATTACATGTTTACAATTAATTTATATATAACTTTATAATATTTTTTTTGAAAGGAAAATATTATTCACAAACCCAACCCTAAAGAAAAGAGGGGCGGGCACAACCGACAACAAAAAGGAAACTACAAGAAATCGAAATTACACCATTGTGTCCAAGAAATGGACTTAAGATTAGATCTATTAGTAAACCATAGAAACCCGAGAGACTTTATATTATGAATTATAGCTTCTATCTTTGTATCCTTGTTAGAGAACCTTTTCTCATTCTAAGCAATCTACAAGCACCAACAAGCCACAATGATGATCCCGTGAAAGATATCTTTGACCGAGTCCCTAATCCCGGTACTACTATGAATCTCCAGCAAGTCTTGCACCGAAAAAGCGAAAATAGGAGGCACTCGGCACTACCTACTAATACTTTGCCAAACCACCGAGGCGACAAAACACAAGTCAAAAGGTGATCCGTCGATTCGGACCCGGAGTCGCACAGAACACACCGGTGATCCCCAATAAGAATGTTTCTCTTGGATAACGTGACAAGAGTCGGAATATGATCGAACTCCGCCCTCCAAGAAAAAATGTTACATTTGAGAGGCACCCACTTAGACCACTTAAGAACGAAGCAATTACTGAAGTACCTCTCTTTAAACAACACTCTCTTGAAAGAACCATCAGAAAACAAACCTGAACTTTCACCAACCAACTCCCAAACATCTCTTTGGTCCTTTAGACGAACAGAAGCTAGAAGAGAGTAACAAGCTGCCCACTCAGAGAGCTCCAAATCAGAAAGTTGAGGCTTTTTCCATCGACCAAGAAACATGCTATCAATCTAGTTATACCGATCCCAGACACTGCATTTTTTCTCCTCTTCTAACTAAATCAGGAGCGGGAAAACATCTTTCAGGGGCTGGGGACAAACCCATGGATCGAGCCAAAACCGAATGTTCTTCCCGTTCCCGACCACCCCCTTGAAAAGAGAAAGGACCTGCTGGCCCGAGATCACCAATTTGGAGACCAGCATAACAATGTTCTTCCACACACCCGTCAGAGATTTGTTAACAGGCAGGACCGACCAACAGTTTGTAGGGCTGTGAAGCGCGACTAAGATCTTCTTCTTCCACAAGCTATTAGGTTCGTTTTTGAATCTGCAGGCCTATTTAGACAATAGGGCCAGGTTAATATCTTTGAGCTTGCTAAGACCAAGCCCCCCCCCCCATATTTTTAGGAGAAGACACTCGGAAACAGTCGACCCAATGAAGTTTTTTCACATCGCTCGCCCCTCCTCAAAGAAACCTTTTATTGATAGATTTCAGCCCCTCCACAACTTTGACCGGAGCCTTATAAAGGGAGAAATAATAATTAGGCAGAGATTCGAGAACCGATTTAATAAGAGTTACCGGACCACCAATGGATAATGAAGAAGCCTTCCATAAAGACAATCGGGACCGAACGATGTCGATGATCGGCTTCCAATGAGACACCATATTCATATCCGCTCCAACAGTAAGCCCAAGATACGAGAAGGGAGCCAAACCCGACTTGCACCTCAAAACCGAAGCCATGCTATCCAGTTCAGCATCCTCAACTTCTAGACCGAAAACAGTAGATTTTCCGAGATTGATTTTAAGCCCAGAACATAAGTGGAAGCATCTCAAAATTCTCACCACATTCTTGAAATTGAAAACGGACCAATCCCCAAGGATGATAGCATCGTCCGCAAAGAAAAGATGCGAAAGGATCGGCCCATCATGAGGAGTTATAATCCCATGAAAAGCTCCCGCTTCACATGCCTTATTGATCATACTCGAGAGGGCCTATATAACAATTAGGAATAAAAAAAGGAGCAATGGGATCTCCTTGTCTCATACCTTTAGAACATTGAAACTCAAAGGTAGAAGCTCTGTTGACCAAAACCGAGGCCCTAGCCGAATTGAGTACCCCCATAATCCAAGAAATCCAACGGATGATAAAGAAAACTTAATAGATGTTATCCATGTGAAACTAAACTATAAAGACGAGAGTTTATGAAAAATTTATTACATGGAAAATTGAAATTTTACAAATGTTTCCCATTAATTACAGAGTAAATAGGGGAAGTATTTCATCGTCCGACTTCCCCACGGCATACAATCCATTCAGTTGCTTTGACTTGACTGGTGATTTTATTACCAAGTTGTAGTCAGTGGCGGATCTAGAAAAATAGTTCAGGGGTAGCGGAATTTTTTTTACCGTACATTCATGTTAATTAACACAAATAAAAACACGATAATAAATGAAGTAAAATGAGTACCTAATTTTTTTTACCGTACATTCATGTTAATGAACACAAATAAAAACACGATAATAAATGAAGTAAAACGAGTACATAATAAACTATAAGATAAATCAAATAATCTCTATTAAAGTTAATGTAATGATGCTATGAAACTTATTACTCACTTGTTTTATGCTCAACTGGTTATTTGCTAATAAAGAAACAATGGCTTGTTTAAGAGTTAAAGAAGATGTATTTTTTACATGAGCAATTCTAATAAAACTCTTTTTAACAACTCCGAGTTTATCAACATATCTCACAACTACAGCCATTTGTTCCTTTAAAGATACGTCACTAGACTCATCCACTAACAACTCAAACACATCATCTTTAATTTCTTCGCAAATCCTATTGGTTACTTCTTTAGCAAAGCATTCAACAATCTCTGTTTGTATTGATCTAGCACTACGAACAGAACCACTTAATCTTAACCGATTTACAACATTTTCTTCTTCACTTACCTTATTTAATTTCACTTAAATGGATCTCTTTTGTTTCAAGAGATCGTCACATTTTTGCATCGCCTTATTATGATGACTGTTAACTGACCCAATATGCTCTTTTAAGGCACCTAGTTTACAACAATTACAAAAGCCTTCATTTGAACTTGAAAAAGTATCTCTTTCACCTTGATTACCAACGGTTTCTTTAAACAAATAACAGCATAAGCAATATGCTTTGTCTACTTTAGTACTATACTCCAACCACGGATATGTGTCAAACCATTTTACATTAAAACGTCTCTTCCCACCAGAATAGTCTTTGAATGGGAATTTATGACTTCGTGGTTGAAAGACATTTTTGACAAGATAATGTCTTCTTATGTCATCCATTTGATTAGGGTGATAACTAGCAATTGGTGGCCTGTCAAAAGGATCCGAAGGAAGATCATTCAAATTAATTATATTTGGGATTGAAGGAATTGAAGCCGAATGAATACTTGGACCAATATCATCAATTTCATGAGTTGATTGAGTTTCATCAATGTCATTGTTATCATCTTTATCAATATTATAACTTCCATGAGTTGATTGAGTTCCATCAATGTCATTGTTATCATCCTCTTGAAATTTTCTTTTAAAAAATTTGCCAAGAAGAGCTTGTTTTCTCATCTTCCAAAACAAAATCAAACCCCTAATTTTATAACAAACTAAACAAAATCAAACCCCTAATTTTATAACAAACAAAACAAAATCAAACCCCTAATTTTATAACAAACAAAACAAAATAAAACCCCTAATTTTCATCTTCCAATATTATAACAAATCCTTAATTTTATAACAAATAAAATAACAATTACAATTTGAAATTTACCTTTCTGCTTGGAGGAAAGTGACTGAGTGTGAGAGGCGGAGGGAGGGGCGGTGGCCGGCGGTGGCGGAGCCGCAGAGGCAAGAGGCGGAGGGAGGGGCGGTGGCCGGTGGCTGGCTGCCTGGTTGGGGGCGGCTGCTGGCCTACTTGCTCGACTGGATGCTGCTGCTATTTCTGTGGTCTGTTATCTTCTATGCTTCATGAGTTAAATGGACCAAATTTTAACAAGTCAAAAGCCCAAACATTAATTAGTCAAAAGCTCAAAGATTAATTAGTTTTAAATTAGATGTTAGAGTTTAAAGCCCAAATGTTTTAAGTAGTGGGTTTTTTTATAAAATTTTGAACTTTTTATTAAGTGTTAAACTTTTAAAAAAGTTTGAGTGGTAACGTAATTTTTGCTCAGAGGTAACAAGATATATAAAACGGTAAAAAAAATTAAGAAACCAAAGAAAACTAGACAGTTACAATAGACACCAAACACATGGGATTTTTTTGTGAGAACTTCTCAACTCTTTTGTTTATTAATCAAAGAAAACTAGACAGTTACAATAGACACCCATGAACCCTATTTATACTAACTCGAGACTTAATAAACAAGCTAACTTAAATTAAGAAACCAAATAAAGCTAAATCATACTCAAATCTTAAGACTAAAATTCAACCCATCTAACTTAACCTCCAAGTTTCACTCTTTCGCATATGACCCTAAACCTAGGATTAATTCCAACAATCACCCTTTTAATCCTAGTTTGGAATCGATCTTCAGAACAACATGGGACTTCCACACAAAAACAATCAAGTTCCACATGGGATTCTTGATCTCGCCAAAGGTTCCACAAGATTCTTTTCGTTCTTCAACATTTTGATGTTTCCACACAGATTGCTTCTTGCGACTTTGACACAAGATGTCTTCTTCGTGACTTCCACACAGGTTGTTCTTCACAATTCTCGGACGATTCATACAGGTTTCGACTGGTTTGGCTTCCTTCGATTTCCCATGGTTCCACCAAGGGTCCAATTCTTCAAGCTATCTCCCTTAGATCAATATAGGCTCTGATACCAATTGTAGGGCATAATCAAATCAGCACAAAAAAAGAACATGAATACATGGGATTTTTTTTGAGAACTTCTCACGACTCTTTTGTTAATAAAAGAAAATTAGACAATTACAATAGACACCCAGGACCCCTATTTATACTAACTCAGGAATAAACAAGCTAACTTAAATTTAAGAAACCAAATAAAGCTAAATGAAGTAACCTAATAAAAAAACCAGACTCAAATCTTAAGACTAAAAATTGACCATCCCACTCACTTGCTACAAGATTGCATGTAATTCTTAAACACATTGGAAAGGGTGAGAGACTCATGATCAACAGAAAAAAAGGCAACCTCGAGACTCATATAATCAGATGATGGAGTGGATACAATAACATGAAGACTTAAACTACATGTAAATTACTAATTAAGGTGATCATCAACCGACATGTAATTCTCACTCATCATATGCATACCATGAATCACCTTCACCATATTGTGAGAGACATCAACTTAAAAGACTCCATGATGAGAGAATGGTGCGGATACAATCATGGGCGAAGCTTAGTTACCCCCCCTTCCCCCAGATTTTTCGCTTAGTAGTGTTAATTTATACGTATTTGGCCGAAAATTTTATAGGTATTAAGTTCCGACCCCCCTGATAGGAAAGAAAAATTATAGCATCCCGCCGCGGCCCCCTTGCGTTTTTTTCAAACTTTGCCACCGGATACAATTAACATAGCCAACAAGGAACAAATCAAGACTCCGATTAATATATTAACTTTTAGAAACTAACATGTAACATGATGTGTAGTCACTTAATTATAACCAATTGAAAATTTTTGTATGATATATTACCTCAATGAAACTGATGTAGAGTAAACACAATTTCAATTATTTAACTATTATAAATACACCACTTACCAACTCCATCAGAATTTGATAAACAAAAAGGCCCCTACCCATGCATTAATCTCACACTTTCACATCAAACTTTTAAAAGTTGTTCCGGTTTTCTGATTGTTTGTTGAGGTCATTTAATGTGTGATTCTAATTTAATTAACTATACTATATATAATCTATATAGTAAATCAAATCTTATAAAAATACATCCTCCTCTCCTTTCTTGACTGACAAGATAAATACCATGCACACTCGTTTCTCACACGCACGCATACTCTTAACACTTACACACACTTTCTCTCTAAAGAGTTGCAGGCACGAAACAAGAACCCTAGCTATTTCCTTTTTCTTTTTTTTTTAATCTTCAATGCCTTGATTCTATCAATCCCCACCACGCTGCAACCCCTATATATACATCACACAACTCACTAAACACAAATCGCCAGCTGGGATGGAGTTTTTCAGTCAACACTTTGATCACAACACTGAAGCTTGTTTGCCACCCGGCTTCAGATTCCATCCCACCGATGAAGAACTCATCACATGCTACCTCTTAAGGAAAGTGCTCGACCGTAGTTTCACCGGCCGGGCATTTGCCGACGTTGATCTCAACAAATGTGAACCCTGGGAGCTTCCACGTACGTATGTCGTGTTTAATATTATTTCTTGTACGTTTTAGGTAGGGTTTTTGAGTTTTGTTTGTTTAAACAGAAAGAGCGAAGATGGGGGAGAAAGAATGGTACTTTTTCAGCCTCCGGGACCGGAAGTACCCGACTGGGCTGAGGACGAACCGGGCGACGGAGGCTGGATACTGGAAAGCAACCGGGAAAGACCGGGAGATCTACAGCTCAAAGACGTCGGCACTTGTGGGGATGAAGAAAACCCTAGTGTTCTACCGCGGGAGGGCTCCGAAAGGGGAAAAAAGCAACTGGGTGATGCATGAGTATCGTCTTGAAGGCAAATTTGCCTACCATTTCATCTCAAAATGTTCCAAGGTAGGATCTTCTTGCATGAGTTTTAACTCAGCTATTAATAATAATTAAACAAGTTTTAATGATTAGGGTTCTTGGTGGTGTAGTAAAAATAATGATTAAAGAATAGCATTTAATTTGTTTAGGACGAATGGGTGATATCCCGGGTTTTCAAGAAAAGTGGCAACGGTGGTGTTGTGAAAAAGTGGTACACCGGTGGCGGGAAAGAGGCCTCCCTTTACGCCTCCGCGGATCAAGAAAGCTTTTCCTACGACAGCAACGCCGTCTCAAAAGAGCACGTGCCCTGTTTCTCCACAGCCTCAACCACCCTTTTCGACTTCCCTCCGCCGGAGCCTCTGACGTCATCTTTCAACCCACTACAAGAGAATCTTCAGCTCCCTTTCTTTTACTCCTCCGGTGGTGGCGGGGAAACAACCAAACAGAAGCCAGGGCCCACGGAGCTGGACTGTATCTGGAGTTTCTGATCGATCATTGACGGCGGCTTTAAATATCAATTAAGTATGGTAGGAAGCTATTATTATAATATGTTTGCTCGATCGATCTATAATGTTGTTTGAGTTATACATTGTACCCGTTATCAAATGTTAATGATCTTGTACCTTAACCTGCATTTTCAAGACTATTTATGATCTTAACTTCATTCGGAACTGATCAACTTATCAGTAATAGATTAAAAAAGTTGTTGATTAAAAAAGCTATTATTATAATATGGTATAAAGTCGTAACACATAACAGAAAACAAAAAAATTACGATTACGTATACGTAAAACACAATACATAAAATTATTTTTTGATAAATTATGTAATTTTATATTAATAAACCTTGAAATGAAATTAAAAAAATAAAAAATCTATAAATTATTTGATTGACTTTTAGTGGTTTTCTGGTTTTCCTCTAATTTTATGGTTTTCTTTTGATACCTCCCCTATATATATAGTGTTACAATAAATAAATAATTTTTTTATTGAATAAAGGCTCTTTCCAACAGATATATACTTGTTCCACGCCGTGAAAAATCCCACGCCATCCACTTTCACGCCCTTTTCACAGAGAAAGAGGTGGTGTTTCACGTCCCTCATGACTTTCACGCCTCATTCTCACATCCTACACCAGATGACCATAGTAATAGAGTGTAATGTGGTAGATAATGATTAAATAGGAGTTTGCTATTCAAAATTGAATGTTATATGATTGTTTGATAATTCTGTTATTAAATAAACTAATCATATGGACATTCTTATATATTAATGATCTATTTAGACTTAAAATGTATAAGTTATTAAAATATATATTTATTGGTTTTAAAAGAATAGTGGATGGGTGGACATTTAATAGGTGGTTGTGGTAGGTTTAAAATGTTAAAAATGAAAAGATGAGGGTTAATTCAGATATTCACATGGAAGCTACCTAGGGAGGCTATGAAGTGTAGGGGATGACATATTTATTTGAATTAAAAAAAAATGACCCCACTTCACTTACCCAAATCACCCTTTGATTTTACAACACCCACCCAATCTTACTGTACCCCTGCACCATCCCTCTTATCATTCTGATCTTCTTTTTCTTTTATTATATTATTATTATATTATACATTCAGAAAGTAGGCTGGATCAAAACCTATACTTCAAATGCTAAACCATTAAAATTAGATAAAATCTAACAACTAAAATGCAAATGAGAAAAGTTTTATAATCATATCCAAAGAATTTTGAGAAAGTCTTTATTTAAAAGTAGTACAAGTTATTAACTTGTTTCTTCAAATTTTTCATATATTCCCATGGCTTGTCACATATGAAACAAAACGAATTAAAAACTTTCAAACTAAAAAAAGCTTTTTAACTACTTTATTCATTCAGTATTCAGTTTTGGAGAGTGGAACTAAAAAAAATGCAACCTTTTAATATCTTAATTAATAAAAAATTGGATGAGTCATAGGGTTAAATTCAGAATATTTATAACTTTATATTTACTTATTTTAATAATTATACCATATTTTTTTCTCTTACACTCTAAACTCTAGTATCATAACGCAAGTTTTAAAAGAATATTTACATTAATATTATATCAAGTTTTAAAAAAAAAGATATATATGAAATTATCCAAATTATTTTTGTCTAGACATCATCATGTTTTTGAATTATTATAAAAAGAAAGGAGTTGCAGGTTGCTTTTTACAATACAACAGTTGCTTGTCCATCCATCAAACTTTTCGAAATCACACTTTACCGTTTTCTCTAATAAAGGACGTGGGACCCACTATTGCGCCACGTGTGTCAGAGACTATGATACGATCCAGATTTGGGCCGTCGAGTATTGGGCTAATAACAGGCCCTATGAACAGGTATTGTTTGAAGGTTGAAGCAGTGTGTTACCATTTATGGGTTGAAACCGGGCCCATTAGATAGCACGCCGGTTACCAGATTTTGTTTTTTGGTGATCATGAGGATCCGCCCCAAAGTTTCGGGTTTCCACTTTTATTTATTCTGTCAGACAAAATAAAACAAATTTGCAGACTCCACTTGCCCCTAGGATTATTATTATGTAACCATCAATCATGTCTTTTGTTCAAACGTCATATTATTTTCTATGCATCAAGTTACTTTAATCTTAATAGCAATACTCCAACTAGTTTTTAGTAGCGGGTCGGACCGATCCGGTTATGTAAACATTAGAACCACAACACCATCAAGCCCTAATCAAAATTCCCTTCAAGTTCGTCATGTTAAACTTGATGTTCCCGGTATTGATGGATTAGCCACTATTAATGGACTTTCTTGTGGTTCAAATTGTCATTTTAGTCCGTTAGTTTAATTTTTTCATGGGCCACACTATGGTTTCGATTTCTTGCCATTTCAATCTACTATGCTAACACTGTTACATTTTTTGGTTAAATTTTATTAATTGACAAAAATACACTTGATAAAAATTAGGGCTTTTGATGAACATGTGGGTTTCGATTAACCGAAGAAGAGTAGATGAACCAGACCACCACCTCACATCACCAACACTGTTCAGTCGTCATCAAATTTGGGGGTTTTGAAACTTCAAGATTTGGGGGTTTCAATCAGAAGGGAAGCAGGTGAACAGATTTAAGCAGGCGGTGAGCTGAAGAGGTGATATGGGGGTCGATTTTGTTGGAAAATCACCATGATTTCATCCCACAGTAAGAACCAGGGGGCTGAGGTTGGGGTAAAGACTTGGTCGCCGGCAAAAAAAAACCATGGGGCTACAATGGTGATGGTCGCCGACAAAAAACCAAGGGAGGGTCGCCGGCCAAAAAGCTAGGGTTAGTTTTGATAGAGAGTGATGAGTGGTGAGAAATTTTTTTGATTTTATATAATTTTTTTTGTATGACTTTTTTATATGTTTTTTATTTAAATATATTTATTTTAAATTTTATTATTTTAATAGTTAAGGGGATTTTGATCAAATTACATAAATTTTAACAGAAAATTAAATGAAGTTAGTCAAGTGGATTAAATTAGCAAAAAAATGGAAACCATAGTGTGTCCCAAACAAAATTTAAACTAATGTACTAAAATGACAATTTGGCCCAGACCACATGTATATATATTATAAAACTCCATTTCTGCACGTCTCACTATTGTTGATGTTCATTTTAATGATAACTATGATGTAAACGAGTGTAGCCGGTCACGAGCTCGATTTAACTTAACCCTGAAATGATCCCATTGATCTCTTCTTGTGATGTGTGTTATGGTATGCCCTCAGTGGAACTCCATGTACACATGTCATAATGTCCTTGTTTCATCTTGAAAATCTAAACTTGAACAGTCATAAACCTGTTCAAAAACAACAAACAAGTTATTTATATCAAAAACTACACCCATGTAGTAATATGTTGAACAATTAATTTTGTTCACAACAACATTAAGTTGTTTTTAACCAAAAAATCTCCCCGCTACTTCTCGCACGAGTAGTGAACCATTTTAAATTGCAAAACAAATGTTTTATTCGTTCAACACATTTCCTAGTGCTGCAAAATGGTTTAAAAATTAACTATTTATAAAATCAAGACCCATAAATTTCAAAAATAGTTTTTTTTTAAATAAAACCAGTATTTGACACGGTCGTTAGAAATAAACAATTACATAAATCGTGTTAAGGCTTTTCGGTTTATATACAATAAAACAGTTTTAACACACTCATTAGAAAATAAACGATTACAAAATTGTTTTAAAGCCTCTCAATTTATATAAAATAAACCATTTCTAATTCGTTCATTATAAAACTAAACATTCACCAAACGTTTTAAAATTTTATGGTTTATAGCAATAAACCGGTTCTAATACGTGTGTTAGAAAATAAACGATTACAAATAGTTTTAAAACATATGGTTTATAAAAAATAAACCAATTCTAACACGACTGTTAGAAAATAAACGGTTACAAAATTTGTTTTAAAATATATGGTTTACAACAATAACCCATTTCTAACACGCTCGTTAGAAGAATACAACGATTACAAAAAGCGTTTAAAACCAAACGGTAGAATCAAATCATTCGTTTTATAACACGATATAAATGATTCAAGATTGTACTCCAATCTTTATAAAATTCAAACAAAACGTTTGTACTACATATAACATACGTCATTTCCCAAAAAAAAAAATTATTTATAAGATTATACCAAAATCTCAAAAAATATTTGTATTTTAACCTTTTGTGAACCCAAAATCCTTATTAAAAAGGTTTTTATGATTGTCTTAATAATCTCACGAAAGTCTGTTTTAAAATTATAAGAAAGATGAGTCACTTTTTATATTAAAAATAATAATAAAATAGATACTGATGATACTCTAGTCATCTGTGAGAAAAATACTAGTATAATACCTTGTACAACAAACGAACGAACAAAATATAAAATACAAATTATATAACTAATTTGATTTGAACCGTAGTTTTTAGTGGATACTTCAACAAAGATTCTTGAGGTATTTTTAACTAGAGTTTTCAAGAGTCTTCAACTTTGTCCTTGATTGCAACAATAAATAGACTAATCTTTTAACGGTTATAGCTGGCGATTCGGGGTTAACATGAGCAACTTAAAACAGATTTCGAGTTTCCCCCTAAGAGAATTCGTTTGTCTCTCATGGTACAACAACCTAATCAGTGTGTACTGCGGGAGATGGTTCTCGCGCATGAGGTTTCAGTAGGTGATATAATGTTTTCAAGATTAGGAAAATAAAAAGATGAAGTTGGTGTGGCAGAAGAATTAGAGAGTACGTATCTCTAAATTCTATGGAAAAAAAAGTGAGACAAAACCATAGCTAAGAGAAAAAGAGTGTAGCGCGAATTACTCCCCTGATTTATATAACCTTCAATTGATGGGTTTTGATCTTCCGTGAGAGTTGCTCAAAATATTGTAGTCAATGATTTGTCGCTTGATCTGGTTTGTCTTGTTTTTCTTCCTCATTCATCTCTAGAAAAAATGAAACATAAAGTTCATTTTATACTTATACTAAAACTCCATATTTATTTATTTATTTAAATATAATTATAACAATTTTATTAGTCAAATAAAACATTAATTTGATTCATAACATCTTAACGTCAATTTAAGTAAAGCACGGAACAATAAGAATAAATTGAATAAAAGCATTCATAAAAGAATAGTAAATTTCTAATATGATTTAAACTTAATCAAGCAATATTTATTGAATATAAACATTTATTTCATAATTATCGATGAATATCTTCAAATGTTATTTTTAAAATAGAGAAATTTAGAGGTGCATATCCTAACCGGTTTAAAAACTGAATCCGAACCGAAATCCTAACCAATTCTTCTAAAACCGGTTGGGGGTTTTGAATGCTTCAACCGGTTAAAGTCAAACCTATTTTTTTGCTTGATTTCAAACCGGTTAGCCGGTTAACGTCGTTGCAACCAAAAAAGTAGTCGTTTTTTAACGGCTATATAGCCGTTTATTACCATTTTTTGAGATTTTTGGACCATTTTCCCCCTCATCTATACTATATAATAAATAAAGGTTTTGATAAGACACTTATCACTCTCTAATGCATCCTCAACTTTTTTCCCCGTCTCTCTCTCCTGTTAATTATACAAATTTTTTTAATTGTTTTTATAACTTTTTTTTCCGCCTCTCTCTGCTATTAAATAATAATGTTTTATATAATTCTTTTTAAAAAATGTTTTTTTCACAAATATGTAATATGTAAATCTTTATTACTAAATATATATAACATTGCATCTATTCAATCCGTGTAATACACCGGGTTTCTAAAGTTTAATATAATTTAACATTTATCAGTTACATAAAAAAATTAATCTTCAGCTAAAAAAATGATTTAAAAATTAACTTAACAAAATCTATAACTGTCACGTAATATTTTATTCAACCCGTGTAATACACGGGTTTTTAAATACATAATTTTTTTACTACTAAGTATAGAACATTAAATTTATTTAACCCGTGTTATACACGGGATTCTAACCTAGTATGCTAGTATAAATAGGTATTGGATATATTGGTTTGATCACAACATTTCTATAGCTCTCAAAAACACAAAAAAAGCTAAAAAAAAAGCAAAAACGCTCACAATCTCTCAACTCTCAAAACAATCGCATGCCAAGCTCAAGTGGTCAAGGTTCCGTTAGGGTTGGTAATTCCTTAAGTGAACCAACCATGGCAATGATCATACCAATAACGAGAAACCAATTTTTTTTCTTCAAAATATGACTTATACGAAATGTCAAACGATACTCAAAAGTATCGTTGCAAGAATTGTCATGTGTTTCTCAAAGCCGAGTCCAATTCCATTTTGAAAGTCATATTAAAAAACATTGCAAGACGGTGAAAACCAATCCGGCTCATGGTCAAGCACAAACGTCAACCGATGGAGGTTTTGGAATTTTGATGTTAATAGTTTGAGAGAGAATAGCACAATTTGTTTTTAAGAAAGCTTGTCGTTTGATCACTCTGACAACACGTGCTTGACAAAGTTGATTCAAGACACGCTCCAACCTTGTTATCACCACGTAAGTCGTAGGTGGAAGGAAGCTAAAAATGAATTAAGGTTTAGAAAAAAAATTAAAAACTGGTGTTAATTTAACTACTGATGTTTAGTCAACTCCACATGGTTTGCCGGAATCGTACATTTGTGTTACCGCAGATTGGGTTACCTAGAGACGTGACAAATGATAAAGCGTATGATTGCGTTTGAATTATTCGGATATCCATATAATAGAGAAAATTTACTTTGTATTTTAGATGGTGTAATAAAAACATTTAAATTACAAGACAATTTTTTTCAATATCTTTTGATAACGCATCAACTAATACAAACGCGGTTGAAAAATAAAAAATAAATATCAAGTCATTTGTGAGGGTGCTTTTTTCCATAGTTGATGTGTTGCACACATCATTAACTTGATTGTGCAAGACGGACCCGTGGTTGATGAAATAAATAATTTAAAAGAAGCTTTTAAAAATATTTACGTGACATTTTTAGTACTAGAAAAAAAGATATACACAATATATAAATTTTTGTCACAATACGGATGCCAGCACCTACTATGTGGAATTCGATGTGGAAAATGTTTGAAAGCGCGTTACGGCAAAGAGAAACCTTACAACACTTCCATGAAAATCTTGCTTCTCAGCTTCGGGTTTTGCCCTTTCCTAACGCAAGTTTGAAAGTTATTAAAAAATTAACCGAATTGCTTGAAGTTTTTAATACCGTGTCAACATTTTTTATCAAGAGTTTATTTCAAAAACGAATTGCTTGAAGCTTTTCAAAACCGAAGCAGTTTTTTTAAAAACCGAAATGTGCGCCGAGCATGATGATCTTTTTTACTGGGCGTGGTTGCTTCATATACAAACTATATACATATGGGAATGGGATGGGTCAAATAAATGAAGTGATGGGTTTTTGGGTTATTTTTCAAGAAGAGCGACCGGGCTTAATGCTCGTTTTTCAAGCTGCTCTAAATAAAATTATTACAAGTAAAATAATTAGTCATATTATAATTAAATTATAATTTTATATATTAATAAAATTAAATATACTTATAATCTTGCGTTGATCTTTCTTTCCGCATCTTAGGTGTAGTTTATTTCATGTCAAGTTCGGGTCATGTTTCATGAGAACCCATTATTCTAAGATACACGCGTGCTTTGCAAACCAAAGGATATGCTTTGATTGATTTTGCGCAACTTTAGAGGAGGGCGACCAACCTATTTAATAAAAAAAAGTTTTCAAAACCATATTTAAAGTAGCAGTTCACACCAAACCGGTTTCAAAACAGGATTCGTTGCATATATACCCAAACCGGTTTCAAAAGAGGATTCATAGCATATATACCCAAACCGGTTTCTAAAATTCGGTCAAGTTGTGCACCTCTAGCCTAAAGCAAACTAGAGTAGGTGTTGGTTTTATTATAAAAAAGAGGCCAAATATATATTTAAAATGATCATTTGACATTCATGGGTAAAATAGAGTTCATTATGATTTCAAAATACGTAATTTTCTGATATAAAAGCTTACAATACAAGAATATGTATTACTTAAATCTTTTGTGATCTCTATCTTTCAGCTTGATGTTGATGACATCAACTAACAACTTGGTTCTTGGCTCTGTAACCATTCCTTTTGATATCATCTTGTTATAATACAACATAGACTCTTCTAACTGCCCCTTCTCATAGAGCCCGTGCACCATAATCGTGTACGATCTCTGATCCGGGCCCAACCCGTCTCTTTCCATCTCAACCCAAGTCGAATCAACCCGTTTCTCATCACCCCACCCCATAAAAAGCCTCAACAACAAATTATAAGTATCCCCCGTCATCTTACAACCATTTGTTTCCATCCTGTTCAGGATTTTCACAACTTCATCTGGCTTCTTTGCAGAGTTTAACAAGTACCCATAAGTCCTAGCATTCGACAAACCCTTTTGTGTCATCTCCTCCAGAAGCTCATTCACCTTTTCCATTCTTCGAATCTTGCACAAGTGTTTGATCAAACAGTTGTATGTAGCAGCATCTGGACAACAGTCTTTCTCATTCATTTCTTTGAATATTTCAAGAGCTTCAGGGATTCTTTTCTTGAAACATAATCCGTCGATGATGCAGTTGCAGATAGCCACATCCGGGGTGCACCCTTTCGCCCACATGGCTTGAAACAACTTAACCGCGGTGCTGATCTTGCCAGCCTTGGTTAACGAATTGATGAAGATGCCGTATGTGAACCTATCCGGCTTATATTTTGATGTAATGATATCATTCCAAAACCGTTTTGCTTCGCGTAAACTACCCAACACATACCACCCGTTGAGGATGATGTTCATGGTCTTAATGTTATGCCGAAACTCGTTCTTTTTCAAGTGGAATAAAAACTCTGCAGCCTCAACATGCTTGTACCGACATAGCGATAATAACAGTGTCTGGAAAGCTAGTAGATCAAGGTCGAGCCCGAATTCTTTCCGCTTGTAGAAAAACTCGGTGGCTTCCTTTATCTTATGAGCTGCTACATATCTATTAACCATAATGCCGTACGTTCTTTCATTTATCACTTTTATTTCTCTTAGACATTTCGTCGAGCAGTTGGCATGCTTCATTGAAACGCTTCATTCTGCCTAAAATGTCAAGGATTTCGTTGTAAGATCCGGTTCCAGGAGAGTACTCGCTTGCGTTAGACACCCAATTGAAGAATATATAAGCAGATTTCCAATCAGAACGATGCCTACGAAGCACGTTAAGCACTAAATCTTCACTCAGTGTCGGTCTAAATCGAGTGAGAGCTTGTTCGATGTCAATTGTTTTCTGCCCATTGAGTAGGTTTTGGATTTCAAGGGCTTTGCCGTTCACGGCGGATAATTCATCCGTACTTGGTATTGGCGACCGCATAGATTCGTGACTGTGGAATCCTGAAGCTGATTTGTGTTGAATGAGGATCAGAGACTGCTTCTGCTTGGGTTTGGAAAAGATACGAAAATTTCGGGAGTAAAGGAACGGCCGGATTCTGGGTTGCATGATTCCGGGAATGAATTGGTGTTTGAACGGCCGACCCGGCAGGAGGCGTTACAAGCCAAGGGTAATTTCATGAAAAATATAATCTATACTGTATGATTCAATTTTTTTTTTAACGGCAACAATGAGATTACTCAAAGAAAGCTAGCGGAAAACTAGTAAAAATCCCAAAACAAGCAACAAAAGGAACCCAAAGACAACTAAGAAACCCACGAAGGCAACAAAACTAACCGAGGAAGCCAAAGGAGACCCAAAAACCCCACCAGGCCAGAACCTTACTAGACCCCCAACATAGGGTTACAAACCCAATTACCCCAAATAAAATTACAATTCTTTCCTCTGTGCATCACCCGATTGAAGGACATGATCTTTATATCATCCACCAAAGTATCCACCTTCCTTGAGTTCAAAAAGATCCATCCATTCCTAGTTAACCAAAGAACCCAAATCGTGCAATAAGAGATCAAGATCCTGATTTTGTTTGCCTTGGAGCTTCCCGTGGGGTAGTGAATTAGAGTCGCCAACTCCTTCACTGATCGAATACCCGACACATTCATGGAAAGCCAGTTGGAGATCCTTTTCCAAGTTTCAGTTGCAACCGGACATAGAATGAAGAGGTGGTCTTCGTCTTCAATATTCAACCTACAGAGCGAACAAATAGGGGATTGGATAGGGACGCCGCGCACCACGAGAGAAGAGGCCACCGGTATCCGGTATTGAAACAACCTCCACACAAAGCATCTCACTTTAATAGGAACCCAATTCAGCCATTTCACCTCTTGCCTAGATGCCGAGAGCAAGGCATTTTCGAGCCACCTCCTGCAGGAGCCGGTGGAGGATTGACCCGAAGAATCCCCACACCAAACCCATTTGTCAGGCCTTATCCCGAACTCGTACGACTTAACCATTTCCTCTAAATCCATTATTTCATCCTCCCTTAACCGAGCAGCCCTCCTACTGTTCCAACCCATTTGAATGACGTCGCCACCATCAAATGATGGATGCTGCGTCTACATGATTCATAACTTTGAAATTTATGTAAGATCAGAAATTTATCAGACTTTTATTTCTCTTATTTAGGTTCCAGCTATTAGAGGTAACTTTGAAAGTTAAACATAATACATAGAGATGGCAAACTGAGAGAGTCGGGCGGGTTAGGTAACATGTCAAAACGGGTTTGGGTTAAAACGAGTAATTTCTAAATTTCTAATCTTACATAAATTTCTAATCTTATACCACTAAATATTGTTTTATTTTAGTGTTTCTACATTCATGCAAGGATTTCTACTAACTTAGCGCATAGGTTTGATAATATTTTGAAAGATGGATGCTGCGTCTACATGATTCATAACTTTGTTCTTCTTCTATATGAGACTTTGTTGTTCTTCTATATGAGACATTGTATCGACCATTGCAACGTGATACCTTCACTTTGCTTTCACACCTAACAAAAGTTAACCCTTCCCCCATTGATACATCTGTTTTTACGCGCTATGTTTTTGAACTGGTTCGTTCAGCAACTTGCGTGCACATGTTAACGATGACAATTATATATAAGGTTTTATGAGCCTTATTATTATTTAATATTTTTTGTTCATTCATCATGTCGAACTCTTTTCTAAAATCAGATGTTATAGGTGTGCTTCGTGTTTGGGGTTCTCTTGACAATCAGTTTCGAACTTCACAATCATCCAATCATGAAGTACGCAATATTGTTTTATCGTACGTTTTTTCAAACACTAGTTAGTCAACTTTGGCCGTGTAGAATTCCACGTTTGCTATTTAATATTTCGTTGTTAATATATACAGTGGCTTGAAACTCAATATTTCTTTATGGGGAAAGTTAGAACAGAAGTTTAGTGATGATGCTATCCGAAGTTACGACAAAAATTTATAGCTTTTTACAACAAGGTGTTGCAAAGGTATTATTATTTTCATGTGTAATTTAGATGATTATCTCATTTGTTGATTGTCTTATTATATTTTATTGAAGGGCATTGTGCAACATTGACGTAACCATAATCGATGTTGATATGGTTAATGATTGGAAATACATCCTATGTACTACATGTCATAAGAAAGCAACATTGATAAATAGTCTCTACTTTTGTCAAGCGTGTTAGAAAAAATGTTATAAATCCATGGCAAGCGTAAGTTTTTTGAACAATATTTTCAGCTTTTTTCATGATTTTAATAAGCAACTATACATAGGTACAAATTGGTTGTGCGGGTTATTAACAAAGAAGATGATATAGTGTGGGTTCCCTTCAACAATGTCGCAATTGCTATTCTTGGCATTACTACTTGATTATGAAGAGTTTGACAGAGGTTTACATCTATACTCAGTCATATATTTAATGTCTGTGTCTTTTAGTATACTTTGTTGTGTTTGTGAGTATGTTTTTGTGTAATTATGTATACTAATATTTCATGATGTTTATGCAACCGTAAACTGACTGTTTATGTTTGAATGCCTCCCACCAGGTCTATCAACCATGGTACATGTTTAGGTAAATATTACACCCGTTCGACCTCCAATCGTTTAATAATGATCTAAGAAAATAATATAACTAATATATTATTTTTGAATTCGTAGAAAATATACGATAATCACTTAAGTGAAAAAAATAATAAATATATTATTTTTATTTGAGAATATAAACGTGGGTAAATAATATAAATAATTATATTATTTATTAGTTTGAAAACGCCCCTTAAGGTTTATAAATATGGTGAAAATAATTTATAAATATATATTATTTTTAATTGGAGTCACATGTTGAAAATGATATAAATATATTATTTATTCGAAGTCGATGTTTGAAAATAATATAAATATATTATTTTAAAAGTGAGTATTTCTAATGAAAATGGGTTACAAATCAAACCCGAGCCTACGGGTGGTTTTCAGGCCAAAATACATCAATATATTAATATAATAATATAGGGTTTGATTTAATATTAAAATAATAGTTAGGAAAAGGTTTTAAAAACAAAACAGTGGGGAGGGATTCGAACCCGGGTCCCTCCCCTACGAGCACAAAGACTTAACCATCTCAGCCGTTAGGCCATCTCATTCTAAACCCAAACTGAAATGGTTTTAGCAAGTTGGTTTCTTGTGTTCTCCCCCCTATCGAAACCGAACCAAGTCCAGCCCCCAAACTCATCGATTTCGATTTCGATCGAACCAAATAGATTAGGGGTTTTGTTAATCGAGATATGGCGAATCTGTGGATGCTTTTAATTTTGAAAATAACAAGTTCACGATCGTTAATTGCTCGATTGAAAACCGAAACCCTAGATTATGAACACTTAATCGAAATGATCAAATTCTGTAATATCAAGTATTGAATCCATCGGGCTTTTAACAAACAATGAATTGCGAATCTACTGATATGGTTTAATTTCGTTTTGGTTGAGTTTAAGATCAAAAACCCCAAATACGTATTTGAACAAGCCCTAGCTTCCGGATTTCGACAAATTCGGTGATAATTGATCAAATAAACATGGGGCTTTCATTATAAAGGTGATTACGAGTCTAAAGGTGTAGATTAATTGAATTGGAATCGGGTCTAAGATAGAGTTCGATCAAACCAATTTAAGATGAACCCTAGAATCGGGCTCATGATCGAATCGATGTTGTAAGCCCTGATAAGGATAGGGCTTTCAATCAGTAGACAGAAACGAAGGTAAAGGTGTAGGTAATTATCAAAATAGTGCTCGAATTGATGGTTCCCGACTAAAACGTGCTCCAACGCTAACGTGTTCGATCTCCGGTAACTTGGACAGCTTCTCCGATTAAGATTAGTAGTGTAGCAGGTTCTAACTGATGCGACTAAGGTGTGCGTACGCTCAATTCGTGAGAGTAATACATGAATCCGTCGAATTTGATGATATTCGATAAGGAGGTCGACGGTTACGAAGTTAATGATCCTGATTTGAGTTTAATTCGACAATTGATGATGATTAAAACCTTAGTAATGACCGTAAATGTCATTAACGTGCAAATTTCAGTTTCAATTCTAACAGAAACTATCGTGGGTTTTGAATTTGGAACACTTGTTGCGAATTTGACTTTTTAAAGTCAACAGAAGCATAAAACTCTGGATTTTGACTTTACAAAATCAACAGAAATGAAATTGGGTTATTTACAAGATCAATCCCTCTAGTTTCATGTATTTAGGATTGAATAAAGGCAGAAATAGTCCCTGAAGTTTGAGTTAGGATAACTACGTTAAGACTTAACTGGATGTAACTAACCGAGTTAGTCTAAAAATTCCGAATTGTCACACATTTGGAATGGTAGTGTCCCATCAGGGCTTTGATTATGAGTGGCCTTCTTTGCGTTAGACCTCCTTTTATTCGCGGGAAGATAACTTGCTGCTCCTTCCATGGCTCTGTTTGCTCGCGCGGTCTTTTGTGTAGTACCAGGTGTCTGCGCGGGGCTCCCTAGATCATACATAAGTATTGGACTTTTTTCTTTGGGGGTCCGTCATCATGTTTCTAATCTGCGACGCGGGCTCAATTCTTGATATCCTTAAGTAGGTGTGCCAGCTTACCTGACTTACTCGCCACTTCAATCTGTCTGCATAGTTGGATGCAGTCGTCGGTGTCATGCCCAATGTCCTTGTGGAATTCACAGAATTTCTTCGGGTTCTTGGTTAACTTTGGATTCATCGGCCTAGGTTGGACGAGATCAATTGATTCCGTTAATAACACCTATGATGGGGATTTTGACAGTGTCCACGCGTTGCTTCTCCCGCGAACCTGCGGGTTTTAGTGCTGGTTTGCTTGTCTAGCTTCACTGGGTAGTCGCACTCCTTGGGAAAAGCTTCGCTGCAGGATCCGGGACCGTACTGTTTGATCTCTTAGCCTCCTGCTATCGTTTGTTTTTTTTTTCGGGATCTCTATGGTCCTTTCTTTCATAGACCCGCGGCTTGTTAATGCGTATTCTGTGCACGCGAAAATTTTGGCGGCTGTCATTATCTCGTTCCATGTTTTGGGCATGCCATCTCTTCCTGTTAAGCAGCGTATGAGCTCCTCACTACGTGCTCCTTGTGTGAATCCTACCTTCATGAGATCTTCACTTACTCTGTCGATCTGGAGGGCTTTTTTGTTGTAGCGGGTGATGAAGTCTTCTATGGATTCATTGTCCCGCATACGTATGTACATTATATCTCCAGCGTCTTTGGTATGCCTACGTTGTTGGCTGAAATGTTGGGAGAACTTATCAATCAGCTCTTTAAGGTTGTCATATTCTCCAACTTGGAGGCTATCGAACCACATGCATGCTGCCCCTATGAGGGTTTACGCGAACATGTGGCACCATACCGGTAACGTCCATACTTCCACTCCATCGGCTGTGTAGAAAGCATTTAGGTGGTCATCCGAGTCGCCTGAGCCATCATATTTTCGTATTATTGACGACATCATAGTTTTTGAGGGGAATTCCGCCTGTGCTATCCTTAGTGTAAATTTCGATTTCTCTGCGAATGCCTCGGGTCGGTAAGGTTTGGTTAGATTGTCCTCCCAACCCTTCATACATGTAACTTGACATCGGTCTGCCTATAGGTCCTCCTGATGCTCTTGCGGTGATTGGGGCCGTTGTTTGTTGCGCAGAGGAGTACGTGTGTACTGATGGAGTTTCGGTGAAGGATAGGTTGGCTCTGACTTCCGTGAGCCTGACTTCTCGTGCCCAGCTTTCATAAACCTGGAGCAAGATCTACTGTTGTTCCATGTACCAACTTTCTGGGCTTATTCCTGTCGCGGAATTGGGTAGAGGGGTAGAGGGTTTTCTTGATGGCTGGATGGTCCAACCATGCTGCGCGTGAAGGTTGGGGTGGCGGGTGTTTGGAAGGGAGCACTGTTCTGGGTGACTTCTGAGGATGTGGTCGTGGTGTTTGAGTGCACTATCAGGGGTGTGCTTATAGGTTGGGATGTTTGGGAAAGAGGTCGTGATGTGGGTTGGGTTGTAGCCTCGGTAAATACCGGAGAATGGGGGTTGGATGTCGTACCGATGTCCAAGTATCCCAGGCCTATTGTCTTAACACCTATGGGCGGAGGGGGCTGTGAGGATGGTGGTGTCGAGATTATGGTTTACAATTTTGTTCTAGCTGATACGGATGGCACCAATGAAGATACACTAGTTGAACAGAGTGTTCGGACTAGGGAATCCACAGGGGTGTGAGGGAATAGACAAGTGTTTGAGCTTGAACGGAACCACCGAACCTGCAAAACAAGCAACGCCGTTAGTCTCGCCACAGGGAAGGGGGTTCCCTGTGACCACCCTCCGGCGTGAGAATAAGTATTGATCTTTGGATATTTAGGTATTGAGTGAGAGTGTAAGCTTGGAGAAGAAGATGATCAATATCCGAAGGTTGTGCTCTTATTTATATCTAGAGGAGTGTGTTGGGGTGTCCTTATCATGCCTCTGACCTGGTGGGTATGTCATTGGCTAGACGTCGCTATCGGGAATATCCCTGTGGTCTCCCAGGTGGTAACTGTTAGTTGTAGCAGTTTTGTCCGACCTGGTGGGCCCGTCTGTGTGCATGGGGATGTCCCCATATGCATGACATTCCTGACATGGCGGCGTGGTCCCCTCTACCGTACGCGCAGGTAGCCTAGTCTTATGTATAGTACAATTGGAACCATCTCTCGCGCAACCTGAAGCCTTGCAACGGAAGTCTTGTGGGTACGACTTGTCTTCTAATGCGGAGTCTAGGGTTCCGCGGGTACCCTACGTCTTCGGTTACTTTTGTTACTATAGTAAGAATTCATTATGGTCTATAATCAAATTTCATTGAAATTAATAAATAATTTATACTTGAAAAAATAAAATTAAAAAAAAAAAGTAAAACCAAGGTTTGAACCCTCTTTGGTATCCTAAGAAGAACTAGTAGGCTAGGTCCTCAATCCCATTTAAAGTGGTTTCTTAATTCATTTAAATAATGTTTAAATAACGAAAAAAAAAACAAAAAAACAAAAAACCTGATATGCCAGGAATCGGACCCTCGCAGTCTGGATTGGGTGTGCTTACTTCTAACCATTCAGCCAAGAATCGGATTTTGGTTAGACTGATGTGGTTTCTGAGTGTTCATGATTGAGAAATCAATGGATGAACACATTAACACTCCGGAGAATCCAAGAAGAAGAAGAGATTCCCAAAAGGTTGTTAATTCGGTTGAGATAGTTGGAATTGACAGGAAAGGGAATTCTGTAATTAATTTCCAGACAACTGATTATAAAGACGACTCTCCTATTTACATTCTATTTCATTATATATATATATATATAAACATGAGATGTGATTTTACGGTTATTAATATAACTTTATTCGTGAATCATGTATATCATATTTTATTGTAATAATGTATATGTGATAACAATCGTATACGACTCTTTCACTCGTTTAACCGGATATTCAATACCTGTGGGGCTCTACTTCGTGTATCGTCCATGTTTATCGTGTATCCATAACAGTAATGACAACCTGATACTTGAGAGATAAAACATATTATGTGATACTCGAATATAAGTTGTGTATCACAAAACCTCCATTTGTTATATAAAATCATGTATCGAATATGCAAATAAGTCATTTAAACCCATATCAAGACACACACACCTGTGTACACACACACCTACACACACATATTTATATATATATATATGTATATATATATATATGTATATATATATATATGTATGTACTTACGTATGTATGCGTAGAAAACTAGAGGGTGGATAGGTTTTCTTAAAATTTTCTTTGTTTAAAACTCTATTAGGTATGTATTATCTCTTATTTAAATCTCAAGGTTATGAATATGCAATGTATGTAAACAGTTTAAAGGATAGAAAGACAACCAAATTTATAGAGGTTCAAGTGGATGTTAACTAATCCACTCTACATCCTCTCCTCGATTATCCAATCAAGAGTTTGCTCCACTAATCGTCTCCCTTAAACGAAAGGGATCACTTGTACACCAACGTCTCACTAGTCTAAAGGTAGTGATCACCTTGTACAACGTCTCACTAGTAAAAGGTAGTTATCACCTTTTTTAACACACTATGTCAAGATAATATGTCTTTACACTTCTCACTATATAAAGATAGTGAACCATCTCAAGTGTACATTATGTCAAGATAGTGTATAACCTCACAACTAACCACTATGTTAAGATAGTGCAACTACAAACACATCAACACTATATCAAGATATTGTGATATCCCTTAACTTAGCTTTTATAAAAACTTTTATGGAAATGACTTGCATTTTATAAAACTTAGTTTTTATAAATCATTTTTATTTTTATAAAAACTTAACTTTAATGTCGTTTTTGTTTTTCTTTCTAATTCCACAACATATTTATATTGTAGCTTGCACCTTCCTTTATTAGCATGTTCTTGTTGTTGAAGTTTGCATCTTGATCTTTCACTATAACTTCTAATCGTATGCTTGATTATAGCCATCTCTTTTTGTATGTAGAATAATAAGGATAATGACTTTATCATCTTTGTAGAAAACCAGGGGGGTTGAATAGGTTTTCTTTTTATGACTCAAATGAAAGATATGCAATAAGTAAAGAGTTTATGGGTTAGAGATGACAAAAACGATTTATAGAGGTTCAATTGGATGTTAACTAATCCAATCAACGTCCTCTCCTCAATCCTATAATCCAGAATTGCTCCATTAGTTATTTCCCTAAAATGGTAGGGATCACCAATACAATGTTTCACTAGGCAAAGATAGTGGTCACTTTCTTCAACGCACTATGTCAAGATAGTGTGTCTTTACAACTTATCAACCATTCACTATATCAAGACAGTGAACCCTCACAATACTATTGATGTGTTGCAAAACACACCTCGATTTCCTTTGTATTTCGTAGAGTTTTCGTATGGTTTTAGAGTCGTTTTGAGTCATTTATAGTTGGTACTTAGATGTGTCATGTTTTGTAGGTGTTCATGAGTGTTTGGAGCTTAAACTATCAAGAAAAGTGAAGGCAGGAGCAAACAAGGAAAAACGAGAAAATGGGCAAAACTTTCTGTCAAGATAGCTTCCTCGAGGTACGCGAGAGATGTGGCCCCATAAAGAAAGGTACGCAAGGACCGTGCTTCCAGGAAAAGATTCGCGACTGTTTTGTTTTAAGCGGTACGCGAGGGGCTGGCCAATTAGGCTTCGCGGTACGCTAAAAACCCCAGTTACGGGCTTTTTAGCCTAATTTCATGGTTAAAAAAGATGAGAACCCATTCAGGGTTAAAAGGTCGAGTTCCAACCGTCAAGGTAGAGTCTTTTGGGCGATTTCAAGTGGGAGAAAGCATATAGGATCAGTTAGAAGTGTGGATTGAAGTGGGAGATCATATATCGCGTCGATTACATCTTTCGGTTTACGTTTTTTTATCTTTGTTTACTTTTCCATCCTTGAAACAATGATGTGTATGTTTGATACTTATGTTTTGATGTCTTTAAACATGATTATTGGCTAGATTCTATAACTACCTAGGTTAAAGATAAATACTTTGTGATTTTGGGATTTTACTCGGTTTTTGGATTCTTGTTGATGGTTTAATGTTAAATTAACAAACTTGTTTATGATTGATTTGATGTGTATGCGTATTCAGATCTGATTTATGATTGATTATTGTTCTATATGTGTCTTTGTGAATGTCTTTCATGTATAAATGCATATTAGGTCACCTACTGTGTGTTTGTGACTAGTTTATGGTTTTGAACGTTTGAATCCGTAGGAACGATAGTTGAGAGTTTAGAGGGTTTAAATATTCTACCTACCTCGATAGCTGAAAGGTAAGAAGTAGTCGGTTTGTCCTTGGTGTTAGGTGTTTAGGTGTAAAGACTCTGAAAAGAGGTTCCCTCTAGGTGTCATAGTATTCTTTGTATTCACGTGTCTTATCGAGATTCTTCAGGTTACCCCTTGCATTTCTTGAATGTACTGAGATAGTGAGACTGAAAGGTAACCTGTTGTTAGGGTACTTTAGTATTGTTGGAGAGACTGAAAGGTGATCCAACCAACTAGTGAGCGTCACACACCCCATAGGTTTTCCTTCTAGGTCACACCTTGAGAATGATCAGGGATCCTGTCGGTAGTCTAAGGGTGTAGTATTCATAGATCGTAGTTCCATCATAGTTTCCTTAGCCGAGAGAAATCCAAGTTTCACAAGTAGGATTCTTAACCTGGGTAGTGCTTTCCTCATTCTTGAGTCCGTCTAAATACTTTGCTTGATAGTTGACTGTCGTTAGTTAGTTCTATTTAGTTTGTTAGGTTTAGAATCACAACACAAAACACCCCATTTAAATCAGTTTAGTTAGTTGAGTCAGAGTGTAGATTAGTTGTCACTAGTGTCTCGTGGGTTCGATATCCGGACTTCCATTAGGCTGTACTACTATTGATAGGTTCACTTGCTTGTCATTGTGGTCTAGTTTATAGGATTTCTAGAGTATAACTAGAGTGTCTAGGTTAGGTTTTTATAGACCATTTCAAGCAAATCAAGTTTTTTGCGCCGTTACAGGGGACACTTAGGTGATATCGTATCTAGCTTTGATTAAACTTAACTGGTTAATTGGTCTTATTTGTGTTTTGAGTCGTTGAGTGTCTAGCTGTTCGTGTCATTTATTTGTTTTTAGTGTGTCTTTGTAAATATTCGTATGTCTGCTCAGTTATTTGTTTATTTGTGTTTTTGTTTTTCTGTGTTTCTAGCTTAGTTTGGTTTACTTTATTTTATTATTTTTCTACATCTCACCCCTGTTTTGAGAGAATGTATGAGCAACAGGGTAGTCCATACTATGCACTATGTTGGGGAGCCCATTGGGCGCATGAGTGTCACAGAGTGCAGGTTGATGCGATGCAGTATGGGAAGCATATCCAGGAAACACTCGCTCGCATAAAATTACGTTGTTCAAAGAATCAAGAGCGTGTAGTTAACGATTGTGTAGGGAACATTATTGGATCGGAAACTGTATTAGGTGAAGTGATCCTGGAAACACCAGAACTGGAGACGAAAATGGATGAAGTGCAAGTAACAGTGACAGAAGGTGCAGTACAAGTCCCACCTCCAGGTAAGTATTCTGACCTAAATTTCAATGATGATGAATTCTATACATATTCCATGAAAGATCACACAGTTCCATGTGATTCTTTACACCTGTTTTGTGAGAGTGATTCGGTGTAGGAAATACAGAGCGAAGAAGAAATCAAGGAGGAGCAACGAAAAGTGTAGGAGATCATGAGCACTCGATGGCACCTTTTAAGTAAGGCTGAGCAACTTCACTTCCCGGATGAACATGTGAGGCTTACAGATGAAATGACGAGTTTAAGGATAGCAAGAGACAAAGCCACTCAAGAACCGGAGACCTTAACAGAAGAGGTGCAAAGCACAAATATACAAAGCTCCGCACAAGGCCCACCTTCGGTTCATACACCACAGAGTTACGGACCAGAACCATCGAGGATGAATTTTCAGTGATGATGAGACAGAGGTAGAAGAGTTCTCGGATGACACTATGGGTAATAGTGTAAGTAAGTATTCGAAACTTGGTTTTATTGAGCATAATTATGATAGTCCTGAATCATTTAAATTTCCGGGTGACGAGCTCGAGTCTTCTAATGCACTTGATACTTTACGCTTGTTCTTTGAAAATATTGTGATACAGGATCTAGAAAGTGAAGATGAGAAGTGTGAAGGATTAGCAGGGTTGTTTGAGATAGAGGATGATAGTGAGGTTCAGCCTAGCGAGCCACCGGATGAGTTGGAAGATGAGCAGGTTCATCCTGGGAGGATGAGTTTAGTGACGAATTGGTGGACCTACCGACTCCTAGTGAAGAAGAGTTCGACCCACCTGGCAATCTAAAGCTCCTTGAAGAGCTACTGCATAACGTGCCAAGTGTGGGGATCGAGAAGGAGCCTTGCGAGGAGATCCATGATGTGGACATGTTGAGGTCTGAGGATTTGACTAGAGAGAGCAAGAGGAAAAGACCCGTGGATGAAGCCGATGGTAAAATGCCACAACAACCAAAGGCACCACTGGAAAGAGAAAGAAATAAGGGGTGTAGGGCAAGCATGGGAGTGAAGAGACAACAAAGAAGTCGTACAATGCTTTATCGATCAATAAAGCTGACTGTCTTCTTCACTATACATAACATTTCAAGTTTAGCCTAGGTAAGTTTAAGTATTGGTGGCCCGACCCGTTTGAAATTTTCAAATCAATTTTAAAGTCTACCATTAGAGTTTGTCAAGTCGGTGGTAGACCAGTTATATTGAACGGGCCGGAAGGGGGAAGAATAAAGGAGAAGTCTCCTGATTAGATTGGCATATTTCTCGGGTTAGAACCCGAGTGTAGAGTTTGTATAAAACTTTATTTTGAGTCATGTCGAGTCGGTTGAGTATTATGTTTTTTATCGAGTCTGAACTTTGAGTATGTTTGATGCTATTTGGGTTTGCTATAAGTTCAATTTTGCAGGTATAGATCGCCCGCCGTACTCAATCTCCATTCGGACGGGGACGATTCAAATATTATAATCATAAAAAGGGCACCCTGCAGAATTTTCTGTGCAACCGCGAATGAAATGCTATACGGTTGCACAAGTGGGATGTGGAAAAGCAAAGTTGGTCAAGAACGCTGCTACATCACCAGCTAAGTCTTTCCCGATTTATTTTTGTATAATTTGTTTTATTTTATTTTGGGTCTTTATTTTATTTTCCGTCGTTTCTCGGTTCACATTAGGGACAATGTGTGTTTCAAGTGTGGGGATGGGAGACTACGTCTATCTTAGGAATAGTGAGTTTGTTAGGTTGTTTTGATTTGAAAAATACACAAAAAGATTAAAAAAAATTGGAAAAAATGTCCTTAAATTAGAATTTTACAACTAAATGGAAGATGATAGGTAGAACTGGAATATGCTTATTGAGTTTAAATGAGATAAATGATAGAAAGCGTGTTAAATTTGTAATGTTTTGGTAGACCCAACCAACTTGGAAAACTTAAATATTATGTGAGTATTAATTAGGTTAATTAATTGAATTAAATCAGGATATCCTATGGGTTCTCATCTTATGAGAAACGGTAAAGCTGAAACTACCAACATATGGTGATAGGTACCACGTTAAGATAAAATTTATATGTTTTTGAAATTATTTGGCATACCGCTTTCTTTTTATGAGAATAAATCCGAGAGATGGTGGCGCCCAATTCCATAAATCCATAATCATAAGCTTAATTAATTAGAAAATCTAAGTTTCGCCTACCTGTCACACATCTGGTTCCAGCCTGATTGAAACACCACTAGGTTAGATTCTTAAGTACTGAATTACTAGAACTGCAGCCTATGTGTCACACGCCGAGTTGCAGCTTGGCTGAAGCACCACTAGGTGAGGTTTAATCATATTGTTAACTAATGCTCATTTCGTTCATCCATTCGTTCATTATTCACTTTAATTTTTTAAAACATATAAGTTTTGTTTATCGTGGTAGGAAATCTATATGGTTTAACTCGGGCCTAAACATGACCTTGAGACGGGATTAGGTTGAGCTGTAGCTTCTGAGTGTGAGACCCATAGATAGATTGATATGCTTGTAATATGAATTTAGAACACAATTGGGGGGCTTGATTAGTTGGTGATTGGGTTTAATCGGATAGAAATATCAATTGTTGCATTTTAACGCGTGATTATATTTATGCTAATGAATTAATAAGATTGTAAAAGTATATGTTCCAGTAGTGATTCCATTGCAAAGTCTTTTTCGAGGACGAAAAAAGGTTAAGTGTGGGGATGTTTGATGTGTTGCAAAACACACCTCGATTTCCTTTGTATTTTGTAGCGTTTTCGTATGGTTTTAGAGTCGTTTTGAGTCATTTATAGTTGGTACTTAGTTGTGTCATGTTTTGTAGGTGTTAATGAGTTTTTGGAGCTTAAACGATCAAGAACAGTGAAGGCATAAGCAAATGAGGAAAAATGAGAAAAGGGGCAAAACTTTCTGTCCAGATAGCTTCCTCGAGGTACGCGAGAGATGTGGCCCCATATGGAGAGGTATGCGAGGTCCGTGCTTCAAAGAAAAGATGCGCGACTGTTTCGTCTTTAGCGGTACACGAGCGGCTGGCCAATTGGGCTTCGCGGTACGCGAAAAACCCGAGTTACGGGCTTTTTAGCCTAATTTCATGGTTTAAAAGACGAGAACCCAGTTACGGGCGTTTTCTATCTTTGTTTACATTTCCATCCTTGAAACCATGATGTCTATGTTTGATAATTTTGTTTTGATGTCTTTAAACTTGATTATTGGCTAGATATTGTATCTGGGAATTCAACAGGATATCCAAGCAACAACTATAAGTCTAAACCCGGGGCTCGCTTTTGGAACTGGCGACCACCCGACTACCAAATTATGTCTACTATTATTGCTCGGATTAATCAAAGGTGGTGAAACAGTTTTGGTTTATGGCACAGGTTCAGGCATTCTTGCAATTGCAGCACTAAAGGTACTTCTTTAATCACTTGAGGGTTTTTTTTCAAACACCAGTTTGCAATCTTGACTGTGAGGTACAGTTTGGTGCAGCCTCAGCTGTTGGGTTCGACATAGATCCTCAAGCCATAACAGCTGCACATCATAATGCTGCTTTGAACGACATAGGACCCGACAAATTGGAACTGCAGGTTGTTCCTAGTAACATTAGCCCTATGTCAACCGACCAATGGCAATGGGCTATGAAGGGTGATAGTGCAACAGATCATGGTATGGAAATTGTTACTGAGAAAGAGAAATATGATGTGGTTGCTGCAAATATTCTCTTGAACCCGTTGCTAGATTTGGCTGATCATATTGTTTCTTATGCTAAACCTGGTGGTGTAGTCGGTCTCTCTGGTATTATCTCAGAGCAGGTACCTTCTAACAACAAATAGAGTTTATACAACTCTTGGTTTAATTAGTGACGCGCAAGGCGCATGAGGCAATCAGAATTGCGCCTCAAGGGTCTCATGCACATGTGAGTCAAAATTGAGGTCTGGGAAGGTGATACGTAATATAAACAACCAAATAAATGAAAAGAATATGAATGGTTTACTTGATCAAAAGGCTAATATGTAAAACAAACGAGACATATACATTTTTTGGTTGACATAAAAGCAACTATACGCCTAGGAGCGCCTTGTGTTTTTTTAAACCAAGATAAAACTTTTTGTACAAAATTTCTCCAGGACCTGTTTTTTCACATAAACTTGGTGTAACCATTGAGATGTTTTAGGTGCCTACGATTGTGGACCGATACTCGGATCTTTTGGAAGGGATTACTGTGTCACAAATTGATGATTGGGCTTGCATACGTGGCACAAAAAGGAAGACTGGGTAGTTGAAGAAAAAGTTTGTGTTCTAAACGTGTATGGATGATTTCCTGTATTCAGTTACAAGCCATCAATATGTTCAAAAAGAGTTCATATCATTTGAATCACTAGATGTGTTTTCTGGTTTCAATAGAATACTTTTAACATTAGCAAACTGATATGGGAGTAAATTTTTAAATTTATTTCTTCACAAGTTAAAAATACATGTTCGTCGTATTACAAGAAAAGATGACCAAAAAGTAAACATTCACTCGAGCATTTATCGTTTATGAAACATGACAAAGAATGCATATGGCTTATGTATTACAAGTCACCGTTTAAGTTGCCTCCTAGACAAAGCAGGAGCTCTGTTTGGAATGTAGACCTTGTAGCTTACCTGTCCACAAAAAATGAAAACTCGAATCGTTATATTCACATATAAGTTTATCATTTTAACATGAAGCAATAAACACTTACCTGCACCGTTTCACCACCTCTCATCACAGACATTGTCTTCTTCTCAAACTGAGAGTTGTCATTGCTTTCATTCTGCTGCTCACCTTCTTTAATAGAAGCAGTAGAGGGTGTTTCAACAACAGCAGTTGACTTTTGGTCAACATTCTTGGTATTGACCATAATTTTCGATGTCTCATTCACAAACTTATTATCTACCCTGCTCATGGAAGATAGATTTGCACTCTGCAATTTCAGTTCAGCAGGCTGTGATCCACTCGAGAGTGTCTCGCTGTAAGTTGCGGCCTTTTCATCTTTCGCTGTGGTTACAGAAGGATCTCTTCTCCATGTAAACCTACTCCTATTTATTACTGGCTGTGACACAGGTGTCATGCTAACAGTTTCATGTTTCAGCTGGTTAACACCACTTTGAGCACCCTTAGGTTTATCATCAACAGAAACTACTGGTTTTATTTTAATCCCGCCTCGGAATCTACTTAGGTTTTCTAATGCTTTTTGTCTCAAAATTAACTCCAAATTATCCGCTTCTGATCCAATATTACCAGAAACATTGCTGTCCTTTTCCTTGTTATCATCAAGGTTAGAACCTGAGTTTACTTCTTTAACCACACTTTTTTTATCAGGAGAAGTATTAAAGCGATCGACTAATTCAATACTATCATTGCTTTTACTAGACGGGTAATCATCATAATCATACACAGTCTCTTCTTTAAGCCCGTCGTAATTCATATTGTCTTCTTCTTCCTTCTCTAAGTTTGCAACAGTAATAACTGATTTTAATCTCATCGGGTTGTTTTCCATTGTCACTTTCTCAATGCGTTCACTGCCATAACTAGTGCTTGGTGAAATAGAGCTCCTAGTTTTACTCATGTTCTTCATATTTCCAATTCTACCCTTGGTTGAATCTCTATGATCCTTTTTCTTTTCTCTGGACTTACCCCTTGACCTCCCATGTGAACCCATTTCATCACTACTGCTATCTTCATCTTTACAAGTGGAGCAGCTTCCAGGATCACTGCTTGCAGAACTAATATAAGCATCTCTTTTCAAACTCCTCTTCTTCTTCTTGATCTTTTTACTTTTCTTGGACCTTTTTCTTTTCTTCACGGGGGGTGAATCTTCACTGCTATCATCACTTAAAGATCTTCTCCTACTCCGTTTCTTACTACCCTTGATTTCATTTCTTGAGCGGGACCGAGCCCTTTTACGTTTATACTCACCTTCTGAACTGGAAGATGAACTAGTGGATTCATCATCCGAACGAGAAGAAAAGGATTCGTCATGATGAAGAAGCTTCTTCGTTTTGTTCCTTCTACTTTTCTTTTTCCGTTGACCCTAATGGCATTGAAAACTGAATGTCAATTCAATTGCCAGTACGATGTTTCAATTCAAGTTTTAGAACAGCACATTACTCCAAAATACGAATTGGAAAATTGACAAAAATTTCACAAAATCAGCCAATAAACATGAAATTTCGAGAATCTCAAGCAAAAAGTCGAAACCCTAACTGGTGTAAAATTGACAAACCTCGGAGGAAATCTTTTTCTTCGAGTGTTTTCTTCTAATTCTAGTGCGCGCCATTAAGCTTTTATTTCCCTACCTGCGATTAAACAACAAAAGCAAAGGGATAGACGAAAGAAAATTTCAAGATAAATTAGCGTATTAAAACCCGAAATCAAACCCTAATTTCTCTCTTTCTCGCGCGCGCGATGTCCCCTTGAGCACGAAACGATCAATCGGAAAGTGTAGATTATAGATTGAGATTCGATGACTTTTCGATTGGGGGGCAAGTGACTTACAATAATTGCCCCTATACTATTTACTAAACTACAATTTTGGTCCTACCACTTCTAATTATGTCCTAAATTGTTTCAACCTAATAACTTATTCTTCTTCAATACATAACTTTGAATAAATAACTGTAAAAATCACAAAAATGCATTTATTTATTATTTTAACTGTAATAAATAAAAATGATTAAATAATCACACAACCTTCTTTCTATCTAATGCTACAAGCTAAACATACACGGATAGAGAAGCTCTCACGCAACAACAATTGCTAGCCATTGTACCACGGCATCACAAACATTACAGTTTGTCTGGTAAGAATATTAATTTATATATTGAAATTAATATATTTGTAATTAATGAATCCTAACGACTTTGCTCTTGCATTTAGAGTCATTATCAGTCACGTCCTCGACAATTTGTTTCGGGTACTCAATACATTTCATTTCAAAACCATCATTCATAAAGCAGTAAAAATGTGAGGATGAATCAATCATTATTTAACATGTTGATTTTTAATTTAGGTACCCCAGCTTCAAATACTCTTTGTTGGCATCTAGCTTAAAAAACCAAATCTACATTGAAAAGGAATTCAAGCTTTATGAGGTTTGCATAAACATCTTTTCATATTTAATAAATAATCAGTTTATTAAATATGATTACAAAAACTATACTAGTAAAATAACATGAGCAAGAATTGATTTTTTGTGCACTTTGGTTATGTTTTTAGATATATATATATATATATATATATAGGTGAGGGATCAAGAGAAAACCACAAAGTTAGGCGAAAACCGAGAAAACCATTAAAAGCCAATCAAATAATTTATAGATTTTTTATTTTTTAAATTTATTTCTAAGTGTATTAATATAATATTACACAATTTATATAAAATTCATTTTACGTATTGTGTTTTACGTATACGTAACCGCAATTTTTTTGTTTTCTGTTTACGTATGTGTTACGTATACATAAGCAAATACTTAAATGATTTTTTTATAAAAATATGTAATATTACATTGATACTCTTATAAATAAATAAAAATAAAATAAAATACAAAATAAATATTATTATATGATTGGTTAAAGTTGGTTTTTTTGGTTTTCGTATAACTATGTGGTTTTCTCTTAAACCCTCCCCTATATATATATATATATATATATATCTAAAATGAACCGTTTGAACCGTTCTGCCCCCGAAATTTGTATGTATGTATGTATGTATATATATGTATGTAAAATGAACCGTTTAGACCCGAAGTTTGTTAAATGTTTGTTTTAACTTTGTAAGGCCCCTTTTCCGGGTAACCTCACTTGTTGGATTTACTCATAAACATAGTCATAAATACTGAGCTTAAATTTAAAACATTCAAAAGTAGCGGAAGCAAACATCATTCATATTACATGACATAACAGCGGAAGTCTTAACAATTAAATACATAACATTGTCTTAACATAAAATAAGTGTGGGATGTCAGTCTTGTGCCGGGTAACCTTCACGCCATCGCACGACCCTTTCTTCCTTTACCTGAAATGTATACTAAAAGTCAGCTAACGCTGGTGAGTTCTAGTTTAAGGACAATCATATATAATACTTATCTTATCATGAATATTTTATATATATGTGTACATAACATACGTAATATTCGTACTTTTACATATTCTTTACTTTACTGTTCTCACATAATCATTCTTTTTAAGTATATACATAGGTACATACATACTTACTTGGGGAGAACACTTATTAGCCATAATCTTAAGGGAGATCAACCCATCACACTTGTCGCGAATGTCACAAAGACATCGCAGTGAGAACTACCGTCGTAGCCCATTTCATTAATCGTCCGGCTCTAGAAAACCGTTCGTTCTTTCATTAAATCCGTCCGGCAACCTTTGTCCGTCCGCTCTTAAACCGTCCTACCGTCGTAGTCCATTCTTTTGTCCGTCTGCCCTAGGGCATACGTTTCCCACGCGACCATTATGTATGCAACCGTTCTACTTTAGTTAAGGCAATTGCTTCGACCGTCCATTAGTGCCTTAATATACGTCCTAGCTTGCGAAGGAACGTTTTTGTCCCGGTTGCAAAATAGTCACGTGGTCGTCCGTCTACCGAAGTAGCCGTTGTCATAGAAAGGTTCATAACGTTTACATACATTCATAACATGCAATATATATAATATAAAGCAAGATTTCATTCATTTACGTTATGTCCTTCTTTCATTCATTCTTTATAATCATACGCTTCATTCTTTATTCATAATTCATTTTCATATATAAGTATTTATATATATACGTATGATCACATTGACATTTATATCATTCATTCATTTAGTGTATACACTTCAGCCCCAAAACATTTAAAACGATTTGCACATAACATAGAAGGGGGCACATAGAACTCACCTGAAAAGCTAGTCTTGGTTGTCCTAAACAAAGGTCCAACAACGTCACGTACGATCTGAATTAGGTAGTTTAAATACACATCAGACCCAACCCCGACTCTAACGGTTTAATCATTCTAAACATACTGACTTTACTTACTGGTCTGCTGCCTGCGCACTTAGTAAGTGCCCAGAACCTTGCTCATGCGTACTTGATAAGTACACATGATCTTTCTCCTGCGTACTTGGTAAGTACGCATGATCTTTCTCCTGCGTACCCGGTAAGTACGCATGATATTTGGACGTCCCTACTGCGTACTTGATAAGTACGCAGCACCTGTTTCCTGGACAAGTCCGCAATTCTTGCATGTTAATCCGATCATGCTAATCTTACAATTTTCTTTGATCAAAGGTGCGGTTTTCACTCTAGATGCTAGTTCTAAGCTTATTTTCAAGTTTCATCCATAAAAACGTCTCCTATTTAGCTAAAACCCGAGAAACCCCAAAACAAACAAAAACTCATATTATGGTCGAATCGTTACCTGGATTGGACTTCTGAATCGGAGGTTTTACTCACAAGCTCAGCGGTAACGTGCTCCTTCAATCTCGTGTCGATCCGTTGATTTTCTCTCTCTAGACCCGAGCTCTCCTTTCTCTCTCTAGAATGATGAAGTGAAGATGAAATGGTGAAGTGGGCTGCCTTGCCCCTTATATACCTGGGCTTTCATCGGCCCGTTGGAGCCGAGCCCAAGCCCATCCGTTTTTCTTTTGTTTTATGACGATTAAGCCTCTATTGCGTTATTGTTTACTAAATTACTATCTTTGGGATGTTACAAGTCTACCCATCCTTAAAGAGGTTTCATCCTCGAAACTATTTATACGTTAAACAATTTAGGGTATAGTCCCCTCATCTCGTCTTCTTTTTCCCATGTAGCTTCTGACCCTTTTCTGTGCTTCCATTGTATTTTGACTAAAGGAATCGACTTATTGCGTAGTCGTTTCTCAGCTCGGTCAATAATGGCTATTGGTTCCTCCACATAATTTAGTCTGTCATCCACTTCAATCTCGTCGTAAGGTATGTGAGCTGTGTCATCAGCTAGGCACTTGCGTAAGTGTGACACGTGGAACGTAGGGTGTATTCCACTAAGCTCAACAGGTAGGTCGAGTCTGTAAGCAACTTGACCCACTCTCGCTAAAATCTTGAAAGGTCCGACAAACCTTGGACTTAGTTTTCCACGTCTTCTAAATCGAATGATTCCTTTCCATGGTGATACCTTTAACAGTACCATGTCCCCCACTTGAAACTCTAAATCCCTTCTTCTCTTATCCGCATATGATTTCTGTCTGTCTTTTGCGGCTTTCATTCGAGCCTTGATTTGATCAAACTTCTTGGAAGTAGCTTTGACCACTTCGAGACTTGCAAAATCCTTTTGTCCAATTTCCCCCCAACAAACCGGGGTCCTACATTTCCTCCCATACAACATTTCAAATGGCGGCATGCCAATAGTCGAGTGATAGCTGTTGTTATATGAAAATTCTGCCAATGGTAGATGGCTGTCCCAGCTCCCACCGAAGTCAATGATACAGGCCCGGAGCATGTCCTCCAAGGTCTGAATGGTCCTTTCCGATTGACCATCGGTTTAGGGGTGGTAAGCGGTGCTGATATTCAGTCTAGTGCCCATTGCTTCATTGAATTTCTTCTAAAACCTTGACGTGAATCTAGTATCCCTGTCGGACACAATCGACAGCGGCATACAATGTCTGCTCACAACTTCCTTGATAAATATTTCTACTAGTCTTTTTGACGAAGAAGTCTCACGTATTGGCAAGAAGTGAGCACTTTTCGTCAAGCGGTCGACGATCACCCAAATGGTATCATTGCCTTTAGCTGTTCGCGGTAGCTTGGTAATGAAGTCCATCGTGATCTCCTCCCACTTCCATTTCGGTATTGGTAGAGGCTGCATTTTACCGCATGGTTTCTGGTGCTCGACCTTAACTAGTGAGCACGTTAGGCACTTGTTCACGTACTCGGTCACATCATTCTTCATGCCAGGCCACCAGTACTCTTTCTTCAAGTCTTGATACATTTTGTTTATCCCGGGGTGGATAGAATAGCTAGACTTATGGGCCTCATCGAGTATTTTGGCTCTAAGTTCGCCAATCTTAGGTATCCATATCCGGCCAAACCTAGTTCGTACACCATGTTCATTTGCATCTAAATTTCCTTGTTGTCCTACTATTCTTTCTTGTTTAATATTTTTTTCTAATAGTGCTTCATCTTGTGCCTTTGATATTTCACCCATCAAATCTGGCGTTATAATTAGCTGGCACGCTTTGATTCGGATAGGTGCCGATTCTTCCTTTCTACTTAAAGCGTCAGCCACTACGTTTGCCTTGCCTGGATGGTACAATACTCACAATCATAGTCTTTCAGTAGCTCTAACCATCTCCTTTGTCTCATGTTTAATTCCTTTTGTTCGAAAAAGTACTTCAGGCTTTTGTGATCGGAGTAAATGGTGCATTTAACTCCATACAGATAGTGCCTCCATATTTTCAACGCGAAAACTACTGTCGCTAACTCTAGATCGTGTGTTGGGTAGTTAACCTCGTGAATCTTTAGTTGTCGCGAGGCGTAAGCAATTACCTTTCCTCGTTGCATAAGTACGCAACTTAAACCCTGACTCGAAGCGTCAGAGTAGACTACTAAGTCTTCATTTCCCTCAAGTAGTGCCAAGACTGGAGCTTGGGTTAGTCGTGCCTTAAGTTCCTCAAACGCGTTGTTTTGGGTTGGACTCCATTCATATTTCACTTCCTTTCGTGTCAACTTAGTTAGTGGCGAGGCTATTCTTGAAAAATCTTGAATGAACCTTCGATAGTAGCCTGCCAATCCCAGAAAACTTCGTATCTCTGTTAGTGTCTTTGGGATGTTCCATTCCTTTACTGTCTCGATCTTTGCAGGATCCACCAAAATGTCGTTTGGGTTTATTACATGACCTAGGAATTGGACTTCCCTAAGCCAGAACGCGCATTTGGAGAATTTTGCATACAACTTTTCCTGCTTTAGCACCTCCAGAACCTCCCTTAGGTGACAGTGGTGATCACCCTCGCTTTTTCGAATATACCAGTATGTCGTCTATAAAAACTATCACTGATCGATCCAACATTGGTCGACATACTCTATTCATCAAATCCATGAACGCTGCTGGTGCGTTGGTCAATCCGAAGGACATCACGAGAAACTCATAATGCCCATAACGCGTGCGAAACGCGGTCTTTGGTACGTCTTCTTCTCTTACTTTCAACTGATGGTAACCCGACCTAAGATCGATCTTTGAGAACCAACTCGCACCTTGCAGTTGATCAAAAAGGTCGTCTATTCTAGGCAGTGGGTATTTGTTCTTTACTGTCCTCTTGTTCAACTCACGGTAGTCAATGCACATGCGCATGCTGCCGTCCTTTTTCTTTACAAATAGTACCGGAGCGCCCCACGGTGAGATGCTCGGCCTAATAAATCCTTTTTCTGTTAGTTCCTCTAGTTGAGACATCAATTCTTTCATTTCTGACGGAGCCAATCGGTAGGGGGCTTTGGCAACGGGTTCAGCTCCTTGTAATAAGTCAATCTGAAATTCTATTTCCCGATCGGGTGGTAACCCAGGTAGATCCTCAGGGAATACTTCCGGAAAGTTGCACACCAAGGGTACTTTCTTGAGTTCATTCATTTCCATTCTATCATCAATAACATATGCCAAATAAGCTTCGCAACCGCGCCTCATGTAACTTTCGGCCTTGATCATTGAGATGATGTTCGGCATCGTGCAATTCCAATCCCCATAAACCGTATTTGGGCTGCCGCTAGGAGCTTTGAGGTGTATCCTCTTACGTTTACATATGATTTGAGCTTCGTTGGCAGCTAGCCAATCCATACCCAATACTATATCGAATCCTCCTAAGGTAAGATGGAATAATCTAGAAGGGAACTTATGACCCTCTATTTCTATGATGCAATCCTCTGTTACTTGAAATACTGCCGAATTTTTACCAACGGCAGTTTGTACGCTAAAGGCCTTTACTATGGTGTTGATAGTGCATCTTAGTTTACGACTAAATGCATTGGATATAAAACTTTTACTAGCACCAGAGTCAAATAAAATAGCAGCATGTTCGTTATTAACTAGGAACGTACCTAACACAACATCAGGGTTTCCCCTTGTTTCCTCCTCAGTCAGGGCGTAGGCTCGAGTCCTCGCCTTCGGCTGTTCCTTTTCTTTTCCCGAACAAGATTGTCTGGTTCTCCTACAATTCTTGGTCACATGTCCAAATAGTCCACAACTTTGGCATTTAGTGTCTCTTAAACATTCGCGAGAATAGTGCCCTGCCTTCCCACACCTATAACAGATGGTGGAACAAACTAGGCACTCGCCTTGGTGTTTCTTCAAACATTTCTTACAAGCTTCGTATTCTTCAGTTCTTGGCTTCTTAGCCTCAGCTGTATAGTTCCCCTTTCCAGTTCCCTTAGACACGTTTTCCCATTTCCTTTTCTGTGTCTCGGGTAACAGACTAGGCAATATGCTCTTCAGTGTTAGTACAACCTCACAGGCAATAGCATCCCTAAGTTCGGGTTCCAATCGTAGTGCCCCTTCATTGTCACCTCCCGGTGGGGTCACATTAGTGCCATGCACTCTCTCGTTGTATTTCACGTGCATGCTTTCTTCTTCCTCTTGTCTTTGGTTCAATGGCGGTCTACCTACTCGGCCCGTATGGCCGCCTTGGCGTGCAGTTCTTCCTCTACTTGCCATAGTTTTCTAGAATTTTCTGATATGTAAAGGGAATACATCAATGACATTCCTTCAGATCATAGTTTAGAACGGTACGAGCAAGGTAAATTTTTAATTACAGTGACCGGTTTGTGATTACTAATTTACATTGCTTTTCGGGTTCAAAACTCTTCAAATCGGTTGTGACATTGACATCTATTTGTTCTAAGTTAAGGTATCTATTCTTATCCAAGTGTATTAACTCTAGTACTTACTTACCGTGCTAGCGTTGGCGTTGGTTACCCATACTGACATCCGTGCGTTGGTCCCATAATCAGCTTGAGTCCAGACATTTAGGGATGTCTGAATCTCTCAAACTATTGCTCTGATACCAACTTGTAAGGCCCCTTTCCCGGGTAACCTCACTTGTTGGGTTTACTCATAAACATAGTCATAAATACTGAGCTTAAATTTAAAACATTCAGAAGTAGCGGAAGCAAACATCATTCATATTACATGACATAACAGCGGAAGTCTTAACAATTAAATACATAACATTGTCTTAACATAAAATAAGTGTGGGATGTCAGTCTTGTGCCGGGTAACCTTCACGCCATCGCACGACCCTTTCTTCCTTTACCTGAAATGTATACTAAAAGTCAGCTAACGCTGGTGAGTTCTAGTTTAAGGACAATCATATATGATACTTATCTTATCATGAATATTTTATATATATGTGTACATAACATACGTAATATTCGTACTTTTACATATTCTTTACTTTACTGTTATCACATAATCATTCTTTTTAAGTATATACATAGGTACATACATACTTACTTGGGGAGAACACTTATTGGCCATAATCTTAAGGGAGATCAACCCATCACACTTGTCGCGAATGTCACAAAGACATCGCAGTGAGAACTACCGTCGTAGCCCATTTCATTAATCGTCCGGCTCTAGAAAACCGTCCGTTTATTCATTAAATCCGTCCGACAACCTTTGTCCGTCCGCTCTTAAACCGTCCTACCGTCGTAGTCCGTTCTTTTGTCCGTCTGCCCTAGGGCATCCGTTTCCCACGCGACCATTATGTATGCAACCGTTCTACTTTAGTTAAGGCAATTGCTTCGACCGTCCATTAGTGCCTTAATATACGTCCTAGCTTTCGAAGGAACGTTTTTGTCCCGGTTGTAAAATAGTCACGTGGTCGTCCGTCTACCGAAGTAGCCGTTGTCATAGAAAGGTTCATAACGTTTACATACATTCATAACATGCAATATATATAATATAAAGCAAGATTTCATTCATTTACGTTATGTCCTTCTTTCATTCATTCTTTATAATCATACGCTTCATTCTTTATTCATAATTCATTTTCATATATAAGTATTTATATATATACGTATGATCACATTGACATTTATAGCATTCATTTATTTAGTGTATACACTTCAGCCCCAAAACATTTAAAATGATTTGCACATAACATAGAAGGGGGCACATAGAACTCACCTGAAAAGCTAGTCTTGGTTGTCCTAAACAAAGGTCCAACAACGTCACGTACGATCTGAATTAGGTAGTTTAAATACACATCAGACCCAACCCCGACTCTAACGGTTTAATCATTCTAAACATACTGACTTTACTTACTGGTCTGCTGTAACATCCCGAAAATAGTAAATAAGTAAATAATAATACGATGGAGATTTATACGACATAAAATGAAATAAGAACGGATGGACTTGGGCTCGACTCCAACGGGCCGAGGGAAGCCCAGGTATAAAAGGGGCAAGACAGCCCATTTGACCATTTCACCTCTATTTCACCAATTCTAGAGAGAGAAAGGGAGCCCGAGTCTAGAGAGAGAAAGTCGACGGATCGTCACTAGATTTGAGGAGCACGTTACTACTGAGATCGTGAGCAAAACCTCTGGATCATAATTCCAATCCAGGTAATGATTCGATCATAATATGAGTTTTTGTTCATTTTGGGGTTTCTCGGGTTTTAGCTAAATAGGTGATGTTTTTACGGATGAAACTTGAAAATAAGCTTAGAAATAGAATCTAGAATGAAAACCGCACATTTTGATCAAAGAAAATTGTAAGATTAGCATGATCGGATTAACATGCAAGAATTCCGAAATTTTGGTCCAAGAACCAGGTACTGCGTACTTACCAAGTGCGCAGGAAGGAATCCCTGCGTACTTACTAAGTGCGCAGGCAGCAGTCCCTGCGTACTTACCAAGTACGCAGGAGGAAGACTCCTGCGCACTTACCAAGTGCGCATGAGCAAGTCCCTGCGCACTTACTAAGTGCGCAGGAAGCAGACAGCAGGCCACAGGTTGGTTAAGTAAAGTCAGTAAGTTTAGAATGATTAAACCATTAGAGTCGGGGTTGGGTCTAATGTGTATTTAACTACCTAATCCAGATCGGAGGTGACGCTGTTGGGCCTTTGTTTAGGACAACCTAGAGTAGCTCGTCAGGTGAGTTCTATGTGCCCCCTTCTATGTATGTGCAAATGATTTATAAATGTTTTGGGGCTGAAGTGTATAAACTAAATGGATAAATGCTATAAGTGACAATGTGATCATACGTACATATATGAATATATAAATACTTATATATGTGAAAATGAATTATGAATAAAGAATGAAGCGTATGATATAAAGAAAGAATGAAAGAAGGATATAACGTAAAAGAATGAAATCTTGCTTTATATTATATATATTGCATGTTATGAATGAATGTAAACGTTATAAACCCTTCTGTGACAACGGCTACTTCGGTAGACGGACGACCACGTGACTATTTTGCAACCGGGACGAAAACGTTCCTACGTAAGATAGGACGTATGAAAAGGTAAAAATGGACGGTCGAAGCAATTGCCTTAACTAATGTAGAACGGTTGCATACATAATGGTCGCGTGGGAAACGGATGCCCTAGGGCAGACGGATTTAATGTTATGACGGACTACGACGGTAGGACGGTTAAGAGCGGACGGACAAAAGTTGTCGGACGGATTTAATGTTATGACGGACGGTTTTCTAGAGCCGGACGGTTATGAGAAGGGCTACGACGGTAGCTCTGACTGCGATGTCTTCGTGACATTCGCGACAAGTATGATGGGTTGATCTCCCTTAAGATTATGGCCAATATGTGTTCTCCCAAAGAAAGTATGTATGTACATATGTATATACCCTCAATGAATGTTATGTGAGAACAGTAAAGTAAAGAATATTTAAAAGTATGAATATACATGTATACATTATATTCAGGATAAGATAAATATTATGTATGATTGTCTTTAAACTAGAACTCACCAGCGTTAGCTGACTTTTAGTATACATTTCAGGTAAGAAAGGAAAGGGTCGTGCGAAGGCGTGAAGGTTACCTGGCACAAGACTGACATCCCACTTTTGTTTGTTAAGAATATGTTATGCTTTTATTTGTAAAGACTTCCGCTGTTTTGACTATGTAATTGAATGACGAATGTTTTAATTTAAGTTCAGTATTTATGACTATGTTTATGAGTAAATCCAACAAGTGAGGTCACCCGGTTTAGGGGCCTTACATCTGCTGCTTGCGCACTTAGTAAGTGCGCAGGGCCTTGCTCATGCGTACTTTATAAGTACGCATGATTTTTCTCCTACGTACCTGGTAAGTACGCATGATCTTTCTCCTGCGTACCTGGTAAGTACACATAATCTTTCTCCTTACTACCTGGTAAGTACGCATGATCTTTCTCTTGCGTACCTGGTAAGTACGCATGATCTTTCTCCTGCGTACCTGGTAAGTACGCATGATCTTTGGACGTCCCTACTACGTACTTGATAAGTACGCATCACTTGTTTCCTGGACAAGTCCGCAATTCTTGCATGTTAATCCGATCATGTTAATCTTATAATTTTCTTTGATCAAAAGGTGCGGTTTACACTCTAGATGCTAGTTCTAAGCTTATTTTCAAGTTTCATCCATAAAAACGTCTCCTATTTAGCTAAAACCCGAGAAACCCCAAAACAAACAAAAACTCAGATTATGGTCGAATCGTTACCTGGATTGGACTTCTGATTCGAAGGTTTTACTCACGAGCTCAGCGGTAACGTGCTCCTTCAATCTCGTGTCGATCCGTTGATTTTCTCTCTCTAGACCCGAGCTCTCATTTCTCTCTCTAGAATGATGAAATGAAGATGAAATGGTGAAGTGGGCTGCCTTGCCCCTTATATACATGGGCTTTCATCGGCCCGTTGGAGCCGAGCCCAAGCCCATCCGTTTTTCTTTTGTTTTATGACGATTAAGCTTCTATTGTGTTATTGTTTACTAAATTACTATTTTTGGGATGTTACAAACGTATAATCTAATTTAATTGTAGGAACTAGCTAACGTGTTGTTCGACGACCCGAGTTTTAGAGATAAACTTAACAAGTTTAATCTTTCGCAAATGGGACAAAGTAGTAGGGATGAAGACGAGGGAGACGACGAGGATGAAGATTAATTGTTTAGTTTTTATGTTGTTTTAAGATTTAGAATAGCTTGATTGAGTCAAAAATCTTAACATTATGTTCTAACTTTATATACTAATGTATTTGTGGTTATGTTTTTGTCATATTGGGCAAAAAAAAATGAAAAATATCGGTTTTGTAATGTATGTATGTATGTATGTTTGTAGGAAAACTGGAAATAATGAAAATACGGAAAAAACTGCAAAACGGGTCATATTAGCATTAGCGGCGACGCAATGGGCATTAGCGGCGAAGATGGGAGTAAATTGGAGTATTAGCGGCGACATGTATCACCGCTGTTGACTATATTCTTTGTAGTGTACAGTCGACTTTTGGTTTAATATAACACAGATAAGTTGTTTGTCATCTACTGAGCTGACATATAAATTTCATATAGTTTTATCGTGTGTCTCAAACGGCGAACCAAGGTCAAATCCCTACTAACAACTCAACAATAATTGCTAGGATTGCTGATGAGGTAATAAATATTTTAATCGATATGTGTGTGTATTATGCTTCTATGAAATCAGTATTTTTTAATGTTCACTCTTCTGATTTGCTTATTAATTACATATATATGTTTAGCCGCATCTGACCTGCATTGACAAGCACATTTTGGATCTAGGTAATTAACTTTTATATCTATGATATATTTTGATGAACATTGGAGCCAACCAATCAAAATCAAGTTCCAAAATCTGTTTTAATTACGTTTAAATTAGGCTTTGGATTTATCATGCAGATTTTTTATATTACAATCGAATGATGATTGCTTTTACAATCAATTAGTTGTGAAAGGACCCAAACCAGGTACTTCTTATAGTTGGCACGCATAGCATAAACATAGTTTTTAAACTTTGAATAAACATTAATATTTAACGGCGGAAGTCTATTACATTTCAGAGTTAATTAAAACTTTCATCATAACATTGTTCAACTTTCATAAACTAAAGCAATGGGGATGTTAATCTTGATCAGCAGCAGCCACCCAGTCATTCACTCCAAGCTCTTCTAGCTTAAACATGCTTCTTTCATTTATTACCTGATGTACATACTAAACATGCTTCCAGCTTAAAACATGCTTCTTTCATTTATTACATGGTGAGTTCAAGTTTCCAAAACGTTAAATAAGTAACTTTTCTTTCTCGTATCAATCATACAAAACTTGTTTAATGGAAACATACGTATTCATACGTTAGTCATACTTTATACCACCAAGTAAAACATATTACAATACGACATGTAAATTATTACTTAGCCATTTCTTATGTCGTTACTTATTCATTTGTTTACTATCATTCATTAGAGTCCACAAAGGACACATTAGTTCTTTACCTTCGTTCATTACAATTCACGAGGGGCACTTTCATTCTTTATTTTCGTTCATTACAGTCCACAAGGGACACTTTCATTCTTTACTTTCGTTCATTATAGTCCACAAGGGACACTTTCATTCTTTACTTTCGTTCATTACAATCCACAAGGGATACTTTTATTATATTCCATGAAGGACACATTACATTACAGGCCATGAAGGGCACATTACATTACAGTCCACGAAGAACCCCTTTTTTGTGGTGAGAGTCCCTAAGGCTCAACGTCCAAATGCCAAACTCACCGGACTTTCACGAAGGACATTCTTTACTTTGGTGATCATCATCACCGGGATAACCATCATTACCCCTCGTTGACCAGTTGCAACATCCCCGTCACAGTACTCTGCCGAGCACTATTCCCGTTTTTCATACGAGAGGCACGCAACTCATGCATTGACACTCCTATAGGCTTCGGGTAGTACCGGTCACAAAGACTATGCTACTACCTCAAGACTTGCTTTGATGTAACCATACTCGAACATATAAGCAACTTAACTTTCTTATCTCTTTCATTCATGTTCGTTTATAAAACGTTTAGTTAAATAAACACGTTCTCTTTCACTTACATTTGTTTATAAAACATTTAGTTAAATAAACATATTCCCTTTCACTTACATTCGTTTATAAAACATTTAGTTAAATAAACACATTCTTTTTCACTTACATTCATTTATAAAACATTTAGTTAGATAAACACATTCTCTTTCCCTTACATTCATTTATAAAACATTTAGTTAGATAAACACATTCGTTAAACATTTACTTGTTTACAAAACGTTAATTAAGTAAACCTCTTTCTTTCTTACCATTTACATTTAAGTAATAAAATACATTTATTATAAACGTCCGTTAATTGAGTATGTACACCACCCTAAAACAGTAAAATATGATTCTTGAACTCACCCGACTGTTAGTATACAACTTGAAATTGACGTCCTATTTAGTGCTAACGCATAGGCCAATCTGCACATAAATTAACGCACAAATTTTATTATTTCATGCTAGTGTCGTCTGATAGTGTCGCCCAGACAAGGTCAGTGTCGCCAAGCACACAATACTGTGGCCTGAACTTTTTTTCAGGACTTGGTGTTGTGATACAGGAGGGTCACCAACCCTTAGTGTCGTGTCGCCAGATGCTACTTGGCGACACACTTAGTGTCGCTAGGGAATGACATGTGCCCAATCATTTAATTTCTTGGGCACAAGGCCGCATCCCCAGCTTCGTCCCCGTCAAGTGTCACCACTTGAAGGTGGCGACACTCCTCAGTGTCGCTTGATGAACAAGAATCTCATACAGGCCCGGTTTCAATCCAAAATCATAACTTTTACGTCCAAAACGTTTATTTAGCTCCCCTGAAGCTAGATCTAAACTTTAAATCACTTTTTACATGTAAAAAATCCGATCTTTATGTTAAAAACCCCAAAAACCCAAAAACCCATTTTTTATCACAGAAACTCAGATCTGGGCGGATTTATTACCTCTTTTAGCGTGATTTCTTCTCCACTGATCTTCAACAATACTCTAGCAACGATCTTGAGGTCACACACTTGAATCCTTGAGCTTTCTCTTTCTAGAAATCACTCTTTCTCTCTCTAATGAATTGTGCAGATGGTGAAATGATGGGGGATGGAGGCTGGTCAGGTCTTGAACACTACTAGAAAAAATATATTAGATGACACGCGAAATATGACACGCGAAATATGACACACCATGAGTGTGTCATCTTTTAGGTATCACAACAATAAAAAAAAGTAAGGAGGACAGTTTATTAACATTTGCGTGTCATCCTTGTTTTCGTCATGTTATATTCCTAAAACCCGCGTCATAGTTCTAAACCTAAAACCCGCCTTCAGTCACCTCTGAACTCTGGAAACCTAAAACCTGAAGAACGACCATCGCATAAGCATGAAGAACAACCATCGCACAACCAGGAAGAAGAACCATCGTGCAACCACCGGCATCCACCTCTAATCTGAAAGACCATCGCGCAACCACCAGCATCCACCTCTAATATGAAGAACAATCATCGCGCAACCACAGAACACTTCGCCGGACCTTCAGATTACCTAGGGTTTCGCCATTCTTGTTGTGCAATCTAAAACTGACAGATTACCTAGGGTTTCGCCGGAACGCCATCAATCCTCCCACATAACGTTTGTCGGAAATCACCTTTAGATTACCTCTCATATCTCAGATTCTCAAGGTAATATTTGATCAATTTGTCTTTTTAAAATACACGTGTAGGACATCTATTGTAGGAAGGATCGGCAACCCGGCGCTATGATGAAGGAGACGGCTACTATAATGCCGGCTTCGATATTTACGCCGGCATTTCAAAAAATATTAACATTTTATCCTTAACCGGCTACTTAGTAGCCAGTCTCCTACTACTAAGCCGGATTCTTTTAATTGCTTTTATTATGTATTAACTAATGAAAAATCTATTTCTTTTAATGTAATTTAAGTTCCGCTCATATTAATTTTTTTTTTTTAAAACACTTGCTCTTTTTTTTTTATACTAAAATCAGGCTATTCCATTAATGAAAAGAAGGACGATTACAATAAAGTGGCAGGTAAACGAGCAACAAGTTGCGCTGCAACCCCCTTTTGAATAGCAAAACCAATCCTACTAAAAACAAAGCTTTGGGTCTTAGGGGCCGAAATATTACTATGCACGACTCGTTGAACCCTGTTTAGGAATTCCACTGCCTCCGGTGCTAGGAACCCAAAAGTATCAAAAGCAAAAGGGATAAACACGTGTTGGTTCTCTAAACAAGCTTTCTCGTGTTTAACAACTTTGCATGATTGCGCTTTTAAAGCAGCATGGCCAGCCACAACCCCATTGTCCCTGAGCCCCACAACACTCCTGTAAGGTCCACACAAGCGTGTTTCCCCCGTGCCCAACTAAACACAAGAATATCAGCCGGTCGTAGAGTAGACCTCCCTTCAAGCGGATCTGTCAGAAAGTTCACGGGGGCCTCTTTTTTAGCAGAAGTTCCTGCCCGTTTGAGAACATCACAAAGAACATCCCTAACCAAATCATGCCTGTATTTAAACCCGGGTAACTCTTTGCAATGGACCGCATGCTCGCCAAAAGAATCCAAACAAGCTTTGCGGCAAACCGGGAAGGGCTCATCAGACGGAAACAAGGGGATCATTAGCCGATACTTAAGGATAGCCCGGTACTCCACATCCGACATATGCTGGCCAAGTCCTTCAATGGGGATAACTGTTAGAAAATCTTGAGCCCGAGGAGCCCGGAGACATTCAAACACCGCTTTTTGGCGAGGTGATAAATCAAACTTTACTCCCAAATTCTGGACGATTCTGCTAAATAAGGCATTCGCCAAAGCATGTTGGGCTTTAGGGGGGGCGGTGTCCTTATTAGAGAAACCGCTAAGATCGAAATCAGGAAGGGACATGCGCAAGCGATCCATCGCACACCCATAATCAGAGTCTAACCCATCAATATCACAACCCCGAAGAATGTGGTCCTGTAAACTCCAAGATTGTGCCCTCGAGGCCACAAATGCATAAACAGATACATCCTGAGCCGCACATAAACCCAAACCCCCAAAACGGGTTGGAAGTGATGCCAACCTCCATTGAAAATCCCCAAAAAAAGCACCACCACAAACCACGATATCCTCGATCGCACCCCGAAGGCCCTTGTCAAAAATTGAAACAGCTTCCCCCACATACATAGGCTGGCATGTTCTAAGGCCGAATAATAGCTTTGCCACTCCCATTCACGAGCGGAGCAAAAGGAGCTCGCATTGAGGGTCCCGCAAACGTGGGAGACAGCTCATCAGTTCCACCGCACAAGAAGCCCTTTTCGCAGCTAAATTACTGATGAACCCTGCATCTCTGCTAACGGCGCCCCCAAGGAGTTTCACACCCAACACTGGCCTTCCAATCTCACAAGGGAACAATCCATCTTGTACCTTCACCCCATTGCACGACGGCCAAAAAACTTCCGTTTTCTTGACGTTAAGCTCAAGGCCCAAACCGGGCCCCTCCGACCTAATAATAGCTAGGGCTTTAGCCACCTCTTTAGCGTCTCCGATAATCGTACCATCATCTAGGTACCAAGCATGGAAGAGAAGCTTGCAGCAATCCCTGATCTTATGAACCAGCGGATGCAAAGCTAAGGCAAAAAGGAGAGGCCCTAAAGGGTCCCCTGTTGAACCCCAGTGGTGGACCAAATATGGTCATCACCCACATATAACCTAGCCGGCTGCCCATATAAAAAATTCACCCATAGAGAAATGGACGGGCATCGGGTCCGAACCTCTTGCAAGAGAGCAGTCCTATCCACTAAGTTGAAAGCATTGGAGAAATCGACGGTAAGCATAGCCAACGATCCATCCGAGTGAAACTCATTTAAGAACCTGTTTGCGCTATGGAGCACAGCCTCTGCCGGTGAGAATTATCATTTGTATTAATCTTTCTTTTCTATATTCAATTGCTATGGATTCTCCACTTCATGGCATCCATTTGCCATGTATAACACACCATCCCTCTCTTTGAAGAACCCATCTCGCTTCCAATTGTAGACAACTTGTTCCTTCCTAACTTGTCTTACAGCTTCTTTCCCTCTCTCTTACGTACATAAGATATGTTTACATGATCATTTATTTTGTATAAATGATTAACTATAGGTGTCGGAGGACGTTCTTGGACCTTCTAACGAGTTCTAGCTTAAAGTCTTATTTAGTTAAAATTTTAAAATGTATATCTACTTTGCATTCATAGTAAATTAAAATCATATTATGATATTACAAAACATATGTGAATTAGTACAAGTAACCATTTTCAATCGTAAAGTTTCCTGCCACAGAGTTATTTCTTTCCATTTTTCTTCTCATCATCTCCGGCCACCGTATCCTTGGCAGCATCCAATGTCTTTTTACACATTTCTCCGATACCCAATCCCGTTTCCACAGCTTTTGCTACCCCTTGCTTCGCCGTGTCTGCAACAAAATCCGCCATGTCAGTACCGTCGTTCTCCCTTCTGTCAGAGGCTGTAGATGTTTTCACAACATTAACACGGTTGTCTGCACTAGATGACGATGCCGGTGGCAATCTCGATGCCGATTCCCTGATATCATCGATAAAGTTTGGCTTCTTAAGATTAGAAGAAAAGAATTTAGAGGGATGAATCCTGAGTCTAGTGAACATTTTTGTTGATGGCGAATATGATAAGTCTTACGTACATTGCTAGCTGCTGATATGGAGGTGGTTCCGATGAGTATAAATAGTGGTGAAGGTTCAGAAATGGTGGCAAGCTCCAGCGGGTGATACGAGCCAGCGTTCAAGTGGTAACACGTGGAAGCGATGTGGTGTACCTATCCCTTTGGGTCAGGGGTTATTTATATTTTCATGTTATTTTATTTTTTGAAAGGCAAATTTTCATTAGAACAGAGATTAGCAAAACAAACCAGAGGAAAATAAAAACATACAAAGAAACAAAAACATCCAACTAAAAAGAGCGGACTAAGAGCCGCCCGCACGACCAACGACTAGAAATTAAAAGAATATCAATTGTCCCAGTCCAATGAGATCAGCTTAGCCCTTCTTTTTAACCAAAGTAACCCCAGCGTTTTTATTTCTTCGATGATTTTTGTGATGAGAATCAGTTTGCTTTCAAAGATATGTTTATTCATAGCTTTCCAAAGCGCCCAGCAAGCCAGAAGAATTATTGAGTGAACCATCCGTTGTTTCGTAGGTAGCAGCCCCCCCTCCCCACACACACACACAAATTTTTTTTTTCATAAAACAAATCCTTTACCATGAAATCGTAGATCGGTGGAAGCCCACACCACGAGGAGATTTTTTTGTCAAATAATCGAAGCAACATAGCAAGCCATGAATACGTGATCCACCGACTCCTCCACCTCCCCGCAAAGAACACATACCGATGGGATATGAATATTCCTCCTTTGGAGCGCCATCCTCTTCGGAATCCTATCGGAAAGCAATCTCCACCCAAATATATTTATCTTCAGCGGTAACCAACGGTAACCAAGCTTCCCAAGAGTAAGTTGGACCCGGGGTCAACACTCTCTGTTGGTTACATGTAATTAAGATGCTTTTCTTTCCTTTTCTTTTTAGGTTATTTATTCAAATTTCACTGCTTTGTTTTTCCTAGAAATTGTCTTCGTAAGTGTCTTTGAACCTCTTAATATACCCCTCTTGCCTCCTAAAAAAATCAACCTTTAGTTTGTTTCCATTTATGCAGATTTCCCCCCTAAAGAACTTAGCTAATAAAAACAGATTTTCCTAAAAATTGTCTTCATATGTGTCTTCGAACCTCTTAGTGTAGCTTTCGAAACACTTTAGGTACACTGACCAATATCATCTCCACTAATAGGAATTAATGTCTTTTTTCTGTTAGATTCTCATAGAGTGACTAATAAGTTTTTTGTTCTACACTATAATTGCTTTAGGCCATTTTGGTTCATGGCTTTCAACTGCATGATATTTGGCTTCATCATTCAGCTGGCAATACCACAAACTCCAAAATATCAAAGCTTTTGGATGTCAGCAGAAGGAAAGACGGTGATTTATTTATTTTTTTATTATTTGACCTTTCAAATTTGGTATGAGTGTAATTTGGAGAGGAATTATACTATGCAGCATGCACGCTTTGTGATTATGACTTACCAGGAGAAGAAATTGATGCAAAATGCTCCTAGTTATGAAGTTCCCTTGCTCAAATATGTGGCTATGATGGAACTCGAGGTATCATTTGGAATTTTATTCAATTTTTCTTTTTTACTTTGGTTTCGAGTAATCAACACATTTAAACAAGTTGAATTTGTGTTGTTGTATTTGTTTAGTGGGTACAACAAATTGGAAGGTGTTGGTTTAATATGTATAAACTGTCATGATTGTTATTTATTGTTTCATTTATGGTATGAATTCGGTTCAATGAAATACCCAACTAGCGGATGGGTGTAGCTTGACATTTCAAACTTTGCAATCATTTAGTTGTATTTTGATTTTAAACTTATTCAAATTTTCTTTAAAATTCAAAGAAATAAATGTTTTTTATTTCACTACATAAAATACCCGATCACCGGACGGGTATAAAACTAGTTACATCTACCATCAAATAATCCAGTGTACAGAACAATGGAACACTATAATAACTTGAATTAAACACTTGTATAGTTAAATTACTTTACACTTGACACCTTAAAACTACCACCCAACACAAACCTTCTTACAATCACCGGCTACAGCTATTATGATCACGGCCTGATTCCACAACCTGATCGAGCCATAAAACAACCTGGTCAATCGATGGTCGTCTTCTCGGATCTTGATCCAAACACTTGCAAGCTATGCCCAAAAGTTCCAACATTTCACTCTCAAAACTCTTATCCCATATCATTAAATCAAATATCTCTGCATACCGCGCTTCAAGTTTCATTTCAAACACCCACGAAACCAAATTCCTGCAGTTCTTCCCCTTACCAACTTCAACGGGCCGTCTGCCCGTAACAAGTTCTAGAAGAACAACACCAAAACTGTACACATCACCTTTGAAAGTCGCAGTCAACGTTTGACCGTATTCAGGTGGAATGTACCCCAAAGTGCCTACCAAATCGGTTGTTACATGAGTGTCATATGGGCATAGTAATCTCGAAAGCCCGAAATCGGCTAAATGGGCCTTGAATCTTTCATCCAGTAAGATATTGCTGGTCTTGATGTCACGGTGGATTATTTTCAGCTCGTTGTGTAAGTATGCTAGCCCATGTGCAGCTCCTTTCGCTATCTTTAACCTTGCGCGCCATTTTAACGGTGGTTCTTCATCAACCCGTTCGTGTAACCAGTAATCCAAGCTACCCTTTTCCATGTAGGAATAGATTAGTAACCGATCCGGCCCGTATTTGCAGTACCCTTTAAGGGAAACAAGATTCTTGTGTTGGGCTCTTGATAGGGCTTCAACTTCTGCATGAAATTCGCGTTCCATTTGGCCACAATCACCCGAAAGTCTCTTGATTGCTGCTTTCGACCCGTTGGGAAAGTTAGCTTTGTAAACGAGCCCGAATCCACCACACCCGATTATGTTAGATTGACTGAAGTTGTTCGTTGCTTCGACTATGTTTGAAACCGTGAGGTCTCTGCAACCAGATGCCGGGAAGAAAACGGGCTTTGACCCGTTAAACCCAACCGATAACCCGTTTGTGATGCTGTAATCCTCATCTTCTAGTTTACAAAGTGAACCGCGATGTCCTTTTCTCGACATTTTGAGAAGAATGATTCCTAGCAAGATTGTGATTCCGGCTCCGATACCGAGTGTGATTCCAAAGATACTGTTTCTCCCCAGTTTTCTATGGGCCCTAGAATGAAGAGACGGAGTTGTTTTCACCCCACATGGAGGAAGAGATTCCCCGCAAAGCCCGGGATTCCCTTCGAAACTCGAGGCCGGGAATCCCGAGAATTGAGTACCTGTAGGAATAGCACCTTCCAAGTGGTTATTAGCAACTGAAAACATTGAAAGAAACGTGAGCTTGTTTAACGAACCCGGAATCGACCCATGAAGATTGTTTGATGACAAATCTAAAACTTCCAAGTTTCCCATTTCAGAAATCGTGCTCGGGATCGTCCCACTCAAATTGTTCTTGCTCAAATCTAGTACATGAAGCTGTTTTAATTTTCCGATTTCCGGGAAAATCGAACCATTTAATTTGTTATTGCTGAGGTAAATTGATGGAGGAAAGCTTGCAACTTGATTGTACTGAAGACCTCTACCACTCTGATTTCTCTTAACAAACAATGGGATTCCAGTAGTTGATCCGAGAATAGAACAACTTATATTTAAAGAAACCAAACTCTTCAAATTGGTCAAACTTTTTGGGAGTTGACCCGCCAGTGAATTGTTGGAAAAATCCAAGTAAAATAACCTCTCCAATTGACCAATCCAAGACGGGATGACCCCGTTTAACTGATTCCAAGATAAATCGAGTACTTCTAGCCTTGGACAATCGATTAACCAATTTGGGATTTGACCTTTGAGTCCACAATTTGCAATTGCAAGAACCATTAATCTCTCAAACCCATTCACATTAACAGGAATTTCTTCTCCATGAAAGTTTTTAGTCAAAATAAGAGTGGTCAGATTCTTGCAGTTTTGTAAAACAGATAATGCGTGTGGTAAATTGGTCAACCCGTTGTTTGAAAAGGAGAGAAACGAAAGATTTGAAAGATTCGTGTAGCTAATGGGAATTTCTCCATATAATTGGTTCTTGGCAAGATTCAAGATTCTCAGTTCATGACAATTTGAAAGTGATTTTGGTAACAAACCACTAAAACTATTACTACCAAGATCAAGAGTGCATAAATTAGGAAACTTGGAGAAATCAGTACTACTTAAAACACCCGAGAATGAATTGTTACGAAGATCAAGAATCCTTAGATTAGAACATGCTTCCATGGTGTAAGGCAATGGCCCTGAGAATGCATTTGAATGTGCATCAAGCTGTTCTAAATGTTTTAAGTTCTTGAATACATCAGGAAGCGTACCCACAAACCGGTTCTCAAATAAAATTAATGATTCGAGGTTTGAAAGCTTACTGAGATTTGTGCTGAGCTGGCCGGAAAAGTTGTTGGAAGAAACAGATAACCGTTTCAGGGACGAAAATGAGTAAATAAACTCCGGTATAACACCTGAAAATGAGTTGGAATCCACATGGAGTTGTTGAAGATATTTACCACAGTTGTATAAACTTTCAAGATTGCCAGTGAAGTGATTCATTGACAGATCAAGAAACCGAATCTTGTTGGACGAGCAGCAAATTTGTGAATTAAATTCACCTGAGAATGAATTGTTGCTCAAATTGAATGCAATCAGATTTGGAAAATCCCCAAAAGCTGACAAATTTCCAATTAAAGAATTGCTTGAGACATTAAGAACTTGAAGATTCTTCAAACAGGAGAGATTTCCCGGCAATTCTCCTTCAAGTTGATTAAAAGAAAGATCAAGATAACTCAAATTCTGTAAACCAGATAGAGAATTTGAAATCACACCCTTTAGACCCTTTGCAGATAAGTTCAACATGGTGACTTTTGAAAGATTTTTCGCATCATTTTCGCAACCGACACCTTCCCAGTGACAGCAAGTAGTATCACTGAACCAAGATGACAGCACAGACCCATTTGTGAAACTTGCAGCAAATCCCTTTAGAGCTAACAAATCATCTGGATGGCATGTTTGGCTTAGGGTTTTGATACTCAAAGATGAACAAAAAAGAAAGGTTAACAATATCCAATTGATGAAATTCATTGATCAATTGCACCAATTTCACAATTTCAGCACATCCCTAAACTATCAACTTCCTGATCTAGCAAAAACCTAAGTGTGAAAGATTAAAGAAAGCTTGTAAATGAAGCGACCCAGAAAACACTCAATGATACATGGGGGTCTTTAATGATTTAAATCTCTCTCTAGTTAAAGGAAAGTAAACTCTTTAATTGATTCTGGAAACAGACTCACACCAAAGTAAGCCCTTGAAATTAGAGTACCCGTTTAGTGTCGATCACTTGTAACCGAAGCAAGCAAAAGCAGACAGCAATCATGTGTTGTCTTTTTATCAAACAGGTGGTGGGCACTTCAACGGATGAGTCTCTCTCTTTTTTTTCCTGTTTTCGCTACAGATTACAGATTCAATCTAAAGATTGGGTTTTACGAAGAAGATGCAAAGCAAAAGGGGGCATGGAAAATTTTAAATTAAAATCGGAGAAATTGTATAGTAGTTGTTGGATCTTGACATTAAGCGCACAACTTGTTTTTGACTTTGTTTCGATTTGTGATGAATCTTCACCTTCAACCACTCAATCATCAATAAATAGTTGTATTTAATTATAACTTTTAGAACCGTTGCCATTTGGTGTAATGCTAGCCTAAAATTTCTCATAGCAGAGATTTTAGGTTTGAATTTTGGTCACAGCAAAAAAGGGGTCTGTGGCCAGGTCAGGAGGTTTGCCTAGTTGGAGGTTCCATCTGAGGTGGGATGCCCTAGATGTTCTAAGTGCCAATTATCCTAAAATATCTAAGCATTGCCGTTCAAAAAAATTATAACTTTTAGAGTAAACTTCACTTTTTTACCTTGTGGTTTAATCAAAATAACGATTTTAGTCTATTAGTTTTAATTTGACTTTTTTTTCTTTTTGTGACAAAATGGGTGGGTCGGATAGATTGGATAATGGTTCAAAGCTTGTTGGTTGTTTTAGTATGTGTTGACCCACAAACTTTTTTTTATCTATTTCTTTGATAAATATATGCTTTAAATATGATTAAAAAACTATGTTATTACATTAATAATCTAATTTTAAAAATAAAACAATGCAGGTAGTTGTTTCTAGTATGACTTTGAACCTATATGTAATATTTGTCAATTAACTTCAACCCATTAACATCATTAGTAAGGTAAGGGCATTTTAATTTTTTAACATATAAGGACTATTTATGTAATATACTTAAACTAATAAAGGGACTAGTTGTATAATTGACTTAAATTTGTAATCTACCCACCCCCAACCCTCCCCCTGCCACCACCTCCTACGACCACCACCTTCCTATCATCATCTAACCAGCACTACTATCATCGACCATCATCATCATCAACCACCCCTACCCTTCCAAATCACCGGAACCACCCAAACCAATGTCGTCGGCCACCCAAATATGTCCAAAACCATAGGAGAAAGGGGGTTAGAGAAGATCAACACAGTCCTCACACCCACAAATTAGGGTTTCTAATGTAAACAAATTCCACTCGGACTCAGAGGAGATCAAGAAACATGGTTTTTAGGAATGGTTGCCTTTTTTTGTTCAAATCGAAGTTTGATTTTGACTTTATCTAGTTAAAATTCGTCTTCGTGGCTGGTGATTCTCTTCAAATTTCAACAACCCCTTTGTTATGTTCGATCAGTTTGTTGAACACCACCCCTTCGATTTCAGATATGGAAGTTTCCGTGGGGAGAGAAAGAACATACCACCGACGGATAGGGGAGAAGGCCAGTTTCCGGAAAAACGGGAAGGCGATGAGGGTGGGAGTAGCCGGAAAAACAGTCGATGAGGCTGGAGGCCTTTCCTACTCCCCCTCCTCCTTTTTGGCTGTCGGACATGCCATCGAAGGTGGAGCCCGCTGGGGTGGCTTGTGGCTCCCCTCCCTTATCTCGTGCTTTCTCTCAATCTCACAGATATGTGTGTGTTTTAGGGTTTGATCAATTTGATGAAGATGACGATGGTGGTAGTGGTAGTGGTGGTAGTGGTGGTGGTGGTGGTGGTGGTGATGATGATGAAGGGGAAGGATTGGTTGAGTTTTAATTATTTTAGTAATTTACATAAATGGCCCATGTATTAATTTAAGAAAATGACACAATTAGTACTTATCGATAAAAATACTAAAATACTCTTATCTTTAACAGAAAAACTAACGGAGTTAGTGCCAAGGAGTTAATTGTAGGGGTGTTCATCGGGTCTAGTTGCGGGTTTTTCGGGTTACTCGGTTCAGGTTATTCGGGTTAGGATTTTTTTTTTGTTGAAACCACAATCCGAACCGAACCGAACCATATTCGAGGAAACCTAATCCGAACCTAAAACCACATTGTAATTCGGTTTGGTTTTCGGTTTGAACCTAGCAAACCGAATTAGCAACAAAAAAAAAATCTTTTGGGTAGCCATAACTTATTCAGTTTAAACAACATAACATTTTATAAAAGTCTAAACAAAAACATACATTAATCAAATAATGATTTATAATTAATATATGGATATTGGTTATTGATATAAATGAATTGGGTTAACTATAAAATATGGATTAAAATAATGGTATAACCCAATTCGGGTTTTTTGATTCAAACCGAATTCAAAATCTTGAAACCTAAACCAAACCAAAAACCAAATTACATATTCGGTTTGAACCAAACCGAAAACCAAATATGTAATTCGGTTTGGTTTTAAACGGTTTCGGTTTCGATTCATTTATCGGTTTAATCGGTTTGAAACCAAATATTGAACACCCATAGTTAATTGAGATAAATTACATACCAAAGGGAGCAAAAAAGTCAAATTGAAACTAATAGACCAAAACATTTATTTTGACCAAACCACATGGGCCAAAAACGAAGTTTACTCTAACTTTTAATTCTATTAAATTATATGTCAAATAAAAGGGTTTTTTTAATTGTCACTATATAAAGTTGTAGATGACTAGCTTAAAAACCAGTGTATTATACGGGTTGAATAATGAATACGATATAATCCATAAATCTCAAAATATTTCTTATGACTGAAATTAAATATAATAATAAAAAATTAAAAGTTACAATTATAATTCACAAATCTCCAAATACTTATTTTTATACAACACTTGATATTTTATTGGTATGTTTACTATCTTTATCTAAGATTAATAATTCTATTATGTCTCTACTTTTAACTTTAGATAATGCCATATACATTGTTTTGATCAAATCATATTAAAATTGATCAAATCTCTTCTTGCCCTACTTAAATTTACCTCCGTCATTTTGAAATCTTTATTTCTTTATTGCTGCTACCTACATCAATTTCTTCTAAATAAATCTTTCGGTGTTCAAAACAATTTGAAATATAAAAATATGAACTAATTTTTATTGTGGAAATACTTTTCAATTTATAGGTTGATATATAAAAAAAGCGATGGAATTTATTTTTTTGTTTTATGAGTTTTAGTATAAGAAAATACTAGAATAATTACTTGCTTATGTAAATTCATTACTCTTTGGGATCAAAGAGATAATGGCAGAGTTAACCTGCTTCAATAGTTTCCCATTGAAGAAAAAAATCTTTTATAGCCATGCAGACGTCCCCTCCCACGATATCTCAAGCAGCCTTAAAAAACTTGGCTATATATCCATCCGGCCCTGGTGCTTTGTCATCTTCAATGTTAAACATAGCCATCTTAATTTCTTCATTAGTGACTTCTCTCACCATATGGTCTGCCATATCCTGATTCAATCTTTTACGAAATAGAGTTTGAGGTTGGTGAATCAGAGTAACCGCAACTTTTTTTACCGAGGAGCCCTTCATAGTATTTGACATACTGTTGCCCAACAAGTTCGCCATGATACACCCTCCCATCCGGGTCACTAACCGAACCAATTCTATTCTTTTGGCAGAAGCCTTTTATCACATTATGGAAATACTTAGAGTTTTGATCCCCCTCCCTAAGCCATTTCACTTTAGACCTTTGTTTCAGCATCAATTCTTCATCCAACATCAAGTCTTTTAGGACATTCATGTAAGCTTTTTCCTCATCCTGCAGATCAATATTATTCGGGTGTTCAACCACTTCCTTTTGAATTTGTTCCAACTCTTCCCTGACTCTTTCTATTCTATTAGAGAAATCCCCCTTCTTGTTTCCAAACTGCCGCATAGGACCTTTTAGATTTTGAAGCTTCTTAGTCACCCTGAACATGCTGCAGCCCTGCACATTAATATCCCAACCAGTTTTCACAACCTCTCTAAAACCTCTCTTTTTAGTGAGGAAATTCATGAACTTGAAGGACCGTTGCTTCCATTTAGGTTTGCATCCGGGAAGCGTAACAAGAGACGAAGTATGATCAGAAGTACCAAAAGGCAGGAACTCCGTCCTCACCTGGGGAAATTTAGCATCAAAATTACAGTTAGCCATAATTCCGTACAACCTTTTTAATAAACCGTTAGATTTCCTAGGAGATTTATTCCACGTGAATCTTGTTACGATACAAAATGGTAATCGAGTGATTAAGAGCTAAAGATTGAAGAAGAATAAGAAATACAGAGAAAAAGGAGACTACTCTCAAAATCAATAGCTGCTTCATTCTGTTCCCGTTAGTTTATTTAACGAACTGTATTACAAACACAATTGACCCTTACAATCCTCACACTATTATATTATTACAATTGACCCCCTCTACTATTTGATACCTAACAAATCTGAATCCCGAGCTTATCAAATCTGCCAGCCCCACCTGATCACAACATTCATTGAAGTCCTGCATACCACGAGAATAACTAGCAGTTCCAGCCGAGCTCTCCTCAGGGCATCTAACAACGTTGAAGTCCCTCACACCAATCCAAGGCTCATGTCCAAGCGTGGCATGGAATCTACCAAGATCCTCCCATAAACTTCTTGTCTTTTCTGCGCGAATTTGCCCGTACACAAAGGAGCAGAAAAATTCCTGGTGACCAACCACGGGTTTGACAAGGCAATGTAAAGCTTGTTCATTTTGCTCTATCACCATAAGATCCATCATTTTCGGATCCCACCCAACAATAATACGAATCCAGTGCTGCAGTATGCCATATTGGAAGTCCAGATCCATTTTTTAAATACCTTATTACAGACTTCCCTAATTTTAGTAGGAGTAAGATGAGATTCAATAACACCGCACAGGCTAGCACCATGTAAATGCATAAGACGAGAAATATATTCTTGGTGGTTCCTTCCATTCAGGCCTCTCACATTCCAAGTAAGAATATTAAAATCCATTAACAATTTTCGGAACTATTACCAGCATGCAGCATATCAACTTCCAGCTGGTTGGGAACAAGAGGGTCCTTGTCATTCATGCTACTTCTGCCTATGTTGGAATCGAGCGGGCTATCAGATTTCATCATCACAGCTGCTCCATCGGTCTCAGACTCCGCCTCTTCCACATTATCAGCATCCATTCTCATATCGATGTCCGACAGATCATTTCCACTTTCCCTATTAATAGCTAGGTATCCAAGGCCAAAGTTGTAAACGCAGCAAAGTTGCCTAAAATATTGTATCTGGGGTTTAGGCCAACCTGTTAAAACACTCTCTAGTGGGACCAGTTTATCCAAAACATATCTTTTTTCCTCAAAACGTTGCTCTTGATTGACTTGGCCGCTGTATTCAGTATTCAAAATTCTTCCCTGTTTCTTTATCCACCTTTCATTTCTTTTTTTTTGGCTGATTCATGTGGTCGTTAGTGGCTTCCATTCCCTCTATACCATTACCCATCTCATTGCCGCCTTCATCTAGCAAACTAAACCGGTTGGTTGTTTCCACCACCCTAATCTTTGTTGAAAATTAAAAATTCCTTAATCCATGTGTCGGGTCAAAGTATTTAGCGTATTATGTAAAGTTTATAAAGTATAGGGGTTTAGTGTGCCAAGAATAAAGTTAATAACTGTATATGACAGTTATGGTAGTTAGATTAAAAAGGTTATGTCTGTTAGGAACAGACATAATAGTTCATACATGAACCTATATAAACAAAGTCAGTGTAATTGTAATTGTTAACAATTTCAATTTACAGAAAATTTGTGTAAGTGAGTTTCGTTCATTTGTGAGAGATTTTGATTCGAGTCGATGATGATCCGAAATGCCAACATTGGTATCAGAGCCTGAGGCTCGAATCAAACAACAGAGACATCAGAGTGCCGATAAGGGTGGTGTGCCCTGCTATCGTGTTGAAGGATTAAAGGGTAGTGTGCCCTGCTATCGTGTTGAAGGATTAAAGGGCGGTGTGCCCTGTGATGAACCAATGATAGCGAAGAAAGAAGTAGGGTTTAGGGTTTGGAGTTTGGGGTTTGGGGGTTAGGGTTTAGGGTTATGGGTTAGGGGTTAGGGTTTATGTTTTAGGGTTTAGGGGTTAGGGTTTAGGGTTTAGGGTGTAGGGTTTAGGGTGTAGGGTTTAGGGTTTTTTTTGGGAAAAGGGCAACGCCCTAGGTAAATATTTTATTAAAAATAATGATGATTACATACTAAGTGCATCCCCCCCCCAAGGCCTTGTACCGAGGAGAGGGGAACCACAACAAAACGAAAAGCAAACAAAACCAAGCTAACACACAACTAGAGATCACAAACTATCTATTATGCGTTGCCATGAGTTGACTTGTGCCATCCATTTCAGACTCCACCTCCTCAGTAGAATCCTCTTGACCATCCATATTGAGTTCATCATCACACAAATGCTGTAACCCATCAAACCTGTTAGTGACACTTGTCGGTTTAACACTCGGATCACTCCCACCAGGCTTAGTAACGAGTGGCGGGAAGTCCAACTCACGAAAATTAGTTTGTTGGGCCTGAAGCCGAGATGCTTGAACCGAGTGGGCCAAGGATCGACCATTCCCGAACGCATCCATACCCGCTCCGCTGGGCCGAGACTGTCTATATGGGCCCGGAATCTCATGATGGACATGTTGCCAAGAAGAGCTAGGGCCACTCGGTTGGGCTTGGCCTTGCGAACCAACACCCCCACCTTTGGGTTTCCTAGAAGTATGTCCACCAACCCGAATTCCTTTACCAACTTTTTTCTTTTTGTTCTTTACAACCGTGAATCCATCATCATCAACATTTCCATCTCTTTTGTTTTCGACAAGAGGTTCAACATTAACAACTTTGTCACCATCCACAACCAAATTTTCTTGAATGACAACCCCTTTAGTTGGTAAATCATGCTTTTTTTTTTCATGGCCGAAAACACCACACGTAGAACAACAAGGGGGTTTCCACCTATAAGCTAACTCAAGATAGGTAGTCTTACCTTGTATTGGTCCGCGAGATGGAAAAGTAACTTTAACCCGGTCCGGTAATCCATTAGTAGCAAACGCATCAACAAGCACCATAGCATAATTCATTGGACCCTCTTTTTTTCACATCTTTCATAAGTAGCATGATCAAGCATGAGGGGCTTACCCACACAACTTATGATTTGCCCAATATTACCCCCATTCCAAAGGCAAAGTGGGAGATCCTTTATGGCAACCCAAACCGGAACCGACTTTGGATTCGGTTTTGTCATAACCGTATCCGGTTCCCACACTTGAAGAACTAGTGGGGTATTTTCCACCAACCAAGGATTTCTCTCTAGAACTTGGATCATTCCCTCTTCCGTAACAAACTTAAAGAAATAAAACCCTCCCTTTTTTACATGAATAGATTTAAGACCATATTTATGTCACATTTTAATTAAATTCTCCCTAACAACATAAAATGGCAAATTACCTCCAATAAAGCATCCATATAGTTGCACTTGGTGAGCTTCCACACTCTTGGCCATAAAATGAGCATCAAGAGTAACAGTAGGTTCACCCTTGTCATCCATACTAGGCGGATGGTAAAGTAACCGCGTTTCTCCATCCTCAACCCCTTCCCCATTCACCAACTTTTGAAATAAGGATTTATTCCAAAACTTGGTACCCCTAATCGGGTCATACTCAGGAGTAGTATCATCCAGTTTCAAAATATTCTTATAGTCAAAAGGGTGAAAATGCACCTTTTTTTCTCTCTATTTTGCTTCCAATAGTACCCACCTTTTTCACCCCAATCTCATGCACATGCATCTCCCCGCCCGATTCCCTCAGGTTTCCACCATCCTCCACAGAACCTAGTTGCACCCTCTCACTCACATGAGTTTGCACATGCACCTCCCCCTATCACTTTGCACATGCCCATCCAAAGAAGAACCTTGCTCCTTCCCCTCATTAGTATGCACATGGCCCAAAATATCATGCATGTGGTTCCCTAGATTCTCCACTTCCACGTGAGCCTGCACATCCGACGAAACATGCAACTCAGGAGAATCAGTCACCAACCCTTCTGAATTAATATGTGGTCTACTCAAGTCCTCATCCCCTTGCATGTTCGTAGCCCCAAACCCATCCGATAATTCTTGGCTCGATGCCATCCCACCCCACAGACTCTGACCTGACTTAATCACCCCACCCGAATGTTCACGTGGTTTAAACACTGAAGTCCTGGCCAAGATCATAGCTTTAAACTCCGGCGAAAATAGCGGTGTTACCGGAGGGGTGGCTAACGTTTTTCCGGCATACCCCAATTCAGCAAGGCTCCCCGAAGAACCCAAATCCTTCATAGATTGCACCCCCGGAGATCCAGATGAGTCCGACTCCGACAAACCAGCAAAATTTTCATCACCGGCCAAACCCGTTTTCCGGCCAAACCTGTTGTTCCGGCGACACCCGTTATTCCAGCAAGGGTCCCTCCATCACCAGTCGACCTCTTTCCAGAACCAGATTGATTACCCATATTCATATGATGTTCCGAGGCATCCAATGACACCATAACACTCGGAATGGCAGAAAATTCCTTATTCATATTGCAAAATTCCGGATCGAGCACCGAAAGAGGCGGTGGATTAGATGAACACGACCCTTCATGAGAAACCTCTAACCCCACAAGAGCCTCCGCATCCTCCCCTTCTGCAGTAGAGGCTGGTTTTGAGACTCCCCGAGTAGATCGTCGGGTAGGCAGGGCGGACGGTGGCGGGTCCTTCTTCCTTGGCATGGACACCAGAGAAAAAAGATGCGATGAGAAGGCTAAACAGAAAACGAGATGCGATATCTATCACACCCAATCCAGCCGGAGAAGAAAAGAATGGTGGAAAGCGCGCGGAGATGCGGCAATGAAGGTGGACGGCGGAGTGGTGATAGATGCAACCGGATGGAATCGTGAAAAAAAGGGTGAGACGGCTAGAGAGAATTTTCTCTCTCACCGTGAAAAACACACACAAAATTGCGCAAATGAGACAATCCTAGGGTGTAGGGTTTAGGGTTTTTTTTTTGGGAAAAGGGCAATGCCCTAGGTAAATATTTATTAAAAAAGAATGGGGATTACATCCAAAATGCATTCCCCCCTCTCGGGCTGATGAACCATAGAGGGGAAAACCATACACAAAGAACAAACCAGAAAACAAACCACTAAACAAGAAACAAACCACGATTAATAAAAAATACTAAACTATCTATTATCCGTAGCCATAAGTCGACTCGTGCCATCCGTTTCTGACTCCACTTCCTCATTGTAACCCTCATGATCATATTTTTGCAATTTCCATGTTAGCCGAGGTAGATAAAACACCAAAGCTATTTAAAACAATAGTCGGTTTCAACCCCGGACCACCTCCACATGGCTTAGTTACCAAAGGTGGAAAATCAATGTTTCGAAAATTGGGCTGGGCTGGCGCATGTTTAGGTCTAAAGCTTTGGGCTTTAGGTCGTGAGTTACTTGGGCAAGGCACCGGATCTATGTGTTCCGGTTCTTTTCCACATGAAATCCATTAGCAATTTTTTTTTCCTCCTTGTTATAACCGTAAATCCATCCCCATCAACATTAACATTCTTTTGTTGTTCCACTGTCGGCCCAACACCACTAGCAATATCATTTTGAACATCCGGAATACCATTATTTTGAGTCACATTAACGGGTAGTGCGTGTTCCTTTATATCATGACCAAACACTCCACAAGTTGAGCAACAAGGGGGTTTCCACCTATATGATAATTCAAGATAGCTTGACTTACCCGGAATTATTCCTCGAGGTGGAAAATTTACCTTGACCCGATCCGGTAGACTATTTGTAGCAAACGCATCAACAAGCTCCCTAGCATAATTCATAGGACCCTCCTTTTTTTCACATCTTTCATATGTAGAGTGGTCAAGCATAAGAGGCTTACCCACACAGCTTATAATTTGCCCTATATTCCCCCCATTCCATAAGCATAACGAGAGATCTTTGATGGCCACCCACACCGGGACCGATTTCGGGTTTGGCTTTGTAATGAATGTGTCTGGTTCCCATAATTGGAGAACTAATGGGATGTTATCTACCAGACCATCTACTGTATCAAATTTAAAGAAATAGAACCCCCCCCTTTTTTCACATGAATAGATTTTAATCCATACTTATGCCACATCTTGATTAAGTTCTCTATAACCACATAAAAAGGTAGATTAGCACCAATAAAATACCCATAAAGTTGCAAATGATGAGCCTCCACACTCTTTTTCATAAAGTGTGCATCTAGCGTGACAACCGGTTCTCCCTTCTCATCAAGATTCGGCGGGTGGTAAAGTAAACGAGTCTCACCATCCTCTACCCCTTCTCCATTTACTAATTTTTGAAACAAAGACTTGTTCCAAAATTTGGTGCCTCTTATCGGGTCATATTCCGGAATATCATCCTCCAACCTCAAAATGTGCTCATACTCAAAAGGTTGAAAGTGTACCTTTTTTTTGCCTTTGTTACCAGTCTCACCCGGCTTGTTCACATCCATCCCATCCCTGTCATTATCCACGGCCACATTGGTAACCACCTCATTAGTTTTCAAAATCCCAATCACCTCTGGTGTCACCTCAAATTGAGGAGTTTGCATGGCCATCTCTCTACCATCCTCAGTACTTATCGAAACAGTCAAATCCTCGCTATTTACCTCCAAGTTTCCACGCACTTCATGAGTTTGCATGGGTGCCCCCAATCCATCCGATTCACTAGTCACATGCATCCCCACCTCTGACGTTATACCCGGATCCAACTCAGTCCCCTGATCGACTTGCACTCCTTCCGACACATGATCAAGTCCCTCAGGCGGTACATGCCCATGCATGCCCGGAGAATGCGTGACACTCACCCCTTCCGACTCGGCATGCTTCGGTTTACCCTCCCACATCCCACTGCTAACTAGTGCTTCCCCACTCAATGATGCACTAGGACTAAACACAGTCCTCGTCTTCGGGTAGTCACGACCCAGTATGGCCTTGATTTCTGATGAAAACAAAGGAGTACGTCACGGACGAGAACTCGCTACAGCATACCCTACTCCACCCGATTCATTCATCGAACAAGAGCTGTTCCCACCATCTGTATACAAAGCTTGAACCCCCGGTGACCCAGACGAATCCGAGTCCGACAGTAAGGCCATGCATCCGGCCAAGCCCGGTTTTCCGGCAACAACATATTTTTTTCAGATTCTTCATTCGAAACGAACCCAGCGCCTGTTCAAATGCATTCGAGGACACCGACTGATGTATTGCAAAATACATGCATTTTACTGTCAATTTTATTCCCACTTTGTGTTTGTTTTGCTTCGGTTTTCTTCAATAACTGCTTGTACTTAATATTTCTATATCTTATGGTTGTTAGGTCACAAAGGAAGCGGATATGATTGAAAACGAAGAAGAACGAGTTTCCGGTTCGTGCGAGAGGGCTGTGGATAAGAAAGAAGATAGTTTCTGGATTTTTACCCCTGTAGTCTAGCGCGACAGGTATTGGAAGTCCCTCGCGCTACGCGAGGATTGAAAAATGTCAGAATTTCCCTTTTAATGATTGCCCGACTGTTTTGTCTTTTCTGGGGCCCTCGCGCTACGCGAGGAGTGTGCAAGATCCCGTCGCGCTACGCGACGGGTGGTTTTTCGCAGAAATTGTTTTAAAACCCCAAAAATTAGAAACCCTAGGGACACAGAATCAAGGAGCGGCTGCAGGCGAAAAGGAGAGACGAAAAAGGGTTGATTTCAGAGCTTTAGAGGCTCGGGTTGAAGATTAAAGGCATCAGGGTCGCATTCCATCAGGGGTTAATCATTCGGTTGTGTTTTTCCCTGTTTATCTTCAATTCCCATGTTTCTTTTGAGCTTCGAATTGATGCTAACTATGGTTTTTGTCATGTTTAGTGGCTAAACTCTTAGAACTACCTAGGTGTTGATGAATACATATGATTGACATTAGGTTTTATCCGGTTTTGGATGATTTGCATGTGATGAACTCATGATGTAACAAACTTGGTTTGGATTATTGGATGTTTTATGTGTGACTATGATTGTTTATGGATTGATGATTTACACCTCGTGTGCCTTGGTGAATGTCTTTCATGTAATAGGTGCATGCTAGATCAATTACCGTGTGTCTTTGATTAGTGGGTGGTTAACTGCGTACGAGTTCACCATAGGGTAATCTTCTTGATATAGATAGTTTAGATGTGCAACCAATCTCGATAGCTGTGAGGTGAGAGATTGTCGGTTTGTCTAGGGTGTTAGATTGCTAGTTTAGAGGCTTTGTGAGAAGATCTTGCTAGTTTGTCTCATATCCGTGTTTACCGAATCCAATAGGAAAATCCTAGTTATCCCTTGCACTTAGGTGTATTGAGACTTTCGCGCTGTGAGGTAGATTGTCTAGCGGACATTTCTTGAGTGAATTGGAGGACCGGTGAGGGAAATCCATCCAACCGGTGGTTTAACGGCTTTTAGGTTTCTTGGTTGACAATCCTTGAGAAGGGTCGAGGGTGCTCTAGGTTTCCTTTGAGTTTAGTATTTTAAGATCCCGGTATCACGTCAGTTCCCTTATCGATAGAACCTTTGTCAAGCATGTGTAGGATTCGAGACTAGGTAGTGTTCTTTCTCCGTCTGGTTCTCGTTTCAACTTTCGTTTGCATTCGTAGTCTTCTCTTTAGTCCTTCTTTTAAGTTATTCTTAGTTTTTATTAGCAAACCCCCCTTCTTTATTATTATTATTTTATTTAAGCAATTTTGTATGGATAAGTCTTTCAGTTTCTAGTTAGTGTTTTCTGTAGAGGTCCTTTGGGTTCGATATCCGGACTTACTTAGGCTTTACTACATTCGATAGGTTCACTTGCCTGTCGGTAGTTTAGTTGTTTAGAGAGTCTAGAGTATTACTTAGTGTTTTATTTAGCTTGTTTTGAGTCATTTAATTCAAACTACTTTGTGCACATCAAGTTTTTGGCGCCGTTGCCGGGCACCTCTGAGTCGATTGCGCTGATTAGTTCTGAATTACTTATCAGTTTTTTTTATTTGAGTTTATTTTTTCTTGTTTTTATTTCTTTATAAATATCTTTCTTACTTTATTTTATTATTTGTTTTCTCACTTTCTTATTTTTCTGTGCAGTTTATGCCCCACTTGCGCTCGCAAGGACCGCCACCTGCTATTTCTTTGGATTCGCAAAGTGACTCCAGGGAATACTCAGAGGCATCCCACAGCGAGGTAAGTGTTTCTTTATCTTCTCCTTCTTCTTCCACCAGTTCCCCCAGTTCTGTTTCTTCCCCCTTATCTAATTCATCCACTCCATCTAGCCCACCACCTTTTCATCCCGACATGGCGAACCGTCGCACTGTTCATCAGCAGTCTACTGCGGGATTCACGGGGATTAATAACCCCATTTTTGTGCCAAACATAACCAATGAAAATTCTTGGCAAATACCCTCATACATCATGACCGCAATTAATAATTGCCAATTCAATGGTCGTGATGATGAGGATGCTCCCGTTCACATCGCCCGCTTGACCCGCATCTGTGGTACTTTTAATCTTAAAGGTGCCACAGATGATGTGATTTTTCTCCATCTTTTTCCATTCTCCCTTGCGGGAAGAGCCGCCACTTGGCTCGACTCGCACCCTCCGGGCACATTCACCACTTGGGCCGGCCTACGCGATGCTTTTCTAAATAAATATTTTCCACCCGCGAAGGCTGCCCGGTTGCGCGATGAGATTCATTCTTTTAGAATGCCGCCCGATGAGCCCTATTATATGGCCTGGGAGCGGTTCCAAAATCTGCTCAGTCGTTGCTCCCAACATGGTCTGTCTGACTGTGCCCTTGTAGAGAAATTCTACAACGGGCTCACTTATGAGACTCGTGCGCGCTTTGATACTTCTGCAGGAGGCCACCTTATGGGAAAAAGGAATGTGGCCGAATGCAATGATATGTTTGAGAGTTTCGCCCAGGCGGAATACGAGCAGCGGTCTGTTACTAGGAATTCAAGTCCTAGCACTAGTACCTCCTCATCTTCGAGGGGTGTTCACCACGTCAATGTGGACACTAGTGTAGCTGCTGCGCTTGAGGCTCTGGCGAAAGATGTGAAGGAGCTGAAGATGAGGGTGGCGCGATGTGAGGTGTGTCGTGACGATCATGCTACTGTTGAGGGCCCTGTGCTGAATCAAGAGCAAGTCGGTTATGTGGGAGGTCAAAACCGATACGGGAATTCTTATAACCCCAATTGGGGAAATCATCAAAATCCCAGCTTCAGGTCTTCCGGTAATCCCCCTGGTTTCCATTCCAATTTTCCTCAGAACCAGGGGCAGGGTGGTCAGTCTTCGGGTAGTAATTCTGGGAGTACCTCGGTTGGAGGCGGTGCCAGTAACCTAGGTAGGATTGAGGAACTGCTGACGCAGTTAGTGGCAAAGGATGCATCGACTCAGAAAATCCTTCATGAGCATGACATCCTTCTTAAGAACCAGCAGTCCGCTTTCCTAGATTTGCAGCGTACGGTTGGTGACATTGCTAAGCGTTTGGATAAAAGGCCGGAAGGCCAGTTTCCGAGTGGTACCCAACCCAACCCAAACGCCCACGTGAATGCGGTCACCACCCGTAGTGGTAGAGGTGGAGAGCTTTTGAGTTCACCGGTGGAGGTTGAGAAAGAACCGGTTGATGATGAGGTAGAGAGAGAGACTCCTGGGAGGGTGTATTCGAGACTAGTCCCAGCAAGTACCGCACCAAACAGTGAGTCTCTAGTTGGTAAGTCTGTTGAAATGAAGCCGGTTGATGTTAGGCCCACCCACGAGATTGATCTAGCCCGTATTCCTTATCCTGAGCGTCTTGCTAATCAAAAGCATGCTAAGGAATACGGGCATTTTCTTGATATGTTTAAACAACTGAAGATCAATCTCCCATTCATTGACGCCCTTCGGCGTATGCCTAAATACGCTAAGTTTTTGAAAGATCTTTTGAAGGGGAAGGACCGGTTGGGTAAGTTGAATGAGGTTCCTTTAAGTAGGGAGTGTTCTGCAGTGATAACAAACACGCTACCGGAGAAACTGACAGACCCGAGTATTTTCACAATCCCGTGTTTGTTTGGTGGCGATGTTCGTAGTCACGCGTTAGCGGATTCCGGTGCTAGTATCAATCTGATACCTTATTCTCTCTATGAGAAGCTAGCACTCGGTGAACTAGCTCCAACGCGCATGACACTCTCCCTAGCGGACCGGTCGATAAAATGTCCACGGGGAATTTTGGAAAACGTGCTTGTGAAAGTTGATAAATTTGTTTTCCCTGTGGACTTTCTGGTTATGGATATGGAGGCGGATACCACTATTTCCATCATCTTAGGACGTCCGTTCCTTCGCACCGCCAAGGCCGTCATCGATGTTTTTGACGGAAAGCTCACACTTAGGGTCGGTGACGAGACGGTCACTTTTGTGGTTGCCAAATCTATTAACCTAGGAGGGAGTGGTGATAGTGTTGATAACCCCAAGTGTGGGGATGTTAAGAAAAAGCCGGAGGTGATGATGAAGGCTGTAGGTGGTGAGATGTGGGAGGCAGGTGAAAGTGGCTCGTTTTCGAGCGAATGGGAGGAATTCTCCATTGATCCTCCCACATAGTGTGGTTTGTGAGTGTCTTGGGTGGAATCCCCAAGTGTAGAGTTTGTAGAATGGTTTAGGTTGCGTTAGTTGTTTATTTTTCGGTTGTGTGTTTTGTGTTTTGATGTTTGCATGCAGGGATTATAATTGATTTTTGAAAGAGCTTTTAGCAGCAGAATGCGGGTCCCCAGGTATGTTTGTTTCTGTAAATGGTGGTTGGAAGGTTTGAGAAATAAGGGGTGAGAAATTTGACTAAGTGTTGGAAAATTTCGAAACTTTCTGTCAAATTCCACCCCTCGCGCTACGCGACGCTTTGCTTGTCCCCCGTCGCGCTACGCGAAAAAAAAAAAATTTAGCAGCGAGAACACAACGAGAGCGAAGTGTGGGGATGCTGAATCCTCAACAAGGCTTTGGGAGCTGCTGCATGTTTGGAGCATATTGACCCGCCAAAATACCAGCTAAATCTTTTCCATTTTCTTTTTCTTTTCCCTGTTTTTGTTTTTGAGTCGTGTTTCCATTCCTGCATTGAGGACAATGCAAAGTTTAAGTGTGGGGATGGGACACTGTCGTTTAGTTATTTTTTTATTGAGTCTAGTTAACTTTGAGTGCATTTAGTTAGTTTAAATTTTATCTATTTATTTATGTTCTTGAAAAAAAAAATGTTTAAGAAACTTGATGATTGCATTTAAAAGCAGGAGATGATAGGAAATTGGGCCCTGGTTTTCATTTAATATTTATAAGACATTAAAAATCAGATTACACACTTAACTCGGGATATGTCTGGTAGGCCCAACTGACGGTAAAAAGTCCTAGGAGTATTTATAATACACTGCACCTTAAATCACAACATCCGTGGGTTCTCATCTTAAGAGAAGTGGTGAAGCCGAAACTGTCGAATAATATAAGAGGTACCACTGTAGGTTAAAACTCGTATGTATTTAAGATTAGCAGATTAGTTAGCACACCTTACCTTTTTATGAGAATAAATCCGGGACTGGTGGCGCTTTAGGAAATTCCATCGTATCATTGCGTGAGCTTAAAAATAACTTAAGAACGAAGCCTATGTGTTTTCCACTGGGATGGTGACTTGGTGGATACACCCATGGGCTAAGTGCTTTAAATATTATAACCTAAAGCTTATGTGTTGCCCGCTGGGATGGCGACTTGGTTGGCAATACCTCTGAGTTAAGGTTACAATTATGTTATATAAAGCTCAACATGATTAAAATATATATATATATATATTTATGCATCCATCCATCATTAGTTAATTTAAATACATCTGGGTATTGGGTTACAGTGGAAGAAAAATCATGAAACAAATGATTTAATCTGTGCTTCGAAAACTTGAGATGGGATTAGGTAGAACTGTGGATACCTTAGTGTGAGACCCTAGACCTAGTGTTCACTTGAAGATAACGAAATATGATTGGGGAAAATCCGTTGGTGGTTGGGTTTAGAAGGACAAACATACCGAAAATCGCGGTTTTTGTGTTTTCGTGTCTAATAAGATAACCCATAAAATGTTGAAGACCTTGTGCTTGATTATGATCATGTTTTGCATGAATTTTTCAGGGACGAAAAAAAGATAAGTGTGGGGATGTGATGTATTGCAAAATACATGCATTTTACTGTCAATTTTATTCCCACTTTGTGTTTATTTTGCTTCGGTTTTCTTCTATAACTGCTTGTACTTAATATTTCTATATCTTATGGTTGTTAGGTCACAAAGGAAGCGGATATGATTGAAAACGAAGAAGAACGAGTTTCCGGCTCGTGCGAGAGGGCTGTGGATAAGAAAGAAGATAGTTTCTGGATTTTTACCCCTGTAGCGTAGCGCGACAGGTATTGGAAGTCCCTCGCGCTACGCGAGGATTGAAAAATGTCAGAATTGCCCTTTTAATGATTGCCCGACTGTTTTGTCTTTTCTGGGGCCCTCGCGCTACGCGAGGAGTGTGCAAGATCCCGTCGCGCTACGCGACGGGTGGTTTTTCGCAGAAATTGTTTTAAAACCCCAAAAATTAGAAACCCTAGGGACACAGAATCAAGGAGCGTCTGCAGGCGAAAAGGAGAGACGAAAAAGGGTTGATTTCAGAGCTTTAGAGGCTCGGGTTGAAGATTAAAGGCATCAGGATCGCATTCCATCAGGGGTTAATCATTCGGTTGTGTTTTTCCCTGTTTATCTTCAAGTCCCATGTTTCTTTTGAGCTTCGAATTGATGCTAACTATGGTTTTTGTCATGTTTAGTGGCTAAACTCTTAGAACTACCTAGGTGTTGATGAATACATATGATTGACATTAGGTTTTATCCGGTTTTGGATGATTTGCATGTGATGAACTCATGATGTAACAAACTTGGTTTGGATTATTGGATGTTTTATGTGTGTCTATGATTGTTTATGGATTGATGATTTACACCTTGTGTGCCTTGGTGAATGTCTTTCATGTAATAGGTGCATGCTAGATCAATTACTGTGTGTCTTTGATTAGTGGGTGGTTAACTGCGTACGAGTTCACCATAGGGTAATCTTCTTGATATAGATAGTTTAGATGTGCAACCAATCTCGATAGCTGTGAGGTGAGAGATTGTCGGTTTGTCTAGGGTGTTAGATTGCTAGTTTAGAGGCTTTGTGAGAAGATCTTGCTAGTTTGTCTCATATCTGTGTTTACCGAATCCAATAGGAAAATCCTAGTTATCCCTTGCACTTAGGTGTATTGAGACTTTCGCGCTGTGAGGTAGATTGTCTAGCGGATATTTCTTGAGTAAATTGGAGGACCGGTGAGGGAAATCCATCCAACCGGTGGTTTAACGGCTTTTAGGTTTCTTGGTTGACAATCCTTGAGAAGGGTCGAGGGTGCTCTAGGTTTCCTTTGAGTTTAGTATTTTAAGATCCCGGTATCACGTCAGTTCCCTTATCGATAGAACCTTTGTCAAGCATGTGTAGGATTCGAGCCTAGGTAGTGTCCTTTCTCCGTCTGGTTCTCGTTTCAACTTTCGTTTGCATTCGTAGTCTTCTCTTTAGTCCTTTTTTTAAGTTATTCTTAGTTTTTATTAGCAAACCCCCCTTCTTTATTATTATTATTTTATTTAAGCAATTTTGTATGGATAAGTCTTTCAGTTTCTAGTTAGTGTTTTCTGTAGAGGTCCTTTGGGTTCGATATCCGGACTTACTTAGGCTTTACTACATTCGATAGGTTCACTTGCCTGTCGGTAGTTTAGTTGTTTAGAGAGTCTAGAGTATTACTTAGTGTTTTATTTAGCTTGTTTTGAGTCATTTAATTCAAACTACTTTGTGCACATCACCGACACACTTGGAATACCTGAGCTTTCTTTGTTGGTATCACACACATCCGTAATCGGCGGCAACAGCGGCGGCTGAGGAGAAGCTGCTAAACCCTCCTGGGTTTCTTCGAGCCCCACACTCGGCACCACAAGCGACTCCAAATCTTCCCCATCAGCATGAGAGGTTGACTTGGATGCCCCCCCTGTTGGATCGACGAGGCGGCAGGGCTGAAGCTGGTGGATCTTTCTTTCTCGGCATAAGACCCGTAGAAGAAACGTGATGGCGAAGGATAGCAGAAGGGAAAAAAGCAAATCCCACAACCCTTTTCCAACCGGTAACGATGGCGGCTAGTGATGGAGAAACCGGTGATGGAGTAGATGCGGCAGAACGAAGGTGAATGGCGGATTGAAGGAGGTACAGCTGGTTGGAAACGTGAAGAAGGTGAGGGACGGCTAGAGAGAACTTTCTCTCACACCGTGAAAAACACACACAAAATTGCGCAAATGAGACAATCCTAGGGTTTAGGGTTTTTTTTTTGGGAAAGGGGACGGTACCCCAGGTAAATATTATTAAAAACTAAATTAAGTACAAGTGTTTGGAGACCAGCAGCCAACAAAGGGACATTTCCCAAAGTCAGAAAACGGCCAGCCCCCGTAAAACCGATACACCCAAATCAGGTGATTCCGTCCATAAGTTCTAACCACAATAATAAACCAGTTCTATCCATGTCATACAAATAATCCAAAAGTCTACCTATCCAAACATAAACACAAATATGAAAATAGCAATAATGATTATAAAGGTAATATTGAAAGTTATGTTGATGCTTGAAACGCTTGTGGCCTAGTCCCGGTGTGGTCTTCATATCATATCCGCCTCTGTGCTCCTTTAGTCCTTTTACCTTAGTTATCTCTCTTTTATCTTCCAATGTAATTAGGCTTTGTCGGTTGTCAGGAAGGTGTTCCCAATTATGCCCCCTACAAACACTTTTCTCAAATTTAAATCCAATCTTGTGTTTTTGTATCCGCCACCCTTGAGCCTGATTCATGATAGGCTTTATGTTTTGAGCTTTCGCCACTCGCTTCATAGGTTCTCTGTGTAACGTGCGATTCTGCCAAGAACAAAACAAACAAAGATCCAAGAAACCATTTCCACCAAACCCAGATTTTGTCCCGCCCCTTCCCCATATGGTTTTATAGCTCACATCACTCTTTTTAGTGGTAGCTCGTGTGCACCGTGTACCTTCCCCCCTAACCCCTCCTTTGAAAACCATACGAGGCCCATCCCAGAATTATTTTTCCCCAAGGTCAACTCAAGATTAACACTCAGAAAAATGGTGCTTTGTGTGAATTGTGTACCAACTCAACCCCAGGCCGGCACCAAAGAAGGCCATATGGAACTCTCACCCTCCATATAGGCCTTTTCACGCCAAGATTCAGGTTTAACCCGAACAAGTTTCCCATTCCACACCCATGAACTGGACTCCCCCCTCTCCAAATTGGACATATGACTTCTAGAGCATTCTTCGAAGGTAGGAAACTCGCCCATCACCCATCCCCCATACCGACCAGCCCGAAAAGGACCTAACATCCATAGGGATACCCCCATGCAACTCACTTTAAATTCTTTCAGAAAAGAAGGGCACAGTGTAAGTAGAGTACCACTCCCCTCCCAGACATACCCCAATAAAGATTGCATGTAAGCATCTAACTCCATTCGATATCTCGAGTACAGAAACATCCATACGCTCTCATCTCTCTCAAGCAGGGTGTAATGTGTGCAATGTGTACCAACCCTTCCCTTTCCCATCCCAAAAGAAGCATGCATGGACATCCCTTCCCCCATGCAAGCCCTCCACCTCCACACAAAGATATCGTGGTAATTTCCCTGCATAGCAAACATTAGTAATAAAATGTTCCAACCCTCCAACCCTTCCCCAAAAGACCCTCCCACAGTGCTGTGAACCTCTCCCTCTCTCTTGCCAAAGGTAGTGTGGTGTGTGCAGGGTGTACCACCCATCCCCCGTATCCCAAGAGAATGGCACTGTGGGCGCATCCCATCCCTCCCCAAGTACCCAAACATCACACTCAAGTTGATAAAAAACCTCCTAGACTCTAAAAGGATTCTCATATAGTGGATAATCATGTGCATGTCCCCCCAAGAGCGATCCAAGCCTTCATCATAGCCCCCCTCTAACCAACTCCGAAGTTTAAGCACCATTGAACTGAATAGGAGTAGACACCTTACCATTCACCCAGAAACCCCATCTTTTTTCCAACTCCAACGATCTTTTACTAGGACGTATAATCAGACCTTTCAATCTCGCTTGCACACTATCCTCGATGTTTCTTGAGACAACCCCCACTGTAGTGGCTTTATCCTGAAACAGTCTAGCATTTCTCTCCCTCCAAATATGATAAACAGTAGAGGCAAACAATAGGCGCCAAATTATGCTATCAATGGATTTGTCCCTCCTGAGTTTATTAAGATGGTCCATGCAGTTATTCCACCCGAGGGGGGGTGAATTGAACTCACCCATGGTTTTAACCTGCTGCCAGACTTGGTAAGGGAAATCACATTCAAAGAAGAGATGATTGTGGCTATCCTATTGGGTTTTGCAAAACGGGCAAATCATATTACTATTATCGTTCCATCTACTCATTCTATCCTGAGTGGGAAGCCTATACTGTAGTGCCAACCAGGTAATGAAGGCGTGTCTAGGAATGTTTTGGCTAAACCATATTGTTTTATGCCAAGAAACATCTGGGACATTCGCACTCAGGTCCACATAGGCTTGTTTAGTAGTAAATTCTTCCAGCTGACCCTCTTTAGTTTTCCATTTCAATTGATCTTTTTTACCCGCAATTATGATTGGGGGGTGGGTGTCCCATAAGAAGGGGTATTTGATCCTCCATTCATTCGGCCATTCCCACCTGCCATGCCGGACAATTTCATTTACAGTACTTTCCACCCGTAATCCCACATTCTGAATCTCCCGTTTAGTAATGATATCACCTAATGGGCTATGGACATGCCAGTTGTCATACCATATTGAAGTGGTAGTACCATCCCCTATAATAGACACACAATGCTTTCGAATAGCATTTCTATTTGCTAGGATGTTTTTCCATCTCCAGCTCTCCCCGTCCGCTATTCTTATATCCCAGAAGATCCTACCCTTAAGTTTGTGATTCCGGACCCACTCAACCCCGACCGAGTCAGTATTTGAAATAATTCGCCAAATGTTTTTTGCCATTAAGGCGTTATTCCTGGTCCTGAGCGACTTGATTCCTAGCCCCCCTTGATATTTTGGTCTGCAGACGTCATTCCAGTTGACCCTAGCTTTGCCTTTTCCCTGGTCCGAGTTGCTCCACAGGAATCTCCGCATGATAGCTTCAATATCATCTACAATGTTCACAGGCAATGTGAAGACTGAGGCCCAATAAACATGTAGAGATGCCAGCACCGAATTTATAAGTTGTAGTCTTCCTGCAAACGAGAGGAGCTTGTTTTTCCAATCACAAACTCTAGCCTTCACTTTATCGATAAGAGGTTTACAATCTTTTACATATAGTCTCTTTGAAACCAGTGGAACGCCCAGATATTTGATTGGTAGTGTTCCCAGTTTAAACGTAAGAATATTCGATATATCATTCATCACGCTAGTTCTCACGTTTCCAAAGAACATGGTTCTCTTACTGAGATTTGGAATAAGGCCCGATATCATGCTAAATTCCTCGAGGGCTTTTTTGATAATGCTAACCGATTGTACATCGGCATGGGCAAATACAAATAAGTCGTCAGCAAAGCAAAGATGTGTTAGTTTATGCTCATTACATCCTTTATGATAGGAGAAGGAATTTCCTCTGGCTATACATCTTTTCAAAATGAGATTTAACACTTCCATTACCAAAGTGAATAGGTATGGGGACATAGGATCACCTTGTCTTAATCCACGCATTCCTTTAAAAAAGCCATGTATGTCACCATTAATGTTGATAGATTAAGAGGCAGATGAAAGGCACGTCATGATCCAACCTATCATGCACGGGTGGAAGCCATAATGACTAAGTCACGCATTAAGAAACCCATGATCAACCGTGTCATAAGCTTTCTGAATATCAATTTTCAAGCCTAGTTTTTCTGGTCCTCTCTTCCTGTGGTAATTCTTAACTAGTTGCTGAGTTAAAATAATATTGTCGGTTATAATTCTCCCCGGAACAAATGCACTTTGACATCCATTAACAAGGACACTGAGACTGCCTTTATCCGTTCACAAATGATTTTCGATATGCACTTATAAAGCACATTGCAGCAAGAAATTGGTCTAAAGTCTGCAACCGTTTTGGGATTATTTGATTTTGGAATGAGAGAGATAACAGCTGCATTTACTTGTGTCAGAAGTTTACCGTTAGTAAAGTATTCCTTGATGGCCATGCACATATCCGGCCCAATGATATTCCAAGTGGCTTTAAAGAACCTGGCTGTATAACCGTCCGGGCCTGGAGCCTTTTCATCCTCTATACTGAATATAGCTTCCTTGATCTCTTCCACCGTCACCTCTCTAACCATGTAGTCAGCATTGGCTCTCGACAGACGGTTTGTGAACAAGGATTGCGGATGTTGAATCGGGTAAACAACATCTTTCGAACCCAGCATCTTCTTATAGTATTCAACGAATTGTTTCCCCACATCTTCCCCTTGAAATACCTCCCCATTTAAGCTTTGTATAGAGTTTATTCTGTTTCTTTGGTGGATGCCTTTAATAACATTATGAAAAAAATTTGAGTTATGATCTCCTTCCTTTAGCCATCGGATCTTGGCCCGCTGTTTGAGCATAGATTCCTCCTCCATGACAGTTTGTTTCAAAGCTAGGATATAGGCCTGTTCTTCTTCTCTTAAAGCAGTGTTGGTAGGGTTTCTCTCCATATCCCGCTGGACAGTCTCCAGCTCATCTCTAAGCATCCCAATCTTGATGGCCATGTTACCTTGGGCATTTCCAAACTTTCTAAGAGAGCTTTTTAGATGCTGCAATTTTTTAGTAACTTTAAACATGTGGCAACCCTTCACATGCAAGTTCCATCCCTCTTTGACAATATCCAGAAAACCTTTTTTCTTGGAGAGGAAATTCATGAATTTAAACGGCCTCTGCTTCCATTTAGGCTTGCAGTGTTTCAACGATACCAAAGAGGGAGCATGATCAGAGGTTACAAAGGGGAGAAATTCCGCCGAAGTGGACTGAAATTTTGTGTCAAAGTGACAATTTGCCATTACACTATCAAGTTTCTTCAGGAGTCCATCAGACTTCCCCAGGGATTTGTTCCAGGTAAAGATAAGACCAATACCTTGAACATCTATTAATCCAACACTATCACAACATTCCTTGAAGTCCTCCATGCCTTTTGAGATTGTAGCAGATCCTGCTGAGTTTTCTGAAGGATGGAGGACCACATTAAAGTCTCCCATTGTTAGCCACGGTTCCCTTCCTAAAGAAGCTTGAAATCTACCCAGCTCTTCCCAAAGATATTTCCTATTATATGCACGAACATGGGGATAAACAAATGTACAGAAGAATTCCTTTAGGCCCACAAGAGGCTTCACAAAGCAATGCATAACCTGCTCGTTTTGATTCACCACCATCACCTCAAGCGTTCTAGGGTCCTAGGCAATAAGAATTCTGGCCCATTTATTACAGTGAATCATGTTAGTTGTCCAATTCCATCTTTTAAAGATTTTCCTACAAATAGGTTGAATATTCCCCGGTTGAAGGTGAGTTTCAAGAATACCACACATGCTAACTCCATGCACACGAAGGAGACGCTCAAGATGTTCCTGGTGATTCCGATTATTCATACCCCTCACGTTCCAAGTTAAGATTTTTAGATCCATTAATTATTACCGGCATTTGTTCCACTAACCAACATATCAGTTGGGTTGCAGACTTCCATTCTTTCCCCATTATTCTTTGAAATGTTCGGAACAGAAGGGCTATCACTTTTCATCATCTCAGTCGTATCATCCTCTTCCGAATCAACTTCCTCTATAAGCATTTCAACATTTTCATGATCATTGTTTAACGGGTCAATCATATTCATTCTTTCACGAGTAGCCGCTAAGGTTCCGGCTCCAAATTCATAAATGCTGCATAGGTGTCTAAAGTATTCTAGCATAGGCTTGGACCATTCTGACAGTGAGCTGTCTAACGGGACCAACCGGTCTATGATGTATCGTTTTGCCTCATATCTCTGCTCTTGAGTAACTAGCTGCATGTATTTTATATTGATAAGCCGTTCTTGTTTCATTCTCCATCTTTCATTACCGTGAGTGTAATTATCGGTATTGTCATTGTTTTGTTGATACGTGCCTTCCTGAATACTCGGCAAGTCATTCCCATCATTGTCTAGCAGAAGGAACCTATTACTAGTTTCAATCAATTCAATGTTCGGTTCCCTTTCCTCAGTGGTGTGTACCCTCGGTTTGTTTGGCCTCCCACCATTAATCTGATTCGAGATTCCTTGAGGGTTATTATGTCTCGGTTGGTTGATGCTATCCTGTTTAGATTCTTGATTATTTTTAATACCCGAGACGGGGGGCTCACTTCTAGTAGGTCGATTAACAATATTCCTTTCATAGATGATCCCGCCTGGTTCAGCATTGTGTCTCGGATGGCCCGAACTGCCCTCATGGACTTGAGTGTATTTATTCTGAGCAAGAGATCCACGGGGTTTATTGCTCATTCCTCCAGTCCCTTTCCTTCTTGTGACAGTGGTAAACCCATCATTATCAAGGGGCTTAGGTTGATTCAGTCTTGCATTCTGCATATTATAGTTAACTTCCTTGCTATTATTCTCCATGACTATCTCCTCTGGGCTACGAGTACGAACGTTGCAAGTAATAAAGGATTGGCCAAATACCCTACAATGAGTGCATTTATCTGGGACATTCTGATATTCAGCCATGATATTGATATACTTCTCATCCGACCCATTCACACTAGGGTACCAGACCTTTATCTCATCCGTTAGATCAGTGTCAACCTTTAGTTCAACTAACACTCTAGCATACCCACCAACTTCTTTTCTGTTCATACACTTCGCCTTTGTGACTTTGTCAAAAGTTAGGGGTGTTCCAATGCAGCTTACTGCCTGGCAAATACACTCCGTGTACCATAAGTCCAGGGGTAAATGCTTTAAAATTATCCAAACAGGAATCGTCGTCGGCACCACTTTCAGCATATTCACCCCCGCTTCCCATTTTTTAAGACATGGCGGAATATTGGCCACTACCCATGGTCCTAACTCAAGAGCTTTATTCATACCCACAACATCCGTAAATTTAAAAAGAAAAACTCCTGAGCCATTCGAGGAGATATCCGTAATTCCAAATTGCTTCCACATTCTAAACATATTGAATCTAACAAACTGAAGGGACGGATCTGCTCCAATAAAGTACCCATAAAGGACATTTTGTATTCTTCTTTAGATTGCATTATATATTTTGGGTCGATAACTGCTACCCTTGTCCCTTCATTATTCACCATTGGTGGGTAATATTGGATTTTGTCCTCTCTTTTATTACTACTCTAGCATGGCCGCATAAGTAGATTGGGGTCCCTCATTGTGAGTTGTTATGTTAGTATCCGGTCCCTTTTCCAATTCAACCATATTTTCATCGATGGTAACATGACCCGCTTCATTTATTTTAGCTAAAAATTTCAGAACCTTGTAACTTTTCATCGCCAATAAGGAATTTACAAGCATTTTATTCTCATCCGTGGTATTGATGTTGGATGCAATTTCTTTTAACTTCACTCTCCTGGCCATCAAATCTTCAAATAGGTTGTCCATGCGGATCATATGACTCTCCTTAATGTTATGCTTCGGGATTGAATCCTTTGACTTTGCATGTCCAGTTTTAATTTCTCCTATGCCCATCAGATTAAGAGAGGCAGTCGCTGGGATGGCCTCCTGACTGAAATTTATTTTTTGTAACGAAAGATTCTTTGCTGGCCTTCTATTCCTCGAGAACCAAATTTTATGCTTTTTACGTGTGTCATCTCCATGCATGGTTCCCCCTTCATTAGTACCATGTTCAGGCTCTTTGCCATGCATATTATTGAATGGATTTTTACCCTTACTCTTTTGTTTCTTTTTCTTTTTCCTTTGAATGGCTTCTTCCTGGTGACAGTTCTCACGTTCAACATCAAGCCAGCAGGCTTTATTCCCCATAACAGCCTTTACCTTCCGCCATGCTTCATGGTCATTAAGCTTATGACTCCCCAACCATTTGGCCAAGCACTCTATCAATGGATGATACTTATCAAAGAAGCAAATAGTGTTAGTACTAACCTGTTGGGTTAACTGCCGGATAATATCGGTATAGAGTCCAGAACACACCTCCGTCCCCTGCTTCATCCAGCTTGCCTTCACCCGTTGTAGAGCCAAGGACCACAAATTATTGGCACAATCAGGAGCTAGAGGTTGACACCATGGATCTGGCCATTTAACACCAACTGGCCGTATGCATAGTTTATCCCATACATCTTTGTCATCATTCTGCATGTCACTAATAGACTCCTCAAAGGATCGGTGAAGAGATTTCTCAACAGTATCCCCTTTGTTAGCAATAAACTGTTTATGTTTCTCACTCTGGTCCGAGTTCACTTCCATCTCCTCATCTGCATTTATGTTCTGAGTATCATCCCTAGATTCCATCTTTGACAGGTTATCGAGAATGGAGTTCCCCGTATATTCCTTGTTCAACATCACCTCATTATAGTCTACATCACTCCGACCAAGATCATCAGCAATTACCGCGTTTTCCCCCATCATAGTTTCATCTTCGTCGACTCCAATCCTCGGCAACTCTGTCTGCACTTTATCTCTCCACTGATTTTCTTGCATGGGATGATCAACGTCACGAGGGATATTTCCAATCGACTCCCCAGACATATTCTCCGGCTGGTTCTCCGTATCAGCTCTATAGTAATCAGCCTCCTTAATCACCGACCCTTTACGCGCAGATCTGGGTTTTCTCGTTGGTTGTGTCATCTTCAATGAATCCACTTGCACACCCCGTTCACTTCGAAGGCTGTATCTGTGTACTGCCTTCTCCACCATACCTTCAGAGCGACGAGGACAGAGACACTTTTCCTCAGAAGAGCGTATATTCTCCCCATCGGATTCCTGATCAATCTCCAAATCATCTTCTTTTTCCGAATCCAGTTCATCTGCACTCATCGAACGATCCCAGAATTTCCTTCCGCCGCTGATATCCGATGGATCTTTATCCTTTCCGGTCTCCGTATGGAGGCTTTCCATTCTTCTGTATGAAACCAAGACGCACACATGTAGAAGAACTCCGATCTACCCTAGACCGGCCAAACTTCCGGTCGGAGAAGCCCCGAATCACCGGACACACACTAATCGCCCAAATCGCACCTTCGGTTTCACACACAAAAAACGCCACAAAATAGGGTTTAGGGTTAAGGATTTTTTTGGATAAAGGGCAATGCCCGAAAAATAGAACAAGAATGAAAGAATACAAACCCGCATATCCCCCCTGGACATTTTACCAAAGGATGGAGAGACTGCAAACAGAAAACACCCAAGGGGCTAGTCAGTCACACTGACAAACCCCGTACAATGCCAGGGGGGCTACCCACCACTATGCTATAAAACCAAACACCCATCCTCAAAACCACCCAGCTAGGACCAGACCAATCACAAAGGGGCACAATCCCCCTATCCCCCGGAAACCATACCATCCCAACTAGATTACTAGGAAAAGTAATATTAGTTGGGGTGGTATCCTTACCAAGCCCACTATGGTTTTGATCCCCAAACATACAAACCGAGCCTAAACAAGGCAGACGGTTACAAAAGTTTTTACAATGAAATTTAGACATATAAGTTTTACCAAAATTAACACAAGCCAAATTATTACAAGGGCCAAAGTCTAACCCACTCATTGGGCCTTCGGACTGGGCTGGCGAACGGTACAAAAACTGGAACTCCCATGTGAAGAGATTTCTAAGCTGGTGGGCCAGTAGGGAGGCCCTCAACCAGGCCCAATTAATCACAACTCCCGGGACTGAATTGATGCCATGACCCAAACCCCAAAACCTGACATTGGGCTCAATACAAATATGAAGATAAAGCCTTCTGATCCATCTAGAAGCACGCCTTTTTTGACCAACAAAATAAGTATCATGTGGCCCAATTTTCATATCATCCGTCTGAATTACCAAATCCTTATTGGGCCAGAGATTCACGTTGCACTGTGAACTGAAAAGGGGGCTTATACCCAACCGAAAAAGCCACAACGTGAGGCCCACTGTAGAATCGAACTCCCCCAATCTGTTATCAAAAAACCGCCCGCATTTTCTAGCTCCAAGCTTATTAAAAATAGGCAGATTTAAATACTGATTACAATCAGTAATCCCTAGATGGGTATTCGCCTTAGCCACCCAGGCCATCTTCCTCCCAATACACCCGATATGTAATTTTTTGGGGTCTCTCCTTCCCTCATCAAAAATCAAAATAAAATATTGGCCAAATACGAGTAAAAACCTGCACGTAACCATAAACACCACCCCAAGCCCGAACAACAAGACGGACTTACAGATCATTGAGACGATTGGGAAGAGGTAGGAAGAGGCACCTTCGGCATTCCCACCTTCATTTGGGCAGCAAAAAATTGGGCTGTCCCGTTCTCCTCATCAGATTCAACATCTTCAACGCAATAGTCATAGTCTAAGCCCATAGCTTTTACCTGGTCCTCGAAGAATTCTTGCTCACCTTGCTCCCAATTATCCATATCCACAGCACGGACAGCTTGAGTAGGACCACAGAGACGGCTAGAGATAGCCAATTTATGGGCATCGGATATCCCATAATCCTTTCCTTCTACTTCCTCTATACGAGGGGTTTTCGAAGTCACTTTCTGCCCTGAAGGCTGCTGGGGAACTTTTGGGGGGGACACAATAGAACTCGGAAGAATGCGAACTCCCTCTATAAAATCTCGGTTCACCTGGCAAACAAGATTTTCCTGTGGAGGTTTGTTACACTTATCCGGATCCTTGACACTAGGATCGGTCTGGTCAGTCATGCACGAATCCAAACTATCCCCCACAAGCTTGTTGTACTTAAAACTTTCCTGAAAGTCCAACACCAAAAATCTATTGTGGGTATCCACTGGGGGGGGGGACCACAACAGTTGGGGCTCCCAAACAGAATTGGACCCAGGCTTTCCTGCATCCCTATGGTCACCACAGGTATCCAAAACAGTCCCATCAGGGCTACGGGTAGGGGTAACCTTGCATGTCTCAAAAGAAATATTTTGCATAGTCGGGCCTGGTTTAGAACTTTCAGCAGTTCCATTGACTGCTCTAGAAAAGTCAAAACTTTTATTTTTCCGAACACCCCTATGTTGCATTCCATTATGGGGCTTAGCTTTCACTTGATTAATGACATCCTTTAGGGCTGAAACAGATTGGCTACCTGTGTTCAAGCCCGACACTTTGGAGCTCGGCATGCTATGGCTTTGGAGAGGGTTGTTATGTTTGTGGTTAGGCTTGATCACAACCGGCTTTTGCTTTTTATTTTGAACTTTAATTCCATTCCTTTTTTTCCTTCTATTCACCATAGTAAACCCATCTCGATCCACCCCTATGTCATTAGTCAAATTCACAACAGAAGGGACATTTGCACCATTTGGGTTGACTTCCAGCTCATTTGCACCTGCTGAGACCAGGGGAGGGGGCACAGTAACCTTCTCTTCCATAGGCTTGGGAATGTTGTTGCATTTCTGCAGAGAGTGGCCAAACAGACTACAATGGCTGCACACCAGGGGTTTCCATTGGTATGAAACGGGGAGCTTAGCAATTCGGCTAGGGTGTAGGTTGATGGGGGGGGGGGGGGTACACAACCTCAAGCTCATTGGGGAGATTACTACTCGCATTAGCATTAACAAGCATCCGAGCATACCCCATTTTACCTAACTGGCTAGCACACATTTGGAGGGTCAGTCTATCCATAAGAAGAGGATTACCTATACCACTCATCAATTTGCATATCCCATTTTTGGTCCATAGATTTAAAGGGATGTTTTGGATCGTAACCCATAGCGGAAGGACATTTAGCTCAAATTTTTTCAAGACTCAAACCCGGCTCCCATTGTTAAAAAAGATAGGGATGTTGTTCACCATCCACGGGCCATTTTCGAGAACCTGATTTAGCCCAGCCTCACTTTTGAATTTAAAGTAAAAGAAACCCGCGGGGCTTTTGGTTATTTCATCTAAATCATACAATTTCCATAACCTATGAAGGCACCTGTTCACAACCCTATAGTCCATGGAGGTACCCAAGAAATATCCATACAAGTGGAGAGAATATACCTGAGCCGAGAACTTAAGGTCATCCAGGGAGATGTGGATACGACAGCCCCTATTTTGGGTGATTGTAGGGGGAAAATATTCAAGCTTAAGCCCCTCCATTTCCAGATGTGGAAATCCCCCTCACGAAAAGTAGGTGCTTTAGTAAGTTGGGCCTAGGGTTTAGGGTTTAGGGTTTAGGGTTTTAGGGTTTAGGGTTTAGGGTTTAGGGTTTAGGGTTTTAGGGGTTTAGGGTTAAGGGTTTTTTTTTTTGGGAAAAGGGCAGTGCCCTAGGTAAATATTTTATTAAAAAGAATTGGGATTACATACTAAGTGCATCCCCCTCCCCTAGACTCTAGAAGAGAAGAACCATAACAACCAGAAAAAACAAACAACCAAACTAACACACAACTAGAACTATCTATTATGTGTTGCCATGAGTTGACTTGTAGCATCCGTTTCAGACTCCACTTCCTCATTAGCATTCTCTTGATAATTCATAATGGGTTCCTCATCCCCCAAATTTTGTAAACCATCAAACCTGTTGGTGACACTTGTCAGTTGAACACTTGGATCACGCCCACCCGACTTAGTAGCTAGAGGCGGGAAATCCCCCTCACGAAAAGTAGGTGCTTTAGTAAGTTGGGCCTAGGGTTTAGGGTTTAGGGTTTTAGGGTTTAGGGTTTTAGAGTTTAGGGTTTGGGGTTTGGGGTTTAGGGTTTGGGGTTTGGGGTTGGGGGTTGGGGGTTGGGGGTTTGGGGTTTGGGGTTTGGGGTTTGGGGTTGGGGGTTTGGGGGTTTGGGGGTTTGGGGGTTTGGGTTTAGGGTTTAGGGTTTAGGGTTTAGGGTTTAGGGTTTAGGGTTTTAGGGTTAGGGGTTTAGGGGTTTAGGGGTTTAGGGTTTTAGGGTTTTAGGGTTTAGGGTTTAGGGTTTAGGGGTTTAGGGTTTAGGGTTTCAGGGTTTTAGGGTTTTAGGGGTTAGGGTTTTAGGGTTTTAGGGTTTTAGGGTTTAGGGTTTAGGGGTTTAGGGGTTTAGGGTTTAGGGTTTTAGGGTTTTAGGGTTTAGGGTTTTAGGGTTTTAGGGTTTTAGGGTTTAGGGTTTAGGGTTTAGGGTTTAGGGTTTAGGGTTTTTTTTTTTTTTTTTTTTTTTTTTTTTTGGATAAAGAGGCATTGCCTCGGAAAATAGAACAAGAATAAAAAGAATACAGAACTGCTCATCCACCCCTCCCTGGACATTTTACCAAAGGAGGGGAGAATAGCAAAAGAAAAACCCCCAGGGGTCTAGTCAGGCACCCTGACAGTTCCCGTACAAAACCCAAGAGGGCTACCCACTACAATACTAAAGGCCCTAACGCCCATCCTCAAAACCACCGAACTAGTATCGGACCAAAAACAACGAGCCACAAAACCCCTATCCCACAGGAACCATACCATCCCAACTAGATTACTCGAAAAAGTAATATTAGTTAGGGTGGTATCCTTACCAATCCCACTATAGTTTTTATCCCCAAACGTACAAACCGAGCCTAAACAAGGCATACGGTTAAAAAAAGTTTTACACGAAAGATTAGGCATACAATTTTTATAAATTTTAAAACACAACAAAATATTACAAGTGCCAATGGCTAACCCAAACATTGGGCCTTCAAACTGGGCTGGAAAGCGGAACCTGGGCTGCGCCTCCCAATGGTGAAAACCTTTAATCAGATGGGTGACCTGCTGGATCCTCAAACAAGCCCCAATATTCGGCCTTTTTGGCCCCACATGAAAAACTACCAGCGGATAGTCCAGCCGGATTTCCCATTCCCTATTGGGCCATTGACCCTCGCCGCACTGAATACCAAACATGGGCCAATTTCCCTTCCGAAAATGCCAAAACAGATGGCCCACACACATGATTAAAATCTCCACCTTGTTAAAGAAATATCTCCCACAAAAATGATTAAAGTCCCCACCTTCACTCATAATATCATTCCGGTTTCCCTCTATGTACTGAATAATGAAATGGGAACATGTACCCATCCAAAACTGCCACAACAGAAGGTCCACAAAAATGACAATATCCCCCCCCCCCTGCTATCTAAATACCTCCTCTTGACCAACATGAAATTCCAAAGCGAATAACTGCAGGGATCGAAACATCTCCAACCCAACAACAAAGAGATAATTAAATTGGGAGAGAACCCAAAACCCATAAAATAAAACAACCCCGAGACGGAAAAAACACCACCACAAACACTCGAAAAGAGACCACCGATCAGAAAGAGGAGGACAAACATGATTACCTACGGTTGGAATTCTGGCACCCCGACTTCCACAAGTCCGAAAAAAATTTAGCTGTCCCGTTCTCCGTATCCGACTCCACATCTTCAATGCAATAATCCGGATCCAGACCCAACGAAATGCATAAGTCATTAAAATAATCCCATTCCCCCGGGCACCAATTTACCGTCTCCTCACCACAAATACTACTAGAGTCCGACAGCCTATCCGCAATAGCTTTCCTTTGAGCTTCGGTAATGCCATAAGTTTTCCCACCTTCATTAGAAAGAATACCACCCGGGCTCGGACTAGATAATATTGAGGCAGGGAGGAGACGAGCCCCTTCAATGTGCTCACGGTTAATTTGGCACACTAGATTTTCTGTTTCAGGGCGGCAATGCACAGCAGCCTGCTGCAACACATCCGATTGAACTTGATCAGCAGAAGGAACATCTTCATTCATCGGCTCATGGGGGTATAGATCCGAAGCGGCCTCTACAAGGGAAGTACGTTTTATACTCGCATGTAAGTCCAACTCAGCAAAGGTAGTACCTGTCCCGATACTTTGATCAAAAGGATCCAACTCAGAGATAATATTCAATGCAGCAAACCGATTCCCAGAACTGACCCGAGACGGGTCAACCTCCATGGAGACACCCGCGTAGGAAGAGGGCCGATCAGCTGCCGTTGAAGCTGAAACAGGGGGCTTGGGACTGACTTTAGGGACCGGATTAGACGACTTCGGCTGCTTGGAATTAGCCCCCTGGACCGCTCTAGCAAAATCAAAACGCAACCCCGAATTGGAAGCAGTCGACCCAACTACCTGCTTAGATGAAACCCCACCCATATTAGAAGCCTTCTGATGAGATTTAGGCCCAAACGATTTAGCACTAACAACCACTTGTTTCTTTTTCCTCTGCATTTTTACAGAATTCTTTTTACCCTTCCGATTAACTATAGTGAACCCATCCTCATCCGGGACTGCAACAGGAGTTTTGACCACACTAATGGGTTCTGGGCTATGCCCAAGACCTGTCGGGCCAGCAGGGGAGGTTGGGTTACCTGGCTTTGGGGACGGGCTGGTATTCTCAACCACAACTGGCCGCTGTTGACACATCTTAAACGAGTGCCCAAAAATATTACAGAAGGAGCACACTGCCGGCTTCCATTGGTATGTAACAGAAAGGATAGCAATTCTACTTGGGCGGTTACCAAAAGCCGGGTATTCCACTTCTATTTCCTCAGGAAGATTGCTCGAAGCTTGGGCATCCACCAAAACACGAGCATACCCCAATTTCCCAGTTTGATTCAGACATCTATCATGTGTGATTCTATCCAATAATCTAGGATTGCCAATGCTACTCATAATTTTGCTAATACCCCTATCTGTCCATAATTCTAGCGGGATTCTATGGATGGTAACCCATAACGGAATGGACTCCGGCTCCACTTTTTCCAAGCTCACTCCTGGCTCCCATTTATTTAAAAAAATGGGGATGTTATTAACCATCCACGGGCCTTTCTCAAGGACGTCAAGGAGCCCCTGTTCGCTGCTGAATTTAAAGAAATAATAGCCATTTGAATTTTTTGAAACATCAACAAGGTCAAACTCTCTCCACAACCGTCTAAGGCTGGTGTTAACAACTTTGTAGTCCATAGAAGTACCCAAGAGATAACCATATAAATGAAGAGCATAAATCTGGGCAGAAAGATTAAGATCCTCAACCGACAAAACAACCCGTCGCTTACCTTCTGGAGTAATAACAGGGGGCTCGTAATGAAGCCGGATACCATCCGAACCATTAACGCCCTTGCACTTCTCTGCATATGAGCCTGAATTGGGACAATCCCTAGACCAAACAGAAGCAGGTTGAGTATGGTGAATAATACCTTGAGGTTTTGAGCTAGCCGGTATCTCTGGGCTGGAATCATGAGCCGTAGGGCCATGAGCTCCAACCGTAACAGCTGGGTCTATTTCCATGGAAGCTGAGTTCAACGGCATGTTAGAAGCCACCCCTGGGTCGGAGAGAGGAACTTGGGTCTCGGCCTGAGACAGAACCGCCGAACCCTTCATCGATAGCGGGAGTTCCTGGGCTCCAATCGAAGCAGTTTCGCGCACGAAATCGGCCACCTTGAGGTCCGAGAAGAGGGGAGAGTACCTACTTTGGGGTATTCCCCTACGGCCCGCGCTATTAGGGTGTCTCCTGGCAGCTCCGACCCCGGATCCCCTATCATACGGAGTTTCCCTGCTTTGGCGAGAGCTTCTTCGTTGCCGGGGAAGAACTTGAGCACCGACACACTCCTTTTCTGGGCTCGGCAACACCGGTAGATTCGCGTGAGACCCTCCTTCGTGCGCAGTGCCAACTCTTTGAAACCCACCATCATAGGGAACCGATTGGGGCGGATTACCCACCTGAGACAAATTCTCGTTTGCCCCCAAATTGAGGTCGGCCTCCACCACTATGGAAACATTTGTATCAGGGGGACGGTCAGGAGGGATTTTTGGAGGTGAAAGAGCACCGATTGATGGATTCATCTCAAGGAAGAGAAAGCGGCTAGAGAGAAAACGATAGAGAGAGAAATTAGAGAGAGAAAAAAATTAGACAAATGAAAAACCATGGGGTTTAGGGTTTAGGGTTTAGGGTTTAAGGTTTATGGTTTTTTTTTTTTTTTTTTTTTTTTTTTGGATAAAAGAGCAGTGCCCTGGAAAATAGAACAAGAATGAAATAATACAGACCCGCACATCTCCCCCTCCCTGGACATTTTACCAAAAGAGGGGAAAACTGCAAACAAAAAACGCCCAAAAAGCTATTTAGGGTTTAGGGTTTAGGGTTTAGGGTTTAGGGTTTAGGGTTTAGGGTTTAGGGTTTAGATGTAACACCCAAAATAAAAAGAAAATAAAATTCAAAATTTCACTCCCTCGCGGTACGCGAGGGAGATTTTGGCAAAACCTCGCGGTACGCGAGGGGACTGCTTATGCGCCAGAAAATCATCTTCTCGCGGTACGCGAGAAGATCTTCGATGAAGTCTCGCGGTACGCGAGGGAATAGTACACGCGTCAGGGCCAGAAAACACGTGTCATTCACCCTTGCCACCAGCCGACACGTGTCATGCTGACTCAGCACCGTTCGTGACACCTCATCCTCTCGCGGTACGCGAGAGATTTCCTTGGCCGGCCTCGCGGTACGCGAGGGACTGGAAAATCAGCCTATAAAAGGCCTTCAACGGGATTGAAATTCTGTACAGTTTCCAAACATTCCTTATACACAAACCCGATCTCTCAAAACTCTACGACGTCCCGAAGCGCTGTTCAAGAATCCAACGAAACCCTGCTCAAGCCGTAGTTCCGTCCAAATCCCGCAAAGTAGGTATCGTTAAAACTATTCATATATATATAGTCGCAAATATATATATATTCTCTCATATATATTCTCGTTAATCGTGTCTTCCCTAGGAAGAAACGTGTCGAGGTTCTGCTCAAATTCCGAAGCCTACAACCCTACCAGCCATCAAAATCAAGGTGAACACGTTTAACGCTTTTCAAACGATAAAACCATTTTATTTACGAAAACGGCATGAAACAAATTAAATACTTTAATCATAAGGGTAATCTACGTGATAGCATTCAGGCCATAAGCATACGTAGATTTGATCAAATGGTATACATGTGACGGGTGAAAGTCCGGTCCGTGGCTGGGTACAGATCATGAAAGGGGGTATCATAAGACTGAGGATATGGTTCCTTAGCAGATTATACGAGGGACGAGTTCCTGAGTATCATATAAGACTAAGAACAAGGTTCTTAGCATCACGACCCTGGGAATAGGCTATCAGTCTGAGACATAGAGCTCAGCCAGTTGACCCCATGGCAGTTAACCCAGTGTATGTAGGTGGTATATATTTCAGGTGAAAAAGACTGCTGAATGTGTAGATTTACCATACAGAAACGTGCTTAAAGGCTTTAATTTGGTTTATGTTAGAAATCATTTTCGTGTCAGTTAAATGTGATTCACCGGCTTTATGCTGATGTTCATTTTCAAAACGTTTTTCACAGGTAGTGAAAGAAATCATTAAATTCAGGGTGGTGCAGTAAAGACAAGATCTTTAGGCATATTTAAATCCCTGTGGCAGACTAATACAAGACCAAATGTTGGAACGGACGTAGATCCTAAACATTTTAAATGGCTTGTATTATGTAAATTAATTCAGCAGATGTACATTATATAATAGACTTTTGAATGTCTATTATCATGAAATGAAAAGGGACGTGGATCCCAAGTTTTGACAAAAAGTACAGAATTAACCCTTGAGGTTATTTACATGACATTTCATTACAAAAAGGGCATCAAGTAAAAACAAAGACTTCCGCTGTCCAATTATATGGGACCTCATTCAGATACCAGCGTTGTCTCGCGACGCCCGGGCAGGGGTAGCCCGGGGTTGTGACAGGTTGGTATCAGAGCCACATTCAAGGGTTTTAGCAAAATTAGATACTTGTATGATAGTATCTTAGCTTTAACCAATAGTTGTGCCTACTAAACGAACGGTAGGAAGATGCCTTTAACATAACCAATGAATTTCAGGATGTCAGATCCATACTATTATCCTTATAATTACCCAAACTACTTCCCTGGAGAATCATCTAATCAAGTAGTACCAAGCTATGATGATTATGTCCACTATCTACCGACCCCGGAGAATTGGAACAGAATGGTCGCAGAACAAGTGGAGCAGACTCAAGCAAGGCTTGAACCTCTGAGAGAAGAATCAGATTATTCAGTGGAAATGGAAGATTCAAGAGAATCTTTACGTACTGTTATGACATCTATGCCACTACCTCAATCGTTAGACATAGTATACCCTACCGGAACAATTCAAGAACATCCACCCAGTCCAAGTGAAGAAACTCCACATTCGATTTCTGAATCCGACAAGGCTGCCGTTTGTGAAGGCAGTGGTGGAAAGTATTTCTTTGATCCTATTCCAGAACATCCCGTTTTCAAGGAACCTTTCTTCTATGTAGATCCCTCCGATGGACGTCAGTATGCAACCGACGGAAAAGTCGTGTGGTCTGTTAACTCAGCATATCACGATCTTAGGATGGGACACAGGGAACCACCTCCTTGTTATGGATACCATGATGAACTGCCAAAATCAATTGATGAACACCTCGATCGTGCTCTTAGAGAGGCTGACGATCTACGTGCTGAACTGTACTTCACCAGACAAGTCGTAGTTAAAAACGAACAAACTATATTTGACTATGAACTAGCCCAGGAAGACAGGAAGTACGCAGAACAATGGGTGGCAGATCAGTTGATCCAGAAGGGTGCTATGACCGAGACCCTGGGGAGATTCTATCAAGATTTGGGAGATGTGCTTCTCGATTAAAGTTAATGATAGTATTTGTATAATTAGCTAACTTTAGGTGATATAGATGCATATCTATATTTCTGTATTTGTAACAAATAGATGAAGTTTAAGCGATAATAAACTTCAAATTTTGACCCAAATTCTTGTCTTGTATTCTTAGATGTCTCAACAAAATAACAATAGCGGTCCAGCTACCTACATTACCAAGGAAAAAGGAAAAGAAGTTAATAATAATCCTGAAATAACTACTCCACAACCAGAATTGCAACAACTGGTCAAACAAAGCATTAAAGAAATGCTTCCTGCCATAATAAAGGAAGTACAAGAGAACATCAAAACTCCAAGCTATGTAACCTCTCATTCAAAAAGAACAGAAAACCCTCCGAAAACCAACACAGAGCTAGTAGCAAGCTCTCGTAGAACTCAAACCTCGAAAAGATCCAGAACATCAAGCAATAAGTATTCTGAATCTGAAGAATCGTTAAATCTAAGCAGTGAGAGCTCAGAAGAAGAGAATGAAACAAAAAGGTATAGACACAAAGGGTGTTCTTATAAAACCTTTCAGGACTGTAAACCTTATGAATTTAAGGGCACCGAAGGCGGTATTGCTACTCTTCACTGGCTAGAGAAGATGGAGTCAGTAATAGCAATTAGCAAGTGTGCTAAGAAAGATCAAGTACTGTATGCTTCAAACTCCTTCAAAAATGAAGCGTTGGAATGGTGGAATTCAATCATTTCTGCCAAAGGGAGGAGAAAGACAAATGCCATGGATTGGAAAGAATTTCGGGCAAAGGTGAAAAAGAAATTTTGCCCCAAGACTGAAAAAGAACAAGCTGAAAGAAAATTTCTGGAGCACCGAATGGTGGGTACCAATGATCGAGAGTATACTACCAAATTCTTTGAATATGCTCGATTGGCACCTCACCTGGCTAAACCTGAGTCAGTTCTCATAACTCGATATATTTACGGTTTAGTTCCAGAGATCCGTGATTTGGTGAAGGTTGTCTCACCAAAAACCATTGAGTCCACCGTAGAATTGACCGGTACCATGACGGCTGGATTAATCAGAAATATAGAGGAAAAGAAGAAAGTCGAATCCTCTATAAAATCAAAACCCGAGGCCAAAAGATTTAGTAAGAACTTTGGGCAAAAGGGGTTACCATTTAACAATCCATCATGCAAAACGTGCGGACGCAGGCATAGTGGAAAGTGTGTTTTTGAAACTCCATTCTGTAATCATTGCAAGGTCTCAGGTCACACTACTGAGAATTGCTTCAAAAGAAAGGGAATGATTACTTGTTTCAATTGTGGAGAGCTGGGGCACATCAGCACTAATTGCCCTAAGTTTGCAAGGACCGGAAGAGCTGGAGGATCAGGAGCCAAGATCACTCCAGAAAACAAAAAGACCGTACGAGCTTTTGTCATGAATGCTAACCAAGCTGAGAGAACGCCGGACGTAATTACCGGTACGTTTCTTCTTAATAATGTTTATGCTAAGGTCTTATTTGACTCAGGTGCGAACCGGAGTTTTATAGATTATAATTTCTGTAATCTATTAAACGAACCATTAAGTCCCTTAGCTGAAACATATGAAGTAGAAACAGCGAATGGTGATTTGATAAAAATATCCCAATCACTGAACAATTGTTACATTACATTGGCTGGTTTCACTATCCCAGTACAATTGTTACCAATGTCAATAACTGGCTTTGACATTATTTTGGGGATGGATTGGTTATCCAATAACCAAGCCGAAATCCTTTGTAATCAACAAGTTGTAAAACTCATTTCACCAACAAACAAAACTCTAACTATCCAAGGTGATAAACCCACAAAACCTATCCAGATAATCTCCATACTTAAAGCAACCAAATGCTTAAGAAAAGGATATCTGGCATGTCTGGTATCAATTACTGCCTTGGAAAAGGAGAAGAAGATAGAATCAGTACATGTAGTATCTGAATTTACAGACGTTTTTCCTGAAGAACTGCCTGGATTACCACCAGAACGAGAGGTAGAATTTCGAATCAACCTTGTACCTGGTGCAACTCCAATTGCCAAATCCCCGTACAGACTGGCACCCACAGAAATGGCAGAACTCAAGAAACAATTGGATGAACTTCTTGAGAAAGGTTTTATACAACCAAGTTCTTCACCCTGGGGAGCCCCAATTCTCTTTGTTAAGAAGAAAGACGGATCAATGCGCATGTGTATTGATTATCGGGAACTGAATAAAGTTACCATCAAAAACCGATACCCGCTTCCACGGATTGACGATTTATTCGATCAACTCCAAGGAGCTTGTCATTTTTCAAAGATCGATCTTCGTTCAGGTTATCATCAGTTGAAAGTACATGATAACGATATCTCAAAAACTGCATTTCGAACACGGTATGGACATTTTGAGTTCACGGTTATGCCATTTGGACTTACAAATGCTCCTGCCGCATTCATGGACATGATGAATCGTGTCTGCAAACCTTACTTGGATAAGTTTGTCATAGTTTTTATTGATGACATACTTATTTATTCCAAAACCCAAGTTGAACACGAAACTCATCTTCGAACCATACTTGAACTTCTTCGAAAAGAGAAATTATATGCTAAGTTTTCCAAATGCGGATTTTGGTTAACAGAAGTACAATTTCTTGGTCATGTCATCAACGTGAACGGAATTCAAGTAGATCCTTCCAAAATTGAAGCTATATCCAAATGGAAAATTCCCAAGTCACCCACCGAAATTCGTAGTTTTCTGGGATTAGCGGGATATTACCGCCGGTTCATTCAAAATTTTTCTCGTATAGCAATCCCACTCACATCCCTAACTCGGAAATCTGTAAAATACGAATGGGGACCCAAACAATCTGAATCTTTTGAAACTTTGAAACAAAAACTGACAAACGCACCTATTCTATCTTTACCAGATGGTATTGAAGATTTCGTAGTTTACTGCGACGCCTCACATACTGGTTTAGGTTGCGTATTAATGCAACGCAAGAAAGTCATTGCTTATGCATCTCGTCAGTTGAAAATTCATGAGAAAAACTATTCAACCCACGATCTAGAGTTGGGCGCTATAATCTTTGCTTTGAAATTATGGCGACACTATCTCTATGGGGTTAAGTTCACAATCTACACTGATCATAAAAGTCTCAAGTACATATTTAGCCAGAAAGAGTTAAATATGAGACAAAGAAGATGGATGGAAATCCTGAATGATTATGATTGTGAAATTTGTTATCATGAAGGAAAGGCAAATGTAGTAGCAGATGCCTTAAGCCGAAAAGAAAACGTCAAGCCAAAGAGAGTACGTTCTCTCAGACTTGAACTACAAATTGATCTTGTAAGTCAGTTAAAAGAGGCACAAGAGTTAGCTTTAAAGGAAAGTAACTTTGAAAAAGAAGGAATGAAAGGAATGCTTGACTTACTGATCAAAGGAGAAGATAATATCCTTCGCATGAATAAACGTATTTGGGTACCAGTTACAGGTGATCTTCGAGAGCGAATCCTCGAAGAAGCACACAAGTCCAAATACACCATGCACCCAGGAAGTGATAAAATGTACAAGAACCTCAAAGAAAGTTACTGGTGGATTGGTATGAAAAAGAACATTGCTATCTACGTAGCAAAATGTTTGACTTGTTCCAAAGTCAAAGCCGAACACCAAAAGCCAGCTGGATTATTGCAACAGTTAGAATTACCAGTTTGGAAATGGGAATTGATAACTATGGACTTTATTACCAAACTTCCTCGAACCACTCGTGGAAATAATGCAATCTGGGTTATCATTGACCGTTTAACCAAATCAGCTCACTTTCTATCTATCAAGGACACCATGAGTATGGACAAAATGGCGCAAATTTACGTTAATGAAATTGTAACGTTACATGGTGTGCCTCTATCCATAGTGTCAGATAGAGATAGTCGCTTCACATCTCGATTCTGGCAAAGTTTTCAAACAGCTCTAGGAACTCGATTGAACCTTAGTACTGCTTACCATCCACAAACTGATGGGCAGAGCGAAAGAACCATACAGACCCTAGAAGATATGCTCCGAGCCTGTGTGATAGACTTTGGAGGAAATTGGGATGATCATTTACCTCTAATGGAATTTTCCTACAACAATAGTTATCACACAAGTATTCAAGCCGCACCATTTGAAGCATTATACGGAAGAAAATGTCGAACGCCTGTATGTTGGTCAGATATCGGAGAAAATCAACTATCAGGACCAGAGATAGTCCAAGAAACTACCGATAAAATCTTGCAAATACGTGAACGTCTAAAAATGGCTAGAGATCGACAGAAAAGTTATGCAGATAAACGAAGAAAGCCGTTAGAATTCCAAATCGGTGACAAGGTGTTATTAAAAGTTTCACCTTGGAAAGGTGTTATTCGTTTCGGAAAGAAAGGAAAGTTAAGTCCACGTTTTGTTGGACCTTTCAAAATCATTAAACAAATTGGACCTGTTGCCTATCAGCTTGAACTACCAGTAGAGATGGGTGGAGTACACGATGTATTCCATGTATCAAACCTACGTAAGTGTTTAGCTGATGAATCCTTGCTGATGCCTTTACAAGATGTGGAAGTAAATGAAAAGCTCAAATTCATCGAACGCCCGTTACAAATTGAAGACCGACAAATCAAAAAGCTTAAACGGAAACAATTGGTATTGGTCAAAGTAAGATGGGACTCCAGGCGTGGCCCAGAATATACTTGGGAACTTGAGTCAGAAATGCGCAAAAAGTATCCACATCTCTTTCAATGAATCTCGAGGACGAGATTATTCTAAAGGAGGGGAGGATGTAACACCCAAAATAAAAAGAAAATAAAATTCAAAATTTCACTCCCTCGCGGTACGCGAGGGAGATTTTGGCAAAACCTCGCGGTACGCGAGGGGACTGCTTATGCGCCAGAAAATCATCTTCTCGCGGTACGCGAGAAGATCTTCGATGAAGTCTCGCGGTACGCGAGGGAATAGTACACGCGTCAGGGCCAGAAAACACGTGTCATTCACCCTTGCCACCAGTCGACACGTGTCATGCTGACTCAGCACCGTTCGTGACACCTCATCCTCTCGCGGTACGCGAGAGATTTCCTTGGCCGGCCTCGCGGTACGCGAGGGACTGGAAAATCAGCCTATAAAAGGCCTTCAACGGGATTGAAATTCTGTACAGTTTCCAAACATTCCTTATACACAAACCCGATCTCTCAAAACTCTACGACGTCCCGAAGCGCTGTTCAAGAATCCAACGAAACCCTACTCAAGCCGTAGTTCCGTCCAAATCCCGCAAAGTAGGTATCGTTAAAACTATTCATATATATATAGTCGCAAATATATATATATTCTCTCATATATATTCTCGTTAATCGTGTCTTCCCTAGGAAGAAACGTGTCGAGGTTCTGCTCAAATTCCGAAGCCTACAACCCTACCAGCCATCAAAATCAAGGTGAACACGTTTAACGCTTTTCAAACGATAAAACCATTTTATTTACGAAAACGGCATGAAACAAATTAAATACTTTAATCATAAGGGTAATCTACGTGATAGCATTCAGGCCATAAGCATACGTAGATTTGATCAAATGGTATACATGTGACGGGTGAAAGTCCGGTCCGTGGCTGGGTACAGATCATGAAAGGGGGTATCATAAGACTGAGGATATGGTTCCTTAGCAGATTATACGAGGGACGAGTTCCTGAGTATCATATAAGACTAAGAACAAGGTTCTTAGCATCACGACCCTGGGAATAGGCTATCAGTCTGAGACATAGAGCTCAGCCAGTTGACCCCATGGCAGTTAACCCAGTGTATGTAGGTGGTATATATTTCAGGTGAAAAAGACTGCTGAATGTGTAGATTTACCATACAGAAACGTGCTTAAAGGCTTTAATTTGGTTTATGTTAGAAATCATTTTCGTGTCAGTTAAATGTGATTCACCGGCTTTATGCTGATGTTCATTTTCAAAACGTTTTTCACAGGTAGTGAAAGAAATCATTAAATTCAGGGTGGTGCAGTAAAGACAAGATCTTTAGGCATATTTAAATCCCTGTGGCAGACTAATACAAGACCAAATGTTGGAACGGACGTAGATCCTAAACATTTTAAATGGCTTGTATTATGTAAATTAATTCAGCAGATGTACATTATATAATAGACTTTTGAATGTCTATTATCATGAAATGAAAAGGGACGTGGATCCCAAGTTTTGACAAAAAGTACAGAATTAACCCTTGAGGTTATTTACATGACATTTCATTACAAAAAGGGCATCAAGTAAAAACAAAGACTTCCGCTGTCCAATTATATGGGACCTCATTCAGATACCAGCGTTGTCTCGCGACGCCCGGGCAGGGGTAGCCCGGGGTTGTGACATTAGGGTTTAGGGTTTAGGGTTTAGGGTTTAGGGTTTAGGGTTTAGGGTTTAGGGTTTAGGGTTTAGGGTTTAGGGTTTAGGGTTTAGGGTTTAGGGTTTAGGGTTTAGGGTTTAGGGTTTAGGGTTTAGGGTTTAGGGTTTAGGGTTTAGGGTTTAGGGTTTAGGGTTTAGGGTTTAGGGGTTTAGGGTTTAGGGGTTTAGGGTTTAGGGGTTAGGGTTTAGGGGTTAGGGTTTAGGGTTTAGGGTTTAGGGTTTAGGGTTTAGGGTTTAGGGTTTAGGGTTTAGGGTTTAGGGTTTAGGGTTTAGGGTTTAGGGTTTAGGGTTTAGGGTTTAGGGTTTAGGGTTTAGGGTTTAGGGTTTAGGGTTTAGGGTTTAGGGTTTAGGGTTTAGGGTTTAGGGTTTAGGGTTTAGGGTTTAGGGTTTAGGGTTTAGGGTTTTAGGGGTTTAGGGTTAAGGGTTTTTTTTTTTGGGAAAAGGGCAGTGCCCTAGGTAAATATTTTATTAAAAAGAATTGGGATTACATACTAAGTGCATCCCCCTCCCCTAGACTCTAGAAGAGAAGAACCACAACAACCAGAAAAAACAAACAACCAAACTAACACACAACTAGAACTATCTATTATGTGTTGCCATGAGTTGACTTGTAGCATCCGTTTCAGACTCCACTTCCTCATTAGCATTCTCTTGATAATTCATAATGGGTTCCTCATCCCCCAAATTTTGTAAACCATCAAACCTGTTGGTGACACTTGTCAGTTGAACACTTGGATCACGCCCACCCGACTTAGTAGCTAGAGGCGGGAAATCCCCCTCACGAAAAGTAGGTGCTTTAGTAAGTTGGGCCTAGGGTTTAGGGTTTAGGGTTTAGGGTTTTAGGGTTTAGGGTTTTAGGGTTTAGGGTTTGGGGTTTGGGGTTTAGGGTTTGGGGTTTGGGGTTGGGGGTTGGGGGTTGGGGGTTGGGGGTTGGGGGTTGGGGGTTTGGGGTTTGGGGTTTGGGGTTTGGGGTTGGGGGTTTGGGGGTTTGGGGGTTTGGGGGTTTGGGTTTAGGGTTTAGGGTTTAGGGTTTAGGGTTTAGGGTTTAGGGTTTAGGGTTTAGGGTTTTAGGGTTTTAGGGTTAGGGGTTTAGGGGTTTAGGGGTTTAGGGTTTTAGGGTTTTAGGGTTTTAGGGTTTAGGGTTTAGGGTTTAGGGGTTTAGGGTTTAGGGTTTCAGGGTTTTAGGGTTTTAGGGTTTTAGGGTTTTAGGGTTTTAGGGTTTTAGGGTTTAGGGTTTAGGGTTTAGGGTTTTAGGGGTTTAGGGTTTAGGGTTTAGGGTTTTAGGGTTTTAGGGTTTAGGGTTTAGGGTTTAGGGTTTTTTTTTTTTTTTTTTTTTTTTTTGGATAAAGAGGCATTGCCTCGGAAAATAGAACAAGAATAAAAAGAATACAGAACTGCTCATCCACCCCTCCCTGGACATTTTACCAAAGGAGGGGAGAATAGCAAAAGAAAAACACCCAGGGGACTAGTCAGGCACCCTGACAGTTCCCGTACAAAACCCAAGAGGGCTACCCACTACAATACTAAAGGCCCTAACGCCCATCCTCAAAACCACCGAACTAGTATCGGACCAAAAACAACGAGCCACAAAACCCCTATCCCACAGGAACCATACCATCCCAACTAGATTACTCGAAAAAGTAATATTAGTTGGGGTGGTATCCTTACCAATCCCACTATAGTTTTTATCCCCAAACGTACAAACCGAGCCTAAACAAGGCATACGGTTAAAAAAAGTTTTACACGAAAGATTAGGCATACAATTTTTATAAATTTTAAAACACAACAAAATATTACAAGTGCCAATGGCTAACCCAAACATTGGGCCTTCAAACTGGGCTGGAAAGCGGAACCTGGGCTGCGCCTCCCAATGGTGAAAACCTTTAATCAGATGGGTGACCTGCTGGATCCTCAAACAAGCCCCAATATTCGGCCTTTTTGGCCCCACATGAAAAACTACCAGCGGATAGTCCAGCCGGATTTCCCATTCCCTATTGGGCCATTGACCCTCGCCGCACTGAATACCAAACATGGGCCAATTTCCCTTCCGAAAATGCCAAAACAGATGGCCCACACACATGATTAAAATCTCCACCTTGTTAAAGAAATATCTCCCACAAAAATGATTAAAGTCCCCACCTTCACTCATAATATCATTCCGGTTTCCCTCTATGTACTGAATAATGAAATGGGAACATGTACCCATCCAAAACTGCCACAACAGAAGGTCCACAAAAATGACAATATCCCCCCCCCCTGCTATCTAAATACCTCCTCTTGACCAACATGAAATTCCAAAGCGAATAACTGCAGGGATCGAAACATCTCCAACCCAACAACAAAGAGATAATTAAATTGGGAGAGAACCCAAAACCCATAAAATAAAACAACCCCGAGACGGAAAAAACACCACCACAAACACTCGAAAAGAGACCACCGATCAGAAAGAGGAGGACAAACATGATTACCTACGGTTGGAATTCTGGCACCCCGACTTCCACAAGTCCGAAAAAAATTTAGCTGTCCCGTTCTCCGTATCCGACTCCACATCTTCAATGCAATAATCCGGATCCAGACCCAACGAAATGCATAAGTCATTAAAATAATCCCATTCCCCCGGGCACCAATTTACCGTCTCCTCACCACAAATACTACTAGAGTCCGACAGCCTATCCGCAATAGCTTTCCTTTGAGCTTCGGTAATGCCATAAGTTTTCCCACCTTCATTAGAAAGAATACCACCCGGGCTCGGACTAGATAATATTGAGGCAGGGAGGAGACGAGCCCCTTCAATGTGCTCACGGTTAATTTGGCACACTAGATTTTCTGTTTCAGGGCGGCAATGCACAGCAGCCTGCTGCAACACATCCGATTGAACTTGATCAGCAGAAGGAACATCTTCATTCATCGGCTCATGGGGGTATAGATCCGAAGCGGCCTCTTCAAGGGAAGTACGTTTTATACTCGCATGTAAGTCCAACTCAGCAAAGGTAGTACCTGTCCCGATACTTTGATCAAAAGGATCCAACTCAGAGATAATATTCAATGCAGCAAATCGATTCCCAGAACTGACCCGAGACGGGTCAACCTCCATGGAGACACCCGCGTAGGAAGAGGGCCGATCAGCTGCCGTTGAAGCTGAAACAGGGGGCTTGGGACTGACTTTAGGGACCGGATTAGACGACTTCGGCTGCTTGGAATTAGCCCCCTGGACCGCTCTAGCAAAATCAAAACGCAACCCCGAATTGGAAGCAGTCGACCCAACTACCTGCTTAGATGAAACCCCACCCATATTAGAAGCCTTCTGATGAGATTTAGGCCCAAACGATTTAGCACTAACAACCACTTGTTTCTTTTTCCTCTGCATTTTTA